>CM016938.1:0-1291070 GCA_006352305.1 Cryptococcus floricola | reverse complement strand
TAACCCCGCTAACCCCCGCTAGCCCTCATTTCGACATCGTCTTACATAGAGCCCTGTACATAGCAACGATGAGTTCCAAAATCTTTATGTAACTCTCTTCACCCCGCTAACCCCGCTAACCCCGCTAACCCCGCTAACCCTAATCTACCAAATTCAAAGAAGCGCCACAGTCGATCATGGCGGATGTTTTTGTTTGTTTTATTTGATTGAAAATTATGGGTATATTAAGTAGTTCTATATTATTCTCTAAAACGGCAGCGCAGATTTGCCCAGTGAGGCTACCACTCAGTTCTGGGACTTCTTTAGGCTGAGTGGTTACTCGTTTCCCGAGTAACGGATACCGCGGGCCATGTTGCCTCTCGCGGGTCCTTTTGAGCTCGGACATTGAGCAATTCTGTGGTTCTTGTCGCCACAGTAGAGACAAAGACCTTGGTCTTGACGTCTCTTATACTCGTCGGGAGGAACGTGACCAGCACGAGTCAAGCTGACCGTCTTTGTAGGGCCAGTTTCCGACTTTGGTCGTCCCCACTCCCTATTCCCGAAAGATCGGTTGTTGTAGGGAACGGCTTGGTTGGAGGAGGAGCGATAGTTGTTGGGATATAGGTTGCTTCGCCCGGTATTGGGCTCAGAAACACCTTTCTCCATACGTTGCTCCAAAAGCATATTGTCAACGCGAATGATGGTTGACACTAGCTCTTCTAGCTCCTCTGGTCGCCCAATGCGAATCACCTCTTCCTTCACTTCTGGTCTCAAACCCCTAAACAACGCGGCATTCGCAGCACTGTTGTCGTACTGGAGGATGGCGTGGTAGGTACGGAAATCGGCAACATATTTTGCCACAGTGGAGGTCTGCCTCAAAGAGTTCATCTTTATCTCGGCAACCTTTCTGTCGTTGGGATCGCCATACACTTGTTTCAAGGCTTCGACAAACTTGTCAAAGTCGTGAAACCAGTCGGGGAGTTTGTCTTTGGCGAGTGAAGAGTAGGCGTGGTACCAGGTACGGGCGTCCCCTCTCAGGAACATGCACGCGTAGCGTACCTTGATAGTCTCGTCGGTGAACTGAGAAGGCTGCAGTTCGAACATATCTCTAAGTTCAGAGACAAATGCGGTGATTTGATACCGTTTGCCAGTGAAAACGTCGGGTTCTTTCACTTTTAGGTCTTTATGAGTTGGACCCGAAAACCCGGAGGGTCGATTCTTGAGGGCATCAATCTCGAAGGTAGCCTTCTCGAGAGCCTGCTCAAGTTGGTTGTTTCGCGAACGGAGACGCATATCATTCTCTCCTGCTTCACTCCTAAATGTTTCGATGAGGTCACGCAGCTCTTGACGCTCAGCGTCCCTGCGCTCCCCTTCCAAACGCTCGGCATTCCTGTGCTCAATCTCTTGCTCCCTTAAGAGCTGCATCGCGTCATGTAACTCCTGACGCTCTACATTCATACGTTCTTGCTCTTCACGTCGCTCTACATCTTGGTTGTTCATCCTCGCATTGAGGCTAGCGACGTTGATAGGTTGGCTACCCATGGTAGAAGTCGGATAAGATAGGGGTAGGTATTACCAAAGTATCCGACTAAGGACTCTGGGAACGATGATATTTTCTGTAAGGTCCAGACTCCACGCAGTGGTGACGTAATGCCTGGGGGACGAAGAGATACGGATACGGATGAGTCCCTAGCGGATGGACGACTAAGATAGGTCTCGATACCGAGTAGACGAGTGTGTGTATGTATAGATTACCACTGTATCGAACAAGGCTTAAGGCTTGTGAGGTTCTTAAGCTTGGGTCTTACGAAATATCATCGATGAGGTTCTATTCTACGGCTACCACGGCCCCTTATATACCTTTCTGGCTCATCGATGATTTCCAACGCTTCTTTCTCTCTTTGCACATTTGCCACCGGCTTATGCAGCGTATGTGATATCGCTGAATAAGCCTCCACCTCCTATATCACATCCTGCACTCTACCGGCCTTTGAAGTACATGCTAACGACTTCTGGGGTGCACTCTGTGACTGATATGACGGATGGATCAGTCGCGCGCGAGTGGTCTAGTAAAGTGGAGGTCGGTGGAGGTTGGCGGTGACCTCCGCCGACGGCGCGCGCCGAGTTGAATGGGCGTAATGACCCCGGGTCATTACAGTGAGCAAATGCATCGGTCTTGGAGAGACGATAAGATCAAGAGTTGACTCGTGTACGCCAGTTCCACATACACGAAGTCTTAACAGGAAGGATGGTGGCGTGGTTATCGAAGAGGGACGCGGAGGTTGTGGACAAGGCGCCGAGCATTTACGGGGGGGCGTTCCGCCCCCTTGTGCTTTCGGCAGGCGGTTTGATGAGCGAGGAGACGGCGGTGGAATGGAGGAGTTGGAGGAAGGGAATGGAGAAGGAGGTGTGGCACGGATTGCAGAGTAGGGTGTGGATGGAGTTAGTGAAGGCGAGGGCGAGGACGCTGTGGATGTAGGGAGGGAGCAGGGAGTAGTTAGAGACGAGAGGGTTTTTTATTGACTTGGCGAATCGGGCCGTTAAGTCTTTTTCCCTCATTCCGACATCGTCTTACATAGAGCCCTGTACATAGCAACGATGAGTTCCAAAATCTTTATGTAACTCTCTTCACCCCGGCGGGTGCTACACTGTCCATGGCCGCTCTGCACAACAATTGAATGGTATTGTAGCTTTTAACTTGACCCCCTGTCCCATTAATGGAAGCCACCGAGATCCTTTGTTTGTGCGTCAGTCGGGCTGCATACCCTTTGTATCTCACCTCATCTCGCTCTCTTTGAGTAAAAGGATACCAATGCATTACATATATGAAAACGATACAAAAGAAAAACCGAGCTCGTCTCCCAGCCCCCAGCCATGTCCTTTCTCAGGAGGGCATCTCTCGCCCGCAAAATACAGGACGACAAAGCCTCCCCCAGCCCCCAACGAGCACCCAGCATCTTGGGCCACTCTCCCCGCGCTCACAACATCAGCAAGGCAAGCAGCATCGCGGATGAATCGTCTATAACTCCCAGCAAGAACAACCATGGCAGCAAGCGCAAATCCATGTTGGGGTGAGATTACCCGTCTCTGGGATGCAGCCTGCCGTAAGCTGACGGCCACTATAGATGCAAAGGCCGAAAGAGGCTCTCTTCTTTGTTCTCATCATCATCGACTTTGTCGTCCTACGCGAGCGATCGCGAGGGAACCCTCAATTCGACCACTTCCTCCTCCTCGACTTCTGTCCGCTCGAATGTTACCGGATCTGTCCGTTCGACAACAGCCGGCGCCCCCGCTGAAGGTGTGATTGAATTTCCCCAAAGAGGCTTGAGCAATTTGAGGATTGGGACAGTCACTGGCGAAGTGACAGAGTCGCCTGAAGCCTCGCCGACAATCGAGTCGGGTTCCGCGATCGGTGCCCAAGACGCGGCTACAAAGCGTACGAGGCGAGATAGCATGTGGTCGCAATGGGAGCTTAAAGGCGTAGGCGAGGATGATTCGTCTAGCGACGAGGATCACGCATTCCTCACTCCTTCAGAGGGCCTCAGCGAAGTTGAAGAGGAGGACGAGAATGAAGTGGAACCAGACGCCTTGATCCAATCTGCCCACCCCGCTGCTATCGCGGCGGCAACGACTATCGTCCCAACAGCGTCTCCCTCCGACTTTAAGGTTGAATATAATAATGCCGAGAAGGGCGCTCTGGTGACCGACATCAAAGACATTAGTGGCACAGGCGCGTCAACCATTCACAGGAGGATCCCTGCTATGACAGAGACCCGGGTCAGACGACATATGTCTCACAGACCTGATGCCGCCACGGTGGACCAATCGGCCGTGCTAGCAGAGGACATTGAGACTTGTAGGGGAGCTATAAAGCTGTTCTTGACTAGTCATATGAAGGAAGCAGAAGACTTTTGTCAGGACAAAGCGGGAGAAGGTCATCGTCTGTACCTTCAGAGTGCCATGGGGATCATTGAAGCGTTGAAGGTGAGTCTGAATCCATATCATGAGATCATTGCTAATGCCAGTATCAGGGGATGATGACTTTTGACTCTGTCGACCTCCACAACGCTCTCGACATCTGCAAATCCACATCCATCACCGCCTCTACCCTTCGTCGTGCCAACGACAGCGTGATGCACCGTCTGGGCGGTCTCGTGAAATCTGGCGGAGGTCTTGCTCGTATCAAAGCCATGACTCCATTGGAAAAACATGCTGAGCTTGTATATGCTGAGCAATCATTGTTGAAGGCCATGTTGGCTATCGTGGCCGGAGGTGATTGGATCGGTCTAGTGCGAGAAGCGTGAGTGATATCGTTTGCAATCTGCAAATCGACTGACATCATACAGTTTGAACATGCGTACAGCGCATGGAATCTATAGGAGTCTTCAGCAGTACTTGGAAGATGCAGACAAGCATGGGTATGACGACGATATTGATATGGACTTCCGCTCGGTACGTCTGATCCATCCCTATCTTACTCGACTGACGCGTCTACAGGGTGTCCTCCTCGGTACCGGTACCTCGTCGCTCATGCTTTCACTTCTCCCCGGCAAAGTCTTCAAAATTGCGGGAGTTTTTGGTTACGCCGGTGACCGTACCGTCGCCCTCAATACATTGATGACCGTCGGCGGGTGGACTTCTGGCGTCGCCGAGCCAAGTCTTGATGAGACGAATGAGGGATTGAGGCGACCTATTTGTGATATGATTCTCCTCGCCTATCATCTCGCCACCTCTGTGTTGATGTGGGTCCAAGACATCACAATGTGATGTTCGCTGACATATTATAGACCCATTTCGGGGATCGATGTGCCATTGGCAAGGAATGTGCTGGCTTACAACATGAAGCGATACCCTGACGGTGTTGTCTTCCTCTATTTCCAAGCTCGATTACAGACCACGCAATGCCAGCCTGCCGAGGCCAACCAGTCTTTGCAGAAAGCTTTGGATCTTCAGCTGGAGTATGTGCAGCTGCAACATATGTGTCTGGTGAGTTCTGTGGTTTTCATGAGAGCAATCAATGCTTAAACCCTACCAGTGGGATTACGCTCGTAACCACATGATGATGGGCAACTTTAAGGGCGCTTTTGATTGTTTCTCCATCTTGAAGGACGAGTCGAATTGGAATCGGGCGGTCTACACCTAGTATGTGGACTCTCCCGGTCTGAAGCGTCCAGCTGATGGTCGTGTCTTAGCGCTGCTGCGGCCTGTATCGTCGAGATGGTCGAGGACGGCCACCAGGAGGCTAGTCTTGAGAAGGCCGACAAGTTGATGAGACAAATTTCCAAGTTGACAAAGAAGATTGCCGGAAAGTCTTTACCCATCGAGGTGAGTGTTGCAACGTTACACCGACTTGGACTCGTCTGATTATCGCTACAGAAATTCAGTTCACGTAAAGCCCGCAAATTCGAGTCCCAAGGCGGCCGCCTCTTCCTCCCCGCTCTCGAACTCGCCTACGTCTTTGGCTCTCTCGGCAACACCCCTCGCCGCAGCCATCTCGATGTGCACATTCCTCGTCTCAACGCCATGCTCGGCAAGCTCGAAGTCGGCGAGGACGAGTACGGGAGCAAGAGCGGGAAAGAATACTGGGACAATTATGTCCTGGGCCATTTCCTGCGTGGAATGTGCCATTTCATCGCTAGATGGCAGCCGAAAGCTGCGATGATCCCAGAGAAGAATGTGAGGCCTGAAGACCCCTCGGACGAGGAGCTTGACCAGGCGGCCGAGAAGGACTTTAAGGCGGCCATCAGGCATGGACCTGACGTCCAGCTTGATCACTGGATCATGTTCCATTGTTACTACGAGCTCGGTCGACTTTATGCTCAGAGAGGGAATGATGAATTGGCCAAGTATCAATTCGAAATTGTCATGTCTGGTAAGTATTCCCTTTTGGTTTGCAGCATAGCTGACACACGTATAGGTAAACTCCCTGACCACAATCCATACATGGCGAAGGCCGCGGGTAAATACTCGCTTGAGGCCGCCTTGTTGCTCAAGACCCATTGTGCTCTTTCTGCTGTGCAGGAGCGTGAGAAGGAAAGGAGCGGAAAGTAGAGAGGTCGTAGTGTAGTGACCCACAGCCATGCCCCAAATTTCGACACACTGTGAAAGGTGATACGAGGGTATAACGATCCTGTCTGGAATATATTTCTATGATACCCATGATGAGCGACTCAATGCTGCATGAGACAGGTTGCAGATAGTGTCAAACGTGATTAAGTGAAAGAGATGAATGGAGAAGATCCTTTCTATCGACGAGCGATTTGTCCTTTCAACGCACGACCTTATATGATAGAGACCGAATGTCAACACCGATTCCCATCTATCTCGCACCACCAATAATCCAAATCACAAGCCGATTTTACGGCCTTCCCCAGTCTTCAACAACCACTGAAGAAGAAGAAAGAAGAAAGTCAAAATGTATTCTGCCCCTGGACATCGCCCTGGCCATAGTCTTCCTCCACCCAACCCGCCACCGTATGTTCCACCGGGGGATATCTGAAGTGCTATGCAACACCAAGGAAGCAAGAGGCTAAAGTGGGGGCGTCGTTCAGGAGTGAAAATTCGACAGGTTGAATGATGATAGTGTTGGGGTCGTGGAAAAACCTTGTCGGGGTAATGGCAAGAAGTGGAAGGACGGTATATACGGTCGATTTCCAGCTTCTCAAGGCCTCATAAATAAAGCTGGCGTGTGGTACTCCGAAGCTACGGATACCTTCCCCTTCGTCCCTATCAGACACACCTACAAACTTCCTCCTCAGTCGAACCACGGCTTGAGCAGCGAGAGGAATGCTGTACCCATTATTAGAACTAGGATAATTACTCCTACTGACCAAAGTAGAATTCGAGGTGCCTTATATGATCCAAAGTATAGACCACGAGCGATATGAAGATATACGAAAATGAAGAAGAATGAAGCTTTCGCTGCTTATCCGTTCCATATGGTTGAAGTACCCTTTCTCCGAATAGGAGCTCTCCTCTAATTCTCCTCCAAAAACAAAACAAAAAGAAAAGAAAGCAGTCTACTCCGAACAACCTACCTCTTCTTCCGACTCTACCACCCCTGAGACCCCACAGCTGCCCTCTCTTTGGCTCCAAGGCCGTTATAAACCGGCGGAGACAGCCCTTCCTTCTGGCGGGGGGTAATGCAGCGTGCTAGGCGCCTGCACGCCCCATGGACTTTTTTTAGCTCTGCTCGCCTCCGACTTCGTCTTCGTTTTCGTCTCCGTCTTTGTTACCTTTACTCGTTCCCGTCCTCTTCCTCTCTTCTCTCTAGGCTATCCGACGTACGTCGACACGCCCCTGTTTGTCACCCTGACTTTCTTCCACTCGTCTCCTCTTCTTTATTGTCTCTAGCCTTTTTGTACGCTTCGCTGGTCGACCCGTATCCTTATTCGCTTCGTGACGTAGTCGTAACACGCCGCCTATCGTCTCGTCACTTATCCATGTATATAAGAAAGGCTGGGTGTGGGGACAGAGACCTCAACAACTCTTTGACTCTCTTCTCTCCCCTCCTCTTCTTCCCTTAACCTCTACTCCTCTTCCAAGACCACATCCAAGCACACCTGTGTCTTCCTCTTCACGTACTTGAACTAAACCTTCGATTTCAAGTGGTGATAGATTCAGCTGTCACCCCCAGAGCAGGCCTGGTCACTGTTATCATCCAACTTGTTCTTTCCGCCCCAAAGATCTGCCCTTAACCGGGCAGCCGTTCAGAGTGTTTCTTCCCCGCCCCGTCACCATGACACCACTCTGTTCGGTCACTCACGATCTTGTTTAGGCGACTTGATCCTCCATCGCTTTTGCTGCCTTCGCAATTGCAACCCAAACCAACCTACCGGTCACATCTTAGCGTGGACGCTCAGTTTAGACCAGGGGGGTGTAAGGGATTGGTACAGACTGGTCAGTAGGAGTTGTAGTGACATGGTCATTGGAAAGCAGAGTCTGGTATCAGGGTTGTCGCTAGCTATGTTCTCAGGGACGAGTCAGGCGCGGAGGCGAGAGGGGGCTCCAGTACATACATCGTGCCGCGTCTGCATATACTTTTCCTTACCACTGTATTCTCGTATTAACCTCATCACCTATATACATCTTTCACCTATCCAGCCTATCCCAGGTCGACATCTGGCACCCGTTTACGTCTCACCTATCCGACCCTTTACACGTCAGTCTCGTAATAGGTCAAGTATAGCCTTACACCCACCCAAGCCTTTTCCCAGAAGCGTGGCGACCCACAGGATGTTGATGATCAACCAACATAAAGACCGCCGTTGCACCCAGGAAAACGGAAGCGGGTGAGCCTTTATGGCCCAATTGGTGAACAACCATTTGATGTTGGCTGATGGGAGCACACTGACCACTACGCCGGTGACGGTCCACCCCAGCGTCTTCCCGTGTGGCCAGCCTCTTTTCAGAAACGCACGCCATTAGCCTTATCTTGCGAAAAGGGGGGGGAGGTGTTACCCGACGAGATAGACTACCACGGATAGGACGAAGACGTATATGGGAATGAAGGCTAGTGTTTGTGTCAGGTCTCGGAAATGGTGAAGAACGTACACCCAGAAAACGTACCCTTGACTGCCCAGAGGGCATCGATCGCTTGCTTGGTCGCTTCGTTGGCTCCCTCAGGAGACAGTTGGCCAGCGTTGATCCGGTCGTACTCAACCTCGATCCATTTCTCGTAAGCGTCTCGCTCTTGGCGGGCGATGTCTTCGACAAGACCACTTATCCACCCATGGAACCCTTCTGCCCAGGTAAGACAGGCAGTGAGAGTGACCGGGATCAGTTCCCGCCAGCGGAGGACCAGCATTTGCGAGCGCGAGAGAGGGGCGGGGGCGGCGGGCTGAGGGGTTGAGGCGGCGGGCTGAACGGCGGATGACATTGTCGTGGTTGTATTTATTTGTAAGTGAGAAAAGGTGTGGAAAGAGAGAAAGACGTTGGAGCGTTGTCTGGGGCGAACGACGGCAGATCAACATCGGTACACCCCGCTTTACCTCCATCAGCCATATCATTACCTCCTTACCCGTCGCTGCTGCCTGTTGGCGATTTAGAATGCATGGTCATGAGATACATACCATTGAATGCCCTATAGCGGGTGCCACAATCAATGTGCGCCGTGTTGACACTGCTGCCTCCATGACTGTCACGTGCGCCGCCCCGCGTACTCCAACCTGATTCCAGCCCCAAGCAACAAGCGCTCACCAGTCCAACGGAAGTTTGCCATCTACTTTACATATCACCGCTTATTTCATCACCCAAATCTTGACATCAAGATGATCTCTCAGTGGGTCACCCGCGCCAAGCATTTCTACAACGAGCTCGGGGACAATAGCACCCGCCCTCGCTTCATCTCCAATACCCCGTATAATGATATCCTGGGATCTTTGAACTCCGACAGCTTTTGCTTCGATGTGTTCAGTTACAAATGGGCTTTCCAGTACTATATTGTTCGGTTCAAGGGACGCGAAGGGGTCGAGGTATGCGCTCTCTATTCCGGTGGCGAAACACTGACGCGCTTTCACAGATATCCCGCAGAGACTTTTGCAAGGCATGGGCCCTTTCCCGTCGGACAGTCGCTTTTTTAGGCGGCCTCAAATCATCAATACAAGACTGGGGTCTTGAGCAGGAATACACAGAAGATTTAGAGACCATCTCTGAGCTGCTCCGTAAAGTAAGTCCTGTATCCGGTAAAGCAGTATCAGCAGCTTATTCTTCTGCTTTGGAATAGTACGAAGCCTATTGGGGTAAGTCTCTCTCCGACTAGTCAAGTCCCTTGTACATCCACTGATACCAATGGTAGACGAACTCAGCTTTGTCATGCAGCATATCAGTTCCTGGGAACGGATAGGTTATCTGCCCTTTACCCACGCCCCTCTCCCACCCAACCACAAATCCCTCATAACCGACCCCGACAAACCTCGCTCTCGTAGATGGATGCTCAAAGGTACGGCCCACTGGTTTCCGCTCGACGCTTATTGGAGATGTGAATCGCCGTTCAGTGCGCTATACATATTTTACGTCAAGAAGATACTGGAACTACACGAAGAAGGTTTCGAGGATCGGTGGTTTGCTATGTGGGATATGTGGGGGCCGGATCCGGTTGAGTACGACCTATACCGCTTCCCGAGGGATATCCCCATCAGTGAGAGTGAATTGCAGTTGCGGAGAAGAGTCAAGGTGTGAACTTTGGGGAGCTACTATCGGATTTTGGTGACATGTGAGTCTGCTGATATCGATCATCGTGTTCTATGATCATGAAGGTAGATCAAGAACTCCATTCCGGGGCTACGATGAGTGGCCATAATACAAGAATAGTAGTATATGACTGCCGATCAGGAGATGTAAGTCTTGTTTGTCGAGTGTATAGTGCAGAGTTGATACCTTCATCGCTGTCACTGTCAAATATGCTACAGCCCATGACTATCAGAGGGTACGTCCAACACAAACCGCAAAAATCGAAGCTCATTGATCCCAAACAACTTTGTGCGTAAGCAGAAGGCGCAAAAGAAGCTGTGGTCCCAGGCGGAGGTATGGAGGTCATCACGGTGTCCTGGGCCCTTAGATGTTCGGGTACGGATAGAATTTCATGTACAATAAAGAATGTAGAACAAAGTATCTCGACAGCTTCCAGGCTTGCTACAGCCATCTGCTGTGCTATTATTGTGTAGCCTCTGGCCTCTTGCCAGAGGAAGCGGTTGAACGACGAGCGAAAAGATCGGAAGTTGACACTCTTGCTGTCGCCATGATGCCTTATCTGACAGTCGTGATTGAATATATACATCTCGAGGATGCACACACCCCCATTATGCAGCGCACATCGAGGCTCTGATGGAAAGAAGCAGACATGAGGCAGCTGTCTCTGTGATGTCAACAGGGTCTCGACGCGTTTGGTAACTTTCCGGATTGAGCGGTGCCTGGGATTTCGTTAGCAAATGATTAGAACCCATTACGCGCCGAACTGAAATGGACGCCCTGAGGTGATTAGAAAACGCACGTGGTGTTTAGACTTTTTGGGGAGATGGGACGATGGTGGATGCATTGTTCTCTTTCCTTGCGCACTTTTATCGCAGCCCCTGTTCCTCGCCCCCCCCCCAACCCCCCCTACCCTCACCCCACCCTCTGCGCCCTCAACGGCCATTGGCGACCGCGTATACCCTTCTTCACCAAAAGGACGCTTCATTTTCATCTTCGCTACTTTGCTTTCGTTTTTGCCTCTTTTCTTTTGATCAGACTTGGCTATACTCCCCACTCATCGCCTCTCCCTCACCACCCCCCTCGAACCCCCCTCTTCTACACCCCCATCCTCGCCACCACGATGCTGCGCAACGCGCTCGTGTCCCTCTCCTCCCTCGCCTCCTCCGCCCCTATAGAGGTCATCACCACCACCTTCATCCTCGCCACCCTCTCCTACTTTCAGCTCCTCCAGGCCGTAAAGCACTCCGAGTTCTTCAACGTCCCTGCCGTCTCTACACCTTCCCGCCCAGCACATCTCGTCCATCTCTCCCACCAACCCCAGATCGAAGACGCCCCTTACATCTTGCCCAGCTCGCATGGCGGTAGTTGGTCGAATGCTGGGAGTAGCGAGTACGCGGGCGACTGGCAACCTGTCACGGCGACCGAGTTTAGGAGGATTTTGGAAGAGAACGCGTTGGACGGTGGTTATGTCTTCCCCGTCGAGGCGGGGGGGAACACTGCTGGCGAAAAGGCGACTGTGGCTATCGTAAAGCAGATCGTCTTGACTCGGCAGGGCACGGAGGGGTCTACAGAGGAGTGGGAGAAGTGGCTCTTGAACGACCTCAGCGTCAAGTACGAGGGTTCGAGCTACACCTACCGGGATCTGTGCTTTAACAGCTCGGAAGTGCCCAAGTTCGCCCCTCACCCTCTTCACCCTTCTCAGTCAACGATCACGCTCTTCTTCCAACCTCCTTCCCCCGGTACTCCCACTATTCCCTTCCTCCACAAGCTCAACCACATCGTCCCTCATCACACCCCCAGCTCCAACTCGACACTTCGTCTCTTGCCCCCCAGCGGCTCAAGCTGGGGCTTTTTGCCGAGCATCGACGGCGTTGGCTTGTTCTCGGGCCTTGGCGATGGTCTGAATGTGGGAGATGAAGAGCCGTATGCTGTTCAGAACGCAAAGTGGATAGCGTTTGCGATGAGTGCGTTGGTCGGAAGGATTTGGACTCTGGCGATGGTACGTCTGATCGTTGTGTGTAGATGACTTGTCGCTGATCGTTCTTCAGAATGCCGACTCTGCCGACATCTTTGTTGTCCTCCTGGGGTACATTGTGATGCACGCTGTGTTTGCCAATCTTTTCATCAGTATGCGTAAGCTCGGGAGCTCGTTCTGGATCCGTGAGTCATTTTCTTATTGTTCTCGCGCCACACTCAAGATCTGACATTTGTATAGCCATTGCCACCCTCTGCTCATCTACCGCCGCCTTCCTCGTCGCTCTTCACGCCGCCTATCTCCTCGATATCCCCGTCGACCCCATTTGCCTTTCCGAGACCATCCCCTTCCTCGTCATTACAGTTGGCTTTGAGAAACCCTACCAACTCGCCAAGGCCGTCCTGCAGAACCCCGATATCGACCCCGTCCCCTCATCTCCCGAGCTCTCTCCTACCGACGACAAAAGAGATTCTTCCCTTGGCTTGGACTTGGGCGCCTTGCACAAGGAGCTCGCACCTTTGGAGAGGCTTCAGCGATTGGCGGAAGGCAAAGTGAAGTGGGTTGCGCCGGTGGCTGCTAGGAAGATTGTAGTGGATGCTGTGAAGAACAACGGTGTGAGGATTGTTAGGGATTACGCGTTGGAGATTATCGTGCTTTGTGGTGGTGCTGCGAGTGGCATCGGAGGGCTGAGAGAGTTCTGCTGGCTGGGTGCGTCCTCTTCTACTTCCCCCCGAACGAAACTGACTTTGCGTAGCCGCCCTTATTATGGCTGTCGATTGCGTCTTCCTCTTTACGTTCTACGCCTCCATCCTCAGTATCATGGTCGAAGTCCATCGAATCAAACTCATCCGCGGCAACCGACGAGTCAAGTCTGTCAAGCGCGTCTCTAGCGCTACTTCCCTCGCCGACATCCCTTCCTCCTCCCCCACCGTCATGGGCTTCTGGTCTCGCTCTACGTCCCCCGACAAGGAGGACCAGCCCGAGAACCCGGTCGTCCGACTCAAGCTCCTCTTGATCGTCTCCTTCCTCGTCCTCCACATCCTCAACCTCTGCACGACTCTTACCGAGCAGACTTCGTTGAAGCGACACTCTACCCACTCTGTCCCCCAGATCACCTCTCGTGCTCTTCTCGACCCTCGCAGCGCTGGTCTCTCGCCCGTACTTCAGGCGCTGTACGACAACCAGCCCGCCGAGACCGACATGGCTATCCAGATCATCCCCCCTACCCAAATCATCATGACCAGCGACAACTTTGTCCCCTCCCGCATGTCCTCTTTCGACCACTTCATGTCCGAGTGGACTTCGCTCGTCGGCGATCCCGTCGTGAGCAAGTGGATCGTCGTCTTCCTCGGTATCAGCATCATGCTCAACGGCTTCTTGTTGAAGGGTATCGCTTTGAACTCTATGGGAGGAAAGGGTCCGGTAGCCGCTGCTGCTCAGGCGCTTGTCGGTATATTCGATGCGGAGAGAGGTCAGAGGGCTTTGAGAGAGACTACGCCGAGGGGGAGGAACAGCGCTCTGCCGGCAACTGCTCTTCGCGCGCCTTCCAACGTTCGCGATGGCGATTCCACCCCCCGTGTCGACGACTCCAAGATCAATGGCAGCATCCCCATCATCCGCGAACCTACCGCCCCCTCTCCTCCTTCTGCTGCTTCCCCCGACGACGGCATTATCACTTTCGGTCGAAGGTCTTTGGAGGAGTGTATCGAGGTGTACGCTGGCGGTGTTGGGGTGAACAATTTGTCGGATGAGGAGGTCATTTTGCTGGTGCAAAAAGGCAAGATTGCCCCTTACGCGCTGGAGAAGATTCTCAAGAACCTGGAGCGGGCTGTGCGGGTGCGACGAGCTGTTATCTCTCGCTCTAGTCTTACAAAGTCTCTCGAAGCTTCCCTCCTCCCCATGAACGACTACGACTACAAGCAGATCATCGGCGCTTGCTGCGAGAACGTCATCGGCTATCTCCCCCTCCCCGTCGGTATCGCCGGTCCTCTTAACATCGACGGTCAGCTCCTCCATATCCCCATGGCTACCACCGAGGGTACTCTTGTCGCTTCTACTTCTCGAGGGTGCAAGGCTCTCAACGCCGGTGGTGGTGTCACTACCGTGTTGACGCACGACGCGATGACTCGAGGACCCGCTATCGACTTCCCCAACATCGTCCAAGCCGCTGCCGCTCGTATCTGGATCGACTCTCCCGAAGGCTACGGTACTCTCAAGGCCGCTTTCGAATCTACCTCCCGTTTCGCCAAGCTCCAAACTCTCGAATGTGCTCTTGCGGGTCGTACTCTGTACGTCCGCTTTGCGGTTCAGACCGGTGATGCGATGGGCATGAATATGATCTCGAAGGGTACCGAGAAGTCGCTCGAAGTCCTCCGCGAACGCTTCCCCGACATGCACGTCCTCGCCCTCTCGGGTAACTACTGCACGGACAAGAAGCCCGCGGCTATCAACTGGATTGAGGGACGGGGAAAGAGTGTCGTCGCGGAGGCGGTAGTGCCGGGTCACGTCGTGAAGAGTGTATTGAAGACTACGGTGAAGGATTTGTGCAACTTGAACATCAAGAAGAACTTGATTGGAAGTGCCATGGCGGGTAGTATCGGAGGTTTCAACGCGCACGCTGCCAACATTCTGACTGTGAGTATCTTGTCTTGTAGTCGAATGATACTGACGTGATTAGGCAATGTACCTCGCATGCGGTCAAGATCCTGCCCAGAACGTCGAGAGTTCAAATTGTATGACTTTGATGGAGCCGTAAGTACTTTCTCCTTCCAGCCTTGACGCTATCTAACACTCATTTAGCATTAACGACGGCGAAGACCTTCTCATCTCCTGCTCCATGCCCTCTATCGAAGTCGGCACCGTCGGCGGCGGCACCATTCTCTCCCCCCAACGCGCCATGCTCGACATGCTCGGCGTCGCCGGCGCCCACTCTACCACCCCCGGCGCCAACGCTCAACGACTGGCCCGCGTCATCGTCGCCGCCGTCATGGCCGGCGAGCTGTCCCTCATGGCAGCGCTCGCGGCCGGTCACTTGATCCAGGCGCACATGAAGCACAACAGGAGCGCGCCAGTCACGCCGGGAGCTGTTACGCCTTTCGGAGGGATCACGCCTTTGAGAGAGAGTGTATTGATCAACGGGCCGCCGCCGAAGAAGAGTGATGAGTTGAGAGTGGTGCAGTAGTGGGGTCTGGTGTCTCGGCTACTGCAGAGGGGAGGGCGTTGGCGTTCTTATGGTTCCGATCTCTAGCATCAATATATACCCGTTATCGCGACCCTGGTCGTCCTATACTCCTTCTCATTCATGTCCCAAAATGTCGTTATAGCTCGATCATGAGATAACATGCATCTTAACGTACACGTCTATCGGGTGAATCAAACCCATATGTGACAACGACCATCTCATGAAAGTATCATGTCTCGGCAACACTTTCCTCGGACGGCTACAAGTTGATGAGTCTCGTACTGCTCGCGCTGTCCGGACCATTATGCTGCCTGAGATTCATCATGGAATGATATGCATCTAAACGTACACAAAACGGGCCGGGTAAAGAACATGTAAAGCTACCAAAAGAAACCTAGAGTAAACAAACTACGCCTTGCTCTTGACCTTCTTCGCCTTCTTGCCGACAACAACCTCCTTGGCCCTCTTGCCCGCGCTGCCAGACCCGACAGTCGACGACTTCTTCTTGGGCTTCTCCTCAGCAGGGGTAGCGGCCTTGGCGACCTTCTTCTTCTCCTCCTTCTTCGCGGCAGGGGCGGCGGCTTTGACGACGGGCTCGGGGGTAGCTTCCTTCTCCTCAACCTCCATAGCTCCCTCCTTCTCGCCCTTCTTCGCCTTCTCCTTCTTCTCGAACCTTCCATCAAGCGCGCTCGTCCAAACGGGAACCATGACCGATCCACTCGTCTTCACTCCGACGCTCAGCACACCATCCCATCCGCCCTCGATATGGGCGACGATCTGGGGAAGAGATTCGAGAAGGTTGGCGAGGGTCTGGGCGGGGGTGGTGATGGAGGGGGTGGAGAGGCGGGTAGAGGTGGAGGTACCAGTGGAGGGGTGGAAGTAGGTAGAGGAGATGGCGCGGCCGAGCTCGGCTTTGAGGTCTTTGCGGGCGAGGTTGACGGGGATGGGTTGCCTACATTACAGTCAGTAGCGTTCAAGAGAAAGAACAATTCCAGGACTCACTTCTTGGCTTCAAAGAACATCTTGCCCAACAACTTGGGCATCAACGGCACCACTCTGTCATCACACAAAAACACCTCGTGATCCCTCATCAACTCCCTCCTCGGCTCGTAAGGCTTAAACTTTCCCTTCAACTTCTCCACGCCGACCACTCGGGCGACAAACTTGATGTTGTGGGTAGCGAGGAGGTCCTTGTACTCTCTTTGGGGGTCCTTGACGATAAGGCAGACGGAAGTAGCGGGGGGAGGGGCAAGGGGAGGGTGGGGGAGTTGGCTATACCGGTCGTCAGCTCTCGTCCAAAACTTCAGTCGCGAGACTTACATCCTGACGGGCATGACACTCCGTCTAGTAGTACCCTGCTTGGTGTTGACGACAGCCCAGACATGCTCCTCCTTCGGCAAGAGCTCCTCTTCCTCCTTCTTCGCGGCGACCTTGGTGTGGTGGGCGATGAGCGCCTTGACGGCCTTCTCGGCTTGAGACTTGTCGAAGCTGGCGGGAAGGGGCACAGGGGCGCGGGGCTGGGGCTGGGGCTTCTTGCCCTTCTTGGCGGGGGCGGAGGTGGATGCGATGGGGGCCATGGTGTGCGTTTTGGAGTGATTCACAGCGAGACGCAGGATTTCGAAAACAAAGATCAAGAAAGATTTCAGCCAGGAACGATGCGGCGGGGGGCGCCGCTTTCACGTGACATGAGACGAGGGCTCTGTCCGTCAACGTCGACCGGTCTTTTTGCGTGCATGATTTGACATGGGAGTTGCATGCATGTTATGACATGGGAGTTGCATGTCATATAGTAGTAGAGAGGGAATAGATGGATATGTTGATTTCTCTCTGCCCCAAGTTTGCATTGCGCTGTCTGAGTCGGAAACACGCCTGCCCTACGTCGAGAGCTTTTGGTGGTTCAACATTCGGTTGCCGGCCCCGGGCAGTCAGGAAGCCAGTATAGAAATCCGTCATGTCAATGAAGTAACAACTACATTACCGGGCGATAGGCTATTCGGATTGATTAGACCTTTTTCTGTCGGCGTCAGACAACGGAGTCAGCACCATCCACAGGCCATTCGTTGTGATAGACATCAATCGCGTCTTTTATGCCACAGCGGCACGGCCACGGTGTCCGATTTCGAGGTATTGTTGATTGTTATCAATCTTGAAAGTATCAAGCTTTGTGCGCGTCTGTATGATGGCTCAAAGATCTCTAGATTTGTCAGATACAACATCAACATCACCCTCGAGTCGACCTCGACGTAATACTATCGTTACCCCCTCGGTACATTCTGCGACCGGCGCTCTGTGCTCGAATGGAGGGCTCGCTATGTACAAGTCGAAGTAGCATTCACATTGTAGTATAGGTCAGGCTTGAAAGCTTCATTGCGCGGCCTGACGTCGGGCCGCACGAGCTTACATTACGACACCAGCAGGTAGGCTGCTGCTGACGTTGATGGAGGACGGCATCTCTGCAATGCTCATACGTTTCATAGCGTCTATCAAGACATATTTCTGATAAGCCACCGATGGACGAAAAGTAAAGACACATATATGAAGAGCCCCGGACTGATATCTACATGTCGAAATCCCCTCTCAAATCTATCTCGTTATTGATCTACTTATCGACTACGGTATCTCGAGAAATGCGTATTCCACATCTTCTCCAGATCTTCGGGCATACGCACCTGGCCCAAGACCAAAGTGTTTCTGTAATCCGTGACTGGATAAGCATTGCTGTAGGTCGCAAAGTCGGGGTAAATGACCGTGGCATTCTCCCAATCTTCATCCCCCTCGGCCAGGTCGCAAGCTGCAGTAAGCTTACCGTTGGTGTCAGACACTAGCTGCTCTTGTTGCTGCCCAAAATCTTCAATAGTGGTGAAAGACATATTGGTCAATGGGTCTTGACGTGACCAATCATTGACCCAGTTGGACCTCTCATATGATTTACTGACGCCCTTCGCCATGTCCGCAAGGTCTCTCATTTGGTCTTCGTTCGGCTCATCGCCGGGTGTCCAGACTGGCTTGACCATCCATACAGGCTTGTAAGCCATGAACTGATCGCCTCCTTCGGGATTCGTAATGATGATGTGAGCGCAGGCTGCAAGTTTCACAGAGGCTGAAGATGTAGTCGTCGACATGTTGAAGGATGGTTGGGAAGTGATGCTATGAATTCATCGTCGTTTCGACGGGGGATATATATACCTCTCGCTAGGATATGATACTCTCGGCTTGTACGACAAAGGTACGTTCCACCTGTACTCCGCCGTCCCTCCTATGATCACAATAAAGGCCCTCTTTTGACAGGCTTTCATAAAGCTGTAATTTCTTTCGCAAGAGTTCATCAATCGCACCGACAGATTGATCGAAGAACTTACGACCAATATGAAAGGTAATTGAGCAATGGCTTGTGCTTCTTATGAAAGGAGGCGCGTCGGAGCCCTATTGTACAGTATGGTGACCGTAACACCGTTCCCTTGTTTCGAACGATTCAGCACACATTTTCGAGGAATGATACGTCTGCCTCGATTGGTGTCTACGACTTACAACCTTGGTATCTTCGAGTCAATGAGCAGCAAAGTAGATGATAGATTCATCAATAAGATAGCACACGAATGCTAAAGTGCATCGCGTAAAGCTCAAGGTTCGACAAGGATTACGTTTGAGGTAGATTCGGAGATGGCGAAGTGGAAAAAGCGACTCTAGAAGAGGAGAGTCCATCTTCTGAACAACAAACAGTAACGGTGCATGTGTCTTACCAGTCCCATCTATCGGGCTTTTAGACATATGTAAAGCACTGAAGTGCAGTAAAACAATGTATTAAGTTCCTCACCGAAGTTGGAACCCTAGCATCGTTGGTCTATTTGGTGAGGACGGAATTGTCGGTCTCGAGTGGATATTGAGAAATGCATGGCCCGCATATCCTCCAGCTCTGCCGTCGTCCCCGGCGATAGGCTATTCGGATTGATTAGACGTTTTTCTGTCGGCGTCAGACAACGGAGTCAGTACCATCCACAGGCCATTCGTTGTGATAGACATCAATCGCGTCGTTTATGCCACTGCGACACGGCCACGGTGTCCGATTTCGAGGTATTGTTGATTGTTATCAATCTTGAGAGTATTAATCTTTGTGCGCGCCTGTATGATGGCTCAAAAAGCTCTGGATTTGTCAGATACAACACCAACATCAGCCACGACGTACTATCGTTACCCCCTCCGCACATTCTGCGACCGGCGCTCTGTGCTCGAATGAAGGGCTCGCTATGTACAAGTCGAAGTAGCATTCCCATTGTAGTATAGGTCAGGTTTGAAAGCTCCATTGCGCGGCCTGAAGTCGGGCCGCACGAGCTTACATTATGACACCAGCAGGTAGGCTGCTGCTGACGTTGACGGAGGACGGCATCTCTGCAATGCTCATACGGATCATAGCGTCTATCAAGACATATTTCTGATAAGCCACCGATGGACAAAAAGTATAGACACATATATGAAGAGCCCCGGACTGATATCTACATGTCGAAATCCCCTCTCGATTCTATCTCGTTATTGATCTACTTGTCGACTACTGTATCTCGAGAAATGCGTGTCCCACATCGTCTCCAGATTTTTGGTCATATGCACCTGGCCCAAGACCAAAGTGTTTCCGTAATCCGTGACTGGATAAGCATTGCTGTAGGTCGCAAAGTCGGGGTAAATGACCGTGGCATTCCTCCTCATTTCATCCCTCTCGGCCAGGTCGCAAGCTGTAGTAAGCTTATTGTTGGTGCCAGACACTAGCTGCTCTTGTTCCCGCACAAACGCTTCAATAGTGGGGAAAGACACATTGGTCGGTGCGTCTCGACGTGACCAATCATTATCCCAGTTAAATCTCCTATACGATCTATTGACGACATCCGCCAAGGACGCAAGGTTTATCATTTGGTCTTCGTTCGGCGCATCGCCGGGTGACCAGACTGGCTTGACCTTCCATACAGGCTGGTAAGCCAAAAACTCATCGCCTTCTTCGGGATTCGTAATGATGATGTGAGCGCAGGCTGCAAGTTTCACAGAGGCTGAAGATGTAGTCGTCGACATGTTCAAGGATGTTTGGGAAGTGATGCTATGAATTCATCGTCGTTTCGACGGGGGATATATATACCTCTCGCTAGGATATGATACTCTCGGCTTGTACGACAAAGGTACGTTACACCCTGTACTCCGCCGTCCCTCCGATGATCACAATAAAGGCCCTCTTTTGACAGGCTTTCATAAAGCTGTAATTTCTTTCGCAAGAGTTCATCAATCGCCCCGACAGATTGATCGAAGAACTTACGACCAATATGAAAGGTAATTGAACAATGGGTTGTGCTTCTTATGAAAGGAGGCGCATCGGAGCCCTATTGTACAGTATTGTGACCGTAACACCGTTCCCTTGTTTCGAACGATCCAGCACACATTTTCGAGGAAAGAGACGTCTGCCTCGATTGGTGTCTACGACTTACAACCTTGGTATCCTTCGAGTCAATGAGCAGCAAAGTGAATAATAGATTTGTCACGCGGCTATCGCCACATGACCACATGCATCTACACTTCACTACCCTCGGGCCTCGGCCGTCTAGCCCTGCGTCCGAGCATACCGACACCACCTAGAGCCCCGGCGACACACGGACGGAACCGGAGAAATGACAACCAATAGAGATCAAGAGACTTTCAGAACATTCCATGCCACCGGGTCGAAAAATGTAGAAGGTTCGCGAGTAAGGAATCTATGGGAAGATGCGTCCGTAAGCTTGAGGTGCAAGGTATATAAGCAGTAGACTCCATAGCCCGTAGAGTCCTCGTCGATCCACTAGTGCTGTCTTGCATCTGCTACACCCCTCTTGAACACCGAGATCATCTTCTTCCGGCATTGGACTGGCTACCTTACTTCGAGGTCCTCGGCCCATTCGAACCCCTAACTCGTGACCAAGTGAAGGCATAAGCCAGAAGGAGGTGACCGCCTGACAAGATTCATCAATAAGATAGCAGGAAAGGCTCGATTGCTGTACGCCTCCTACGTACGTGGCAGGCGGCTTCTTCAATAAGCGTCCCATTGTACTCATTCGGCGTAGTGTACCCAGGGCATCTATTATGACACCCCCTGGTCTTCCCTTGTCCTCCATACACATTGCCGGTGTGTCTTTCTCGCGGACGAACCAAACACGTGACTGCATGACGTGACGGTCCGCTGTTTGCCGGGATCCTTTCGTTCCTGCGGAATGATGTTATGGGGCCCAGATGCGGGGCTTGCGGGGCAACATGTTTGCGTGCCTGCCTGTTTGTCTCTTTCTTTGTCCCGAGTCTGCTGAGTGCAGTCATGTGGCATCTCATCTCCTTTGTACTTGTCCGCCTTTTCACCGCATATCTATTTGGTTCATCCAAGCCCGATATGCTGCTAGTCCGACTCCGGGCATACTCCCGATCGCAGTCATATATAAGCATGCCCTCTGGACGCCACTGGGACGCCCCTCATTCAACCTTCTCACCACTTCTACCCATACTCCATGTCTATCATCCCACCAGACTCCCCCAGGAGCAATCACTCCTTCCCCGGAGGCGGCTCCCTCAAGCCAGAGAAGCCCGACATCGACCACCTCGAAGACGTCGATGTCGAGGCTAGCAGAGACCAAGACCTTCGCTCGAGGAACCGCAATGTCAGCGCCAAGTAAGTCTCTACATATCTCCTCTTGGCCGGTAGCTAACATTTGGTTAGGATTCAGAACCCGCTAGCTGGTTTGTCTAAGGGCAAGCTCCTCGACTTGGCCGACCAGTTTACGCGCGAACACGGCTTTGAGGAGAAGCAAGATCTCTTCCGCCGAGCAGCGCTTGTATCCCAGAACCCGAACGAGTTTGAGCACATTCCGGAGCTTACGGAGGACGATCGATACTGGCTACGTCGTGAGATCACGAGTAAGTTCCTGACTCTATCTTGTTGGGGGCCTGTGCTGACTCGGTGTCTAGACAAGTGGGACCAGGCACGAGCCTTGTACTTTCTCGTCATCGTCTGTAGTATCGGTAGTGCTATCCAAGGTTGGGACAAGTAAGCTCCCTTCCACTTTGCCAGTCGCCAGCGCTGACTCTGTCCTAGCACGGGTGCCAACGGAGCCAACCTCAGTTTCGTAAGCCCGTTCTACATCCCAACTCCTCCCCAGCTGACCTTGAGACTAGCCCGCCGAATTCGGTATAGTCGACAACACCTGGCTCGTCGGCATGATCAACGCCGCCCCCGCCATCACCGTAGGAGCCTTCAGCGCCATGCTCACCGATCCTATCAACCACTACATTGGTCGCCGTGGAACTATTTTTGTCACTGGTCTCTTCTGTGTCTTCCCTGTACTCGGGTGAGTTCTTCGTTCGTTCATGAGAAAAATGAGCTGATGAGAGAGTGCAGGCAAGCCTTTGCCAAGAACTGGTGGGAGCTGTTCATCTGCCGGGTATTGATTGGTGTGGGAATGGGTATGAAGGTCACTACTATTCCTATCATGACTGCCGAAACGTACGTTCCCATTCTTCCCTCTCCCCTCCTTAACCTTCGAACGGTTCTGATCAGGTTACAGCGCCCCGGCAGCCATCCGTGGTGCATTGGTCATGTCATTCCAGCTCTGGGTCGCATTCGGTATCCTCGCAGGATTCTGTAGCAACTTGATCTTTTACAGGATCGGTAAGAATGCTTGGAGGGTGCAATTGGCTGCTGCTTTTGCCCCTGCTGTACCGCTCCTCTTCCTGAGTAAGTCCCCTCCCGTCTTCCCTTCCTTGCTAGATGCTAATCATCAGCAGTCTGGTTCGCCCCCGAATCCCCTCGCTGGCTCATGAAGAAACAACGCTACCTCAAAGCCTTCAAATCCTTCTGCCGCCTCCGTAAATCCGAAATTCAAGCCGCGCGCGACATGTTTTACGCCCACTGCCAGCTCGAGGAAGAACGCGAGGTGTTCCAGGGAACGACGTACTTCTCGAGGCTGAAGGATATCTTTGTGAAGCCGAGGTTGAGGAGGGCGAATTTGGCCAGTTGGGTAATCATGCTTTCGCAGCAGCTTTGCGGGATCAACATCATGTGTGAGTTTGGGGTATGTCTTGATTGGGACGGTAGCTGATGCTTGGCGTAGCGTTCTACTCGTCGACGATCTTTTCGGAGGCAGGGTATAATACCAGGCAATGTCTCTTGGCCAGTTTCGGCTTCGGTCTCGTACGTCGCCTCTCCTCCCCGCCTTGCCCCACTGACACTTTCCCTCCAGGTAAACACAATCTTCGCCCTCCCTGCCATCTGGACCATCGACACATTCGGTCGCCGTAATCTCCTCCTCACCACTTTCCCTTGCATGGCCCTCATGCTCTTCTGGGCCGGGTCCATGTTCTTCCTCGACGAATCCAACGCTGCCCGTGTCCCCGTGCTCGCACTCGCCATCTATCTCTTCACCGCATTCTACTCCCCCGGCATGGGCCCGGTACCTTTCGTCTACGCTGCTGAAGCTTATCCTTTGACTCATCGAGAGTCCGGGATGAGCTTCGCGGTACAGCAGAATAACATGTGGTCTGCGGTTCTGGGGCTGACGTTCCCGACGATGTTGGCAAAGTTCAAGCCTTGGGGTGCGTTCTACTTCTACGCAGGCACGAATTTGTTGGCGTGGGCGCTGGTGTTCTTCTTCACACCTGAGACTGCGTAAGTCCCCTCTTTCCCCGTTCTGGACAAGAAGCTGACAGAGGGATGTAGTCAGCGAACACTAGAAGAACTCGACTATGTCTTCGCCGTGCCCGTACCCGTATTTGCCAAGTACCAAGCTACCACCTTCCTCCCGTGGTTCATCAAGCGCTACGTTCTCTGGCAAAAGTCGGCGCACTTGGAGCCGCTATACAAGTTGGAAGGCGTCGCGTCTGAGAGGACCGAGGTGGAGAGGTTCCATTAGTCTTTTCCTTGCTCGAAGCCTTCGGGTCGGCTTCTCGTTTTCGCCTCCGGATTGAACCATACTTGCAATGAGGGATCGCGGTTCAGGAATGTATATAGCAATTGTAGTCTTTAGTTTTGAAAATTTGTTTCTAGTATATCTATTCCTTCTCGGGTGTCGTGTAGCGCTTCTCTTGTTTGTAGTCGTCATGACATGTTGTTTACACAATTAGTTTCAAAGCCTCATCTCTAACCCGATCGAAAGAAGATCAGATAAGTTGTTACAATGCTTCGTTGCATGTTCATGTTTTTTTTCTTTTCAGTCATCTGGCCAGAATCTATTTCTATCTCTATCGTTGGAAGCGAGTGGACAGCACAAGTACAAGACACAAGTGGGATGCGATCTATGTCCCACGTTTGGGAAGTCCAGGATCAAACAGGAGTGACAGTAGAAAAGAACGATGCCGTCAAAAGTAGAGTACAGATCCCAAAGCAATGGGTCCAAGAGGAGGCAAAATACACGAATGCTAAAGTGCATCGTGTAAAGCTCAAGGGTTGATAAGTATTACGTTTGAGGTAGATTCGGAGATGGCGAGGTGGAAAAAGCGACTCTAGAAGAGGAGAGTCCATCTTCTGTACAACGAAACAGTAACGGTACATGTGTCTTACCAGTCCCATCGATCGGGTTCTCAGACATATGCAAAGTACTGAAGTACAGTAATACAATATGTACTAAGCTCCTCGCCGAAGTTTGAGCCCTAGCATCGTCGGTCTATTTGGTGAGGAGTTGTCGGTCTCGAGTGGACATTGAGAAATGCGTGGCCCGCATATCCTCCAGCTCTGCCGTCGTTCCCGGATGCTTCAGCATAGAATGATTATCAGTACCAATGTGTGAAACGAGAAGCAGCTCCCTCGATCGAGGCACATAGTGTGGTCTTCCTTACCCTCATTTCTCTCCGCCGTTTCGCAGGTCACAAAATCTGTCTTCGGATACGCATCGTTATATTTTCCCCTACTCTAAGCATTGCCATGTTCTCAACCCCCAGCGTTTCCTGCGGCGCCTGGAATTCATCTACCGCCATACACCCGATCATTGTCTGCGAATCGACGCCCGTCTAGCCGCCCGTGGTCGCTCTGTAGGTACGGGTGGTCCTATGTGAGTTAATTGGCGAGATCCTCCATCTGATTGACTGCGGGAGAATCAACACGTAACCAGGTGCAGTGGGCTTGGATCAGCTTCAGATCTGGCCGAAGGCTATGATCTCTTCGTTGACCGAGGATATTGCCTCCACCATCGGACATCGCCACTCACCTCGGCCACATGTCCGATGTTGGAGGCGGATCTACGAACATGTTTCCACGTATAAAAGCAGCGACAAATATGCCTTTTACATCCCACCAGCTTCCCTATTTGACAGTCACAGACAGATCAGCCCCAACAAGCTAACACGATCATTCCAAGATGTCTTCTATCCCCACTATTACCGTTGCTGGCAAGACCGTCGGCCGTGTCGGGTGTGTAACCTGTGTATGTGTTTACCCAGAGCTTCATGCTGATATGCCCCGCAGCTTCGGTCTCATGCACCTCACGGCATGGAACTCTAATCCCCCTTCCCAGGAAGCATCTTTCGCCGCCATGAAGTAGGTCCACTCCCTCCCTCACCCAAGAATTGAAAGCTGATGATCCACCTAGGGCCGCTGTCGACGCCGGATCCAACCTCTGGAACTCTGCTTCGTTCTACGGTGACCCCGGCGACCACTTTGCAAACATCAAGCTCATCGCCGCCTTCTTTGCCAAGTACCCCGAGTACAAGGACAAGATCGTTCTCGTGGTGAAGGGCGGTGTCGACCATACAACCCACCAGCCCACTGCCGAGTGAGTCATCCTCCCCATACAACCAGAACCTCAACGCTGACCCGAATGTAGCATCGACTACTGGCGAAACGATATCAAGCAGATGCAAGAGATTCTTGGAGACAAAAAGCTCGACGTTTTCTCCCTCGGTCGTCTTCCCGACGCCCCAGTAGAAGAAGTGTTCACCAACCTCAAGAGGCTGAAGGACGAGGGCTTGTTCGATGGCGTGGCAGCTAGTGAGCTCGGCGCCGAATCTCTTGAGATCGCAAACAAGGTACGTCATCTCTGTCTCTTTCTCTCCCGACTAATGTTCAGCGTACTGACCTGCACCTAGATCACCCCCATCGCCATCAACGAAATCGAAATCTCCCTCTTCTCCTACGACACGTCCATCCGCTCCGCTGTCGCCTGGCACACCAAGAACAAGATCCCCGTACTCGCCTACTCTCCCCTCGGCCGCGGCTTCATCACCCGTACCTACAAGTCCCCCGAAGATATCCCCGAAGGCGACCTCAAGCGCCTGTTCCCCCGTTTCCAGGGCAAAGCGTTTTACGAGAACTTGAAGCTTGTTGACAAGCTGGATGAGATTGCGGGGAGGAAGGGGGTGAGTGGGAGTCAGGTTGCTTTGGCGTGGATTATGGGGCTTTCCGACTACGTGAGCTTCATCCCCCTCTCTTCTCCGCCCCTCTCGCCTCGTTGCTGACGTGTAAGCAGACCATCCCCATCCCCGGTTCTTCCAACCCCGAGCGTATCACCCAAAACGTCAGATCAGCCTCCATCACCCTCTCCCCCGACGAGACTAAAGAGATCAGCGATTTCCTCGACACCTTCGAAGTGCAGGGCACTAGGTATCCCGAGTTCCTTATGGGCACGCTCGTACGCTCCTTCTTCTCGTATAACTGGTACAAAGCTGACGATTTGGGTAGATGAAGTAAGATGCATGGAGAATGGAATCTGGCTAGGTGGGAGTGAATATGCGATAGCGTGTGATATGAATACGATATGTATAGTGTGCGTAGGTTGACATGCTCGCTGAAAGAAATATGTTGGGTGTAGCTTATGGTGAAAAAACTTTCAGCAGGGGAGAAAAACTCCTTATAGTGCGTCGGCGTTCTGAGCGCTGAGGAATGTCAGCGAAGGAAGGATGTTCTCGTCGTCGTTCATCCATCTTCTAGCCCCTGTCGTTCGATGAAAAGTCGTCGACTCCTCTTTCCTTTCTTCTCCCCACTATGCGATTGGTTATGTGCCTTGTCCAATGCAGGGAATCTGTTCCTACATTGTTCTGACAACATTGACACGCCGCGCTACACGATTGACGCACGTTGCATGAAGGGCCATTCAACCACCTCACCATCGCTTTGTAAGCGTCGGGCAATTGGTTGATGCACATACAATCGAGCTTCCCAAGCTCTACCTTCAGCAAGTCCCCTCTTGAGAGAATACGAGGGTGTGGGAAAGGCAAAACGATCACATTCATCCGATGGTCACGTGATGGAGTTGGTCACCATACCTGTCTAACAAGTTTTCTCGCTTAGATTTTAATCTTGCTTTTCACAGGAGGTCGGCGGTTCGATCCCGCCCGGGATCATTACATTTTTATCTCTCCAACCCGTCGAGCAAGCGGGGTATAGGAGGGGCGAAGATGACGGCGAAAGGAAAGAGGACATGATGCGATCTATATATTTGCTACTTCAGAGGGGTGAAATAGACCCGATGAGACCACTTTTCCACCAAGATCTCTGATCACTTACCTCTTCAAGCCGTCTATCATGATCCAGGTCAGGGTATCTTTTTGGGTATCAATTTGTGTACAGTATGTCGTTCAGGAAGACCAGAACAATTTACCCCGAGATGACTTGTCGCTGGCGGAGGAGATTACTATCGTCGTTGTTCTTTTTGGATAAGTCAAACACATGCATTCACGCACTGAGAAGCATCCCCTCCCACTGTGACCATCACATACATCCTGCAGTGCCAATACTGAAATCATCCAAGTTCCAATTCAACTCATTATTTAACAAGACAAATGGCCAGAAGTAGACTACTCGTACTTCTTGATAGGTCATATGTGTACGTATTGTAAAGTACTTAGCTAAATGATAATAATGGACCAATTACTCACACCTGCCATATCACTCAAATTCTATACTTACGATCTACCCCTGCCGATACAGCCCAAGCCCCAAGCTGCTGACGCGAATATCTTTTGCGAGTGGACGGCTTTTGCCGCACCTCCACTATCTGGCACGTGGGAGCCACGCGACCCACCTCGGCCCCCTCCACAAGTCCGATGGTGGCATCTACGATGATGCACAGCGGGATATTTCCACGTATAAAAGCAGCGACAAATATGCCTTCTGCATCCCACCAGCCTCTTTATTTGACAGTCACAAACAGATCAGCCCCAACAAGCTCATTCCAAGATGTCTTCTATCCCCACTACTACCGTTGCTGGCAAGACCGTCGGCCGTGTCGGGTGAGTAACCTGTGTATGTGTTTATCCAGAGCTTAATGCTGATATGTCCCGCAGCTTCGGTCTCATGCAGCTCACATGGAACCCTAAACCCCCTTCCCAGGAAGTGTCTTTCGCCGCCATGAAGTAGGTCCACTATCTCCCTCACGCAAGACTTGAAAGCTGATGATCCACCTAGGGCCGCTGTCGACGCCGGATCCAACCTCTGGTCCTCTGCTTCGTTCTACGGTAACCCCGGCGACAACTTTGCAAACATCAAGCTCATCGCCGCCTTCTTTGCCAAGTACCCCGAGTACAAGGACAAGGTCGTTCTCGTGGTGAAGGGCGGCGTCAACTATACAAACCTCCATCCCATTTCTGAGTGAGCCATACTCCCCGTCCAACCAGAACATCAACGCTGACCCGGATGTAGCATCGACTACTGGCGAAACGAGATCAAGCAGATGCAAGAGATCCTCGGAGACAAAAAGCTCGACATTTTCTCCCTCGGTCGTCTTCCCGACGCCCCAGTAGAAGAAGTGTTCGCCAACCTCAAGACGCTGAAGGACGAGGGCTTGTTCGATGGCGTGGCAGCTAGTGAGCTTGGCGCCGAATCTCTTGAGATCGCAAACAAGGTACGTCCTCTCTGTCTCTTTCTCTTCCGACTAATGTCCAGCGTACTGACCTGCACCCAGATCACCCCCCTCGCCATCAACGAAATCGAAATCTCCCTCTTCTCCTACGACACGTCCATCCGCTCCGCTATCGCCTGGCACAACAAGAACAAGATCCCCGTATTCGCCTACTCTCCCCTCGGCCGCGGCTTCATCACCCGTACCTACAAGTCCCCCGAAGATATCCCCGAAGGCGACCTCAAGCGCATGCTGCCCCGTTTCCAGGGCAAAGCGTTTTACGAGAACTTGAAGCTTGTTGACAAGCTGGATGAGATTGCGGGGAGGAAGGGGGTGAGTGGGAGTCAGGTCGCGTTGGCTTGGATTGTGGGATTGTCTGAATACGTGAGTTTTGAATCTCCTTGATCTCCCCATTTACCCTACCTCACCCTCATCCGTTTTTCTTCTCTATCTGGATCTCTAGCTCACTCCCAGGTAGACAATCCCCATCCCCGGCTCCTCCAACCCCACCCGTATCGCCCAAAATATCCAATCCCTCTCCATTTCTCTCTCCTCCGCCGAAACCAAAGAGATCAATGACTTCCTCGACGCTTTTGAAGTGCAGGGTACGAGGTATCCCGGTGCGGCTATGGGTCAACTTGTGAGTAGTCTTCTTCGTCCTCCATGATGGGGGTAGCGCTGATGAGTGGTGTAGATGAAGTAAGATGCGTAGGTATCGAGGGGAAGGATTGATGGGGAGGACGTGGCGGGCAAAAGTTAAGAAGTAGGCTGCGCGAGTAATATTTGTAGCAGAAGTCAAATGTACACGTACGACCGCATCTTCGAGTATATACAGCACCTCAGTCCTAATCATTACTGAGAATACTGCTGGGCATCATACTTGAATGATATATAGCGCCACGTCTAACGACGCTTGCAGAGAAGGGCAGAACGCTGCTCGGTGCTGCAGAACGTGCAATGACTGTCGTCGTCCGCACACCATCTGCTATCTTCTATAGAATGCCTTGTCAATATATAGACGCGTTCAAGCAAATACCCGTTGTATCACCTCGCCGCTCCTCCCCCACCACGGACTCTCTCGCCACGCTTTCCCATATCTCTTCATCTGTTCACGCGTCTTTCGTCCTGGCCTTCTACGGTTCATCCCTTTGTCAACGGCCAGATTGCCAAGTCGCCTCAAGCACCGCCCTCAAGAACATCTTTCTTAGCGACCGTAGTCGCGGCCGGCGGGCATGCACTGCCATCCGCTGTATGTCCCCCTGCGACTTATGTTCTCATGCATATATGTGAAAGCAGTCCAAACATCGATTTTGAGCCATTGACCAGGTATTATTGGTGCCGAGTCTCTCGAGATCGCTCACAAGGTACGTCGCCCTCTTTTCTTTCCCCTCGTGCTCAAACCTTCGCCTGACATCGATGATAGATCGTGCCCATCGCCATCAACGAAATCGAAATCTCCGTCTTCTCCTGAGACGCCCCCATCCGCGCCGCCATCGCCTGGGTACACCGCCAACGCCGTCCCCGTCTTCGCCTACTCTCCCCTCAGCCGCGGCTTCATCACCCGCACCTTCACATACCCCGACGACATTCCCGAAAACGATATCAAGCGCATCATGCCCCGTTTCCAAATGCGATCCATATATTTGCTACTTCAGAGGGGTGAAATAGACCCGATGAGACCACTTTCCACCAAGATCTCTGATTACTTACCTCCTTAAGCCGTCTATCATGATTAGGATATCTTTTTGGGTATCGATTTGTGTTCAGTATGTCGTTCAGGAAGACCAGAGAAGATTAACCCGGAGATGACTTGTTGCGGGCGGAGGAGATTACTATTGTCGTTGTATGCATTCACGCACTGAGAGACATCCCCTCCCACTGTGACCATCACATACATCCTGCAGTGCCAATATTGAAAGCATCCAAGTTCAAAGTCAACTCATTATTTAACAAGACAAATGGCTAGAAGTAGGCATATATGTGTACGTACTGTACGAGAACTCGTACGTACTCTTAAATGCCGCACCTCGGCACGTGGGAGCCACGCGACTGACCTCGGCGCGCCCACCATCGGACATCGTTGACTGACCTCGGCCCCTCCACATGTCCGATAGTGGAGGTCTACGAGGTGGAGGCGCATCTACGATGGAGGCGCACTACGTTGAGGCATAGGGGAAACATCCCCACGTATAAAAACAACGATAAATATGCCTTCTGCATCCCACCAGCTTCCCTACTCGACAGTCACAGACAGATCAGCCCCAACAAGCTCTTTCCCAGATGTCTTCCATCCCCACTATTACCGTTGCTGGCAAAACCGTTGGCCGTGTCGCGTGAGTAGCCTGTCTAAGTGTTTACCTAGAGCCTCATGCTGATATGCCCCGCAGCTTCGGTCTCATGCAGCTCACATGGACCCCTAATCCCCCTTCCCAGGAAGTGTCGTTCGCAGCCATGAAGTAGGTACACTACCTCCCTCACCCAAGCATTGAAAGCTGATGACCCACCTAGGGCCGCCGTCGACGCCGGATCCAACCTCTGGAACTCTGCTTCGTTCTACGGTAATCCCGGCGACAACTTTGCAAACATCAAGCTCATCGCCGCCTTCTTTGCCAAGTACCCCGAGTACAAGGACAAGATCGTTCTCGCGGTGAAGGGCGGTGTCAACTATACAACCATGCATCCCATTGCCGAGTGAGTCATCCTCCCCATCCAACCGGAACATCAACGCTGACCCGGATGTAGCATCGACTACTGGCGAAACGAGATCAAGCAGATGCAAGAGATCCTCGGAGACAAAAAGCTCGACATTTTCTGCCTCGCTCGTCTTCCCGACGCCCCAGTCGAAGAAGTGTTCACCAACCTCAAGACGCTGAAGGACGAGGGCTTGTTCGATGGCGTGGCAGCTAGTGAGCTCGGCGCCGCATCTCTCGAGATCGCAAACAAGGTAACGTCATCTCTGCCTCTTTCTCTCCCGACTAATGTCCAGCGTACTGACCTGCACCCAGATCATCCCCCTCGCCATCAACGAAATCGAAATCTCCCTCTTCTCCTACGACACGCCCATCCGCTCCGCTGTCGCCTGGCACACCAAGAACAAAGTCCCCGTATTCGCCTACTCTCCCCTCGGCCGCGGCTTCATCACCCGTACCTACAAGTCCCCCGAAGATATCCCCGAAGGCGACTTCTCGCGCCACATGCCCCGTTTCCAGGGCAAAGCGTTTTACGAGAACTTGAAGCTTGTTGACAGGCTGGATGAGATTGCGGGGAGGAAGGGGGTGAGTGGGAGTCAGGTTGCTTTGGCGTGGATTATGGGGCTTTCCGACTACGTGAGCTTCATCCCCCTCCCTTCTCCGCCCCTCTCGCCTCATTGCTGACGTGCAAGTAGACCATCCCCCTCCCCGGTTCTTCCAACCCCGAGCGTATCGCCCAGAACGTCAGTTCAGCCTCCATCACCCTCTCCCCCGCCGAGACCAAAGAGATCAGCGATTTCCTCGACACCTTCGAAGTGCAGGGTACTAGGTATCCCGAGTTCCTTATGGGCACGCTCGTAAGCGGCTTCTTCTCGTACAACTGGTACAAAGCTGATGATTTGGGTAGATGAAGTAAGATGCATGGAGAATGGAATCTGGTTAGGTGGTGTTGAATATTCGATAGCGTGTGATATGAATAGGAAATGTACAGCGATGGTACGAGTACGGTTTTAAGTCTCACATTACAGCTCCCATCAGCATTCTGTTTATTGTCGAGCGTTGCGAGAGACTATGTCTGGTCATTATGGACCAAGAATAGCAAAACAAAGCGGAGTATTGACACATCCATCTCATTGAATCGGAGGGCGAGGATTAGTCAGACTGCGTCAGACTTTCCAGGCTTCGGACTCCATTTTGTACGCGTTACGATAAGAAAATAAGTTGGATAAGATAAGAGCTTCGATTGAAGTAAGAGGTTACCCGACTCATTCCCACACTAGAAAACACGATTTCATCTCATGCATCCTAATAGCCCAAGTAATCACACCTACCATAGTACCCAGATTTTATATTTCAGATCTACCCGTGCCGATACAGCTCAAGCCCCAAGCTGCTGACGCGAATATATTTTGCGAGTGGACGGCGTTGGCCGCACCTCCACTATCTGGCACGTGGGAGCCACGCGACTCACCTCGGCGCTCGACCATCGGACATCGGGACTTACTTCGGGCCCTCCACATGTCCGATGGTGGAGGCGCATCTAGGTGGAGGCGCACTACGTTGATGTACGGTATAGGGGGGCATTGCCACGTATAAAACCAGCGATAGATATGCCTTCTGCAGCCCACCAGCCTCCCTATTTGACAGTCACAGACAGATCAAGATGTCTTCTATCCCAACTACTACCGTTGCTGGCAAGACCGTCGGCCGTGTCGGGTGAGTAACCTGTTTATGTGTTTACCCAGAGCTTCATGCTGATATGCCCCGCAGCTTCGGTCTCATGCAGCTCACATCAAACCCTAAACCCCCCTCCCAGGAAGCGTCTTTCGCCGCCATGAAGTAGGTCCACTCCCTCCCTCACCCAAGAATTAAAAGCTGATGATCCACCTAGGGCCGCTGTCGACGCCGGATCCAACCTCTGGTCCTCTGCTTCGTTCTACGGTAACCCCGGCGACAACTTTGCAAACATCAAGCTCATCGCCGCCTTCTTGGCCAAGTACCCCGAATACAAGGACAAGATCGTTCTCGTGGTGAAGGGCGGTGTCGACTATACAAACCTCCGTCCCATTGCCGAGTGAGTCTTCCTCCCCATCCAACCAGAACATCAACGCTGACCCGGATGTAGCATCGACTACTGGCGAAACGAGATCAAGCAGATGCAAGAGATCCTGGGAGACAAAAAGCTCGACGTTTTCTCCCTCGCTCGTCTTCCCGACGCCCCAGTCGAAGAAGTGTTCACCAACCTCAAGACGCTAAAGGACGAGGGCTTGTTCGATAGCGTGGCAGCTAGTGAGCTCGGCGCCGAATCTCTTGAGATCGCAAACAAGGTATGTAATCCTGTTTCTTCCTCTCGCGACTAACGTCCAGCGTACTGACCTGCACCCAGATCACCCCCCTCGCCATCAACGAAATCGAAATCTCCCTCTTCTCCTACGACACGTCCATCCGCTCCGCTATCGCCTGGCACAACAAGAACAAGATCCCCGTATTCGCCTACTCTCCCCTCGGCCGCGGCTTCTTCACCCGTACCTACAAGTCCCCCGAAGATATCCCCGAAGGCGACTTTGCGCGCCTGTTCCCCCGTTTCCAGGGCAAAGCGTTTTACGAAAACTTGAAGCTTGTCGACAAGCTGGATGAGATTGCGGGGAGGAAGGGGGTGACTGGGAGTCAGGTTGCTTTGGCGTGGATTGTGGGGCTTTCCGACTACGTGAGCTTCATCCCCCTCTCTTCTCCGCCCCCTCTCGCCTCATTGCTGACGTGCAAGTAGACCATCCCCCTCCCCGGTTCTTCCAACCCCGAGCGTATCGCCCAAAACGTCAGTTCAGCCTCCATCACCCTCTCCCCCGCCGAGACCAAAGAAATCAACGATTTCCTCGACACCTTCGAAGTGCAAGGCACTAGGTATCCCGAGTTCCTTATGGGCGATCTCGTAAGCTCCTTCTGCTCGTATAACTGGTACAAAGCTGACGATACGGGTAGATGAAGTAGGATGCATGGAGAATGGAATCTGTCTAGGCGGTAGTGAATATGCGATAGCGTGTGATATGAATACGAAATGTACAGCGATGATACGAGTACGGTTTCAAGTCTCACGGTACAGCTCCCAACAGTCTTCCCTTTATCGTCGAGCCTTGGGAGAGACTATTTCTGGTCATTATGGACCCAGAATCGTAAAACAAAGTGGACTATCGACGCATCCATCTCCTTTGAATCGGAGGGCGAGGATTAGTCAGACTGCGCCAGACTATCCAGGCTTCAGACTCCATTTTGTCCGCGTTACGATAAGACATAAATTGTATAAGATACGAGCTTCGATTGGAGTAAGAGGTTACCCGACTCATCCCCACATTGGAAAACACGATGTCATCTCATGCATCCCGAGACAAGCCCCCCCGCAACAGAAGAAGATGACCTCTCGATCTACTACGACACTCAGCGTTCCAGCGTTCCCACGCATTACACCCGTATTGTCACCTCCTTCTTCAGCCAGCTCGACGACGATTGCAGTAAAGGCAGATTCAACGCGGAACGCGGAAGACCGGGCGATTCTGACCGCCTCACGGCAGTCTATGGAGTATGATCTCAGCCTTGCACTCACATCAATATTGAAAGACGAAGTGTACAGGGAGGATGATCGGGGAGGCGATGTGGGTGTGATGGGGAATGTGACGTATGTGTCGAATGTGATTACACCGCTTGTCACAACCTAACTGGGACGCAGCAGGGAGGGGACTGGAAAAAGGTTTGAAAGAGGGTAAAAGACCTTTTCGGTATTATCGCATGGAAAGAGTAGAACAATGATATGAATTGAATATGTACACCGCGCATCCTTCAACCATCTACACAACTCAGCGCCAGTGCCACTTCAGGGATTTGCTACGTGTGACAATATGATGCCAAAGATACACCCATCATCCGATGCCCCTTGAAGATTTCTGAAGGATATCGCTCACCAGCTTGAATGCTGCATCTTTACCACTGACTTATGTACGCCCACTGCCTCACGCCAACATGAGGACGGTCTATATACCACAATACACCTCATCCTCCACCTTTACCACCTCCCTGTCTGTAATGAAGTCATCTTCTTCTTCGTATTCTCTGGATTCCCTTGCTTCCCGAGCTCAATTCTTAGCCTCAACCTCTTCCGCTGTAGTAGTGCGAGAGGGAGGGACGTCGAAGTATTCTCCGTTTCTAGAATAACCCTCCCCGGTGATAAATCCCACCATCCCGACCTCATCCACGTCCACCACGTCCACGGGAAACTTTGACAAAAACTTCCACTTAGAAATATCGCCCACGGGCTTTCCCTGTTCTTCCATTTTGCTGATCTCTGTCTCGAGTGCTGTGGTGACTGCGCGGCTGAGATCGTTGGACATGGAATCCCTAGACTTGTCCAGTATCTCTAGTTGAGACTTGCTAAACTCAGCAGTTGCGGGTAGTCCGTCGAAGAATGTCTCGACGATACGAGTGACGTGGTCGGGAACGTTGGAACGCTCAGTATCGTAGTTTGATGACATCGTGTGTGAGAATGTAGCAAAGAGTTGGGATGAAGTCTCTTAGTGAAAGCTCTACACCATCTTTTATACGTATGTGTACAAAGGGATTCAGAAGCTAGACCGAATGATCACCGCCTCACGATGTAAAGGAAACGTGTTGATAGTCCACCTTGCGTTGCTAAACTTGGTACGAAAGGACCAGGAATAGGCCTTTTTCGTGCACTCTACAGTGCACGTGAAAGGTTGACTATTATTCGGGACGGCTGCGCTTGGTTTTGTTCGCTATAGTAAGAGCTATCGAGTCGGGTCCTGATTGAAGCAGGAGAATTGATAGTGGTCAAGAATACCCTCAACGTATAGTTATTGATCTTGCCCTTTGTATTCGCAGTCATTCAAGGACGTGGCTTCGGAGTCGTCCCCAACGGCCTCGAATGGAAGCTCACATCCTCCTCCTTCCACCACGCTGCCTACGAATCCCTCCTCGTCAAATGAACTACAATAAGTCCACCTCATCGAACATTAGTTTGGGCTGGATATCCAAGTGCCTAGTGCTACCAGTATGTCACTTTCTCCTATCTGTTTCGGGCGCGTGCTGATAAAGATGGAAGCCCTCTCGTCATTTGGTTTCCATGCGCAAGCGTTCTGGTGGCCTGATACGGCGCTGTTGGGGATCGTGTTTGGCACGTTCACGATCTTGAGTTATCTCGTGCTCGAGTTTTGGGTCAAGGAGAGGCGTTGAAATCGGACTATCTCCCAAGCAAAGTCATCGTTCTAGTTTCAGCGTAAGGTCTCGTTTGCATTTGAATGTATTGTCTTGTATATGATGCCAAAGATACACCCATCATCCGATGCCCCTTGAAGATTTCTGAAGGATATCGCTCACCAACTTGAGTGCTGCATCTCCTCCACTGACTTATGTACGCCCACTGCCTCACGCCAACATAAGGACGGTCTATATACCACATTACTCGTCATCATCCACCTCTACCACCTCCCTGCTCTCGATATAGATTGCAAGTTTGGATATAGGGAACCAAACAAACGGTCCAATCAACCAAACACCCTTGGCACACTCATCTGACGTCCTCCCCGCATGCATTATTCCCATCTTCCCGACATGCTCAACACTGTCTCGCTCCATCTCTACAAGCGCGTCACCCTACACGAGGGTAACGCCGACGCATTCTTTCACACGTCAAGATGAACAAGGGCGAAGTGAAGGTCTGGCAGGATAAGAACGAGGGTCGGGGTCGGCTGGAGGGAAAAAGCGTGCTCGCGAGACGCTTGATCTGGTCGAGTATGCTTCGAAGGGTAGATAGAGATCGTGGATCCCCAGGCGCCTGAGAGCTGCATCACCGCTCTTTGTCAAAGCTCTTCCCCAAAGACCCCTCGGTATCTGCCCAGAACATCTTCCGTCTCTCTTCTTCTGGCGAGCGCACGAGAGCAACGCACCGCACACGGGGAGCTTGTCTTGGGCATTTCTGCAAATGTGTCTCCCCCCATTATAGGCTCTGGTGATCGTAGACGCTTCTAAAAACTGGGCGTCAGTTTTCTCAGTCTACCCCTTTCGGACTGGACTCGAAAGGCCCGCCGGCCCCCCGGCACGTCAATGCATATCCCAACAGCATGCTTCAACGTGTACTGTCGTACCGAGTAGAGGATATCATAACCAAAAAACTTGGATAACACCCAACCTTCACCTGTTGCTGTTGGAGATGCATCCATCCTCCTGTTTGAGAACTGTACTCGTTCTGGTCATCTCGAAGAGCGGTGATGATAAATCACCGCAGTGTTGTGCAAGACTCTGCCTCGTGAGTCATCAGCATACCATGATCGACTATATTATAATACCCAGTCCAACTTCTTCAGTGTTCTTTGCATACAAAAGACGTACCCCCAGAGCCTTTATGACCGTCAAAGGCTCCCGATTCAAGCCTCATGAGAATTCTTTCGATACTTGTATCGCGAGACTCTTGAAGGAAGCGTTTGTCGCACGTTGCGTAATGTTAGAGTTGTAATCGTCCCACAGTAATATGAGGCAAGGGGTGGTCTTTTGAGGTACTGTGAACGAACGTTGGCCCGATGGTATGGTATGTTCTGGTGTCTTCTTGGGGGGGTGGGGTGGCAGAGCTGGCTCGCATCTCATCACAGTATCAGGTGGAGCGCCCAATGGCACCAGGGGGTAGGTCTCTCTCGAGGGCGAGAGCTGCAGTGGTCTTGGAATAGCGCAGCTATGAATACACATTCGGACCGTCACGTCAAGGACTGTCCACAGCTCCCCGATCGACGCCAATCATAACCTTTGCCCATTCCAACCTTTACCACACTTACGCCCCCCTCCCCCTATCCCCATCCCCACCGCCCTTACACCCAAGTGACCCAATCACTCCATCTACCTCTACAAAACCCATCCATATATCCCTCTCGTTACTGCTGGTTCTTCCATCACTTGATCTACATCCCACATCTCACAAACCCATCAGCCCCACCCCCTCCCCTCCACAACCCCTCACAAGAAAGAAAGAACAAAGATGAACTCACAAGGTGTGTGTCAACCATAAGCGCCTCCGGATACCCGGAGACCTCTCCACCTGCACCTCGAAAGAATCGTCGAGGAAATACGTTGATTTTTTTGGTTTGGTTTCGGCCGGAGTGAGGGAGAGGTGGGCGGGCGGATTGGCCGTTCTGGATGATACAGGCCGGGTCGGTCGACCTTCCGAACGGGATCGTCCATTCCCACACGTCGCGTCGAATTAGTACGGCAGCGAAGGGGCTTTGACGTGAAGAGAGTTACATAGAGATTATGAAACTTATTCAGTTAGTTCCATGTACTCAGGCTGTACGTCAGACGATTGTCGGAATGAGGGAAAAAGGGAAAAAGACAAGAGGGCCATAACCCGCCAAGTCCACCAAGTCTATAAAGAAACCCTCTCGTCTCTAGCTACTCCCTGCTCCCTGCTCCCTGCTCCCTCCCCTCACATCCACATCCACACCGTTCCCGCCCTCGCCCTCGCCTTCACGAGACTCCACTCCAACTCTACTCTGAAGCCCAGCCCTTGCCACACTTCCTTTTCCAGACACTTCCTGCAACTCCTCCATTCGCATTCGACCGCCGTCTCCTCACTCATGAGCCCGCCCGCAGAAAGAACAAGCGGGCTCCGCCCCCCCCCCAGGATCTACGGCGTAGATCCTCGGCTGCTTCTTCACCACCTCCTCATCCCTCTCGCTCAACCACGCCCCTCGCCACTATCCGCCCGTCCCCGAACCCACTCGATCCATCTCCATCTCCGTCCCCTTCCCTCTGTCCACCAACGTACACGACACGCTCTTATCCTCCAGCCCATACCATAGAGTACACCTCGAGGTCGTACTCAACGCTCCGGACCTCTCGAACTCCCCTCCCCCTCCCCCCTCCCCCCGCCTCCCCTCCTCGTACCCGTACCCTCAGATCATTCCTCCTTCGCCCTTCTTGTGTCAAAGGTTCAAGAGAGAAAGAGAGACGCCGGCGCCGGCAACGCGAAGAGAGGTAGGTAAGGAGTACTCGGTTGATGGAGGGTCGTGGGCGTCGGATGGACCATGTCTCATGCTGGCGGGCAGACCTCGTCTCGTCGTGGGCGAGCGCCTGAGTGGGCGAGGCCTGATTCTTCGGCACAGGCGGAGCAGGGAGCAGATGGGTGATGGGGGAGGCGGCTGGGGTAAGGAAAGGAGGCGGAGGCGATAAGTGAAAGGCCAGCAGCGATTTGCGATTTTCGTGCGTGGTTTGATCGTGCGTGGTTTGATAGGCGCAGAGGTTCAAAGTAGGGGACTTGCCGGGAGTTAGGATCGCCCAATGGCACACCGAACGCGCTGGGGGGTGGGGGTGGGAGGCGGATCGAGGAGGTGCAGTGAGGTGCCGTGGATGAGGTCGATGAGGTCGATGGTGGCGAGGAAAGAGGAAACTGAGAGTCGGCGGATGGCGGATTCCTGTGCCGACTTGACGTTGTAAGCCAGTGGTACGATCTTGTGAAACGACAGGAGTCCGGGTCCTAGTCCTCCAAACCTAGCCGGTAGGCTCGTCGCTCGTCGACAACCTCCCCCCTTCCCTTCTCCCCTCCCACCTGCGACTTCTCCCTCATCCTCATCCCCATCCTCATCCCCATCCTCATCCCCATCCTCATCCCCATCCTCATCCCCATCCTCATCCCCATCCTCATCCCCATCCTCATCCTCATCCTCTAAACTTTCTCCCACACCCGCCCGTCCATCTTCTACCACTCGTCCCCAAGCTCGTCGCTCATTCTTTTCGCATCGTCTCCTGCAAAAAGTCCAGCCGCGCGGTTCGGTTAGGTTACCCACCCATCCTTCCCAACATCTTCATCCCTCTTCCTCTGATCTGGGTGCTGGGGCCGAGGGATTGGGCACGGGCAAGGGCAAGGGCGTGGAGGGGGAGGGTGGGCCTTGAGCTGAGGAGAAGAATAGCGGACCGAAGGGATCTCCTCGACAGACACCTTGCGAGGAAGAGAGGACATTACATTACATTACAGTCGGGCTGTGACCTTTGCGCAAAGGCGGTAGATGACAGTGATTTCGCCGACAGCGATGGGTCGGATGCCGTACCACCTACCACGTCCTTTCCTTGACGGGTGCGTCGGGGAGACGGGAGAGAGAGGGAGTAGACCGACGTCCAGTTTCTTATCGCCTAGGATGTCTTGCATGAATTCGAGTTCTTTTCGCCAGTACTCCACACTACTTGCATATCCGTCTTCATCCTCATTAAGAAAGGGGAAGAAGAGGGAGGATGACTTACTCGGGCGTGCCACGTGGGTTTACGTAATTCCCCGGAACACCGTGCTGCGATGACGGTGTGCATCTCCTCTGTTTGTCCCCCATCCCTCTTGCTCCTTCCCCCCAAGCTATACAGCAGGCGGCCCTCCCCGCGACGATGCTCCTCCCCCTCGCCCTGCTCGCCCCGCTGCTGGTGTCTGCGAGCTACGCCCCCCCCGGCACCCTCCGCCCCCGCCCCGACGAGCCCCGCCAAGCCCTCGGTGCTATCGACTCCTACTCCCCCCTCCCCCCCAGCTCCCTGCTCCCCCCCCGGCGGCGACCCGCCCCTCCCCCGCCCGGCTGTCCCCCCTGCTTCAACTGCCTCCTCCCCGCGTTCAACTGCGGCAACGGCGGTGAATGCAACCCCTACGACGGCCAGTGCAAGTGCCCCCCAGGCTTTGGCGGCCAAGACTGCCTCACCCCGCGTACGTCCTCCCCATCCATCCTGCTTTGCGGTAAGACTGAGACTGACAGGGGGTAGTCTGCGGGGCACTGTCGGATGGGGATGAGCGGTTCCCGAGGGAAGACGGGGAGCTATGTGATTGTAAACCCGGGTGGGGCGGTATCAACTGCAACGGTGCGTCTCTTCTCCCCCTTCCCCCCTCGCTCGCTCTGGGGGCAAGGCTTACACGATGGGCAAGTCTGTAAGAACGACAACGCCTGCGCAGGCTTCCTCCCCCGACCCGGATCTGAAGGCGCCGAAGACGGCGACGACGATATGGTATGCTACACCGGCGCCCTGGCCGTACGCGAGAATTTCCAGATGTGCGATGTCACCAGTACGTCCCCCCCCCCTCCCCTCATCCCCCTCTTGATCATCCCTAACCAAGATGCGATGTAGACCGCAAGATCATCGACACGATCCCAAATAACAAACCCCCCCAAGTAACATTCTCCTGCTCCGCCAACGGCCCTTCCTCCAACACCTCCTCCTCCTCCTCCTCCTCCTCCTCCACCTCCTACCCTCCCCAATCCCCCTCCCCCTCCCCCTTCTCCCCCTTCTCCTCCCCCGATACCCCGTTCCAAAACGCCATCGGCACATGCGCCTTCCAATTCTGGGTCGACAGGATCGAGTCTTTCCACTGCGAGTTGTCCGGTTGCAACTGGCAGAATAAAGCAGAGGTGGATACGAACCAGACGAGATACCAGTGCGAGACTATTGCGTGCAGTTGTATCCCCGGGAGGTTCTTGTGCGGAGAAGATGGCAGTGTTAGTACGTCCCCCCCCTTCCCCTTCTTCCCTTCCCCTTCTTCCCCACCCCATCCCCTTCTCAAAAGTGCGATCTGACAGACAAGTGCGTAGATATCGACGATTTCCTATCCGAAGAAGTCAAAGGCCCCGGCTCCTTCACCTGCACATCCAACCCCTCCCAAGGCCAAAGCTGCGCCTTCGAAGAACCCGCCATGAACCAGCTCATAAACGACATCTTTGGCGACAAGTCCATCACTCTCGATTGCGATGCCGGCGAGTGCCTGCACACCACCCAAGTGCCGGGCTACGTCCCGCCGGAAAGGGGGGGGAATGGGGGTGGGAGGGAGATGGTAGCGCTTAGTGCGGCGGGGGCGGGGGTGGTGTTTGTTCTAGCTTCCATCTGTACGTATTTTCCCCCCTCTCCCCCTGTCCCCTCTCTCCCTCTCTCCCCCTCTCCCCCTATCCCCTGGATCGAAAGAGAGGAGAGACTGACAAAGAGGGTAGTGATATGGTACACCAACCGGACCCACACCCACACCCCCGCCTTCGGACCCGGCTTTGGCGAGGTCCATTTGCCAGAGGACGAAGCCGCCAAACTCATGTCCGACCACGTGCCCGCCACCCTCCATTTCTCGAATATCTCGTACGACCTTCCTCCCCCCTTCTCCGCCTCCGCCTCCTCCTCCTCTTCTTCCGCTGGGAAATCTGGGAAACGGCTCTTGTCGCACGTAACAGGCACCGTCCGCCCCGGCGAGCTCCTAGCCATCATGGGCGCTTCCGGCGCCGGCAAATCCACCCTCCTCGATATCCTCGCCCGCAAGTCCAAAACCGGGCGCGTGCACGGAGAAATGTACCTCAACGGCCGTACCATCTCACACGAAGACAATTTCCGGCGGATCATCGGCTACGTCGACCAAGAAGATACCCTCCTCCCCACGCTGACAGTTTATGAGACCGTGCTTTATTCTGCGCTTTTGCGCCTGCCGAGGGAGATGAGCTACGCCGCCAAAGTCTTCCGCACCCTCGAGACGATGTCCGAACTCGGCATCCTGGGCATCAAAGATTCCCGGATCGGCGAAGCCGGCCAGCGCAGCATATCAGGCGGGGAGAAGCGCCGAGTATCAATAGCCTGCGAGCTCGTAACCGGCCCCTCCATCCTCTTCCTCGATGAGCCCACCTCCGGGCTCGACTCGTACAACGCGCACAACGTCATCCTCTCCCTCCGCCACCTCGCCAAACACTACAACCGCACGGTGGTGTTTACGATCCACCAGCCCCAGTCGAGTATTGTGGAGCTGTTTGATCGGTTGGTGGTGTTGGCGAGGGGGGGGGTGGTTTATGCGGGGGAGGCGGGGAGGGCGCAACAACATTTTGATGGGTTGGGGTATGGGTGTCCGGGGGGGTGGAATATTGCGGATTGGTTGATTGATCTGACTGTTGATGCTGCGGGCGACCACCGTCAAACCCAAACGCAGACGCAAGCCCAAACCCAAGCCCAAGCGGAAACGCAAGGCCACCCCACGAGTACCAGTACCAGCCCCAGTCGGCTGGACCAAGACGCCGAAGCGGGCCTCCTCCCACCCGGCTCGACGCCCAGCACACAGCTGGCCGAGAGCGAGAGCGAGGTCTCCTCGGCCCCCACCTCAAGCGGCGGGGTGACGGGGGAGATCAAGAATAAAGTCTATCAGCTCCTCGGCGCATTCACGCTCCCCTCCTCCCTCCCCTCCTCCTCCTCCCTTCCCTCCTCCTCCGGGGTCTCCGGGGTGGAAGCCCCGAAGGATAACATCCCCCGCATCCCCTCCAAACTCGCTTCCCTCATCCTCGCCGCCCGCGCTAGCGACGACGCCAAGATCGTCGAAGCTGAGATTGCGCGTATACAATCTGGCGGGACGCCCGACGGCGGCGCCGCCTCTGCCTCCGGATCCGTCGGGGATGGAGCGTTGAGGGGGAGTAGGGATGGAGGGAGTAGGGATGTGGAGGAAGAGACGGGGTTGATGAAGGGGTACAAGAAGGCGAGTCTTTGGACGCAGTTTGTGTTGTTGAGTGAGAGGGCTTTTAAGAATCTTTATAGGTACGTTCTCTTCCCCCCCCCCCCCTTCTTCTTCTCTCGTGGACGTGGGCGTGGGCGGAGCTGATGAAGAGTGTAGGAACCCGATGTTGATGGCCACGCATTACGCCGTGGCAGTCCTCGCGGCGCTGCTCTGTGGATTCTTCTTTTACCAGGTTACGAATGATATCCCCGGATTCCAGTACGTCCTTCCTTCTTTTCACAACCTTCCCTTTCGAGTTTTGAGTTTTGAGTTTTTGAGAAAAAGGAAGAAGAAGAAGGCTGATGGGGGAGGGCGGTGTAGGAACCGATTGGGGTTATTCTTGTTCATCCTGTCCCTCTTTGGGTTCTCGTGTTTGAGTTCTTTGGGGATATTTGCGAATGAGAGGCTGCTCTTCATGCGTGAGAGGTACGTTCCCAAACCCAAAGCTCTCTCGTGAACCCCACTAACATGATAACCCAGAGCAAACGGGTATTACGCCCCCATAACCTACTTTCTCTCCAAAATCCTCTTCGACATCATCCCCCTCCGCGTCATCCCCCCCTTCATCCTCGGCTCCATCGTCTACGGCCTCGCCGGGCTCAACCCCGAAGTATCAGCCTTCTGGAAATTCATCATGGTTCTCGTGCTGTTCAACTTGGCGGCGTCGAGTATCGTCTTGTTTTTGTCGGTGGCGGTCGCGGATTTGGGGGTGGCGAGTCTGTTGGGCAGTTTGGTCATGCTTTACAAGTACGTCCCCCCCCCCCCCCCCCCCCCCCTCTCCTCCTCTATCCTTATCCATCCTTCGCCATAGTCGACGCTAACGATGCGGTGGTAGCTTGCTCTTCGCAGGACTGCTCATGAACTATGACAGAGTCCCCAACGGCCTCAAATGGATGCTCACCACCTCCTTCTTCCACGCCGCCTACGAAGCACTCCTCGTCAACGAACTGCGCTACCTCCAGCTCATCGAACACAAGTTTGGGCTCGATATCCAAGTGCCTAGTGCTACCAGTACGTCCCCTTCCCCTCTCTCCTTCTCCTTCTCCTCCTCCTTCTCCTTCTCCTTGTCCTATTTGTGGACATTCGGGGCGCGTGCTGATGGAGATGGATGGTAGTCCTCTCGTCATTCGGGTTCCATGCGCAAGCGTTCTGGTGGCCTGATGCGGCGCTTTTGGGGATCGTGTTTGGCACGTTTACGATCTTGAGTTATCTCGTGCTCGAGTTTTGGGTCAAGGAGAGGCGTTGAAAAATCGGACTATTATCTCTCAAACTAAAGTTATCGTTCCTAGTTTTCAGCATAAAGTCTCGTTTGCATTTTGAATGTATCGTCTTGTATATGATGCCAAAGATACACCCATCATCTGATGCCCCTTGAAGATATCTGAAGGATATCGCTCACCAACTTGAATGCTGCATCTTTACCACTGACTTATGGACACCCACTGCCTCACGCCAACATGAGGACGGTCTATATACCACATTACTTGTCATCCTCCACCTCTACCCACCTCCCGAGATAGACGTTGAAGCGTTTCAAGTTTCCGGACCAACCCTCCCCGTTGATTGATCCCACCATCCACACATCAGACACCTCTTGCGAGACCCATTGGTACTGAAAACTCAACCGAGACATATCGCCCACGGGCTTCCCCTGTTCTTCCATTTTGCTGATCTCTGTCTCCAGTGCTGTGGTGACAGCGAGGCTGAGATCGTTCTCCCTAGTCCTGGTTTTGTCCAGTACCCCTTCATACTGGCCACAGGTAGACCTTGGGTCTAGTTCGGAGAAGAATGTCTCGACGATACGAGTGACGTGGTCGGCAACGTTGGAACGCTCAGTATCGTAGTTTGTGGACATTGTGTGTGAGAATGTAGTAAAGAGTTGGGATGAAGTCTCTTAGTGAGAGCTCTACACCATCTTTTATACGTACGCGTACAAAGGGATCCAGAAGCTTGGAAAGTCTGGCGCAGTCTGAATGATCACGGCCTCACGATGTAAAGGAAACGTGTCGATCGTCCACCTTGCTTTGATAAACTTGGACCACAGTCGTTTTTCCACTACTCTATAGTGCACGTGAAAGGTTGACTATTATTCCGGACGACTGCGCTTGCTTTTGTTCGCTATAGTAAGGGCTATCGAGTCGTGTCCTGATTGAAGCAGTAGAATTGATAGTGGTCCAAATACCCTCAAAATATAGATCATTGATCTTGCCATTTGTATTCGCAGTCATCTAAGGACGTGGCTTCAGATTCGTTTACTCACTTTCAACGTCCCCAGATGTGCCGTCAAGATCCTTCACTTCTGGCTAGAAATCATGCTGTCGCGGTGTCTGTGACATTACTTGGTGTACAATAGATTCTGTACTAGATCACAAACGACATCTCCGAATACCAGTACGCCCATGGGGTTTTACACCGAGGGATGTCGCTGATGTCACAGACTCTATGGTATAGTTTGTTATTCGCAGGACTACTCATGAACTATGACAGAGTGCCCAACGGCCTCACGTGGATGCTCACCACCTCCTTCTTCCACGCCGCCTACGAAGCCCTCCTCGTCAACGAACTGCGCTACCTCCAGCTCATCGAAGACAAGTTTGGGCTCGATATCCAAGTGCCCAGTGCTACCAGTACGTCCCCTTTCTCCTTCGCCTTATCCTTTTCCTTCTCCTTCTCCTTCTCCTTCTCCTTCTCCTTGATCATCTGTGGACATTCGGGCGCGCGCTGATGAAAGATGGATGTCTAGTCCTCTCGTCATTTGGGTTCCATGCGCAAGCGTTCTGGTGGCCTGATGCGGCGCTGTTGGGGATCGTGTTTGGCACGTTTACGATCTTGAGTTATCTCGTGCTCGAGTTTTGGGTCAAGGAGAGGCGTTGAAATCGGACCATCTCCCAATCACAGTTATCGTTCCTAGTTTTCAGCATAAAGTCTCGTTTGCATTTGAATGTATCGTCTTGTATATGATGCCAAAGATACACCCATCATCCAATGCCCCTTGAAGATATCTGAAGGATATCGTTCACCAACTTGAATGCTGCATCTTTACCACTGACTTATGGACACCCACTGCCTCACGCCAACATAAGGACGGTCTATATAACACAATACTCGACATCATCCACATCTACCACCTCCCAATCTTTAATCCCATCTTCTCCTTCGTCTTCTACGGCTTTCCTTTCTTCCCGAGCTCTATTCTCAGCCTCAACCTCTTCCGCTGTAGTAGTGCGAGAGGGAGGGACGTCGAATATTTCTGTGTTTCTAGAATAACCCTCCCCGGTGATAAAGCCCTTCATCCACACACCATCCACGGCCTCTGGCGAGATCCAATTGTATGAAAGCTTCAAGTGAGACATATCGCCCACGGGCTTTCCCTGTTCTTCCATTTTCCTGATCTCTGTCTCCAATTGTGTGGTGACTGCGTGGCTGATATCTCTGGACATGGAATCCCTAGACTTGCCCAGTACCTTTCGGGCCCACCGGCTAAACTGAGCAGTTGCGGGTAGTTCGGAGAAGAATGTCTCGGTGATACGAGTGACGTGGCCGGGAACGCGGGAACGCTCAGTATCATAGTTTGTTGACATCGTGTGTGAGAATGTAGCAAAGAGTTGGGATGAAGTCTTTCAGTGAAAGCTCTACACCATGTTTTATACGTACGCGTACAAAGGGATTCAGAAGCTTGGAAAGTCTGGCGCAGTCTGAATGATCACCGCCTCACGATGTAAAGGAAACGTGTTGATAGTCCACCTTGCTTTGATAAACTTGGACCACAGTCGTTTTTCCACTACTCTACAGTGCACGTGAAAGGTTGACTATTATTCCGGACGACTGCGCTTGCTTTTGTTCGCTATAGTAAGGGCTATCGAGTCGTGTCCTGATTGAAGCAGGAGAGTTGATAGTGGTCCAAATACCCTCAAAATATAGATTATTGATCTTGCCCTTTGTATTCCCAGTCATCTAAGGACGTGGCTTCAGATTCGTTTACTCACTTTGAACGTCTCCAGATGTGCCGTCAAGATCCTTCACTTCTGGCTAGAAATAATGCTGTCGCGGTGTCTGTGGCATTACTTGGTGTACAATAGATTCTAGATCACAAACTTCAGCTCCGAATACCAGTACGCCCGTGGGGTTTTACACCAAGGGATGGCGCCGATGTCATGGAGTCTATGGTATAGCTTGTTATTCGCAGGACTGCTCAAGAACTATGACAGAGTCCCCAACGGCCTCAAATGGATGTTCACCACCTCCTTCTTCGACGCCGCCTACGAGGCCCTCCTCGTCAACGAACTGCGCTACCTCCAGCTCATCGAACACAAGTTTGGGCTCGATATCCAAGTGCCTAGTGCTACCAGTATGTCCTCTTTCCCCTTCTCCTCATCCTTCTCCTTATCCTTCTCCTTCTCCTTCTCCTTCTCCTTGTCTCATCTGTGGACATTCGGGCGCGTGCTGATGAAGGATGGATGGTTAGTCCTCTCGTCATTCGGGTTCCATGCGCAAGCGTTCTGGTGGCCTGATGCGGCGCTGTTGGGGATCGTGTTTGGCACGTTTACGATCTTGAGTTATCTAGTGCTCGAGTTTTGGGTCAAGGAGAGGCGTTGAAAACTCGGACTATCGGACCATCTCCCCAACCAAAAGTTATCGTTCTAGTTTCAGTTCCAGCATAAAGTTCTGTGGACATTCGGGCGCGTGCTGATGAAAGATGGATATCTAGTCCTCTCGTCATTCGGGTTCCATGCGCAAGCGTTCTGGTGGCCTGATGCGGCGCTGTTGGGGATCGTGTTTGGCACGTTTACGATTCTGAGTTATCTCGTGCTCGAGTTTTGGGTCAAGGAGAGGCGTTGAAATCGGACCATCTCCCAATCACAGTTATCGTTCCTAGTTTCAGTTTTCAGCATAAAGTCTCGTTTGCATTTGAATGTATCGTCTTGTATATGATGCCAAAGATACACCCATCATCCGATGCCCCTTGAAGATATCTGAAGGATATCGCTCACCAACTTGAATGCTGCATCTTTACCACTGACTCATGGACACCCACTGCCTCACGCCAACATAAGGACGGTCTATATACCACATTACTCGTCATCATCCACCTCTACCACCGGCCTGTCTCTAATGAAATCTTCTTCTTCGTAGTATCCTCTGGCTTCCCTTTCTGCCCGAGCGCTACTCTGGACTTTGAAGACTTCTCCGTTTCCGGACCAACCCTCCCCGTTGATAGATCCCAGCATCCACACATCATCCACGGGCACTGGCGAGATCCAAATGTGTGAAAACTTCAACTGAGACATATCGCCCACGGGCTTTCCCTGTTCTTCCATTTTCCTGATCTCTGTCTCCAATTTTGTGGTGACTGCGTGGCTGATATCTCTGGACATGGAATCCCTAGACTTGCCCAGTACCTCTTGGGCCCATTGGCTAAACTCAGTAGTTTTGTTCACATTCTTTAAGAAGAATCTGTTGACCATACGAGTGACGTGGTCGGGAACGCTGGAACGCTCAGTATCGTAGTTTGATGACATCGTGTGTGAGAATGTAGTAAAGAGTTGGGATGAAGTCTTTCAGTGAAAGCTCTACACCATGTTTTATACGTACGCGTACAAAGGGATTCAGAAGCTTGGAAAGTCTGGCGCAGTGTGAATGATCACCGCCTCACGATGTGAAGGAAGCGTGTCGATAGTCCACCTTGCTTTGCTAAACTAGTGAAAGCTCTACACCATCTTTTATACGTACGCGTACAGAGGGATTCAAAAGCTTGGGAAGTCTGGCGCAGTCTGAATGATCACCGCCTCACGATGTAAAGGAAGCGTGTCGATAGTCCACCTTGTTTTGCTAAACTAGTGAAAGCTCTACACCATCTTTTAGACGTACGCGTACAGAGGGATTCGGAAGCTTGGGAAGTCTGGCGCAGTCTGAATGATCACCGCCTCACGATGTGAAGGAAGCGTGTCGATAGTCCACCTTGCTTTGCTAAACTAGTGAAAGCTCTACACCATCTTTTATACGTACGCGTACAGAGGGATTCAGAAGCTTGGGAAGTCTGGCGCAGTCTGAATGATCACCGCCTCACGATGTAAAGGAAGCGTGTCGATAGTCCACCTTGGTACAAAAGGACCAGGAATAGGCCTTGTTCGTGCACTCTACAGTGCATGTGAAAGGTTGACTATTATTCCGGACGGCTGCGTTTTATTTTGTTCGCTATAGTAAGAGCTATCGAGTCGGTCCTGATTGAAGCAGGAGAATTGATAGTGGTCACAATACCCTCAAAGTATAGAATATTGATCTTGCCGTTTGTATTCGCAGTCATCTAAGGACGTGGCTTCAGAGTCGTTCACTCACTTTCAACCTCCCCAGATGTGCCGTAAAGATCCTTCACCTCTGGCTAGAAATCATGCTGTCGCGGTGTCTGTGGCATTACTTTGTGTACAATACATTCTGTACTAGATCACAAACGACATCTCCGAGTACCAGTACGCCCATGAGGTTTTACACCAAGGGATCTCGTTAATGTCATGGAGTCTATGGTATAGCTTGTTATTCCCCGGACTAGTACTCATGAACTATGACAGAGTCTCCAACGGCCTCAGATGGAAGCTCACCTCCTCCTCCTTCCACCACGCTGCCTACGAATCCCTCCTCGTCAATGAAGTACAATAAGTCCACCTCATCGAACATCAGTTTGGGCTGGATATTCAGGCGCCGAGTGCTACCAGTATGTCCCTTTCTTCTATCTGTTTCGGGCGCCGTGCTGATGAAGATGGAAGCCCTCTCGTCATTCGGGTTCCATGCGCAAGCGTTCTGGTGGCCTGATGCGGCGCTGTTGGGGATCGTGTTTGGCACGTTTACGATCTTGAGTTATCTCGTGCTCGAGTTTTGGGTCAAGGAGAGGCGTTGAAAACTCGGACTATCGGACCATCTCCCCAACCAAAAGTTATCGTTCTAGTTTCAGTTCCAGCATAAAGTCTAGTTTGCATTTGAATGTATCGTCTTGTATATGATGCCAAAGATACACCCATCATCTGATGCCCCTTGAAGATTTCTGAAGGATATCGCTCACCAACTTGAATGCTGCATCTTTACCACTGACTTATGGACACCCACTGCCTCACGCCAACATAAGGACGGTCTATATACCACAATACCCCTCATCCTCCACCTCTACCACCTCCCCGTCTGTAATCATATATTCTTCTTCGTAGTATTCTCCGGCTTCCCTTTCTTCCCGAGCTCTATTCTCAGTCCCAACCTCTGCCGCTGTAGTAGGTTCGAGAGGGACCTTGAAGTATTCTTCGTTTCCGGACCAGCCCTCCCCGTTGATAGATCCCAACATCCACACATGATCCACGCCCGCTGGCGAGATCCAATAGTGCAAAAACTTCAACTGAGACATATCGCCCACGGGCTTTCCCTGTTCTTCCATTTTGCTGATCTCTGTCTCCAGTGCTGTGGTGACTGCGTGGCTGAGATCGTTGGAAATGGAATCCCCAGACATGTCCAGGATCTCTCGTTCACACGCGCCACACTCAGCAGTTGGGTCGAATTCGGAGAAGAATGTATTGACCATACGAGTGACGTGGTCGGGAACGTTGGAACGCTCAGTATCGTAGTTTGATGACATCGTGTGTTCTCTGGCTTCCCTTTCTTCCCGAGCTCTATTCTTAGCCTCAACCTCTTCCGCTGTAGTAGATTTGAGGGGGACGTTGAAGTGTTCTCGGTTTCCGGACCAACCTTTCCCCCCGAAAATAGATCCCACCATCTTCACATGATCCACGTCCCTTGTCAACATCGAATGTGCCCAAAACTTCAACTCAGACATATCGCCCACGGGCTTTCCCTGTTCTTCCATTTTCCTGATCTCTGTCTTCAGTTCTGTGGTGAATGCGTGGCTGAGATCTCTGGACATGGAATCCTTAGACTTGCGCAGTACCTCTTGGGCATATGGGCTAAACCCAGTAGTTCCGTTCACTTCGGAGAAAAATGTATTGACCATACGAGTGACGTGGCCGGGAACGCTGGAACGCTCAGTATCGTAGTTGAATGACATCGTGTGTGAGAATGTAGCAAAGAGTTGGGATGAAGTCTCTTAGTGAAAGCTCTACACCATCTTTTATACGGACGCGTACAAAGGGATCCAGAAGCTTGGAATATCTGGCGCAGTCTGAATGATCACCGCCTCACGATGTAAAGGAAACGTGTCGATAGTCCACCCTGCTTTGATAAACTTGGACTAAAGGCGTTGTTCCTTTACTCTACAGTGTACGTTAAAGGTTGACCATTATTCTGGACGGCTGCGCTTGCGTTTGTTCGCTATAGTAAGAGATATCGAGTCGTGTCCTGATTGACGCGGGAGAATTCATGGTGGTCAAAATATTCTCAAAGTATAGATTATTGATCTTGCCATTTGTATTCGCAGTCATCCAAGGACGTGTCTTCAGAGTCGTTTACTCACTTTCAACGTCTCCAGATGTGCCATAAAGATCCTTCACTTCTGGCTAGAAATCATGCTGTCGCTGTGTCTGTGGCATTACTTCGTGTACAATAGATTCTGTACTAGATCGCAAACGACATCTCCGAATACCAGTACGCCCATGGGGTTTTACACCAAGGGATGTCGCTGATGCCATGGTTTCTATGGTATAGTTTGTTATTCGCCGGACTACTCATGAACTATGACAGAGTCCCCCGGGCCAACGGCCTCGAATGGAGGTTCACCTCCTTCCACCACGCTGCCTACGAATCCCTCCTCGTCAATGAACCACAATAAGTCCAGCTCATCGAACATCAGTTTGGGCTGGATATTCAGGCGCCGAGTGCTACCAGTATGTCCCTTTCTCCTATCTGTTTCGGGCGCCGTGCTGATGAAGATGGAAGCCCTCTCGTCATTTGGGTTCCATGCGCAAGCGTTCTGGTGACCTGATGCGGCGCTGTTGGGGATCGTGTCTGGCACGTTTACGATCTCGAGTTATCTCGTGCTCGAGTTTTGGGTCAAGGAGAGGCGTTGAAAATCGGACCATCTCCCAACCAAAGTTATCGTTCCTAGTTTTCAGCATAAAGTCTCGTTTGCATTTGAATGCATCGTCTTGTATATGTGTCACGACCTAGCTGGGAAGCAGCAGGGAGGGGGACTGGAAAAGGGTTTGAAAGAGGGGAAAAGACCTTTTCGGTATTATCGCATGGAAAGAGTAGAATAATGATATGAATTGAATATGTACACCGCGCATCCTTCAACCATCCACGCAACTCAGTGCCAGTGCCACTTCAGGGATTTGCTACGTGTGACAATATGATGCCAAAAGATACACCACCATCTGATGCCCCTTGAAGATTTCTGAAGGTATCGCTGACCAACTTGATTGCTGCATCCTCACCGCTGACTTATGTACGCCCACTGCCTCACGCCAACATAAGGACGGTCTATATACCACATTACTCGTCATCATCCACCTCTACCACCGGCCTGTCTCTAATGAAATCTTCTTCTTCGTAGTATCCTCTGGCTTCCCTTTCTGCCCGAGCTCTACTCTGGACTTTGAGGACTTCTCCGTTTCCGGACCAACCCTCTCCGTTGATAGATCCCACCATCCACACATCATCCACGGCCACTGGCACAATCCAATTTGCCAAAAACTTCAACTGAGACATATCGCCCACGGGCTTTCCCTGTTCTTCCATTTTGCTGATCTCTGTCTCCAGCGCTGTGGTGACTGCGTGGCTGAGATCGTTCCACACGGAATCCCTAGACTTGTCCAGAATCTCTTGTTCACACACGCCAAACTCAGCAGTTGGGTCTAGTTCGAAGAAGAATGTCTCGACGATACGAGTGACGTGGCCGGGAACGCTGGAACGCTCAGTATCGTAGTTTGATGACATCGTGTGTGAGAATGTAGCAAAGAGTTGGGATGAAGTCTCTTAGTGCGAGCTCTACACCATCTTTTATACGTACGCGTACAAAGGGATTCAGAAGCTTGGAAAGTCTGGCGCAGTCTGAATGATTACCGCCTCACGATGTAAAGGAAACGTGTCGATAGTCCACCTTGCTTTGATAAACTTGGACCACAGTCGTTTTTCCACTACTCTACAGTGCACGTGAAAGGTTGACTATTATTCCGGACGACTGCGCTTGCTTTTGTTCGCTATAGTAAGGGCTATCGAGTCGTGTCCTGATTGAAGCAGGAGAGTTGATAGTGGTCCAAATACCCTCAACGTATAGTTATTGATCTTGCCCTTTGTATTCGCGGTCATCTAAGGACGTGGATCCAGAGTCGTTTACTCACTTTCAACGTTTCCATATGTGCCGTCAAGATCCTTCACTTCTGGCTAGAAATCTTGCTGTCGCGGTGTCTGTGGCATTACTTTGTGTACAATAGATTCTGTACCGAACACAAGTTTGGGCTGGATATCCAAGTGCCTAGTGCTACCAGTAGGTCCCTTTCTCCTATCTGTTTCGGGCGCGTGTTGATAAAGATGTTAGTCCTCTCGTCATATGGTTTCCATGCGCAAGCGTTCTGGTGGCCTGATGCGGCGCTTTTGGGGATCGTGTTGGCACTTTTACGATCTTGAGTTATCTCGTGCTCGAGTTTTGGGTCAAGGAGAGGCGTTGAAAATCGGACTATTTATCTCCCAAACCAAAGTTATCGTTCTAGTTTTCAGCATAAAGTCTCGTTTGAATTTGAATGTATCGTCTTGTATATGATGCCCCTTGAAGATTTCTGAAGGATATCGCTCACCAACTTTAATGCTGCATCTTTACCACTGACTTATGGACACCCACTGCCTCGCGCCAACAGAAGGACGGTCTATATACCACATTACTCGTCATCATCCACCTCTACCACCTCCCTGTTTGTAATGAAATCTTCTTGTTCGTAGTATTTGTTGGCTTCCCTTTCTGCCCGAGCTCTACTCTGGACTGTGAAGACTTCTTTGTTTCCGGACCAACCCTCTCCGTTGATAGATCCCACCATCCACACATCATCCACGGCCACTGGCACAATCCAATTTGCCAAAAACTTCAACTGAGACATATCGCCCACGGGCTTTCCCTGTTCTTCCATTTTCCTGATCTCTGTCTCCAGTGCTGTGGTGACTGCGTGGCTGAGATCCCTGGAGAAGGAATCCCTAGACTGGTCCAGTATCTCTCGTTTATACTCGCCCAACTCAGCAGTTGGTTCTAGCCCGGAGAAGAATGTCTCGACGATACGAGTGACGTGGTCGGGAACGTTGGAACGCTCAGTATCGTAGTTTGATGACATCGTGTGTGAGAATGTAGCAAAGAGTTGGGATGAAGTCTCTTAGTGAGAGCTCTACACCATCTTTTATACGTACGCGTACAGAGGGATTCAGAAGCTTGGAAAGTCTGGCGCAGTCTGAATGATCACCGCCTCACGATGTAAAGGAAGCGTGTCGATAGTCCACCTTGCTTTGCTAAACTAGTGAAAGCTCTACACCATCTTTTATACGTACGCGTACAAAGGGATTCAGAAGCTTGGAAAGTCTGGCGCAGTCTGAATGATCACCGCCTCACGATGTAAAGGAAACGTGTCGATAGTCAACCTTGCTTTGATAAACTTGGACCAAAGGCGTTTTCCCTTTACTCTACAGTGTACGTGAAAGGTTGACTATCATTCCGGACGGCTGCGCTTGCTTTTGTTCGCTATTGTAAGAGCTATCGAGTCGTGTCCTGATTGAGGCAGGAGAATTGATAGTGGTCAAAAATACCCTCAAAGTGTAGATTATTGATCTTGCCATTTGTATTCGCAGTCATCCAAGGACGTGGCTTCAGAGTCATTTACTCACTTTCAACGTCTCCAGATGTGCCGTCAAGATTCTTCACTTCTGGCTAGAAATCATGCTGTCGCGGTGTCTGGCAGTACTTTGTGTACAATACATTCTGTACTAGATCGCAAACGACATCTCCGAAAACCAGTACGCCCATGGGGTTTTACACCGAGGGATGTCGCTGATGTCACAGACTCTATGGTATAGCTTGTTATTCGCCGGACTACTCATGAACTATGACAGAGACCCCAGCGGCCTCAAATGGATCCTCACCTCCTCCTCCTTCCACCACGCTGCCTACGAATCCCTCCTCGTCAATGAACTACAATATCTAGTGCTGGCTGTACTCGAGTACCGGAACGGGCTCGAGCACTCGTGTCGTACGACCTGTCTTTGAACACGAGTCGACGATATGATGCACATACATGGCATGCTCTAGCATAATTATCCTCTACATTTGATTTGCTGATGTCCTCCCTTTCTCTACGTAGTCTTCGCCTCTGCCTATATTCACATCAGCTATTGTCATCTCGCCTCCCTCGACACTCTACTCACCATCCGTCAAACCAACCTCCAACCCCTCATCCTCCCAATCCTCCTCAAAATCTCCTCCGCCTTGCCCGCCTCCCTCCTCTCTTTCTCCTTCTCCTTCCCATCCCTCACCTCCTTCATCGCACCTCTCCACCCCGCTTCGTCCAACCCTACGCCCTTCTCCCATATGCCCAACTCTTCCCACTCCACATCGAGGGCGCGGACCGCATTCTCCAGATAACCCAGATCTTCCTTCAGTTGCGCTTGTCCCGGTGCTGATAGAGTAGATATGCCGGGCAAGATGGTGGACGTGAAGTGGGATAGGAGGGAAAGGGAGAGTGAAGAAAGCCATGTCGTCTGAATGTTTTCAAGTGTGGGCGCTTCGCCCAAACCAGAAGGATGCGAGCCCGGCGGAGTAAAAGGCAACGTCCCCAAGCTCCATCCCACCCCTTCTTCCTTCCCATACACCTCAAACACCCTAAGCAGATCCAACAAGCCCTCCGACACTCTCGAAATAACACCCGTCGGCGAAAGACTAAATTCTGGAAGGTCGAACCCAGACTTGGATTTCGCGGGCTCTTTTTGCCAGACGGAGAGGGTAGGATAGGTTGATAGTTGGGAGAGGAGAGGTAATAGGATGGTGCTTTGGAGATTCTCTTGACAAGATTGGATGGTTGTAGTGAGAGATGCCCGACTTTGTGGGAACAGCGGCGAGGTAGGGGAAGAGACCAGTGTATGAAGCTCGGCCGTGTTGAGCGTCGATTGCTGCAACAGCGATACCGCACCCCAAGTCGCCTTCTTCTCCACTCCCCATGATTCCCTCTTTGCCCCCAAATTGCTCCCATACTCGCTGATCGTCCTCCCCAACTCTTCCTCAACATGCGCCAGCTTTTCCGCCAGCCTCTTACAGGCTTCCAGCACATGCAAACCCGTCTGGAAGCTCGCCCAGTCTTCGAGACCCCCTTCAAAGTCGAGCTCGTCGCCCTTGTCTTTGCTGTGGGCTGCGGCTTGAGATTTGGCGAGGTCGAGGAGATAACGTCGCTGGTCGTCGTACACCTTTTTCAGCGACATGTTGACAGCTTCGACAAGCCCCCTGGCACCATAACCGAGGGTAAACGCAGAGCATCGCTCGCCTGCTTCCCTCGCCTTCTCCCATATACCCTCACCGCGCTTGACCATCTCCCCAACTACACTCTTCCCATCCCTCCGTCCTTCCCTCGCCCAAACACTCGCCACCTTCTCAAGCTCTACCGACAAGTACCTCGCTTCCAAGCTCGGATAAGACGACTGCCAGTCCAAGAACGGCTCGTAGAGCGTCGTCTCCCACGCATCGTCAACTGTCCCCGGGGAGGAAGTGTCGAACGAAGCAGTCGGCGCACGGGAGAATCGGCGAGAGATGGAGTGATGTCGTTTCGTATGAGAGTTGGTACGCGCCATGCCGACAGCGTGTGAAGGTGAACGTCGATGATTATTAGGAGAGACAAGCGCATTGGGCGACGTGGTAGCCAGCGGACTGGGCGAGTCTACTTCAAGACCTCCGCTGAGAAGCCCGCCTTGGGTATTGAAAAAAATCTTGTCCACCAGCCCTTGTACTCCCTTTCCGAGCTCCACAGTCGCCTCCCAGCTTTTGACCAGCTCTCCCAGAGCCGCATCGCCATGATGGTCGGCCACAGACGAGAGCCTATTCGAGAAAGGTGGATGTAAGGCGTCGAGGGTGGATTGGAAAAAGGCGGTGAGGGTGGAGGGCGCTTGGTCGGGAGGAAAGACGAGGGGTATGGAGGATAGTTCGGAGGTGAGGGTTTGTAGCAGGAGGGAGTAGAATTGGGGCAGGAAGGTGGTGAATCGAGAGGCTTCGACAGCGCCTTCTTCGAGGACGGCACCTTTCCACAAATCCAACACTCCGCGACCCTTCTCGTTAAAGTACCACTTTCTGAACTCGTCGTCTCTGTCCATGTCCTCAAACACCTCCCAGAAGCCCCGTACTTGCTCGAGCCCTTCATCGCCCTTCCGTAAAGCCTCGCGGAGAGCTTCCCCAGCAGCACGCTCAAGCTCATCCCCAAGGGAGACCAACAGCCGCTTGCGTTCCTCCCACTCCGCCGGCACATTCTTGAAGACGACCATCGACCGATTGGCCTCTGCCAGCCTCTGACCCGCCTTGGCATACTCCTTCTCGCCAATGAGGGTGGTGATTTCAGACTCGAGAGTCGACCAAGATTCAGCCTCACGGAGAGTATCTCGGGCGGATTCGAGCCGACCCTTGAGCTTGTCGAGGTGGGTCAATTTCTCGAGCGCGCGATACGTCTTGACCGCCTCGCTTTCGTCCTCCTTCTTGCCCTTCTTCTCCACAGGCTCCCAGTCCGCCTGCCTTGCTACACGCTCTTGCACCATCCCAAGGCCAACAGCGAGACCACTAGCGCTTTCCCGCATGAATTGGAGGTCGTAGCCCAGCCTCGGCACAGTCCGGCCCACATCGCCCATGACAGTCTCGATTTCTCCCGCCGTATCCTGGCTGAGCATAGTCAGTCTTGTCAGGAGATCTTGCAGCGACTGGTCGACAGGAGGAAGAGCTGGCGGGGTGGGTCGCTGGGATGAGGGGAGCGGGGGAGGCAGGAGGGGCGCAAAGAGGTCATTGAGGAATGAGGTGGGGGAGACGGACGCATCGAGCCTGGTAGCCAAAGACTCTAGGGATGACGTCGATGTAGCGTTCGGCTGAGATGACTCTCCATGTGGAGTTGGCGACGACATGTCGAGCTGCACAAGTCAGCATCGTCCCCGATGGCTGCCTGAGCACGACTTACGACTTACTGCGCTTCTCTGCCGGCTGCCTGTACCCTGATATTCGTTGGCCTGACTGGCTCTGCCAGATGTTTTGGATAGGTGGTGGAGGGCAGCGTGGGATGCTACCTGATCGTGTAGATTGCGGGGAATATATACTTTCTTTAAACCGTCTCCAAATGTCAGAGATGATACAGCGCGCGCGGTGGACATCCACCCCATCTCCGGGAAAATGCTTCCGTTTGTTTGTACCAGCGAGTGACCGACGCAGAGTTGAGGCGGTCACGAAGGCCACATCCCTTCATAAATCGCCAAGATTTCACACGATAAAGAGTGAAGATTCCACCCCGACTAAAACGGGTGGACATAAAACAGGAAGAAGCCCCGAAAAGGAGGCGCGCATCCGGACTTCGAACGTCATGATGCATTTCAAACTCCTATCGTCGTCTCCACCACTACATAATACCACATTCCACCAATCCAAACACATTCCTACACCCCAGTCATATCATAGCCTATCATGTCAGATCAAGCCCTCAAGTGGACAGTCCAAAGCCGGCCCACCAGAAATCCCGAGTACATCTGCTTTGGCACCATCTTCACCGCCGCCGAAACTGGCTCTCGACCAAGTGGGTTCAGTATCTACACCCCCATCGACGTCGAAGACAAAGACACATGGCTCGAAGCTAGTAGGTCACGGGGCGGGAGAGATAATGGCAAGGAAATTAGTATCGAAGAAAGCGTAAGAATTACGTTGGGTCTTGGGACGGAGGATGGAGACGATGCAAAGAGGACGACGCTCGAGGCTAATAAAGACACTCTCGTATCGAGGATTGATGCTTCGCTTGACAATTCGTTGTACGACATTGCCAAGGATGTAGTCACCAGACACCAAGAGCGGCAGGAGCAGCAGGGGAATGAATAGAATAGGCGGGCACATCATGTATAAAGATGACGCATGAGTAGATCTGCCTGCTGGATATTCCCGAGTGTCCAATATGTATTGAAAATCATTCACATGTCACTCTGTCTGCTTTCCAGTACATCTTCTTCCCAACTTCTTCCTGCAACCGGGCGCGGTGGTTGCCGCTCTACTGCCAGCGAAGCGGCATCACCAAAACATCACCTCACTCGCTTTCGTATCCTCTTACAGTAGTATCCACCCTTGTTCTCTACCACACCCTCTCTTTCCTACGCATAAATTACAAAGAACACTACCGAAAACGCACCATACAGACTTTGCGGCACTTTCTCCTGATATGGCTGCCACCGACGACATCAATGTGACGTCCATCAAGTACGTCTTTGGCAGAAACACGGTCATGCAGCGCGGAGTGGACGAAATGTAGAAAGTACATAGTAGATAGCACTAACAGATATTTCCTTTCCCTTTCCCTTTCCTCTTTATCTCTCTCCCATTACACCCTTACACCAACCCCACAGCAACACCGCACAAAGCCCTTCACCCTCCTCCGAACGGATCATGATAGTCCGTCCCGGCTCCTTCCGCTCCTGCTGAGTGACCATACGGTTGGTCTGATGATGGTTGTTGTTGTGGTGGTTGTTGGTGTAAAGGTGAATTATGAGGGTAGAAAAAGTCGAAAGGCAAAAGGGGAAAGGGAAAGAAAGAGAATGTGTAAGTGGTGGTGGGATGCGTTCAGTCATCGTAGGCCTCTTCGGCGGATCGCCTCGCCAGTCGCTTGACTCTCTTCTTGTAGGCTAATATGACGAATCGTCAGCACAAACATCCATGTATTTGCAAAGAGAAAGGAAGCGTACCAGGATAATCTTCCCGTACTTCCTTTGCGGCATCAACGTTGGCAGGAGAGTTCAGGTCGGGAACGTCAGCGCTCAGGAGGGAGATGACAGATATGAGCTATCATGCGAGTCAGCTTCTTTTCGGCAGAACCATACGCAAAGGATAAGAAAGAAGAGGAACGTACAACAGATTCGACGGTATGCACGGGCAGCCACCTCTCAGACGCATGCTCATATCCCCATTCATCCTCTCCAGGCGCGTGCTACCACTCGCATCAGCGCCCACTCCAGAATTTTTCCAGACGGCCTTCTACTCACCAGTATGGACACACACACTTCGCCCTTCTTTTCTCCCGAATTGTACACTAGAGAGGAACGTCAGTCGGGTCTGACATGGTGAGGAGGAAGGGACGGACCATTTGGGTGCCACATTTCCGAGTCAAAGATCATCTTGGGCGGGAGGAGTGGATATTCCTATACACATCATCAGCATCACTTCATGACTCCCGGAGTCGATACATACAGTAGGGAAGATGAGTCGAGCCTTCAAGATCGCGCCCTCCCAGAGAGTGTCGGCGGGGCTGCAACAATGTCAGCTCAATATCAATACAGCACCAGATACGGCCTTACGCCATGATCACAATGCCCCACTCGAGGATATTGTCGTCGTCAACAAGGCCGGCGGAAAATCCGTCCACCGGATGCTTTTGCATATCTATTCCGCAGATTGAATAGTCAGCTCGGTCTCCATCTTCCCCGCCTCGTCACATCGTACATCTCCTGAGAGCCTTCTTGTCTTCGTACAAGATCCGACATACCGATGAGCTGCTTGCGCAATATAGGATAAGTGCTAGGGGTGCTGCTAGTACCATTCGAAGGGGTGGCGGGTTTGGAGGACCCGGGGCGCGAGGGGGGGTAGGGGGAGGGGGCAGGGCTGCCGTTGGACTTGCTTGCGGGGGGCATATTAGCGGGGGTTCGCTGGCTAGGGGTCCAAGGGGGGAAGGGTGTCGATGCAAGAAGATATGGAGACGCGAAGACGATCACGGATGGGCGGTATCAATTGGCGGAGTACGCCGTTCTCCGTTTTCCGCTGGTGTTGAGTGTGGCGATGGGGTGTATGGGACGACACAATCGCGCAGCACCCCACAAAGCAGAAGACGGCAGCGAGGGTATGTTAGGGAGCCATTTGGAGCATAAAAGACGTCTTTTCTATAGATAGTCTCGATAGTAAACGTGATACAAGCCACGAAGACAGGTCGAACGTGTCGGCGGTACATGATGAACAGACCAGGCCCAGGAGTGAATGGCATCTCACAAGACATGTACTGCGATTATTGACCCCCAAAGAAGGTAGTGTCCCACAACCACGTTCCGATCCTTTCGCATCGAGAGGTCGTGGGATAGAGGAATGCTACCAAGGCTTAAGCGTATGTCTTGCCTATGGTTTGATCGTCGCTGCATGGCGGTACGCATCGTGAATAATAATCCAGAAAGAAGAAACATGAACATGCAAAACATCATGATAATACATCCCCATTTCCCATCCCCCGTCCGTCTCCCAGACCTCTACCCAACTTTACGCCCCTAGAAAGCCCACAACTCCGCCACGACATCCTCCTCCCTTTCACCACCGTCTTCACCCTCCTTCATCTCACCATCAGGGAAGATGGTGGTCTTGGCCCCAGTCTCGAGCGCCACAGAAAGTGCTGGCGGGTGTCGGATTTTACGCTTGATTTCTGTTTCAAACAACTACACCCACATCAGCTTCCCCATCATTCCAAAAAAGCCAAAATGAACAAGGAACGACTTACAGTGCCATACCCATGGTCCAAGAAATCTTCCATATCATACTCGGCCTTTGTAAACACCTCCCCAAACACCTTTGCCAAAGTCGACACGGAAGCGAGATAATGTTTCTGCAGCGTCGACAGTTCCCAGCAACTCGACTCTATCGCCCTCGTCTTCAAGGGATCTTTCTCCTCCGCATCATACGGGTCTGCTTCGCTCTTCTCCACCTTCTCTTTTTCTTTCTCGAAATCGACGGAAGAGGAAAGGTTGAGGATGTGCAGATTGTTGGCGAACCGATCACCAGATTGGCGCTGGAGCATGACCATACACCCCGGATGTCTCTTGAACAGATTATACAAGAAGGGGAGGATGATGATGACGCCGGCTGGGGGGGCGGAGAGTGCGAGACGGGAGAGGCGTTTGATGAAGGAGGCTATCAAGGCTGCGGGGATCAAACTAGTGTGTTTGTCAGCTTGGCTTGGGGAAGGGTAGGAGAACAGACGTACGATCCTTTGAGAAAGATGTCCAGAAGACGGAAGAATCGCGCCCTATACTTGACGTGCATCACATCCTTGTCCAGCAGCCCATACAGCCGCTCGTAGAATCTCGGGTACTCGCTAATCCCTCCATCAGCCCTTGCCATATCATATCAGTGAAAACTTACAAGTTGTACTCTGTCATCAACACAAACAACCCATTCATCGCCAACATCCCCACCACCCCGCCTTGATCCACCAAGCTGCCCAACCAATCCGCCACCCTCAGTCTCCTCTCCTTCTTCCAGAAACTCAAGATTCCCTGTTCTCCGTGCAGCGCCACCAAAATCTTGCGCGTCCATCCTTCATCCAGCCTCAAGTTGAAGAGCACACTCTCCCAAAGCGCGGTATATTGGGTAGTGTGGGAGACGATCGAGTAGATGGAGGCGTGTAGGGAGAGCTGGGAGGTGCGGGTACGTTTCTTGGACCCGGCTTGGAGCTCCGAGTCAGACTCTGAATCGGACGATTCATAGTCTTTCATCCAGTCTGGCAAAGCGTCGACCTCGGCTTTGGCTTTACCCTTTTTCGCTTTAACCGACCGCGACTTTTTCACAGGCCTCGCCTCGCCTTCCCCCTTGGCCGGCGGCGTGGAAAAGGCAGAGACGTAAAAGGCGTTGATGTCGGACGCTTCCCGGGGAAGATTGTTGAGAGGAAGTACTTGCAAAAGCACATTCTCCGGATGCGCAATCACAGACGTATGGCTCTGGATCAAACTAGAAGCTTCTTTGAAGAATGCCCATCGGATATCATCGTGCGGCGCCCAAAAGTCGTCCACCACCACTTTCGCGACGTCTTCCGGCAAGACGCCGTCCGCGTCCGCGACTTGGTTGGCAGCGACGATTTTCCACCCAACGGATTTGGTTTTGGGCTTGGCGCCTCGGAGGGAGGGGCGGGGGAAGATGAGGTAGTTGAGGATGAGGCGGAAGTAGGGGATGTGGATGATGGGTTTGGAGGATATGGATGCGGAGAGAGATGGGAGGAGGGAGAATAAGAGTGGGACTGAAGACGCCTAAGGTCTGTCAACACTGCGCCAATAAGTAGAGAAATACTCACCCTGAGAGCAGACTCTTCATCCCTCATAAGCCCCGCCAACACTTGCACATACTCCAACAACCTCTCCCTCACCCACGCCTTGACCGCCTTCTCACCCTCCTCCCCCACCACTTGCTCCCTCTCCGCACCATCAACAAGATCTCCACTGAGCCCTCCGACCTTGCCATCCCCAATAAGCTTGATGAAAACACGGTGCAAAGCCCATACAGCCTTGTGCACGATCTGGGGGTCGTCATGCCTGGCGAGCGCGATCAGGGGCAGGAGGGGGTTGGGGTCGAAGGTGGAGGCGGTGAGGGCTGATTCGTATTTGGAGACCTGTTTGAGGGGGTCTGTGGACAGCTTTGCCCCTTTCTGTTTTGAGGGGGCCATGGTGCGCAGATGAATTTGTTGACAAGAACAGGCAACTTTTTTGATCAAGAGCAGCGACCTCCACCCGTGTTATTAATGACCGTAATTAAGGTTGGGTCCTGCTCGGCGCTCGCCGTCCTTGAACGTTCTTCTCGACAATGAGCGTCACGGTGAGATGCCTCACGAAGGATACCAGATCAAGCAATGTAGCTGCTTGAGATCCAATCCGCCTAATGCCATTTCATGGGAGTGTGGTGAACATGTTACAGAAACCTCGATATGGGAGCGCCTTCAACGCAAATAAATGATCAAAATACGAAAAGACTAAACCGAAAAACCACCCCCTCTACCAAATCAACTATACGCAAGAACTAAAGCTAACCTCCTCGTCCCCGTCCCCTAAACCCACCCCGGCCTCTCCAACCCCTCGGCGCAAAGCCCCTATAACCACCTCTCCCAAATCCTCCTCTAGCACTATCCATCCCCCCAAGTCCTGGCCCGGGTCCATGCCCAGGTCCAGGCCCACCCCCAGCCGAACCACCAGAAACACTCCTAGGCCCCGTGGGCGGCACTTTCGGCCCCATCGGCGGTACCCTCCCCAGCCCCAATCCCGAGCTGCCCATGCCCATAGCCATCGTCGACCTTGAGGGCGTGTTTGTAGACGCGTGTGGGGGAAGATCTCGGGTGGTCAGAGGTGGGGGGAGACGGTCGTTGATTGGGTTTGCTATCTGAGCTGCAGAACCGGGGGTGGAGATGGAGACGTTGGCGGAGGTGGGAGTTTGGTGGGGGAGTGAATCTCGGTACTGCCAGCTCTCCCTCTCCCTCTCCCTAGAACCCCACTCTTCCCTCTCCCTCCTCGGCACATAGCTGGGCGTACTCTCAAAGTTCCTATTATAGTTCCCAAGGCCCGGCAAACCAGGCGACTTTTCCCGCTCGCCCGACACCTGTCTTGGAGTATAAGACGTACTAGCCCTAGGGCCAGCGGGCGTGAGCGCAGGGTGGGAGGGTGCGGAAAAGTCTTGTAGAGGTGCATTTGCCTGCAACGGCGTACGCGCCGGACCACGGGGTACATAACTCGTACTCGCACTGGGAGCTGGGGTGACTGGTGTTTGACCTGCAGCGGCCGCCGTTGGTGCTGAAAAGGTGGTCGAAATCGGAGCGGGCATAGCTGCGGCTGGAGTTGCGGCTGGAGCAGGGGCTGGGAGATTGCGGAGGGAAGGAAGGTGTTCGAGCAAATTCAGCGTCGATGCTGGGAGACTCGTCATGGGACTCGACGCCATGGGCATCGGCATCGGCACATCCACCTTGTCCCTTTGTTCATTCTTGACACTCTCCAAGGCGCCCGCTCTCTCATCTCCCGACTCTGCTGTCGCTGCTGTCGAAACCGAAACCGTCCCAGCGTTCGTCGGCGAGGGCACCGCCACCGCCACAGCCACAGCCTCGGGCCCAGAGGCCGAGACCAAAGAAGAAGAAGAAGGCCCGGAAGGCCCAGAAGAAGGTTGCGACTCTTTCCTAAACTTGTGCGTCTTGAGATACTCGCTCAAGCTGACCTTCTTTGGCGGTTCGACGGGCGCCGGAGGTGGAGGCGTGGTATCCTTGACCTTGGCCTGTTCGGGTTCCGGTTCTGGTTCCGGTTGTTTCTCGGTCTCTGGTTGGGGGGGAGCAGGCGGGGGCGGGGTGTCGTCCCTGAAAAGCCCATCCAACGCCCTCGCACCAGGCGTGGCCCCAGGCAAAGGCGGCGTAACACCCCCTCTCCCTTCCCTCCCCCTCTCCTGGCTGACCTTCCCCTTCCTCCTCTTCTCCACCCTCCCCCTCTCCTCCTCCTCAGCAGAAGACTCCTCATCACTCGACACAATACGCTTCTGCCTCTTCTTCCCGAGCTTCGCGGTTGAAGAAGCAGGTTTCGAATTCGACGCAGAGGTTGATGTGGATGCGACAGAGGCGAGGCGCGATTTCGGTTTCGGTTTGCCAACAGACTTGGCGGTCTTGGGCGTGGGGGCGGGGGCGGGGTCGAATGGGAATGGGTCGACCTTCTTGATCTTCTTGTCCTTCGCCTTCTCCTTCTCCTTCGCACCCTGCTTGCTCACAGCCCTGCGTTTCGGCTCAGTCGCAGGAACAGGCGAACTCTCAATCCTCCTCTTACCCCTGCCCCCCATCCCCATACTCTTCGTCATACCCAGAGTAGATCGCTGGTCGCCTTCGGCTTCAAAAGTCGCCATCACAGCATCTTCATCTCCCTCCCCCTCCCCCTCCGACTCGTCATCGTCTGAAGAAGAGATCAAAGACCGAGGAATCGTAACCGTCGTAGCATCCGACAACCCTCCTCCATCTTCTTCCCCATCCCCATCCCCGTGGTCGTGGTCGTGGTCGGAAGAATCATCGACGTCGACGTCGGTAGGGTTCGACAGCTCGCTCTCCCCATCTTCTTCCTCCTCAACAGGCGGAGCCGGCGAGAGCGAATGGCGAGGGCGAGACGAAGCAGGCGACAAACTCGAGCTCGGCGGCGCGGGCGCGGTTTCGCGCGCCGGGGGCGGGGAGGGTTCGCGCGAGTGTTCGCGCGAGAGCGAGAGCGAGGGGGAGGGCGAGGGCGAGTGGGTTGACGGTTGTGATGAAGGTGAATGAAAGCCTGTAGCCCTACATCAGTACTCGTCATGCATCTCGAAAGCTGCGAGGGGGGCGTACCGAGTTCTTTCCCTTTCTCATTCTCATTCTCTTGCTCCACATTCTCCTTCTTTTCCCCACCATCCCCCATCCGCACATCCCCATCCACCTCCCTCCCACCCAAACCCCCCAACCCCCCCAAGCCCCCCAACCCCAACCCCAACCCACCCGACCCCAAGCCCGACGCCAACCTCCACCGCCTCACACTCTCCACTTCAAGTTCTTTCCTCCTCCAACCTCTTACAGCGCCTATCAGCGGACCGAGGTTGGCCAGTTGCGGTTCTTCTCCTTCTCCTTCTCTTTCTCTTTCTCTTTCTCTTTCTTTTTCTTGTTCTTCTTGTTGTTGTTGTTCTTGTTTTTGTTGTTCTCTTTCGGGATGGTCGGGATGGTCGGGAGCAGAGGGGTCGGTAGGTCGCGCAGGATCGTCAGAACGGTCTGACGTGATATTCTGATCCGTCTCGTGTTCGCCCATGACCACATCCACCCCCTCCTTCTCCTCCTCCTTCTTTTTCACACCAGACCCAGACCCAGAACCAGGCGGCTCCGGCAACACAAGCTCACTCTTCCCCCTCACAATCTTCCAAACCTCCATCATCTGCTCCACCACACACCCCCCTCCCCCTCCTTCTCCCCCTCCTCCTTCTCCTCCTCGTCCTCCTCTCCGTCCCTCGACTGCGTCTCGGTCTCGCTCCCGCCCCCCACACCCACACCCCGCAAAAACCCCCCCCAACCCCGCCAACACCACCTCAAACCTCCTCCCCACCTCTTCCCTCTCCCCCCCCCCCAGCCTCCTCACCCCCTCAAGCCACCTCGTTTCCGGGTACTCTTGAGGGTAGAGGGCCAACGGGTACCCCGGTTGGCCGTTTGGGAGGATGGTCGGAAGGAGGGAAGGGAGGAAATGGACTAGGTGGGCATCGTCCCATTCCCATGCTAGGGTGATCTCTTCTTTCTGGGAGATATCGCGGCTCGCAAAGATGCCAAACGTCACTTTCCCCCCCTCCCCTCCCCCCTTCCCCTCCCCCTTCCCCCCCTCCCCAGCAGGAGGAGGTTGATAAATGATAACCCTCAAAACGGCATTCGGCCAACAAGACGACCTCACAAACCGCGTTTCAGACCCATACGCCCGCGCATCAAGCACCAAATCCACCCCCGCGCCCAACGCCCTCACCCCGGGCTTGCCAACCCCCAACAACCCATACTGGTTCACCCCCTCCCTTCTATACCTGCCCCCCTCCCTCACCTCCCCCAGGTATTCGCCTAGGAACGCGCCCTTCTTGATAGCGGCCGAAGAGGAGGAGGAAGAGGAAGAGGAAGAGGATGAAGAAGGGGATGGGAAGAGGCCGTAGAGGGTGGGGTGGGTGTAGAGGGAGGGCATGGAGAGGTGCGGCGCGTACGAGGGGGGGAGGAAGGACGTCTTGCTTTTGGTTTTCGGCAGGGGGATGGGGGTTACTTGGAGTTTGACGCCCGCTGACGGGAGGAGGGAGGAGAGGTAGACCGGGGGGAGGGGCGGGGCGAGGGTTTCGAATGATGGTGTGGGGTAGAGCCCAGTGGACGCGGGCGGGGAGGGGGAGAGCGCGAGGGGGGGTTCGGTAGGGGACGGGAGGTGCGTCTCGTCTTTCCTCTTTTTCACCCCCCTTACGGGCACGGGCGCGGGCGCGGGCTCGGCATCGGCATCGGCGTCCACCATCCACTCTTCATAAACCTCCCTCAACTTCCTCCTCACAGCCATACCCCTGATCACGTTCTCCCGGATAGGGATAAACTCCATAGACCACGGGGAGCGTTTGAAATAGTCGTCCTCTTCCGGGTCGTCCCGCGCTCGCGAGGGGGGTCTCGGGGCGGCGGCGGAGGTGGAGGCGGAGGGAGGGGGATGGGGGGGGAAGGGGGGGAGGGAGGAGGGGGGGGCGGGGGTGGACTCGGCTGTTTGGGGTTTGCGCCGGTGGGAGGGTTGGCGGCCTCGTTTGGGCTTGGCGGGGGGGGGCATTACGCCGTCTTCTTCCCTCTTTCTCCCCTTCCCCCTACTCCTCGGCTTCTCCCCCCCTCCCCCTCCTCCTCCCCCACCCGCCCCTCCTCCCCCCCCACCCCCACCCGCCCCCCCACCACCACCCACCCCGCCGCCCCCCAGCCTCCCCGCCTCAATCATCCTCAACTGCCCCTCCCTCGCCTTCCCCCTATCCACCTCCCTAAAATCACAGATCTCACACAAATACCGCTCCGGCGCGTCGTCCGGGTGCGCATACCCCACACAGAACCCGTGCTCCCACGCGCCGCAGAGGTCGCACTGGATGGTGAAGCCGTCGTCTTCGGGGAAGCCGCAGATGCAGCGGATGAGGGTGTTGTCGAGGCCGAGGTAGTGTAGTGGGGGGTTTTGTTGGCTTTGGGGGGGCGGGGGTGGGGGTGGGGGGGGAGAAGGGACGTCCATGGATACATCCCCATCTCCATCTCCCTCGTGCACTTGTGCATGCATCACCTCCTGGGCCTGCTCCTGCTCCTGCGCGTGCGTTTCTGAAGATGCCACATGCTCGCCAGGCAGCTGCTGCGCCAAGTCATGCGAATGGGCAATATTGAGCAGGAGCGACACGGGGTCGTCTATGGGAGGGTCCATCATAAAGGAGTGCTTCTGCTTGTCAGCTTTGCTTTTTGCCTCTCCATACCACTGGGACGTACTTGTGGGAGCGGCTTATCGACGCATGCCTGGTGTATTATAGCTGTATAGGGTATCGCTGGAGAATGAGCTGCAGTGAAAAGTGCGCACCTCCCTAGGTTAATAAACCCCCCGTAATGACCAGTCGGGCGGGCCCGAAAAGGGGGCCTTAATGGGGCTATTGGGCTTCCAATGGAACGACCCCCCGTCCATTGGAATGCACCTCAATTTGCCCCCGCCCCCGCACCAAAATATGTACCAGCTGCACACGAACGCGTCCACTGCATGCACCACTTGTTCACCCTACTAGACTAGACTCTTCGCTACAATTGTTTCTCCAAACATCGCTCCCCCTACACACTGCATATCCTCTATCCCCTCCCAATGTCTTTTACTCAGCATCTATCTAGGCCGCTGCCTGTCAGCGCACGCCCTGCTGACGACGACGATGGCATCGTCAAGGCAATGCGACCTGTCCCGGTCACGCAAAAGCAGCATGACCGGATCCACCTTCTTACCGACGCCTTGGTGAAGGAGGCACAAGAGGCTAAAACCATACGCCTGTCGAAGAAGCAAAGGGAAGGGATGGACGCCATGTTCATCGTGCTCCGTCGTATCATGTGCATTTGGTGCATCGAAAACGACGTTACCTACACCCGAGCGAGGTCAGAGTTCTGCAATGCCAATGTGGTCCGAGCCGAGACGGCGTGGAACCTGTACCAGCAGACTGCGGAGGCCGAAGAACTCCGCTCGGAAGCCAAAAGGCTCTTGCAAAGACAGCGGTCGAGAGGCGGGAGCATGGTACGTGAATCTGCCCACTATCACCAATCAAAATTCCCATACTGATCAAAGAAAACGTAGGCTCTGTGGTGGCACGCTCCAAGACAAAGACGTTGAACGTCCAGTCCAACAGTGTTGGGAGGTCGTCAGCTCGAGAGGACCTCGATAGCGACGAGGAAGAGGACGACGACGACGAGGATGGAGACACGAGATCAGACGGACGCCAAGAGGGGACAGAGGATGGTGATGAGCAGGATGATGACGAGCAGGATGGGCTGGGGAGCAATCTGGGTCAGCTGGACAGGCTGGGGCGGGAGGGCGAGCGGAATGACGGTGACGACGATGAACCGCACTCCATCCGTCGAGCCTATAAGGCCAGGCAAGATGATTGGAGGGAGAAACACGGCTTGGACCCAAAGGAGACGGATCTCCCAGGATTTCTCGAGTCCGTCGATGCACTTCCCAAGAAAGGGGATAGTACGAGCGACGCCAACAATAGCGAGACGCTCCAGCGCAAGAGAAGGCTCAACGAGGTCAACGGGTTCAAAGATATCGTTCAGCGTAGGGTAAGCCTGTCCAGTCGATCATCGGGTTCATATCAAAAGCACCTCCGCTGACAAGCCTAATAGATGAATCAACTCGAGGACAAGCACCAAGTCTCCTGCTTTGTCTTCATCGCCTCTGCCCACCGCCAGGACGAAGGGGTGCAGGAGATCGTTCGCTCGCAGGTGGCCGCCGCCTTTATGCGAACTCAGAAGAGCGTTCGACCTTTGCCTTTTTTGGGCGAGTTCGAGTCTTTCCTTGAGGGCAACATGATGGCTCGAGGGGATTGGGCTAGCGGGGCACAGCTGGAGACCATGCCGAGTGGTGAGTTTCTGTTTATGGGCGTTGGTGAGTTCTACACACTTATCGTGTTCTTGTAACAGACTTGAACGTCGAGAAGCAGCGAGTCCACATCCAAAAGACCTTGACCAAGCAGTACAGTGAGTGCATGTCCACCCTCCTCTCTCCTAGTCATTGCGACATAATGGTCCGGTCATTGATAGATCACTACAGGCGAAGTCAGGTCAGCGGCACACCGGATTCTCCACCCAATGTCTACGAGAGAGCCTCCTGAGCTGAAAGTCATCAGCTGGATGTGTCTTGAGAAGCATGGGGTCGAGGTCGTAACGGGCTCTGTGGGAGTAGATCTTCTCCGCGGATTCAATAGCGGCGGCGACAAGAGAATCAAGATGTCGAAGGAGCAATGCCGTGTGGTGTGGGACGAGATGGACAAGGGGCTCATCAAGTTCAAGGTGAAGGATGGTCTGAGGGCGGTCAAGCGTGGGGCGACTGATCAAGGCGGACGAGAAGCGGGTGACAAGAGAGGGAGGACAGTAGACGGGGAGGGGCCAGAAAGGGACGGCGGTCCCAATCAAGAAGGGGGGGAAGGGGGCGGTGTGGGAGAGGGGGGTAGTGAGGGCCCGGGGGCTATGGAGGGGGCGAGCGCTAGTGGTATCTTGTAGAGGCGTGGGTTTGTTGGGTGGATCGTGGTGCGGCAAAGTGTTTGCCTAAGGTATGTATGAACGGCATACAAACGAGTGTACCAATCGACAAAGTCGCCCATGGTCAGAAGTCTCCCTCGTGCCCCAGGCGTCTTCGCATATGTCACGGACTGTCATCTTCATGTCAGCACTAGAGCTTCCGCATTGATACTGCCGAGAGCACTCACAAAGAACAACCGCGAATCCTGAGGCCGAGGCTGTCTCTTGACCTGTCAGTCCACTACATCCCGATTCCCGGTCATGCTCGCCGTATAGATCACACTCCAGTTTTGCAGAGACTCGCCGACTTGACAGAATGAAGTCGGCCCTCGAAGACTGGCAGAGTGAGAGGACAGTGGCGCGAAGATATGCTACCTCCTCTGCACCGTAGAAGATTGATTGGACTGTGCTAATTGTCAATGGATACATGAATGGTAGCTTAACTGTGGTAGGCTTCAGTCAAAGCTTTCGCGAAAAGTGCAGAGTAGAACATGCCCCACTCACCACAAGTTACCCCTACCGAGCCACCGCCCCAACGTTTCCACCCGCCCTTCCGTCTGCTACCTTCTGTAGCAGCCCCATCGCGAGTGATCATTGATGCTCCGGTGTCTTGACAGTCCTATCGAACCTACTCGTATTTGAGCTAGTGTCAGTCACATAAGGACCGTGGACTCGGAGATGACGTACCCAGATGATTTATCTGCGCCTATAGCCATCTCTTCGACCAGCCATCAGGCTATCCTTGCCGCCGCTCAGGTAGGTGATGCCATGGCTCAGAGCTCTACCGCCTCTTCTGGTGACTTGCGCGGGGAAGCGGGGTTCAGCTGAGTCGCTATTGAGTTTCGTCAGCAACGAGGCCACCAATCATGAGAGACAAGCGCATCCTCACCTTCACCTTCACCTTCTCCTTCTCCTTCTCCTTCTCCTTCTCCTTCTACTTCTACTTCTACTTCTCCTTCTCCTTCTACTTCTCCTTCTACTTCTCCTTCTACTTCTCCTTCGCCGTGAGAGAAAGTGGTGCCCCCCTTTGCAAACCTCGCCTGTTTCCTCTTCTCTCTGGACGCCTGATCCTTTCGCAACCCCTCCCCAAGCTTCTCCAAGTCGCAGACTGCGAGACTGCGATACTGCGGCAACAAGGTCCCGTAGTGTCGCTTCTTCGCTGCGATAGTCTCAGCCTCCAGAGTGTCCGCTGGACGTGGCTGGGTAGGGTGACGTATCTCGAACCAGGAGGGAAGGGTGGAATGGAAATAGAAGATGCGGCTGATCGAGGCATGCCAGTACTTCCACGCCTCCATCTCCTTTGCAACAGCAAGATCATCGCGAGGCAGTCGAAGCGTATCGCGGGCACTCGTGAGCGACTGGGCTGGCTGCTTCCAAAATGTGGGGGTCGTGCTGATCCGTGGAAGGTCGAGGCGAGAGAAGGCTTGCTCTGGGGTCCCGAGACAGCTATACCATGAAGAGATATCATCAGCCGTGGATCGACTCCGAGAACAAAACTCGTCAGACAATGGTGGGACCTACGCGTTAAACTCAGCCGGCAAAGGATAATCGCCCACCAGCAAAGGGCGGCTCCGTGAGTCGTCAACCGACGGCGAGACCAGCGAGATCCTGAAGAGCTGTAGCGGAGTCAGTCAGTTTCTGATCATATCACTGGATGCAGAGACATCAACTCACCGCCTGGTCCAAATTTCTGATTGTCGCCACCCAAGGCGCCACGAGCTCGTGCTCTTCGTCATCAGAATATTCCGCTAGCGCACGCCGGTACGCTGTGTGCATGATGTGCCGCCAACAGCACATGAACCCGATCCATGTATGTGCGTGAGGGTGGTTTTCCATGAAGAGATCCGCCGCTTCCATAGACACACTGTGCACCTTACTCCATGCGTCCGCCCACACCCCATCACAAAGGTTTTGATTGCTCCGTCGGGATGGCCAGGACGCAACATCTTGGGCGACGGCATATTCAGTGGGCCAGCGGTGTTTTCCGGTAGTACAGAACCTTCTAAAGAGCTGGTCACAACACTGTTAGCAATCTAATACCAGAAGCTCGGCTTGGGCCTTGGGGAGTGCACTCACTAGGAGGTCCTTCTCGTCGGTGAAATTCCATGACTCGTCGATCCAGGAGCTATGAACGCCGTTCAAATGAAGGGGAAGTACCATAGCGTGGTACTTGGTCAAGTGTTCTCGTAGGGTCCTCATGTTTTTATACGATCTTCGTTCACACCCTGTGATCCGACAGTGAAAGCATGGCGAGTCCTGTGGGAAGGCCAGCAGATCCGCCGTGACGACTCCACCGATCTTCATCTTCTCGTCGTGCTTTTGTTGCGCCTTCCTCTGCCTGGCCGCTCGCTCCTTTTCCAGGTTGCGAGTCCGCGATCTCGCTTCCGCCCCCATGCGAGCTTCGAGGTCCTGGACCTTGGTGCGAGGCCTGCGCGCCCGTCGTCGAGGACAAGGGGGTGTGGTGATGAGAGATCCGGGAGTGGGCGCCATGAGGTGGTGTGGGTGAGCGAGCCGTTGATACGGTACGGTAGAGTGTGGGTGAGCGAGCAAGACGTTGACTGGTGAGAGGTGATGATGCCGTGAGAATGTGCTTGGAAGAGGTATGGAGACTTCGAGATACTGTATTGACAGATCACGCGGCGCGTGGGAGGAATCATCCCAGGCACAGAACCGACCTTGCATCTTGGATAGTGACATATCGAGGCAGAACTTGACTCATAGATTGATTAGATGCATTGTAAGATCACATTAGTGGTGCTCTGGGTGTACGCTATGATCTGGTACTGGTTGATGATATGTAGGGATGTGACGAAGAGAAATCTTCGTTTCTCTCGTTTTCGAGGCAAGAACGACGTTTTCTCGATGTGATTGTGGTGGCTCTTTGGGTCGTGACTGATGTTGACTTATAATTTCATCACCCACAGTCGATCTGATGGATAGTTATGATAGCCATGGGTACCCGATCTCATATTCTATGGTTTATGTGTGCAAAAAAAACTCACAAGGAGTGCTATTGCGACTGAAAAGAGGGCCTCAGACGGTTCAAACTTGATTGCACATTTCGCTTTCCTATAAGCAACGGGGAAGTTGATCAGCGCCTTTTAAAAATTGAGAATATCTCGAAACACATAGGAGAAGACAGCGGAAAAGAATTTGGTCCTGAGGCGAACAAGTAACTCGCACTTGCGGTCGCAGGAGGCTGCCCCTTCGTCCCTTCGTCCCTTCGCCCAACATCGTCCTTCACTGGTGGCCTGTGCTCTGGCCTGTGCTCTGCCTCGCTTCTAAATGCTGCTCAGTATAGCGGTCAATGCTTCCAGAACATCCTGGCCTGCAAGCCTTGCCATCGACAAAGACCATCCTCCTCCCAAGCACCACAGACAAAGGACCAGCGTATCATAATTTTGGTATGTAGTGTCAAAAGATATGGATCAGGGCAACGTTCTGCATAGTGAACTTGTCCTCGACCAAGGATGATATCCGAGGCTAAAACTGGGGCGTTTGAGAAGAGCTCCTTGCCGTCAACCACTCTTCGGCCTGCCCCATGCTTTACCTCCCATGGCCCTTTAGTTACCGAGTGCCTTCGTCGTTCCGCTGTTGTTTCGAATCATAAAGGTGGCATGACATGATATGAATGGTATAGGAAATGTATGGTATGGACAATGTACAGCAATTGTACAGCGAATCTCGGCTCTGCCTCGCATCCTACCCGCCAAACTGTGACGTTCTATCATCATCCTCGTCCAACTCTCTGACAGTAAAGTCCACGGTGGCCTCCAGCTGGGCAGCATCCGCCTCATCCGCATCAGAGTCATCCAGATCCCCTTCTTCTTCCTCGTCAACATCAGACACCAAATACTCTGAGGCCGGACGCAAGGAGGCCTCTGCTCGCTGGCTCATGGTGATCAGCAGGTGTGTCACCTCCATGTCGGGCGCACCAAGCTCGTGTTCCCGCCACAGACTCTGGAGGCCATCCCCAATCCACAGCTCCTCTAGCCTCAGATGATCTTCAATCATGTTGCCCAAGAGCGAGATGACGATACCGCACCAGAACGGCTGGCCGTCAACGCCCAAGCTGTTACCGTGATCGTAGACTGGGCGAGACAATAGTGTCAGTCATGCACACGGGAGGATGGCTAGATTTCTGCATACTGGGTGCTGGCCCTTCTTCCCTTAGGTGACGATCCCATTGCTTCGATCTCTGCACCCACTCCTCCTTCTTGGCGACAAGCATCTCATAGTGGGTTGCAGACCACCTGACCATTTGCGCGATTTCAGCACGAATGCGACGGAGCTCCTCCCGAGATCGATTGCGAAGATGAAGGGCTTTGATGCCTTCGATTACGGTGCAACGTCAGCACTGAATGAACCTGAGTTATTCCACATGAAGCACTCACCTCGTCTGCAAGCAGGGTCCCAGTCCCAAGGAGCCCTGTTGCCCTCGAAGAGGACGCTGGTGTCCTTCCAGAAGTCAGCGTCAAAGGGCATATCCAACAGCTCCTTAACACTCTCGGCTCGGGAGGGTGGGTGGTCGGGATGGTCCGTTCCACAGTAGGCGTCAAGGGCGGCGTTGTACTTGTTCATAGCCTGCACAAGCTTGCCCTGTCGGATTTTACGGAGGAGATCCTTGGTGGCGCGATATCCTGCAGATAATCGAGGTCAGCGGTATTTGAGACTTGCAGCAAAAACAATAGGCATAAGTACCGAGAGGTGCGATCATACCCATGCGCACATTACGGATGGGTTCCAGCATGAACTTGTGGGATCGAACCGCTTCACGCAGCTGGCAGTGGGCTTCGTGGAGCATGCAGAGGCGATACACAGTATTCACAGCTTTTGACGCACGGCTGTCAGTAGATGATTAGATACAGCAAAGACACAAGAGATACGCACAGCTTCCTTCGACCAAGTTCTTCGCAGCTTCCGCCATGCCCTCCTCCAGCTGAACCACTTCCGCCTGTAATAGCGAGCCACTAGGGATGGTGAAAGAGAGTGTAGTGATATCGCCGCGTTGTAGAGCCTCTTGGGCGATGCGACTGTCGAGCAGTGCCGTCAGCAATGAACGTATCTGATTGATTGAACGTATCTGATTGATAGTGTCTCCGGTACAGGCTTACTGTTGATTTGTCAGGTTGTCCCTCTTAGTCGCGATACTCATGAACAACCGGTACGCCTCCTCACGCTCGTCCTCCCTCTCTCCACGTGCCGCCTTGCTATGCGCCTCTCGTTGAAGGTCAGCCTGCGCCTGGAGCTCCTCCTCTCCCCACCGGTCTGCGACATCGAGAAGGTGTTGCTCAGCAAGGTAAAGCCGGTCTCGAGTTGTCGTCTCAGTCCTCTTTTTAAGCCACTGAACTGCGCCGCATTATGTCAGCCAGAAAATGCCTAGAGGGTAGATACCGAGAGGTGACATACCAGCGCCGACGAGGATATTGCTGTTTAAATGGGAGACTCGAAACTCGAGGTTCATGAGACGATGGGAAGACGCAACGACTCGGTTTTGCTTGATCAGCGGAGTGAGGCCTGACCACAAACGCTCACATGCTTCGCCGTCAGACAAACCAAATCCAGTGATGTATCGTGGATTGTAGTAGAGTTGACATGGCCAGTCGTGAGCGAAGGCGTGGAACACCGAGACAGCACTGATCAGTCGACCACTCTCTCGTTGCTCACGGAGCAAGCCGCGCTAAGGGTGGCATGCAGATGTCAGCTGTAGTCCTCATCAGAGTCCAGGGCTCTCACACCATATAACACACCTTTCTTTCATGCGCCTCTAAGTGACAGGCTACGTCGTACAGCCGACCATAACGCGCAGTTTTGTCGACCTTGTCCAAGAACCAGGTAGCGATAGCTAGCGGATTGAACATTCTGCGCCTGGCAGTCAGCATTCTTGCCGGCGTTCATGCGTCCGACAGACAATAGACTCACCGCTCGCCCTTGTGAAGGTTGATGAGGGTGAAGCAGACACCATGTCGACAACAGCCACCGAAAACGCCGGAATCTGCTTTGCCCTCGTATACACGATCCTTCTTGTCGCCGTTCTTGGCCGCCCATTCATCGGAGCATGCCTATGTACAGCACCATCAGCGAGCGCACACGCGATACAGTACTGAAGTCAAGCTCACCGTGTCCGCCTTCCCGACCTTCACGCCTGGCATCTCATTCTCCAAGGCCATCGCGTCTCGCACAAAATGGGGTCGCAAGAAGATGGAAGGAGGATCATCTTTGTAGAAGTCGTGGTGGGCAGCGATATCTGGTCGGGACTGAGAAAAGTTGCCATCCATGGAGAAGATGACATGAGGGTCGTTGGGGTCATAGTCCTCCTCCTTCCGGGGGCCAAAGCAAAGAGGGCACTTCAACGCCGCTTTTCCCCGCTCCTCCTTTTCCATATCCTCCTCGAGCGTACCCTTGTCGGGGTTGATGGGGAAGATGAGTCGCAGCTTCAGCTGCTCCTCCGCGTACACGAGGTCGCGATAATGCAGCGTGGCTTGGCGGTAGAGCGTGGGGGCATCTCGGAACTGCAGCAGCAATAGTCAGCGACAAGCGATAACACAACGGCAGTGCTGCTGTAGATGCACCATATACGTACGCGATGAGATTTTTTGGCTCGAGCTGCCCCACCCCTCTCGGCGTGAAACTGCCAAAGAGTATTGGCAAACGCCTCAGCTGATAACGGGTTTTGCATGTAGAGTTTATGCCCGTAGTCCATGAGGGAAAGAGCGAAGGCAGTGTTGGGTCGAGTCGGTGTGCACGCCATGAAACCCATCGCTGCCAAGCGGATGACGGGCGTGCGGCAGTCACAGAACTCTATCTTCTGATGCCACTCTACAGATCCGTGTCAGTCATATAGCTCAGCATGAACAATGGGCAAGGAGATCGAAAAGGAAACAAGTCGACTCACGCTTATCCCACGCGACCAACAGCACTGTCCATGTCCGTCGGTTTGTTTCCATACAAGAACCAGTGCACCGCCCCAAGTCTGTTGCCTTTTCTCCTCTGTCAGGGGCTTGAAAACGTCCACTTTCGATCTTGTACGCCAGGTACGCCAAGAGGAAGTCGTCCTTCTGTCTTTTCCAAGCTTGAGCCTCTTTCTCCTTTGTCTTCTTGTACTCTGCAGACGGCGGCCGGGGTGGCGGTTTGATCTGGCTCGACGCCATCATTAGACAAAGCTCTTGCTCGCCCGTTTCATCGGCATCATAAATGTCGCCCCCCATGTCCTCATCGCCATTGTCTGGGTAGAAAGGCTGCTGATCGACTTGTGGTTCTCTCTCGCCTCTGAGGGCGCGCTCCACCTCTAGCTCCTTCTCTCGCTCAAGGGCGGCTCGCTCAAAAGCGGCTTCCTGCTCCGCCTCCTGCGCCAGCAACCGTGGATCATCCCAACGCACTTTGATATATTTATCGGTATCTGGGTTATAGAGCTCGCTCCAGCGGTGTGACGCGTGAGGTTTGAGCTGACACCGCTGCTGGCTACGCGGGACATCTATACCGAAGTTGAACTCGTCGTCAGACATGGAGCGGCAGGTGTAGATCCGACAGGGATGGTAGTCCGATCTGTTCGTAGGCGTGCGAGTGTGGGTAGAGGAGTGGCGGTTGCGGTGGCGGCGTCAAGGGCAGTGGGGAGGGAAGAGGGGACAGCGTGGAAGCAAAGATGACGGGTGGGATCAAGCCGACGGTGTTAAGGCGCACGTCGAAAGACTGGGGGGAAGACGAGAGGATATGCAGTGTGTAGGGGGAGCGATGTTTGGAGAAACAATTGTAGCGAAGAGTCTAGTCTAGTAGGGTGAACAAGTGGTGCATGCAGTGGACGCGTTCGTGTGCAGCTGGTACATATTTTGGTGCGGGGGCGGGGGCAAATTGAGGTGCATTCCAATGGACGGGGGGTCGTTCCATTGGAAGCCCAATAGCCCCATTAAGGCCCCCTTTTCGGGCCCGCCCGACTGGTCATTACGGGGGGTTTATTAACCTAGGGAGGTGAAAGTGCGAGGGGATGTGGGCTATTTGCATTTTATTTTTCACCGCCGCATTAGGAATGTGGGATTAGCGGGATCAGATATATCCCATTTTCCCCTTTTCTCCCGCCCCCTTCTCTCTCTTCCCTCTTCCATCTCCCCTTCCTACAAACACCCCCCAATCCCCCACCCCCCACCACCCGCGATGTCGAAAAAGGGCGCGAGGGACCTGTCCCAGTTCAACTATGGCGCCATGTCCAGCCTCGTCGTCAACCAGGGTCCGTCCTTTTCTCATCCATCCAAGACCCAAGAGCCACCGCTGACTTTTTAACAGACCGGAGTGTCGTCCGCAACGACGAACCCACCGGTACCGCCGAATCCCTAGTCGGCCGCATCGACCCCAAAGGCATGGGTGCCCGCGCCTACCGCGACGCCCCCGACATCTCCAAACGCAAGAAACCCTCCTCCTCCTCCGCCACCGCCACTGCCGGGGCTGGGGCGGGGACGTCGGCGGACGAGGTGGAGCGCCAGATCCGGCGCCAGCAAGAGACCAAACGCGCCCAGTTCGGCGCGCACGGCGTGCTCGACAGCGTCGCCGAGCTCGAGGGGCTGCGCTACCGCCCGCGCACGGCAGAGACGCGCGAGGTGTACGAGCTCATGCTCGGGCTCGTCCATTCGATCCTGGGCGACCAGGCGCAAGAGATTATAAGGTCGGCGACGGATACCATCCTCGAGTCGCTCAAGTCCGCCGACCTGAAAGAGTTTGATAAGCGTAAAGACGTCGAGGGGGTGCTCGGGAAACTCGACGAGCCGGTGTGGGCGCAGCTCGTGTCGCTTTCGAAAAAGATTACAGACTATGTCGAGGAGGACGAGCAGGAGCGGGATGAGAGGCAGCAGGCGGTCGACCAGGAAGGCGTCGCGGTCTTGTTTGAAGACGACGAAGACGACGACGAGGAAGAAGATTTCGAAGCTGGCGGCGGGGACGAAGACGACGAGTCTGAAGAAGAGGAGGAGGAAGAGGAAGAGTCTGACGCCGAGCCGCTCGAGGCTGCCGACGACACCCTCACCGTCGGCACCCGCCCCACCAAAACCCCCAAACCCTCCTCCACCCTCCACCCCCGCCAGATCGACGCCCACTGGCTCCAGCGCCTCATCTCCACCTCCTACCCCGACCCCGTCCAATCCACCGACCTCGCCTCTTCCGCCTTTGACCTCCTCGCCTCCGAGCTCGACCTGCGCGACCTCGAGAACGGCCTCGCCGAGCTGTTTGGGTACGAGAATTTCGGGCTCGTGGAGACGTTGACGAGGAATAGGGAGGTGGTGGTGTGGTGTGTCCGGCTGGCGAAGGCGGGGGAGGAGGAGAGGATGGATGTGGAGGTGGCGATGCGCGAAAAGGGGCTGGGCCGGATCCTGCGCGAGCTGAAAGGCGACAAGGCCCCTACTACTACCAACGTGCCCGTGCCGGAGAAGGCCATCCCCTCCCACGCGACCCTCAAACCAAACTCCATCGCCACCCCCCGCTCCACCATCGACATCGACTCCCTCATCTTCTCCTCCGGCGCCCACCTCAACACCGCCAAAAACATCAAACTCCCCGAAGGCTCCTTCAAACGCCAGTTCCCCGGCTACGAAGAGATCCACGTGCCCGAGCCCAAGCGCCGCGAGCCGGTGCAAGGGGAGCTGGTCGATGTGAGGGATATGCCCGAGTGGACGTGGCCGGTGTGGGGTAATACCGAGAGGTTGAATGTGATTCAGAGTAAGGTTTATCCGGTGGCGTGGAAGAGTAGTGAGCCGATGTTGATCTGTGCGCCCACCGGTGCGGGCAAGGTGAGCCCTCTTCTTCCACTTGGCTTGGGCTGGAGCTAACAAATGTGATAGACAAATTGCGCCGCCCTGACCATCCTCCGAACCATCTCCCAACACCTCCTGCCCTCCGGCAAACCCGACCTCGACGCCTTCAAAATCATCTACGTCTCCCCCATGAAAGCCCTCGTCCAAGAACAAGTCGACGCCTTCTCCAAACGCTTCTCCCCCCTCGGCATCACCGTCGGCGAGTTGACGGGTGATTCGCAGATGACGAAAGACCAGATCGGCAAGACGCAGATTATCGTGACGACCCCGGAAAAGTGGGATGTGATTACGAGAAAGAGCACGGACACGTCGTATACCAACCTCGTGCGGCTCATCATCGTCGATGAGATCCATCTGTTGCATGATGATAGAGGACCGGTGTTGGAGGCCATCCTGGCGCGTACGATCCGCAAGATGGACCAGACACACGACCCCGTGCGCGTCGTCGGCCTCTCCGCCACCCTCCCCAACTACGCCGACGTCGCCGCCTTCCTCCGCGTCGACCCCAAACTCGGCTTGTTCTACTTTGACGCCTCGTACCGCCCCGTCGGGCTCAAACAGCAGTTCGTCGGCGTCACGGAGAAGAAGGCGATCAAGAGGCTGCAGACGGTGAATGAGGTGTGCTACGAAAAGGTGCTCAACTATGCTGGCAAGTCGCAGACGCTCGTGTTTGTGCATTCCCGGAAAGAAACTGCCAAGACGGCGCAGTTTCTCGTGGAACAGGCGCAGGAGAAGGAGACGCTCGCGCAGTTTATCAACCCCTCTGGCGCCTCGCGCGAGATCCTCATCCAAGAGTCTGCGCAGTGCAAAGACCTCAAACTCAAAGAAGTCCTGCCCTTCGGGTTCGGCATCCACCATGCGGGCATGTCGCGGGAAGACAGGACGACAGTGGAACAGCTCTTCTTTGAAGGGCACATCCAAGTCCTCGTATGCACCGCCACCCTCGCCTGGGGCGTCAACCTCCCAGCGCACACCGTCATCATCAAAGGCACCCAGGTGTACAACCCCGAAAAAGGCAAATGGGCCGAACTCTCCCCGCAAGACGTGCTCCAGATGCTCGGCCGCGCCGGCCGGCCGCAGTTTGATACGTATGGGGAGGGCATCATCATCACGAACCATGCGGAGCTGCAGTATTATACGGGGCTGATGAACCAGCAGCTGCCGATTGAGAGTCAGTTTGTGGGGAGGATGGTGGATAATCTGAATGCCGAGATTGTGCTGGGCAATGTCAGGAATAGGGATGAGGGGGTGCAGTGGTTGGGGTATACTTATCTGTACGTCTTCTTTTATGCGAATGCGAAGGGGTGCTGATGGGGAGTAGGTATGTGAGGATGTTGAAATCGCCCAAGCTGTACCTCGTCGGAAGAGATTACATGGAAGGCGATCCCACGCTTATCCAAAAGCGAGGTACGTCCCCCCCTCTCCCCATCCTCCGCCGCCCGCGCGCTGACTCGCTTCTAGCCGACTTGATCCACTCTGCCGGTGTCCTCCTCGAGAAAGGCGGTCTCGTCCGCTACGACCGCGCCACCGGCACTTTCCAATCCACCGACCTCGGCCGCATCGCCTCCCACTACTACATCACCTACTCCTCCATGGCCGTCTACAACAAACACCTCAAACCGAACCTCACCATGATCGACCTCTTCCGCGTCTTTGCCCTGTCCAACGAGTTCAAGCTCATCCCTGTAAGACAGGAGGAAAAGCTCGAGTTGGCAAAGCTGCTGGAGAGGGTGCCGATCCCGATCAAGGAGGGGGTGGAGGAGCCGGTGGCAAAGGTTAATATGCTGTTGCAGGCGTACATCTCGCAGCTCAAGTTGACGGGATTCGATATCGTGACGGATATGGTCTTCATCCAGCAGTCTGCGGGGCGTATCCTCCGTGCAATGTTTGAGATCTGTCTCAAAAAGGGCTGGGCCGCCCCGACGCGTGCTGCGCTCGACCTGTGCAAGATGGTCGAGAGGCGGATGTGGAAGAGCATGACGCCGCTGAGGCAATTCCCGCGCGTATCGCGCGAAGTCGTGCAGAGGGCCGAGAGGAAGGAATTCCCGTGGCATCGATACTTTGATTTGAACGAGGCCGAGCTTGGTGAGCTTGTCGGTTTGCCAAAATCTGCGCGATACCTCCGTTCCCTCGTCGACAAGTTTCCCCGACTCGACATCCAAGCCCACGTCCTCCCCCTCACCCGCTCCCTCCTCAAGATCAACGTCACCGTCACGCCCGATTTCCAGTGGGACCGCGATATCCACGGGGCTTCGCAGCTCTTCTGGATCCTCGTCGAAGATGTCGATGGCGAGCAGCTGCTCTACCACGATTCGTTCGTCTTGCGGGAGAGGTTTGCGCAGGATGAGCACTATGTCACGATCACCGTCCCGATCTCGGAGCCAGTGCCGCCAAACTATTATCTGTCGGTCGTGTCGGATAGATGGTTGCAGAGCGAGACCAAGCTGCCGATCTCTTTCGCCCACCTTATTCGCCCTGCTCCTTTCCCTCCTCACACCCCTCTCCTCGACCTCCAGCCCCTGCCCATCACTGCTCTCCACAACAAGGCCTACGAAGCTCTCTACCCCTTTACCGAGTTCAACAAGATCCAGACTCAAGTCTTCCAAGCTCTGTACGCTGGGGACGAGAATGTCTTTATCGGCGCGCCTACCGGGAGCGGTAAAACCATCGCTGCCGAATTTGCCTTGCTGAGACTCTGGGCCAAGAAGGGCGATACGCCCAGGGCGGTGTGTATCGAGCCGTACCAGGAGATGGTGGACATGCGTGTCGAAGAGTGGCGTGCCAAGTTTAGCACCCTGGAAAAGGTCGTAGTCGGGTTGACGGGAGAGGCTACTGCCGATCTGGCGTTGCTGAGCAAGGCCGACTTGGTCGTTGCCACCCCCGCCCAGTGGGATATGATGTCGAGGCGATGGAAGAGCCGAAAGGACGTCAAGAGCGTTGGGCTGCTGATTGCCGACGAGCTTCAGCTTATCGGGGGTGATGTCGGCTCGACGTACGAGGTCATCGTTTCGCGTACTCGATACGCCGCCCAGCAACTCGAGACCCCCATCAGGATCGTTGCCTGCAGTGTGTCTTTGAGCAACGCTAAAGACTTGGGTGATTGGATCGGCGCTACTAGCCAGACCATCTTCAACTTTTCGCCCTCTGCCCGTCCACTTCCTCTTGAAGTGCACTTGCAGTCTTTCAACGTCCCCCACTTCCCCTCGCTCATGCTTGCCATGGCCAAGCCCGCCTACCTCTCCATCGTCGAGCACGCTTCCACCCGCCCCACCATCTGCTTCGTCCCCTCGCGCAAGCAGTGCAAGCTTTCCGCCAACGATATCCTCACCTACACCCTCGCCGACGAGGACGAAGGCAGGTTCTTGAACGTGGACAGGGAGGAACTCGAGCCGCATCTCGAGAGGCTGCAGGACGAGGATCTGAAGGAGACGTTGAGGTATGGAATCGGTTTCTACCATGAGGCGTTGAGCAAGGTGGATAAGAAGATTGTCACTGGGTTGTTTGAACAGGGTGCGATCAGGGTACTTGTCGCAAGCAAGGTGAGTATTACATCACGATCGAGGGCGACGCTGATTATTTAGGACACTGCTTGGTCTCTCCCCGTCACATCTTACATGGTCATCATCATGGGCGTCCAATCCTTTGACGGTCAAGAACACCGATATGTCGACTATGCCATCGCCGACGTTCTCCAGATGATGGGCCGAGCCTGTCGACCCATGATCGACTCTTCGTCCCGATGTGTCCTCATGGTCCAGCAGACGCGTAAAGACTTTTTCAAGAAATTCTTGAATGAGGCCTTGCCCGTCGAGTCTAGTCTGCCGAATTACCTGCACGACCATTTCAACGCAGAGATTGTGGCCAAGACGATTGAGAACAAGCAAGACGCGGTGGATTGGTGTACTTGGACTTGGTTCTACAGGCGGTTGATGCAGAACCCCGGGGTGAGTTAAAATACGCTTTTCGGTGTAACCTCTCTAACGTTATGCGCAGTTCTACAACCTTCAAGGGACAAGCCCAACGCAAGTCGCCGACTATCTCTCCGAGCTTGTCGAATCTACCCTCAACGACCTCGTCGACTCGGATTGTATCATCGTCCAAGACGAGATGGACACTCTGCCCAACAACTTGGGTATGATTGCCTCATTCTACTACATCTCCTACATCACCGTCGACACCTTCTCCAAGTCTATCAAGGAAACTACCAAGCTCAAGGGCTTGTTGGAGGTCGTGTCTTCGGCACACGAGTTTGAGATCGTTCCTCTGAGACATCACGAGGACACTCTTCTCGAGAGGATCTATGACCGTGTACCCGTCAAGCTCCAAAACGTCGACTACACCTCTCCTTACTTTAAGACTTTCCTCCTCCTCCAAGCCCACTTCTCGCGTCTCACACTCCCTCCCGACCTCGCCATCGACCAGGCTCTCGTACTCTCAAAGATTACCGGTCTGCTATCAGCATGTGTCGACGTCATGTCTTCCAAGTCGTACTTGGGTTGTTTGGGAGCGATGGACTTGTCGCAGATGTGTGTGCAGGCTGTCTGGGATAGAGACTCGCCCTTGAAGCAAGTGCCTTACTTTGACAGGGATGTCCTCGCGAGATTCAAGGAGAAGAATTTGGACTCGGTGTACGACATTATGGAGTTGGAGGACGATGAGAGGAATGACTTGTTGAGGATGAACGATCGACAACTGTACGTTGCTTTCACTTTACGGTATTCTTTGCTGACCTGTATATAGCGCCCGAGTCGCTAAATTCGTCAACTCGTACCCCAACGTCGAAGTCTCATATTCCGTCGCCAACGCCTCCTCACTCAACGCCTCTGAAAGTGTCGAGCTCAACGTCACGCTTGACCGAGAAGTTGACGAAGACGATCCCGAAGCTGGCCAACAAGCCGACGCTCCTCACTTCCCTCACAAGAAGATGGTTTCTTGGTGGCTCGTCGTTGGTGATGACGCTACAAAGAACCTGTACGCCATCAAAAAGGTCACGATGACCAAGGCGACGGCAAAGGCGAAGCTGGAGTTGCAGCTGCCAGAGGGAGAATGGGCGTTGAAGTTGTATTTGATCTGTGACAGTTATGCGGGCGCGGACCAGGACTTTGAGCTGGAAAAGCTCAAGGTTGCGGAGGGTGAGAGCTCGGATGAGGATGATAGTGATGATGACGAGGACGAGATGGAGGTGGACAAGTAGATGGTGTCGGTAATAAAAAATTTGAATGGGTCTTGGAAAACTAAAGTGTAACTGCTATTTTTATCTCTCTCTCGCCATTATATGCATTGTTCGTTTCCGGAAACCTAGCGCGTATTCTATAATGATTCGTTCGTACCCTTGATCGCGTCAACGATGCCTTGAAAGCGTTTCTTCTCCACAAACTTTGTCCCTCTCGTGAGAAAGATATCGTGGAAACATTGTACAACCGAACCACCTGCATTATCGTTTTCATCGTAGCTTTCGGCGTCTCGTCCTCTACGTCTACGGCAGCCTCAAACCCAGCTGCTCCCGCCGTCCGTTTCGATCCCTCTTTCATGTCGGCTAGGTAGGAGTTCTCCCAATACATTTGTTTCGGCAAAGGGTGAGGCCGGGTTCAAGGAAGGGTGCATATTGTTTACTGAAGGGGAATCGGAAGTGTTGGAAGATATGCGAGATAACCAGCTTTTGATGTCCTCTTTGACCAAGTTCAAGGTCAGGCTTCATGTCTTTCAGTCTGGAATCAGAAAGCGTGTAAGGAGAGACGTACGGGACTGGCTGTCGCCGTTGGGGGAGTCACTTTGCTCGGACGTGTGCGATATATCTGTGCGCAAAGCGTATTGTTGGCTCGTACATCTAGACCTGATGAGGACCAGTTACTTACGCCCACTATTGCCGGCATCGTCGTTGCCGGGCTCATCTATCCTCTCTCTCCCTCGATGAACGTACCGACCGTTATCATCCTCGCCTACTTTCTCAGAATCTCCTTCCCCATCGTCGCTTTGAACCTCACCTTGAGAGCGTACATACCAATACTGTTGTACAGTCTTCAGCTCCTATCACCTGCTAAGATGAAGAAGCATGAGAAAGCACAACAGCGCTGGTCCCCGAACCTTCCGTGCCACATTGGGCATTTGGTCCAGCTACGTTACGTAACTACTTGACTACTCGTATACGTCTATACTCGCAGCGTCCTTCGTACTGAACTCCAGAATACAACAAGCATCGAACATCAACATACAACATCCTAGTCCACCGATATCTTCATGTCTGTCACCGACACCGAATATGCCGTCTCCGAAACGTGGAAAGCCACAGACGGGAAAAGTCCAACCATCAAAGTCATCTCCAGTGACAATGTGGTGTTTCACGTGCCAGAATTTCTCTTGAAAGCACACAGGTAGGTCAAGTCAAAGCTTGACTGTCTATCACGCCTGGCTGCTGCTGACTTCATCACATCAGTGTCGTCCTCCGCGAGATGCTGAACGATCTTTCTCCCCCGTCTCTGTCCCACGCGGAATCCGCTTCTATCTCCTCCCCTGACTGTTCTCCAGTTTTGGAGTTTACGGATGCCACTATGGAATCAGAAGCCACTCTCACCTTCTTCCTTTCAATCATCTCCGGTAAAGATCTCGAGGTCGCTCTTGAAGAGTCTACGACTACAGACTACGTCCCTATGTTCTTCTACGCCATGTCTCTCGCGAAGAAATGGGACTGTGCCCTAGCGACTCAGGTGCTACGGCTGTGGTTGATGCAGCTGGCGGGAAAGGGTAACGCGCTTGCGCACATCAAGCCACTGGATATCTTTATGATCGCTGCCAAGTGCGATTTGCCTGATGTCGCAGCGCGAGTCATCGCAGTCTACAAGGTGGACCAATCCTGCTTGACGCGTCCTTCCAGCGGTCGCTGGGCGTTCTTGCCGTCAGATAAAGGGTTTGAGACGCAACACTTCGAAAGGTCAGCCTGGCAGGAGACGCCGGGGGCGTATCTACACGCTCTGGCGCTCACACCTGCCTCAGATGGTTTGGACGTGAAATGTTATACGTGTCGAATCAACGGTGACAACTGCATCTGCGTTAACTTGACCTCAGACGAGGTTAGGGAAGGCTTAATACAAGCTAGTTCCTCCAAAAGGGCCGTCCAATTTCTTGAATACCTTCAGGTCAAGTACACCAAGTATGAGTAGCGAAGTCAACCGAATACCCGAGAGTCTACTCTACTCTACAGTACGTGTATCTGATGCAGAAGTAAAATATAAACCTCGTCTCTTGCTCTTTTGTCCATCACACTTTTCGGCCTCAGTCGCGTATGCATCATTTATAGGTCTGTATTCAAGAGTATATAAGCCCCTCATCTTACGAGCATTGTTTCGTTCCAATATCCCCGACCTCCACCATTCTCCTCCATGACCTAATTCTGCTCATCCTCGGGCTTCTTGGTGCCTAGCACAACGTAGTGCTGACCACCAGCAGAAGGCGTAAGAGACTTGTACGGCCGGAGAAGCTACCAGCAACAGCACGAAACGGGGAAGGGGCGAGACGCTTAGAGTGTTGAAAGCCGAGCCTCAGGGTGTCACACGTAGCAAATCCCCCCAGCTAGGTCGTGACACAGGGCCCTGGAATCTTGTAGAGAGACAGAACAGTGGATAGCGATTGGAAGAGGAGCACTGATGAGATTCTCGCCTGGCGTTCGCGCTTCAAATGAGCTTGGATGACGCAGCCGGCGGAAAAGACATACCGCCGACTGCTGTGTTAGCTATCCATTCCGCACTCGCCCTGTTGCAGTTTTCTTGTCTTCTTTGAGATCAAGCATCGACCATCAACATCCAACATCCTAGTCCACCGAGATCGTCATGTCTGTCACCGACACCGAATATGCCGTCTCCGAAACGTGGAAAGCCACAGACTGGAAAAGTTCAACCATCAAAGTCATCTCCAGTGACAATGTGGTATTTCACGTGCCAGAATTTCTCTTGAAAGCACACAGGTAGGTCAAGTCAAAGCTTGACTGTCTATCACGCCTGGCTGCTGCTGACTTCATCACATCAGTGTCGTCCTCCGCGAGATGCTGAACGATCTTTCTCCCCCGTCTCTGTCCCACGCGGAATCCGCTTCTATCTCCTCCCCTGACTGTTCTCCAGTTTTGGAGTTTACGGATGCCACTATGGAATCAGAAGCCACTCTCACCTTGTTCCTCTCTGTCATCTCCGGCAAAGACCTCGACATCGCTCTCGAGGAGTGCACGACCGAAGACTACGTGCCCACCTTCTACTACGCCATGTCTCTCGCGAAGAAGTGGGACTGTGCCCTGGCGACTCAGGTGCTACGGCTGTGGTTAATGCAGCTGGCGGAAAATGGTAACGCGCATGCGCACATCAAGCCACTGGATATCTTTATGATCGCTGCCAAGTGCGATTTGCCTGATGTCGCAGCGCGAGTCATCGCAGTCTACAAGGTGGACCAATCCTGCTTGACGCGTCCTTCCAGCGGTCGCTGGGCGTTCTTGCCGTCAGATAAAGGGTTTGAGACCCAACACTTCGACAGGTCAGCCTGGCAGGAGACGCCGGGGGCGTATCTACACGCTCTGGCGCTCACACCTGTCTCAGATTACTCGCACGAGAGATGTAATAGTTGTGAAACCTACGATTGGGACTGCTACTGGGGTGGCTTGAGCTCAGGCGAGGTTAAGGCAGGCTCAATACAAGCTAGTTCCTCCAAAAGAGCTGTCCAATTTCTTGAATACCTTCAGTTCAAGTACACCAAGTATGAGTAGCGAAGTCAACCGAATACCCGAGAGTCTACTCTACAGTACGTGTATCTGATGCAGAAGTAAGATATAAACATCGTCTCTTGCTCTTTTGTCCATCACACTTTTCGGCCTCAGTCGCGTGTGCATCATTTATAGGTCTGCATTTAAGAGTATAAAAGCAGCTCATCTCACGAGCATTTTTGTTCCAATATTCCAACCTTCACCATTGTCCTCCATAACTTAGTTTTCCTCGTCCTCGGGCTTCTTGATGCCTAGCACAACGCAACCACCAGCAGAAGGCGTAAGAGACTTGTACGGCCGGAGAAGATACCAGCAACAGCACGAAACGGGGAAGGGGCGAGACGCGTTGAGTGTTGAAAGCCGAGCCTTAGGGGCCCTGGAATCTTGTAGAGAGACAGAACAGTGGATAGCGATTGGAAGAGGAGCACTGATGAGATTCTCGCCTGGCGCTCGCGCTTCAAATGAGCTTGGATGACGCAGCCGGCGGGAAAGACATACCGCCGACTGCTTTGTTAGCTATTTATTCCGCATTCGCCCTGTTGCAGTTCTCTTGTCATCTTTGGGATCAAGCATCGAGCATCAACATCCAACATCCTAGTCCACCTATATCGTCATGTCTATCACCGACACCGAATATGCCGTCTCCGAAACGTGGAAAGCCACAGACTGGAAAAGTTCAACCATCAAAGTCATCTCCAGTGACAATGTGGTATTTCACGTGCCAGAATTTCTCTTGAAAGCACACAGGTAGGTCAAGTCAAAGCTTGACTGTCTATCACGCCTGGCTGCTGCTGACTTCATCACAAAAGTGTCGTCCTCCGCGAGATGATAGAAGATCTTGCTCCCTCGTCTCTGTCCCACGCGGAATCCGCTTCTATCTCCTCCCCTGACTGTCCTCCAGTTTTGGAGTTTACGGATGCCACTATGGAATCAGAAGCCACTCTCACCTTCTTCCTTTCAATCATCTCCGGTAAAGATCTCGAGGTCGCTCTTGAAGAGTCTACGACTACAGACTACGTCCCTACGTTCTACTACGCCATGTCTCTCGCCCGGAAATGGGATTGTGCGATCGCCACCCAGCTGCTAAAGAGTTGGCTGAATGTTCTGGTCGAAAAAGTGCATACACATCCGCATTTCAAACCGCTGGACGTCTTCATGATTGCTGCCAAACACGACTTGCCCAACGTCGCCGCGCGAGTCATTGCGGTCTACAAGATGGACGAGTCTTGCCTAACGCGCCCTTCCAGTGGCCGGTGGGCATTTCTACCCTCCAACAAACCGTTCGAGGCGCATTCACTCGAGAGGACAGCTTGGAACGATACGCCGGTGGCCTATCTCTATGCTCTTGAACTTACTGCGCAAGATCAGGTTGTGTCGATGTCGAGCTGTCCCACATGTCGGCAGTGTCGTATGAACTGCGACGCTACCCCGGCCGATGGACGCGGACAAGCCGTGCAATACATGCAGTCTTCCCAGCGGGCCGCAAAGTTCCTCGGCCACCTTCAGGATAGTTAAACCACGTATGACTAGCAAGATCGACCGAGGATTGTACTGTACTCGTACTCGCTCGCACAGTATGTTGCAGAATTCCTTGCTCCTTGGCACACCCACTTCCTAGTATCAGTCGCGTATGCATCATTTATAGGTCTGCGCATGATGCGTGTTCGTATTCAAGAATATATAAGCAGCTCATCTTACGAGCATTTTTTCGTTCCAATATCCCCGACCTCCACCATTCTCCTCCATGACCTAATTCTGCTCATCCTCGGGCTTCTTGGAGCCTAACACAACCCAGTGCTGACCGTAAGAGACTTGTACGGCCGAAGAAGCTACACCACCATCAGTATTCCACCCCTCCCAAACACACAACAATGTAACGCACCTTGCTCCTAACCAAACTCTTCACCGCAGCATCCTCCTCGCTTCCCAAGTCCAACTGCCCCTGGTTCCCAAGACCCCACGCATAAAGATGACCGGACTTCGAGACGGCGAGGCTGTGTCGGGTACCAGCAGAGATGCTGATGATGGGGACGTCTTCGGATTTGGAGTCTTTCCAGGCGGGGAACTCGGGGACGACTTCATAAGACTCGGGGATGGGAGGGAAGGCGATCTGGAAAAAAGATTCAGTACCGTCCGTCAGAGGGTAAATGACGACTCACTCGGACAGGCTCAGGGACGTATTCGCCAGAAGGAAGCAACTTCAAAGCCACCTTGGCCTCTTCCAACTCTTGCTCAGCCTTCGCCTTGTCATCCTGTCACACGTAGCAAATCCCTGAAGTTGCACTGGCGCTGAGTTGTGTGGATGGTTGAAGGACGCACGGTGTGCATATTGAATTCATATCATCGTTCTACTCTTTCCATGCGATAATACCGAAAAGGTCTTTTCCCCTCTATCAAACCCTTTTCGAGTCCCCTCCCTGCTGCGTCCCAGCTAGGTCGTGACACATCCTCATCCGCCTTGTCGCCCTTCTGCAAGATCTCATCGAGCTTCTCCTGCCTCTGCGTCACCTTCTCCTCTCTGTACTCTTGCAGCTCCCGACGACGCTCCTTGATACCTTCTTGAGCGGGGTGGTAGGAAGGAAGACCGAGCTCGTTCGCATCACATCGGCCGCAACCCCATACCTCGCCGTTGTCGAAGAGGAAGAGGGAGTGATGTTCACCACCCTCGATCTTGATGAGCTTGGATGACGCAGCCGGCGGGAAAGAATATACCGCCGACTGCTTTGTTAGCTATCTATTCCGCACTCGCCCTGTTGCAGTTCCCTTGTCATCTTTGGGATCCAGCATCGAACATCAACATCCAACATCCTAGTCTACCGATATCGTCATGTCTGTCACCGACACCGAATATGCCGTCTCCGAAACGTGGAAAGCCACAGACGGGCAAAGTCCAACCATCAAAGTCATCTCCAGTGACAATGTGGTGCTTCACGTGCCAGAATTTCTCTTGGAAGCACACAGGTAGGCCAACTCAAAGCTTGACTGTCTATCACGCCTGGCTGCTGCTGACTTCATCACGTCAGTGTCGTCCTCCGCGAGATGCTGAAAGATCTTTCTCCCCCGTCTCTGTCCCACGCGGAATCCGCTTCTATCTCCTCCCCTGACCGTTCTCCAGTTTTGGAGTTTACGGATGCCACTATGGAATCAGAAGCCACTCTCACCTTCTTTTTTTCAATCATCTCCGGTAAAGATCTCGAGGTCGCTCTTGAAGAGTCTACGACTACAGACTACGTCCCTACGTTCTACTACGCCATGTCTCTCGCTCGGAAATGGGATTGTGCGATCGCCACACAGCTGCTAAAGAGTTGGCTGAATGTCCTGGTCGAAAAAGTGCATACACATCCGCATTTCAAACCGCTGGACGTCTTCATGATTGCTGCCAAACACGACTTGCCCAACGTCGCCGCGCGAGTCATTGCGGTCTACAAGATGGACGAGTCTTGCCTAACGCGCCCTTCCAGTGGCCGGTGGGCATTTCTACCCTCCAACAAACCGTTCGAGGCGCATTCTCTCGAGAGGACAGCTTGGAACGATACGCCGGTGGCCTATCTCCATGCTCTTGCACTTACGCCCAATGTTGCGCAAGATCAGGTTGTGCCGATGTCGCGCTGCTCCAATTGTCGGAATATTCTTGTGCCCTGCAACGCTACCCCGGCCAATGAGCTCGCACAAGCCGTGAAGTACATACAGTCTTCCCAGCGGGCCGCAAAGTTCCTCAATCACCTTCAGAATAGTTAAACCACGTACTGTATGACCAGCAAAATCGACCGAGAATTTTTTTGTAGTCGCTCGCACAGTATGTTGCAGAATTCCTTGCTCCTTGGCACACCCACGTCCTAGTATCAGGCGCGTATGCATCATTTATAGGTCTGCGCATGATGCGTGTTCGTATTCAAGAATATATAAGCAGCTCATCTTACGAGCATTTTTTCGTTTCAATATCCCCGACCTCCATCATTCTCCTCCTTGACCTAATTCTGCTCATCCTCTGGCTTCTTGGTGCCTAGCACAACGCAGTGCTGACCACCAGCAGAAGGCGTAAGCGACTTGTACGGCCGAAGAAGCTACACCACCATCAGTATCCCACCCCTCCCAAACATACAACAATGTAACGCACCTTGCTCCTAACCAAACTCGGCACCGCAGCATCCTCCTCGCTTCCCAAGCCCAACTGCCCCTGGTTCCCAAGACCCCACGCATAAAGATGACCGGACTTCGAGACGGCGAGGTTGTGTCGGGTACCAGCAGAGATGCTGATGATGGGGTTGTCTTCGGATTTGGAGTCTTTCCAGGCGGGGAACTCGGGGACGACTTCGTAAGACTCGGGGATGGGAGGGAAGGCGATCTGAAGGAAAGTATCAGTACAGTTGATGATAGGGTAGGTGAATACTCACTCGGACAGGCTCGGGGACGTATTCGCCAGAAGGAGGCAACTTCAAAGCCACCTTGGCCTCTTCCAACTCTTGCTCAGCCTTCGCCTTGTCATCCTCATCCGCCTTGTCGCCCTTCTGCAAGATCTCATCGAGCTTTTTCTGCCTCTGCGTCACCTTCTCCTCTCTGTACTCTTGCAGCTCCTGACGACGCTCCTTGATACCTTCTTGAGCGGGGTGGTCAGAAGGAAGACCGAGCTCGTTGGCATCGCATCGGCCGCAACCCCATACCTCGCCGTTGTCGAAGAGGAAGAGGGAGTGGTGTTCACCACCCTCAATCTTGATGACCTTGCTGCCGTTGTGGTTCTCGGGGCGAAGGGCGTCAACGGGAGTGGGAGTAATGACCATATCATCGCCATCCGTCACACCAGTCTGCTTGAACGTGTTCAAACCCCAGCCATACACCACACCATCCTTGTCGAGCGCGAACGAGTGGTAGATACCAGTAGCCACATGAATAATATTCCTCAAGCCCAATCGCTCAGGCTCGAGACCGTTGATCCTTCGGCGCGAAATGATTCGTCGGCCGAGCTGGTTCTCCTCGCCTTTACCCCAGACGTAGACGTGGCCGGCGGTAGTGACGGCGAGCACGTGGTCGGCGCCGCAGGAAACTTGGGTGATTTGGACTTTGGCGAGGGCGGGGAGGGAGATGGGGGTGAATTGGAATTTGGGGTGGCCGGGCACGCCGTCGAAACCGAGGACGCCGTCATTGGACTGACACCATGTCAGCTCGGCAGATTATAAAGGGGATAAGGCTTACTCGGAAAGATCCCCAAGCACGAAGCTCTCCCTTGTCAGAGATGGCGACACTGATACTGTCACCAGCGGCGACCTGAACAGCCCTGAACCCTTCCTTCTCGAGGGTCTCGACGACGAAGGGGTAGGTCTCGAGCTCTTCGTTCTCAATAGCCTTGGAGGGGTCTGAAGGGTCGGGGACGTCGACGGTGACACGACCAAGTGCGGCATTGTCGTTGATACCCCAAGATCTGACCTACCAACGCGTCAATTGAAATTCGATCGAGAGGCTCGGTGCGACTCACTCTTCCACCTTCATCAATGGCGAGAGTGTGCATACCACCACAGTCGACAGACTCGAGCCCACCACCAGGCTTTCCATCCCTACTCAGCTTTCCCTCTTCGCTCTGCTCCTCGAGCCAGGTGTGAATCTTGGGTCTGGCGATTTCGTCGAGGAGGTCGGGGCCGAGACCGAATTGGCCTTGGTCGCCGGTACCCCATACAAAGAGGGCATTGTGGGGCTCAGACACGGCTACCAATCTGTCAGTATAGCTCTTTGCCCAACGGAAGGTACGCACCAGGGATAGCAGGAATCTGGTTCACCTCCTCCACCTTCTTGGTCTTGCTGCCAGCGGCAGAGCTGACCCTGCCCTTCTTCGCAGGGGGCTCGTGGGCATCAGAGACCTTTCGGCGCTTGTTGCTACCGTTGACGACAGGTACTGAGGCTTCTGGGACCTTGTCAAGCTTTGAGGCGGCCTTGGGGGCGGCTTTCGAGACGGGTTTGGCAGAGGCAGCTCTGGATGGGGCCTTGGAGGGAGGCTTGGAGCTGGCTCGGGAGGTGGATCCTGGGCTAGTCAGCAGGATTCTCTCTTCAATGGGAATGCTCACGTCGGGGGGGCATTGTAAACTTTGAAATGGGCGAATTTGAGCAAAGAAAGCTGAAAGAAACTCTCATGTTGTGATGTTGATGTTTTCGCTCCAGGATTATGTAACGCGGAGCCAAATGGACGCCGGCCGCCGATGGGTCCAACGCATGAAAAAATCGACATCCTTCGATGCAACGTCTCTCATGCATATATCTGGCTGTGAATGATTTGATATACAGACCCAAGTGGATAGCGAGCCCTCGGCTACACCCGTGAGTATCCCCTTAACGGACGATGGAATTGAGTAACGCGAACAAGGTGAGGGCACGTTGAACAGACGATGAGCGTGCTTCGAACGTATCTGTACCAAGCTGCATGATGTTTTCCCCGTGTATCACCGAGTCGTACTTCATCCCTAGCATGGCATTCACCTGACTCATCTCCCACGCAAGCTGCTTATCCCCACGACGACCGTGACTGGTCGGAACTACTCTCGCATCCTCAAAGCCTACGAGGCATAGACTACCATCTGCCCGCCGGCGGATTCGGCGCCGCTCAGCATCGCCACCGCAATTGTCACGAACGACTCGGTCGCTTTGCAGTGATTCATAGAGTGCCACAATGGCGATCTTGGGGACAGATTTTGGTATTAAGTGCCGTATGTGTACTTTAGAGTGGCATTTCCGATCCAACTCATTTTGTCTCTTCCGTCAACTCTGGCAAATGGTGGTCATTGTACCAAATGACATTTCTACGACGTCTACTCCATCACCTCCGGCACCTCCTCCTCTCCTCCAAATACCACCTTCCCCCCGCTCGTCATCAAGATCATCCGACCCAGTTCGTTCGACGAGCCGGATAACACCACCATCTACAGGACTTTTGCACACGCTTTGGAGGCTTGCGACAGGAGGTAGAGCTCCACGGGGGGGCGCTTTCCTGTTTGCAGGGCAAGACTGTGCTCTGGTGTTATGGGGCTCCTGGTGGCAACCTGTATGTCAGTCAGAAGTATACTCTGGGAGAGATACATTTCCTACTTTTGGAGAAAGTCGGCGATGCCGTCTGTGGCGAGAGCATACTACTGCCTTCGCTCCCTCACGAGACAAAGTTTACATGCCTAACTATTCACCTAACATACATTCCTGATACGGTCTACGTATAGACTCGCCATCATAGCCCTCTACGAGTCCATCCACACCGTCCGCGTCGTCCACAACGACGTCGAGTCCCATCGCATCCGCCAGCGCGCGGACGGTAGCTTTTGCCTCATAAACCTTTGAAGGTTCGAAGCTCGTCTCTCTGGGGGAGCGGGGTGATGCCGAGCTAGCGGGAGGAATGATATCAGTAAAGGCTATACTGAGAGGGTTCGTATATGAGTAGGGGATGCTCAGTAAATGCAGAGTACACGCAACTCGAGTCTGCTATACATCCCATCTTCCATCGTCCGAAAGCGACAGGCTCAATTTCAAGTCCTACGCACATGCTACTATTTCAATCCTACGCACAGTCGCTACTCCCACTGTGCCGCCTAGACAAACTCAATAGGGATATTTGCCAACAAATGCCCATACCTCTCCTGGAACAGCTCTTTCCCACCCCCATATCGCACACGATGGAACCATAACCCCGTTCGTGCCCAGTTCGCGGCGTCGCTCTTGTTCTACAGTCGTGTCAACCCTAACTTTAACCATGATAGTATAGTCGAAAGGAGACTCACATTGTATAATTCGAGGACAGCCAAAAGCATCATCGTCATGATGACCTCGTCTTCCAGATAATGGCTTTCGTAGACTTTTCTATGAAGATACTTTTCTTGAGCGGGTGTCGTGAGTACGGCTCCAGCATGTTTGAGGGAAAGCATGAGCGCCTGCGAGATGGTCAGTGGGTTTACTTTATACCACAACAAAAGACAGCCACATACCTCTCTCGCCTTCACCCCCTGCGCCGAGCACAAGTATCTCCTTCCCAACCTATTATAAACCATCCCCAACTCCGCTTTCGTATCCTCCCTCCTCCCCCTCGCATACGTCCCCTCCACCTCTCGTACCACCCCTTCCAGCCCCACCGCCTTCTGCGCATGCACCACCATCATCTCAGGAGGCACCTCAACGCCCAATTTGCTCAACTTGACCGGAATGGCGGAAAGCAAGCCGTCGGCGTGAGAATCGATGATCCGCGACCTTGTGGCGCAATCTTCGTCCGGGTGAGTATCGGCTTGACAGATGATACAGGCGCATTCAAAGTTCCAGTTGATCAGGATGGAGAGTCGTTTGGGATAAGCTACGAAACCTGGGGCGTAGCTCACGAGCAGCTCATCGCCTTTGGCGATATGCCGACTGGCACGCATGACCATAACCTACACTCTGATCAGCCTTGCTCAGCCAAACTGTGTTGGGGGGGACGTACGTCGCTAAACCAACACTCCGTCATGTTCCCCCAACACGAATGATTGAACATCGCCGGCATCCCATGCAACAGCAACATCTTCCCCCCCACCCTCCCCGCACTGACCGCCGCCCTATAATCATCGAAAGCTTTCTTCTCCAACATCCTATCAAAGCCCAAGCCTATCGGGGTGACGGAGTAGCCGCCGAAGCAGTTTGTCCTTGTGATTTGGCGGAAGATGTTGAGTCCCATGCTTGGGGGTGGGGGGGTAAAGAGGAGGGTGAGACGGGTGGCTTCATCTGCTGGTTGGGGGAGGTCCCGGGGGGAAGGGACGATGGCGGACGAGAAGCCTTTGAGAACTTCAAGGAGGGAAGGATCATCGTATATCCTGTGCAACATCCGATACACAAAGACATACGTATCATGGGGTACGATGCTCTTCGACTCAAAGTCGTAGCAGTTGACATAGACGTTTGGCGCATCGAGGCCGGGGCAAGTCGGTGCGATAGCTTTGCTGACCATGATGAGTTCGCCAGGGACGATATCCCGAGTCGCCTTAACCCCTCTGCCGCACCCGGCAACTTGGGTGACGTTGCAAGCCGGCGAAACATAGTCCCCAACATCGATCTCACTCTGCGTGTCTTTCAACGACTCTCGAAAGATCGAGACCCAATCATGCGCCCCACTCTCTTGCTCTTTCAACCTCTTCTCCGCTCTCTCCCTCACCATCTTGACAAACCCCGTCATGGTCGATGAATGCGCAGCGTCATCGCAAGCTTTGATGGCGGTTCGGTAAAGACGAAGGCTGATCGCGGCTTTTGCGATCTGTAGCTGTATATGATTGTGCAAAGCTTCGGGGATGGTGACGTTGTTGTTGTCGATAACCTCTCGAGCGCGGAGGGCATCGCGATAAGCATGACCGTGCAGGCCAAGTGCTTGGTAGGCGTACGTACGATCGAGGAGGAACATCATGGTTATGAAAGCACTGCTCTTGGCCACGGGGTCGGAGAGAGCGAAGGAGTAGAGACGGAGAGCGACCTTGCGTTATCGTCAGGGTTGCTACTCACGACCAGAACAGGAAGGGATGCTTACACAATAGTTCTGGTTCAACATCGCTTTATGTCCCCCGTCTTTGCAATCCGACAAACGCTCCGGCGCACGCTCCTCCAGCCCATCCTGCCACTTCATCCCCCTCACCACCGGATCCTCCGGGTGCACCTCTTCAATCTCATGCGGCAAATCCACTTTGATCGCGTACCCCCCACTGACACTGAGCCCGACTCTCGGGGACTTGATAGCGAATATAGCGCCGAGGGGATAGAGTTTGGCGAGCGTGTTGGGGAGGGAGAGGGCGAAGTGGGGGATGGGTGTGGGGTAGTTGATGATGACGGGAAAGACGGCGCCCGAGGGGTCTTCGAGGTAGCTATATCATCGTAAGCATATGTCAGAAAGAAGATGGTGAGCTTACAAGCTGAGGGCTAGGCCAGATCGTACAGGCGTAATAACTTTCCCGATAAACATCCTCCCTACCAACAGACTTCATTGAGCATCCACTCTCACAAAACTCAAGTACTTACCCTCATGGGTATGAAACATTGCCATATCCCTCCCCTCAATAACCTTCAAATCCTCCAGATGTGCTGGAACACACTTGACCCCCTGCCACACTGCTGGCAATATCTTTGTGTTGGCCGCGTCGTAGAAGTAAAGCCCGTCTTCAGGGTGTGTTCGATCCCATTCCAAAGCTTGTTGGCGAGTGATGAAAAGGAAAGGGTTCACATCCAGTAAGGGGCGTGTGCTGAACATAACCTGCAGCTAAATACCATATCAGAATCCCATCCCCTCTGCCCAGTCACCACGCGACACCCAAAAACGACTCACAATATGTTGGTCATACATCTTCTTCATCTGCTGTACCATAACCACCCTGCACTGCTCGTCCGTCGCGTTGGTGTAATGCTGGAGTATATGTGATGCGGCGCCGCGCAGGGTGGCTGCGAAGGGGTGTGGAGGTGCCATGGGAGGGTGGCTTTCATGCTGGTGTGGAGGAAGGTGAAGGGGGCGTCGGGGATGATGTCGGAGGGGGTGTTGGGCTGCATGGTGGCCGAGGCGTAGCACCCTCCTTGTTTTGGGGGGGGGGAGGCGGTGGTGGTGGGTAGTCAGTGCTGAGAGTGGGTAAGATGGTGAGATGGGATAAGAAGAGAAAGAAAGAAAGAACGATTGCCGGTCCTGGTGTGTATCTTGGTAACACAGCGACAGGTCATCACTCTTTCACACCTGCAGCCTAGCCAGCCTTACTGGTGTCTCTCTCAGCTCTCAATCGACGTTCATTGATGACTGTAGACTCTACCCTACCATATGCTGATATCAGCTTTTGATGCTCATGCATTATGCTTACCTTCTAGAAGGCTGTGGAGAATATACAACAAGGGGCGGGCAACGCCGCGCCGTCATGGAACAAGGCTGACGGCATGTACACCTGTCGTTCATGAAACAAATCAAAAGCCTTTCTCTCATACCGCCCTCCCGCCCCTCGCCTAAGACCCATACAGACCCTTTATACCCGTCTTCTACCCAGACCCTACCATACGCAAACCCCAACAACGCCTTCACCAACTTCATATCTGTAAAGGAGCTATGGAGCCACCATTGCATTGTACATAAGCTGCAGTTACTGTTCCAGTGGGGCTGAAATGGTGACCGTTTGCAGCGATTAAGAGGTCCAAGTGATTGAGTGTTCCTTTGCAGTTGCATTCTTTACAGCATTCCAGCCCCACTGGAACAGTATTTGCAGCTTATGTACAATTGTCACAGTATCTGCGGGAGTCACAGTGACGATGCTCCGGGGGGAAGCACTCGTTCACCAAGTACCAATGATACCTGACACGAGGCCAAGCCGCATGGGACCGATATGTGTGCATGGAGGAAGGACTGTGCGCTTGGAGGACGTTTAGAGTCATAGCTTTGTTCTTTTTTCTTCTTCTTAACAACCAGTCAATGCACGTCCGAGGTCCTCATACCTAGGCAAGGTCTACTCTAGACACTACAGACTATAGATACCACAAAAACTACAGAACCAAAGACACTACAGCAACTACACCCTCACTCTCCACCTAACCCGCCCTACACCTCTAGCTCGCCCTACCTCTGCCGTGACAACAATGCAATGGTGGCTCCTATAGCTTCGTTACAATATCCTCCCTCAGCTGATCCTCCCCTTCCCCTCCTCCTTCCTCTTCACCATGCGAAACAAGTCTCGACACTGGCAACAAGAGCAGCGAAAACAAAAGACAAGATGCCTGATCCAAGAGATACCGCTGTGCTGACGCTATGCACGGCCGTGCTCTCGCTCGCTTCACCTGCCATCCGCGGTCTATTTGGTTCTGTGCCTGCGGTTGTTGACCCAAATGCGACGCGTCTCCCCGGGTATTCCGGCCCGAAACGCGCCCGTTATCAAAGCATGCGCTGGCATAAGGTTTGGCGGGGTTTTGGAAAAATGGCTGAGCGATTTTGGGCGTGGCGAAATCTGGTCCCGCTTTCTCCCTAATGAGGGGCGGCCCCCCAGCCAAAAGGCTTCTTCCCACCAAACAACCATCCCCCACCACCACCACCCAAATCCACCAGTGAGTTACCCCCGCCGTCGTCCCCAGGGCTTGCTTCGACGCGTATTCTCGTGCTGCCCCCGTTCCCCTGCCCGTCTGCCACCCTCGAGCGATGCATCCACCGACCAGGGCACGCCTTATCAGCTCGCCCACCCCCAGGCTGCTGGCTGGGTGCTGCTGGGTGATGTTGACGCGTCTCGGCAGCCACCGCCCGGCGGTCATGCCTGGTGCTGCCGGTGGTTGCGCCGTCGTCGGCGGGTGGATCGGTGGTCCCAGTGGCGAGGGGGGCGTGGAGGGGGGCAGGGTGGAGCGTGGGACTGGCGGCGGGGGGGCGGGAATGCATCCCAGCCGCGCGTCATCCTCTCTGCCTGTTCTGCGCGCTCGTCCTTCAACATCCACCCATCCACCCATCACCTCATCCCCCGTCGGTGTGCATACGCGTCAACTGCATCCCATCTCTTGTATCTTGTGTCGTACTGCATAGGCTGACACCTACCCTCTCGTAGCAATGCCCAAAGCCGCCACCGATAAGAAGGAAGTCAAGAAGGCTGCCCCCAAGGCGAAGCGCGAGAAGAAGGACCCTAACAAGCCCAAGCGGTCAGTCTCCCCTCCCCCTCCCCCCCTCACACATCAGCTGACATTTTACACCAGAGCCCTCTCCGCCTACATGTTCTTCGTCCAAGACTACCGAGAGCGCATCAAGACTGAAAACCCCGACGCTACTTTTGGTGATGTCGGCAAGCTTTTGGGTCTCAAGTGGAAGGAGATGAGCGATAGCGAGAAGGAGGTGTGTCTTTCTTCCTCTCCTTCTCTCTCATCTCTCTCTTGTCTTGATTGTCTTGATTGTCTTGATTGTCGTTCTCGCGCACCGCCACAAGTTGGACCAAAGCTGACATGTGGTCTAGCCCTACAACAAGAAGGCCGCCGCCGACAAGGTTCGTGCCGAAAAGGACAGCGCCGCGTACAAGGCCGACAACCCTCCCGAGAAGAAGTCCAAGAAGGCTGCTCCCAAGGAGTAAGTCGTCTCCTTTCCCTCCCCTCCCTCCCCTCCCTCCATCCCTTCCCCCTCCATCCCTTTTCCCTCCATCCCACATCCCAAGCGTGCAATGGCTGACCCAAACCCCAGGGAGAGCGAAGAGGAAGAGTCTGACTAGATCATCTCACCCCCCCCGCCCTGGCCATGTCTCTCTGCTTCAATGTTGCGTTCCTATAGTACCTGTCCCTTCCCTCCTTCCCTCCTTCGCTTTTCGCCTTATGCCCTTACTTTTTTCGCGCTTATGCCTCCCCACTATCCCACTTTTCGTATCATCATCATTCATCATTCTGCTCTGCTGTGAATACTTTTCAACCTGTCTATCAAACAGAAACAGAAACAGACTTTTGTTCGTTGTTAAACTAGTCACAACTTTTCGCTTCGCTTTTTCACACTTTAAACATGACTTATTTTATGAGTGAAGGATGAATTTATATGATGATGGGATACTGCCTACTCTGGAACGATCAACAGGACAACATCCTTAAGTACAATCCCAAGCCAGCCCACTGCGCCTCCCCTTAGTCGTAAACCCCCTCCTCGCCATCCCCCTGCTAGCCTCCCGAGCTAGTCTGGCTGGCCGCAGACGGCATAGAGGCGCGAGAATTGCCAGGCGCCTTCGCTAGCAGACGCATAGAGGCTAGGAACACCGAGCCGAAGAACGAGGAGCGAGAGAAGCGGGAAGCCATGTTGAAGGCCATGCTTCAGCAAGGGGGCTTGTTTGAGCGATAGTAGCGAAGATGACGTGAGTCAATCATCTACACGTGGAATACACAACGATGTGGGGTACAGCACGTCTTTTGGCCGGTTGGTATATCTGACTCTTTATTCTATGGATGGATCAACGGGGATCCTTGTAAGCTCTGAATCGATGTTCTTACAGATAATGTTCCGAATGATTGGCCCTTCACAGATCCCTTCTCTTGCCTCTGCGAACCAACCTCTCGAGGCGCCCTCTACCGCTAGCAGCGTCAGCGCCTCTGCCGGGACTTCCCCTCCAGCCCTTGATCTACCATCTCCCAATGGCGAAGCAGCAGTTGACGTCGCCTTCTCTATCGTGACGTTTACTTGACGCCGGGCGTCTGTTTGATGTGTACTCCATCACCACTGGGACTTTGAGTGGGCACCTTGACGGCTTTCTCCAGCTTGTCGCCAAGGTCATTTCGTCCCAGTACCTTGAGGGTCCAGGCAGCTCGTCCGAGTATGCAAATGGTGCGGAGGCTGTTGAGGCATACAAGACGAAGGTGCAACTGTATGACGATGCTCTCGCTGTTCAGCCTGCAAGGCGGAACTGTTCCGCGCTGTTATGGCGCCCCTGCGGGATATTTGTATGTCACTAGGAGGGGACCACCAGGTCAGAGGTACGTTCTGCTTCTCGAGAATGTCGGCAATGTCATTTGGTACAATGACTTGCCGGAAGAACAAAGTGAGTTGGATCGGAAATGCCACTCTACACGCACGGCACTACTAAAATCTGTCCCCATGATCGCCATTGTGGCACTCTATGAATCACTGCAGAGTGCATGAGTCGTTCGTGACGATTCCGGTGGCGATGCTGAGCGGCAACTCGATGACTTTGGCGGCGATCTCTGGCAGACCCATCTGCTCGGCAATGGCGAAAATGTCCATACGCGATACCACTCTTTGGTACAGGACTTTCCCAGAGAGCTCCATCAAAGAGAATGTCAAAAGACGGGTCGCTATAGGGCAGTCCCATTTCTCGGCAAACCGCATGACAGCCAACAACCGACGTCTCCCCGGCCCCTCCTACAATCTGATCGCGGGCAACGGTGCAAGGCATTGGTACAGACTGGTCAGTAGGAGGAGATGTAGTGACGTAGACATTGGAACGCAAGGTCTGGCATCAGGGTTGCCGCTATGTTCTCAGGGATGAATAGGCGCGGATGCGAAAGGAGGCTCCCGTACATACATCGTGCCGCGTCCGTCTTAGTAACCTTTTCCCCACCGATGTATTCTTAATTATGCGTGCGTGCGTACTCAGGGCAAGTTGAACGACGACTGGAAAATGACAAGTGGCCCTGTGGCCTGTGGGCTTCTTGGTAGCAATGCATGGCTTTAATATACTGTAGTCTCTCTGCAACCATGGATCAATGATTGGGGTCGTTCTTGCAAAGAGCACCTCAATGATCGCTACAGAAGCTAACAGAGCGACGACATCGATCATCACGCATAACGTACTCCTGATGATGGTCAGCCTGGAGTCACGCAAGCCTCAGAGCATCTCACCATACTTCAACCCTTTTTGGGACGCGTCACTGCCTCCAAGAACTTTGCAGCTCTCTGTGCATTACTTCCCCCCCTGGTCGATGCTCGATAGAGCGCTCGGAGATAACTGCCAGGCACCACTTGCCAAGCCTCGTCTTCCAGTGTATCAATGTCAACCATCTCCCCCGACAGCAGAAAGGGCCAAGTCGATGTCGGCGACTGTGAAGCAGAGTCGGCTGCATCCTCCTTGCCTGTGTAGAGCTCGATGACCTTTGCGGCGATGTGAGGTAGGTCCAGCTGAGCGGCGATAACAAAGATGTCAAATGGGTCAATGATATCTTGGTCTCTGCCTCTCCTAGCTAGTTCCATTAGATACAGAGTAATCAGGTGGGCGGCCATTCCGCAATCCCACTTCTCTGCAAATCTCATGGCGGATATCAATGTCTCTCCCCGCCCTCCGTCGGTTTCATCCCGGGCAATGGCGCCCTCAAGGCTGTTCTGAGTGACGACAGCGAGGAAGAGATGCAGGGTCTTGTAGCCTTCAATGTCGGGGTCTGAGAACTCTATGAGGCGGGGGTCGGTACCTCCGGGGGTAGGGGGAGGAATATCGTTGATCATGGAGCTCAGGACTTCGCTGATAGTACCATCAGCTTTGAGACTCTCGGCCTACTATTGACGATGCATCTTACCTATGTGACTTCAGAAGATGCTCGGGCACATACAGCGCGATGCCGTCGGCTGAGACTACCTTGATTTCCACGTCTTTGCTGTCTTTGACTTTCGACGGCCATATTGTTGATTGCTGGGGCTTCACATTGCCTCCTATCTGTTGGGGCATTGCTACACGTGTTGTCTGGATGTGGAAGTATCTAGTGATATCGGTGAAAGACTGACAATCATGCTGCGGGACGCGGGATCCCCTGTTTATTGAGATTGCCTTTCTTCCCGCTCGTGGGACACGTAAGAGGAGGTACGACATCGAATGATGGTCTTCCGTCTGTGAAAGTCTGGTATACATTACGCGAAGAAGGCTGCAGCCCATGAGCTAGAAGCGAGCGCGTGTGTCTCGGATAAGCAGGGCGTCACTTGAGACCTAACCTACATAATAGCATTTGAGCTATGGCCGAGCCAAACAAAGAAGTAAAATTCCGCATGGGGGGGAATAATGATGCGTCCGCGCGTAAGGGCAGGTTGAACGACGAACGAATGCGAGAGTGGCCCTGTGGGCTTCATGGGGGTTTTCTAGCAGCAATACATGGCTTACATACGGTGGTGGCTCGGTAACGTTGGACGATAAATACAAGCCAGATCAGATGAAGTCTTATTCCTCCAAGTATGTAAAGCCCACCTGCTTTGATGGTCATCAGCAGGTATTCGGATCAGTGCCCAAGCGCGATGGTGACGATATACTCACCAGTATACAGACGTCTCGTATCACTTCTTTGAAGGGTCCAACACTTCCTTCGAGAACTTTGCAGCTTTCTGAGGATTCATCGACTCGGCGATGTTGTACTTCCGGCATCGAGTACAGTAAGTGTTGACCGAAGAAGAAGATTGAAGCGAGGGGTACGATGCAGTCGATGCTCGGTAGAGTACGTGCATATAAATGCCAGGTATCATTTCCCAAGCCTTCGCTTCCAATTTTTCAATGTTAAGTTCTGCTTCAGATGAAAGAAGAACAGGCCAGGTCACATGCACTTCTGGGTGTTCATATGGGTACCTCTAAGTGTAAGCAGAACGGCATTAAGGCTCAACCCAATGCGAGCAGCCGAGCCAAACAAAAAAGTAATAACGCGCAGAGTGGAGGTTAATTAAGCGTGCCTGTGGGTACGTCAGAGACACTTTTCGCGCACGCATCCACATCTGTCCACGTTTCTTTTTTGTCGTCTCTTGTCGCTCTTCAAGTCTCCAGCATGCGGATAACCAAGGCGCAGTTCAACGGCCTCGACCAGTACAAGTACTCGGGCGTAGACAAGTCCGTCGTCAGCAAGTACCTCCTCAACCCCTTCTGGAACTGGCTCGTCACCCTCTTTCCCAAGACCATCGCGCCCAACACCATCACTTTCTTGGGACTATGCTTTATCTTTACCAACATTGGTACCATGACCTGGTATGATCCCACCTATGCGGGTGTCGTCCTGCCCAGCTGGGTTTATGCTTCGTGAGTGTATCGGTTAGCGCGATGTAGCCTAGTACTGATACCGCTTTAGCTTCGGTATCGGTCTCTTTGCTTACCAGAGTATGTCCTCATTATTGCCTATGAAGTCGAGCTAATGTTATCTAGGTATGGATGCGATCGACGGCAAGCAAGCCAGGAGGACGGGTATGGCCAGTGCCTTGGGAGAGATGTTTGACCATGGATGCGATGCTATCAACACTACTGTACGTTTCTTCCATCGATGTTCATCGTCCATTAGCTGATTAAAAACAGCTCGAAGTGGTACTGGCAGCTCACGCCTTAGGCTTGAACCGCTCCTGGTGGACAGTCGCTTCCCAAGTCTTCTCCTTGTGCAACTTTTACGTCTCCACCTGGGAAGAGTACCACACCGGCACCCTCTTCCTCTCCGCCTTCTCCGGCCCTGTCGAAGGCATCCTCCTCATCTGCGGTATCTACTTTATCACCGCCTTCCACCCCCTCGGCTCTCTCTTCTGGGCCCAACCCTTACTCAAACCCCTCTTCCTCGTTATCCCTCAAACCTACCCTCTTGTCCAAAAGGTCGACGTCCTCCTCGAACACCTCGGCATCGCTAAACACGTCACCCTCGAGACCGTGCCCGCCAACGTCGCCTTCATGGCTTTCGGTGCCCTCGGTACCCTCGGCAACATTGTCACATCCTACATCAACGTCATTTCTGCCAGGCGCAAGGCCGGAAAGCCGATCCTTCCTCCTCTCGCCGGTCTTTTGCCGTTCTTCACGCACACCGGTCTTCTGGTGGCCTGGTTGCACTCGGAGATCAGGGGTGGGGTCTGTATCGTGCACGACCACAGGATCCTGCCTTTCATCGGGTACTGGGGCATGGCGTACGTCTCCTCTTCTCTTTCTTCAGGTTCCGGCCGGAGCATCAGCTGATTTTGGTATAGCTTCTCTTACCAGGTCTCCCAACTCATCCTCGCCCACGTCACCAAATCACCTTTCCCATACTGGAACGGCATGATGATCTTCTCCCTCTTTGGCGCTATCGACGCCAACATGGGTTCTCTCTTCGGCCGGTACGTCGCCCTCCTTCCTTCTTCCATTCCATCACGTGCCCTGTTGCGCAGGAAATCAAAGCTGACATGAATAAAGCGAACCATTGGTCCAGTCTTCCCCTGTCGCAGCCAACGTCTTCATCTGGATGTCCTTCTTTGTCGCCTTGTTCAACTATATCCGCTTTGCCCGTGAGGTCATCTGGCAAATGTACGTCCCTCTTCCCTCTTTCTCTTCTCGAAAGATATGGCTGGGAGCTGATAGGGGTCGGGTGTGTGTAGTTGTGAATACACTGGTTTGGCGTGTTTCACTGTGCGACACAAGGACAAGGATGGGAAGTGGGTGGACCATGTCAAGGCGGAGTAGACGTCTGGTCGAGAAAAAGAATGCGAAGAGAGGAAGGAAAGAGGAGAAGGGGAGAAGATAGAGTGACAGATAAGCCGAGCGCAGGGCTTGATGCCGATCTTCTCGTGAGATTGTTTGAGGCTAGTTCTGGTAGAAGAGTATAAAACGGAAGGATGGAAGAGGAAAGGAAGGAGGATAGAAGGAAGAGTTCCACGGAATAGATCTGATTATTGTTGGAAACGATGCAAGACACGACTTCTCTTGAAGAGTCGACTTCAGATGCCTGCACACTACGAGTACCGTCTAATCAACCCATAGCTTGCATTGAAATCAAACGACCATCATGGCCATTACAACTCGGACCCGCTCTCCTGTCTGGACGCCCGAAGCGACTAGCGCGAGCGATGGCCTCGAGATGCCCATAGCGGAGGGGCGGAGAGGTCCGCCAGTAACAGGTGTCTTGTTGATGTTCTCTGACTCTTCTTTCATTCATTCCTCTCCTCGTTCTCGCTACCCGTCGCCCTTCATCCCCCCCTTCCTCGCCAGAAACCACTTCCCATAGCCCTCAGGGGCGTAACACGTCTCGTACACGTCGCGACACCTGCCATACTGTAGGTATCTTCTTGTTGCCAGCCACACCTATCACACACTGATTCTGCTCTGCCAGCGTCGTCCAGGCCCAAGCCCATTATCAATCAGAGGCTCTTATATCTTTCTAACCTTCCAGACGTACGGTAGGTACCATCTTGTCGCCATCCTCACCTATCACACTAATCCTGTTCTGCCAGCCTCGTCCAGGCCCAAGCTGTCTTTCTTATCGGCTGCCCGGAAGACGTCTCAGCTCCATATATTCTTCCAACCTCCGATACGCTCTTGCCCCTCATCAATCGGAGGCTTGACGGGCGCCGCCGTGGCTACGGTCCCCCGATACTTCAAGGACTCTTATCCGACACCCTGCGAGAATGCACCAGCTCCCCACTCGATAAAAGATCAGCTCGGAAATTCACCAGCTCTTGCCCCTGGAGCCCTTTTCCGAGCATGCCACAAAAGGAGGAGAATATAGTTCCTATCCGCACTTCCCTCTTGATCGTATCCGCCACGCTGGCCCGCAGGGCACTCGCTCGTATAGTGAGAGCTGGTTCTGTGAAGAATATACGAAATGGAGGAGCGAACACAAGATCGATGACAGTGGAAAACGACACTATCCAGATCTAGTGTTTGCTGCCTCGCGCGGGTACAAGCAAAGTACTGTGAGTATCTTCATCCATTTCTGCACTGATCTTCATTGACAAGTATCTTCCCAGACACACGACAAAAACAAACCAAACGAGCCCCACCTCCATCTCAGGTCCAGTCCTACCAACCTCACCACTCCAAGGCGTCCCTTTTTTATCAGGGCTTCAAACTTGAGTCCAACGAGGATCTGGATTGTATTCTGTCCTTGTCGTTCGAAGTCAAGCGGCGAGGGATACTTTCTTCCGAGCCTTTCATTCAAGAAGCTGTGTATCTCATCGGAAGCTATGACGCTTGTGGCTGCTATCTCGGTGGATTTGCTGTAGGGAAGGAGTTCACTTGCATCTAGATCTGGGTAGTGTCTTTGATCTCGCGTTCGCTCCTCCATTTCGTATATTCTTTACAGAACCAGCTCTCACTATACGAGCGAGTGCCCTGCGGGCCAGCGTGGCGGATACGATCAAGAGGGAAGTGCGGATAGGAACTATATTCTCCTTCTTTTCTGGCATGCTCGGAAAAGGGCTCCAGGGGCTCCAAAGAGCTGGTGAATTTCCTAGCCAGAAACTTCCATAGTTCCTGCACTCTATCTTTGTATGAATGCCTATCGAACTCCTTGAGCTGATCTTTTATCGTGTGTGGAGCTGGTGCATTCTCGCAGGGTGTCGGATAAAGGTCCTTGAAGTATCGGGGGACCGTAGCCATGGCGGCGCCCGTCAAGCCTCTGATTGATGAGGGGCAAGAGCGCGTCGGAGGTTGAAAGAAACCATACCTGACACGAGGCCAAGCCGCATGGGACCAATCTGTGTGCATGGAGGGAGGACTGTGCGCTTGGAGGACGTTTAGAGATAGCTTTGTTCTTTCTTCTTCTTCTTAACAACCAGTCAATGCACGTCCGAGGTCCTCATACCTAGGCAAGGGCAACTCTAGACACTACAGACTATAGATACCACAACATCTACAGAACCAAAGACACTACAGCAATAACGCCCTCAATCCCGATCTTTTCTCACACACCGACCACTACACTCGACGACCCCAGACAATGCCATCCCCCCCTCCCCTTCGCCCTTCGCCCCCGCCCTGGAGCCAATCGCCTCCGTCCCTCACAGAGTCGACTCCGCCCCTTCGCCCGTCGCCATCCCCGCCTCGCGTTCCCTCGTGCCTGTCCCCCGCCATCCCCAGAGGGCAAGGCATTGGGAACGATGGGCACCAGTTCCCGCCAGCGGGGGACATGCACGAGGGAACGCGAGGCGGGGATGGCGACGGGCGAAGGGGCGGAGTCGGCTCTGTGAGGGACGGAGGCGATTGGCTTCAGGGCGGGGGCGACGGGCGAAGGGGAGGGGGGGATGGCATTGTCTGGGGTCGTCGAGTGTAGTGGTCGGTGTGTGAGAAAAGATGGGCCCGCTAAAGAGCATTCAATGGTATGTATATCATGACCATGTATTCTAGATCGCCAACACGCAGCAGCGACGGCTAAGGAGGTAATGATATGACTGATGGAGGCAAAGCACGGTGTGTAGCTGCGTATGCTATGCTGCATGTGTCTGTAGCATATTTCGGTGGTTTCGCTGTGGGTAGGGAATACCCTTGCATGGCTGTCCTCGACAAGAGTACCTTCCTGGTAGAGATTCCAAGCGGCACGGCTCCCGGCACCAACAATGTCGACGATATGATGGCTTTTATCAGCGGCGATCACTTTCCTTCCCCCATATCTTTGAAAGCGACTCGGAAGAAGCTTTAGGCGTCATTATGGAACTTTTTCGACACTGCTTGGAGCACCCTCGATACGCTCCCCCTTGGCAAGCGACTGTAGCGACTGGAGCAGCCTCCGTGACTTGTGGATCGTGATCTGAAGGGAAGGCTGAGAATGGAAGATGCCATCACCTCGGATGGTATGTGCGGTGGAGGGGATGAAGAGGGACTATACGAGTCATCGAATCGCTTCTTCAGGGGTGTGCATGACAGGGATCTATCACCTACCGGTACACCCTCCGAAGAATCGACCGAGGAGATCCCCAGGCCCATGACGATGACCGAGAAGAAGAATCCTGCAAGTCAACAACAAAGTGTTCACGCTCCCAGTTCTAGTCCTCATCAAACCCCGCTCCCAAGGCTCCCCTTCCAATGCCGACTCCGAGGGAGGGCAACCGCCGGTCCAAAGCGTCGCGTTCACCAGCGACGGCCAAACTTGTACGTTCATCTGTCCGCGCATTCTGCATGACAATGAGAAAGACAATGAGACTGGTACAGAAAGATGTTAGCCAGTGGTTATTTCGGTCCAGCCCTCCACTCCCCACAACTTTCCTTCGCCCGAGACAAACGATATCCGCCCCTTCTCGAACTTTCTCCTCTCCCTGCGCCAACACCGAGGACGTCTCGGAAGGATCTGTGCCGCCGGGGTTGGCCGACGAGAAAGAGGGACCGACAAGGGCAACCGGTCAAGCTGGTTTGCGCACCAGGCCTAGGGAGCTGTCGCGGCGGTTTCACGGTCTAGGTCTGTCTCTCTTGCTGCGCCTCGATAACGCTGACCGTCTGATAGGTCCTTGGAATCGACCAATACGCGGCTAGACATCTCTGACGGTACCGACGCCAACTGCGCTGTATCCAGCCGCAACTACTGTACTCTGAACAAGACTTTCGCCGGTCTTCCGATAATGCCGCCTATGTCATTGGTATCAGACTCACAGGGCGGAAAGCGTACTGGGAGTATTGGGAATCGAAGCGAGAGATGACATACAGTATGTCCGCTATCTGGGATGATAGATAAGAGCACAAGTTAATGGTATACTCGTAGAAGGATGCTCTCGCTGAAGGCTGGGAACCAATTACTCTCAACTCAGGAGCAAAGGATATCAGCATGCTTTTTCTCAATCGTCGATACATATCCCTCAGACGCTGTTGGTGCTACTCCACGATACACCTATTGTCACACGTAGCAAATCTCTGAAGTGGCACTGGCGCTGAGTTGTGTGGATGGTTGAAGGACGCGCGGTGTATATACTCAATTCATATCATTGTTCTACTCTTTCCATGCGATGATACCGAAAAGGTCTTTTCCCCTCTATTATCAAACCCTTTTCCAGTCCCCTCCCTGCTGCGTCCCAGCTAGGTCGTGACACCTATTCGAAGACCCTCCCCCCTCGCGATTGCTCTATAATCTTCCAGACTCTCTTCCGTTACCCCTCCGATCACCTAACCTCCTCTCTCCGCTGAATTGCGTCCACCGGCGAGGCGCCTTAGGCATCCGCCGCTAACCAAAGGGAGTCAGTCTCGTGATAGGTCACGTTTAGCCTTCCACCCACCCAAGCCTTTGGCCAGAAGCGCGGCGCCCCGAAAGATGTTGATGAGAAACCACAACAAAGACAACCGTTGGGCCGAGAAAAAGGGGAGCGGGTTAGCCTTCTTGGCCCAATTGTTGATCAACCATTTGAGGTTGGCTGAAGGGATGACGCTGACTACCACCATGATGACAGTGCAGTACATTGTGGCCCCGTGCGGCCAGCCTCTTCTCAGAAACGCACACCATTAGCTTTATCGTGCGAGGGAAGGGGGGGGAAGGTGTTACCCGATGATATACCCAGCAAGAGTCAGGATAAAAACGATTGTAGGAATGACCGCTAATGGGTGTGTCAGGTCTCGGAAATGGTGCAGAATGTACACCCAGAGAACGTACCAGTGGCCCAAACGGAGAATTCCCGGTGGTCATCGATCTCTTTTTTTGCTTCGTTGCGAGCGTCGTTCTCTTCTCCGGGGCGCAATCCGCGAGAGGCAACCCTCCTGAACTCAATCTCAATCCAAGCGTCGTATGCCCTCTTATCCTGGTCGGCGATGTTTGCGAAGAGATCGCGCATCACTCCATCGAACCCGCCATCCCCAGAGGGTAAGGCATTGGGCACGATGGGCAGGAGTTCCCGCCAGCGGCGGACAGGCACGAGGGAGCGCGAGGCGGGGTGGGCGACTGGTTGAGAGGTGGGGGCGACGGGCTCCGGGGCGTGGACGACGGGCTCCAGGGAGGGGGCGACGGGCTGAGTGGGAGGGGGGATGGCATTGTCTGGGGTCGTCGTGTGTAGTGGTCGGTGTGTGAGAAAAGATGAGGAAGATAGAAAAACGTTGGAGCGTTGTTTGGGGCAAACAGCGGACCGTGCAGATCAACATCGGCACACACCGCTTTACCTCCATCAACCATATCATCATTACCCGTCGCTGCTGCGTGTTGGCGATTAGAATGCATGGTCATGATATACATACCATTGAATGCTCTATAGCGGGATGCTCTATAGCAGGTGCTACAGTCAGAGTTCGCCGTGTTGACACTGTTTTCATGACGCGTGCGACGCGTGCCCATCATTCAACATGGGCGTTGAGGCACTTATGTAACATTAACGTGCAAGAAATGTCACGTGCTCTGGCATTGTTCCGCCGCCTCCAGTCCAACCGACGGACGTTTGCCATCTACATATCATCCGCTTATCCAAATCTTGACATCAATATGATCTCTCGGTGGGTCACCCGCGCCATGCAATTCTACAACGAGCCTGAAGACGACGACGCCCGCCCTCGCTTCATCTCCAAAACCCCGTGTAACGATAACCTGCATTGCGGATCTTCGAACTCCAAGAGCTGGTGCTTCGATGTGCTCAGTGACAGTTGGGCTTCCCATTACTATATTGTCCGGTTCAAGGGACCCGAAGAGGTCACGGTATGTGCTCTCTATTCCGGTGACGAAGCACTGACGCGCGTTCACAGATATCGATATCCCGAGAAGACTTTTGCAAGGCATGGGCCATTTCCCGTCGGACAGTCGCTTTTTTAGGCGGCCTCAAATCATCAATACAAGACTGGGGTCTTGAACAGGAACATGCAGAAGATTTAGAGACCATCTCTGAGCTGCTCCGTAAAGTAAGTCTCGTATCCGTTAAAGCAGTATCAGCAGCTCATTCTTCTGCTTTGGAATAGTACGAAGCCTATTGGGGTAAGTCTCTCTCAGACTAGTCAAGTCCCTTGTACATCCACTGATACCAATGGTAGACGAACTCAGCTTCGTCATGCAGCATATCAGTTCCTGGGAACGGATCGGTTATCTGCCCTTTACCCACGACCGTCTCCCACCCAACTACAAATCCCTCATAACCAACCCCGGCAAGCCTCCCTCTCGTACATGGATCCTCAAAGGCACGGGCAATTGGAATTGGGCTCCGCTCAAAGCTTATTGGAGATGTGAATCGCCTTTCAGTGCGCTATACATCTTTTACGTCAAGAAGATACTGGAACTACACGAAGAAGGTTTCGAGGATCGGTGGTTTGCTATGTGGGATAAGTGGGGGCCGGATCCGGTTGAGTACAACCTATACCGCTTCCCGAGGGATATCCCCATCAGTGAGAGTGAATTGCAGTTGCGGAAGAAGAGTCAAGGTGTGAACTTCGGGGAGCTACTATCGGATTCTGGTGATATGTGAGTCTGCTGATATCGATCATTGTGTTCTATGCTCATGGAGGTAGATAACGAACTCCAGTCCGGGGCTACGATGAGTGGCCATGATACAAGAAATGTAGTATATGACTGCCTATCAGGAGATGTAAGTCTTGTTTGTCGAGTGCATAGTGCAGAGGTAATACCTTCATCGCTGTCACTGTCATATAGTCCCACTCTCATCACGTTATCTCCCAATTCAGCACTTCCCAACTCGGCACCGCTCTCTTCCAGTGCAGCCTTGCCTATCTCCGGATCCACCTCCTTCTCCTTTGGTCCGTTTGGTACCTTTGTCTTTGCCAATCTAGAGACGCATACTCCACCCGCTTGTACTAGCTTCTCTCTGACCGGTACATTTCTTCCGCTTCCTCGAGTCCGAGCATCAGCTGATACATGTATAGCGTCTCTCACCAAGTCTCCCAACTCATCACACGTCACCCAGTCCCATACTGGAACGGCATGATGATTTTCTCCCTCGTAATTGGCGCTATCAGCGCCAGCACGGTGGTGAGTCATTTTTTTCCCTTCCATCTCCAACATTCATGCGGAGAATCCAGAGCTGACGGGGATACAGCGACCCTCTCGTCCAGTCTTCCGCTGTCGCAGTCGACGTCTTCATCTGGATGTCTTTCGTTGTCGCCTTGTTCAACTACGGACGGAAAGTGGGTGGACCATGTGAAGGCGGAGTTGGCGTTTGGTCGACGACATTGGAGAATGCGAAAAGGAGCTGAGAGAAAAGGGCTGGGACGGGAATAGAAACGGTCAAGGAGAGACGATCTGGGCGCGGGGGCATGTCGCAAGTCGTATCCCGCAGGTCATATCGTGCGAGAGTGGGAAATCAGTGAGCAAGCGAACGACGGGAGAGAAAAGCTGGCGGAATAGATGAAGAAATTTGTCAGGATCGATGCAAGACACGACTTTTTTCCAGACTGGAAATTGCTTGCTACAATGCCGTCATACTTGTCTACAGATAGCTGCATCTCCTGACGCACGACTACATCCTACAAACAACAAGCGAAGGTCTATACCCTCGTGGTATATATAATCACATGAACAGCTTGGACCGGCTCGTCTAGCTACGCTCGAAGCGATCTTGCACGAGCGATGATATCCCTGTTGCCCAAGATCAGATGTTTCTCAAGAGGAGGGTTCTCGATAAGGTTTGCGATACAAGCCCCAACACTGCACCCCGAAATCAGCTTACACACTCCCCTGGAACCTCGTCACACTTACTCTTTCCCATCAACAGCCAACGCCTCCGTGCCTACCCCGGCCCATCTCGCCCACCCGAAAAGCTTCTGCAATCCAATCTCGGCCCAATCCACCCTCTCCCTGGGGCCAAGCAACATCCCCGGCTTGAGGATAACGACATGGTCGAAGCCGAGAGTGGCAAAGTGTTCTTCGAGCTGGCCTTTGATGCGGAGGTAGAAGAATGAGGAGTCGGGGGATGCGTGAGAGCCAGATACGAGGATAGCCTGGAGATGGTCAGTTTCACGTCCGGCGAAGGTGACACCTGGTTGCGATGGCTGAAGATGAAGGCTTAGAAAGCGCTCACTGTTCTGGCTCCGTCGGCTTTGGCTCTAGTAGCAAGATCCCTATTGAGCTCCCAATCCACCTTCTCCTGCGCTTCTTTCCCATTCACCCTCGTCGTTGCCAGACACGACACATACACTCCGCCCTCTTGTACGAGCTTTCCTCGGGCGGTATCGGCGGGAGCATCGAAGAGCGAGGGATAGATCCGTTCGTCGAGGACTGTTTGGGCATTTGTGGGTTTGCATTTGGGGAAGGGGGAAGGGATTGGGCGGCGGGTGGCGGTGGTGATGGCGAAGGGGTGTGCGGAGGTGAGGAGGGCGTGAAGAGTCTCGGAGCCGGTGAGACCAGTGCTGCCGAGAATGGTAACAGGGGTAGGCGTAGACATGGTCAGTCGATGTTTGAGGTGCGAGGGGGTGCAACGAATGAATGAGATATATATACACAGAAAAGAACGCTGAGCCGTCTTGCCGGCAGGGGACTGGCCGTCGGGCATTGTCAATTGCCGGTGATGCAGATTATGACGCGTCATTGACACCCTGGGTCTATGGCAAGCATTCCATAGCTGCATGTATAGACTTGGGCAGGACTCTCTCTGCAGCAGCGCCAGCCCCAATATTGGGGCGAGCGTCAGAAGTAGACGGGAACCAAACAGAGAGCAAGTGGGACATGCGGCGATGCCCGCCGAAGCAACGCGTCGACGCGACTTTGAGCTATGATGACTGGACTTTCTCTTCACTTCTTGCATTCGCCTCTCTCCTTGGAATGGTCACAGACGATGGTTGGCACTCGTACTGTCCCTGCCGAGTTCAAAGTAGGTGCTCTCCTCCCGCGAGGACGAAGCATCACCGGCAAAGTCACCGCCTTTCAAAACCATGACACCCCCAACAAACCCTCCTGCCTCCTCTTCACGGTCGAGACTCGATCAAGTCATCCTCCAAATCCAAATGAAAATGGCCATCCGAGCAAGGCCGCCGTAATCAAATACGACATCCAGCTCTACCCCTCCAAGTGGCATCCCTACGGCGAGGCACCGCAGTCGAAGCGCGAGTGTAGTTCTGTCAAGAAACTGCTGTCCAATGGTCACGACGAGCTCAAGGCGATCGGAGGGGAGAAGGAAACGACGGTTTTCATGGTCGGTGGTCTCCAAGTCCGAAGCGTGCTGCAAACGCCCCGCGAAGGGGCTTCAGGGACGGAATGGGCCGTGATATTGAGAGGGATAGGGAGGATGCAGATACTTAAACCTGGAAACAGGAATGGGTATATCTTCAAGGGTCAGTCATGGCGTGATTACTCCGATGGCTACTGATGGTATAACAGACGACCCGGCACTACCTATGGAGAGGTTCAACGCCACGGAAGCCCTTCCCGTACCATCTCGCTCACCTGCTATTATCGCCAATGCTTCTGCTCTTCAGATCACCTGGAACCCTACCGTCTCATCAACCAATGTGTGTCAAGCTTTGCCGACGAAGCGCGTCAGTGAATGGGGCGTTCCATCAGTAAAGAAAGTTCGAACAGAGCAGGACGGGCTGGCTGTCAGTGGGCCTTCGAGGTTGGGCAGCACCTCGACGTTACCGAAACCCCCGCCAAATGTCAATACAAGGCCGGCCGGGGCACCTCATCCTCCTGTCATCAACTCGGTCTCAATGAGACCTGAAGGATCAACGGCCGCTGCCGCGTCACCATTGTTCGAGCTGCATCCCGCCGAAGCCGAGATCTCTGAGCGTCTACAAAAGGCTGGACTACCGGGACTACGAGAGCCGATTCCTGTGAGCCTCATTACTTCTTTTCGCAACTATTCTGACTACGCGCTGTAGCAATATACCAATCTCCAAGACCTGGTCAACGGCAGAATGGTCAACATCATCGCATACATCCATGATTGCAACGTCGCCAAACCGGGCAGTAAGTCCACCCACTACATCTCCTACCAAACTGACTCTGGGGCGCAGAGTCATGGGATTCAAACTTCACCATACATTTACTCGACGCCACTTCCAAACCCCATCCCGACGACCCCACCGAGCGCTCATTCACAAGCTGTACCCTCTTCCGCCCCAAAGTCTCCCAATTTGACATGTTCCAACGCGGCACCGTCCTCCTCTTGCGCAACGCTACCGTCCAGCTCCAGCCCGACACAAGAGATCTCTTGAAGCTCAAGGCAGCTTCCGGGGACGGGAATGGAAAGGGGGCGGTGGTGTATAAGGGCGAGGATGAGTTTGTTTTTGAGGACAAGAAGCTGTTGGCACACGTCTCGGAGGTGGAGAAGGAAAGGATGAAGGCAATGTTTGAGTGGGGCAAGCGGTGCTTGACGCCACCCTCACAAAAGCCTGTGATGGGCCAGACTATACAGCTCAAGCCGGATTTCGCTACTGGCCCTACCCCCAACGGTCCAGCCGCCTACAAATCAAAGAAGTTGAGACCACTAAGCGATATCAAACCTGGCGAGTATGCCGATGCTACTGTCAAGGTGAGTATTCTGATCTCCGTTTGTTCTACAGCTGACTTCTCGCAGATCCTGCGCAAAGAAATCGACTTTAAAACGACCCTCGAATACTACTGCACCGACGGCACCGAAGCCCAACACGGGGGCTTGAATCGCAACTATCGCGGCCTCTTGTTCAACCTCCCCCACAACGCAGTCTACGTCATCAACGTCCCAAACGCCAGCGAAGTGGGCGGATTCGAGCACATGGAAGGGGGAAATGTCGTGACGCTGGAGAATGTGCATGCGACGCGACATAGGAAAGATGGGAGTATTGTGTATACTTGGGAGTGGAAAGAGGCGGGGGCGGAGGATGAACCGATGAGGGAGAAGGTGGCTAAATTGGAGAGAGGGGAGGTGGCGCGGGCGGTGGAGAGGTGAGTCTCTGCGCGCGTGTGTGGTATAAGCTGACCATAAGGGATAGGAGAATTGTAGCGCTGGGAAGCGATGTGGTGGTGAAAGAGGAAGCTATCAGCACGATCGAAAACACAGGCGCGGGTTCGACAGGCTCTATTGTGGGAGAGGACTCTGGAACTAGTGCCAGCTCTTCCTCGCGCGTTGCTGCTGCCTCTGCCCCTATCCCTGTTTTGTCCGAGTATCAACGCAAGAGGATGAAGCCTCTCAAAGATGCCGATGTCCGGGATTACATCGATGCCACAGTTGAAGTACGTTCATGCCTTCCGTCTTCCGTTGACATAATGCTGACTATTGTAGATCCTCCACATCGACCCCATTTCCAAAGAGCTATACGTATCAGACGGTACTGTTGCCGACCGCCCCTCCGGTGTTCCCAACCGCAATTACAGCAACGCCACTTTTGGTCTACCACATAACGCCGTCTATGTTTTCGACATTCCCGATAGTCATAGGAATATTTGGGGAGCTAGCAACTTACGGATAGGCAACGTTGTTGGTCTGCCGAATGTGAATTGCCGATTGCACCCAGGCGATGCTTCGTTTGCGTTCTCGTGGGAGTGGAGAGAGCAGGCAGTGCGGGGAAGGACTATCGAAGCGAAGAGTGTGGAGCTGGTAACAGGGAATCGGGCAAAGATCGTCAAAGAGTGAGTCTGGTCCCGATGCACAGTGGGGTTCTGCTGACGCTTCGAATGTAGTCGAATTGCAGCGCTGAGGGAGCAGCACAAGCTGGTTGTTGGGGACGGAACTCAGGGCGATAATGAACCGTTCTACAGGGGTGGTTCTAAACGCAAACGCAGACCGCTGCGAGAGATCGAGGTGGGAGATTACGTCGATGCCGCAGTCCAGGTATGTTTCTCTTGTGGCTCCCCGATGCTCGCTGACCGTATGATAGATCCTTGACATCGACCAAGGCGCATTCGGGGAAGCTGTCCAGCTATACGTCTCTGACGGCACCGAGGCCGACCGCGCCGAAACCAGCCGCAACTACTTTGGCAAGACTTTTGGTCTTCCCCATAATGCCGTCTATGTCATCGATGTTCACGATCTGAAGGACGTTCAGGGATCTGGACTTATCAAGACTGGAAGTGTAGTGACGTTGCCCAACGTGCATTGCAAAGATGGGTATCGTTACTCTTGGGAGTGGAAAGCACAGGAAGTGCGAGGGGAGACTTACAGGGCGAAAAGCGTGATGAGAGTAATGGAACATGAGGCGAGAGATGTCCTACAGTAAGTGTTATACCCGGCCTGAGGACAGATAGGGGCACAGACTGATGGCTGCTTTGTAGAAGGATCGCCTCGCTGAGAACTGGGAACCAGTATCCTCCAGCCCAGAACCCCGCTCAAAACACTGCCAACCTTTCTCGACAGTCGATACACCAACCGTCAAATGCTACTACTCGATATAACGATTCGAGTACCCACATTCTCCCCCGAGACTGCTCTCCCGCCTTCCACACCCTCTTCCGCCACCCTTCCGAATACCCCATTTCCTCTCTTCGCCGCATCGCGTCCATAAACAGCAAAGTCAACGAGACGCCGCCACGACGGACGATAGCGTGGGCGGGCAAGATATATGACCAAGACGGAGAAGGCGGAAGTGTATGTGTCTGGGCGTGGTGTAAGAGCTGCAAGCGGTGGATTAGAAATGCGGAAAGTGTTCTGAGGGAACAAGAGAAGACAGAGAAGGCTGTGGGATGTAAGGAGTGTGGGGAAGGGGCGGTAGAGTGGAAGTATAGGTTCTGGGTGACACTGTGTGAAGGAGATACTGAGTTGACTGTCTTTTGTGGGCACGAAGCCGTGGGTCTATGCTTTCGAGTACGCACTGCAAAGCTTATGATCTCTCAGGAATCGTACCTGCCTTTCCTGCCGCCTTATAATCTCAGTACAAACCCCAACGATACTCGCCGTGCCCTGGGTCGCCTTACCGAAATAGACGCCGAAGTCACAGACCTCATCATGGGGGTACCGAAGTTGGGTTCTGACAAGCAGCAACGGGAGAGACCATGGATAGATTGGACGGTGGAACCGTTTCGAGAGAGAAACGGAAGGGTGTCGGCGTGGGCGGTATTTGGGATGACCAGAGGGTGTTGAAGCAGTGTTGAGAGGTCTTTGGCAGCAGATAATCTTGGATACAAAATCATGGATATATCTTGCTGTATGTTTGAGCAGCGATGGGAGAAGACCGCGTCTCAGGTATACCTTTGATCTATCGACGTGTACTGGTTCAATTTGTGTTATGTACAAGTATCCATTTACTATGCATGGTCATGACCTTCCCAAGTTGGAGATGTGTACAAAGATCCGTGTATCACTAGAGTGTGGTGTGGTCAGCGTCACAAGCCCCGATGGGTTATTTATCCTCACTGGTACACTTTTCGAACCAATGTCGATAAGGGCGAGCAGAAGTGCGAGCTTGTTGGCTAAGACCCAAGTTGTTCTCCAAAGAAGGAGATGGTGGTGTTGTCGATGTGCATTTATACGACTGGTACGCAGACTCGCCGCTCGATCAACGCAAGGTCACGTGGAGTAGCAGAAGCGGAATCAGCGTCAGGACAATTCTGTTCTGCATCTTTCCAGATATTGAAGTATGTTCTCCCGATGGATATTTCGCGCCAAGCAATTATACAGCGAGCTCGAAGACGACGACACCCGCCCTCGCTTCATCTCCAATACCGACAGCCCGTATAATGATATCCTGCATCGCGGATCTTTGAACTCCAAGAGCTGGTGCTTCGATGTACTCATTGACGATTCAGCTTCCCATTACTATATTGTCCGATTCAAGGGACCTGAAGGGGTCACGGTATGTGCTCTCTCTTCCGGTGGCGAAGCACTGACGCGCGTTCACAGATATCCCGAAGAGACTTTTGCAAGGCATGGGCCATTTCCCGTCGGACAGTCGCTTTTTTAGGCGGCCTCAAATCATCAATACAAGACTGGGGTCTTGAGCAGGAACATGCAGAAGATTTGGAGACCATCTCTGAGCTGCTCCGTAAAGTAAGTCTCGTATCCGTTAAAGCAGTATCAGCAGCTTATCCTTCTGCTTTGGAATAGTACGACGCCTATTGGGGTAGGTCTCTCTCAGACTAGTCAAGTCCCTTGTACATCCACTGATTCCAATGGTAGACGAACTCAGCTTTGTCATGCAGCATATCAGTTCCTGGGAACGGATCGGTTATCTGCCCTTTACCCACGACCGTCTCCCACCCAACTACAAATCCCTCATAACCAACCCCGGCAAGCCTCCCTCTCGTAGATGGATCCTCAAAGGCATGGGCAATTGGCATCCGCTCGACGCTTATTGGAGATGTGAATCGCATTTCAGTGCGCTATACATCTTCTACGTCCAGAAGATACTGGAACTACACGAAGAAGGTTTCGAGGATCGGTGGTTTGCTATGTGGGATAAGTGGGGGCCGGATCCGGTTGAGTACAAGCTGTATCGGTTTCCGGGGGATGTCCCTATCAATGAGAGCGAGTTGCAGTTGAGGAAGAAGAGTCATGGCAAGAAGCTCGGGGATCTATCATCGGAGCCTTGAGCAGGCGTTGAGTAATGATTGGATGAAACGGACTCTGGTAGCAGATACACATCTGAATATATCATCTTCTTGTTGAACAGATGCATCGTGTTTTAAGGCGAGCTCGGTCATAATGCGTGTCACTCTTGCGCTGATAAGGGATATACATGTCATACGAAGTCTTTGTATGGAAAACTGGGGGATCACCATTATGCCTAACAGCTCGCTGTCTGACTAATAGAGACATATTTACAGGGGTACCGCACGGAAAGCTCGAAAGGTGTCGGACAAAGGGAATTATGCGCGATTGATCGCTCGACCTGGACTGAGAGTGCGAGTCAGCTCTACCGACATTTGTTAAGAAACCATCAGAACGTACACATGAACCATCATCTTCTCATAGTACCTCGAAATCCACCCCTTGCCCCACATCACTGTGGGACCAATCCGACAGTCCTACGCGACGTGCGACATACGCCTCCTTCATGAGTTTCGCGATTTCGAAAGATGACTCGTTCGCCTGGTATTGGTAGCCCTTGATGGTCACAACAAGGACGCTTTTGGTATTTCGCCGGGCTGCGAAACACCTGTAAGAAGTGGATTAGGAATCATATACTCTGCGAAGCAAAGACTCACCCGGCAAAATCTTCCAAAAGCTTGCGATGATCATCGCCACCATTCTTCATAATGACCAATATGCTCTTCAGGGGAGATCCTGAAAGCAGTTCGATACGACGAAGGGTCTGGTGAGCCAAGTTTTTGATGATCACATTATCGGTACTCCACGAGAGTTTGCGCTGGAGCACGATATTGTGGTATAAGTGGACGTCGCCCGGGCCCATCAAGTCCAGCTCGAGAGAGTGAAACCGAGCAAGCTGTTGCCATTTATTGAAGCGGCTGCGACCATGAATCATCCAAGTGGGAGGACATACACTGGTAGAAATTCGTAGAACTGGCTTCTCATGGACGTTGCTCTCGTGTGCTCGCCAAAAGAAGAGGGACGGAAGGTCTGTTGGGCGAGTGGGGAAGGGTCTCTTGAGAAGCGCTTTCACAGCTGTTACACAGCTCTCAAGTGCCGGGGAATCCATAATCTCCACTCTCCGTACCATACTCAGCCAGATCAAGCGCCTCGCAACCACACTCTTCCCCTCCAGCCGACCCTCGTTCTTCATTTGCCACCCTTTGACTTCGCCCTTCTTCATCTTGCCATCTGCGAGCCCGTAGAAGAATGCGTCCGCATTGCCCTCGTGTAGGGTGACGCGCTTGTAGAGATAAGGCGAGACAGTGTTGAGCAAGTCGTTACAGGTGTACATGAGGCGGAGGGAGAGGGAATTGTCGGATTGGGCGAGAAGGAGGAGGTCGTTGAGGATGAGCTGGCAGATCTCGGAGGGAAATATGGTGGCGAAATTCAAACCGGTGTCGGGGTGTGCAGGAACTCGAGATTGTCGCGTTTGGGGCATGTTGAGTGATGCTTGTATCAGAAAGCAGAAGATAAAATTCGGGAAATGCAAGTCGGAAGAACAGATGTGCCTGGGGTGACTGTGGTTGACTGGACCGGTTGTTTGGTTCGCCACGTTCAACGTCGCAAAGGCGTGGGCTCGGGCGATGTCTGAGATGAACAGCAGTCGCTGAAGTAACGCATTATTAGGTCCAATGAACTGCATAGTTTGACCCAATCTTCATCGTCTCAATTGACGAGACTTCTCACCCGTAAATATGGCATGCATCGTCGGCCTGCCCGAAGAACCCTTGCTCTAGAACAAGCGCCGCTGATCCAGCTTCTCTCTTATCTGTCACACTGTCGTGGAGACTTTTTGGTAATCTGAATGGCTAACAGAGAACATACCAGCAAAAGTATGGGGCTTGTTTACCGCAATAAGTGCCAAGAACTGAAGAACAGGAGGCTGACGACGCTCGCCTCAATTTGGCTCGTCGTCGCACTCCCTGCTGCCTGTCCCGCAATTCCTTTCGCCCGCCGTTTCTCAAGAAACCTCGAATGATTGTTTAACAGCTAGGATCTCATATCAGCGCATCGCATACCCCCATGGACGATACCGACTACAAACAAGACCATCAACAGCCAAAAAGTTCCCGCAAATGGAATGACCCAACTGTGGATGAAGCGTTAAAAGTCGTGTCCAGCGACGGCATGACATTTTACGTCCCCGCCTACCTCTTGAAAGCACATAGGTGTGTCAACGCTCCTATTTATTACACCCCTTTCATGATCGAGCTGATTGTGGAAATAGCGTTGCTCTTCGCGAAATGATAAAAGACCTCTCCCCAGCTTCTTCATCCCTTACCAACGACTCTACACCCGCTTCCGCCGACCCATCCCAGACCATTGCCTTCACCGATGACACTATCGAAACCTCTTCCGTCATCACCTTTTTCCTCCACACCATCAGCGGCAACCGCTTGATAACCTCTATCGCAGGATCGCCGACCACCGAGTATTTTCCGATGACATATCACCACACGATGCTGTTTGCGAAGAAATGGAATTGTCCTCAGGCGATGCGGGCTCTAGAATTACTGTTATATTGCGTGACGTCCATGGGGCAACACAATTCCTATTTCAAGCCCCTTGACGTTTTCGTCATTGCGGCCAAACATGACCTGCCCCATATCGCAGCAAAGGTCATTGAAGTCTACAAATCGTCGACTGGGTGCCTTGAGCGACCTTCTGGCGCGAGGTGGGGCCTCCTTCCCTCGGACGCCGATTTTGATCTGCATAGCATCCCAAAGGAAGCTTGGGAGGAGATACCCCCAAAGTACACCAAAGCGCTCGGTCTGTTATCATGCGCGGATGAGCGTTGGCTGCCTTGTGCCTTCAGTACTGGGGGTAAGTCTTACAGGAGCAGCTACTGCTCCCACTGCGAACGGAAACATGGAAAAGAGGGGGGCAGAGCAGCTTTCCTCTTGTTAAGTCTCAAGAGCTATGGATCATCATCGTATTGAGTGCATGCATTACGACTAGATCTACCTTGCGCAATCTGCCGCCGATCACCAACGAACACACTCGGGCCCATGCTGCTTTTATTAACCATGGGCCCGGATAAGATTGGCGATGCTCACCGCTTCTTCCCGCACAAGCCGCCATTTCCCAGCCACTTCCAACAGCCGTCCATTCTTTCAGCTTTGCACCTTCCAGAACCACATTACAGACCATTACAAAATCAATAACCATGGGCGAAGCCGACAAGAAACAAGACGAAGTGAAGCTCAACATTTCGCAAAGATGGAACGACCCGAACGCAGATCAAGCGTTGAAAGTCGTTTCGAGCGACGGGATGATCTTTTACATTCCCGCTTACATCTTTCAAAGTCAGAGGTATGCTCCCACCTCTCTTTCGTAACCAAGCTGACTTTTTGAACAGTGTTGCCCTCCGCGAGATGATCAAAGACATCGCCCTCCCCACCACCAACGACTCTACACCCGTTTCCGCCGACCCATCAAAAACCCTCTCCTTCACCGACGACACTCTCGAGTCTTCTTCCGTCCTACACTTCTTCCTCTCCGTCATCGGTGACAAGTCCCTCGAAGCCGCTCTCGAAGAGTCCACAACTACAGACTACGTCCCTTTGTATCACTACACAATGATGTTTGCGAAGAAGTGGGACTGTCCCCAGGCTTTGAAGATATTGAAAGCATGGCTCTTCCAACTCTCCCTCATGGGCCAGAAACACCCTCATATCAAACCCCTCGACGTCTTTATCATCGCTGCTAAGTTTGACGAGCGTCAGACTGCCGCCGAAGTCATCGCAAAATACAAGAGGTCGGAAGACTGCCTCGCGCCACCTCACAGCGGGCGATGGGGTTTCATTCCTTCGAATCAAGAACTTCACATGGACAACATCCCCATACAAGCTTGGGAGGAGATACCTCCAGTATACACATACGCCCTCAATCGTTCATATTCCACGTCGAGGCCCGACTATTTTAACGATTATAGACGTATGGGCTATTGCTCTCACTGCAAGAACACTCACTCGAATGCGCCGGAGAGAGCCGCGTATTTCTTGGAGTGTCTCGATAAATAGCAACCTCTGAGGTGTGTGCGCGTTGTGGATTATTGTTGAGTTCTGTTCTTGCTGAAAGATGCGAAGTATCGCATGTACACCTTGTGATTTGCGAGCCAGAGTAAGGTCATTCACAATGTCATACTTTTGTTTGGTCCCGATCGTCATTAGTCCATTTCAATTCTTCCAACCATTTTACGTAGTACTTATTGAACCTGGTATTGATCACCGACGAACATACCCGGGCCCATGGTGCTGTTATTAACCATGGGCCCGGGTAACTGGCGACGCTCACCGCTTCTTCCCGCACAAGCCGCCAATGTCCAGCCACTTCCAACCGCCGTCCATTCTTTCAGCTTTGCACCTTCTATTGGATTCTGGAGTTCCGTACGCGTAAACATAGTCAAGTAGTTACGTGACGGAGCGGGACCAAATGCCCAATGTGGCACGGCGGAAAGAGTTGCGGAAAGGTTCAGAGACTCGCAGCGGGATACTTTATATTGCGGAACCTGTTGTGCTTTCTCTCTTCTTCTTCATCTTACCAGGTGATAAGAGCTGAAGACTGTACAACAGTATTCAATACCTTCCAGAACCGCATTACGACCATTGCAAAATCACTTACCATGGACGACGCCGACAACAAACAAGACGAAGTGAAGCTCAACATTTCGCAGAGTTGGAACGACCCGAACGCAGATCAAGCGTTGAAAGTCGTTTCGAGCGACGGAACGATCTTTTACATTCCCGCTTACATTTTTCAAAGTCAGAGGTATGCTCCTACCTATCTTTCGTAACCAAGCTGACTTTGTGAACAGTGTTGCACTCCGCGAGATGATCAAAGACATCGCCCTCCCCACCACCAACGACTCTACACCCGTTTCCGCCGACCCATCAAAAACTCTCTCCTTCACCGACGACACTCTCGAGTCTTCTTCCGTCCTACACTTCTTCCTCTCCGTCATCGGTGACAAGTCTCTCGAAGCCGCTCTTGAAGAGTCTACAACTACAGACTACGTCCCTTTGTATCACTACACGATGATGTTTGCGAAGAAGTGGGACTGTCCCCAGGCTCTGAAGATATTGAAAGCATGGCTCTTCCAACTCTCCCTCATGGGCCAGAAACACCCTCATATCAAACCCCTCGACGTCTTTATCATCGCTGCTAAGTTTGACGAGCGTCAGACTGCCGCCGAAGTCATCGCAAAATACAAGAGGTCGGAAGACTGCCTCGCGCCACCTCACAGCGGGCGATGGGGTTTCATTCCTTCGAATCAAGAACTTCACATGGACAACATCCCCATACAAGCTTGGGAGGAGATACCTTCTGTATATACATACGCCCTCAGTCGTTCAATTTCCTCGTCAACACCCGACATCTGCTTCGAGTATAGATGTCAGGGCATTTGCTCTCACTGCGAGGACGCTCGGTTGGATGCGCCGGCGAGAGCCGCGTATTTCTTGACATCTCTAGATAAATAGCAACCTCTGAGGTGTGTGCACGTTGTGGATTTTTGTTGAGTTCTGTTCTTGTTGTAAGATGCGAAGTATCGCATGTACACCTTGTGATTTGCGGGCCAGAGTAAGGTCATTGACAGTGTCATGCTTTTGTTTGGTCCCGATCGTCATTAGTCCATTTCAATTCTTCCGACCATTTTACGTAGTACTGATTGAACCTGGTATTGATATCACCGCCCGAAGCCCCCATCATAAAGCCTACTACAAAGCTACACCAACACTCTGACTCCCGCTCCTCGGCAACCCTCCACTTCCCTCGCTCTTCCCGCTCTTTCCAGCCCGAAGTCCCAACACATCCTTCCAATCCCCCTTCTCCTCCGCCGCCGCCCCCAGAGGATACTCTCTCTCCCACACTTTCCCATTCCCCCTCCCCCACCTGAACCCTCCCTCTCCCTCTTCTTCCCCACCAGGTACATCCTCATAAACCACCTTCTCCTTAGGCCTTTCCACCCACTCTCCGCCAGCATCCTTCGTCCACCGCCCCTCGTCTGCGGGGAGCATCTTGCCAAAGCCGGGGAGGAGGGAGAACCTTTCTTCCCGAGCTTCTTGGGGTCCGTTGAAGAAGACGTCGTCGCCGAGAACGAGGCGGGCGGAAGCGGGGGAGAGCTCGTGCCAGGAGTTGGTTTGGGGGGAGAAGATGCGGTGTTTGGGGGGCTGGGTGGTGGGGGATGGGTCTTCGACTGGTTGGATCTTGGGGCTATATAGATCATCAGCGAGGGAAAGCAAGAAGATGAGAGAGACGTACTGGGTATGGTGATGGATGATATGTCTGTCGATGACGGTGGTATACTCTGTATGCACTTGGGGTCTTATATGCTCCTGCAGCCTGGATCAGCTGTGTTCCTCGGACTGAGACTGAAAGAAAGAAAGACTTACTTGAATGACTGGTTCCAACCACCTCGTCTGGATATCTACCGTCCCCGGCGTCCCAACTAACCCATCCATCCCCGCCCTTTTGAACGTCTCTTGACCCTCATCTGTCAAAATCGGGTATGAAGACGAGTTCGAGGATATCTCGGAATGAAGTTTGTCCGACAGTACGCGGCGGTGTTCTTCCAAAGCGGCGAGGGGATCTTCACTCGCCTCTTGCGCAGCGTAAGAATAGGCAGTAACGGGCACACCCCTTTCTGTAGCCGTATCCGACCCAACCAGAGAAGCCGTCTCGCCAGTCGGAGACGAAGGAGCAGTCTCATAAGCCGAGTGCCCTGCCGTAGACGTCGCAGCAGCAGACGGCGCACGGCCGGCTGCGAGGGCTGCTTCCCTCTCGCGCCCGTCTCGGGAGCCTTGTCGGGGGTCGATAGCGAGGCGGGAGAAACCTTCCGAAAGAGGTTGTTCAGGAGAAGGGGAGGATGAAGAAGGGGAGTGTTGAGAGGGGATCCAAGTACCGCTGCCGACTGGAATAGCCAGCCCCGGGCTCGTCCTTGCTTCGTACCCTTGCCCCTGGCTGGCACTTGGCAAGGAAAGCTCGTTCTGCCGTGTAGGCGGCGAAGGGAAATCATCCATACGCCCTTCTTCTTCCAGCTTTCGCACGCTTCGCAGGGTCCCGCCTCGCTTGAGACCGTTCGTACCGGGGACGACGGTGCTGTCTTGGGATAGAGAAGTGGAGGTGGTAGCGTTCGAATCGGCGCTGTTGGGCGGGGAGAAGCGAGTGCGCGATTGGGGTTGGGAATGACGGGGATCGCGAGAAGGGTCGATAACCACAACGTCTTCTTCTTCCCTCCTCCCGGCGTCGTGAGAGATGCCAGTGTCGAACTGCGCCCTTTGCGGAGAAGTGGCGCTCACGCCATTCTGCCTCCCATTCACCCTCCCAAAAGTCGGCTTTGGCGGTGTCGGCGGAACGACTTCTCCCTGCATCGCACCCCATTCTCCTTTTCCCCTACCACCAGCGGACGCTGAAGGCGTACGCCTCAGGAGCCTCGAGCTGCTCCCATTTTTGCTGGAGGTGGACTGGGCGAGGTTGGGGGTGGACTTTGAGGCCGGGGAAGAAGGGGAAGCGGCGGAGGAGGAGGTGGATTTCGATTTGCGGTGGAGGATCTTGTGGAAGAGGGAGGGCATGGTGGGGGGTGCAGCGGGGGAGGGCGAACAAACAGAAGGACCAGAAGTGGATGGTCGATCAGCTGGGGCCTCGCAATGACGTCAGATCACGGCGTTCATCTTCCACGTCGACATATTCTGCATCTCCTTTGCTTTCTGCAGCGTGAGGCCGAAGGTCGTCAGTATGCGTCAGGCCGGTGGGCTCTGCTTCCTAGAGGGGTATGTATGTCCCAAAGGTGTGCTTGCGGATGTTTGAGCATGGCCTGGCCCTGGCAGTATGTATTGACTCGAAGAGAGATGTGGTGATGACTCTTTTTGAAATGAACACGTACAAAGAAGCGAAGCACGCGCGACAGATCTCGCCATGCACCAGCATAACATCATCATCTCTCGCTCCAGCAAACCCACATCTCCTCAAACCTCCACCTCCCATCTCACTTTCCTCCAACGTGCGCCGATATGATGATCTCAGCCCCAACCCACTCCCGTGGCGATGGCATGACGAAACCGTCCCTCCATTTTATTTCTTTGGCCTTGTTTCCTGGCGTGTCCTTCATACCCCTGACCTCTCTTCTCTCAAGCTGCGTTGTGCACTCTCGTGCGTGTCTGGATGGATTTCGACGAGTCGACAAAACAGGCCATGCAAAGCAGTCCGTGCATGGAAAAGAGAAAGCAAAAGAATGCACCACAGAACCGGGAACAGGGACCCGGAAAGGCGGGATACGCCAAACTTAACGCTAAAACTCGGAACATCCGGTGCCGCGCCGAAAGGCTGGTGACTAACCTGTTTACTCGCAAAGAGGATCATTCAAGTTTTGGACGACGACGTCTTTCTGTGGAGACTCTTGGAGCGGACCTCTTGGGTCCTCTTTTGGTATCCCCCGAGGATACAGTACATGAGGAAGCAAGTGTTCATATGGAGTAGAGATGAGAGACCGTCCGAGAACATGCTTCGGTTGAAAGCAGCGACGACGCATCTCACCCTGGCGTTTTCTCAGCATGGTTCCAATGACCTGACGAAATTTCCACATGATTCATAGTCTCGTATAGCGTTTCATATATGCTACAAGTAGCATCAGTCTATTTTGGATGAAGTGACGATTACAACAGTCTACAAAACCCGAGGTTGTTGAAGCTGAATATGTAAATGAAAAAGGTAACGTCAATCGCGTCAATATCCTCGGTCCAAAACAAGCCCCCAAGGACCCAAGACCCCAGGAGCCCCAAATAGATGATCATCATCCGTGATTCACCTCTCGTCCCCTCCCGAAAGAGAATTGCAAAGGATCGTCATGCCTTGTCATCGATACCAACCTCCGCTACTCGGAATGTCGAGGGACTTGCATCATACCTGTTACCCTCCACCACCATCCCCCGCCCCCCGCCCCCCGCCGCCCGCACGGGTCGTCTAGGGCCAAGAGAAATCATCATAGGGTCATATACGGGGTCTGGCGAGACCGGCGAATGACCTTTTGAGCCCCGGATGTCCATGTCCGGGGAGAGTTGGGAGAAAGGCATTCGTCATGCCGGGGGGTATGTAACCTTCTATGACTTCTATGACATCGATCTCTTCCCCAATCCCAGTCCACAGCATATATAAAGCCTCTTGAGCTCCAACATCTCCTTCTTTACATTTTCCCACCACACACCAACTTTCCACCTCTTACCACTTCACAAAGACCCACGCCAAACAACTATTCCATAAAACCATGTCCAACGTCACCCAAGGAGTCAAGGAATTCTTTACCGGTTCCACCAAGCCCGAGACTACTGAAGTACGTTCCCCCATATTCATATATCTTCTCGTTCCGCCGTTCGCCGTGTGACGGGAGGGAAGACTGACGAAGGTTTTGAACAGGTCTTGACCGAATCCGCGCCGGAGGTTGTGCAAGAACATGTGCGTCCTCAGGAGCACGTCAAGACTGCCGACGCTATCGACCGTGAGCGACATATCCACCACCACCAAGTACGTCCCCCCCCCCACCCTATACTCGGTCATAGCTGACTTTTCCCCCACCAGCACCGCGTCCAACCCATCACCGACTCCCAAACCCTCCCCGAAAAACACATCCACTCCACCGCCCCCCTCGTGCACACCGAGCACACCAAAGACATGCTGCCCGAGCACCAGCAGACGCTGCAGCAGCAGCGCGAGTCGCACCAGAGCCGGAGGACGGAGGGCGGTGTGGAGAGGAGCGGGGAGCATGTGGGTGTTGCGGTGAATGAGCATGCGCACCATCATATTCATGAGACTGGTGAGTTTTCTTTCTTTCTTCTTCTTCTTCTTCTTCTTCTTCTGCTTCTCCTTTTTTGGTTTTTGGTGGAGCGGTGCTGATAGAGTACAGTCCAACCCGTCGTCCAACGCGAGACCGTCGCCCCCACCGTCGTCCACAAAACCAACGCCATCCACGAGACCGTCAAGGAAGCGCCCATCGTGCACGAGGTCACCACGCTCCCCACGGTCTCTGCGGCCGAGTATGCGCAGACGCAGACGCAGGGGAGGGAAGAGCCGGGGCAGGGGGTAAGGAGGACGTATGAGGGGGGACCTGCTGTGGCTGGGTCTGGGGCTGGGGCTGGGGCTGGGGCTGGGGCTGGGGCTGGGGCTGGGGCTGGGGCTGGGGTGGCCGGCGCTGGGACGCATGGTGTAGGCAAGAGTGGGACTACCGGGACTACTGGGACTGGTATCGGCCACTCTTCCCACTCTGGGACTACCGGTACTGGCATCAACCACTCTTCCCACTCTTCATCAACGACCCCTGGTCTGAACACCACCTCCGGCACTACCGATCCCACTGGCACCGGCACCGGCACTGGCAAGAGCCACAGCAAGACCGAGGCTGCTGCTGCTGGCGTTGCCGCGCACGAGGCCAAGAAGGCGCTCTAGCGGCTAAGCGGGCCTCCGGGTTGAGTTGAAGCAAGATTGAAAGTGGAAAGTAAGAAGACGAGAAGATTGGGAGATTGGAAGATTGGTAGTAGTACAATTACATATCGCATCATGTAGCAACTAGCAACTATTAAACGACCCTCCGATCACACATCGTTAGCAACGCGTCCATCTTTGATCGTTTCAGAGGGCGGTGGGGATCGAGGAGGAGACGAGTATGCATGAAGCTATCCATGTATGATGATGATGCTGCACTCAAAGCAGAGGCAGCAACAGAGATCTGTATCGCTGATGGTCACTAATCTCCCCTTGAACGAAGAACAGGATGGACCAGTAGAGCGAGAAAGGCGGGGGTCGGGCTCGCGAGACTTGCCATTCGGGTAGCAGAGGCTCTTCTAGCTTTGTCAGAAGGGGCTCTTTAGACATGGAGGAAAGACATGAGAGCGTCAGAGCTCTAGGAGATAGATCTATCCTTGAGATCGCGATGAGATCCGGTTGTTTGGTTCCACAGATCGTGACCACATATGACCCGGCTCTTTCATGCTTTGCGGGTAGTGCTCTTCTCCACATCCCCCCACAGACAGGCCCTGTAGTGCTACCCCGTGGTCGTCAACGCATGCATACGTATCTGTGCCGAACACGATCTGACTGCGACACGCTCGCGCCTAGACCGTGGGATGGTAGTACCCCTAGCCCCTCGGGGCTGTCCGGATGCACTGATACGGTATCTCTGCGCCCATCTCCTCTTTCATCCTCCTCTCTTCCTGCCATCCCCCACCCCCCCACCCCACTCCTCATCGCCCGGTGAGTACTCTCCCACGGCCACCAAAGCACGTTATCATCCCTCTCGGCCAACTCCGTCTCTCCCATCCTCCTCCCCATGCTCCCCTAACGCCCGATGCAGTCCCGCCAGTCCTCCCGCACCCGCCTCATCCCCATCCTCGACAAGGAAACCCCCCCACAGCGCACCATGTCGTGGGACACCCTCAACCCCTTCAGCCCGCGCTGGAACCCTGCCGATAGGAAGCGCGCCGGTGTCTTTTTCTTGTCTGTAGTTGTCGGCCTCGCCAGGTGAGTCGATCATGGGCGGGGGCAAGGCTGATGGGTAGTGGGAGTAATTATGTGTACTCGGCGTATGCGCCGCAGCTGGCAAACCAGCTGCAGGTCAGCGCGACGACTGTCAATCTCGTCGGACTCGCGGGCAACTTTGGGGTATACACCACCGGGCCTCTATGGGGCAAGATAGTAGACTCGAGGGGCCAGAAAATGTACGCCTTTCCTCTCCCCCCTGAGCTATGCTGATATCCAGTAGCCCGCTGTTGACAGGCGGGATCTGTTGTTTGCTCGGCTACTCGCTCGTCCACGCCTTCTACACCCACGCCATCCCCATCCGCTCCTCCTCTTCCTCCGACATCTCCACCCCCCGCCTCGCATGCCTCATGCTCTCCATGTTTCTCACCGGTGCCGGCGGGTCGGCAGGCTTGGCGTCGGCTGTGAATGCGGTAGCAAAGTCGTTCCCTGATGCCACCCGCGCAAGTGCCACCGGCGCTGTGCTGGCCGGTTTCGGGCTGAGCGCTTTTCTGTTTTCTTTCCTTGGCCATCTGGTATGGCCTGGTGATTCCGGTGGACTGCTGGGGCTGTTGGCAGTGGGCACTTCTGTCCCGATGCTCATCGGCGGCCTCTTCATCCGCCCCGTCTTTCCCGAAGAAGCCCGCCCGGAATACGAGCACTTGGATCAAGACGAGCCTGGTGTAGAGGTGGTGGTGGAAGACTACGACTCGCCCGCCCTCTCACGCACCACCTCCCTCGAGATGAGTCGTTCCATCGACCTCTCCCGCTCCCGTTCCCCCGCCAGAGGCCGCGACCACCACCCCCACCCCCACGCCCACCCCCACTTTGCCCCTCTCCCCCACCCCTCCCACCCCTCCCACCCCCCGCCCAAACGCTCCCAATCCCTCTCCTCCCTCCCCCCCACCGCCCTCCACCACTCCCCCCTCTCCCTCCTCCAAACCCCCGACTTCTGGCTCCTCTTCACCATCCTCGCGCTCCTCTGCGGTACCGGCCTCATGTACATCAACAACGCCGGCACCGTCGTGCTCGCCCTCGGCCGCGAGGGCCATATGCAGTTTGACCGCGAAAAGATCTCGGGCTGGCAGGCGAAACAGGTCGGCCTCGTCTCCATCTGGAACTGCTCCGGCCGTCTTCTCGGCGGCTTCTACTCCGACTATATCAAATCCAAATACCGCATATCCCGCATCTGGACACTCCCCCTCGTCTCCCTCCTCTTCATCATCTCCCAGCTCTCCGCCCTCTCCACCTCCCACGCCTCCTCCCTCTGGGCAGTCTCGAGCCTGCTCGGGCTGGCGTACGGGGCATTGTTCAATGTGATGCCGATGTTGGTGCTGGAATGGTTTGGCATGCGGCACTTTTCGCAGAATTGGGGGTGGACGTCGGTGGCGCCGATTATCGGGTCGAACGGGTTTAATCTGGTGTTTGGCAAGGTTTATGATGCTCATACCGTACGCCCCTTCCTTCCCCTTCCTTCTCCCCCTTCCTGCTCCTGCTCATGTTGCCTTGGGAGCGAGCTGACGTGTATGCAGGTTGGCAAGATAGGATACCCATCCGGTGAAACGCCTCTCGACCTCGACCTAGACCCAGACCTGCCCTTGGGCGACAGCGCGCAGAAAGCCGCAAGAGGGTTTCTGGAGGCTGCTGTGGGAGTCGTGGGAGTCGTGAGAAGGGCAGGAGGGGTGCCGGTACCGGATGACGGGTCGCATGATTGCAAGTCTCCTCCTCTTCTTCTCCTCTCCTCCTCTTCTCCTCTTCTTCTTCTTCCTCTCCTCTTCTTCTTCCTCTTCTTCTTCCTTTCCCCTCTTTCCCTCTTTCCCCTCCTTCCCCACATTCCCCCATATCCCGCTGGAGCTGACACCCAATACCGGATTAACAGGCCTAGTAGGCAACCAATGCTACACCACCGCATTCCAGCTCTCCTCCCTCGCCTGCGTCGTGGCTCTGGGGCTCTGTCTCTGGGCTGGGGTGAGGAGGGAGAGGATGGGGAGGGAGAGGAGGAGGGTGTTGATGGAGGAGATGGGGGTGGGAGAGAGTGTGGCTGTTTAGTGGTGGCTCGGCTTGTGGTTGTGTTTGTGGTTGTAGAGGAGCGAGCAGAGAAGTGGGAAGTGGGAAGTGGGAATGTAATCGGCGGAGGAAAGGGGTAGATCTAGAACTAGAAACGGGGCAAAAATCGTTCTCATCAAGTTGTCCAAGTTGTCCAAGTGTGAATATAGATAGGAGATGATGTACGAGTATGCCTACCCGCGCATCGTTTGACTTGTCAGCACGCAGCACTTTGAGCTTGAAGCAAAAAGCAAAAAGCAATCCATTTATATTTCATTTCATTTTTCCCATCTATAAAAAAGAAACCGTTTCGTGTTATCGATACAAGGCACATACACACTCAACACCAACACACCCGACACTGAAAGCACAGAAAAGCACAGAAAAGCACAGAAAGCACAGAATGGAAGGGCACGCGCGTGTTTTATAGAGCAGAGCATAAGAACATAGAACATAAAAGGAAAAACTACTACGGCAGAGGAGTACACTTGTCTTTGTTCTATAGGGATGGACAAGGCGATATAATTCCAGAATCTCGGAGGCAAAAAAGACAGAAGGGCAGGGGGTACGATGAATAGAGATAGCAGATAATAGAGATAGCAGAAAAGCAGAAAAGCAGAAAGCAGAAGCAAGGAAAAAGAAAAAGTCCATGCCCCTTCTTTGAGCTCTGCGCGTGTTTGAGCCTCTGCCCGTGTTTGTCTTTGTGCAACCGGGTACCGGGGTTTTGGTGGTTTGGTGGTTTGGTGGGGCTGGATGGTGTTGAGTGGTTAGTGGTGGTAGTGGTGGTAGTGTTGTGGTAGTGGTGGACGACGACGAACGACGGACGACGGAACTGGACTGGAAAGACCTGAACCTGAAAAAAATGGAACGTCAGCCGTCAGTCCGTGGGGAATGGTTGGGTTGATGAACGCTGACGAGATGAAAGAAAGACATACCAACACCAACACCAACAAACAGTTTTCTTCATCAACACCACTCGCCAAACAACACCACTCGCCAAACAACGCAACAACGCCACGACAAGTCCCACCATCCCACCATCCCACCATCCCACCACCTCCAAAAACAAAACAAATACCGACCCCAGCGTAAGGTAAGACTACAACAAAAGTCAGTTACTCAACAACAATCCACTCGTATTCGAGATGAAGGATGACTCACGCCCAAAGCAAAGGACTTCGAGGCTCGAGGCTCGGACTTCGAAGCTCAAGGCTCAAGCGAAAAATCAAGCGGTGACGCGACCAAGTTCGACTTGGACTTCTGTATCGACTTCCATACCCATCCCTTCCATACCCATCCCTTCCCCTTCCACTTCCTCTTCCACTGCCGCCCCAGCCCCAGTATGATGCTCGCCAACATCGATGTCGACGGCAACGTCAACGGCAACGGCAGCGTCCACAAACTCGGCATGGTTGACGATAACGCGCTTCCACAGTAGACCCGCCTCTTGTGCTTGTGATGGGTCCAGAGTCGACTGGGTGGTAGAAGAGGATGATGAAGAGGATGATGATGAGGAAGTGGAATTGGAAGTGGAGGTGGGAGGCGCAGAGGAAGGGGAAGGGGCAGAGGAAGGGGCAGAGGGAGAAAGGAGACGGACTTTATTGGGGTGTGCGTCCTCCAGCATCGAAGAGGAAGAGGAAGAAGGCGAGGAAGAAGGGGAGCGGTGTCGTTTAGTAGGCAGTGCGGGCATTTCCGGCTCTTGCATCTCCACATCCCCCCCTCCTCCCCCTCCTTGCCCTTCCCCCTCAACCCCACCCTCGTGCTGCCTGACAGAAACACCCGAATCCACCCCCGGCGTACCGACCCTACTCGACGCACCAGACGAAGCAGACGACGCGCCAGACCCAGACCCAGACCCAGACCATAATGGTACGAGGGGTAGAGCGCGGCCTTTGTGGAGGAAGGCGGAGGAGGGGAGGTAGCGCGGGTCCGAGGCGGAGGGGGGGGCGTGGGGGTGGGGTGTCGGGTGGGAGAGCGAGGGCGAGGGCGAGGGCGCAGGGCGGGGGGGCTTGTCCGAAGAGACGGAAGGAATCGGCACCGGCCCCTCTTTCCCCTTCCCCTTGCCATTCTTCCCCACAGTAGGCTCCACAGCGACCTTTTTCCCATACAGCTTCTCAAGATGGCTCGTGGGCGGAAACATGCCGCGGATGTCGTGGGGGTGGGTGGGGAAGGGACATGGGCCGAGGGAGGGGTCGGCGAGGTGGGGGCACGTGGTGGCGAAGATGGAGTGCTGGGGGGCGGCAGTAGGGGCAGGAGTAGCAGGAGGAGGGGCGGGGGACTTTGGGAGGATGGCCCGTGTTTTCGGCAGCCGGGCCACTTTCGCAGCCATCCGCGCCATCGCACCCGCAGAACCACCCCCACCGGCGGCACCCGCCGACAGTGTGGGGAAGTTACCCGGGATTACCGGTCTCGCACTACGTGGGGCACCCGGCGTCTTGCGGTTACCCCCCGAAGGAGGCGAGATGTGCTGGGGCACTATCCGCGGGCCGCCCACCCCGTCATACACTTCCGGCGGAGTAGCAGTACCGCCCCGACCGCGTTTCTTGGGGTTGCTGGAGGAGGAGGAGGAGGAGGAGGAGATGTAGACGGCGTCGGGCCACCCGGAGAGGGCGATCATGATGGGCGCTGGCGCTGGCACGGCTGGGGCGCTCCCTCGGCGGGCGCGGGGGGGGAGGGGGTCGGTATCGTTATCGCGTAGGCGGCGGTCGGGGGGCGGCGAGTTGGGGGACGATTTCGATTTGGGCATGGGCCTCATCCTGCCCGGCATCGGCGAGCCTGCCTCGGCGGCGGGGGGGAGTGTGGTGGGGAGTGTAGTGATAGGTGTGAGAGGCTGAAGCGCAGGCATGGTGGGATTTCAAGGAAATGTGGAAATGATAGAGGAGATAGAAAATAGCAAGCTTGTCTTTCTGAGTGGGGCTGCCGGCAATACGGGGTGAGTTACGGCAACTTGTCTTTTCGGCTCTCGGGCTGTCGGTCGGGCAAAACGCACAATAAGGCACCCCCCCCCCCCCCTAGTCACTTATCCTGTTTCTAATAGCGGGTATATAGATAAGCGTCCTTTCCTATTTCCTAAATCGACCTAATCGATCTCGGAGGCAAAAAATCATGAATAGTCTAATGACACCCCGCGTACGCGTATGTTTGGTTACCGGCGGCAATAAGGAACTGCGGAACTGATCACCAAAAGCGCGCTATGCATGACCCTCGTTGACCTCATCGACCTCATGCATATCTCTCATATCCAGTCATTAGCCTACCATCCCAGCCGCCCAGCCGTGGGTTTATCCATGTGACGGGGTTATGACGAGAGACTGGATCTGCGCGCCGCCGCGGCGCTGACGTGACGGCGTTTTAAGCTTGCAGCTTGCAGCTTGCGATTCCAGCGCGCCGTAATCCGTCACTCGCCCGTGTTTCGTTTCCGGTTATCGATAAAGTAGCGAAGATTTGGCCTCTTTGCGCCATTGTTTCGCGGGTATGTCGAACAGCCTGTGAAATTGTGAAATTGAAAAGCGGGGCGATGATGTTAGAGAATCGTCATGCCGGATAGCTGTAGATCACATACCATACAGAGGTGTGGTTTACCCCGCGTTGGAGGGCAGGAGGGCAGGAGATGCTCGGCCACCGCCCTCTTCCCTTCCCCCTTGTCTTTTCTCACCTTCCCCACTTCCACTTCCAACTCCACTTCCACAGGATATGGTTATGACCATAGGCGAAATGCCGATACCGATGTCGGATTAAAGTATCATGCAACAACTCCACAACTCATAACCATGATAGATACATATTTACTACAAATACTCACAAACGTTCTTACGTAGCTGGGCTCTGTAGGCATGCTTGCTGCAGTGATTCTCCTTGTCCACCTTTCAACCACCTTCAACCATCATGTTTCCATGATTTTGCCCCCTTGATACTGTAGACAAACGACAGGTGGACAGGTGGTACGGGAGAGGAGGGTCGTGCCGATTCCGATTGCAGGGTGATGACAGGAATGTGGTCGCTACTCGCTAGTGTGGTGGGGGATATCTGTGCATGCTTTGGGTGGGTGTTTCCCAGCGACCCTGCGCAGTGCGCACAAGACGCTTGCCCCCCCCCCCCCCCCATGTTGAAAAACCGCATTCGTCCATCGCATGCTGTACTTTTGCTGTCCTACATCCCTACATGTCTTGGAGCTATAGGCTGAGAATGCATCAGAAATGCTGCTGGCTTCTGGACCAGCCCAAATCATTCCCGAGTATGAGTTTAAGAAAGGCAACCACACTTCTCTCGCCTCGCTCGTATTTCGCATCTTGGCGGGCCAGCTTTCGGTGTCCGTGTAGCCGTAGAAATTTCGAGTTCAAGTCGCGGTCGGCATAAGTGTTGATTTTTTGTCGACCAGACTGCTTTTCTTGTATGACAGAGAGCTTCGTTGCGAGGGTTGTTGGTGGCTGGCATGTGAGGCGTGCGGCGCAGTGTCTTTTGTGGTACTCGTATCGATCATTGAGAGTGGGAGTGGAAGAAGCGAGCCTTGAATCGATTGGCCACCTTGTCGAAGCTCTATTTGGGATGCACTCGCTTGTATTGGACTGCCGAGTCGGCGCCGATTGCATTCGGCCATTTGTCGAGGTACGTGGAAATGAATGCATAGAGATGCTTGGCAAGATATCAACACGCGCAGCGTCGGACGTCATCGAGAAGATTGAGGCGGCGCATGAGGTCTGTTTTAACGATGTAAAGCAGTTGTTGTGACTATTGAATAAAGCCGTGGCGGCCAGGCGGGGCGCAGTGACAGATGTTTTTCGTGTATACGCATGAGCTGGACCTCACCTCCGGCCTCCGGGGCATGTAGAAACCTGCCAATCCTTGTACATACACGCTCTCCATGTGCATACATATACAAGGCTCACTATTCAAATGTTTCGTTCGCTTTTCCACGTTTCCCCTCATATTCTCCGCACACGCACGCGGTTAGCTATCTGGGTCTCCATCAGACTCCACTATTGACATCCTGCTTATAAACCTCGAAGGATATCTTGGCAAGACCCGCCGCTGCCTGTCATTATTACCTCGTCTTTGAGATCATACATTCTTGAATCGTGCCTCCTCTGTCAATCGCCACCTCCAACGACACGACCGTCCCTTTTCATCGGTCTTTCAGTGATAGGTACCGACTCTCCTTGTCCAAATGCTGAACAGCCTTGTGAGCTCAAAAAAATCTGAATTCATCGACTGGTTCAGAAAGGTAAATCAAGAGTTTGCTTTGCAACCGAGAAGAGAACGAAGGAGACGTACGAGTGCTCAAGCTTTGGAGGCAAAGGGTCGAGGATACCTGTGGAAAGTATGCGTTTCGGCGTAAGTATTCTACCTGTTCAACTTTTCTCGCTGGTGAGTCTTTTCGAATGGACATTTATATTTGGATTGCGATCTGACCAAGTGCGCGTTGGGAGAATTGTCATCCCGGCGTTTCCAAGGCTCTGCATTTTGGAAACATGACATCCATACGTACACCCCATCTCTCTCCGCCAAAGTAATACACGCTAAAGCTCAATTCTACATTCCCAACACACCCGTGACCCGCCGCCCTTCTCTTCTGGCCATTCCACAAGCCGCTCAGCGTGTTTCGTAAAGCCGATCTTGGCGAGGAGCGCGGCGGAGGCGGTGTTTTCGGGTTGATGGAACTGTGATAGGGTCAGCGATGAAAAGAATATTCAGGAGAAGAAGAAGAGACAGGGACAGGTGGCAGGTCTCAAGGCGACTCACAGCGCAGACTTGCGTGACCCCAGCCCATTTTGCATACCCCAACGCCCCTTGCACCATCCTCCTCCCCAACCCCCTACCCCAGTACTCGGGCGACAGATCATACCCCACCTCCCAGAATCCTCCTGATCCTGGAAGAGTACGGTCCGAAGGACCGATAAACACCATCCCCACCACCTTCCCTGTCGCCTCTTCTCTCAGAGCGTTCAGGACAAAAGAAGCACGGGCTTTATGAGCGTCGTCATTTGTTGATGGAAGGGATATGGTGCTGAGGATGGAAGTGAGGATGGAGGCGTTGGCGGGAAAGTTGTAAAAGTCTGTATGGGCTTTGGTATATCTGGGCACTTGGTCAGCTTTTGATAATCGGCGTCGTTGATGGGGGAAAGGGAAACGAACGGGTACGGTCGACGACAAGCCCATTTGCCCAGTTCCGGCCAATTGTAGAGATCCACCTTGCATAACATGTGATCAGCGTGCCCGACGAGAAAATGAGGTACACCCACGAGATCATCCAGATCCCCCTCCCCAGCAGATGTCAGTCTGAACCCTTCAGCGCCTGCGCCTTTGAGGGGGATGTAGGCGATGCCTGATGTAGGGTCGAGCTGGATGGGGCAGGGAGTCGGGATAGGGCTTGTGTCTGTACTGGGGTCGGTCATGCCAGTGGTCGTTTGTCCTGCCAGTGTATCGAGCGAGAGCGTGAGCGATTGTCCTAGGGCTATGGGTGCGTTTTATAGGGGACGGGAGTGAGGATGCTGATGCAAGAAAAAGGAGACAAAGATGAAAAGGAAGAGAAAGATGATGATCGACTCGGACAGCGTAAGGACGCAGCTTTCCCACGGCTGCCCCCGGATGGCCGACATGGTGGTGAGCGATGGTGGTGAAGAGCTGTGGCCTCGTTTTCAAGGAGACACCCAGAAAGCCTGTATAGTCAAGAGCATGCATGGTCTATGTATACACTCTGATAAAATATATCCAGAAAGTCCTGGTACCGTCCTCCCCCGACCCTTTGCTGCTCGCTTCCTGCGTTCCACTCACTACCCACAAACTCGACATTACAGCTCAAGCTTGCTCTTGAAACACAACCTCGACCCACCGCCCTTCTCTTCCGGCCACTCCACATGCCGTTCACCATGTTTGACAAAACCGGCTTTAGCAAGGAGCGCCGCAGAGGCAGTGTTTTCGGGCTGATACAGCTGTTGTCGTCGTCAGCGCCCACGCCGAAGAAAAGCAAGTGAAGGTATATAAATTGAACACAGACCCGTGATAGAGCTCAAAGAAGATGAGGTAAGAATAGAAGAGGACATGAGACTCACAGCGCAAACCTGCTCTACCCCAGCCCACTTGATATACCCCAACGCCCCAGAAACCATCTTTATCCCCAGGCCCATGCCCCAAAACTCGGGTAACACATCATAAGCCATCTCCCACTCTTCTCCCTCTGTCCCCTCTTTGTCTTCCGGAACAGGAACAGAAACATGGTCGGTGGCGGTGGTGGTGCTGGGGAATGCGCGATCGGAAGGCCGGGCGATGATGATCCCAATCACCCTGCCCTTGGCCGTTTCGCGCAGTGCGTTGAAAACAAAGCTAGCGCGCGCTTCTCGAGCTTGCGGGCTGGAAGGGGGAAGGGATGTGGATGAGAGGATGGTGTTGAGAGTATAAGGGATGGTAGGGATGTTGAAGATGGCGGCATTGGCTTTGGTGAATCTAGACACTTGCAGTGATTAGCTTGGATTGGACGTATATTGGTGGACGAACGGGTGTGGTCTGCGACAAGCCCATCTGGCCATTTCGGGCCTGCTGAAGAGATCCACCTAATAGTTCCATACATATCTCAGCGTGATTCTCACACTCTCCAGCAGTCAGAACTCCACTTGGGACAATGGTAGGTAGCGTAGCCGAGCGTGCTGTGGCTGTGGCCCCGAAGAGAAATGAGATAACATACCAAATCACCTATATCTTCTTCCACCAGCGGTGTCAGCCTGAACGCGTCGGTGTCTTTGAGAGCGATGTAAGCCTGTTTGGAAGCGGGATCGAGACTGATGGGACATGACGTTTGGTCGGGCATGGTCGTTCGCGTTCGTTCGTTCGTTCGTTCGTTCGTTCGTTCGTTCGTTCGTTCGTTCGTTCGTTCGTTCGTTCGTTGCTGGTCGCGTCGTCTCGCCGTGGACCAGACTGTTGGAAAGATGGGCGTTTTCCTCTCTTCGGGAGATATTACATATAAGCAGAATGTTTTGATAATGATGCAAGGAGGGAAAGAGAAAGGAAGTGGAAGTGGCCGGGGAGCGGGTTGGATTCGACTCGGGGAGTCGGGCGCGCAACAAAAGCTTTCCCACGGCTGGTCGACGCACGACTCTAGCAGCGAGGTTGTTGTTGTCAGCTAATCTGCACTACACTGCGCCGTCCACGTCCAGAGAGCAGTCGTCCTGTGGGATCCAGACTACTGCACTGATGTTATCGTCATGCAAAAGTATGACCCCCTAGAAGTGCAGTGCAACAACTGTAAACTACTCGTATCCGCGGCAATCTCAACGATCACTCCAAAACAACTCTTTCTCCACCAAACACAAACTTGGTCTTGCGCTGGTAAATGATATCGTGAAAATACTCTTTGACGAGAATCGCCTGCGCCAAAGGTCAAACACTGTTGAACTGTCGGATCGACGTCCCCTCCTCGTTCATCACGTCATCGCCCCGCCTCTACTTCCACTTCCACCATGACCGAAGCAGCTCTTTCGCCGTCCGCTCTAACCCGGATTCACTCGCCACCCTTACCGGGCTACCGGCTCCATGTCCGTCCCCGTCCCCGGCCCTCTTCGGCGGCATAGATCTTACAGTACTCGTACTCGTAGCGTTCATCAATGTCACGAAGCAGGTATTCTATTATACGGTTGAGGTCTCTGAAGTATTTGGGGTGACTGAGAGTCATGGCGACGGCCTCGAAGCGATGGTAGATGAAGAGGCGACAGACTAGAGATCTTCAGGGATATAGAGGTTGCTTCAGCACGTAACCCTTTTATTCTTGTAGAGAAGAGCTGCTTGGAGGTCCATAGTCGACAAGATTGCGGTGGCGCACGAGTCTCCGTAAGCGCGATGGATTGTTGTATAGACGTGTCACTGCAGAAGAGTCACCGCGATCAGCCGTCCAGAATCGCAACAACAACAGAGAATCTCGCTCATTGCCAATACGATGAAAACTCTATCTGCATCGTAAAGAAATGCTCCATCACAATCAGTGTTGTATAAAACCCTAGAGGAGAAGAAGGAAAAAAGGTAGGACAAATAATTCGAACGCGGCCGCGCCCTATCTAGAAGAAGAGAAGGCTAGACGAGGACGGGCGTCGAAAGAGGTTTTTGGGTGCGGGGGGTATATACCGGGTGAGGGGAAGAGGGTTTACTCCTGGTTGTAGTAGTGGACCTCCTCCTTCTCCCTACCACGCATGAACCCGGGCTCGGTACCCTTGTACTACATCCATCGTCAGCTCAACGCCCACCAACAGCGAAAGAAAAGAGAGAGAAGGGGACTAACGTAGACATCCTGCCAGAACTCGACCTGGTCCGGGAAAGCACTCTCCTTCGCCTCCTTCACAGCCTGCTCAACCTCCTCCTTCGCGCTCTTGTCAATCGCCTTCAAGCTAGCCTCATCCGTCACTCCCCAGTCCAAGATGTACTTTTTCAAGCCGGCAATGGGGTCCTGGGACGATCGCATGGCCTGGACTTCCTCTCGGGTTCGGTAGGTGGTTCCGGGGTCGGACATGGAGTGGCCACCGTATCGGTAGGTGACAAATTCGACGACGAGGGGACCCTTGCCGGAGACGACCCAGTCCTTGGCCCACCTGGTAGCTTCTCGGACGGCGAGAATGTCCATACCGTTCACCTACGAAATGTCAGCGTGGATAAAGAGAAAGGGGAAAAAAGGGGATGTACCTGGAGACCGGGGATCTGGTCACCTCGGGTGAAGAAGGCAGTGTTCTGACTCGACCTCTCGGCAGAAGTACCCATACCGTACTTGTTGTTCTCACAAACAAAGACACAGGGGAGGTTCCAGAGCTTGGCCATGTTGTAGGCCTCAAAGACTTGACCCTGGTTGGAGGCACCGTCACCGTACATGGCGAAAGTGGCAGTGGGCTTCTTCAAGTACTTTTGAGCGAGGGCGATACCGGCTCCGACGGGGACCTACAGAAAAGTCAGCGCGAGGGTAAGAGATAAGGGGAAAAAAGGACGCACCTGAGCACCGACGATACCGTTACCACCGTAGAAGCAAGGGGTGAAGATGTGCATCGATCCACCCTTACCGTACGACATACCGTCCTTCCTGCCCATCAACTCGGCAATCACACCCTTGATGGTACCACCCCTCAAGACAGCCTGGGTGTGGCATCGGTAGGAAGTGATGACCTTGTCCTCGTGCGTCATACCGAGCTCCATACCAACAGACACGGCCTCCTGACCGATGGCGAGGTGACAGAAACCACGGATAAGCTTGGCCTTGTACAAGGCGTCGGCGGCCTGCTCCATACGTCGCATCTGGACGGCGGTGTGGTACATGTGGACGAGCTCGTCCTTGGTGACGGTGGTCTCGGGGGCGGGGGCGTCGCATCGATAAGAGTGGAAGGTCTCAGAGTGGAGCTGGACCTTGAACTGTGCGGGGTGTGAGTGGGGCGCGCACAAGAAAGCAAGAGACGTACCTCTTCAGAACCAGAGGATGGAAGCTCGGACACGAGGGGAGAAGACTTGTCGGCGTCCATCTGGACGTAGCGGACCTGGGGGAGGGTGGCTCGGAGGGGCTTGAGGCCGGCAGAGCGGGTGGCGGCGCGGAGGCCCCGGGCGCGGAGGGCGAAGGACATGCTGGATGGTGGATGCAGATGTAAATGTCGTTGTTCGTTCGCGCAAAGATGGCGGAGGCGGCACGGAGCCACGGACTGCCGTGGGGAGGGGAAATCCCACGTGGCACAATAAATCACCCCCATTTCTCTCCTTTTCTCCCGCCCTTTTTTACACCTCCGGCCAGTTCCGCCAGTTTGTTGTCTGGAGTTGGGGTGTCCCGAGCGCTGTGCGTTCAGCTCATGGCACGGGTCGACGAGCTCAACACTTCCCTTCCAAAACGTCAAAATGACAAAATCCTCCAGAGCAGGCAAGCCGTACTAGCATGCACGTTCCTGGGGGCATTCCTCCACACCACACAATATCCTCATATGATAGGGGCTTTGATTTCATATCTCGCGCAAAGCTCTCTATGGGTCTTCCCAACGCAACGCTTGTACGCCATTTGTACAGTATGTAGAGACCAGAACGTACAGGTAGCATCTTGCGTGAAACAGCTACCATGCCCAGAGTTTGGGCGGTTTCGGTTACGGGCTGCTCTCCTCCTATGTGGACCGCTGACGTCCCAACGCGCAGGGTGGTGGGCCGGAAAGAAAATGAATGTTTCTTTTCATGAGTAGTTGAGATACGACTGAAGGTGAGGGGATGAGGACTAAATCAGCAATTTGTATTGATGATAGCTCATCTATCTATCGCTCGCTCATTCAACGTTGAAAGAGTATTACATAATCAATGTGGCTGAATTTTGAGAAAATAAACCATCAGAGGGTGTCCCGAACGCTGTGCGTTCTCAACCGTTGTGCGCCAACCCTGTCTGCATCACTGTTAGTCCTTTTGTAATGTTTCAACAATAGAAGGATAAAGTACAACACGTATGTGCTCATTATGACATTTTGTTCACATGTATGAGACGAGGGCATGTGAAGACTACGCCGGGCTTTCTCACAGATGTGCGACCTACCACCGCATAACCCAGCGTGATAGAGAATAGAGAGAGAGACCTCTGACATTTTGTTCACATGTATGAGACGAGGGCATGTGAAGACTACGCCAGGCTTTCTCACAGATGGGCGACCTACTACCGCACAACCCAGCGTGATAGAGAATAGAGAGAGAGACCTCTGACATTTTGTTCACATGTATTTTGTTCACATGTATGAGACGAGGGCATGTGAAGACTACGCCAGGCTTTCTCACAGATGTGCGACCTACTACCGTATAACCCAGCGTGATAGAGAATAGAAAGAGAGAGACCTCTGACATTCTGTTCACATGTGTGAAGCGAGGGCATGTGAAGACCACGCCAGGCTTTCTCACAGATGGGCGACCTGCAGGCTCCTTTCTGCCCACTGTTCTTTAAAAGACGAGAGTCCCGACCCTATGGAAGAGATAGCTCATCATCCCAGCAGCAATCAGAGTCATAATGTCAGCCACCGCCGACCGCTCTGCCATCTCCAGACACGCAACCCGTATCACCAACACCTTCATGACCTCCCTCAACAATGACCTCGCTGCGAACCGGTACGGTGAGGAAGAAAGCGCCATCTTGCGTCAGTCTCGAAGTTCTATCAATGAAGTTCTCAACCATACCGTCTCTGTTGCTCTGAAGTATGACATGGATTTCAAGGAGAGAAAGGGAGAGACGGCGGGGAGTATGGATAATGTGGAGTTCACGTCGACTGTGATAACTCCCGCTGCTGGGGTGGGGGTGATGATGTCGGGATACCTTTCGGGTGATGGATGGTCCGGGAGTACTTCAACGATCAGAGTTCCTCTCGCGCGACTCCCGTAGCGGCTGCAAGACAGAGATTTGTTCATACCTCAACCAACACTGCTCGACTCCTCGTGGCTGTGATTAGTTGTGCCGATTGGTCAATGGAGATGCATTCTGTGACTCGTTGCATGTAAAGCAGGATACTATAAGGCAGCGGAAAGTGGTATAGAAAAAGCGGTCGATGGACAACTCACATAGGGTCAACGTCGTGCAAAAAGGATCATCCCATACCCTCAACAATGCCATGATACCGACGGGGCTTTCAGAAAGGAAAGGGAGGCTTCTCGCATCACCTAACGTGAGAGGTCAACCTAGTAGTAGGTGCAAATGGCGACAAAAGAGGTCAGGTCTTCCTTTTTTCTCACATGGTTCGTTGAGCTATTCACATGTGAAAATGGCATGATGCCGACGGGACTTTCAGAAAGGAAAGAGAGGCGTATCGCATCACCTGACGTGAAAGGTCCAGCTACTAGTAGGTGCAAATGGCGACAAAAGAGCTCAGGTCTTCCTTTTTTCTCGCATGGTTCGTTGAGCTATCGACATGTGAAAATGGCGCCAGACTTTCCCATGACATTGCAAATTCCCCACATATCTTGATCTGTGTTTCCCTATATAAGCAGTCGTTCAAGAAACAGACAGAGACTGCCTGTCCCCGAGAGAATACACTACGACTACTCCCTACAGACAGACGATTCCGTATATCATGCCTACCGCGCCCGAAGAAACGAATTATACCCGATCTACGGATACCCAATCTGCCACGGCCGCCACTCAGATCTCCACCATCCCCACCCACGCAAACCGTATCGTCACATCCTTCATAGCCACACTTGGCGAATATGACAGCAGGAGCCCACACGACGGAACAGAGGAAACCCTCCTCTCCGGGTACTCCCAGAAAAATATCAAGCGAGAACTGTTCAAAGCCGTTAGCCAGACTCTGGAAGCCGAGAATAGCCGACTGGAGTTCATGGGGAAGTCGGCGGGAAGTATGGATAATGTGATGTTTACGGCGACTACGATTATAGAAGGGGGGGATCTGCTGCTCTTAGGGAATCTTCGTGGTGAAGGCTGGTCGGGCAATGCGTCCCTTTCGATCTGGCCCTCTCGTCGTAGTAGACGTAGTAGCGTAGGAGGAGGGGACCATTTTTGAACGAGAGTCGGTATATATAATAGGCACATTTGACAGTGGTCACATGCATTTTTGGTGATGGCTGAGGTGGTCTGTATCTTATCACATCATTTCCACAGTCATCGTAATCTTACATTGTCCCAAATCAACACATCCACCTCACGTTCTGTGGCAACGTCCCAGTGATCTAATGTGAGCAACAGGTCAATTTGTATTTCTCAGGCTCATTTTCATCCACAGTATTTCCAGATTAGAGACGCTGCTCTTCGAGGAATGATTAGGTAACACTGCATCGTCAAACGTCTCTCTTCTGCCTAATACAGACTCATCAGAGGTCAGATTGCTGGTCTGGATAGCGGGGAGTAGCATAGGCTGCGAGGTCCCAATATTGTGAGCCAACATGCACTTCCAGCCTTCATTGAGGAATGTGGGTTGTACTCGCGCATGAGGCCTTCTTGAGAATTGCATTCAACTCCCCTGTGAACGAAGTACGTGCTTTTCTCCATCTGTTATTGTGAATGCATTCTTTCGTGACCTCTTCTATCTTGTTCTAGAAAGCTCAATATATGACACCACATCATGTCGACGCTCTTGCCACCGACAAGGGTCGTTTAAAGGGAGATGATGACGAGAAGCCTCTTGATTTTTTAAACAGACGATGCCAACGCATGCTTCACCTACGAGGAAGCCATGTCACTTTTCTCAGCGCAGCCCGTTCAGTCTATCAACGACAACATAATCAGATCGAGTCACGGCTGTCGTGGCATCTCTCTTCCCATGGGGCAATAATGACATGTGAACTCGCGCACAACTTTCCCAGAACTTCAGACTTGAACGACCCTTTCTGTTCACTTGTTCAAATAGACGATGGACGCCCCTCTTTTCGAAAATATATCATTGCTCACCCCAGACAGTTTGATATTACGCACAATAATGTCCACGCCAGGAGACAACACTCAACCGACGGATGTCCAGTCTTCCGCGACGGCCGCCACCGACCGCTCCACCATTTCCACCCACGCAACCCGTATCACCAGCGCCTTCATGACTAGCCTAAGAGAAAAGATCGGTCCCGCCATGGGGCTCGAAGACCGAACCATCCTCGACCAAACGCACGATACCATCGAACGCGACCTCGACCACGCCGTCACCGCGACTCTTGAAGCCAAGATTAGCAACATGGAAGCGCAGGGAAAGACGGTGGGAAGTATGGATGAGGTGAAGTTTGTGCCGGCCGCGATTGTACCGGTCAGTGAGGGGGATGTGTTGATGATTGGGTGGCTGCGTGGAGAAGATTGGTTGGGGAATGATACGTGCTTTAACGTGCCCCTCGAGCCTTCCGGGTAGAAGGGTTGGGAGAGGAAGAGCCCTCTGGTAGTAGTCAGGTAGACTGCCCGTAGTAATAGGCTCATATCACGACGAATGTAGATACTTGATCGAAGGTTGAGAATGCTGAGATCCAGACTCTCAACTATACGGTCTCTGCTGCTCTGAAGTATGACATGGATCTCAAGGAGAGAAAGGGAGAGACGGTGGGGAGTATGGATAATGTGGAGTTTACGCCGACTGTGATAACTCCCCATGCTGGGGTGGGGGTACTGATGTCAGGATACCTTTCGGGTGATGGATGGTCCGGGAGTACTGCAACGATCAAAGTTCCTCTCGCGCGACTCCCGTAGCGGCTGTAAGGCAGAGATTTGTTCATACCTCAACCAAGCACTGCTCGACTCCTCGTGCTGTGATTAGTTGTGCCGATTGGTCAATGAAGATGCATTCTGTGACTCGTTGCATGTAGAGCAGGATACTATAAGGCAGTGGAAATTGGTATAGAAAAAGCGGTCGATGGACAGCTGACATAGGGTCAACGCCGTGCAGAAAGAGGATCACTCATACCCTCAAGAATACCATGATACCGACGGGACTTTCAGAAAGCAAAGAGAGGCATCCCGCATCACCTGACGTGAAAGGTCCAGCTACAAGTAGGTGCAAATGGCGACAAAAGAGGTCAGGTCTTCCTTTTTTTTAGCATGGTTCGTTGAGCTATCGAAATGTGAAAATGGCGCCAGACTTTCCTATGACATTACAGATTTCCCACATATCTTGTTTGTGTTTCCCTACATAAACCAGATCTTGATATGTGAAAACGGCGCCAGACTTTCCTATGACATTACAGATTTCCCACATATCTTGGTTTGTGTTTCCCTACATAAACCAGTCGTTCAAGAAACAGACAGAGAGTACCCGTCCCCGAGAGAATACACTACGACTACTCCTTATAGATAGACGATTCCGTATATCATGCCCAACACGCCCGAAGAACCGGAATATACCCGATCTACGGATACTGAGCGCTCCACCATCAGCACCCAAGCAGACCGTATCGTCACATCCTTCTTAGCCACAATTCACAGATTTGGCAGCAACAACCCACAGGAGGAAATAGGCCAAATTATCCTCCGCGGGTATCCTCAGGAAAATATCGAGGATAGGTATATAAAATATGCATATTTGACAGTGGTCAGTATGCATTTTTGGTGATGGCTGAGGTGGCCTGTATCTTATCACATCATTTCCACAGTCATTGTAATCTTACATTGTCCTAAATCAACACATCCACCTCACGTTCTGTGGCAACGTCCCAGTGATCTAATGTGAGAAACAGGTCAATTTGTATTTCTCAGGCTCATTTCCATCCCACAGTATGTCCGGATTACAGACCCTACTCTTCGACGAATGATTAGGTAACACTGCATCGTCAAACGTCTCTCTTCTGCCTAATACAGACTCATCAGAGGTCAGATTGCTGGTCTGGATAGCGGGGAGTAGCATAGGCTGCGAGGTCACAATATTGTGAGCCAACATGCACTTCCAGCCTTCATTGGGTAATGTGGGATGTACTCGCGCATGAGGCCTTCTTGAGAATCGCATTCAACTCCCCTGTGAACGAAGTACGTGCTTTTCTCTATCTGTTATTGTGAATGCATTCTTTCGTGACCTCTTCTATCTTGTTCTAGAAAGCTCAATATATGACACCGCATCATGTCGACGCTCTTGCCACCGACAAGGGTCGCTTAAAAGGAAATGATGACGAGAAGCCTTTTTTTAAAAAAAAACAGACGATGCCAACGCATGCTTCACCTACGAGGATGCCATATCACTTTTCTCAGCGCAGCCCGTTCAGTCTATCAATGACAACATAATCAGATCGAGTCACGGCTGTCGTGGCATCTCTCTTCACAAAGGGCAATAATGACATGTGAATTCGCGCCCAACTTTCCCAGAACTCCAGACTTGAACGATCCTTTCTGTTCACTTGTTATAATAGACGATGGACGCCCCTCTTTTCGAAAATATATCATTGCTCACCCCAGACATTTTGATTTTACACACAATAATGTCCGCCACCGACCGGTCCACCATCTCCACCCACGCAACCCGTATCACCAGCGCCTTCATGACTACCCTAAGAGAAGACATCGGTCCCACGTTCCTCGACGAAGGCCGAACCATCCTCGACCAAACGCACGATACCATCAAACGCGACCTCAACAACGCCGTCACCAAGACTCTTGGAGCCGAAATTAGCAGGATGGAAGCGCAGGGAAAGACGGTGGGAAGTATGAATGAGGTGGCGTTTAAGCCGCGGGCGATTGTACCCATCAGTGTGGGGGATGTGCGGATAACTGGGGAGCTGCATGGGGAAGGTTGGTCGGGGAATGATAACGTGCCCCTCGTGCATTCCGGGTAGAAGGGTTGGGAGAGGAAGAGCCCTCTGGTAGTAGTCAGGTAGACTGCCCGTAGTAATAGGCTCATATCACGACGAATGTAGATACTTGATCGAAGGTTGAGAATGCCGAGATCGAGACTTGGGTTCACTATGTCGCCCACCACACCCAGAGAAGAGGGTAGTACCGACCAGTTCACAGATGACACTTATCCTGCGGATGCCCAGTCCGCTCGTACGGACGACGTCATGATGCGCTCCAACGTTTCCACCCACGTACCCCGTATTATCGACTCCTTTTTTCCACAGAATTGGACCAAAACATACACACAATTGTCGGCGGCGAGCGTGACCAGTTCATAGTGAGCCACTCCAGGGCTATTATGGCCCGAGATCTCAACGATGTTGTATTCAGAGCTCTGAAGGATGAGCTGAATAATACAGTGGGGGAAGAAGAAACCGTCAGCAGCCTTATGGATGAAGTAAAGTGTACGCCGCTCGTAGTCACGCCAAGCAGCGTTGGGAACGTAGATATTATAGGGACATTCCACGGCAAGGACTGGTCGGGTAACACAACAATGTTAATTTTCAGAGTCTCTCTCATACCTGACGCAGGATCAGATCTAGATGCCGCCAGTAAGTAGCTATAGCAGGGTCATGTATGTCCGTGTATATGTCATCGAACATACAGTTGCGCGCGGAAGAAGATGTGGTCCCAGCTCGAACAACAATACTTGTTCATGTTTGCAATCCGCGACATACACTCCTCAAAAAGAGACTTTCGAGTATAGGAGAGCACTCTACTGTCAACAGTGTAATGGAGAGTACTACTGGTATCCAGTCGCACTGCTGTTGGCCAAGATCTCCATCCGTCTTTTTCAACTTTGCTCGAATGTTGTCGTCGGTGGAACGGATTGGTGCAAGCAGACTTTTGTTGTACATGTGAAAGGTGGTGATGTGGATATAGGTGCTGTGTGGCGGCGCAAGACCTGGGCCCTCATCATGGGAAACACGGCGGAGGCTGCCTTCCATTACCTATCTTCTCAAGAAGACGAATTTGGAATCCCATGAGCCTTCTCACTCCTTCCGTTAAAGACGTGGCATCTTTTTACCCTCAAGACTTGCTATAACATTCATATGTATAAACGATGCGGGCGTCATGACTATCTGGAACATGCCGAGAGGTCTGGAGGGCGCCGCAGGGATGATGAATGGTCTGCCGGCTTCCTTTGCTGTGAAGTGTGAAGCGTCGGGTGTCTATTGGGATCAGTCTCTCTTCGTCCTCTGGCGTTTTGGGCCCTCTTATTTACTGCACATATGCTGCGAAGTTCTAAGACCCACTCTCAGCAAAGACGCCCTAGCGACCACAATCATGCCCGACAACAACCAACAAGCTTCTGAAAATGTTTCTTCCGACGGCCAGCCTGGTTCTGCAGCTACTACTGCCGATAGGCCTTCTGCTCCCCGATCTTCAGCGGCCTCACAGCAGGCTGTCATCACGACACCTTCTGGAGCCAGGGTGACTTCCACGGCTTCATTCCGAGTCCTCAATGATGAGCAGCTTCAAAGAGCTATAGCGGCTGATACGAGACGACGAATGGGATTGGGACTGCTTACCACAGCAGCAAGCTCTTCCCACCCAGGCGGCTACCCGTCGCAAGGTGACGGATCCGCATTGTACATGGGCCAAGCTTCCCAAGGTGAGTCATGGCATGACCAGTTATGCTGCTACCGTATCATGCGTACTGATATATTAACGCATAGGAGGGTCCATGATGCCGCCGCCGCCACCCCCATATCAACGTCAATCAGGCGTACAAGTCCAATCGTCTCCCAGCCATACATGGCAGTACCACCAGGGACAACGGACCGAAGATTCTCACCGCTCCTTGGTTCCACAAAACCAACAGCTACAGTCACAGAGCTTCGGTGAGGAAGGTTTCTATAGCAATATGCTTTACAACGATGACAGTGGGCGGGAAGATGAGGCGTATATGAACCTCTACCGAACAAGAGGCAGCGACCCTTCTGATAAAGGTAAAAGACCAGCCTTAGAAGCGCCTCCTCTCGCACAGCATCCCCCCAAACAGCTTCGAATCACCGAGACCGGTACAGTAGAGGACGAGGGCGACAGTGCTGAAGTACAAGAGATCGACCCCGCCACAGGCCAACCGGTCTCTGAGGGCCCAAAGAGTACGCGCCCCCCTTTCCGCAACCTCACCTTCAGCGTCACCGTCGAAGCCGATTGGGGCACTTCTCTAGGACCACAGAGTGAAGACCGAACAACGTACAGATACGATATTTCATCTGAGAGTAGAAGCCGAGTGATGCTGCAAGATGTGTTGAGGAATCTCACGAACATCAAGCTCCAGGACCAGGACGCTTTAGCAAAAGAGTTGCACGAGATGGAGAGTAGGCAACGGAAGTAGAATGATAGGATAGAGAGTGATCGTTTTTTTGCAGGATGACATCGTACTCGCAGTTTTGAGAGACAAAATGAATCGAGACATCCAAGACCATCGCCAAACAGTCATGCGATGTAATGGGAAGAAAGCGTACTGTACTCGTAGAGTACATGAAGCAGCATCACGCAAGTCTCATGCGTTGTAAGAAGACCATTCTAAGCTATGGTTGATGTAACTAAGTACACACAAGAAACCCTCACCATAGGCTCTTGTCAAAAGTCCATTGATCCATCGCCCATCAACCCCCCACGGGCAGGAAAGAAGCGAAGCGAAGAAGAGGGATCAACCCAACAAATTTCCCAGCCCCATCTTATTCTTCCCTGCCGAGCTACCCGGCCTCTCCCCCTCTCTCCCCTGCCCACTCGGCCCCGAGATCGACCCCCGCTCATTACTCTCACTGACCAACGCCCCCGCCGCTCCCAAGCTCAGACTCCCTCCAATACTCCCCGGCGACCTTGTCAACGGCGGAAGCATCATCGGCGACCCCCTTCTCTCTCTCCCACCCCCAGCACTGGTCGGTACAGGCGGCAAACCCAACGAACTTTCCCTGCTAGTCGAGAGAGGCCGGAGGGACCCCGTCTCTGGGCTAGTGACGAGTATTGGGCGGCTTGGACTGGTGCGTGACCGGGGCGAGAGTGGCTGTCGAGAGGAAGAAGGGTGGGCGTAAGGATGATGTCTCGACCCCGATGGCGCATGCGAAGAATGGCCCCTCGACCCCGTCCTACTCGATCCAAGCTCTTCCGGCCTCGGTAAACCCCTCCTCTCTCTCTCCCTCTCCCCCGGAGCAGGTCCCTGCGGCCAAGGAACGCCAGAACGCTCATACTCTCCCGCCCCTGGGAAAGGCGAATAGCCAGCCGCCGAAGGCGGGGGGTAGGTATGCCCATGCGGAGAGGGCGAAGGTAAAGCCGACCTTGGATCCCTCGGGTCTCTTGGGTCTCGGGGATCTTGCATGTAACCAGGATGAGGCGGCATGGATTGATGATGCCTCCCCGGGCCCGGCACAGGGTGCGTCGCCGGTCTCCCTCTCCCTCCCGCGCTTCCACCATAATACCCCGCCGGATACCCATGCTGGCTGGGATGCGGCAGCCCCGGATGATACCCCGCCGGGCTCTGCATCGACTGCCTCCTATACGGCTCATACGCCGAAGGCGGCGGTGGAGGGGGCATAGCGTGCCCTGGAGGAGGGTAGCCGTAGGGATGGGTATGCGATGGCGGGGCGTAAGGGTAGTAGGCGTCTGGAGGAGGGGGTGGAGGGTGAAGCCGTGATTCGGCTTGTGGATGGCCGTGATGGGGCGGGACATGGTGGGCGTGGGGGGGATAGTCGGAAGACCCACGAGATCGCTTGCTCGACTGTATTTGGGGTGGAGGAGGAAGGCCTTCGTCTTCTTCCGAGTCGGCGGCGGAGGATTTCCGCTTCGACTTGCCTGCGGAGGGACCTGTCTTGGCGGCTAAAACATGGATCAGCGATGACTCCCGTGGAAAAGGGAGGGACGTACGTTGGCGAGGATCTTTCCGGACTCGGATCTTGAGACCTTGCTCCGCAAAAGACACCGACAGATCTGTCGCCTCTGCTCAAACCATCAGCATGATCGAGCACATCAACAACGACAGAGACTTACTCGACATTCCAGGGAACTTCTTTGCCGAGTACACCGAGAAAGTCGAAGTAAACATCGTCGTACAGTAATACACCTCCTGACTGCAACCCAGTATCAGCTCTCCAACCCATTACCCAGGCATGAAAGAGGACCCACTCGACGATCTCAAACAACGTCAACTTCAACTTGTACCTCCCCTCCTTCCTCACCCCCAGATCCGGAAAGACAAAGAACGCAGCATCCGTATTATCCAAGTCCTTCAGATGGTACAAACTCGACACGGGCGTCCCGGTCAAGAAGCGTGTCTTGCCATCGTCGATGACATGCAGTTCGTCTTCTTGCTCTTCTCCACCGACTAAGCAGGCGAAAAGGAAGTAGTATGGATCTACGGCAAAGTCAGCCATTGATCTTGTCTTGCAGGGGGATGGGGGACGGGGAACAGGGGATGGGGGACGCACTGGAGATGGGGCTCTGACTCTGCATGAACGTCATTCCATCCGGTCCTGGCTCTGGCCGTCTCAAGATATTGTGTCGGGGGTCTGTAGGCGTGATATCCGACCCGTGCTGGTCGATGATCTTTAACTGAATGATGGGCGTCGGGTCTACCGGTCTTCTATCCGCTGCCACCCAGTCAGCTCATCTTCTCCTTCAAGAGGCAAGAGGGAACGTAGAGGAGGAGGGGCTTACATTTGTCTCCAACACCGCACATCCTCGCCTGCATCGGCTGTTGTCGAATGATCAATTCGTACGTACTAAGCACGCATTGATGGTCCGTCGCAAGTTCGATATCGGCACATGATTTGGCAGTTTCAAAAGCCGCCCGAGAAGGAGGAGAAAGAGGAGGAGGTCGAGGGAGGGCGGGAGACATTGGAGTGGGCGGGTCGTTGGTCGGTAAGAGCCGAGAGAGTGGACGCGCAGGAGGGCGGATGGTTGGTAGGATGGTTTTTGGACGGCGCGATGGATCGGGAGTTGGTGTGGATGGGCGAGAGCGATGATGAGAATGAGGCGGCACGTAGACGAGTTGATAACCAGCCGGGGGCGGAGGGATGAAGATTGATGTCGGAGGAAGACAAGAAGCAGAAGCAGAAGGACACATTGAGAATCAGCACTCTGTCGCAGTAGATCGGAAAGTTCGGAAAGAAAAGAGTCAGAGTTTAAAAGCAAGAAGCATGAGAACAATAAGACCCCTCGTCTTTATGAAACGTAGAATCAAGGCAAGGGATTGTACGACCCAGAGCCGGCGGTCTCGGTCGATCACCCAAGAGGACAATAAGAAAACCTTTCCCTCAACCCTCCATCAGAGCAGAATACACAAAGTCAACCGCCTCCAAGGGTACGGGGACGATATCATACTATCCCTTCCCTCAGCCTCTCGTACCGCCCTGGAAAGAACAACCCTTAAAGGTATCCTCCCTGCAGTTGAAAAGGGGCTTGGAAGGCAGTGACAAGGGTGTGGACAGATTGAAAGGAAGGGGGGACGCGAAGGCGATGATGTCGGAAAGTTGAAAGATCTTTTTGTTGGGGGTGGAAAGGATGGGATAGGGCTGTGTTTGGGGATGTGTTGTGGGTTGTGTAGGAGGAATCGTAAGAGAGGGGGCGGAGGGAGAGGATGGAAAGTTGGGCGAAGGGCATGGTGTCGCCTCCTTGGATGTAGATTCCAGAGAACTGAGACGTTCTATGAAAGGCATCAGCGGCCGATCACAGCTCATGTACGAGAGAAAACTCACCGTTCCGTATCCTTCCACATGGACATGCAACCCAGTAACCAACGAGACAAACAAGAAGTGCAGCAAAGACACACGATCACCCCCGACCCCAGAACGACCTCCAAAACATCCGATGATGCGCAGACGGGTGACCTCCCAACAGCCGACCCAAAAGATCGCCCGCTTTCCCCTTCGACACAAGCCACAAAACACCGATCCCGAGTCTCGACGCCAATACACCAGAGCCCAGACCGCTCCAACATGACGACCAAGCCATAAAGAAGATTATTTCGGACCCAAGCAACACTTTGCCCGAGCTCGAATTCAAGAACCAGAGAATCACAGAACCAGATAGACAAAAACAGGGTGGAGAGCATCACTCACATATTCTTACGACCTTGCCGTTTCTGCGCCCATGTCAGCATGCACCCTCTCGTTCAAACTAGCTCCAACCCACTTGAATGACCGGGACATATTCGTACGCATAGTCGATGCCCTGTATCCACTTTCCATCCTTCTCGCCCCTCTTCTCCTTATCACCGGAGCCAGAGGCGCCAGCTTGGTTCTGTTTCGCAGGCAAAGTCAATCTCGCATCTCTCCCCCGTCTCTTGGCTCGTACCTCTGCTTCCTCCCTCTGCCGCTCGTTCTCTTGGTCTTGAATGTCGGGTCTGTCGGCAGGACTGGCGTGCGAGGGAGGGTGGGAGAGGGGGCTGAGGATGACTGGGCGGGGGGATTGTACAGACATGATTTATACGGAGAGATAAACAACGTAGAGATGAACAATTGGTAGATGGTTGACTGGACTTCCGTCAGCGCGCACTCTAGACAAAGTTGCCTCATGCCACTCGGCACAGACCACCTGCTGCGCCCAAACACAGGGGGCTCTCGCACTCGGGTCTCTCGGGAGCAGAAGCGATCAGATGCACAAGCACTCACATGGGGTACAGCACACAGAAACAGATCAACCGGGTGTTGTCTTGTGCCTTTCTATCCACAAGTTTGGAGCAGTGGGGGCAGTACGAGATGAGAACAGGGGCGGAGAGGGAAGATGGGTGGGGGTGTGGGTATATAGCGTGGGTGTGTCCTTTGTCGGGCCTGCCAGGGGGCAAAGGAGCGGCGTGGGGAGTGATGCCAGGACGGATTGATGCGTGATGCCGAATACAGGGTGCGTGGAGTGGCAGTTGAAAGCCGTAGTCGATTACCTTTTGCTGTCGGATGACAATAGGAAAGTGGAGGAACGGATCGACTTTTTTTCAATTGAGGAGATCAATTCAAGCTCCAAGGTTTCGCTGGCTGATCCATCCATCCCTCTCTTCTGCGTCTTCTCGGCCCTCACCGGCGCCGAATATCCCCTCACCAACCCCACCATCTACAAGGCACTCTAGGCACAATTTCCCCTCCCTGCGCCATTTTTTACGCCCGAAGTAGCCGGTGCTAAACCTTGGAGCTTATATCTTGCATATGCCCGGCCCATGTGGTGAGCATGGAGTGCATTACGAACAGGGCAGTCTTATTCGGTCTTTGGTGACTTGTAGAGGCACGTCGAGATGTTTAGGGCATTCTACATATTCTATTGATGGCCAGAACGAGCTCCAAGTGCGTCTCCTAGTGGGCGATCCGGCCAAAATGAAGGGCTCCTTTTGTTGCGGATTTGTAGGCTGTGGACTGCGGGCTAATTGCTTTGAAGCAATGAAAGGCTGCTTATCATGAGGCCGATCTTTTGTAGGGCGATCATGGTGCAACTATAGAAAATAAGCACGTGAACAAGTTGAGCGATACCAAATTTCAAGAGACCCAAAAAAGAAGGCTCGCTTGGGCATATAGCCCTCTCTTCTAATTTTCGGTCGATGAGACTTCTTTCTTCACTACGCTTGACCGAATGGAGGGTTGAATGTTGATTGTCGACCGAAACCAAGCTGACATGAGTAACTACAACGCCCCAAAGGTTTGGTTGGGCCTTCGCTACTCGTCCTTCTTGTCTCAAGTCCCGCGCTGTACAACTCACCAGCCTCTTCTCGGCGCGTTAAATACGCGACTACCTCGCCGTTGTATATCACCAGCGCCAAATATGCCTGTGTCACCGTCCAAGTCTAGAGCAAGAACGCACAGCGATCCGGACACCTCAGACGTTCGATATGCGTAATATCTGACGGCACCCTTACGTGTGTACGGAAAGTGCGAGCCCGCTATGCCGGATAGGAAGAACCCTAAACCGTCCGGCCTTCTTCTTCAACAAGATAGGCGGCTACTTCAACATGTAGGATTGTGGGGATCGGATGAGACCTACTTTGTGCTGTCAGTAAGGCGGCAGGGTGGCGAACGAGGCAACTGATTGATGCACGAGAGCATAGTCGGGTTTGGCAGAAGGTGCAGTGGTTGACCGACGACGTCCCCGCCCGCCTCGAGCTTTGCTATTCCCCTGTCTATCATCAAGTCACTATAGATAGTGAGACAGCATCGGTCTTCATCTGGTCCAGCAGCAATAACTTCTCTATCCCCCCATGCTACACCTTGAGACGACGGTGCAGAGTATCTTCACCGACAACGCAGCCACCACCAACGATTGAGAACGCACAGCGCTCAGGACACCCAGAACCGTAGTTTTTACCAGGGTCGACCCCCTCTGAGGCCCCCTTCACTGTGAAAAACTCGCGCTCTTTGTGCTGCACCCCCCACTTTGCACGCCAGAGTACGAAGAGGAAGAACGCACAGCGCTCGGGACAGATTTGTTGTCTGGACATGCGGAGGGGACCGAAAAAGGTAGTCAGGGCCGTGGGAGCGGCCACTCCTACTGGTGTCCCGATCGCTGTGCGTTCTCTTTCAACCTCACTCTGCGTACCATGGTCCACCTCTAGGACACTCTTCTCGTACTGTACACAAGATGAGCATATTCTTCTCGATGCAAGAACTGTAGGGTCCACTCCAGCCGCAATTTATTCGCAACAGAATATGTGTGTTTCGAACTTCTGGAGGGGTTGTGATCAGTCACTTCCGGGACATTATGAGATCAACTTGAACACGAGAAGTCAGCATCCATTACCGTGTATGTATATGTGAGTGACTATACTCGTACTACTAACAATGTTAGGTGCGATAGACTTGACTGGTTTGCGGCCATGTTTGAAAGGTCCGGACGGACTTGGCGGAAGCAAAATGAAAGGGGGCGCTATGCGGTGTGTTCGTGGCACCCACAAGCCACAACCGTTCAGATTGGTAGCATTGCGGCGGTGTCCGCTGGAGATTTCCGACTGACTGGGCTATGTTGTGGGAATCTCTCGCTATCTACCAGAGTCTTTACGTCCTTGCAACGTAGAGTATTTTTGCTCTGATCCCTATAAGCGGGGTATGAGGTGTAGATGAAGCCATGTAACGATACTGTTTGAGCGTGCTGTCAACCGGACGATCACTCAACGTTGGCGATGCGACAAACAAATTTCAAAGAGGGGTCTCGCGCCCACCTTTCATCCATACATAGCTAGACAGAGAATCTTTCATATCCCCAGGTCGTCCAAAAAGAGACCTGCTGGAACACATACCTTCCTGTCGACAGTGCATAGCAGACGGCGACCTACTACTCTTTGCCTCTTCGATCCATAGCGAGTACAGGAAGACATATTTGTGGACCGACTGGGTGAACGCACAGCGCTCGGGACACTCTCATTAAAGTTCATGTATCCAAAAAGACATACGAAGACAGATTTCCGCGGCGGGATCTCGATTAAATCACAAACCGCTCCAAAGTACTGGGCCTCCAAAGTGCCCAAATCTCGCTGATCCATTGATGTAGCTCATGAGGGCCCTACTTGCTTGTTGCTTTTTCAAGGAGTATACAGTCAGAGGTGGCCATAACAGGTGAACGTACAGCGCTCCGGACACCGACTTGGGCTGACGCTAATAAATCACGATTCTCGACCTCTAGCCACAGTTCTCGACCGCTAGCTCTGTTGCGTCAGCCATCGTCGCACTTCTCCGAGTAAGAAGGTGCTATGCACGTACTCTCGACTCTGTCGGGCATGCGGCAAAGGAGGTCGAGCGGGAAGGGCTGTTTGTTTGGTGCTGTTGAGATAAGATTGGGATGGGAGCAGGAGGGGTGGTGAGTAAGCGAAACGATTCAGTGACAAGTCCACCGTACAGACAATTGTACAATCGAAAAGGAGGAGAAAGCGGATCATGTTAAAGAGACTTGATATTCATGCTTCTGTACCTCATGCTAATACTATACACCAGCTACTTCAACCCTTTGAAAGAGAGAACGACCCTTCGGTAAAAACAACCCATGCTTTTGATTGTCCTTTCTACTCAATGTCACCAACCTGGTCCTCCTCTCCCTCATCCGGCACATAGCTCTTCCCTCCCAAGATCTCTCCAGCCCTAAACGCACTGGTCGACCTCTGCCTGCGCTCTTGCCCTTGGTCCGCCCCACGTCCACGTCCACGGCGGTCATCTCCCAACGCCGAGGTGGTAGACGAAAAGTTGACGTTGGAGCCATTAGAGCCACTACCATTCGGCAGCGCCTGAGTCGTACCCTTGGTGGAAGAAGAAGACGAGTTGGGAGGGAGCGGGTTGCCTTGGGCGTCGGCGGGGACGTAAGAGACGACGTAGCCGAGCTTGCCGGGGGGGTTGGCGCCGAGGCAGTGGAGGCATGTGAGTTCGGGGTAAGCGACGTAAGACGCAGGGGGGCTCTGTTGGTTGTCGGAGAGGGAGAGGGAGGAGACGCCGTTGGTAGCGCCTTGGGTACCATCCCTGGGACATCGTCAGCTGGTGAAGACACGTGGACGTGAGAGATAAAAAACTCACCCGGCAGGAGCCCAAGGCCTGAGGACGTTGGAAGAGTCGACTTGGCCGGCGCCATTGCTCTTACCGCCTTGGCCTTGCTGGCCGGGGGCGAAAGAGGGATGCCAGATGATGGCGGGGAAGGTAGCGTTGGGGGCGGGGCCGTGGGTGTGAGACATTGTTTGGTTCTTCTGGGTAGACGTCAGTAGGATGTGGTGGAAGAGGGAGGAGAACGTACGATGTATGTTTTGTGGCAAGAGTGGATGAGGAAAAGAGAGCAGAGTGAGCCGTCTTATATATGGCTGCACGCCCTGGTACTGCCGGCCGAAGAAATGTCACATGACAAGCCATGACACCACTCCTTTGCCTTTCTCTCGACGCATGACCCATTCCGAAGCATAAGCGAGCATATTATCCCATCTGGTGAAGCTGTATACGTGCTATTTCGAATGATTAGCAGAGCATTAGAAAAGCGGGCGCGGTATTTCGAACAGCGGCAAGAGGAGAGATGGGAAATGCCAAGATGACAGACACGTGGCGTCATTCCCGGGGCGAGTCTCGGCTGCGTCGTCCACGTCGACGAGGGGCACGTTCGGGGCTCTCAGATCTGGAGGTATGCATGCGAGGGTATAATTGTCACTGTGCCGTACAAGCATGCATCATCCTGGACAGTCGACGAAAAAGTATAGGCAGAGGAAAGAAACGTGCCTTCGGGAGATTATCCGGTTCCAGCACACTTAGCCGGAGGGGCCGGTCTTCCGAACTGTGGCGTGGCGGCTTGTTGGGTTCGCTTGCTTCGTCTGCAGTTTTTTTGTTGCAAAGAGCAGCATGACGCTGAGAAGAGCACTTTGAGTAAGCAGTAGAGGACAGCTTGATATTTGATACTGGAAAGAGTGGCAAACGGAGACTCAGATTATGTCGAGCTTGTTGGAAAAGACGTAGGCCAGTCCGTTGCTTTCTTCTTTCCCTCTGAACACGTATTCCCCTGTTCATGTCTTCAAGCCGCATGATCGTCAACTCTAACACCCTCTTCACAGTCTTCACAAAGCAGAAGCAAAAACAACAAGACAGCAAAAAGCAAAAACGACGGCACCCGGGATTCCCAGGTGGTCCCCCACCCTGGTACTAACCGAGCGCTCTCCTAGTTGACTTCGCGGATCAGACGGGACGCGGTACTTTGAGGAGGCTATGGCCGTCGATATCTGTTTTAAACCTGCATTGCATATATGGCTATGTACATCTCTGCCCAGGATACTTTCACTACTCGATATGTATAGCTGTGGGACTAGGTGTTTGCCTATTTACCCCCCTTGGCCCCGTGGCTCTGGGCTTGGGCGAAGCTACCCTTGCCAGAAACGTTGCCGATGTCGCTGTGGAGGCCAGCAGCCTCGGAGCCTGATATGCCAAAGTCAGTATGTTTCCGAGTCCCGAAGAAGATAGCTCACCTTTCGCCACTCCCCCAGAGGCGAAGCCTGCACCGGAGAGGCCGGGACCGCCCTTGGCAGCCGAGCTCTGAGCGTTTGCGAAGTTGCTACCGCCTTTGACATTGCCAATGTCGGACTGGATGCCAGAGGTGTAACCGTCTAGTTTTGGGCTCGGTGTCAGTATATGTGGCAGCATAATGGTGGAATTGATACTGACTGTTGGACATGTTGATTGTTGGGGTGTTTTGGTATGTTGTAGAGTGTGGTGGTTTGATGATGAAAAGCTGGTTTGGGGAGTGAGCTGAGATGAAGAGATATTGCTCTCTTTTATGCGCATTCTCGTCTTCTTCCATCATGTGACACATCTACATCTGAGCAGCATGGCGCACAATCAGAACAGAAGCACCGGACTGTCGGATGTCGCAAGTCAGTTACAGTGGCGCAGGGGACGTCAACGCCCGTTGCTGCGAACGCCCTTCTGATGTTGATATCAACAGTAGTGAAGAATGTCCTGGCCCTCTCGGCCAGTAGCATTGCTGCTGACAATAGAGCAGTTGGAGCCCGACCTCGCCTCCAGTGTCTTCAGACGTCCGGACTGTCGTCACGCAGCGACGGGCACAAGATGGCGTGGGATGACGAGAAACGCCACTCCGAGTCTCATCTATCTACTAGCGCATGGCGCCTCTCGATTATTCTTTGATGATATTGGTGCGCTCAAGTTGATCTACAACATCAGTCATGTACGCGTGCTTTGTCGTGTTCACGATTGAACAGACCATACTGTTCCGTTGTCAAGCAAACGCGCCTAGGTTGACGCCACAGAACTCTTCCATACGCCTCGAAGATGCTCTGCGTCCTTTCTTTCTCCGCTGTTCTCCTTTTGGAGACAGTAGAGTACGCCTCCATCAAAGAGTACTGCGTGGGGCTCGGGGGCCTCGGCGGGTGGCCAGGGGTGCTGGGGTTCACCCCCTCGGCCTCCTCGACCGATCTGCTCAAATGTTACGAGCGAGGTGTTCGGAGCCTCGGGGCGCTGTCCAAAAGACCTCGATCTGTCGCTGTCCATATGGGTGCACGTTCGAGACGATTCTGGCAACTGAGTAGAGCCACAGAGACATAGACAGAATACGGAAGCCTGATCCACTACTCTACTCGTCCACGGGGGAGTGTACGACGTTGCTCTTCCATCATGGGCCAATTCAGCCTCCATCTTCCTTAGCCTCTTCATCCTCTCTAGCAGCGACGCCTCCCTCTCTCGCATCTTCATCCAAGCTTCTTATATCTCTCTCGCCTCTCTTGCTCGCTCTGCATCTCCCTCTCCCGCGCCTCCTTCTGTCGCCTCACAACTTCCTGCAGTTTTTTGTTCGTTCGGCAACTCCGTCTCCCGTAAACGCTCCGCCTCCCTTCCCTGATCTCTCTCCACAGCAAGCTGATTCGCCTCCCACCCTGGATCTTGCGAGTTTCACCCGTTCATTCCTCCTCATATCGGCGACCAGCAGAGACCGAAATTTCCGCCAGCTCAACCATCTGTGTCTACAGTCACAAACGGGTCGTTGGTCCCCGCGAGCTTCTTTGGCGTTTTGCGTAGCAAAGTCGAGGATAGCTTGGCTGCTGGTCGGGTGTATGGAATCGCCGTTCATGGCCTTCACGAGAGCGTTGTCGACGTGTCGAGAGCCGCTGCGGAATGAGGCTTGAAGTTGTTGCTTTTTGGGCTCATTCGCTGGGAGGGGGTCGAAGAGAGAGGCTTAGTACTGTCGCTGCCGAGTGCCCATCTGTCTTGTAAAGACGCCCGTTCACAGCTCCACACTTGAGCCAGAAAACAATACATTCTTATACCGTATATCTATTCCAAAAATCATGACCCCCGTCAAACTACTTCATCCAAGACCAAACATTAATGTTTCACTGATCCTCAATTCTCACTCTCTTTTCTGATCTAGGCGCTCAAATCACCCTTGTAGATATAGCCATCCTCATGCGGGGGCGTGAGTTTGTCGTGCAACAAGCCCGCCAACTGCTGGTACTCCAGATCGCTCTCGACGTGGGTAAAGTTGACATGTTGCCAAGGCTGGTTGGAGGCTTCTTCTTCTTTACGGCGCTGTCGTTGATCGTTCTGTTTTCGGGTCAGCCACAAGTACGCAGAAGGAGAGAGAGGAGGGGGGCATACCTCGATACGAGACTTTTCCTGTCCAGCCTGATCATAGTTGCCACTCCTGATTCCCTTCGCCACCTTCTCCCACAGCTTCCTACTCTCCCACTCTCCCTGCTCCTGCAGACTATTCACAGTAACATCCTCCAACTGCACCGTCGAATCACAAAACACCGGGCCCTTCTTGCCGATATTCGACACGCCGGTCCATTGGCCTTCATAAGTCTGGGTGTGCTTGGAGGGGTGCGCAGAGGGGGCGATGGTAGCTTTGAAGGTGTGGGCTTTACCGGAAAAGTAGCCTTTGCCCTTGTAGTCGATTTGGGCGGTGAGGTTGGTGGAGGATTGGATGGCGTTGGAATCGGTGAGCTCGATGTAGGGGCTACCCCAGAGAACGCCTTCGATCCTGAGCCGGGCTATCCGGAGAATGAGCGTCCGTTCTGTGAGACAGTAGGAGGGAAAGGGACGTACGAAGGGTGATCAAGTACTTTTCCTCTTTACCGCCAGTCTTGGGCTGGACAGTCAAGATGGCATGTCCAGATTGTTTAACGTTGATGGCTGTGCCAGTGAACGAAGTCTTCTGGCCAGAGTGACCCTGCAGCTTGACGCCGGCGACCTTGTTCTCGATATAGTAGGCAGTCTTGACAGGATATCAGCACCATCGCGCTTACTAAGCAGAAAAGAGGACACTCACGATAGGAGGGTGGTGGGACACTTGCTCGACGATAAGCTTGGTCTCGCCCCGGCCTCCAACGTCGGGCCAGACACCGTAGAAAAGCTCGCCAAGGACGGGGTTGAGAGGCTAATCACCGTGCGTTAGATCGAGGGGGCATGGTGTAGGTGCGCGGAATGCGCGGAATGGGTGATGAACTGACCTTCTTCTCGGAACCCATCTTTTCGTTACGAGTCTGTATTTCATATCAGCTCTAAGCCTCTTGGTTCTGATAGAAAAGACTTACAGTGTACTGAGCTCGCAGAGTACCGATGAACCACCTCAGAACCCTCTCCATACGCTCAAACTCATCCTTGCCCTGGGAGATGGCGGCGAATTCGTCGGGGTGCTGACACCAGTAGGCAGGGAACTCGGTGAGGGAGGTGGGAGAGAGGATGACTGGCCCGGATGGTCAGTGGACAGAGAGATGCGTTCCAAGGACACTACGCACAAGGGGGAGCAGTCATAGAGCTCAGATCGCCAGTCATCCGGGTCAAGCTCTTGATGAAACTGGCCCATCCGGCCTTCTGCTCTTCGGGGACATCGGCGCCTGCCATGGTTGTCAGTTAATGTCGCCACTGGGATTATATACAGAGGGTAAGAAGAGAAAAGAAGGAGATCGGAATGGGTCGTCAAGAGGGTTAGCTGAAAGGAGCGCCTTGGGAATGGGGGTGAGCCCCGCAGGCTGACTACCATATCAAGCTAAGTGATGACGAGGAACCGCTCTGTGTTTGGCTCAAGGGCCGTCTGGAAATGTCTGAGACGGAAAAGGAACGGCGCAGGTGGTGGACAACAAAGGAGCGATGGGGTGGATGGGGGGGGGCTTACCTTCGGCCTTGACTTCTTCGTTGGCGGACTTGAGGGAGCCCTGGGAGGGGCGGCGGGAGGGGACGGCGGACATGGGGGGCTGACGAGATAGAAAATGAACAGAAACCAACAAAGAAGTGCCACAGACGCTCACGGCCGCGGAGAGGACACCGCACAGCTCATGCTCATGATGTCATCCACGTGGAACTCGCGTGCCCCCATTTTTGGGGGGGCGGCGGGCCCCGCTGCCACTCTGTGCTCTCCATCGTATCTATGCATTCAACTACTCGAGTACGAGTACTGCTCAACTATCTCTACTTTGTCTCGGGCGCCTTCTCTTCGAGGTTTCCAGTGTCCATCCTTGAGAAGCCACTAAACATGGTGTCTTCCTCGCTTTGTTGAACCGAGTATCCGGACGAGAACATCGGCTGATTGCTCTGAGATTGACCTGACGTGGAAGTATTGGTCGCCGAAGCACGCGAACGGCTTGGCATACTATTGAGCTTTTCCATCTGCTCCTTGGAGATGTTAGAGCTGCTCTGTTGGGACATGTTTTGGTGATTGTTTATCTTTGATGACGGTTGTGGAGGAACTAATGGATGGGGGACTATCTAGAGCTGCGAGGAAGGGGAGGTACTTATAGGCTGCATAATGATTGACTCGCATATCTACATGAATGGTGTCTCCCTCGGTCACAGAAATCTGGTGATAGGAAAGTATAGTACTCAGCAGCTTCTTTTCAACGATCGCAGATTGAAAAAGAGATGTATGGTCAGCGAGTTATCATCCTTTCTATCGTGTTTCCGTGATGAGAAGGACCTTTCTCCCCGACCGAGGTATAACCGGGCAAAGAAAGGAACAAGGGGAAAGGAATGAAATGCCTGTTTTGTTGCCGCCTCTCATAGTGAGGCAAGTTTTTCACATATGCCGCTTGGCGAGATGATCGCTCTCACGCAGCGCATGCTGCGGGTCAGCAGTGTGGGAAGCTCGGCAGTGGTTCGACCTGGTGAGCCGGGAACCCGCATCGGATGAAAAGAACAAGTGGCCGATGGTGCTCGAGCCGTTGAAAGTGTTTGTGTACAAGGTAACCACAAATGCCTAAGATATCAGACGACGACGACGACATCATCATCGCGCTCGGGTATTCAAAATGTACTCGTACAATTCATCTTCCATCAATCTTCTTCTTTGTACAGAACCGTCTTCATTATAGATACTGAGCCTTCGACTGTCCTTACACTGTACAAATCTCCATTCTCATCACACAGCATCACGTTCAACGTTTCTCGACAAACAAAGCTCCGGTGACAGTCCCGCTCAATATCATCAGGGATGAAAAGAGCAAAAGCACGCCCTCCTCTTTTCATCAACATCGCTATTGACAGGAGAACAGGAATTGAAGGGAATCACGACTCACATAGTTGTTGAAGCCGTATCCGCCGATAGCGCCATGGAGAGCGTCATACTTGAGAAGTGCTTCAGATATGGGGCCGGATGAAAAGTTGCCGACACCTCTGGTAAACATGAAGAATGAGAATATCATCGCAAACTGGAACGTATTATCCTCTGCAAACCGTTCAGTACGCCAAACGAGGAAACCATCAGCACCGTGTAAACTCACTCGCAATAGCAGCATTCATCTTACTCCAAACCGCACAAAAACTCGGCCCAAACATCCCAAACACCGCACAAAACGCCACCAACATCCCCTTCGACGTCCCAAACCCCCACAGAAAGGCGACAGACAAGCCGCTGACGAGGCAGGAGATGAGGATGACGATACGCATGGGGAGGCGGTCGGAGAGGAGGCCCATGAGGGCGTTGCCGGGGACGGAGGCGGCGTTGAGGATGGAGAGGAGGTTGGCGCCGTTGGGGTGGGAGAGGTGGAGGTCGTTTGCGTATGCTGAGAAGGGTTGTAAGCTAGGGCTTGTAGGCCTGTGAAGCAACGCACTCGGGATCCATAAGCTGGGGATGAAATTACCAAGACTCGTCAATAGGATAGTAGCAAGACTGACAATCAGCAGAGTACTCTTCATGAACGACCAGTCGGGTGTATTCTCCCTCCTTCTTTCGCTATCGGGGTGGTACCGAGAAGCGATAGGCACGCGACGGCGGATGAAGCAGAGACAGATGGTACCGACAACTCCAAAGACAGACCCGGTGATGATCATGGCGTTCTTGTAGCCGAGGTGTTGGAGGAGACCGCTCATGATGAAAGGGAAGATGAAGCCACCTGGTAGACAAGTCAGCTTCTGTGCGGTCACAGAGCGTTGGGACTCACCAGTGCCTATACGAGTGAAAACGCCACAGGAGAATCAATAAGAGAATCAGCGCCGACTTCACATGGTAGCCGTATGCTGACCTGTACCTATCAGAACGTCAGTAACGCTTGAAGAGCCTGATACACTCCTACTCACCTGCGTACATCACACCAGAGGCTAGACCCCTTCTGGCATGGAACCACTCAAATAAAAGGGTACCACAAGGAAAGTACGCCGCGCCCTGATGAGACGGTTTAATCAGCTTCGGCCTACCTCGCGTGGGAGAGGCGTACTGCAAGAGGATACAACAATCCGATAGTCACCAAGATGTGCCAAGGCTGACGATATAAATCAGTCACGGTCATTCATTGCACCTCATTACCTTCGAGGCGAAAGCACTAGCAATCAAAGCAACAGAGGCAGCGAGGATACCCATGACCTGGAACGTTTTCTGCCATCGCGGAACTGCCGTCAAGAGTCTAGATGTTCTTATCAGCAAAATGTGTATTGACTCTCGGAGAAACCCGACTTACGGCCCGATGACAGCAGAGTTCATGTAAAGCAATCCGGTTTGGAGCGTCGCTGCAAGGGTCAGAGTGGAGCTCGACTGGTCCGGGAAGAGCGTCGACGTCCAAAAAGCAAGAAGCACGCCAATAGCAAACGGGATACCCCAGACCAATATCTCAATGATAGTAGCCGCAGCTAGAAAGATCCATGCTTGCTTCCCTCCGTCTACGGGAGGGAGCGCATACTGCGCGATAGGCTCGATATCTTCATGGTCGTTTGTAGAATGGTAAGAGACGATAGGGACGAGTGGGATGGCAGATGAGCTTTTGGGGAGGTCGGAAAGATCTATGGTTTCTTCGGAGACGTGAAGTTGGTGTTGCGGAATGGCCATCGAGTGGGTTTAGCTGGTAAAGCTTGGCCGCGCGGCGGAGAGAGTAGGATGGGGGTACGTGAAGGGCAAATATCGGCCAGTATATATATGCAAGGCGACACCTGCTAGCTCGTTTCTCATGAGTCATAGTCACGATAAGGATAACGCATCGCGGGGCGTTAGGATTTAGAGTGACGATGCCCCTGCACCGGAATTCGCCGACGGATTTTTTTAGCACATGACAAGCCACCGGTGGTGTCGCAAGCCGTTCTATTATCAGCTGTCTTCTATTTCAGCTCGCGAGGGTGTGAATATGGAACCGGATAGGCCTGCTACATGACCTGATCACCCGCGTGCCCTGAGGCAGGGATGATAAGGAAGTGACAAGGCGATTACTGTACATCGCAATTGTCTCATCGTACGTTACCGCCACGCCCAGTGATTATCACTCAACGTTGTTGTTCGTGGAGCCCTTCTCCTTTCAGTCGCAAAGCAGAACATGTGGCCTATCGAAGCGGAAATTGTACGTCAAGGTTAAAGACCATCTAAAATCCACCGGAACATGTGCATGAGAATCCGGCAGTCAGGGTAAAACCCAAGTACAAGAGCCCTACAAACTCCATTATAAAAAGACTGTCCTTGTTGGGAGCAAGCAGCGACACAAAGAAGACGAAAGAGAGAGCTCTACTATCTACCCAAGCCGCTCACTGTGTACTACTACTTGTTGTAAGATGTATGTTATTGCAAAAAATGAATAGATGGGAGAAAAGATGAACGCATATACTTTACCAACAGGGAAATGTGTACCGTAGCAAAATCATTAATACTTCCACATGAGTCCCGTAGCTGCACTGGCAAGAATGGTGAGAGTCGCATAGATAATGAGGATGCCCTTCGGTTCATTGTCAGCATATTCGTTTCTCGTTGACTGAAAGTTGGGAAGCAAAGCTTACATAGTTGTGAAGACCATAAGCACCGCTGGCTTTGCCGTTCAAAGCTGTAAGTGTCAAAAGGGATTGTGAAATGGGTCCGCAGACCAAGCTGCCGACACCTCTGACAAGTGTAAATATCGCGAGCACCAGCGGCGGTGCCACAGGATCGTCCTCTATTCCATCCCATAAGCTTTCGCACTCTGATCAGATAAAAGACGGTAGAAACTTACTAGCAATGGCCGAAATCATGCCCGTCCAGAGTGTCGCAAAACTCAACCCCAAGGCCCCAAAGATAATTGCAAACCCCACCAACATGCCCCCGTTCGTACCGAAACCCCACAGGATCGCACACGACAAAGCAGCGATAGATAGGTTGAAGAGCATGACTATTTTGAGTGGGATACGGTCGGAGAGGTAGCCCATGAGGGCGTTGCCGGGAATGGAGGAGGCGTTTAGGATGACGAGGATGATTGTGCCGTTTGGGTTGGTGAGGTTGAGGGCATTGGCGTAGGCTGTGGCTCATCAGCGGTGGTCGTAAAATGAAGGGGAGAGGGAGCTTACAAGGGAGCCATAAACTCGGGATAAAGTTGCCGAGACTCATCAGAAAGACCATTGTCGTCCCCACAATAAACCCCCGGCTCTTCAAGAATGCCCAATTGACATTGGCCCCTCGCTTCTCCCTCTGACCATTCGACTTTGGCGCTATGGGAATTCTTGGGCGGATGGCGAGGATAGCAGCAGAGCCTACAAGGGAGTACCCGAGTCCGAAACCGATCATGGTGGCTTTGTACCCCACTTTGTCGAGGAGGAAGGATACGAGGAAAGGCATGATGATACCGCCGAGACCGGTGCCGGCGTAAAGAATGCCGGTAGCGAGACCGCGGCGAGCGTGAAACCACTCAAAGACGAGGGTGATGCAGGGCATATAGGTGATGCCGGAGAAGGGATAGACGCAGCCAAAACAGAGGAGGATGTGTACGGGCTGTGGACAGTATTAGGAAGGATCTCTCGACAAGAGATGGTGGCTTACCTTGGTAGCGAAAGCACTGCCAATCATAGAGAGTACAGCAGAAAGAAGACCGAAGAATTGGAGTTCGCGTTGCCATCTTGGAAGCGCCGGCATAATACTGCACCCCGTCAGTCCATGCCCTTTCCTTTCGAAACGAAAAAACTCACAAGCCAGCAGCAGCGGTGCAAATATAAAGCAGTCCAGTTTGAAGAGTCGAAGCAAGCGTCAAAGTAGCAAGCCCACCTTGATCCTTGAACAGTGTATCGTTCCAATACAAGGCGAGGATCCCAACGGAGAAAGGCAGCCCCCAGACCAAGAGCACGATGACTGTAGCAGCAAACAAAAACAACCACGCCCTCCAGCCTTCGTCAACCGGTGGAAGAGCATAAGACGGTTCGGCATCTTCTGGACCTCGCTCATCGATACGGTTGACGATAGCTGCATGTCGGCTGTTACGAGACTGAGCCTTGGCAAACAAGTCGTGCTCGGAGTATTCTGTGGCGGGAGTCCAGGCGACAGGGGTAGCAGGCACGGATTTGGAGAAATCGTACTCGGAGTGCTCGGACATGGGGGTCATGATAATGGAGTGGGCAGGCTCGGGGTGGGATTGGTTGTAGGAGAGCTCGGGAAGGTTAGAGACGGGGGACATGGCGATGGACGTTGCGGGCTCCATTGTGAATGGATTCGAGGGAGGTGGGGATGATGAGGGCTGTTGGCGTTAGAGAGGTAAGAGCTACGTGCTCTTTATAGCATCGAGATCTAGCTCACCCCACTTCAAAACTGCGCCCCCAACATGCGAGGCGACGGAACAGTCGGAATAAAAAGATCAGCACGAAGCAAGCACGAACAAAAGTCTCACCCCACGGTCCCTATTTCTAGACCATCTGGACCGCCTGGTACCCTCAAGGGCAGGGCATACTGATGTCGGGTAGACTGGAGAACGGCAGAATGAGTGATTTGTCGGTGAATTGTGACTTTTGGAGCTTGAATCGTCGGAAGACCGGGAACGTATGGGGGAGGAAATTAGCCTCAAGCGTCGGTCAACTGTCTGATATCTGATCGTGTGGCAGTGTGGCAGCTGCGACCCGATGACATCCTGTCTAGCGCGGCACCTTTTTCGCATGCATTTCGGAGCTGTGAGAAGGACCATGTCCTTCAGAGGTCTTTTTAAGTTTTTGCTCTCGTCAGAATTGATTTTGAGGGTTGACATACAGCCACTCTTCTGATCACACATCGTCTCTCTCAAGCCGACGTACGCAGGCTAGCAACGCCCGAGGAAAAGCTGCTCCACTCATGTTGAGTGACCTGCACTGTGTTTTCCAATATAGAAAGCCCCGGACCCTGTCATGCCACATCGCGTAAACTTCTTTGGCCAGCGAGTGGATCCAAAGGACGCAAAGGAAAGGGTGCACCGTCCGAGCGTCCGCCAACACTCTGATCCGCCCCCTCCGTCCGCAGCTCGCCCAGGGTCATAGGGCGCACCGGATTAGCGTTTAGTATGAACTAGCATCCAGGCTTAGAGTAAAGGGGGATGTGCAAGTGCAAGAATCCAGGAAAAGAAGATGTAAACATACATAAAGGGGGGCCTTGAGGATCTCTCGGCGATCACTTGTCTGATCGAGGGGAGGCCTGGTTCCTAGCATCCGTGCAGCGTCAGCATGTGCTGATCCCACACCTTTCATGGGCACATTCCTGCAGGCATATGCATATCTCACGTGGATGATCGAACGTGCGTATACTTCGGAAGACAGGTGTAGAAGCCGTACCGGAATAGTCCGTGGCGGACTCCTCTCATTGGGGAAACTGAGAAGGCGATAGAAGAAGGCACGGCACTGAGCTGTCAACAAGCCGTTATCCTCTTGAACGTACGTCCAGTATGCGATTCATCAAGCGACGGCTGGATGGCATATACCGTTCACAACCAGTTCTTGATTCGAGGTCTATGTAGATGGAACGATCACCATATGCATCGTAGGATGAGCCTCAACAATCAGGCGCGGCGGGAGTTGGAACGTCGCGTCTTTCGCCAACAGTCACTCAACATCGGCAATCACCGACTTCCTTTTCTTGCGGGACAATTGGTACTTGCAGCCATTATGCCACTTCTACAGTAAATCATATTCACATATACTAACGGTACATGCAGAGCCAAAGAGGTCCAGAACGCTCTGGCCAAAAAGGCGATCATCATCGGCTACGGGATCGTACGACAACATACCGATGATATCGGTATCCAACCCACCCAGTTGTCCGGCTCTCCGATTCCATCAAACAATCTAGAATACCGTATACTCTGTCGTCTAGACTCGCGTGGATCGAATCGTGGATTCCCCGTGTGGTCCTTGTTCAGGTATCGCAAACGTTAGCTTTTTGTGCATCGTGATCAGGCGCAATCGATGTAGGGCTCGCATGGCTATCTGATACGATCTGTCGATGATATGTCTACCGATCCTCCACCCATGTACGTCTAGATATCAATCGAGCGTTATACAACAACGCACAACAGGGGACCATCCATCCGACAATCCACCGGTCAGAAGCTCATTCAACCTATGCCAACGCTGTGTTCGTTGTCGCCTACCACTGAAACGTCCTGCATCTCGCCCCTACTTTAGCAGAGCACAAAACGAGAATTTGCTACAAGAAGAATAGTTGCATCCTAGTCCACATAACCCCAGCTCTCAGAGCTTCTGAAACCTATGAACAAAGGAATCAAGATGAAAAAAGCCTCTAATGATTCTGCCTCGGTACCCCCGCCGTCTGCGCCAACCTCTGATACTTCTCCGCCCCCCTCACCGTCATCCCCCCACTAAGCTCTCCCGCCGTCTGCCTAAACAACTCTTGCCACGGCGTCTGGCTCTCCGGTACTTTGCCCCTCTGCTTATACGTCCCCCATTCTTTCCTCCTCTTCTCCAACTCTTCGGGCGGGAGGAGGACGTCGGCACGGCGTTTGAGGAGGTCGATCCGGATGCGGTCGCCGTTCTGCAAGAGGCCGAGGGTGCCACCGGTAGCTGCTTCGGGGGAAGCGTTGAGGATACTGGGTGAACCCGACGTGCCGCTCTGCCGTCCATCGCCGATACAAGGCAGCTCGACGCCTTCCTTTACGAGTCTACCTGGAGGGAGCATATTGACTACCTCGGCTGCACCAGGATATCCTTGCGGTCCTGCGCCTCTCATAATGAGGATGGTACCAGCATCGATATTGAGGGAAGGGTCGTCGATGGATTTGTGGTAATGCTCCGGCCCGTCAAAGACTGCTACGGGCCCTTCGAATGCCATCGGGTCGCCCGGGTTTTCCAACCACGCCTTTCTGAACGCTTCTGATATCACAGAAGTCTTCATGATAGCGCTGTCGAAGAGAGAGCCCTTCAAGTGGAGGAACCCTGCTTTGGGCAAGAGGGGTTTGTCGAATGGGAGGATGACGTCGGTGTTACGCGAAAAGTCGTTGGAGCAGTTGGAAGAGATGGATCTGGAGGTTACTGTGAGGGATGTGGGGTGAGGGAGGGCGTTGTGTTTCAAGAGTTCTGCTATCACGGCTAGATTTCCATTAGCACTGTCTCCGGAAAGAGATGGAAGAGACATACCGGGTAAGCCCCCAGCCCGATGGAACTCCTCACAAAGCCACTTCCCCGCCGGCTGCACATTGACCAAAAGTGGCAACTCATACCCCACCCTCTCCCAATCATCCCCACTCAACTCTACCCCTATATGTTTCGCCACAGCAATCAAATGAATCGGCGCATTGGTCGACCCGCCTATAGCTGTACACGCTGCGATGGCGTTCTCGAATGCGGCTTTAGTGAGGATATCGGAGGGCTTGAGATCTTCGCGGACGAGCTGGACGATACGGCGACCAGTGGCGTATGAGCAGGCGAGGCGCTCGCGGTATGGCGCGGGGATGGTGGATGAGCCGGGCAGGGCCATGCCGAGCGCTTCAGCGAGACAGTTCATCGTCGTCGCTGTCCCCACTGTATTACAGTGCCCCACACTACATGCCATCAGCTTGATTTATAAGGTGAGGGAGAGAAAGCGTACGAAGGAGCGGAAAGAGAGACGCGGGTAAAGAATTCTTGTTCGTTGATCCTACCGGCGGCATAGTCTTCTCGACTGTCCCATACGACGCCGCCGGAACCGACGAGCTTGTGACCGGCGTAGCCGTTCATCATAGGGCCCACATTCTGTGTCGTTGTCAGCTTACGATTGAGTAGAAGGGACAGAGGGGACTTGCCATGACAATGGCAGGAATGTTTACTGTTGAGGCTGCCATCAGCAGCGCGGGCGTTCTACGTCTTTTTAGCGACTTTCCGATCCATTTCGGATATTACTTACGTCTTATCACACCCCGTCAAAAGCACAACCCCATCCAGTGGGTATCCAAACAATACCTCCACCAATGACAGATAGCTCAAATTCCTATCCAGACTCGCCGTCGGCCTCTTGCCTGTCTCTTGGATGGGATGACAAGGAAATTCGAAGGGCGTACCGCCTTCTGCGATGATACCGTCTCTGACACGTTTGGCTGTTTCGAGGTGGTGGCGGTTACAAGGGGCAAGGTCGGAACCTGTTTGGGCGATACCGATGATGGGCCGGGTCTTGGGATGAAGCTCGTCGAGGGTGAGGCCGTAGTTCATGTATCGCTCGAGGTACAGCGCCGACATGCCTGATACTTGTCAGCTGCAATCCTCAAGATATGAATGAGCTCACTAGGATCATGCGGATCATTGAACCACTTCTTCGACCTGAGAGGAACAGCAGGCTCGACGCCCTCATAAGCCTGGATATCCGCCGGCGCCGTGAACGACCTCTCTGGCCTGGCGACGAGCTCTTCTTCGTTGGCTCCATTCTGCTCTGCGCGGCCGCAAGTACATCCTTCACAAGCTCCGGACATGGTTGACGCTTTGAAGACAGTCGAATGAAAGAGGACATGAGGGGATATAAGAAGCACGTCGTTGGCTGGAGGCGGCCCGGGCCGAATACCGGACACCCGCCCCGGTACGCCGAGATCAGCTGCTTCTGTGCCGCCTTCAGCCGAAAGTGGGGCAGCCTCATCAAACTGAAAGTCATGCATCTCCCCTATCATTTCGCAGCTGACTTCTCCTCAGCCTCGTCTCCTTCTTCTTCCGGCGCCTGTTCAGTCTCTGCAGCCGTAACCCATTCCTCGTCCTCGTAGCGTGCGTCCCAGTCGATGTAGCGTGCGTCGTAGTTGACTGGTACTTCCGAGAGCGGCACCATACTCGTCTTGGGGTGGAACCCGATCGTGTCGCCAAACTCACCAAGCGATTCACAAGGTGCAGTATAACACATCCAGTCCCAGTGCGATCTAATGTGCGCTGTACGCTCTACGAAGGTACATACCGTAAATGCATTGGTATCATCGTCTCGGACCATGTACGCTTGGGGCAGGTGGTCAATTCGGACTAGGTAATCCCTCAGATAGCTGGTGACGTTCCTTCCCGAGTAGGTGTACTCTACTTTGATAGCCCTACAAATCAGTATCAGACGTGCTGCTGGTATGCAGAGATAGGCGGTATGGAAGTATGAAGACTCACTCATCAGGCCTGTCTTCGACATCCGTGAGTTTGTCAAGGTAAAAGGACATATTGCATGTGGTGTCGGACATATTGCTTGTGGTGTCAAAGTATATGAAGGTTGGCTGATGGGTTGACTTATGTCTGAGCACCGAAACAGGACCCTTATATGTCTTATCGGCTGGCTGATTCGGGGTATTCTATGAGTCAGTATGCCTTACCATGCATTCATAACACCCTTTTATTATCGTTTTGGGTGTCCATATTCTCTTCACAAAAGAACTAGAGAACAGGAATAAGAGTGCAGCTGCATCTTCTTTGTTCGTGCCGCCCCAAGCCCCAAAGGATAGGTAATTGTACGGTCATAGCGTTTCGAAGGTCGAAGGATTCCAAGCTCAAGGGAAGCAGACCACCATGTACGGATGTCTGCTGGAACGAACGATTTGACAACAATAAGATGCCTATTTGGGTCGAGAGAAGAAAAGAACAATCATAAACCGCTGAAAGGGTGCCATCGGTATCAGCGCTTCTTCCAAGATAGCCTTGGAGTAGATCGCTGGAATTCAGCCGCCAGGGGCGTTGATGGAAACCCTTTCCATGATAATGTTACAACAATCAATACGATACAGATTACACCCCTCACGTCATCATTCCCTCTCCTCCAAATTGATGATCTAAGCCACCTTCCTCTCCCTGAAAAACGCCCCCGTCACCCCTCCCCCATGGATCATCGATCCCCGTCAAATAATGTATCCCCATAATTCTCCACCCCGTATCCCCTCACCCCCTCTCGCATCGGAGAGGTTTCGTTGAGTGAACTCAGCATCAAACCCACGTTCTGTGCGATCGTCGGCTAAAGAGTGAGGTGATGGGGAGAATGGAAAGAATAGATAGACTTTCCGGTACGCCGAAATCAGCTGCATCTGTCCTCTCCTGTGCCGCCTTCAGCCGAAAGTGGGGCAGCGTCATCAAAGTCATGCATCTCCCCTATTATATGGCAGCTTACTTCTCCTCAGCCTGGTCTCCTTCTTCTTCCGGCGCCTGTTCAGTCTCTGCAGCCGTAAATACTTTCTCGTCCTCGTAACGTGCCTCGTCGTAGTCGACTGGTACTTCCGAGAGCGGCACCATACTCGTCTTGGGGTGGAACCCGAGCCTGTCGCCAAACTCACCAAGCGATTCACAAGGTGCAGTATAACACCTCCAGTCCCAGTGCGATCTACAGTGCGATCTACCCTCTACGAAGGTTGATACCTGAAATACATTGGTATCCCCGCTTCGGACCATGAAGTCTCCCCGGTGGTCAATTTGGTCTTTGTCTGTCTTCAGATAGCTGGTGACGGTCTCTCCCGAGCAGGTGTACTCTACTTTGATAGCCCTACAAATCAGTATCAGACGTGCTGCTGGTATGCAGAGATTGGCGGTATGGAAATATGAAGACTCACTCATCAGGCCTGCTTTCGACATTCTTGAGTTCGCAACGGAAAAGGGCCATATTGCTTGTGGTGTCAAAGTATATGAAGGTTGGCTGGTGGGTTGACTTCTGTCTGAGCACCGAAACAGGACCCTTATATGTCTTATCGGCTGGCTGATTCGGGGTATTCTATGGGCCAGTATGCCTTACCATGCATTCATTACACCCTTTTATTATCGTTTTGGGTGTCCATATTCTCTTCACAAAAGAACTAGAGAACAGGAATAAGAGTGCAGCTGCATCTTCTTTGTTCGTGCCGCCCCAAGCCCCAAAGGATAGGTAATTGTAGGGTCATGGCGTTTCGAAGGTCGAAGGATTCCAAGCTCAAGGGAAGCAGACCACCATGTACGGATGTCTGCTGGAAGGAACGATTTGACAACAATAAGTTGCCTATTCTGGGTCGAGAGGAGAAAAGAACAATCATAAACCGCTGAAAGGGTGCCATCGGTATCAGCCCTTCTTCCAAGATAGCCTTGGAGCAGATCGCTGGAATTCGGCCGCCAGGGGCGTTGATGAAAGCCCATTCCATGATAATGTTACAACAATCAATACGATACATATTACACCCCTCACATCCTTATTCCCTCTCCTCCAAAATGATCATCTAAGTCACCTTCCTCTCCCTGAAAAACGCCCCCGCCACCCCTCCCCGAAGGATCATCGATCCCCGTCAAATAATGTATCCCCATAATTCTCCACCCCATATCCCCTCAGCCCCTCTTTCATCGTTGAGTGAATTCAGCATCAAGCCCACGTTCTGTGCGATCGTCGGCTAGAGAGTGAGGGGAAAGAGTGAATAGACTTTCCGGTACGCCGAAATGAGCTACATCTGTCCTCTCCTGTGCCGCCTTCAACCGAAAGTGGGGCAGCCTCATCAAAGTCATGCATCTCCCCTATTAAATGGCAGCTTACTTCTCCTCAGCCTGGTCTCCTTCTTCTTCCGGCGCCTGTTCAGTCTCTGCAGCCGTAAATACTTTCTCGTCCTCGCAACGTGCCTCGTCGTAGTTGACTGGTACTTCCGAGAGCGGCACCATACTCGTCTTGGCCTGGAACTCGAGATCGTCGCCAAACTCACCAAGCGATTCACAAGGTGCAGTATAAGACTCATAGTGCGGTACGAGTATTCCATCTACAAAGCTACATAACTGAAATGCATTGGTATCCTTATGTCGGACCATGAACGTTCCGGGCCGGTGGACAATTCGGTCTTCGTTTGTCTTCAGATAGCTGGTGCCGGTCTTTCCCGAGGAGGTGTACTCTACTTTGATAGCCCTACAAATCAGTATCAGACGTGCTGCTGGTATGCAGAGATTGGCGGTATGGAGGTATGAAGACTCACTCATCAGGCCTGCTTTCGACATTCGTGAGATGGTCAAAGAAAAGGGACATATTGCTTGTTGTGTCAAAGTATATGAAGGTTGGCTGGTGGGTTGACTTCTGTCTGAGCACCGAAACAGGACCCTTATATGTCTTATCTGCTGGCTGATTCGGGGTATTCTATGAGTCAGTATGCCTTACCATTCATTCATAACACCCTTTGATGATCGTTCTGGGTGTCCATATTCTCTTCACAAAAGAACTAGAGAACAGTAATAAGAGTGCAGCTGCATCTTCTTTGTTCGTGCCGCCCCAAGCCCCAAAGGATAGGTAATTGTAGGGTCATAGTAGCGTTTCGAAGGTCGAAGGATTCCAAGCTCAAGGGAAGCAGATCACCATGTACGGATGTCTGCTGGAAGGAACGAGCCTTGGAGCAGCTCGCTGGATTTCAGCCGCCAGGGGCGTTGATGAAAACCCTGTCCATGATAATGTTACAACAATCAATACGATCCAGATTACACCCCTCCTCAAGCCCATTCCCCATACTTAAGACGTCACCTTCCTCTCCCTAACAAACGCCCTCGCCACCCCTCCCCCAAGGATCATCGATCCCCGTCAAATAATGAATCCCCATGATGCTCCACCCCATATCCCCTTACCCCCTCTCGCATAGGAGAGGATTCGTTGAGTGAAATCAGCATCAAACTCACGTTCTGTGCGATCGTCGGCTAAAGAGTGAGGTGATGGGGAGAATGGAAAGAGTAGATAGACTTTCCGGTACACCGAAATCAGCTGCATCTGTCCTCTCCTGTGCCGCCTTCACCCGAAATTGGGGCAGCCTCATCAAAGTCATGCATCTCCCCTATCATATGGCAGCTTACATCTTTTCAGCCTGGTCTCCTTCTTCTTCCGGCGCCTGTTCAGTCTCTGCAGCCGTAAATACTTTCTCGTCCTCGTAGCGTGACTCGTCGCCGTCGTCGACTGGTACTTCCGAGAGCGGCACCATACTCGTCTTGGCCTGGATCCCGAGCTCGTGGCCAAACTCATCAAGCGATTCACAAGGTGCAGTATAAGACCTCCAGCCCGGGGGTTCACAGCTATATAAGTCAAATGCATTGGTATCCTGATGTCGGCCAATGATCGCTCGGGGCTGGAGGTCAATTCGGTCTTTGTTTGTCTTCAGATAGCTGGTGAAGGTCTTCCTCGAGTCGGTGGGGTCGGTGTACTCTACTTGTACTTTGATGGCCCTACAAATCAGTATCAGACGTGCTGCTGGTATGAAAGTATGAAGACTCACTCATCAGGCCTGCTTTCGAGATTCTTGAGCGCGTCATAGTAAAAAGACATATTGCTTGTTGTGTCAAAGTATATGAAGGTTGGCTGGTGGGTTGACTTCTGTCTGAGAACCGAAACAGGACCCTTATATGTCTTATCGGCTGGCTGATTCGGGGTATTATATGGGCCAGTATGCCTTACCATGCATTCATAACACCCTTTGATTATCGTTTTGGGTGTCCATGTTCTCTTCACAAAAGAACTAGAGAACAGGAATAAGAGTGCAGCTGCATCTTCTTTGTCCGTGCCGCCCCAAGCCCCAAAGGATAGGTAATTGTACGGTCATAGCGTTTCGAAGGTCGAAGGATTCCAAGCTTAAGGGAAGCAGACCACCATGTACGGATGTCTGCTGGAAGGAACGATTTGACAACAATAAGATGCCTATTTGGGTCGAGAGGATAAAAGAACAATCATAAACCGCTGAAAGGGTGCCATCGGTATCAGCGCTTCTTCCAAGATAGCCTTGGAGCAGATCGCTGGAATTCAGCCGCCAGGGGCGTTGATGAAGGCCCCTTCAATGATTATGTTACAGCAACCGATACGATCCAGATTACACCCTCCTCAAACCCATCTCCCCTCCCCATCAGAACGATACCTAAGACGTCACCTTCCTCTCCCTAACAAACGCCCCCGTCACCCCTCCCCCATGGATCATCGATCCCCGTCAAATAATGTATCCCCATAATTCTCCACCCCATATCCCCTCACCCCCTCTTTCATCCTTGTGTGGATTCAGCATCAAACCCACGTTCTGTGCGATCGTCGGCTAGAGAGTGAGGGGAAAGAGTGGATAGACTTTCCGGTACACCGAGATCAGCTGCATCTGTCCTCTCCTGTGCCGCCTTCAGCCGAAAGTGGGGCAGCCTCATCAAAGTCATGCATCTCCCCTATTTCTGCTGGAAGGAACGATTTGACAACAATAAGATGCCTATTCTGGGTCGAGAGGAGACAAGAACAATCATAAACCGCTGAAAGGGTGCCATCGGGATCAGCGCTTCTTCCAAGATAGCCTTGAAGCAGATCGCTGGAATTCGGCCGCCAGGGGCGTTGATGAAAGCCCTTTCCATGATACGAGTAATGTTACAACAATCAATACGATACAGATTGCACCCCTCACATCCTTATTCCCTCTCCTCCAAAATGATGATCTAAGTCACCTTCCTCTCCCTGAAAAACGCCCCCGCCACCCCTCCCCCAAGGATCATCCCCGCCGAATACAATATCACCGGACCATAATTCTCCACCCCATATCCTCCCACCCCGACTCGCATCGAAGAGGCTTTGTTGAGTAAGGCTTCAGAGATGGGGCCGGAGGAGAAGGAGCCGATACCACGGAGGAAGGTGAAGAGGGAGAGGATGTAGGCGAACGCTTGGGTGTTGTCTTCTGGGTGGAGTGTCAATGGGGGTCATCTGAGGGAAGGGGAAGGGAGGGGAGAGGGGACGTACTCGCAACAGTAGCATTGATCTTGGTCCAAACCGCCGAAAATCTCGGTCCCAACAGCCCAAACACCAAACAAAACAACACCACCACCCATTCCGACTTCCCGAACCCCCACAGGAAGGCTACAGCGAGACCGGAGCCGAGGCAGGAGGTGAGGATGGTGGTGCGCATGGAGAAGCGGTCAGACATGTAGCCGAGGAGGGCGTTGCCGGGGACAGAGGCGGCGTTGAGGATGGAAAGGAGGGCGGTGCCGTTTGGGTGGGTGAGGTTGAGGTCGTTTGCGTAGGCTACTCCGAGTAAAAGCTGGGCAGGAAGGCAGAGGAGGAGGGAACTTACTGGGGAGCCACAGACTCGGGATAAAGTTGCCCATACTAGTCAACAAGATGATGCTCAAACTAATCCACAAGAGCCCGCTCTTCAAAAATGACCAGTCGAATTTGACTTTTCGCCCGTGTTCGTTCAATGGCGCTTTGGTGACGGGCACACGACGGTTGATGGGAAGGAGGCAAATGAGCCCGAGAACGCCAAAACCGGCACCCAGGATGATCATAGCCTTCTTGTAGCCGACGCCGTTGAGGAGGCCAGACATGATAAATGGGAAAACGCAGCCGCCTGATCTCGGATCAGTTGAGATAAGACGTGGCTGGGAAAGTCACTGACCGACACCTGGAAAATCAAAAGCACGAAAAGAGTCATTGTTAGCTATGATTGAAGTTGTCGAGGATAGAACTGACCAGTACCTGCGAGGATGTTAGACATTATCCCATAGACATGAGACAGTAGACTCACCGGCATACATGATTCCCGTAGCTAACCCCCGCTTGGTGTAGAACCATTCGAATAGGAGCGGGCCACATGGAAAGTAGGCGGCTCCCTACGTACACAATCAGCTATCGTTGCATGTTACAGAAAGGCGGACATACTGCAAATGGGTAGAGAAGACCCAGCGTGACCAAAAGATGCCAAGGCTGGTCATTGTCAGTACGAACAAACCACAAATGGAAATATGTAGCAAACCTTTGTCGCGAATGCGCTTGTGATCATGGACAATGACGCAGCCAGTATTCCAAGTACCTGAAGCGTCTTCGTCCATCTCGGCATAGTCACAATAATACTTCATCCTTCATCAGCACGTGCCACCGGGGTACAACGCGGCACTCACGGTCCGACAACAGCAGCCATGATATACAACAACCCCGTCTGCAATGTCGCCGCCAGGGTCAAGATTGCCGTCCCTTCATCCGGGAACAGCTCTGTTGTCCAGTACGCCAATAAAATACCAATCGCGAATGGCAGTCCCCATACCAGGAGCTCGAGGCCGGTACCGCCTGCGAGGAACAACCACGCTTTCCTTCCGCCGTCCACGGGGGGCAGGGCGTATTGCGTGATTGCCTCAATGTCGAAAGTGTCGCTCGGGGCGTGGACATGGGCGGTCAGTTCTCGTGGAGTGTTCGTTCCCGAGACGTTTGCAGAGCCGGCTTCTGCATCGGTGGAGTAGTTGAGCTCGTGGCGATGGATGTCGAGGGACCGGAGCGAGGATGGCTTCTTGTCGGGCGAAGGCTCGCGGCTGATGTTGGCGAGGGAGATGGACTCTGTGGCCATGCCGGTGGTATTTATGGGATTGTAGAGATGCAACATCAAAATCACATCTCCACTTGGAAAATACTTTACGTGCTTCGCCATCTCGTCGTGAGCTCATGATTCAGCCTGAATTGCACCCAGGCACCGGCGCACTCTGTTCTTTTTCTTCTTTCTAGCATCTTGAAGCAGTGGTTTGAACCTAGGCGCCCATCTCTAACCTTTTCTTTATAAATGAGCTTCGTCTGGCCCAGATCACTAGTCACATACACGTCCGCTCGTCTTTTGCATGTCCTAAGTGACTAATCGTCGATAAGCCCAGACTCGATAGCGTCGTTCCAAGCCTGGGTCATGTGCGTGCAAACCCCACGACACCCTGTACCTCGCGGGCTATTTGTCCACTCTCCTTCCCTCAAACGGTACACCATGACTCTTTTCCTGTTATTTTACATGACGTCGTCCTTGTATGAGTACTCGCTCGATTAAACAGAGTATACAAGGTGGTGACAATCGTCTTTGAGGACACGAATGGACTTGGAATGTACTCGTACTCGCGTACCGTCATACCGTCTCAGTGCGTTCTTTAGCATCCTCTCCATTCTCAAGTCCTGGCTCAACTACCTCCCTCGTGATACCAGCCTCAACATCCTGTCAACATCTCGCGGTGGTCGGCCTTCGGCAGTGCCTATCCGAAAGCCGAACAGGCCCCACCGGCATCCAGAACGGCACTCTTCGCCTTGTTTGGTACCAATTAGAAGATTTGAGATGATTTATGCAGGGTTTCTTGTTGATAACTGTAATGCTAAAGACCGTGGAAGTTAATAATTCTGCCCCACAAGCGACCTGTCGCTGCCCCTGTCACCTGCTACACGGTCGGCAAAACTTAACTGTCGCAGCTCTCGCCAGTACTCCACTCAAATTTGGTTCGCGCATTTGCAGTCTTTCACCAACAACTCATCGTCTATACTACTACTTTGGTTCATCACCAGCACACCTGTACCTAGCCTACCCACACAACGCGCTCACAATATGCCTTCAAACGAACGCGATTCCTACGTCCTCGATGACTACAGCAAGTCTCCCACTTCCTCTTCCAGATCATCCTTCAAATCCAACTACTCCCTCAAAAGTGGCGAAAATTCCGCCATCGACCTCCCCACTCTCGCATACGACAACGACGAACACACTACGCAGTATGAGCCCTCACAAAGCTCCCGGAACGGCGCAAGGCGAAGGTCTACCATCGTGGGCGCTTTCAGCCGCAGGCCGGCATTTCAAGCCATCACCCCTATCCACGACTCCAAATTCGACCCCGAATCCCAAGAGCCAATCGAAACCGAACACCCCCTTGGCCCCCCTGTGGAGCAAGCAGCTCTCCCACCAGTAGACGGAGGCAGGAAAGCCTGGCTCTTCCTAGCAGCGTCTGCGATGCTGGAGATGCTCGTGTGGGGTCTGCCTTTTGCCGTTGGTGTGTTGTTGTCGTACTGGAGGACGGAGCTCTTCCCGGATGAAGGGGCGGATGCCACGTTGACCCTGGCTGCGACGCTGCAGACGGGGTTGCTGTACATGATGGCAGCTCTTGTCGGACCGTAAGTCCCTGAACTCTATTGATAAGGGTCGGCCGATTGACGATCTGGGTCTGTAGTGTGGTAGCTTCTCTGCCACGGTGGCAAAAGACGTTGCAGGTCATTGGGATTGTGGCCGCTGCCCTGTCTATGATCGCAAGCGCTTTCGTGTCCAAGGTGAGTCTAATACTTGGCTGTCCTTTGATCAATGCTGAAATGAGGATAGCCGTGGCATTTGCTCGTGACCGTAGGACTGATATATCCTTTTGCTGGAGGTAGGTTCCCATATGAATCGTTGAAAGATTGAGGACTGATGGATGCTGTAGCGGCTTACTTTCCTTGCGGCGCCCTTCTGTTCGAATGGTTCTATGCCAAAAGAGGTCTTGCGACAGGCATCATGTATGCCGGCACTGGTGCGTGATGATCATGGCCTTACCCGCACAATCGTGCTGACCTTAGACCTTCTTTGTAATCAATAGGTGTTGGTGAGTGGCGAGCCTATATTAGACATAGAGAGAGCCGACTAACAACAATCCTCAGGCGGCTGCATTATGCCCTTCATCATGAGCGCCCTCCTCGACAAGCTCGGCTACAAAACCGCCATGATCATCCTCGGTGCTGTATTCGGCGGCCTTAGTCTCATCTGTCTCATCTTCATCGTACCCCGCGTCCCACCCGCCCATAGAGTTGAGCACGGCACCAAGAGAAGGCACAACATTGACTGGTCATTCCTGAAGAGCAAGTTGTTGATTGTCAGTGTTACAATCATCTTCTTGACCAGTTTGGGCAATTTCATCCCTAGCTTGTGGATACCCAGTACGTCCTATATTCCTCGCTTTACCTTGCCACACAGTCTGACTCTTCCCAGCATACGCTACAGACTTGAACCTCTCGGACCCAAACGGCGCCGCTCTCCTCTCAATCCTCAACGGCGCTTCCGTCCCCGGCAATGCCCTCCTCGGTTTCATGTCCGATCGTCTCCCCCTGCGCGTCGTCATCCTCATATCATGCCTCGGCTCGGGCTTCGCAGTAGCTTTCCTTTGGGGTTTCGGTACGAGCAAGGGCATGTTGATCGCTTTTTGCGTGGTATTTGGGCTTCTGGGACCGAGCTTTGTGTCGCTCTGGACCAAAATCAATGCTACTATCGCTAGTAAGTGGATTCCTGCTAGTATAACATCTGGGGCTAGGTGCTGATCGGTTTCCCAGAGGACAACACGTTTGCATTCGCCATCATCCTCTCTTTGTTCACCTTCATCCGCGGTATCGGCAACTTCAGCTCTGGTCCCATCTCTGAGGCGCTCCTTAAACACAGCCCCTTCGAAGGTGCTATCGGTGGTTATGGATTCGAGAACTACGTAAGCAACTTCCCTGTACCTTTGTGACTCATAAGCAGGGCTGACAACTTGTCTAGGGCTCCATCTTGCTGTACTCTTCCATCATGATCCTCAGCGGCGGCGCGGCTGGAGCTTTCTTTGTCGAGCGCAAATCGACTTGAGCTCCCTCACACTCATTACACATTGATTACACATAGCATTACCATTACATTGCATAAGCATGATGATCATACAACTTTGAAAGATGTAAATTAATGCACGTCTATCATCTTCAATCATCGTCGGAAACGACAATGACCTCCCGACTATCGTCATCAACCGCCATATTCCGATAAACATCCTCATCCACTTCATCTTCCACCTCCTCCCGCCCATTGTCTCCTCTTTCGAGTTGCTCGTCATCGCTCATGTCGATATCTTCTCCCGGTGCCACGTGGGCTCTGACATCTTCGTCTGGGGGATCGTCTTGTACGAACATTTCGTAGACCTGATCGCCTTCGGGACCGGGAACAACGATTTCGAGGAGGTCACCTCCCATCGCTAATGCTGTATCAGCAACAGCCTCGTTGCAAATGAGGAAACTCACCCTGAATGACTCTGAGGTCCTCCTCCGCCACAGACCCATCGGCCCCTTCCACAGCCCCAATCCCTTGGTCAAAGATCCCATACGCCATACACCCCATCCCACTGATAAACATATGCTGTAGCCCATTGAACTCTTTCTGCATATTCAGCGTCCTCAGCCTTTCGACGAGGTCGACGCCGATGATGGAGTCGGGGTCTAGCTGGGAGGGACGGATGCGGCCAGGAGTCAGTGTAGAACGTTGGGATTGGGTGACGCTGGCAAGTTTGGTTTGGGAGGAGAAAGGGGCAAAGGGATAGGCGAGGTGGTGGAGCAGTGCTAGGGATGGTCGGAGTAGCCTCAAGACCCTAGTCACGGAGGTCAGCGTTGCTCAAACACCATGTGCGCAGCACTCACTCTTCGATGACAACCTCCTCCAGGTGCACACCCCAGATCTTGTTACTCTCCCCATACAGCAGTATGGTCAGACACGCCGTCAAGTTCGTCCTCGCGGCCATCAAGATAGGAGCATCGGGCACAGAGGCTGACATCATGGCCAGGCCCCGAACGATGGTGATGTTCATCTCATGTTTCTACGCCACTGGCATCAGCACGACCATAAGCAAAAAAGCTGGGGAACGACGGACCTCATGTGATTGAGCAGCATCGTGGCCGTTGATGAGGTACCATCCCAACTGGTCGATCAAGGGTGACTCTCCAGCATTTTGCGTAGGATATTTGGCGGAGGAGTTGATGAGGGCTTGGAAATGGTTTGCACCTGTTTGCAGCAGCTCGTCAGACTCAATATCGCGCTCGACAATGGATCTACTCACGGATAGATCCAGCAGCAAACAAATCGATCCCGCGTTTGACGACGTAGAGGTCAAGATTAGTATCGATGAGGCCCAGAATAATATCGACCAGCTCGTCGCCTTGCCTGCGCCAGATCGTCAGCATGCAGCAGTATAGAGAGTGATTGACGTACCAAACAGAATTCTGCTCCCCAAACCAACAGAGAGCCTCACAGAGCCTGACCACACTATCACTCAACTCCAATTCCCACCCCTTGAGTCCTTCTTTCTGTTCCGCCCTTTCCTCCTTCTCCTTTTCTTTCGCGTCCCTGTCCTGATTCTCGCCTTCTTCGTCATCCTCCTCGCCTTCTTCTTGTTGAATATGCTCTCGCATCATCATCTTATCCAGCGCCTCCACTTTTTCGGGTTCGCTGAGAACATCCGAGACCAGCTGTCTTATCCAGGATATGATACCTCCCTGTCCCATTCCTGAGTCAGAGTCCAGGATGAAGGGTATCAGCCTTGGGAAGAGGTAAGTCGAAGAGGACAGCAGATCGAGGACATTCTGCAAGATAGCAATCTCCTCGTATCTCAGCTTGTACTCATCATCTTCGTATTCTGATTCTTCATCATACTTCGCCGACGTGAGCACAAGTGCGCTGAAGTGGCGCACCATTCCCGCCCAGACTTCTACCAGCCCCTTCCCCAGAGCCTCAAACTCTAGACCACTATCACCCAACAGCTTTAGGATCCTCCCGCACCATTGAGTGTATTGCGTTCTGAACTCCTCTCGTAGTTGTTCTCCCAATATTTCGTGGTGGGTCGATGGTGCGTCTTTGGGTTTGCGTCGCCGAGAAGGATTTGGTGGTTGGTAGTTCAATATACGATAAAGAGTCGGCGAGAAAGCAGTCCGTCCAGACAGAATTGTCGTCTGATATCCTGAGAGACAAGTGTGATTGAAAATGTGGTACAGCAGCTACCACGGTCATCAGTAGAGGTCGACGCTCCAGTCTGCAGACACTCACTTCAGACCGCTCATCAATATCCACTGGCTCCGGTCCATCCCATTCCAAATCATCCTCATCATCATCCGCTTCATTTTCATCTCCTTCTCCGTCCACTTCCATCCCCGGCGAGCTCTCCCTCCTAGTCGACGCTGAAGGCGGCGAAGACCTAAAAGGCGAGCTCGCCATCTCTCGTTCTTTCCCTTTTCCTTTGCTCTTGGTCGTCTGCGACGTGCCCTTGGAGCGGAGTGTGATCTGGGTCCGTTTGGTCGGCGAAGAAGCTGGTGATTTCGACGGTGACCCCGTCACCCCAGGGGTCCTGCGCGACAATTGCGCGACAGGTGTTTGCGATCCGGACCCTCCAGAAGCAGGATGAGACGTCTTGAGCTTCTTTCTCGGCTGTATCGTCGGTGTCGCCGCGAACGCATTGTAAAATCCACCAGCACCAGGCTGCACACCCTGCCTCGCTTGAGTCTGGGTGTGCCGGAGTAGAGTAGTCGGCGGCGCCATGCCGCCGTTTCCTCTCCTCCCCAATGCAATGGGCGTTTCTTCTCCATTGGCGCCGAGGTGGAAAGGAGTGCGGTGATGGGAAGGGGAGCCGTTGCGACCTGGCGTAGGTAGCACCCCGCGGGAGAATGCCTGGTTATGCGTTGACGGTCCAGCGGGGTGGGGAAAACCTGAATGCTGGGTTGGGAGACGTTGTGAGGGACGGGGTTTGATGGCGGAGTTTTGGAGAGCATGATTCTACATGTCGCATCAGCCTCCCCTTTCATCTACCGCCTCGTCAGGAGACGTACAGAGAAGACAGCTTGATGTTTGATACTCTCCACCAGTCGACTCTGATTCTTCTCCTTCTCCTTCATCTGCGCCTCCTTATCGGCTAGGCTCTGTTTCAGCTTCTCGAGTTCGGCGACGTGTTTCGCGTTGGCCTTTTTGTCTGTCAGTCAAGCAGAGACAAGCAAGGGAGAGAAGTAGACAAACCTCCTTTTGGGCTCGACGCATAATCTCAGCCTCTCCCTTGGCACGATAAAAGTCTGCCTGCAGCTGTTTCATCTTGTCCTTCAGATCTTCTCCTCCAACACCACTGGTACCCGCCCCGGCTCTCGAAGGTCCTGCGTTCGCCTGTTCATCAAATCAGCTTCATATCCACAAGTAGTAGACGAGGGGATGATACGTACGTTAGGAACTTGAGCCTGAGCCTTCTTGAGAGCTTGCAGTTCGTTTTGAGCAGCTTGGAATTGCGCTTGCAACTCTTGCAGCTGCTTCTGCATTTGCGCATCCGGACCTGGCCAAGCGGGCGAAGGAGCTCGCGGCTGAGAACCAGATGGGATCGTCGGCATCCTCACAACCTGCCCTTGTCCTTGACCCTGTTGAGACGGTCTTCCAAAACTCTGCGATCCAGTCGATATAGACCTCGACAGTTGCCTATTCGGATTTGGGTTGAATCCCCCAGGTTGGCCATTGGCTGAAGTCCGGGGCGGGATGCTCGAGGACGAGTTGGATCTCGACAAGACGCGGGACTGGCTTGGATTGAAGCTTTGAGAGGCAGCAGGTGCAACCCCGCCCAGCGCCTCTGCTATAGCCCGCCGACGATTCTCCCTCACTTGCTCACTCTGACTCAGCGGTAGCGCACTGCCCTCTCTGCTTCCTCCTCCACCAACCGATGTCGTAGACATACGATCTTGCAAAGCCCGCGTCTGCGCTCGACGATTGTCGGTGATGACAGGTTCTTGCGACGAGCCTTGATGCAGCGCATATCGGCCTGTTTGGTCGAGGACGACATCGCGAGGTGGAGTGTCGTCTCTTGTCTGTCGTTGGGGAGGGGGAGGTTGATAGGCAGGTTTGGGAGGAGGAGCTCGAGGGAATTTGGAAGGACCCGCCTGAGGTTGCGGAGGGGGCTGGGGCTGAGGTGGACGGGAAGAGTTGGAAAACTCATGCTGAAATCTCCTATTGCCCTGAGCCCCGAGAAGCACTCTCCCATTCTTGTCTCCTTGCGGGATGTCGTTCCGAGGCGGCGCTTGAGAAGCTTGGACGGCTTTTTGCTCTGCTTGCTCGAGCAGCTGGAGAGTTTCGGGATTGTCGAAGAAATCGTCATCGTCGTCGTAAGAGTCTGACATACTACGGGGAGTGCTATATCATGTCCTGTGATCTGTCAGCTCTCTTTCATATATCACAGTGGGGATGGAGGAGAGAGTAGATTCAGATATGGGTACGGCTTGGAGACCGCGATTAGCAAGCTGGTATTGGCGTCATGGGAGTCGGTGCCCCAGCAATATCATCATAGAGAGGGAGATCCTTTGCAGGAGCTGGCAGGGGGAGGGATGTGGAAGAAACGTACGGTTTGTGGAGAAGGCGGGAGATGAAAGAGAAGATGAAGCAAACGCGAAAGTTCTGTTCGACGCGTTTGTGCATTAATTAGGTGGTTGGGCCGTCCAATCCACATTTGAGAACATATTATGTATCTGCAACTTGCAAGTATCTCATCGCATTATGCATATATCTTTCCAACCCATGGATAGAGATTACTGTGGGTGTGCTCTACGAGTATGGTAGCCCGACTGGGTCGCGGTAGTCGTACTCTCTGGTGTGTCGGAGAGCCGGCGGGAGGTATGTAGGGCGAGCAGTCCGCTGCCTCTGCTCCCTCTTGCATCTCTTCAATCATACACTCTACCGATGTCATTATGCCCGACAGTCATCATTCTATGGCCGAATCGATCGAGCTCGATACCATACCTACCAACGCCTCGCAGGCTGATGCCGACCCGACACTGGAATCCAGCACAAGGGATCAACAGGACATAGACGAAGAGCCTGCTCATGCGACTTCCTTGCCTCCAGTGGATGGAGGGTGGCGGGCTTGGCTATTCTTGATGGCTGCTACCTGGATAGAGGTGCTGGTATGGGGGCTTCCCTTTGCTGTCGGTAGGTTCCGTGTCGCCATCCTTCATCGTGCCAGCTGCTGACTTTTCTCATTCAGGTATCTTGCACGGTGTGTATCACCATTCTATGGCTAGGTTGAGACTGAGCTGGATAGTGTACTGGACCAACACTCTCTTTCCCGGCGAAGGAGCATCCACTTTGACGCTCGCAGCTACTCTCCAGACGGGTCTGCTTTTTGTAAATGCTGGGCTGTCTGGGCCGGTCATTGCGGCCTATCCACGCTGGTAAAAATTGGCACAAGCCATTGGTCTTCCTCCACTCTCCCCAGGTAGCTGCTCATTAATCGCACCATAACAGCTTTCGCCGACGACCTCTCCCTCACCAATCCCTCCGGCACAGCCCTAATCTCCATCCTCAACGCCGCCTCCATCCCCGGCACCACCCTCCTCGGCTACCTCTCCGACCATCTTCCCATCGGCATAGTCATCTCAATATCGTGCATCGGAAGCGGCCTTGCATGTGCATTCTTGTGAGGATTCGGGACGAGTGGGGGAGGAGGGATTTTGATCGGTTTTGCCGTCTTGTTTGGGCTGTTGGGACCGAGTTTTGCCGCACTTTGGACGGGGATGATTGTGGTCATCGCCAGTAAGAAATCTACTTGTCATCGTTGTGAGGGATAGTCTGACACCTGATCATCCAGAGGATGACCTCCTGGCTCCGCCTATGATCTTTTCAATCTTTGCCATCTGTCGCGGTGTGGGCAGTTTGATCTCTGGTAAGCTCTATATCACACTTCATTCCCACCTTCATCTCCTCAAAAACTGACATTCGATCCAGGTCCTATCTCAGGTGCTCTCCTGAAGACCAATGCCATGGAAGGAGCCCCCGGCGCGTATGGTTTCCAGAGCTATGTGAGTCGATGACTTGCCCGATACAGCTATCACTAGAAGAAAAGGATGCAGCTGACTCTGATGGTAGGGAGGGTTGTTAATTTTCATCACCCTAAGCATAAGCGCTGGAGCTGTTACGGGTTTTATGATCAAGTATCGGAAGTGATAGGGAAGAGCTTGGCGAGACCTGTCCTCGCAAGGTACTCACTCATCTGGTAAGTGAGCCCTTGTACGCGTTCTGTCCTAGTTCTCCTGGGTACTTCACTGGCATTGTGACCAGGATCACAGTCTAATGTTTCCTTGGGTGCCAACGCTATACAAGAAGCCGAGCCATCGGGTACTTGTACGAGAAGCCAACGACAGCGACCGCTTGATGTATGCCGTTGAATCAATGAGGTTGGAGCTTCCGTTGATGTATGATGTCATGTATATTAATTCGATAGCATGAGGGCGACGTTGTGCCTGCCCCCTACGAATCATCTATGTAGGCAGTCTTTTCCCGAAACAACAAACAGATTAGGTTATCTTTTCGTTTGCGGGAAGAACCGCCCCCATGGGGAAAGCATGCAAGACGCCGACTCGACATTCGCGGTATCCAATCTTTCTTCTCTCCCCCTCAAAAGTACCACTTACCAGTCGGTACGCTTTCACTATGGCGGAAGCGATAGAGCTCTCAGCCATCCCCACTCGACTATCCCACTCCACCATCGGCCGACCCCTGGGCGCAGCTTCCGAAGGAGGAGACAGCGGTGAAGAGCCCGACTATGCGACTTCGCTGCCTCCAGTAGACAGAGGGAGACGTGCTTGGCTATTTCTGGTTGCTGCGACTTCGGTAGAGATCTTGATATGGGGTTTGCCATTTGCTGTTGGTGAGTGCTTATTATGATTGTGATGAGTCAGACTGATCACGGATTTCAATTCAGGTATTTTGCACGGTAAGCGTCATGCTTTTCTGCTTGGGAAGTGAATACTGACGTTGTATGTTGATAGTGTATTGGACCAATACCCTCTTCCCCGGCCATGGAGCTTCAACAGTCACACTTGCGGCCACTCTTCAGACAGGTCTGCTCTACATGAGCGCCGCGCTCTTCGGACCCATCATCGCGGCTTATCCCCGATGGCAGAAAGCCTTTCAGCTCTTCGGTCTTCTGGCTGCCTCTATCAGTCTCATCTCGAGCGCGTTCGTCACTAAGGAAAGTCAGACCAGCAAAAGGAACCAAACCACGTTGACGCCCAATCTAGCCCTGGCAACTCTTAGTGACATTCGGCTGTATCTACCCCCTCGCCGGCGCTCTCTACATGCCTTGCGCAACCCTACTCTTTGAATGGTTCTTTGAGCGCCGAGGACTTGCCAGTGGTATCATGTACGCCGGTACCGGGCTCGGAGGTACCATCTTCCCATACATCATCGACAGTCTCCTCAAAGGCGTTGGGTACAAAGCCACCATGTGTTCTTTGGGTGTCGCCTACGCTGTCCTCGGAAGTATCGCTTTGATATTCATCAACAGACGAGTACCCATCTCTCGGCATGCCAATGGTGGGCCGGAGAGGAGGAGGCAGGGGCTGGATTGGTCGTTTATGAAGAGTAAAGTGTTCTTTTTGGGGGTGGCCACGATTCTCTTGACGAGTCTCGGCAACTTTGTCCCGAGTTTATGGCTCCCTTGTAGGTCCCATTCCTCCCCTCGTCGATGCGCGCTCACCGCTTCACTTGGTAGCATTTGCCGATGACCTCTCCTTGACTTCTCCCTCCGGCACAGCCCTCATTTCCATCCTCAACGCCGCCTCCATCCCCGGTACCGCCCTCCTCGGCTATCTCTCCGACCACCTCTCCATTCGCGTGGTCATCTCCATCTCTTCCATCGGCAGCTCTCTTGCCTGCGCTCTCCTATGGGGGTGGGGCACGAATACGGCGGTGCTGGTGGTGTTTGCGATTGTCTTTGGGCTATTGGGCCCGAGCTTCAGTGCGCTTTGGAGTGGGATGATCAGTATCATTGCGAGCACGTTTGCCCTGAATTGTCTGTCTCTGTTTTTGGAAGCTGACATGCTGTACGCTGCGTATAGAAGACGACCCCATGGCACCAACGATGATCTTTTCAGTATTCGCCTTCTTCCGCGGTGTGGGTAATATAACATCCGGTGAGCCCTGTCCCACTCCTCCGTCCGTTTGTTGTATCCTGCTGACGCCCCTTTCAGGTCCCATCTCAGGAGCTCTGCTCAAAGTGGATGCTATGAAGGGTGCTACCGGCGCGTATGGCTTCAACAACTATGTGAGTAGGCCGTGCTCCCAAAACGACTCAAAAGGCAAAATCGGAAGCTGACATGGCAAAGGGGATACTGTTGATCTATACTGCTGTGACAATCATGGGCGGGGCTGCCACGGGCGTCATGTTCAAACCTCGAAAGTCATAGAGGAGAGACATCTCGGTCATGTACAGTACTCGAGTATTGTACCTATGTCTTCACTACTGATCACGCACAGAAAACAAACGGATCTTATAGCAATGTAGCATGATCCATGGGTGTATGAATCCCATTTGCTCGATGGCACACACTTGAGCTCGCTGTGTTACATGACTCAGGTTCTGAAGGGATGTTGGAAAGAAGGTCGACTGATCACGTAGTCGTCCACAAGCCACATCTCGCTTCACTTGCCACAACGTGTAATTACTCCCTTCCTTCCAAGCACGGCTTCCGAGATATGTGCATTTTGTTCTATATCTGATGACGATCACATAGTCTCCGACTCTCCGCTGATGCACGTACTGGGAGTACGAGTACAGAACGCGAGCTTATGGCAGCAACAAACGAGAGACTGGTCTCCAGTAAAGGAAGCGTCCAGGACGTCGTCAATTTGACGTGTAATATGCATGAGGCTCTTGGTAGAGAGCATCACATAACTCGAGATACCTCCATCACGTCGGTTAAGCCCGTGTGCCACAATGAACTCCCTCAACGTTCGCCCTCCTTTCGTTCTTGCGTGCTCTGACTACGCACTGACTGTTCCGAAATACACAACAACCACGCATTCGTATCTCTTTTTCTCTTTCTTCTCTCTTCCTGCCATATTCATGCTCTCGTATACACTCGCATTCGGAAGCATACCCAAGCCAGCACATACAGACTTTCTAGCTCACCAAGCCACGACGACGCTCTCTCGACTTTTCTGCTAGGCTTACTCGGACTAGCTGATTTTTAAGGCCGACGTTGGATTTCCCTCGCCTACCTCTCTTCACCACCAGCCCTTGGGACTTTCCCTGCTCGAAACGTCACCGCCGACAGGAATCTCCTGCTCGCCAAATCGCCAGTGCTTGCAACGAACTCATCGAAGCTCTCTTTCCACCATTCTGAGACTTGCTGTCGGTTTTGCTGGAGGTGTTTTGGCTAAACACAGTCCTTTAGAGCACACCATCAGCTTGTTTTCTCAGATGAGCTCTGTGCTCTGGTCGGAACCTTGTAGTACTAGAAGAGAAGCGAAGGCCAATGGGCACCCCAAAGACGAGGAGACAAGAGAACACGACAGCATATTCTACCCCGATTGTCGAAGAAGGGTGAGTCATATGAGGCTGCTTTTTTCTTTCAACATACGCAAATGACTGACACTTTGCTTTTCGTAGATGAACTCAAGCGGTTTTATGTTAAATTAAGACCTCGCCTGCTACATTTCGGTCCACCGATATCCAGAAGGAGTAAGCCAGTCCATGTCAGCTTCTTTGCATGTTTCTGATATATCAAGTAGGTGCTGCCGACTACACCCTCCTGGCCTCTCCTCTAGCACCGCCCTCATCTCCCTCTTCTATGTGGCGTGCCCTGTCCTCTGCGAGAATCTTGCTTGAGACCCTCGGATGACCACAAAGTACCCCCCTCAGCTCTCAGACGCTTTCACTTCCAACACTGAGCGCGCTTTCTCCCTCTTTTTCGTTCAACATGACCCATCTCGGTCTCGCTCTTAACTTTTTTTGCAGGTATCGGACACGGAGAAGCCATCCCCTCACATATGCGACATGCATAGCCCATACAGGCGATCGTCTGATCGGAAGCTATTGCCGGAAGAGGTAATTCTTGGAATCTCGTGCCTGGCATGCGATACGCTTAAACCCCGGCGATAGAGGTGGCGCGAGCACGCGATTTCTACCCATTGTCGGGCAGGGCTGCCGGGCTGGCGGGCTGGCTGCCGACTCCTCTTCCCCCTGCCTGCACTCCAAGTTGAAAGAGAAGATCAGCGCAACACACGCAATACCCAGTCTCGAATTCGCCAAGCTCTTGAAGCGACCCTCTCCTCTCGGTGTCCGACATGCGCACAGTTCGGAAACGAACCGCCCAGGTTGGCCTGCGGGCTGTGGCCGCTGTGACGTACGAGACGATCTAGGCACCGATCTTTCCAGCTGGAATTTGCGCTCGCTGACGTCCCGCTGCCGTGGAAGCCGGTTATGGTATCACGTCGTGGGTGTTGAGCATCACGCCATCTGATGCGGCGGGGCAACGCGAGCGGCCATGTATTTGTCGAGAGGCGAGATTATCTGGAATGCGGGACCAATTGCGCTGACATCAGAGTTGCTGTTCAGGATTTCACCTCTGGAACCGGATACAGCATATCTCGCGCATGCATATCGCAAAAGTTTCCGCAACTGCCATTCCATCACCATCTCATCACCATTCCATTCCCAATTCACATCTCTTTCCTTCCACCTCTTTTCGCCCCCCCGCATCCACCATGTCGGATACCTACGCCGCCGAAACAAAGAGCATCAGCAAGGCCGAGGACGGAGGCTTTGACGCAGAGAACAGGGACTCGACGGACGCCTTCACCGCTCTCGTCCACAGGGAGGAGGACCACGATATCAAGTACAGAACACTAAGTTGGCAGAAGGCTGCGATCCTTCTCTTTGGCGAATATGTCTGTCTTGCCATCCTTGCGCTGGCGTGGTGTTGGAGTGTGCTCGGCTGGGTGAGTACCTTCCTTTGCACTCTATCTTATCTACCTCCACATGCTTACCTTTTCCACAGGTCTGTGGCTTCTTCATCACTTTTGGTCTCGGTATCATCACATGGTGTAGGTTTTAATTCCGGGCCATGCATGTGCACTGCTGACGGTCATGCAGATACAAGTTATGTCTTGTGGCAATTCTGCATGAGACATCCCGAAGCTCGCGATATCTGTGACATTGCTGCCATTCTTTTCGTGAGTCCTCTCAGCATTCTTAATTGTTCATCAACTCATTCTCTGCAGCCCGCCATCCCCAAAATCGCTTTCGAGGCTGCCGCGGCCATGCTTTTGCTCAACAACATCTTTCTTGTCGGATTCCACGCCTTTACTGGTGCCAAGAGTGAGTACCGATCGTTGTATCCGCTAGACCTTGTACTGACCGTCTTTCAGTCCTCAACACTCTGAGTAACGATGGTGCTTGTACCGTCGTCTTCCAGGCCGTGACTGCCATCATCGGTAGTAAGTGCATCCAAACCCTACTTGTGTCGCCGTCTGACATATCTCAGTCATCGTCTCCCTCCCCCGAACCCTCAACCATGTGTCCACCCTGTCCATCATCTCTGCTGCCGCTATGGCCATCGCCATCCTCCTCTCTCTTATCTATGCTGGTATCGAGGATGCGCCTTACTATGGCTACGGTGGCAACTACCCCGAGTTGGGCGAAGTCACGACCTCTATCGGTCTTCCCGACGGTGGACCCGGTTTCGTCTCCGGTTTGAACGCTGTGCTCAAGTGAGTCCATCCTCATCCTCCTCCCCTCTTTGATCTCATCTAACCCTTTTCGCAGCATCACTTTCCTCTGGATTGGGCAGCTCCTCTACCCCTCCTTCATCGCCGAGATGAAGCGTCCCCAAGACTTCCCCAAGGCCCTCGCCGCATTGACCATCATGGAGCTCATCCTCTTTACCATCACCGCCGCCGTCGGCTACCACTTCCTCGGCCAATACGCCACTGCCCCCGTCATCGGCTCCCTCGCCAGCGCCGACCACAAAAAGTCTGCATTCGCCTTTGTCCTCGTGCCCACCGTCATCATCGGCGGCATCTACGCGCACGTCGCTGCCAAATTCGTGTTCAACCGCATCCTCGGCAAGTCCCGACACTCTTACTCGCACTCCTTCATCGGATGGGGTACCTGGGTCGCCATCATCGTGCTCATCTGGGGTATCGGCTTCATCCTCGGGAACGTCATCCCCAGTATGGGCGATTTCCTCGGTATCATGTCTGCGGCCTTTGACTCGTTCTTCGGGTTCATCTTTTGGGCTGTGGCGTATTGGCACATGAACAAGACGAGGTTGTGGGCAAACTGGAAGATGACGACGATGACGATCATCAACATCTTCATCCTCATTCTTGGTTTGTTCATGCTCGGTCCTGGGTTGTACACCAGTGTCGATGCTATCATTGCCGACTAGTAAGTCTTCTTTTCTCTGATTTGTTGTGTTGGGCGGAGCTGACTTTTGGTTTAGCGCTACAAGTGTCAGGGAACCGTTCACTTGTGCTTCCAACGCGTTGTAATACCACCCTCATCTATTTGTCATCATCATGTTTACAATCTCTTTCTTCTATCTTTGCTATATTCTATCTTTGTTCGCAACCCCTTTGTTTCGTTAGGCTTATAACTCTTTCCTCTCCATCAATTTGTTTCAACACATTACAAGTGTAGCTACAGACGTTTCTTGTTCCTTTTTTCCTGGTTATTGGGTTGTCCTCATGCATCAGCCTTCTTGGCATTACGCACAGGTCGCGGTCGCGCGAGGTCGCATTCACCGCTCCATGATATGACAGATACACCTCTACAAGGTTATTGAAAAAAGACGAGTGCCAAGCCTCGACTATCGCACATCCGCCGCATAGAATGATAGTTCCTGGACCCCCCTTCCGGCTCCAATGATGATAGTTGAATTGATAGTTGCTAGATTTAGTTGATAGTTGAATTGATAGTGGCAAGGTGCTGAAGATCGGCAGTCTTGCAGGCAGGAGACTAGAGGGCGGAAATGCGGGAGACGGTCTGACGGAAGAACGGGAAGAAGGTTTCAAGCCTCACATGGATCCATACAGTTTGGGGACAATTGGGCCAAAATAGATAGTTCCTATTTCTTAATTATCCCTGATGTTTTTCCCTTGCTTCTGGTCCAGAGATCTGGCTTCTGGATCTTCCGGAGCGTCGCTGTGAGTCACGAGCCACAAATCTGGGAAGGGCGTCGGCATCCCACTACCATATGACGTTCGACGTTGATTCATGGTGGGTTGTGACTTGTGGCAGTCGAGGGGCGTTACGTAAACCCCTTTTGGCGGCAGAGTGTTGTTCCCCGGCGGGTGTTGATGAGGTGGTGATGCATCGCAGGGGGTGCATGGACTTGTGCATCGACAGCAGGCCTGAGGTGGGTGTGCTGGATGGGAGGGAGGCGTTGCTGACGTGGTATCGCAGCGCGTGGAAGGGCCCGGTGGAAATACGCCCTGTGGGAAAGACGAGTTCTTGCCGTCTGACCACGTTGCCAGGCTCCTTGTTGTTGTGTAGATCTCCGACACCCACCATGGATTCACATTCATCCCCATAACACCGTCGCCCTCGCCAACACCATATAGTCATGGCGACGCCCACCGCCTACTCACTCGCAGACCTACCGCGGGAAGTCCTCAGCGTCATGGCGCTGGCCATCTATGACCCTTTGGAATTGTCCCAGCAAGACAGGCTGAGTGCGTGCACTTCTCTAGAGCTGGGGAGCCTGGCTGACGTTGGGCTTGCGTAGCATGGGGTATCTTTTCGACGGTGGACATGCACGAGGAAAGGCAGGAGAGTCTGCGAAGCCTGATCCACCTCGGCTTGACGTGTCGCAAGATACGCCGGGAGGTCAAGCCGCTTTTGTTTACCTGCGTGAGGGTGGGCACTGTGGAGTGTGCAAAGGAGATGATTGAAAACTATGCGATGTGGGGGTTGTACGTGAGGTGAGTGCTCCCCTCCCTCTTCCCGGTCCCAGGCTGAGCCTTATCAGGAGTATCATCATCGACTGTTCAATGTTTGAGGCCCAGCAGAGCCACGAAGACTTTTATCCAGACCTGGAAGAGGCCCCCGTCAACCCTCGAACTTGCTGGGAAGAGTCGGCTCTGCTGGTATCACTCTTGACCGCCCTGCCCAATCTCGAGCACATCTCCTTCTTCGCCGATGCCTCCGACGACACCACCCTCTCTCTCATGTTTGCCGCCCTCATCCCCTCCGCCCGGCCCAGTGCCAGTGGCGCCAATTCATTCTCATGGCAATCCCTCCAGGATACAGACTGTACCGGCCATGTCCCCTTTGCACAACGTATCAAGTCGTTCGGCTGGCGCCAACGCGCCTCCCCTCCCCAGTTCTTCCATCAGTTCTCCCAGACGTCCACGTTCATCTCCATCCACCACTTTATCCGGCACGCTGTCAACTTGTCGTTTCTCGTGCTCGATACCAATACGTATGTCACTGCCAGTTCCGACATTCTCGCGGTGTTGCGCGAGCTTGCGGCGAGGCAAGTGCCAGCAGGTGGGAGGAAACGGTTGAGCTTGATGTTATGTGGGCCTATAGACGGGTGGGAGGCGGATTTCCTGCATGATCTTGGGGATACGTATGATGACATCGGAGAGCTCTTCATCGATCGGCCTATGGAAGGCTCCATGATCCCAGTCAGCGGCGAAGAAGACGTCGGCTTGCTCGTAAGTCCCTCCCCCCAACTCTTTCTACCCTCATACTAACCCCCCCCCCCCCCTCAGCTCGACCTACTCCAACCCCTTACAAGCTTACACCACCTCCACCTCCTCCAAGTCGGGTCCTACGCATTCGACACCCCAGCCCGTCTACGCTTCGCCACCGTGCTCTCTGTCAACCTGCCCTCCTTGCGGGTGATGGGGCTTTTAGGGTCGGATGGGGAGACGTTGTGGATGGTGGCGTGGAGGGAGAAGGGGTTGGAGCGGGCGATGAAGGCTGCGGCTGCCGCTGCCGCTGCTGGGGGTGGGGGAGGGGGGTTGGAGCAGGGGATGCCGTTGAGGGATTCGTGGGTGATGGCTTTGCAAGATGGGGACCTCGCGGAGGTGGATCAATGGCCGGATACCTGAGTATCCTTCTTTACACTGTTGGTGAATCGGCATGTGCATAGGAGAGGTGCATTGCGAGGATAGGGGCGATTCTGTACAAGTCGTATAATGGTACTTTCTCTTTCTCGTTATATTGTGAGTGTCGCGGCTCGTGGGTGGCGTTGTAAGCGTTGGCTCATACACACACAGGGGTTGTCACCATAATGTATCCTCTTCTTGCTTCTTGGCTTGCTCCTTGCTCCCTGCTTTTGATTGATGGCTATACTTCGACACACACCACATCTTTGTCTGTCGAATCAACTACCACTTGGCAGACTGGAGGCATGAGCGCTCCTTGTCGATCTTCATCGACACTCTTGGACCACCCCTGCGGACCGCGGCACAATTGGATATATACAATAGCACCAGAAGTAACCATCACCGCCCGGGGAGTGTCTCGCAATTGATCCAGCTCAGGGCAGACGGCAAGTTGCAAGAGAAGTGGGCGTGATGAGGCAGGACAGCAGTACAGCAAGCTTCACACTGCTCAAAGCCACAGCCACACCGCTACAAGACCTCATGTCTCCCTCAACTTTATCGTGCTGCCCCCCCACATCTCTGAGGTATGAACCCTGAAGTCGTCGAGCGGGCCGGCAAGCGGAGAGTCTGCAGCGGACAAGTCCCTTTCAACGTGGCCTACACACCTATGCGGCCTCTGCGGCCCCACGCTGGCTATGAGCCATGTTGGTTGTAGGTCTGGCGCCCAAAGCGTTACTAGAATCGTTCACCGGGTCTTACCATCATCAACCATCAGCAGCCAGTCGTACCCCTCCATCCTCCAGTGCAGGCAGCTATATACCTGCTTCGCCAACAAGATCGAAAGCGACGACGACAACACGCCCCAACTCTAATCTTACTAGCAGGGGCAGGGGAAAAACGCCACACGACGTATGCAACTGGCTGTGCCTGCCTTACCACGGGCCACGGTCAGGCAACGAGCAAGGCGCGTTTAATTCCCCGGAAGGAGCTTAGGGACGGGGGGTGCTGTCGCAGCGAGATGGACAGTCGTGGATTCATCAAGGCCTTTTCCATCTACACTGCGTAGTGGGAGCGGGGACTGGTATAAAAAGAACATGATTTCTGACCTTCTCTTAGCTTACGACATCCTTCCATCGGCTGCACACCACAACAAAGCAAGCAATCATCTGCTTTCAAGAGATATTAGGGCTGCATAACAGAAAGTGATGACCGCCACCATACCGCTCCCAGACGCACCTTGGCCTGAGGGTACAGACCCCGCCGTCATCGCCAAATCTGAACTGCAATCGCAAGTGCGCGATGCTACAGAGTGGGCGACGAATTCGGATCCTTCCCAAGGGGGTTTTGTGAACATGGAATTGTATAGGCGTATTCAGGAATGGGTGAAGAACCCGTGAGTGCTGATGTGGGCGTGATGTGCGACGGCTGATCGGGGTATAGAGATGCGTTGGAGATTATAGATGGGATCCTGCAGCAGCGATTGACTATGGCCTTTCCGGCTAATCACAAGGTATGTCTTGGCTCGACACGAGTCACAGCTGCTAACCTTCATTGAGGCTCTGTTCTTGACGCAGCTCATCCCACGAGATCGTCTCGCCCCATACGCACCCCTCCTCAAACCCCTCTCAGAACCCCCACCAGACGCCGCGGGTGCCAACTTCAATTTTCTCATCACCACCCTCGCTGCCTCCCTCCACACTCTCGCCGAGCTCGAAGCCAAAAACGTAGAGGCAAAGAAGAAGGCAGATGAAGAGGCAAAGAAGAAGGCGGAAGAAGATGCAATGTGGGAGCGGACGGCGGAACTGTATGGGTGGGGAAGCAGGCCGGAGATGGGGTATGGTGGATATGCTGGAGGGTACGGTGGGTATCCCCCGCCGATGGTTGGGTATGGACCTTATCCGGGTATGACATCGCCCATGCCTGGAGCTTATGCGCCCATACCACTTCCTGAAGCGGCGCCGCCGGAGCCACCCAAAAAGCATGTGTCTTGGTTTCCGCCCATCTCTCAAGATGATTGGTGGGTGGGGAAAGGGAGACCGGATGCGAAGGCCGCTTGATAAGGATGCAAGAGAGGAGTCATCGTAGCGGATGCTGTCTGTACGATGTTGTTCATGTATGTTCATGTATGTTCACGTGTGTCTGAAACCTCCACAATGTAAAGTTATACATACATGTAACACTGTATTATATTGTATCTCATACGTCCACAGTCCTCATTATAGACATGAAACCGTACTGTACATACTTTGGGATCCCACCACATGTACACGTTACCAACCCTCACTCGGAGCCGCCAACAGAAGCAAGCTAGTCCGAAAGCTCAAGCCGGATCGCGTCATACCTGCAACACCATTTAGTATCTCCCCAGATATATAACAAAGCAAAACTCACAGAACAGACACAGAGTGGTCTTTAAAGTTGACGTCGCCCCCGCTGGCGTTATAAGGAAGCTCGAGCTTGAAGACGTTATTGGTGTTGTTATTGAGCCAGTCTCCTGGGAAGGTAAACCTATCCGGGACACAATCAGCTGGAAGATCCCCAACCTCTCGATTGAAGAAACATACAGATGGTTCAAGGTGTAGCAAGCGATACCATTTCGGTCGGAGCAGCTCGAGCTCTGGTTGTAGTTGATGGTCCAGACGAGCGGGTCGTTGTCATTCACTCGTACGGTGTAGTCGACGTTGGAGTAGTTTGATGTCGGTTCTGGGATGTCCAAGTTCCCTGAAGCAGTCCTGGCACCCGCCTGTGAATGAAAAGTCAGTCGGAAGGTACATGGCCATGGATGGAACGTACGAGCTGGATAGTAAGAGCACTGCTCGATCATCAGCGTGCTGCCCTGGACTTATGACGATGACTACTCACGCGGTCTTTCCGGTCACATTCAGATCTCCGTCCGGAGCCCAGTTGACAGTCCAGACGTTCACGTTGTCAACCACATAGCCAGGACGCGTATAAGTCCCTCCGTAGATGCTGTAATGGACATAGTTCTGTAACAGCCTATCAGCAGCTTTCCCCGACAAGAGAAATCGGCATGTGAACGTACCCAGTCTTTGGCGGGGTCGCTTCTGCCAATAGTGTAGTTGACACCATTAGGGAAGTCTGTAGGGAAATCCCAAACACCCCAGTATTGACGATACTCTTCTTGATGCAACGAGTGGTTGCTGTCCTTGGCGAACCCGTGACGGAATTCTCCAGCAGTCTGTGAACGACCCATGAGCTGTGCTCTCACGAGACGACATGTATGTCACTCACCTTGTCCGGTACACCGATCCTCCAAAGTTCGGCTCCTGTCTATGTGTCAGCAATCCATACCCATATGTGGAAGAGTACCGCACCATTCGATTCGGCCTTCCACTTGATGAAGAACGGTGCTTCATTCCCATCCCCAGCACTGACCACCACATCATCCTGCTCAAACTGACCAAACACGCCCTCGGCATAAACAGTCACTCGGTAAGTCCCAGCTCTAACGCGTGGGATAGATACGGTGCCGTTGGATGACACGTTGGCCCAGTACTGGCCGACGGCTACATTGACGGCGGTCAGCTGCGAGCTAGCGGAAGGGGGTGAAGAGAAGGAGGAGGAGGAGGGAACTTGCAGAAGTCGACGTTGTCTTGGAAGTCTACGCCATTTTGTGCTAGAACAACCTTGGCGTTTGTCGCATTGGCCGGGAGCTCGATCTGAGCGTTGAAGTCGCCTCGTTGTGACGACGGTGTGTAGCCAGGGATAAGGTCGGCGACGTCGTCGTAGAAGTCGGTAGCGAAGGACGAATTGCTTTACCGGATATTAGCATCCGGCCATGGCAATCTGAGCAGGGGTTGATGGTACTCACCTGTAGCTTTTGGCGTCAGCGTACAGACTCTGAAGATCGCCGTCCTTGTTGAGGTAGATGAAAGTGGGACCAAAGATCCTGTCGAAGCCGGATGTGATGTTCATCGTGGAAGCTCCTCGGTGGTTTGAAGCATAGTCTACAAAGCATCAGACATTGTATTCTCTGTTCTTTCATACGTATCAATTGAGAGCGTACAGTTGTAGATGTTGGTGTCTACGACCAGATCAGACCTCAAAGGTCCGCCGGTATACCCCTCAAGGTTGTTGAACACTGTCCAAAGACCGAGTGTCGTGCCGTTGGTTGTGGCGTTGGACGAGCTGTTGGAAGAGCTTCCATCGGCGTAGAAACCGTGCGCAAAGTGATCGCCTGCACTCGACACACTGATCAGCTCACAGTCATCACATAGGGCGATGGTCGACGTACCATACAAGTCTGCCCACTCGTATTTGGTAAAGTAATCAGAGCTACATCACCTTCAGCATTTGTACAATCGTGCAAAAAGCAGGAGAAGTCTCGCTCACCTCTCGGACACGTATGGGTTATTGTCACTGACGTTGAAGTACCAAGTAGCATCTTGCACAGTCCTATACCCAGCACATCAGTCATTCGTATTCTCTGCGCAACAAGGAAGGATCAATGCTCACGTTTCGTTCGCTGTAGCTGCGGCGGAAGGTAGATGGCCGTATTGAATCTCGTTCGTGACAAGGTGCGTCCAGATAGGGCTGTTCGGTGAGATCTGCAGGGCGTCAACCTCGTCATCCGCCCATCCGCCCATCAAAAGACGCGTAGACTCACAACTTGACGGAACTCTTGAAGATTGCCAAGATCAACGCCTTCCGACCCGTTATCGAACTGCAGCCTGGTGAAGGTGTGGAACCCGGGTTCGTCTTCGCGAAGGAACCACCATTGCTGGAATAGTTGTCCGGTGCTTTCGTACTAGAATTGTATCAGCCTTCTGCCCGAGTGCTACTACTTAAACGAGCTCTTACAGTCTCACTCATGATGAGTCCGATCCACGAGTTGTTGGACGTATCGTTCCCCTGATGAACCTCGAATGTAGCATTCTGTGATTGTCCCACGTAGTCTGAATAACACCAAGTATCAGTACGCGCTCGGGCAGAGAATCTTTCTGTCTTACAGTGTCGAGAAGACTGCGGATTCGGGTTATCGGGCGACCATACAGAAGCGTTGACAGCAGGGATGCAGTAACAGTCGAAATAGCCCATGCCGACTCGGCCAGACACCGGGCCGAGAACATCGATACCGTCGAATTCAAAGCCGGTGAGTGCACCGAGTGTCTTGTTGACTCTACGCAAAGGGGCGTCAGCAACAGCAAACGATAGATATGGGAGGAGGCATACTCTAATGTGAGCCTGGAAGAGGATAAAGCGATGGCTGAAGGTGAAGTGGCAAAATTAGCAAGTGGAATCTCGTTGACAGGAACACTCACTGTCATTGCTCTCCGAGTAGCTGATCTCGGCTACAACACTCTGAGCGGCGCCCAGTATCGCAAGCAATCCCAATTGCTTCCACATCTTGTCGTTGATGGCTGAGTGCTACAAAAACTCGTCTTTGGTCTCTTTATATTCGATGCGTGTTTACATGCCGGGCGGCCAGAAAACATGGGCGTCCACGGTCCAAGCCCGCAGACCTGCAAACATTCGGATCGCATCGTCACAAAAGTGCCTTAGCGGCGAGGCGCGGGCCGGGCGGTCAATGAGCTGCATGACGAATGTAGATCATATGGGGCTTTTGATGAAGAAGGAGGAAAGAAGGAGGAGATCAAGTCAGGTGATGGGATTGAGGGGGAGGGTGGACCATCTCGGTGGAGGCGCGGGTGAATGATCTTGCGGGCGATGGAAGGTCTTGATAATCCTTCTTGAGTGGTGGAGATCCGAGTCGGATGAGGGTTGAGCCAAAGATATGCCGATGGATTAGTGTTTGAATATGACCCGACAAGCAAGAGATGAGATGATACACCCGCTCCAGGCACACTTGTATTTTTGCCGAGTGTTCGCCGAACGTCGCTCCATCGCATTCATTACGGAAGCTCCATGCATGACAAGTGCAACTATGGTCACAAGACATGCTTCTTATGCTGCTCGGTGTATTCACGGCAAGAGATTTCGGACGAGTGCATGTGTCCACGCTGACTTTCGGAGCAAGATCAGCCCTAGCGTATCGGCGGGCCGAAGCGTCTCGAATGCCCGGTGCCGCCGTCCATGGAGCTGAGACTTGACAGAGGACTTCAGAGCAAGCAGAAGAACATGGCCTCTCTATCAGCAAATCAGCTTCCACTCCCAAACATATGCAGAGTACACTCACAGACCAAGATTCCTCATCTTCAAAACACGAAATCCAAGCTCACAACAGGCATACTCCTCACCCTCCTCAACCTCTTCGTCCTTCTCCACCCCACAGCTTCTACTTCCTCTACACCTTTCCAATTCCATTTCTCAATGTATCCAACGCCCAGTTTGCTAGCTCCTGATACCACGCCCTCGGGATCGTTCAGGGCGAGAGAACTCGTAGCGCGTTCTTCTGACCTGAACGTCTGTCCACTTTCGGATCCTGAAGAAGAAGAGAGGGAGAAGCGGCTGATCATCCCCCCTTCCTTCTCCTTCTCATCCTCAGCACCATCCCCTCCCTCACTCGCGCCCTTATGAGGGAAGGCCCAAGCCTTCTTTGCCCACTGCGGGCGTACGGCAAAAGACGACAAACTCGACGTCCCTGAGCCTGAGGTAATGGTCGATACACTCAACTCCGAAGCATGCCTGGGGAGAGGAGGGAGAGAAGGGCGGTGGATGAGAAATGAAGCTGTCCCGGGGGATCTGTGAGGTCTTTCCGGCGGTAGGCTGAACCCGTCATCGACATCGTCTTCGGCGGGGAGTGTCTTTTGAGAACCGGTATGTCTGCGGTGGGTGCTCTCATCCATCATCCGGGCGTTGAGAATCTCAGCAGGAGCGATGTCTACCTCTTGTTCGCCATCGCCACCCCCATCGTCGTTTGATCTCTTGCGTTGAGCGGGGAAGAAGAGGTGTTTGAATTTATCGCTCAATCGGCGCGCGTGCCCGTACCCTTTGGCCTTGGGCACCCCTGGTCGTATCCCTACCCCTAGATCTTGATCTGGACCTGGCGCTGGCGCGGGGTGAGAAGAAAGACTAGCGCTGAGGGGCGAGTCGTCCCCTAGGACGATGAAGGCTTCACGATGAAGCGATGCTTTCCTCCCATGCCCCAGCCCCAACCCCGGCTCTTGCTGACGGACGTCCACAAAGCCTTGGGAGGGTAAACATAGCGGGGCTGTCTTGCAATGCCACGCAAAGTGGCGGAGAGGAGGCAGATGATGTGGGTGTTCGAACCGAGCGGGAAGGGATGTTTGGACACGGAGGGACGGTCGATGGGATGGTTCTGGATTGGGTAGAGAGCCTGAAGATGGAATTTCGGAACGCGGGTGTGAGGGATGGTGGGTGATGGGGAATGAGGGGACGGTGGGGGTGGCAAATGGATGTCCAGGAGGGATGTAGTCGTCTGGTATCATGATGAGAGCGAAGAAAGTGACCAGCACTTGTTATGGGATTGATTGTAGCCACTGGCAATACGTTGTCGAGACTGCTTTGTCGGGCATAGATGGTGGTTTATACCAAATATTCTGAGGTCCAGAGACTATGAACACTTGGTCAGCTTTTAGTAGGCATATAGGCAAGTGGCAGAACATACCGGTCCACTGTTTGCCGCCACATTTCCTTTGACTTCCTTTGCGTCTCAGCGCATATCCCAGAAGTATATCATTGCTGATACACTCATCCCCGAGTATATCGCCCTCTGGAAGTTTCGGAAAGGTGAAAGGATCAACGAGCTTGATTGCTTGTTCATGCAGCGCATCCTGGGACGATCGGCAAAGCCTTGCCGAGGGTGGGACGATCAGTAGTCGACCCATTCAGGCCGCCACGCCCTGTGGTAGTCGACCTTCTTTGGTTGGAAAGCGGCAATAAACTGACAGCCCAGTCAGCAATGTCGCTTCAACGCTTGAGGAAGTGCATACCTCCATGCCAATATCCCCCAAACCAACACCCTCCGCCCCGCCCGCAGGTCCAGCAAACATATCCCCTTCCGCAAACAGCCCCGTCAAGCTCCAAGACTGGAACCTGCGTAACAGCGCACAGATAAGGGTACAGCTCCCCTTCCCCGTATCATCATGCATCAAAAGCGGGTGATTCCTCGTATCCAACAACACCCTCAACAACCCTCCCAGCCTCTCTTGCCCCTCTGTTGTATAAAGGTCGGATTCCTTGCTAAAGTCGAATCGATACAGGGTCAAGTTTTGCGATTCGACAAAGTCGAGAGAGTCTTGGCGGTATGGATCGCTGCCTTCGAGGTAGATGATGCCCTTGAGGTTGAGGCGTTTGAGGAAAGCAAAGTTCTTGCGGTTGGGATGGCCTGAGCGGTAGATGCCCCTTGCGACGAGGGAGAAGTTGATGGGCGGGACGACGACGGAGGGGGGGTCGTCGGACATGCTGGGGTGGGATATGGCGGGGATAAGTACAGTTGGAATAAACGAGATGCAGTGGTCTGTGGATACAAGTATGCCATCTACCCCTTCACTGCGATCAGTTCAGGCCACAAACACATTTCCATGTACAAGGGACTGTGTTGCAGTGGTAGCATTCAAGACTTCGAGGTCTTAAGAACTGGAGTTTCATCTTGCGGTCACGGGTTCGAATCCTGTCGGTCCTTGTTTTTTGCTCTTTTTGTTCCTCCCTCTTCTTGCATAGCCCAGGATTTATTATAGGTATGTGTGTGTCAGTGCATTCACACTCTTTTGCTCTCCGGAAAACTGCAGCTCCGATTTCCGAGACACCGATCTCCTTGAACATATTTTGATTTCCGAGATTCGCGTCGACGCGACGCGTTTGATCAAGTCTTCGATTTTGTTTTTGATTCTCCATCCGACAAATCTAATAACCGACACTCCCCTCCCTTCATCTTTTGTCGCCATGTCCGACAGTGAGGAAGAAACTGAAGCCCTTCGGGCTGAGATGGCTGCCTTGCAAGCGAGGATGGACGCTAGATTGGACAAGAAGGAGAAGGAGCGGCGGATCCGCAAGGCCGAAGATGCCAAAGTCCTCGTCCAGGACACTCCCACCAAAGCGAGCAGCAGAGGTAAGTCGCTCTTGCCGTTATTGCAGTGTCAAGCAGCTCATGTCTGTGTAGAGGGGAAGCGCCAAAGATCATACTCGCCACCAGCAGCTCAGCCAAAATTCATCTCCAAGAAGCCCGCGCTTGGGTCAGAACACGGTTCACGAGCATCGACCCCTGCCCCTGCGCCTCCCCCGGAATCTGGAAAGTCGTCTATGGCTGCTCGTCTTGCTGGGATGCACAGGGAGGGGTCTTCAGGGTCTTCAAGATCTTCAAGAGCAGGGTCAGCACTACCCCGTGTCCAACCACCGCCTGCGAGGCCTTCCACCTCGAGAGAAAGAGATCCCGCCCCCGCTCCCGCGCCCCTTGCTTCTTCCAACTCGAATCATAGCAAAGCCGCAGCCAAACGGAGGACAGACGACCTCGAAGCAACCTTGGCGCAGGACAAATATGGAAAGAAGCCCGTCCAGAAGCTACCATCTCTCCCTGCTCGCAGAGGTATCTCATCTGCTGCCCCGCCCGGCCGACCATCACATGAAAGCGCCAGCGCTTCATCGAAACCCTCTTCCTCTAAAAGACTGAATCCTGCTCCGTACCCGACAGCAGCTTCTTCTCGAGCTCGAGCCGAACGCGAAAGGAGCGACTCTTTGGAGGTCGAGGACAAGAAAGAGTCATACCGACGAGACGACGTGGATAGCACGCTCATAGAAGAGCTGGAGAGGGGACCGAAAGAGTTTGGGAGGGATCCGGAAGGGGATGATGAGTGGGCGTCTGTGGAGCCCAATTCGGGTATCAGATTAAGGTATCGTCTCTCGCGCAATATAGTATGTGCGCTGCTGACTGGGCTATACGTAGAAAACGAACAACGCCACACAAAGAAGTCCAAGAATTCCTCACAGGCCGATACTACCTCCCCCCTTCCAAGATATACTCTGTCGCCCGCCTGACCCGAGACGGTACCTCGTACGACGTCCCCGTGGACGACGAATGGTTGACCATCGCCGTCGTCGCGCAGAGGGGTCCGATCAGAGTTAGCGGCACAAAAGTCAAGACGGAAAAGAACAGCGATGATGAGAAAGACGAGGACGATGATGATGATGAAGGGGATGAGGAAGAGTCGGAAGATGATGAAGATGATGGGGAGCAGGCGGCTGATATCAAGCCCTTCATCGGGACGGATGGTAAGGCGTGGAAGCCGAAACCGAAGCAAAAGGCCAAAAAATCGAAAGAGGATAGTGACGACGACTGGAAGAAGAAACGTGGGCCTCGCAAGTACATCAACCTCACCCTGTGCGCCATGCCTCGCCGCAGTTACGGATCTACCTCTTCCACTGGCGATGTCCTGCTTCACATGCTTTTGTTTGAAGCGGACCACGTTGTGGCGATGGAAGATGGAGAGGGCGGGACGTACAAGTCGTATAGAGGAGGATCGGGGGGGGCGTACGAAAAGTGGTGCAACATTGCAGAGGGGAGTGTGATTGCCATCTTGAATCCACGGGTGTGGCGGAATTTGAGGGTGAGTGCAGCTACGTGACAGGGAGCGAAGCTGATATGAGGCAGGGTGGATCGCACAAACCTCATCCAATGGAATCGCCTCTCGGCTTAAACCCCTTCTCGGACGACTCTATCATGCTCATCGGCCAATCGAGAGATCTTGGACACTGTTCTGCTATCCAAAGAGACGGGAACAGGTGTAAATCCTGGATCGATACGTAAGTATATCCGTAAGCTCTAGAACGGCGCTGATTTCTTGAAAGCCGTCTGAATGCTGTATGCGAGTACCATCTCCATGCCGCCGTGAAACGAGGCAAAGCCGGCCGAGGAGAATTCACAGCTAGGTACGTGTCTGTCCATATCGCTCACCATATCACTAACATCTCCCCAGCACCAACGCTTTCCACCTCACCCACTCCAAGTCCCAAGTCGGTAACGCTCCAACCAAACCCCGAAAAGGCCTCTTACCAGCCAACGGCCGGATCGCTACTCCGCGAGGGGAAGCCAATGGCGGCGGCGGCGCTACCTACGTCGTTGGAGGGGGCGTTATTCATACAGGAGGGCCTCCGGGGGATGAGAATGTTGCTGATCGACTGGGCCGGGGTCGGGCAGGGAAGAAGAGGAGAAAGGTGGAGCAGCAAGAGGCGGAGAGGGATCTGCAAAAGCTTTTTGAGAGGGAGAAAGCTATGGGCGGAGGGGGGACGACTGGGGGACGGTATTTGAATGTCATCAAGCGTTATGAAGGAAAGACGAAAGAGAAGGATGGCAAGGATAAGGAAGATAAGGATCAGGAGGATGAGGAGGAGAAGAAGACGAGGGTGTTTTCGGCGGAGGCTATCAAGAAGATTGGATTTGATCCTTCAGCTCGGGCGGGGCAGCTTACCAAGGAGGAAGATCGAGAGAGAGTGAGCCACTCGTGTACTTTCTGTTCTCATCTCTGTACTGATACCGTTTCAGGTCGAAGCTATAGCGACCCTGGAAGGGCTGAGTGCTAAGGGTACACGCGACTTCACCGCAAAGAGGAAGAGAGAGGCCAGTGCTGTCCCACAGCCAACCAACAATCCACCATCGGCGCCTGCGAAGCCTGTGGTCCCGTCCGAGGACGACGATATGATCGATCTTGACGATTAGTCTTGTTGTACATGTATGAACCTGTGCATAGTGTGCTATTAAAGACGATATATGCTGCATAGAAGGACGCCAATACATCCAACAGACAAACAAGTAAAGAGATAGGATATTTGCCAACAGCCTGAAATAACAAATGACCGATAATATATGGAGTTAGAGTAGAGTACCCGAGTACCGTTCAAAATGTCCTTCTACAAAAGAGAATCCGTCCATGAGAAGATTATGAATAAGAATACCGTGTATTCGAAAGAGTCCAGTAGAAAATGGAGACAGTATCACCAGGATACCTTACTGTTGAGCGGCTGGCGCGAGACTCTCCCTGCGAGTGCTCTGATGACTCGCAGTCCTCTGCAAGTCCTGTCCGCTTGGCGCAGCACCGCCGCCAGCAAGAGGTCCGAGACAAGAAACGGGTACAGCACCCTTATTGTGCTGTTCGTCCTCACAGAGCGTCCAGTCGTCGTCGTAGATGTCGTGCAAGAAAAGTTTCTGGCCGGGCGTGACAGCTACCAAAGACGATTAGTACGTGTTTCCAATGTGATGGGGAGATGACTGACCGAGCTCATCGTCGAGAGAACGGACAAAGCCAACTTTGACGGCGACCCAAGAGTTGGGCGCAACGTTCCTCGCAGGCGCGCCGGCAGCGGAAGGAGACCCGTGGGCGGCAGCAGCCCCCACGCCAGCTACACCCGCCGCCCCAGCACCCGCAGCAGCAGCCCCATACCCAGACCCTGCACCTTGCTGAGGATAAACCTGTCCGGGCTGCATCTGCGTACCAGGCGGGTAACTCGGCGCCAACCCAGGGACGGCCTGGAGCGAGTTTCGGTAATTGTTGCTGTAGCTCGCTTGGGGGTTGTGTCGCTCCATGTAAGACATGGGAGTGGAGGATTCGGCGGGAACGGCGGCGTAAGTGTCGGTGGTGGGGTAAGAGACGGATTGGGGGTTTTGAGCGTTCGCTTCGGACATGGCGAAAGATTCGGAGGGAGGGTTGTACTGCTGCTGTTGCAAAGTCAGCTCGGGTGCCCCGTGGCCGGAGAATCAACTCACTTGGGGCTTCTCGTAGCTCTCAGCAGGAGCTTCGGCACCGGCAGGCCAGTCAAACATCGAGCTCCTCCTCTTCATCCTGTCATTCCTTCGCCTCTGCCTCACGAATCGAGTGGCCAAAAGGAACAGCAAAGCAACACCGACCACACATCCAATGACAATACCAACAATCTGCCAAGCCAATCAGCAATCCGCCCATCATACGCCAAGATCGTTTTCACTTACAGCCCCGGTGCTGAGGCTGGAGCCGCTGGAACTGCTACCAGAGTTGGCGTTACCGAGCCCGGCAGTCGCACTGGAGGTCGCAGAGCTGCTTGAAGTGGTTGCCAGAGTGCTGGAGCTGGAGCTGGAGGCGTCTGTCGAAGTGGCCGAATCGGTTTCGGAAGAAGAGGTAGAAGAATGCCTGTTTCTGGTACTCGAAGTTCGAGAAGAAGTGGTAGAAGTTCGCGCAGAAGATGTACGAGACGAGCTGGTCGAGCTGGTTCGCGAGCTGGTAGCGGAGGAGGAGACCGCACTCGAGCTTCGAGAGGAAGTCACAGCAGAAGAACGCGCAGCAGAAGAGGAAGTGCTCGACGAGACTCGGCCTGGCAAAACATCACGTTAGCTCGGTCTGGCAATGAAAGTATAACGTAACTCACTGCTTGATACAGAAGACGTCGCGCGACTGGATGTAGCAGAGGATGAGACGGTGCTGGTCCTTGCAGCACTGGTCGACCTAGCAGAGGATGTCCCGCTCCTCGTCGAAGAGGTGCCGGTGGTGGATGTGCGTTCGGCCATGGTAGTATCTAACGCGTCCGCGTCGTCGATGGCAGTAGTTGTAGAATCTGTATTGGGATCGACAATAGTATCAGAATCAGATCCAGCATCCGCGCCGCCAAAAACATCGTCCAATAGCCCAGACATGGCGAAAAAGGCGACGGAGATTCAGTTGTCAGGCCGGAGTGGTCGTGAGGGACGCGAGCGAGACGGGGAGACGCGCGGGATTGAAAGAGAAGGAGGAAACGTTTGTCAGCGAGATGCACGAGATGCGGCCACGTCGCCTGACTGACCAGAGATGAAAGGATCGATCCGAAAGCCGGACAGTGGAATAAAAGGATGCCTTCGGCTTGAGGGATCAAGGGACGGTGTGTATCACCGGGCGCCGGGTGTGCTGCCGAGAGGGGAGGGAGGCAGGGAAGACGGTTCGAGGGATGGCCACCAAGGTCGTCGAGGAGATGTTTTCGAGCGAGAGGTCTTGTGAACACAGATGTCAGATGTATAGGTGACCCCAGTTCTGGATCCTCGGTGGGGTGAAGCGGGGTTTCCCGCGATGACCCTGAAAGTGACACAGCACAAACAAAATTTAGAGTTGCCGTTAGTTCGCCGACGAGGTTTTCTGAGAGCAGCAGAGCGTCAAGAAGAGGCGACGCATGCCTGGGTGACGGGCATATATGTGCTGTATCAAGGCGTCACATACATGTATAATAAACCCTGGGCTATGCAAGAAGAGGGAGGGGCAACAAAAAGAGAAAAAAACAAGGACCGACAGGATTCGAACCCGTGACCGCAAGATGAAACTCCAGTTTTTAAGACCTCGAAGTCTTGAATGCTACCACTGCAACACAGTCCCTTGTACTTGAAAAGTGTGTATTTCTCTTCGCCCGGTCCGACCTCGCTGATATTCGTCGTGATGTGGCACAATCAAAACGACAACCAACGCCTTACACGCTTCACGAACGATTCATCAAAATCGTGACATATGTGATCATCTCTATTCTACAAATCTAGACACGACAAATCCTCCATCAATGCGCAAATCCCCCAGTACTCGGCCCACCTACTCTCTCAAAAGGCAACGCCAGACTACAAGCCGCCGTCATACAAAAGATGGCGGCCGACGTAAAGACAGGGAGAGAGGGAGAAACCGTGATGAGAAACCCTGCAGAGACCGGGGCCAAAACGCCAGTGCTGGAGCGAGTCAGTCGGGATGGGATTTTGAAAGGCGGTGGTGGGACTTACAAACGACTCAGAGCGGATGATGTGCCGCAGGCTGTTCCTCTGATATTGGTTCCAAACGTCTCGGGCGTCATCCCATCTGTATCCAATCAGCCGAGGAAAGCAAAAGAGGCCGGTCATGACTTACATAAAACAGCGTACATGGCCGTGGCCGCCGCTGAGATCACCATCGAGCTCACCACGACCGCCCATTTCTGCTCGACGTTGATGAATGCGAATGTCGACAAGCCGGTGGCAAGAGTACATATAGCGAGAGATTTGCGGCGGCCCAAACGGGTTTGGATCATCCACGCACCGCACTAGAAATGATCAGTATGGTTTCGCAACTAGTGGCAGAGTCGCGCTCACGATAGATCCAGGACAACCTGCTACAGAATACAAGACGAAATCACCAAGAGCTTCTGTGATCGCATCATCTCCATCCCCAGACGCTCGGCTTTCAAGCACAGCAGGTAGCCAAACGTTAAACATTGTGTACGCTGCGACCGTCAGTATGTATGCTTTTCGCGAGATATGAGACTCACCGAATGACATTGATCCCCAGATGATCCACATCAAGATGACCGTCTTTCTCCATTGCGGCACGAACAGCTTTTGCATCTGTCCCACCCAGCTCATCCACCAATCCCTCGGCTTTTCCGCCCAACCACCACCACCACTCGCGCTCTCTCTCTTCATTTCTGGCTCCTCCGAGTCTTCATTCAGCAACGCCCTGTTCTCTTCGCTGATGCTCTCGTGGAAGGACTGGTCAAACAAGTTCTGAGACTCTTCGACGTCTACCGTCCCCGGTGTCTTGTAGAACGACGTAGCCGTCTGCAACGGTATCCCCTTCCTCTCCGGCCCCATTCCCACACCTCCATAATCCTGCTCCGCCCCCGGCGACCCCCCTTCCCCTTCCCCTGCCCCTCCTCCTTCACCGCCAAGACCCACAAACGACGGCCTTCGCGTACTGGGCTCAGCAGCAGAAGGTTCATTACTCTGCACATCGGCGTGCTGGATACTGATGGAATGGTCGTTGAAATCGGCGATGGTTTGGAGGGCGAGGATGGCTTCTTGGGAACGGCCTGTGGAGACGAGGTAGCGCGGGGATTCTTGGAGTTTGAAGAGGAACCAGCGGGCGAGGGCGCATATCAGATTCTGGGGCGTGTCAGAAGGCGACCGGGCAGGGGGAGAGGGGGAAGGAGGGGAAGGGGAGGGTGTACATACGAATATGCCAAGGGAGAAGAGGACTTTTCGCCATCCGTCGTTTGCGTGGTTGGAAATATCGCAGCCTTCGAATTCTCGACAGCTTGAACCGGGTAAGAAATACCAGCTGATGACGGATGACAAGACAGCGCCAAGGGAGAAGAAGACGGATAGAAGAGTGAGGAGGTATTGCTTCGAATGAGGTAGATTCTCCAGGAAGAGCGTTCCATCGGTTGGCATGGATCCTCTGTGACACTCTTCAGCTGCGCCCTTTTTGGTTCGGATGAAAGAAGACCGACCCGACGGCGCTTCCAAGCCAGAACATCCATATACAGAGAATTGTAAAGTTGGGACTGAAGCTTGCACAGACACCGAAGAATCCAGTGAGGAACAGAGTCGAGTTGAAAGGCAGGGACCTGCCCAAGATGTCCGAGATGACACCCCAGCCGACTGCGCCGATCATCATCTACCAAAGCTGTGAGCGGATCGTCTCAGTATGGGGCAAAATGACCTACGCCAGCCATGGTACAAGCTGATAGCAGACCGACCACTTGAGAAGAAAGGTTGAAATGTATTTGTACTCTTGGCAGAATGACCGCTATACACTGCAATGCAGAATTGTCGCTCATCCAGCCAAAACCACACAATGCCTGCCAAGCATGTCAGTCAGATCGACAGTTGCTGCACAACTTTGAGAGCTTACAAGTAGCCGCCAATGGTACGCTCCTACATCATAAGAGTCAGCGATCTCCCACCCCATCATACATTCTACAACTCACCAAAGCCGACCCGCTCTAACGTCTCTTCCAGCCCTCGCCCTCCCTGTTCCTCCGCGCCCTCATGGTCCATCGCCATCTCCATCCTCAGCTGCTCATCCTCCGCATCTTCATCTACATCGCTATCGCGCCTCTCGTGCTCGAGCCCAAGAGCAGTTTCCGCGACTGATCGCATCGAGGGTATGCGCTGGTGTCCTGGCTGGAGCGATGCGGTGGATGGCTGGCGCGATACGGTGCGCTGTGGCACGTAGGGGTAGCTGCTTTTGCGGGTTGTGGGTGGTGGGGGCAGCATGGCGGCGACATGAATGGCTCTAGGTATATTGTAAACAAATGCTTGGTCAGCAAAACATCGCCCACATGTGATGCCACTCCTGTGTGTCACTCGGCCATCCGGCGGGATCAAATTTCAGCCACGTCTTCGTTAGAAGAACTTTGCGACAACATTTGAAAGCGATAGAAGCATGCGTATATCTTCGCGTACATCAATCTTTTCGCAGTAACTTCTCTTCGATATGGACTCGATTACTGTTTGATCCGGCCGGTCCGACTCAACATATGACTTCAGATCACCCCGACACAGGCGTACCGTCTTGCCCCAATGGCATCTTCAACTTCTCGCCAGGCTCTGTCTTGGTGACTGACCCTGATGAAGAGGTACATGGTTCTTCTTATAATATAGTACATGCTGACAGAGAGCGATCAGCTCATGGAGCTCTATATGAGCCTCGCCAGCGTAAAAGAAGAATCGCAACACGAAAACTTTGGGAAAAGCTCTGAAGGCTTGGGATACCTCGACTCCTCGCAGTCTGTGCTCGAGCTCCTCCTCGACATTGAGCCTCCTAAAAACTCTTCATCTGTTCCGGAAGTCGTATATGGAAAAGGTCGCAGAAGGAAGGGGACCAAGAAAGAGGGAGGCAAGGACAGTATGGTATCGATACCAGTTGTCTTGAATCAAGACTTGACTGCTTTGCGAGGCCGGAAAGGCGATACTGGTACGTCTCACATTTGAAAGCATTGCTGTGCCATGCCTGACGCTATGATAGGAAGCGTACTCTGGCGCAGCTCTTTACATCTGGCAAGACATGTCCTATTCCACCACCTCTTCCGTCCTCAAAACCCCCTCCTTGACATCGACCGCATGAACTCTGCCCACATACTCGAGCTCGGCTGTGGTACCGGTCTCCTGGCAATCCTACTCAGTCAGCTATGTGGTCAATATACCGCGTCAGACCAACTCGACAACCTGAAACTCATCCAGCGAAACCTCGAGTTGAACGATATTCCCGTCTCATTCTCGTCCTCCACTCCAGTCAGCGAGAGCGCAGTCGACAAGAAAGGGATGGGTAGAGAAGTCAAGAAGGAAGTCGTGCTGGAAGAGGTCGACTGGGTCGAAGTCTCAAAGTCCCAAGGTCGTTACCGCTCGCCCGACGATACCAAAACATACGACCTCATCCTCGCTGTCGATTGCATCTACAACGAACACCTCATCCAACCCCTCATCGACACTTTCGCCCAGTACTGCCAACCGGGGAGCCGAACAGTGGTCTGGGTCGTAGTAGAATTAAGGAGCGCCGATGTCGTACGTTCCTCTCCGCACGCTGTACAGCGCTGCTCGTCGATTGGGTTGGTCTGGATGTGGCCGGAAGCTGACGACGGAAGTAGATCGGCACGTTTCTGGATACTTGGATCGACGACCCCAGCGGGCCTTGGACGATAGTCAGGCTTGGGGAGGATGATATGGGGGACTGGGGGGAGGGGAGGAAGCCGCGCTGGGTGGGATGGGTGGGCTGGAGATGATAGAAGTGATCATATAGATAACCATAGATGACATAGAACATAGAGGCGTGTATTGAGAGTGCATGTTGTCTCATCCTGCCAGCGCCGTGACCAAGCATTCGATCATAACGTGACAAGAACAGCCTCCGGCTTCCGGGGTTTGGAGGAGCGATCAAGCTACGGCGAGAGGGTAAAAATAGAGGTCAACACGAGCAACGACATGTGAGATGGAAGACCTCTTGCTGCCTGTTGCTGGCTGCTGCTGGTGACGATCGCTTCGGATGTAAATCATGCAAATGGTATCTCGCCGATTCCTCTGGGCCTCATGCACACATATTAGCGTTTCTACCATAATCCTCAAAATGAAAAACGTCATGTGCTAAGCATTCTTTGGCTTGGAGTTTCTTGATGTCGTACCGTCTGTACGGCATTTGTAATCGGACCGGGGGTATATCTTATTACTTTGCGGCACTCGTGCTCGGTATAATCGGGGAGCCCTCTTCTTCATTTGACCTTGGAGTCTTTTTGACGCTATCATGACGAGTCATATGATCGGACTCTGCTCAGCCGTTAACCCGTGACATCTTTGTTGCGTGTTTAATGTTCAACGATAGCAGTAGTTGCCGCGAAACTTTGAAGATCAGGGAGGGCTGGATCACATAATGCCGACAGTAAATGTGGGCAGACTGGTGACGTTGAAGCATTCTGAAAAAGAGATACTACCCAACAACAGCTCCATAGCCTTTCATAGCCGGCTGGAAGAACTTGCAACAGTGTAGTTGTATCAGCCCGACTTCGATATGGCCACGGTTGACTGATGATCTACCTGATGCAGTCGTCACTAGAAAGCAGACTGTCGTTATAAATGTCGAGTGAAGACACGAGGTGAATTCACTGGGGAAATAGATGAACGGAGAGCGTGATAGCAAGATCATGGATAACGCAAAACTCAAATTGCTCGACGGCCATCGCTTATCTTCTTCTGCTGGGCTTCTTGTCTTATCTTTCGAACATTTCATTGACGACGGTGCTGATATCATCTCATCACTGCTATGTGAATCTCAAAGCTGCATATGGCTCGACTCAACTTTCTGCGCACAAAGACAACAAGGGCAGAAGAACGGCGAGCGAGTTCGAGATCCGTCTACATCACATGCTTCTCAACTTTCAATGTCTGTCCACCTTCTACCTCGGCCCTCTCGCTCTATACATAGTACTCATCCAGGCTCAGCACGATAGGCGCTAAGCGCAGCAGAACATCATCATTCGGACCTCCGAAAAGCTCTATACTAGTCTTCCCGAAGAGCACAAGGCCCAAGGCCCAAGGCCCCAAGGTCAAGTGGGCTGTGGCCTGTGGAGCTGACTATCTTTATTATGCTTGCCCTTTCCGATGCACAGGGTAGCACTAGGTGCCGCACGTTGCACGTTGCATGGTTCTTACCATTAGATCCTGTCGCAGATCTTGGGGAGCGGAGGATTATTGCTGTTTGGGTCTGATCTACAACTTTGTGGAGCCGGCGGTACATACTGGACGTGCAGTGGAGCAGGAACCGGGCCAACAAGCAGGTAGAGATCTTCAGCTGCTCAACCAACTGCGCCGGCTCTACTGATGATATTCTTCTCAAGAAACGACTGCATGTACATGGTCTCGGAATAGATCGTTGTGGTAATTATGAGCCTGCGTGCAGTGCGCACGCAATGCCAGCTTCCAGCAGACACGTAATACCTACATGTGTCGCAGCCTCTCGTCCTACGCAGGATTCTTGGGGCGCAGAACAGAGAGTCTTCCGAGGCCCGAGGCCCACCAAAAGGCCTAAAAGGAGGATAGTCCAGACAATGACTTCATGAGTCAGTGTCCATGAGTCGACAGCTACACCAGAGCAGAAGCATGTCAAGCATGTCCTGAACTAGAAGTCGGAAAGAAGTCAGCAGTGCAAAAGTCCTGCGTTTCTCCGCAAAGCCGGGCGCCGCAGGGCACTGACCGCTCCAACCTTCAGCTTTCTGCGAATCCCCCACATTCTCATTCTTCGATGGTACTGCCTCCCGTCTCTGGAATTGGATCGAGGGCATCTCTTGCAGCTCTCTTGCTTCTGGCTTCTTGAAAAGCATCCAGTGCATCCAGACATTGATCGCCACTGCTTACGTTGTTGAGCAACACTGGAATCCTTCCGCAAGTGCCTTGGCTTGAAATATTACTGCATTGGCGTACCCAATTCCTGTCTGCTTTTCGGGTCCATGGCCCACGTATCCCGGTGGACGACTCAAGCATCCCACAGAGAGAGGTTGAAATGATGGTAAAGACAACGGAAGGCGGAACAGCAGGGGAAAATAGCCTTCGAGCCCGAACATGTCGCACGCGTCGCACGTCTGCTCTCATCATCCCGCGCGCGGCAAGATCCCAGAATCGGAGACCGTCGCAGCATTCCAACATTCAGGATGCAAAAGATAGCAGCATATTGCGGCAGGCGTGGTGACCCCATGACCTATGAGTGATCATGACCCAAGACTCTTCACTTTTCTTAGACAAAAGAAGAGAAGTACGTATGATAATCAAGCAGTCGTTTGTACGTTATGCTGGCAACTGATCAGGTTTTTCTGCATGAGTACGAAAATGGGTCCAGAAACAGCTGTGGAGCAGATCTGGGATATCAGGGGGCGCAGAGCAGCAGCACGAAAGCAGTGGTTAACGATGTTTGCTCCAGGGGGCCTCAAACTGCGACTTCTGCGACAGCTGACAAAAGTAAAAACGGGGTGCAGATAAGATAAGTGAACTGCTTGAGTCCTCAAAGTCCAGATACATCTGCCTTCGCAGCTCGGCAGCCTCGACCCTGCCCTTTTGGGCGTCGTGTGCCGAAAACCCCCGATCCAAGATCCCAAGACCCAAGATCCACGACCGACGAAAACCGCGAAGACCCTACATGCCAACATCTCCCCGACGTACCTGGAAAACGGTACCCTTCCCTGAATCTGCACTTTCTTTCCCTCTTTGGTTTCGCCTCTCGCTCCCGGCTGCCAGCACCTCTCCCCATTCTAAAACTGCCATAAAAACAGTCGTTGCTTTCAATCTTTTTCTTGCTCCTATACATATAATCTCCTTCAACTTTTCTTCGCAACCACACTCATTTTCTGGCCTGTATATATCAAACAACTCCCCCATCTCTCCACCGGCTATCCTCTCCCTGTTTGTGCAGACCCACTGGTGTTTGTCACGCGTTCAACCCACCTACAACTCCACCTTTCCCTCGTCCTGTGTCATCACCCTCCATCAAATAATATCAACTTTCCCTCACCCTCATTCCGCAATGTCCGCCTCATCGAGTTCTTCCCACGTCGCTGGCGGCTCCCCACGCTTCATCGACAACAACCACCTCGAACTCGTCGCTGTGATTGGCACTGGTGCCTACGGCGTTGTGTACCTTGCTATTGACTCGCGGTACGGCCACCCTGTCTACCGGGCGGTCAAGTGCATGCGCAGACATGGCTTGGACGAGAGGCAGAGGCACTTTCAACGGCGTGAGATTGGTCTTCACCGCCTTGCCTCAAAGCATCCTAGTGTCATCTCCATGGACAGGATCTTCGAGGAGGGCGAGTATGCCTACGTCGTCATGGAGTATGGAGAAGAGGGCGACCTGTTTTCAATGATCACCGACAAGCACAGAGTATGTCGACCACGTCCCCTTTGTTTGGCTCATTGCTGACTTGTTTGGTAGTACCTCGGTGACAACGAGCTCATACGGAGCATCTTCCTTCAGCTGCTGGACGGCGTTGCTTGGATGCACAACCTGGGCATCAGCCACCGTGATATCAAGCCGGAGAACATCGTCTGCTCCCAGAATGGCACCAGGGTCCGCATCTGCGACTTTGGATTGGCTACTTCTGAAGAATATTCGAGCGAATTTGGCTGCGGGTCAACCTTCTACATTGCTCCTGGTACGCCCCACTACTCAACCCCCCATCTTTTCCGATGCTGACCGCTTCTCAGAATGTCTTGGTGACTGGTTCCCCGATCGAAAGACGTACCCCACGCGCTCTGGCGACATCTGGTCCCTCGGTGTCATCCTCGTCAACCTCGTCGCTGGTCGAAACCCCTGGCGTATCGCTTCCCCCACCGACGAGTCGTTCAACTCCTACCTTTCCGACCCCAACTTCCTGCGGCGCATCCTCCCCGTCTCTCGCGACTGTCTCTACATTCTCAACCAGATCTTCGCCATCAACCCCGAAGAGCGAATTTCCCTTGCCGAGCTGAGAAAGCTGGTGGTTGAGATCAAGACGTTCACGATGGACCAGGAGGAAGTCATCGAGGCGCATGTCGCGGCGAGGCAGCAGCAAGAGTACGCTACCGCCGAGCCGAGGACATTGCTGTCTATGGTGGAGGACGAGCATGCGTGGCTCGAGGATGAGAACAGCGAGGGGCACTTTGCGTATGACGATGAGATGGAGACGCCCTCGCTGCAAAGCGATACGGGCTCGCCTCTCTATCCGGAGACTGTATCTCCTTGTCAATCATACATTGGCGACTTCATGCCCCCCACTCCCGAGTTTGCCAGCGAAGATTACCTCATCCCTTCTCAGGCGACCCCTTCTTGGGACGACTGTCTATCGAGTGATGATGTCTTCATCCACTCCAAAGACGACTCGTGTCCAACCTCCAAAGTCAGCATCCAACATACTGCCTTTGTCGACTACTCCTTCCCTCCCGTCTCTGCCTTTGCTCAATAATACTGGCATGTCTCGGTCTTGCCTTTCTCGTCATCTTTTGGGTCTTTTGGTTTCGATTTTACATCTATCACACATCTTTAGCATCGCCCTACCTGCATATCATATACGTATCTCGCATGGGTTCTCATCTTTTTTTTTTCTATATATATTATGTCGTACATGTCTTTGGCATCTTGTCCTATCTTCACGCTTTAACGCCTTGTTGACGAATACCGTACTCTCTTAAAATAACACTTCTATACATAGAAGTACTAGATCTAGCCTTATGGCTTTCATCTGAATGTAACAGTATCCTGCTTGACTTGTCATCTTCTGCCGTACACTGAGGTTTACGAGGTTGTGGATGTTGATAACATGCCCAGAGGAGGCTCACGCTGCATGCGCGATGTGCGATGAACGGGAGGTGCATGGCGGTTCGGCGCACAACAAGCTCTTTGTCTCCTTATCAGTGCCTCAAGCCTCTTTACTCAATCTTCGAGACAACCGTCTAATAAATGTGGAAATGTGTCAAGGCCGCCGGTGAGGCGCTCCCGGCCCTCAGCGCGGCTCAGCTTGCTCGAAGCGGAAACAGGGGGAAGTTGCCACTCTTTGCATTGCGCACTGGCAGATCTTCTCGCTCTCTGAGAGCTGATATTTTTGGTGCATGCTCGTACTCCTCGAACGTACTCCAGAGCATGCAGCTTGGCTCAAAAGACGTCGCTGTGCATGAGCTGCATGCAGCCAAAAATCTTGCACGGAACAGAGTTGCGGGGAAATAAAGGCTTTTTCGTCCGCACAGGGCAGGGTTCGTGCTAGCTGAGTCTAATAATTGGGGTTCCCGCTTGGGCCTTTACCGCGCCCTGGGCGTTTTGTTTGTGGCTTTCAATTCCCTCGGTCAGCGCCGCCGATCGAACATTAAATACAGTAGTATGTAGACGCGTAAATATTCCGGCGACCGGATTATCAGATTATCACCGTTTCGTCAGCAGTACCAGTTCATCAGGCATCATTTGTGGCGTATATATCCTGACTCTTAGGGTTAGAGGGCGTGAATGAGCGCGGATAATACATGGAGAAACCGTCGACTTCCCCATTCTGCATCAGAGTCTCCTTAGATTAGGCTGACGATATACAGCTGATCTATCAACGAGCGCGGCAATCCATCATAGTACCTCCTTGAGACGCAAAAGTCACATACAGTTCCCACAGCCTGCACCTATGCCTTGGCCATCAAGCAGACACGCGAGCATTGGCGTCACCACTTAGGTACAGAGCTTACAGCCATACGTGATAAAATCAATTCGATTTTACAGGGTATCTACGCGTCGTCGGTCGCCACTGACGCGTATCATACGGGATCCCTATGTAGCTGCAGTAGCTGCTAACCTCAAACCTTTTCCTGACTCGCTTTCGCCACATACGATTTGAGAGATGACATGGCCGTTTGCGAGTATGCGACTGGGGATTTTCTCAACGACCCATATATCTATATACTCGTACTGTACCATCCGTCACCATAAGGCATATGCAAACGTTTCAGTCGCGTCGATCATAGAAACTAGAAGCAGGCTTGGAGTCACGGGGGCAACTTGCATTCGAGTCTAGTCTTGGATTCCAGACTCGGCTAGACGTTCCAGAAGAAGCGAACGATGAAAGAAGAAGGGCGTCACCGGTAAACGGCGGCCTGGAAGCACTCAGGTTCTTTGTTGTTGTTCTTCTTCTTGTCAATCTACTCGCATCATACCATCCACCGTCACACACACCTGGCTCGACCTCGGCCTAGAACCCAGTCCGCTCCTCCACCAAGCTCTCGTGGGCGACAGCATAAATGGTCATTCCACATATACCCTCCTTCGGAAGAAAGGGCGATAGAGATAAGGATAAAGACGTACCTCCACCCTCTTCGGATCACATCTCCCCGACGTCAACAACAACGCGCCCCAACCACCAGTCCACTGGTTCCTCCTCCTCCGCCGTTGATTCCCCCGCCTTCAAGTACCACCCAATTCGCCTCCTTCGTCGTAAAGCAAGCGTGAGCGCGCCGAAGGATGCTCCGCCTCCTACGTTTGCAGGTGATTTTGATCCCCCAGTCAGCGCGAGCAGCTCTGGCTCGGTCCTGGAATCTCAGCAGACGGTCCCTCCCTTTTCCTCTACGGTAGGGGTAGAAGAGAGGGAGGGAAGTGATCATGAGGGGTTCAAGATATTCCCGAGGAGGAAGAGTGAAAGCAGGCCCAGGAGAAAGAGTCGCGCCGAAAGACCAGGTTCGGCGTCCAAGAGGGCTGCTTGGGTTTACGACAGACAACTACATGGAGGGGATGCTATTGAGGATTTGCCGGATCGCCCCAGCAGCCAAAGTAGTGGCAGTGGAGGCAATGGGGACGCGGATGGAGATGTGTTTGGAGGTATGGGAGGTCCTGTGAGCGCGTTGGGGCTGGGCGAGGGAAGCTCTCAGGAGAAATATGGTGCGCATTTGCAGCTCAGTGTATGATACTTTTCTAACTCCCTTATAGATATCAATGCAAGACTCACGACAGAGAGAGACTACGTAGCTGGCAGTTCACGTCACCGACGGACTCTCACCCCACCAGACTCGGCGCCCCCACTACACCACCCATTCCTGGCGCCCTATCCTACACCCTTATCACCTCCCCGACGACCGGGAGGAGCTATACCCAGCTCCCCCCGCGCCTTGCAGTCATTCCGCGCCGAGCAGAAGAAGGGCGGACGGCCTTCTACAGCACCTTCCAGCATAAATGAAACCCTCGCAAGTCCAGCTTCGCGGCCTGTGACGCCTACCACTGTCAGCTCCCCTCTTCGTAGAGCCCATCCTCCATCGGCCTCCCCTGCCCCACCGACATCACCATCTCCTACCAAATCCAGCACGTCTCCTCGTCCGCTGAGTCAACCGGCACAACCGCCCCGCGCACCGGTGGTTACAGCAGAATGGCTGAAGCGGAAACCTTCCAGTGGGCGTTTACGCCACACTCCTTCCCTTTCCGCCGATAATATTCCTCTTCCGTCCAACCCTCCCGCTTACGGGACACCCCCGAGGCCTGCGAAGAATGGAAGTCGGGCTAAAGGGCTTGATGAATCCCCTCGTATACACACGTCCACGGCTCGGGAGAGGAATGTGTCTTCTTCCTCGACTTCCTCGAGCAGTACCGACGCTTTCTCTTCAGATGGCGAGATAGGCTTCAAAAGCCCGACCCGTCGAAACATCTCAACACCCACCCGTCCCCCATCTGCATCTCGTGCTATTCCATTAGATGGCAGCTACGAAGTCCAGATCAACTGCTCTGACGACCGCGAAGAGATGGAAGAGATGAAATGGGAAGTGACCATTCGCCGGCGCTCCTCCCGAAACCCGAGCCAACAGGCCGTTTCCCCTCTGCACCTCGACACCACATCGAGCACTACCACCGCGCCTCTGACGGCAAGCTCGATCAACTTGAGTTTATCGCTCGATGAGCCGACGGGCAAGTTGGTGTTTATCAGTTTTCCGATGGATATCCATGCGACGCCGACGAGGCGGAGGAGGGGGTCACAAGGCGGGCAGGTGGGGAGCAGAGAGAAGGAGAAGGTGCAAGCGCAGGTGCAGCAGTATCAAGCGTCTCCTCGAAACTCTTTCGGGCTCGCTCCGAGACCTGTCACGCCGCCGTCTTCGAATAGAGCAGGGCCGGTCACGAGCGAAAGCGAAGTGGAGGAGGTAGATGTGGGAGTTTGATAACAAGGTTACGTAAACATCCTCGCATCACATGCGTGGACCTCATAGAAACAATCCTTTTTCTTTCTTTCTTCCATACTCGTTTCTCTCATACATACGGCATCCATCGCCTCCTCCTACGTTCGTCGTCACTGGACAATATACTGAGACATATCTCAGGTATGTATACTCGTTTCTCTCATACATACGGCATCCATCGCCTCCTCCTACGTTCGTCGTCACTGGACAATATACTGAGACATATCTCAGTTTCACAGATTAAGAGTCGTGTGCTCCACCACATCACACTATCGCTCCAAAGACGAAATGACAGGCAGTACCGGAACCGGAGAGGACGGGGTGAATCTCAACGAGACAGCAACAGCCAATCACGAGGCTGCAAGGACGCGCATCAACGAAGACCCAAGCCTGAAGGCTTACTTCGAGCACATGATGGCCAACATGACTATCAGTGCACCGCCTACACTCCCTGTCGATTCACCTACCCCCATCCAAACGGCGACAACCCCTACGCCGCCCGACAAGCCTGTGGTTCCTCCTACGTCTGCACAGACGACCACGGTCTTCACCAAAGCACCTCCGTCCCTGGTGGACGCGAAACTTCCCGTTGTGCTCAAGGGCTACGACAACTACACCGCCTGGCGTGAGCAGCTCGACTTTGTCAGCAAGGCTCACCAGGTTCGCTACCTCATCAAGGCTACGGAACCAATTCCAACGACTCCGCATATCCCTGTCGAGGACCAAGACGGTCTACTCTATTACAAGATCCTCACGTCCCTCTCGGAAGAAGTCCGAAGCCAAGTCCCGTATCACCTCCAGTCATACGAAAGCGCAGCCGCGTCTTCGGACCCGGCTCCATACTGTCGCGTCTTGGTCAACCTCTTGACCACCAAACACAGCCTTGTCCCAAGGCAGGTGGTCGCCACGACGTATGCAGAGATGGGCAGTCTCAAACTTGAGGAGGGTGGTGACGCTGTCGCGTTCGTCACTCGGATGCAAAACCTCCGCTTCCAGCTTATGCGGGCTGGTTCCAGCGGCGACGACGGCGACTACGCCAACCTCCTCACCAACGCCCTCCCTCCTTCTTACATACATGTTGCCACCACACTGGATATCCAGTACAAGCTCAATGGTGGCCAGCTCTCGTCCTCGACGGTGATTGAGTACATCCTTGATCATCATCGACGGCAAGTCAACACTCGTCCCCCGGCTCCGGTCCCTTTCGTGGCAGCTACAGCTGTTGTCAAGGCACCTCGTCGATTCTGCAAGATCCACAAGAGTGGCGGTCACAACACGGAGGATTGTATCAAGTACAATCCCGCTCGTGACCGTGCGCTTGCCAACGCGTTCACCGCGGACCCTGCACCTGCCGCCGACAATCCGTTCCCGGTCCCGTTTCGGCCCCAGGCTTTTGGTGAGCCACCTCATTTTGCCCACCTCGCCAGCACTGCGGCTGATACCCTATTGTCTTGGCACCGCAGACTAGGTCACCGGGATATTCGGAAGGTCGTGCTTGCTGGGAAATTGGGAAAGCTGGGAGGACATGATTGGGATGTACTGGGGAAGGCGGTCGGAGAATTCGAGTGCCATGCATGTATGCAGGGCAAAGGCAAACGGCTACCAGCGCCACCGTCTAGCGTTCGGGCGACCAAGCCTCTTGCTACACTTCACGTCGATCTTTGGGGCAAAGCCCGTACACGGGCTATCGGCGGGTACAACTATTGCATGACTGTGTACGACGACTACACCCGCAAGATACACCTGGTCTTCCTTCCTACAAAAGACGGGGCAACCCAGGCTCTTCTCGACCTCATCACACTCGTTGAAAACCAGATCGACCACAACGTCAAAATTCTTCGATCTGACGGGGGCGGCGAGTTTGTCAACCAACGTCTACAAGAGGTCCTCCGTATGAAGGGCATCGAACACCATATCGTCCCTCCTGGGGAGCATACTCAGAATGGTCGCGTGGAACGTGCTCATTTGACTATCTTCAACGGGGTGCGGACCCTGCTCGCGGATACCGGTCTTCCTGACCAATTTTGGGCAGACGCGGCAGCTTTCGTAGTCTATACCCATAATCGCCTACCGGCTGGCCCTCGGGATCTCATCCCAGAGGAACTCTGGTACGACAAACCTGTGTCACTCGCCCATATTCAGCCGTTTGGCGCATATTGCTACGTCCGCGACCACGATGAACCTAACAAACTGCATCCTCGTTACCACCCCGCTCGACTCCTCGGTTTTGTGGACGGTACCTCCTACTGGAAGGTATACGACCTTACTCGCCGCCGGGTCACCACCTCCCGAAATGTGGTGTTCCCCTCCTCCACCAGCACCACCCCTTCTGCGCCGTGGTCTTACTATGATCCACCATCGAACGAGTGGCTCCCAGCACCTCTACCTGCATCCTCTCAGCAACCCAGAATTCCCACCAACCCGAACCTCCCGCCACTAGCATTGAATCCCATCTTGGAGCGTGCCCCGGCGCCTGCTCTGGTTGAGGGGGAGGGGCAACCAGTCCCAATTGGCGTGCATGGAGAGGGGGAGCAGCATGGAGAAGGGGAGCAGCGAGACGAGGGGGAGCAGCGAGAAGAGGGGGAGCAGCGAGAAGAGGGGGAGCAGCGAGAAGAGGGGGAGCAGCGAGAAGAGGGGGAGCAGCGAGAAGAGGGGGAGCAGCGAGAAGAGGGGGAGCAGCGAGAAGAGGGGGAGCAGCGAGAAGAGGGGGAGCAGCGAGAAGAGCGAGACGAGAGGGAGCAGCGCATAGAGTGGGCGCGTGGAGACGCTGAGGTTAAGGAGGATGAGGATTCGGGAGATGAGGAACCGTTAGATCAGGGGGCTCCAAACCGTGCCCCAGCAGGGCTCGATCACGCAGTGAGCCCACGGCTGGGGCATTCCCCTGGGACGTCCCTTTCTTCCCATTCGTCGCCTGTCGCTGACCAGAACCTACATGCCCCTGGCTGGGACTACGAGCCGCTCCAACGCTCGGCGGCCCCGAGCCCTGCACAATCTCCCAGCGCGGTGAGCGAGGACCCGTCCCCGCCTGTCACAACGCGTAAACGCCAAGCCCCAGACTACTATGGTCATACACCAAACAAACGACCCCATCTCGTCCAACTTTTCACCACCCAAATCATTGACGACAACCCCCTTACGCTCGATACCAATCCCTACCTCCTCGAGCTCACCGGTCACTACGCTTTCAGCGTGACTGGAGTTCCCAACACCCTCAAGGCTGCTCAGAAGTCTCCAGACTGGCCGTCCTGGCAATCAGCGGTGGCGGAAGAACTTGGGAAGATGGAGAAGTATGGGGTCTGGGATGTGGTCCCACGCCCCCCCGCTAGCCATTTTCGCACCCTCCCCACCAAGTGGGTCTTCTCACGAAAAATCAACGGCGAGACAGGTGAACCTGGCGCGTACAAGGCTCGACTGGTGGTCAAAGGCTTCCTGCAAATTGAGGGTGTTGATTACAACGACCTGTTCGCTGCCGTAGTCCATAAGGACTCACTCCGCTGTTTCCTTGCTCTGGTTAACTACCTGAACCTCCACTGCGACCAGGTCGATATCAAAGCCGCCTTCCTTAACGGCGACCTCCAAGAAACCATCCATCTCGAACCACCTGCTGGCTCCCACATTCCTGCTACGTCTGCCCTGCGCCTGAACAAGACCCTCTACGGTCTGAAACAGTCCCCTCGATGCTTCAATCAGAAGCTCGACGCGTTCCTGCGGCAGGAAGGACTGCAACCAGCGTCGGTGGACCAGTGCCTTTATGTCCGGCGTCATGATTCTCATCTTCTACTCCTTGCGGTACATGTTGATGACCAGCTCATAGCATGTGACAACCGTTCGGTCCTCGATCAATTCAAAGCCCGCCTCAATGCAGCCTTCGAGTGCACCGACTCTGGGCCTGCCAACTATTTCCTCGGCGTCAATATCCATCGAGACCGTCAGCATCGCCGACTCCAGATGTCACAAGAACATTATGTCAACGCGCTACTGGCCAAATACAAGATGGCCGACTGCCGTGGGGCTACCACGCCGCTCCACCCCAAATTTGTCCCTCGCTCAGCCACCGATGCCGAGCATGAGCTAGCCCGGGCACTTCCGTACCAGGCTATTGTGGGCGCCCTCCTCTATCTCTCTACCATTACGCGACCCGATATTTCCTTTGCTGTTGGTGTCCTAGCCCGGTTTGCCAGTAAATGGAGCAAGGCCCACTATGAAGCCGCCATCCATATTCTACGCTACCTCCGCTCCACGGCCGACTTGAGCCTCGCCTTCGACGGCTCCCAAGGCCTGCAGGATATCCTCCACGGGTATGCCGACGCGGATTGGGGCGGGTGCATGGACACGAGACGGTCCACAACGGGCTGGGTATTCTGGACCTTTGGCGCTGTCACGGCCTGGCGCTCTAAGCGCCAAGCCAGTACGGCCCTGTCAACGATGGAAGCGGAGCTGATGGCAGCGTCGGATGGCACTCGCCAAGTTGACTGGTTCCGTGCTCTCTTATCCGACTTGGGCTACCCCCAAACAGGCCCTACAACCTTGTATACCGATAACCGGGCCTGCCAGGGCCTCGCGCATAACCCCATTCAGCATGATCGTGCCAAACATATTGACATACGCTACTACAATGTACGTGAACACGTCAAAAACGGCCTCCTCGACTTGCGATGGGTCGCCTCCAAGGCCAACCCGGCCGACATTCTCACAAAGTCTCTCCCCGCCGATCAGTTTGCCACACTTCGACACGCGCTGGGACTGCGGGGACGGGCCCAGATTATTGGTACGGCGCCGCCGGGGAAGATAGAGGAGATTCAGGATGGAAGAGAAGTACCGGGGAAAGCGTTACGTGATGAGCACCAGTGAGCAGGGAGTGCGGCGAGCCTTGATTATCCTTCGGGACATCGAACAGCCGCTTGACATTTACGTCACTCATACCCCACCCCCAAAGTTCCTGACACTGTGCGCAGCTGTCACCTACTCCATCATCACCAAGATTTTCTCGGTCCCCCAAGAACTTTCCACTTTCTTTTTTGGCTATCATATAGCGCGTATCTGGTGGTCTCCATTGTTTTGTTTTTCAAGTTTTTTTTTTGCCTATTCCGACCTTTTTTTTTCCTTCCTTGGTTTTTTTTTGAAGTTTACCAGTGAAGGACCTGTAGGACTCTTTCTTTCATAGATGAGATGCTCGTCTGAGGGGGAGTGTGGGAGTTTGATAACAAGGTTACGTAAACATCCTCGCATCACATGCGTGGACCTCATAGAAACAATCCTTTTTCTTTCTTTCTTCCATACTCGTTTCTCTCATACATACGGCATCCATCGCCTCCTCCTACGTTCGTCGTCACTGGACAATATACTGAGACATATCTCAGGTATGTATACTCGTTTCTCTCATACATACGGCATCCATCGCCTCCTCCTACGTTCGTCGTCACTGGACAATATACTGAGACATATCTCAGTTTCACAGTAGAGAGATTGAAGGCAGAGACGCCCAGGCCCGCAACGCCAACGTCGGCAAGGAGAAAGGCGCCGCCTCCATGGCCAGATTCCATGGCGCAAGGGGATTAGATGATTGAAAAGAATAAAGGGATAATGGAGAAGGTCGAGAGGCTGGTCCCTCGAGAAAGCTGTGATGAGTGATGACCGTTAACGAGATACATGCACATTCTATATCTAGTTTCAACGTCTCTTGGAGAAAGACACGACAGCGTATTTTCCAGACACTCTCCAGTCGGGCGCTTCCTTGTCGAGCTTTTCGGCAATGCCCTCATCAAGACCAGCACTATGCATTTATCAGCTGAAGCGTCTCGTGAAGATGAGGGGACGCACATGGTGTCGGCCTTGTTGGTCCTCAAGCTGAGCAGGTTGATTTGACCGGCAAGGGGACCCAACGCTTCCTCGAACGGTGTCGTAGTAGGCCACCAAGCGTCGCCCACCAATCTACAATTACCATCAGCTTTCATGCCCAGTCAAGTCTGCAGTGAGTCTGGCTCACTTTCGGTAGTTCAGATCACCCTTAAAGATCACCAAGTCTGACTTTTGCAACTCTTTCAAAACCTCCGGCGCCGTAGCAGGCAAGTCCTGGTAAGCATACTGCGTCGTCCAGAATCCTCCAGCTTCGGGTGCCTGGCCGAGCTTGGTATTGAGCGGGATCGAAAGCTTGAAACGACCCGACTCGACGTGCGACTTCCAGCGTTGAGCTATGGTGGTCAGGGAATCGAGGTCAGAGGAGGAGAGGGGGGTGGCGGCGTCTTGGAAGAAGGAGCGGTCGAGGAGGGAGTCGATGGCCCAGGTGAAGTCGTAGGGGAGGACGTCGCTGACGAACCATGGGATCGCCTTGGGGCTAGGAGATGTGTCAGTTAAAGTCGACTGTATTGGCGGAGGCTTACTGGAAGACGACCTCGTTCACGAAGGGGGTGCAAGAGACGAGGAAGTCGGCCAAGATGAAATCAGTGTAAAGCTGTTGGAAACATCAGCAACTTCCTCCCGGTGACCTCCTTGGCATCAGGCTCACCTCAAAGCCAGCTACAAAGCATATCAGTATCTGCATTGATTACGACCAAGCGGTACTGCTTACCATTGTCCAGCACAATATCAACACGGCCATCCTTAAGAGTCTTGAGGAGCTCCCAAGCCTTGCTCATATCATTTCGCAAAATGAACTTGGCTTGCTCCGCTTGCGCTTCCGAGCCGACAGCTTGGAGTTTCTGGAGGTCTTCATATTTGAGGTCGATCAGGAGGGAGAGGTCCTACGCGAGCATAATTAGCAGTTTATCTCATACAAGCAGATAGGCGTGCAGTAGCGTTTCCCCAGAGATCGGCTTGGAGCATCTCCCTATAGTCACACGTCAATATCCTTGTCGGACTACAACGAAAAGACACTTACAAGAAGGCAACCTCTAAAGCAGACCCGGGCTTTTCAGAGTCCTTGTTCAGGTCATCCTTCTCTCCATGAGCCCTGTTCATGGCCTTTGCAAGCTCTAGAATTCTCCATCAGTATAAGGAGTATATCCGATAATGCGAGAGTACTCACGGACGATAGCAGCGGAACTAGACTTGTAGGTCTCGGCCTTTTGGTCAAAGAAGGGGTCATACTCTTTCCAAAGAGTGGTAGCAGCAAAGAAGCTTCTCAAACGTCGATATCTAGTGCAGATCAGCACAACCCTGCAGACATTAAACTACTTACACATAGCACTCGGCCCAAAGCCAGTTGACGGTACCCCACGTCCTCTCATTCTCCGGGAAGCTTGCAAGTTCTTCGTTGTAGCACTGGACATTGATGTCTCCGTCTTCCTTGATGGGGGTGAGAATGTCATCGTGTCCCATCTCGTATTTCATCTCGGAAATTTGGGAGATGATCTTCTTGCCCTCCTCCACCCGCTGATCCTTGTCGGGAGCGGAGCCGACGTGGGCTTCGTGGTTGGCGTTAGAGACGGTGGAAATGACATTCGTGAGAACAACAGGCCACCTAGGTATGTGTATAAGTATGCACTCCTCACAGGGGCTGATCTGACTGACCTCTTGACAAGGGTGGTGTAGGCAAAGCTAGACATTCCGTTAGCTCAGTGCCGCCTTGGAGCCTTCAGGACATATACCTTTGCTTATCCTGGGGTGAGACCCGCCTGTGAGGAAGCTGGAAGAGCTGCGGGGGTGTCATGATGGGTATTCCTGTTGTATAAAGTGAAGGAACAGAGACTTGAGCTTTTGTATCGCTACGAAAGCGACGGAAGGCCGGGCGACGGATGACAGTATGTCACGTGACTTCAACATTGTAACAGTTGAACAGCCATACAGAGCCACCCTTTGCATAGTCCATGCATATCTTCTACATCATCCTTGAGATTGACTATGGGCCCAAGTCGGAATGGAAGGAGAAAACAGGTGTTCTGAATGATACTGTACGAGTACTCGTACCGTACTCGTACTCGTATTCGTGTCACAATAAAGCAGATCGGCCAACGCCGCCATCATGACTCCGGTCGGCTCGAGAATTCAAGATAATTTGTCCATCATCGTCTCTCAAAAGACTGTCCTTGCGCTCACAGTCACAGCTGCCACCCACCGGTAGCACCCCCTTATTACCCCTCGCCATGATCCCGATGATCCTCTATGCCTCCGAAACAGGCAACGCCCAAGATACGGCCGAACGCGTAGCTCGCGCTTTCCGAGCCAACAACCGCGCTGTCTCCTGCCTCCCCATGGACGCCTTTCCCATCTCCTCTCTCCCCCACACATATCTTCTTATCCTTATAACCTCTACTCACGGTCGGGGCGATCCCCCGCCAGCTATGCTCCCGCTATGGCAAGCCATGCTGAGGACGTCTCTGCCGGAAGATATTCTGGAGGATGTGCATTTTGCAGTCTTTGGCCTGGGGGACTCGAGTTATGAGAGATTTTGTTTTGCGGGAAAGATGCTGCTGCGAAGGATGGAGCAGCTGGGGGCTAATAAGATGAGCGAGCCGGCTTGGGGAGATGAGCGGTCGCCCAACGGGTGCGTATCGTCATTTGATCAACTGAGAGTTGCTAATCTTGAGTAGAATTGAAGATGCTTTTGTCCCATGGCTCCAAGAGACATTGGGTCTTTTCATTCCCTACCTCCCTCCAGCGAAACTCGAGATTACTTCCCCTCTACCAACGACTGATCTGCCGCCCCCGATATACGCTCTGAAAAAGTACACCCAGCCTCCAGCCGATGATCTCGACCTCGGTCGCCTTTCCATCTCCCCAGCTCCAAACGGTACTTCAGCGCCTACACGACAAGAAGACAAAATCCGCAACAAGGCTTCCGGCTCGCGGGTCAAGCCGGACGACTGGGTATGGGCGACTTTGAAGAAGAACGAGAGGGTGACGAGTGAGGCTTGGTGGCAGGATGTGAGAGACATAGAGCTGGAGTTCGAAGACGAGGATGTGTAAGACTCTCTCCTCGCACGATTTGAGCTGGGCTGATAGTCGAGTAGGAATGCCTATCCGCCAGGATCAATATGCTCCCTCCAACCTCAGTCAAGAGAAAGCGACGTCAATTCGTTCCTCGAACTCATGGACCTTGAATCCCAAGCCGACGATATGTTCACTATTGAATCTCTCCTCCCTGGTTCGTACCTCCTTTCCCATTATTCGGATTCAGGGCTAACATCTAGGCAGAACAACCCCTGCCAGCGCACTTGCCTCCTGCCGGCACTCCAACGAGTATCCGCTCCCTCCTGACAAACCACCTCGACATCCAATGTTGCCCCCGCAAAAGCTTCTTCGAATGGCTCCGGCGGTTCTCCCCTGAAGAGCTAGAGAGAGAACGACTGGACGAGTTTATCGCCGATCCTGTATGTCTTGACTCACTCGCCCTCAAATGGGAATCGCTAATGATGGCGTAGGACGAGATCCATACTTATGCGACGAGACCGTCCAGGACATTGGTGGAGACTCTGGCCGACTTCCGGTTTACCCGTATCCCACTCTCTCATCTTCTAGAAGTCTTACCTCCTCTTCGTCGCCGTCAATTCTCCATAGCGAGCTCCTACCAAGTGAGCAAACCTCACACTCGTCCTTCACACCACTAACCCCATACCTTCCAGGCCCATCCAAACAAAGTCCAACTCCTAATCGCCCTCGTCCAATACAAAACGAACCTCTCCCTCCCGCGCGTCGGACTATGCTCCTCCTGGCTCAGCTCTTCCCTAAAGCCTGGCATGCGGGTCCCAATCCATATTGCAGCGCCGACGTTATTTTTGCCGGGAGATAAGGAGGTGCCTTGTATCTTTGTGGGACCGGGGACGGGGGTGGCGCCTATGAGGGCTTTTGTGGAAGTGCGGGCGGAACAGGGGGCTTGTGAGAGTAAGTCATAATGTGCTCCGTTGTGGGAGAATTGCTGATGAGCACTGTCAGATACTGCTCTCTATTTCGGGTGTCGCTCCACGGAATCCGACTATTACTTTTCCTCCGAATGGGACACTTATCGCCAAAAAGGAATCAGAGTCGAAGTGGCCGCGAGTAGAGATCAAGATGAAAAGGTGTATGTGCAGCATCTCATCAAGCGAGATAAAGTCAGAGTGAAGGAGTGGATAGTGGATCGGAAGGGGTGGTTGTTCATCTCTGGGTACGTCCTCATCTTCATTTCTGAAATCGTCTGACTAGCGAACAGAGCGTCGAACGCTATGCCGAGAGAAGTGAGAGAAGCGGTAGCGTGGTGTATCTCCAAAGAGGGTGCTGGGGACTTTACGGGGGAGGAGGCGAAGGAGTATGTTGAGCAGATGTTCGAGGACAAGAGAGGTGGGGAGGAAAGTTGGTAGGAAAGACGCCGGGATCTGCGGTAACGTGAACTCGCGGAGCGCGAAGGTTGGTTCTCGGTGTGTCATTCGGTCGACCAGCACCACCACCACGGCATATATGCAGTAACCAACGAAGGGCCTTGCGATCGTAACGTAAGCGCATGCCTTCGACGAAGAAGTGACCCGAGCAGGGATTATGGGTGGTATTGCTAGGTGAATCAGGTATTGCATTGGGCGCCACGATACACACGACGATACGGACGATACGTGGCGGATCCCAACTCAATCTTTCATTCCGGATCTTGCCTGCGTGTGCGGTGTGCGCGGAACATACCTCCTGTGAACATCCCCTCCACCCGTGGCGTGCCATCACACCAACACCCATACCCACAACACAACACGTTGTTCAACCCCCACGGTATATAACTGTATCAGCAGGGTATAAACGACAATCCTTTCCACCATCCAACCTTCGATCCCTCCCCATCCCGTATGTACGCCACGCATGACACGAGGTTCTCATGCGCCCGCATGTGTCCAGCCCTCATGACTTCTCACGCCTATATATGACCGCCCCCACGGGCTGCTGCTATCTTTTGATCCAGCAATATGTCTTCCCAAGCTACCCGGACCGATTCACCTTGGACTTCGATGACATTGTTACCATCTATCAACATTCCCTCCCCTCTCCCATCTTCTTCTTCCTCCACATCTTCCTCGTCTTCCAAATCAAACGCCTACAACACCGTCGTCATATCCCCCACCTCCACCGCCTCCACCCAACAGCACTCGGGCACGAACCTTCTCGTGCCGATCCTGGTGACGGTATTGGTAGTGGCGGTGATATGGTCGGTGTTGTGTGTTTACTGTATTTGGTCTGCGTACGTCCTTCCCTTCTTCCTTCTCCCTATTTCTCCATTCTTCTTCTTGTCTTCAGCTTGAATCACTGGAGTTGATGTTTGGTTGCATATCTACTGTAGAAGGAGAGCAGTCCATCACCAAGACGCACGGCAACATCCCCACCCGGTACACATCCTCCGAGGCAGACTTCATTCCTTCCACCCTTCTTCCACTTCCACCCCACCCCTCTCTCCGAGCTCTACTTTGAACACAGCTCTCGGAAAAGAGCCGTATCCCTACGAGCAGCACCCTCCTTCCCCGGTGAGAGGCTATGCGACGTCGCCGAGGACGGTATCGCTCGCAGAATCCCTTTTTGTGTCTTTACCAAGCTCATCCCCGCCAAGGAGGCCTCAGGTGTCCACACACCGTGGAGGAAAAGAGAAAGAGTCTGTGACAGTAGTAATGCCACCAAGAGGGGAGAAGTGGTGGCATTCTGATCATCCTGGAGCTGGAGCTGGAGCTGGAGCTGGAGCTGGAGCTGGAGCTGGAGCTGGAGCTGGAGCTGGACCGGAGAAAGGAAGGGAGAGGGACACGAAGTTCTCGGATACCACGCTGGTTGATGGGGATGGGGGTGATGAAGGAGAGGAAGAGGAAGAGAGGAAGAAGGGGGTTTTGCAGGCGCCTGATGCGGTGGTTCTGAAAAATTAGTTTGAGATCTGTGAATGAGTCGAGTAGAAGGGTATTTGATTTATGAAGTGCCTGTGGGAGGTCACTCTGCCTGTAAAGATGTTGAGCTTTGCCGTACGCCATGGAATCACCAGAAGACCGATGGTGAGCACAACATGTACATGATATACAACAAAACGCGGTCAAAACTCTAAGCCGCCGTAGCAGTGCTGGCAGCGGCAGGGGCAGGGGGCGGCATGGCAATCTTGTCCTGGACAGCCTTCTTGACCTCTTCAGACTTGTCTTCAGTAGCCTTGCCCTTGCCCTTTTCGGCAGCAGCAGCCTTGGCCTTCTTCTTCTTCTTGAGCAAGAGCGCTATTCCGTAATCAGCAACAAATACTCGACAAACATGTGAAAGGACTCACCAGCAGACACCGCAGACCTCACATTCTCATTAATCTCCCGACTCTCTTCCAAAAACTTGTTATCCTCAAACTTGTGCTTCTTCCTCGCCAGCTCTTCCAGGTCGACGTCCTCGGGACGTCTCTTTCCGCCAGCGGAAGAGGACTCGGCGGCGTTGATGCCGAGTTTGCGTTCAAGGGTCTCGAGTTTGGCTTTTTCGGCGGCGGCTGCTTGGGCTCGGAGAGCGGGTTCGGATTCGAGCAGTTCGGCTTGCCTAATGTCACGTCAATAAAGCCCATCGACGATCAGTGCAGAGGCATACCTCTGAGCCTCCTTGATAGTGCCCAACCTCCTCCCGGAAAGATCCCTACAAGAATCCATATTCGTATTCTTACCACTACTCATCCTCCCTCCCGCCGCCCTCAACTGACTCCCAAAACCACCCTTACCACCCATCATCCTCGGGGTAACATGGATAGTGACAGGGTGGTTGGGGGCATCTTTGTGTGCGAGGTCGGAGAGGGGGGTGGCGAGGGGGAGGGCACCGGTGGAGGCTGTGCGGAGGTAGGTGTTGTGGAGGGCGGTCGGGATGGGGAGGTCGGCGAGGGAGGAGGTGGCGGGGAGGGTGAGGGTGAGCCTGGCGAGGGGGGCGGGGTAGGTGAGGTGGACGAGCATGGTGTATAGATGAAAGAGAAGAATGGATGCGAATTGCGAATTGAACGAGCAGAGTGGCGGGTGCTTACGTACACACCCTCCTTGCTGTTGCATCTCGCTGGCAGTACACCTCTCTTCCACCACTCTCATTGTTTGGTTCCCTGCTGCAACCATGGAGGTCAACAGAGAAGAAGCCCTCAGGGCCCTCGCCATCGCACAGAAACACCGCGCAGCCACAAACTACCCCTCCGCCCTCAAGTTTGCCCGCAAATCAGTCGCCCTCTATTCCACCCCCGAGGGCGAGGCCATGGTCACCATTATTGAGCGCGATATCAAGATAGCAGACGCTGGCAGTTCGGCACCCGCGGGGTCTGCGGGGGAGAGCAAAGGCAAGGCGAGCGGGGTGGAGGAACATGTTACAGAGGCGCATGCGAGGCCGGGGCATGGTAAAGCTCAGGCAGCAGGAGCTGGTGAGAAGAAGAGGGAGTATACGCCCAAGCAGATCGAGGTGGTCAAGCGGGTCAAGGCGTGCAAGCACCACGAATACTATGAGATCTTGTCAGGTGAGTTGAGGTGCAAGCTGGACGCATGACGCTGACGGAATGCAGTGGAAAAGAGCTGTAGTGAGAACGATGTCAAGAAGGCGTACAAGAAGGTATGCGCAGCTGCGATGGGAGTTCTCTTTCCTGACTCTATGTTAGCTTGCTCTCGCCCTGCATCCTGACAAAAAGTATGTCCCAAACCAATAAAGCGCAAAGCCATACTCACCCTCCTCCAGCGGCGCACCAGGCGCCGACGAAGCTTTCAAAATGGTCTCCAAAGCCTTCCAAGTCCTCTCCGACACCAATCTCCGAGCAGCATTCGACTCCAACCCTTCCTACGACCCCACACAACGCAACCCTGGACCTAGCGGCGGTGGCATGTCGGGTATGAGGGGAGGTGGGATGCACCCCGGTTTCGGGGGCGGATATCAGCAAGAAGTGAACCCGGAGGATATATTCAACATGTTCTTTGGAGGAGGGGGGGCTAATGGAGGGTTTGGGGGTGGGTCGCCGTTCGGTGGTGCCAATGGTGCGTACTAACCTCTCTCTTGAATGATGCTTACAAGTAATAGTGTTCTCGTTCGGCGGGCCCGGGATCCGTATCCACCAAACCGCCCCCCGACGTCCCCGCCAAGCAGCAGACGCCGCCGAAGCTACCCCCCTAACCGCCCTCCTCCCCATCCTCCTCGTCCTCGCCTTCTCCCTCCTGACCATCCTCCCAGGCCTCTTCTCCCCCACCCGCTCCCCGGACCCGGCATTCTCCTTTGACGCGTCGACAAGACTGGCGGAGGGGAGGGAGACGTGGAATTGGAAGGTACCGTATTTCGTGAATAAGGCGGAGTGGGAGGGGAGTGAGGTTTGGGGGAGTGTGCCGGAGGCGAGGAAGGGGGCGGGAAGTGAGGCGTTGTATAGTAGTAGAGTACGACAATTCGAGAAGAATGTCGAGGGACATTATGTCAGGAGATTACAAAACGAAGTACGCCCCTTCCCTTTCCCCTTCCCCCCCCCCTTTCTGAAGAATAGTCACGCTGATAAAAGCACAGTGCGAAGCATTCAACGACCGCAGAAGAGTGCGTATACAAGACAACTCTGGTTTCTTTGGTTTCGGCGCAGATTACGAGAAGATCAAGGAACTGCGCGCGATGAAGAGTCCGGCTTGTCAGCAGCTGCGGACGTGGGGGATCGGGCAGGGGTCGATCTATTAGGGAGAGGGAGATGGAGATGGATAGAGTGGATAGCTGGGTACTGGGTGTTTTTTGTGTATGTTAGACCGTCTTGGCATGCAGTTTGTCATCTCCTCACGGGTTTTTGCCGTGTTCGTGAGAAGAGACGTGTCAAAGGCAACAGGTATTGCTCAACATAGACCAGTCAAGTCAAGAGAGTCGGTCTTTGATTGGCACTACTCGTCCGAGATATGATGAGACTGCCATTGCATTTCATCGCGAAGGTTGTGAAAGCCGCATCGAAATACGGAACTCTTCTCAGACACCATCGGCAACCTTCCTTTCATCTCGAAGGATCTTTTCAGTAGCTGTTGTGTTGCAAATATCGGCACCATTGTGACCGTATCATATCTGTGTGCGGCGGTGGTCTCAATGGACGCCATATGAACGCTGAGTTCCAAATTTACTACTAGCACCCCTGCCCCTGCCGCACGTCATGTATAAATAGCTCGTAGCACTTTGAAGAACATAAGACACACTACCAAGACAGCCGAAAGCAGCATGACGGGTACAGCTCCCAGACACAGCAGACCAGACGAGTAAGCAAAGCCCAATCCCCTACCATCATACATCCTCCCCCTTTGCTAGACAAAAACCTGTCTTACCACGATCTAACATCCCCAACAGGTCTCTCCGCGTAACATACACCTACGCTGGAACCTCCGATATCCGCTACCTCTCCAGAAGCGAATCCATCGACCACTGGCCCGATCTCGTCATCGACCGCGACGGCGATACCAACGCATACACCGTACAAGTAGAGGGTACTGGATCAGCCAAGGGGACGTTCACGGCGCCTTGTGATCATCATAATGGGATAGCCGAAATCAAGACTGAGATGGTCACTGATGAATCTCAGTCTAGGAAACGATGATGATAGTGGCAGCAGCGAATGCCGAGGAGGGGGTGGGAGCTGCATTAAGGAGGGTGGCGTACTCGTACATTGAGTGGTATGTACGGTATATGCTTTTGCGGTGCCCGTAATGTCGTAAATTGTGATGGGTGGCACGCATATGATTGTACAGAATTGCGTGAGCTTACTAAGGAGGAACAGCGGGCAGGCCGGCCTGTGGCGACAGCCTGGTTGTACTCGTACTGATGAGAAAGCCGACGAAAACAACGAACGTGTTGGTCTGCATAGGAGCAGCAGTCTCAACATATTCTGTCGTGGCTATACCCTGTATTCGGCTGGGAAAAAGCTCGTCGGTCTCCAATTTCGTTCACATACACCCTCCTTCTTCTTTTAGCTGTTCTTTTGTCGCTTGCCTGTCTCCGGGGTACATTGCTCCATGGCTATGGGAGGCGATGTTTGACCAGTCATTTCACATCATGCGAAGGATGATAGAAGGATGTCGATGGACAAGTGTTCACCACCACCGTATAATGTCTCAGTCATATCCCAGCTAAAACTTTTTCGCTCACAAGTCTCGAATCATGTCATCAACAAGAACTCGCGTTGAAAGTAGACCCGATGAGTGAGTTCTTGTACTTCATGAAGAATACTTCAGAGTACATGGGGTCGGTGTGCGTACTGCTAAGATTTGCGTCTCAATCCATTCTTGCAGGGCTATCAAAGTCGAATACACCTACAATGGTGAACCTCTTACCAGCTATTTGAAGACAGAAGATGATTGCATCGATCATTGGCCGTATATGTATATCACAAGAAGAGGCGATACCAACGAGTATGAAGTCAAGTGCGCAAGGGACTATTGGTCTTACTACACTGCACCCTGTGACTCTCTTGATGCTCTTCAGTCGCGTATAAAAAGCAAAGTACGAACAAGTATGGTGTCGCTCTCTGAGGTACCAGACCAGACGATAGACACGGCTCTTGGGATTATGAATGGGTGAAGTTGAAGGAGAGCAGGTGATTTGAAATGGTCCTCACTCGTTGAGGTGATGAAGGGATGAGGTAGCGGCTGGACTTGACACATTGACGATCTAAAAAGCATAGTACACCTCTAGATTTGCTTTCATCCGATATATGCATTCGCGATAGGAAGGCATGTCTGAAGAATATCCGATAATAGCGTAGTAAGCGTCAGTCTGGGCGGAGCACCTCGAGATGATGAAGTAGTTCCTTTGCCAACACCTATCTTATCTTGGAAAAGTTCCCTTGTTGTGGGTGATGCTGAGAGCACAATCTTCCAAGTATGGAGATTGCTGGTATACTACAGAGAAAGGATATTCGCGATAGGAAGGCATGTCTGAAGAATATCCGACAATAGCGTAGTAAGCGTCAGTCTGAGCGGAGCACCTCGATATGATGAAGTAGTTCCTTTGCCAACACCTATCTTATTTCGGAAAAGTTCCCTTGTTGTTGGTGATACTGAGAGCACAATCTTCCAAGTCTGGAGATTGTTGGTATACTACAGAGAAAGGATCCCGAATATGATCTCTGTTTATTGTTGGTGGTTATTGGGTGTCGTCCGTGTCCTTTGTCCTGGATGGCCTAACGAAAGTCCGGTATAACAGCCGCCGACTGCGTCACCCGAAAGCACACCTATTTTTAGGGCCAGTGGAAACAATAAGACCCACGCCTCTCCCATACCGTACCCGTACACTTCTCGTCTCGTTGAAAATGAGCCTAACACTCGAAGCCTTTAGCCAATCATCCGTTGAAAGTAGACCCGATGAGTGATTATTCATCTTGCTCATCGTCGTCTCCGTATAGATTATGGCTTGTCTTACTGACACTCTGTTTTTCAGAGCCATCAAAGTGGAATACACCTGTGGTGGAACGTCTGATACCATATACCTGAAGACAGAGAATGCTATGTTCGACCATTCGCCATTCATGCGAATCTCGCGAAGGGGAGATACCAACACGTTCACAGTCGCTGCTGCGAATGGAAGCTCTCTCCACAGTGACTACAAGGCGCCCTGTGACGATATTGGTGTGTTGGGTATCGTCCTAGATATTGAGGCCAAAACTAGTATGGTCCCGCTCTCCGAAGTACCGGGTGATGGGGAGGCATAAATAGCTGTGAAAGGAGAGGAAGCTGAAGAAGAAGAAGAAGTTGATCAAAAAGAGGAAGAGGCGGTCGAATAAATTGGATTTTATTCTAGCCAGAAATGAGGCGAGGGTTCATAAAACGGAGGAGAGCTGTCCAGATGCATAGTGGTTATCAGCCAATCGTGCTTGCGAAACATGCCCTCGATCTCGATGAGCAACAAAATGTGAGATGCGGGAGACGATGATGAGCGACGTGTCGATCCTGGAGGACTACTTCCCTTTTGTCTTGCTTCAAGGAGTCCTTGAGAGTTCTCTCGCAACTCATTCATCATCAGCTTCTCAGTCTCCACAGAAGGTAATTTCTCCCATCAAATCAGTCTTCCATTAGCTGAGTCCCGCATCGAATAGTTTTCCACCATGTAAGGAAGAGCCGAACAGATGTCTACGCCGTACTCCCATGCACGAGTACATGTTTTACAATTGTCAGCGTAGATTGCTTATCCTATCACCAAAAACAATAAATGTCGACCATCGATCTATCAACCGTCGAAAGCAGACCTTGTGAGTCACCTTACTCGTAAAGATGTTGAGTCAGAGTGCCGACCGTTGCAGGGCCATTAAAGTGGAGTACACCTGCGGGGATGGGTTGTTCTCTTGTACCGGCTACCTGACGACAGAGGTTGATGATGTGATTGACCATTGGCCATATATGCACATTCGGCGAAGAGGAGATACTAATTCAATCACACTCACTGCTGGAGGACCTCTCAAGAGTGATTTCAACGTCCCTTGTGGAGTTCTTGGTGTGCTCGGCATGATAACAGGTAGTAAGGTCAAGACTACCATGGTTCCACTCTCATGCAGAAACGGCGATGGAAGTGAAGGAAATTGATGAGACAATGGAAGACGTGGGAGCAGTTCAGGATGGTGTGGAAAGTATGACCGAGGCATTCTCACAGGCTGATCTCCAGTCTAGTCAGTGATGTGATTGCATAGGATGATACGCAGAAGATCACTGTTGAGTCCTGTTCGTATAGTATGCTCACTATTACAGTACTTCACCTTTTGGAAACCGAAGTTCTCATCAGCCCATTGTATCCTTGCCTCTTCCCTCAATCGCAACCCTTTCGGTTCGCTGCTTGTTAGACTGGATAAGTGTCCTCATCACTTGCCTCGTTACATTCACAGCATGTATAATCGAGATGTTCCTTCCTTTCTGAGGATGTATATCAGAGCATTGCTGGTACGTGGCAGCAATGGAAGGTGTTTGACAGCTCACTTTCCCTTCAACCGATTGCTCATCAACGGAATCCCCACCGACTGGTTTCCCATCAGCCCATCTTTTCTCACCTTGTAAATGGATAAAAGGAAATCATCCATTCAGATCATTGTATCGTACTTCACTGCTGCTGTCCCAGCCCAGAACATCCATATATATGGCGCAGCATGGTTGGCAACCATTCTCATAAGTACATCACAGTACACGCTTGATTTTTTACCAGAAACGGAGAACATGTCGGCGTTAGACTTATTTTTAGAGGATCTTCGTGGGACTGACAAGTCGACTGCCGCATCGAAGAGCATGCCCGATGAGTGAGCTTTACTTTCTCTTCCGAGTTTATGATGTCCCTCCTCCGTGCTGAGAATACGTGTGATCTTCTTCCAGGGCTATCAAAGTGGAGTATACTTGGAAGGGGAAGACTGAAATCGAATACCTGAAGACGGGGGATGATCCTATTGACCACTGGCCTCATATGCACATCAACAGAATGGGCGATACGAACTCGTATCAGATTACCCGTGGCGGTCCCCTATTGGAGTGCTTTACTGCACCCTGCAGCTCTCATAGGTCGATAGTCAACCGCTATATCAGCACTACTATGGTACCACTCTCTGAAGTTCCAAACCACGAGGTTGAATCGGCGCAAGCGGATAAAGTGGATGGAGAAGAAGAGGCAGGAGGAGGAGATTCCGGAGACGGTCAACAACAAGAAAGCTGAGACTGCGGGCGTAGATAGTAGGCGATGGATGATGTGTGTCATATTCAAAATGATATCGGCGAACCTTTGTGCACATTTGAACCCCGCTAACCGCCCATTTCATTGTATCTTCCCCCATCCACTGCCAATCACAAGCAACGCTTCCTATGAAACAATGTGCGTAGTGCATTCATGTCATATGGTCAGATCTGCATGCATAGAAAAGAAGCAAGAAACGAGAGAGACCACCAGCAGATATGACTTGATGTGACAAGAAGACGAGACCAGTCGGGTATGGTCAGCAGAAGAGTGGCAGTCGGGTAATATGGAAGAACAAGTAATATTCATATAGAATCAGTCGATACAGTATCAATGTAGCTAATACTAGCAAATGCTGCGCTGAAGCTATATACGGGACAACAGCTGCAGCGCCACCATGCATGCGAGCTTAGTGCAAGAGTACAAAAGTTTTTTGACAACAACTCACTCAACATAGAATCACGTGATATGATTTGATTCCGCTCAATGGATTGTGTTGTGTTGATCGGCCCCGCCGAGCGACTGGAGTTGGTATTGGAACGGTACTGGCATCGCTGACTCTGCAAAAGTAATGGACCAGGTAAGCCCGCCCCTGCTGCTGTTGCTCCCACATAACTGACATGGCCATCACAGAGCGCTTTCAGATCGCTTCTCAACAAGCCGCGACCGGCGGGCGAAAGCTCATCCTCGAGGAGAGGCGTCTTGGGTGGCGCGCCTCCGAAGCGTGGATGGGGGCTCAAAGCAAAGGAAGGGCAAGTATTTCCCTATTATCCATGACACCACGCATGCTGATAGTCTATCAGCTATGAAAAGAAGGACGAGCCTCCAAAAGAAAGCAAGCCTGCTTTCGTCCCGCGGCAACACCTCAAGAAAGAGCAGGATAGCATATATAAGGATCGGGCAGCTCTGAGGCGGGAGGGAGTGAACGACGAGTTTAAATCTGTGAGCGTCCCTTCTACAGTAGAGAATGCATTATTGACAAGATGCAACAGGTCGAAAAGCTGCTCGAGGATTTCGAAGCGCGGAAAGAACACGCCACAGCAGAGGAGCTGGCAGAGATAGAGAAGCAAAGAGTGTATTTAGGAGGAGACGCGGAGCACTCAGTGCTGGTCAAGGGTCTGGATTATGCGTTGCTAGCGGCAAGAAGGGCCGAGCTGGCCAGGGAGCAAGGTGAGGAGATGGACGACGAGCTGGAGGCTTTCCAAGAGCAGATGAAGGATAAGAAACCAGCAAAGTCAAAAGCGGGCAAAGGCAAGGAAGAAGAAAAGCCGCAAGAAGAAGGGCTTGGCAAAGGAGTAAGTAGCATTCAAATTCTGCAGACAAACGCAACTGACAAACGCACAGTTCAAATCCATCGCACAGAAACAAGCCGAAGCAGAGGCAGCTGCCGCAGCTCCTGGGGATAAGAAGAAGAAAAAGAAGAAAAAGAAGGTCAAGACAGACCCTGCTTCTGCTCCTATCCCTGACACGACAGCGACACCCTCTTCCATCCCCAGCAAAGGGGCGACTGTCGAGGAACCGATCAAACCACCCCCCAAAACTCCCACGCCCCCGCCACCCGAGTCTGATGACGACGACGATATATTTGGCGATGCTGGTGAATACGACTTGGCCGCAGCTGCTGGGCCTGTCGGTTCAGACTCGGATTCGGAGGACGAAAAGATGGACGCCGAAGGTGGAGAGATCTCCAGAGGAAGAAGCCGGAGCAGGTCTTTTTCAAGGGATTGGTCATATTCCCGAGACAGGTCTGTTTCCAGAAACAGAAGTTATGGAAGGGGCTTGGGTCCGAGATCTTCGGGGAGTAGACATTCCAGGTCTCGTTCGAGATCTCGAGAGCGCAGCCGCTACCGGTCCCGGTCAAGCTCGCGAGACTACCAAAGACGATACTCTCGCTCCCCTTCATACGACCGATACGATCGCCGGCGGTCGCCATCGCCACCAAGGCGCCGGTACCGTTCCCCCTCCTACTCGCGCTCGCGTAGCCCGTATGGAGGAGATCACAAAAGACGCCGGATGTCGTACAGCAGGTCGCCGCCGAGGAGGAGGTATGACTCGAGGTCGAGGTCCCCGAGAAGACGCTACTCTCCATCTCCTCGTCCTCGTGGTCGGTCGTACTCTTACTCCCGCTCACCTTCTCCTCCACCTCGCCGAGCTCGCTCTCGTACGCGCTCATTGTCACCCCTCCTCAACGCCCCCATACTCGATCGCTCCCGTTCCCCAACCCCTTCAAGCGACGAAGACGGTCCCTCTACACGTTTACAGCCTCTCGCTTCATCAGCTATCCCTTCACTCAAGAGTTTCCTCGCTGCAGACGAGGCTGATGCAAAGGCAGATGAAAAGAGGGCAAACAAAGCCAAGTGGAGAGCGTACCAGGGAATGTCGATGCAGGAGGGTGCTGAGGAGGACACGGCGGCGGCAAAGCAAAAGACGATGAATGAGAAGCAAAAGAGCAACAGGGAGTATCAGTTGTTGATGAATAAGATGAAGAAGGATGAAGAGCGGGAGGGTAAGGAGGGCAAGAAGTAGAGTGTGGTACGGTATGCTTTGACATGCTATGTATGTACAACTGTTATGCTATGTTTGGTTTTATCTACATGAATCGTAATGTACTCGTGCTGCACGAGTACTTACAATCCAGACATCAATCTTTGCCTGCCGAGACGTCTCGCATTCTGCCGTCTATCAACGGGCAGACTATGGCCAGATCCTGGATGGTAATGTCTTCTCCATCATCCAGTGGGACACCTTCCGTTGGATCTGATGTCTGCTCCTCTATCGGCCCCTCCACAGGAGACCAAGCGCCTGGCTGGTGATGGCCCGTCTGCCGCATAGCTTGACCCGGCTGCTTCGTTGTCAGTCACCAAGTCTGTAGCAAAGCGAAGACACTCACAACGCTATCGATCCCGCTCATATGCTCATGCCTAGCAACATGTAGAGCATTCCGAATCGTTCCCCAATCATGATCCACCACATGCCTCTTGAGCAGTCCCCAGCCCGACGAGCTCGACACGTCGGATCCCGGCGACATGGCATGGGCTTTCAAGTTGCCTGCGGTCAAGTACCCGCCATCGCCATTCGGGGACAAACCCATCGGGGTGTGCATGTTGGGTGGAGAGAGGAATTCGCGTTTGGGGGAGGAGGATACGGATACTGAAGGTGATGAATGGGTTTGATGTTGGGCACGAGCTCGCAAGAGGACCTGGGAAGTTCGGCGAGATAGATGAGAGTGGGCAGCTTCTTCAAGTTGTTTGTGGCGGAAAATGTATGCAGAGCCTACAGAGGTGTCAGCTACATATCGTCAAAAAGCAGTGAAAGACTCACCCAAGAGGAAACTTCGCAAAATGCTAGACATGATCTGTCCATTCTCATCATCGACGATAAACTTGCGGTTCTTTAACGGCTCAAAGCCATCAAAGCCCTGCGCCATATAATCCCTCGTAATCACCTTGTACATCCTCCCGCCCTCTTGATTTTTCACCTCTTCCCCCAGCTTCAGTCTCCTATTCTTCACAACCACCCTCGTCCCATCCTCCTGTTCTCTAAAATCAACCATATCTTGTGGATCTTCCCAGTCATCGTCAGTTTCCCGGGTGGGCTGGACGAGTTGGTGGATGGAGATGACGCGGTTGTTGGGCGGGCGTTTGTGATCCCATTTGACGGCGAGGCCGGAGACGATGGGGAATCGGCCTTCTTGGGCAGGCCATTTCGAGAGGGCGGATTCGAGGGTAGACCAGATACCGGCACCGTCAATCTCAAGACAGACCACAGGATCGTCAAAGGGCAGAATTTCTGCCAGAAAGAGTCAGCATACACGCGTTGATCAGTCTCCCATGACTCACCGAGGATGTCCCCAATGGTGATCTTTCCAGGACCATACTGTGAGTCTCCTCGTAGAGTACCACCGCAAATGATAGCAGCATCCGCCCCCGGCCCTTCGTCATCTTCATTTTCGTCCCCTCCCCCTTCCCCCTCCTTCTTTGCAATATTGCTCTCCGCGAACGCATGCATCAACACATCGGCAATCCAGTTCCCCAACCCGCTCTCCTCCACCCTAACCACATCCGACCTCGCATCAAACGGCGCTAGCGTAAAGCAAACCGGTTTCTGCAGCGCTTCCGATACAGAGGATAAGAGGGATTTGACCAGTTGCTCAAATGCCGGGGAGGAAGGGGAGGAGGGGAGGACGTAGTGGTGTTTGCCGGTGAGAGAGGTGATGAGGTGTTTACGGATTGATCCGGGGGGAGATGGGGTGAGCTCGAGGGAAGCGGAAGTCAAGTCTCTAAAGTCGGTGCCGTTCTTCATGATGAGGCATGATATATCTTCTAGGGTGCCGGGGGCACCTTTACGGCCTGAATAGCCTTCCCATGAGCTGGCGCCTTGACCGATCTGCGAGACGTTATCTAGGCAACTCTGATTAGTATCTGTGGACTTGCGTAGTATATCTTCAGAGTTGTCAGCTTTGCGGTCGGAGAGGACCGTCTGACTCACATGATCATGCCCTCCTATTATTAGATCCACCCCATGCTCGTTCTCTAAGCCAGCCTTTCCTGCTACTGCGCCCAGCTCATTCGCCAACATGATATCCTGCGGGCCATCAGATACTGTCTCTTCAGGTCACAGTGTTGACGTACATTGGGTACTCGACAATGGGTCAGAGCGATGATCAAGTCCACCTGGTGTTCTCCGTTAGGATCTCGAAGCTCCCTGGATAGTTTCAATGCAGTTTCTGTCATAGACCGGTATTTAAAGTTGTGCGGCCAAGATGGGATCGTAGCAATCCAGTCTCTATCCTCTTCATCAGCCTCGAGCACCACAAGAACGCGATAGAGCAAAGACTCACTGCTCTACCAGACCAATGACACCAATTTTGACGCCACATCGCTCGAAGATGTGGTATTTCTGCAAGGTCTCCGGCTGTACACCCGTATTGACGTCGACGATATTCGACAACATCCATGGAAACGTGGTCGATTGGATGAGTTTGGTGAGATGGGGATATCCAGAGTCGAAATCATGGTTGCCTGCACGCACGCATACATCAGCATTTGCCTTGCGCATCACAGCTCGTAGCCTCCCGCGACTCAAGACCGAGGGGCTTTCAACAAGGATCGACCAGTCCATGCATTCGGCGCACGGCCATGCTCATTGGGGCAAACCGTTGAGCATCGTGGGGGGAGCAACTCACCAACGCAAGCGGCGTCAACTTTGATTGCATTCAATATCGGCACCTGCGCACGTTGTCAGCGACCCACGAACGCCAGGACATCTCGCCAAGCCATACCATATGTGACCCTCTAGTCACAGAGCTCTCCACACTAGGACTAAATACATCACCCGCAAAAAGCACCAATCCCTCCTTCTCCTTCTCTCCGTCCGCCGCCAGTGTACTCTTGTCGGCCCATTTCGACCTCTCCGTCAAGAGGAGCTGGGCGAACTGAGAAACGGTGAGATTCTGATCCGGCGAGTTGTCCTCGGGAGCGCCGGGTTGGGGGTTGTATTTCTGTTGGACGCGGTAGACATCGTTGAAGCAGAGGATGGGAAGAGTGGGCATTGTGGGGTAAGAAGTAGGAGAGGGAGAGAGATGGACGAATGCGATGGCTGGCATTTTATGACTCGCGCCGGCCGTCGGGCACGCCTACGTTACATAAGCAGGGACCTGCATCATGTTGAGAATGGCTGGATGATCCCCCTCGTGCACTGTGGAACGAGTTGTGGCGGTGACTCTGGGTGCAGGTCAGCCACCGAGGCCACCGACCGCAGTTTCAACAAAAGGAGTGAACCGAGATGCGCCCTCGGACCAAACATGCCCGACGCGCATCTCGTGTACTATGCGGCGTACTCCAGTACAAGTCGAACGAAGTTCTCTCCATTCCTGTTCACTTGACTGCTGTGCAGACTGCTGACATTGTGAATGAAGAGTCATTTTGACAGAAGCATCACTTGCATAATTGGATCAATGAGAAACAAAAGGTAGATGGCATTCATCGTTCCGATCCTCCTCCGTCTTCTTCCCTCTCTCACCTCTAGCAACGAGCGTGGTCCATTTCGGTGAAATTCTGCACATACAACGATAGATATGCCATGATACTTTGCATTGATCTCTTTGCGCAGCAGGCTACACCATGAACGTACGAGTAGAGATGCATTGGATGGCATCAATCAACACAAGGTCTCTGATATGCGTACCCTGCTGTCATCCGGCACACATCATGCACCGACTGAAGAGGTCACAGCAGATATAGTCAACATCGCAAGGACGTAAACACACTGGAGAAGAGCGGGAGATATCCCCCCAGCCAAGGCAGTCGCACGGCACGCACTTGAGAACTCCTGGATGTCGACAAATGTCGCCGCGCCGTTGAAAGTGAAGTTACGTAAAATATTCTCCGGTGTCGCGACATCAGGGACATCAGCCGTTGTATCTCGCGTTATGGGTGTCCCGAACGCTGTGCGTTCTCGTATGACTCTCCAATACAATCAATTTCGCATGGTGTTTCTATTGCAAAAACTGTAGGAAGTACTTCAACCTCACAGACGGCAGGTATGCACTTTTAGGGGGCGTTTCCGTCTGAGATATTAGTCGGTCTGGACGAGTTTCAATTTCATCCATATCCCTCACTGAAAAAAGCTGGATGACCAGGCACGGACCCTCATCCCAAATCGTTGCCGAACAGACCAAGGGAGTTTCCATTTCCGCCAGGACGGAGGTGTCCGGATCGCTGTGCGTTCTGGTTCAACATGACTCTACGCGTGAAATACGATCAATTTGGCATGATGTTCCTTACTGAAGAAGGTGCAGCATCCACTTCCCGTTCACCTGCCGCTGCTGTATGGACTCTAAGTGCTACTTTCTGTACTAAATATGAGTTAGTCTGGACCAGTTTCCATTTCATCCACATCCCCGCACCACTGGGCATGCGGAGGGGACCGAAAAAGGTAGTCAGGGCCGTGGGGGTCGCTATCCTAGTGGGTGTCCGGATCGCTGTGCGTTCTGGTTCAACACGCGTGAAATACGATCAATTTGGCATGATGTTCCTACTGAAGAAGGTGCAGCATCCACTTCCCGTTTACCTGCCGCTGCTGTATGGACTCTAAGTGCTACTTTCTGTACCAAATATGAGTTAGTCTGGACCAGTTTCCATCTCATCCACATCCCCGCACCACTGGACATGCGGAGGGGACCGAAAAAGGTAGTCAGGGCCGTGGGGGTCGCTATCCTACTGGGTGTCCGGATCGCTGTGCGTTCTGGTTAGTACGTATGTGATACGAACAATCTGCCTTGAAGCTTCTACTGCAAAAGCTAAATGATTTAGTCCAGCCTCACACATAACATGCATGCACTTTGAGGAGGACTCTTTGTACGAAATATGGGCTGTTTTGGGCGAGTTGCCATTTGATCCATATCCCGCACCAAACGTCGCAGAGGGAGTTTCCATTTGCGCCGCCAGGTCGAAGGTGTCCGGATCTCAGTGCGTTCACCTTTCCTTTTGCCTTCAGCGGTGCGCTGTAATTCCATCTAACCCGTAGATCGATCTTCAGCAAGATAGCTGCAACTGTTACATATACAGTGCTAGATGAGGCTGCAAGAAGGATTTCTTGTGGCTGATGCGGTAAATCGCAATGGTGGAAAGTTGGTCCAAGCAGGATCCCGGTCTCTGTGCCCTTTCACATCGCATTAATTCACCAAACACTCCCTCATCCAGTCATTTCGCCTGTCGCGTGACCAGACAAACGTGCAAAAGTCGCAAAGTGGTCATGTTGAACGATGGCGGGCAAGACCGGGTTGATCATCCGAAGACGCGCTCTTTTGTTGGCCTTCTCGCCGGAGTGGGGCAAAGCACGCACCAGTCTGATGGCCAGCAGGGGCCAGCGAGTCAACAATAGGGCATGCTTGTCGATTGCTGAATGGGGAAGGGGAGTGGCGCTGAACTTGCGCTGTGTGTTGAAAACGTTCTCCCGGTTCAGCCAGCCGGAGTTCAGGGCGGTGCACGTGGAACAGCTTTTGTCAACAAAGTGGAGTGGCCCGCTGCCGATAACGATGGAACGCAGACGATGCTATGGATTCTTTTCCTTTTCCCCTCTCCTTCTTTTCCCACCAGCTCTTAGGGCACGCCATCTTCCCCCTGCAGTGCCCGCTGGCCAGTGCACTTGACACTCCGCGCATAGATCGCCCCTTTCGCCTCCGCTCGCACCTTTCGCAACACCTTCTTGCTGTTGAAAGGACAATTCTCCCCAGCGCACGTTCACGATCAGCTTCACTATTTATAATATGTCAGTCCAGACGCCGGAAATCCCCCCATCCCCCAGCAATATCAACGAGCACTACTGACTCGCTGCCCCACAGATAGACAGCAATTGCCACCCGCAACTGATATATAGAGCCGCCTAGATCGATCCCGTTTCTTTTCCCACAGCATCACACTCGCAATGTCCGCCCAAGTCCTCCAGCCAGTCGCTGCCCCCGACTCTACCCTCCAGACTCCCGCCCTCTCTCCCTCCAACTCTGCTGGACCATCTCCCGCGTTGTCGACTCTTTTGCAATCTCCCGCGGTATCTGAATTCAGCTTGGAGAATGAGAACCCGTTCGATCAACTCTCTGCGGTCAACAAGGAGGTGATGCCAGAATGCTGGGGCCACCGAGGTGCCAGTGTTTCGTTCCGTGAGTCGTAGTCTTGCTTGCCTTCCTGCCTTATTACCGCCATCACTGGTCTCGGTGTTATCGCTCTCGGCCATCACACTTTGGAGATACAAAGCCGACCGAGAACGCTTGCTGATGTTTGCCCCTTGTGCTGCCTTACCCCGCCGATCCTTTGTCCCTACGTCCGACACGTGTCTTCCCATCACCGATTGCACCCATCTCTCTCATCGGCCTTGTCTATTGCTTCTCCCGACGCGTCGCAATATGCAGCCGAGAATACCATCGCGTCCTTTGTCGAGGCTTGCAAGGCTGGTGCCGACGGTCTCGAGACTGGTAAGTGCATATCCACCTCGTGTTCCCGATCGTATCGTAACGCCACTCAGATATTCATATGACTACCGACAATGTGCTCGTTATGTTCCACGACCCCGAGCTTGAGAGGACTACCGATGGTGAAGGGCGTATCGATAAGCTCCCCTGGAAGGGCGTCTTGGAGTATGTCGGTCCTTGCGCAGCATGGCCAGTTTCTGACGTTTGTATAGACACGTAAGAACCAAGGACAAGCCCCACCAGCCCATCCCCCAGTTCACACAAATGATCGAGCTTCTCCTACAGCCCGCAAACTCTCGTGTCAAGATCAACGTCAGTACTGTCTCCTCTCACCCCCCTTCCCCCTTCCCACAGCGTTTCACGATACGCCTTCTCTAATAAGCGAGACACGCTGACGATGGGCCCCACTCGGGCCGGGTGTTTGTAGCTTGACCTCAAAGTTGAGAACGACCCGGTACGACTGTTTGGGCTCATCAAGAGCGTGCTCGAGAGCTATGAAGGTTGGCAGGAAAAGTTGGCGCCGAGGATCATCCTTGGGATCTGGCATGTGAGTTTGCTCTCTGCGTCATTCGTGAAGTATGGCGCTGACCGTACAACAGCCCAAGTTTATCGTCCCCGCTACGACCATCCTCCCCTACCTCCCCCGCTACGCCATCTCCATGGACCTTCTTCAGGCCCGCAAATACTTCTTCACCTCCTGCCATGGCTTCTCCATCCACTACCCGATGCTCGCTTCCAATGAAGGCGCCAAATTCCGCAAAGAATGCAAGGCAAATGGGAAGAAGATCTGTGTGTGGACGGTGAATGATCCGGAGGAGATGAGGATGTGTGCGAGGTGGGGTGTGGAGAGTGTTATCACCGATAAGCCGGATGTTTGGAGGGCTATCAAGCTTGATGTGAGTCTGCTTCTTCCGTCGATTGGTATAGCAAGTAAGGTGCTGACGGCCTGTCTAGATTGAGACAGATAGGGCCAAGGCGCTTAAGCCTACGCTCCAGACTTACATCAAGCCTTTCCTTTCCAAGAAGAATTGGTGGTTCGACTACGTGAGTGTCCCCTGCCCCTTCCTCGTCGCGAATTGTGACTGATCTCCCCACAGCAACGTCTGGCGCGTGAAGAGACCGAGTACCTCGAACGCGAAGCTGGCACTTTTGACATCCAAGTCCCGCATGTCGACATGGGCATCGCCGACCCCAACGAATAACCCGAGCTGCTTTTGACTCTTTCGAAAGCTCAACTGGGGCATCTGTTGGGCTTGCGGTTCGTTGCATTGTGTCAGTTGTATATACGACATCATTTGTCTCCTTCACGTTTTCTTTTCCTTACTATAGTACCCCTTTCTTGTTTATACTCGTAACGTCTGACGAAGTCTCTCGTCTCATTCTTTTTCTATCTCTTAATCACCACCACCACCAACACTATCATCAGTATTTGTATACAATCGTCCCCTCCCATCCATCATATTATGCACTTTCAAACATGAACATTGGAAGTATCTCTGCAGGCTGTCACTCAGCTGACTCTACCAGATCTGGCACGATTGACAACATCTGCAGCTGCTTGGTTCTTTTACCCTTTGTTTTGGGGCCAGGAAGTTGATATATGAGGAGTGTTGGCGTTGACGACGAAATGCATGTTTCAGCCCTGCCCTTCCTTGAATGACAAAGTGACAACGAGCTCCGCACCTTCCCTTTCTTACATTGCTGGCTTCTTCCTTCTTGTTGCTCGAGTATAAAGGGAATTACTCCTTTTGGGGCATAGCGCCATAGACACCGACATTGCCTTTTTACAGTACCACCCGTGACGCGTAAAAGGATGACTCGGACCAAAAAGGTAGAAATAGCATCATTCCAAGAAAACTCCCCCTTTACACATTCTCAGAATCGACCATGAACACCACTCAAGAACAGGAGCAGGAGCCGGTGCAAGAAGTGCCATCATCTCCAGCGGGAGAGGAGATGCCAGCAGAAGTCCCATCTCCCGCAGCCAGCTCCACGGGACAATCGGGTTCTTTGGACCATGATTCCGGCGCCTCCCAACAGAAAAAAGCGGCGTCCCTCCAGCAGTTCTCCCCTCACGGGCCCGACATCGAGTCACTGGCCAGCAAGATCCGATCAGCTGCTTTGAGCGCTTCTGAGCAGCCCGATGCGCCCAATAGAGGTTATTACATAGATGCCATGGCGCATCATCCGCATCATGCCCAGACTCTACAGTCTCGAGTTGAACGCGTCCAGGCCCTCCGCTCCTCCTTGACAGAACACGACAACACTGCAAAATGGATGTACAGCCAGCTTACGAAAAGGCAGGACCTCTTGAACAGTACATCAACCATAGGAGGACAGCCGACGAGCCATGTTGACGACGCTGTCTTGCGCGCTGCGCAGAGTGGCGACTGGGACCAAGTGAAAATGATCGACAGTGAGATTAAGCGAGCATCGAGGCTCATCGACGCATATGGATGGGACTGGAGTGCGTGTAACGAAGGACTGCAGGCTATCGATCGCCAACAGAGAGGCGTCAGCTTGGAAGGTGAGGGTGGGGGAGAAGATAGACCCACCTATCTTCGAGACACGGTCAATCCCCCAAACGAGGTCACGCAACCAGAAGAGTCGACCTTCAGCCCCGAACAGAGAAAAGAAGTGAGGGGATCATGGCTAGAGCAAGCTATAGCAGAATCTTCTGCGGCCGCAACCACCACTCATGACTATCATGAAGATCCTCTTGGCAAACGGCTGCAAGAATGGGGTGAAAATGGCCTTTATCCGGGAATGCCTCGCAAAGAACGAACTACTGCTCTCAGGCTCGGTCATGATTCTGATGCGCTTGCAGTTGATTTGGCCTTGTGTGATACGGCGGCTGCTTTGACTCAAGCCAGAAAGCATATAGGTACATGGGAGAGTCTGCAGTCACTTGTCGCATACACTTATCACTTTGATCCCTCATTGGGGCCCAGAGAGAACCTTCGGTCAGCACTGGAGACAGATGACTTCAAATATGCTAGCTCCCTGCTGCACCACTTGGACGAGATGGGGGAACATACAGTTCTGACTTCGAAGAGACTTCTGACTTCGAAGAGCCTTCAACAGCTGAGCGACATCTTGAGCTCTGTTGCCTCGAGCATGGCAGTACTAGAGAACGAAATGGGTCTGGATATTGATAAGTGAGAAACATGGGATGCATAGGAGCTATGAGGGGGATTCCAATCTTGTTTCTACATTGACCATCCTAATGTGTATATATTCTCACATCGGCCAGAGTAAAAGCATATTCATTGGCATTAGTCGCGAACGGGTGTTTGCATCTGGACGTCACAGTGCGCCTCTTCGGGCACACCAATGGCTGACGCGATCGGGGGAAAAGGCGTGGATAACCGACGTTAGATCTCAATCAAGGTATACTGCATGAGGATATCCAAAAAGCCCTTTTACAAAACATGCTATCTATTAGTACGGAAACATCACTTCTGCCGCTTATGTCACCGTCACGTTCAACCTGATACCCATACAAGCCATCTCCGCACAAAGCTATTTTCTCTGTCAGATTGATTCACGTGATGGCAACAAGCTAGACTCACGTATCGAAAGACATAAGGAACCGGCACGACGTCCATCGTCCCCTTCCTCTCACCACCCCGCATACTGACCCCAACACTCTTCTCCTTGACCTTCTTTTCCTCTCCATGCTCGTGCGCATGTCCATCACAGATCCTACAGTACTCCTTCATGCCCTCTCCACTGACTTCCTCGAAACCGAGCGACACCAAAGAACCACAAGTTCGGCAGACCCAAGCGGTAGAGTAGTCGGAACAATTCATGAGTCGGTCTTGGAGGAGGAAGGACGTTCCGTGGGCGATTAGAGCATCTCGCTCCATTTCACCGAATCGGATACCACCAGCACGCTTTCGACCCTATACCATATGTCAGCAGATACCCCACGTATGTATGGGCTGAACTTACCTTAACGGGCTGTCGAGTGAGAGGGTCCACAGGACCAGTCGTTCGCACCTGGAACTTGTCGTTGACCATATGTCTCAAACGCTGGTAGTAGACGAGACCAAGGTAGATGTCGGCGTGGAACTCTTCACCGGTGATGCCAGAGTACATGGGCTCGTTACCGTGGTAGTTGTAGCCAGCAGCCTTGAGCTGTTCGCCAAAGAAGTCGACTGGTCTGTCCTTGTCCGAGAACCTGCAAGTCTGTTAGCGCCGTCAAGACCAGATGACATCAATACTCACTTGAAAGGCGTAGCATCCTGGGCGATACCGTGCAGAGCACCAGCCTTACCAGCCATACTCTCGACAAACATACCAATAGTCATTCGCGAAGGGAAAGCGTGAGGGTTGATGATGACATCCGGCTGCATACCGCTCTCGCTGAACGGCATATCGATAGCAGGGAATTTCTGCGAACAGACACCCTTCTGACCGTGTCGTGACGAAAACTTGTCACCGATGACGGGCGAACGGGGGATACGGAGTTTGATGTGGATCTTTTGAAGTTCGGCGTCACCAGAGTCGGAGCCGAGGACGCGGACTTCGTCAATGTAGGCCGTCTCGTCGCCCTTGTACTTGTGGAACTTGGTTCGGCCAGTAGTGTCGTCGGTGTAACCACACAGAGGGTCTCCAGCCTTGACACGAGAGCCAATAAGCGGCAAACCGTCTGATGCAACAGTCGTCCTCGCATCATGGTCCTCCTTGATATCCCTGCCCAGACCAAAGTGCAGCGTAGGCTTGGAGCTCCTGCTAACACCAGGCACACCCTTGAGGTCAAAGATGTCTGACTTGTAGACGGTACCATAACCAAATCCTCGCTCGTGCGCAGACTTGTTCAAGATCATCGCGTCTTCCATATCATAACCAGTGTAGGAGATGACAGCGACGATGGCGTTCATGCCGTTGGGGAAGTTGTCGAACCCGTAGTGGTTGTGGAGGTTGGGTCGGACGACGGGGGTTTGGCCGGTCTGGAGACGGTACATCTTGTTGTCCGTACGGCGGTTGAGCGCGGTGGAGGGGGTACCCATGGATTGTTTACCCATTTGGCACTGGTACATGTTACGAGGGGACTGGTTGAAGTCGGAGAATGGTGTCAAGTTGGCAATGACCGATAACATGCTCGTCGGGTCGAGTTCCAAATGCGTAGACACGCCCTTCTCAATCTCTTCCTTCGTAATCGCCACATCCATGTACACCTGCTCAAACGAACCGAGGTGGTCCTTCTTGCCATTCTCCAAGTAGGTGACAGGACGCATCATCCTACTCCTGCTCGCAAAGAGGTACAGACCGGGATACTGGCCTCCCTTGGTGACGGGGACGTAACCAATCTCGAGGTCGATGGGGACCTTGGGATCACCTTCAGTCTTGAGCTTTCGAAGCAAGTTGGCAAGCTGCTTTGCCTTGAGCGCAGAGGCGTACCCAATCACGCGACCATCGAGCTGAACACAAACCATACGACGCCCGTCGATGGACGAAGCAAAGACCTGGGTCATACCCTGCGCCGTGAGGAGTGCGGGTACGTGGGAAGCGTCGATGGACGCAGTGACGATCTGACAAGTGTGCGACAGATGGTTCAAAAGACCACAAGGCGAACCGTCGGGCGTGTGGACGGGGCAGAGGAAACCCCATGATTCGGGCATCAACTTTCGGACGGTAGTCGTCTTGAGCTCGGCAAAGAAGGCACCTCGGTGGATACACCTGAAATGGGCGAGGTATCGGTAAAAGTTGAGCTTTTCAGCGACGATGGTGAAACCGGATGTTTGTTGCAGGTCGAGACCGGTGGGGGAGACGAGGTTACCGGTGGCGATAAAGTAGGAGAGCTTGGATCCGATATCCCAGTTGGTCTTGGTCAAGACGCTGGTAAAGTATTTGGCTGTGACAAGTCAGACATTGCCCCGTAGACGCTAAAGTAGACTTACGATCCGTAAAGCTCCTCGCCTTGCCATCTCTCAAATCAGCAGTGATCTGCGCCTTGACGCTGCTGAGACAGTCGTCGAATCGCTCCTTGATGATCATGCCGTAAAGGAATCCGGGAAGGAGGACTTCGTGGTGTTGGGGAGAATCGGGGTTGTCGGCACAAGTGGCGCCAGAGACCTGGGAATACAGCTTTCGGAGCATGAACCTATCAAGGATTAGTCATGCTCGCAGGTGATGAAAGCAGACTTACAAGAGCATCCTGAACTTGTCCCTGGGAGCGGGCAAGTGCACCAGAACGACCTTCCTCAAGAGGAACCCACCGACCTGGATATTACTCCAGTCATCGGGCACACCCAGCACGACCCTAAACTTTTCTCCCAAATAGTCCAAACACTGCGCACCAGTGTGCAGTCCCCAGGACTTTTGTCCTCGCAACAGCAACTCTACACGGTCGGTCAAGAAAGTGTTGTCATACTCGCCCTGGATGAGGCCCTCGAAGATCTCCTTGTCGCTAGCGTCGACAAGGGCCTTCATGACGAGCATGAGGGGAATCATGTATTCGACCTTTCGCCAAGCGAATCGGATAGTAGCACCGCCGTTGGAGAGGTAGTGGATGGTGTTGGTACAAGCCGTCTCGTCCGGTCGGACGCATCGGATCTGACAGCCGTAAGGCGTATAGGAAGCACCTCGCTTGGCAAAGGACGGTCGGAAGAGGTTCAGGGGGTTGTGTCGGCGGGGAACGACGAGGTATCGGATGATCTTTTCGTTACCGTTGACGATAAAGTAACCACCGAAAGAGGTGGATTCTTCGCCGTGCTTGATGAGCTCGGTAGCGGGAAGGCCCTGCAAGTTGCATCTTATCGACTGTATCGAGGTCAGCAACGCCTCATGAAAGCCTTAGGGACGTACTCTTGCCATGACCGGTAACAGACCACACTCCTTGATCTCATCATACTCCTTCTTGTTTCCGTCCTCGTCAATGACGGTCCACTTGAGGTTGACGGTCAATTTCGATCGGTAAGTGACGAGTCGCTCTCGAGCTTCTGAAGGAAATATTCTTCGCTCGATGGCAAGCTTGTCCTTTTCGGGAACAAGAGGTTTACTCAGCGCCACTTTGTCAATTCGGACTGCCCATTGTCAGTATAACTCCACCACTCTTAGTATCGGCTTACAGCTGATTTTGGTGCCCAAGCCTCCTTCGGCGCCCTTCCCGTCAAACACCACCTTCTCCCCAATATCCTCTACGCCCATCTGCAACAGCCCCTTGTTCCCGGGGTTACCAGCATCCTCAATCAAAGCATTGAAACTCTTGATATGCGGCGCCACGAGCTCGTCGAGCGCAGGGACGTCGGCAGCATTGATCGGAGGATGCCTGTTCTGACGCTCCCTCGTAAGAGTACGGAAAGTAGTCTTGTCAGGGGCGGTCGAAGAGGATGCCTGCGAGGGGGCGAGGGGGTCGAATGCGGCGACCATGCTGTGGGATGACCTTGCAAGAGTCGCTTTTTGTTGCAGACGGATCACTCGGCTGCCAACATTTTTGTCGGGACGATAAATTTCAACGGACATCGCCGCTCTTCTTGGAGCGGTGGCACCCTCCGCCCCGGGCACGAACCAAACATGCTTCAAGCAGCCATTGCATCTCGGATTCTCTTTTGGAATTGGAGCTGATATGCATTTTTGAGCAGTGCTCAAACTCTCTTGCTGAGCTGGATAGGTGTCGTCTTTACGCCCGGGGGTCTACGTCGCGTCTGTCTTGTACAAATGTCTTCTTCATTTGGCGAGCCTCGTTCGAGAAGACAGGAGAATCCTTGAGCTCGGCCTTCGATATTCAGAGCCTCTGAACGCTAGTTGTGTGGGTTGACATAGTAGAGCGATATGGACGGTGTCTTTGGATGTAATGATGAATCATTGCAGCGCCTACATCTGGTGAGCACTGTCGCGCAGTCAATTGCGTTGATCTGGAGTACCATGCCTCCCTCTCCTCTACAGACCACCATCCATACTTTGTTCGCCCAGCGCAGAGGTTCTCCCCGGTGGCAGGCCTCTCAGGTCATCCAAAATTCATATCATATCGCGCCACAGGGTTCTATAACACCGACATTTATAGAATAGACGTCACGTGACTGTGCCTTGTGCGACGCGTCGAGATTGCCCTGATGAGCGAGATGGAGATCATGGAGACGAAATTCGCGTTCAACGAGAACATCACAGCGACCAGCGAGAACATCATCCAACATGGCCACAAAGCGTCCCCGCCTCGCCGTCCTCTCCCCCAACACCCCCCGACCCTCCAGCGACAACGCCCACGACGCCCTCTTCCACAAGCTGCCCGCCCGTCTCACCGCCCCAGCCACACCGTCCACCTCCACCGTCGCATTCTCCTCCTCCCCCAGGCGCCACAATGCCCTCGCCTCTTCCTCCCCCACCCGCCACGCACGCTTCGCACCCTACAGCGACGCGTCGACATGTGCCCCGGCCGCCCATGAACTCACCCTCCAGACTGGCACCAGCTTCATTTTCGGGCGTCATCACGTCCGCAACGCGTCGGTGAAGAAGAAGAGCGTGTCTATCGAGTCTGTCATCCCTCGCCGTCTGGCGCATCTGGTAAATAACCCGGAGAATGTGGTGGAGACCATCACACTCCCCCGTGAAGCGCACCACGCGTCGCGCGTCCATGCACTCGTCGAGCTCGTACTGCCTCTCTCGCAGAACCGCGACAAGATCCTACGCGTCCTCGTTGTTGGCCAGAACGGTATGCGCGTAAAGGTACCCCGTGGGACGTCACCTGCGCCAGGCAAGAACGGGAGAAAAGGTGTGAAGCTGGTGCAAGGCCAGAGGTTTGAGGTCGCTTTGGCTCGTGGACAAGTGGTAGAGTTGAATTTCGGCAAAGTCAAGGTGGCTGTCAAGATGGAAGGCGACGTCGAGCCTGCATACTCGAGCCCTGTCCGGGCTCCTCGACTCAGCTCGGCTCTGCCCAGCTCGCTGCCTCCATCGAGTCCGCCTATCGTCAACGTCGACCTTGACGATGAAGTCGACGTCTCACCCCGTGAACGCACCTCCCCCGAAAGCTCCCCCGAACCCCCTCTCTTCCCCCGCTCCTCCCCTCTCCCAACTACCACTACGAAACCCACATTCACCCTCCCATCCTCTCGCGAATCATCCCCCCTCTCCCCCGTCTCCCAACGCTCCAACCTCTCCCCCGCGCCCGAACCATCCTCCCCCGCTCAGATGTCTTCCCCTGCTTTACCATCTTCACCCTATCGCGATGACTATGACTCGCATGAAGATAATGATGAGCTCGAAGGTGAGGGTGAGGGCGAGGGTGAGGGTGATGCGGTGGACGTCAAGGCGGAGCGGTTAGAAGGCCTCCATGCGCCCTCGCGCAAGAACTCTCCTTCCGGTTCGGCACGAGTATCAACAACGCCCGTTGAGACTCGTCCTCCTCCTGCGGATGTCGACCTCCCAGCTATCATCGCGAGCACCGTCGTCTTCTCTGGTATCTCCAAGCTCAGTCTACCGGATCTGGTCAGGCATATGCTTGAAGTGAGTCCTCCCTCCCCTCATTTTGTTTGAACTTGATGCTGACAAGAGAAATAGTCGCAGGGTCATTTGAAAGATCAAGGCGACGAAAAGCAGTGGACGATCTGGATCGAAGACGTCTTGGAAGACAACCCCATGTTTGGCAAAGTCGATCGTTCTGGCAAAGTACGCCCCCTCCCTCCCTCCCTTCCCCTCTTCCTCTCTTCGCCCCTCCCTTCTGATCCCACAAGCTAACCCCCCACAGGACTCTTCCGGCCACCCCCTCCTCCCTCACTACTTTTACAACCCCTCCGCCGACCCCGATGCTGAACGCGCTGCCAACTTTGGCAATTTCGCGAGACCGCTCAGAAAGGCGGCGAGGAGTGCGGCGGCTATTGATTGGAGGCCTGTTGGTGCTAGAAGGAGAAAAGCTTGGTAGATAGTATGTGCTATATGCTGGTTGGGAGTGGTTTTTTTGAGATTGGGGGAGATGGAGAAGAGTGCAAGTAGTGTAAGAAGGTTGAAAAGAGGTGTGCAGTACGAGTACTCAGTATTGAGAAGAGTAATTCGATTTTTTTGACGTTTTATGCTATATGAATTGTTCAGATACAGATACAGATACAGATACAGATGTTGCATGCTCATTGCGTTGACACACGGGGGGCATCGAGGCTCTCCTAAGCATTTAACTTTTTACAGTCTTTGGTAGTGTGGCTGAGATTAAATCGGTGATATTTGCAGAAGAACTTTGGCTTTCTGCTGGCAGTATGCGCCGTGGCGGTGGAGGGTACAATGGCAATAGGGGGCGTGGCGACAGCCTGAAGACGGTCATAGTGCCCTTCGTCCTTTTTGATGACATAGCACAACGTAATTGTTGAGGGATCACGGCGATGTTCAGAGTCAAGGTGACGCAAGACATCATCGTATGAGGGAGGAAGGGAGTTGATGATAGCATGGCAAAGTACATTGTATGCAGTAATCTAATTCTTCCCATCGCTCTCTATAGCGAATCGACTTATCCTTCCTCATGCAACCATCTGCCTTTCGAATTTATCCCTTATCAGAATCTGATGACTGCTCAGCTTATACCTCTCCCGCGAAATGCGCTCGCCCATTTCCATTGCCCAGAACACTACTCGACGGACAGCATTCGCGTACCATGATTCAGCCTGCACCAGTCGAAGAAGCCTGTTTGATTGTGCCACCAAAGGATCATTCCTCTTGCACATCTCCTGCCTGAATGTCGTTAAGCTGTTGATCAATTCTGGACGCGTCAGCAGGGGTCCTTCGCCTTGAGCGGAGATGGGTCTGCTCACTATCGTCATCTTCTCGGAAGTTCAATACACAAACAAGCTCTACGGCATCTTTGATTGCCGAGCTAGCCCCGGCACCACAGAAAGGGGGCATCCCATGTGCAGCATCCCCTATCAGCACCACCCTTCCGCTACCGCCCACTGTCTGCTTTGCGGTCCACAGACAGAAGGCTTCTCTCTTCTTCCAGCCGGGGTCGTTTTGTAGCTGCCTCAGGAACTCGCCGTGTATGGTCGCTTTCAATCTTTCTTCGGCGACCTTTTCTCGGTGGCTTGGCTCGAGCCAGATCGATGGGATCGTGAGCGCAATGTACATTGACGGGTACGACAGTGGCATCATGGTGGCGGAGAAAGATTCGCCATAAATGAGGTTGAGTCCATTATGGTCGTCGATCCATTCTCGCATGCGTTCAGAGGTGGTGCGGACGTTGATCACTGTCTGCGGTAGCTTACGAAAGAAGCTTTCATGGCTCGGTTTTGTTGTTGAGTAAAGAAGTTTGCGAGTTTGCGAGAACATGCCGTCGGCCCCTGCATGACGAGCGAGTCGCGATGTCAGACGTCGTCCCTTCAGTCTTGCTGACGACAGCCATACGGACGCTTACCTATAACCCCGTCCACTGTGATTAATTCCTTGTGCCCGTCCTTCTTCTCTAGCATCACTTCCACACCACTGCCGGTGTCTTGCAGCCCGATCACTTCCGTGCCCCATTCTATGTCTTGCCCTGCACCGTTTCTCAAAACGCTCATTAGGTCGCTCCTTTCCACCATCGGATCTACGCCCACCTCTCGAACTGTCCAGAATACCTTCTTGCGGTCATGGGAGGATATTGTGATACCATCATGAGCGGCTGGGATGGATTGGCGGGCTTCGAGGAGAGTTGTCGCGTCTGATGGAGTGAGGAAAGACGATAGAGCTTCTCGTCCGGCCTACGTTGACAGTGAGACTCGCCCACAATTGCAAAAGCATGACTGACCTTGGACAAGTGTAGAGGATATCCCCGACGCCCTTTTGCATGCTGTTCTACTCGAAAATCATCAGTTGTTTTGTTGAGTTGTTTTGTTGGTAATGTCTCAGCCTCACCTCTTTTCTCAACGATACGGATGTTCCACCTGCCTTGCCGGAAAGCGTCTGTCTGGCGAAGAGCGTAGCTTGCGGCCAGGCCAGCCACACCTGCGCCTACTACAAGGACCGTCTTTTGTGGCTTTATAGTCATCTAGCAATAATTGTACATGGATGATGCGCCAGAACATGGACCGTCTGCCTAGCAGTTCGAGTGACAGCGCTTGATCAAAGGAAGTGTCCACAAAATAGGTGAAAGGAGTTACATTTCTGCTTAGACGCTTGGTATTGCATCGTAGGCAGTGGTTCCGCAGTATACAGCATCAGCGGAAGGATAGTACGGCCAGTCGCTACCATCGTCAAGCTATCAACAAGTCCTGCAAATACACTCCTCGTAGACAGCAGGGGGAGAACAACGTCGGATCAGTCCCTAATTGCCATTCCCGTACACTTTATTGGACTCATGTTCCGACACTTCCATCCTCGTAGCAACGCTCCCTAGTAGGTCACTCAGCGTTCGAACGTCTTTCGACGTCGGAGAGCCTTTCAGTGCTCGTAAAATGTCCAAACTAGTGAACACTTCACCTGCCAAATAAAGGCTGCCCCTCTGCTCAGCCGAAAGTAGTCGTTCCCTCGGAGCTTGCGAGCCAAAGAACTGATGACTTTTGTTCATCAGTATCTCCATGCCATCCCATGAGGGAATGGGTGGGTGACCAGCTGGGCCTGGAACTTTCAATGATATTTACAGGAGGTGCATCGTATTTACATTGCCGACTCAAATTAGAAAAATGGATGGTCGTGTTATGACTGGAAAAGATTGGAAAAGATCGGAAAAGTCACATTGTGTCCGTGGGAAAAGTTTGTGGTCACATTATGGCTTGGGAAAAGTGCATATTGCGACATAGTAACATTATGGCCAGGGTTGAAAAGATGTAGTCACATTGTGTCCGGAAATATCATAGTCGGAGGAAGTCTTTTCCTCGTTTACAGACCTGATTGATCTTTGGCCAGGTCCACTTGCGAATGAGCATCGCCCATGCTAGCCCTATGCTGATCAACGCTCCGCAATGCCTCCTGAAGTCCACTCCAATTTCATCCAAAATTGTTGTCAATAAAGGTCGTCACGTCCTCGATTTCTCTTTCGATTCCTACCACTTCATTCCAGTTTCCCTCCCCCGCAGCGTTGAGCAACGCCTCTCCGAGCTGGCTTGGAATGAAATCTGCAATGGTCTGAATGCTGCTCAGAAGGTTCTGCCTTTTAGCGAGCTGGACGTGCATCCATCGAGCCGTCTCGCCGTTCTCTTGCAATTGCGCATGGAGCACTTCTAAACGCTTGACGCGAGATTCGAGAACATCCGCATGTTCTGAAAGATATGCCATGTTATCGGTATAGTTGTAGCCCGTTGCAGATCCTTCGGAATTGGCTGCACCCGTCGCCGCTGCACGGAGCTTGCTGGCAAGAGTCTCGGAGTATGCATCTGGCTTCTGAGTGGAATGATCTTGAGATGCTTGGGACTCGGTCTTATCGTTGTCGTGCTTGAAACTTGCCCGCCCTGGGGAAGAAGTCGATTCTTCCTGTGACTCGGCTTCGTCTCCCAAGAGCATGGAATGATTGGTACTATGATGCGACATGTTGAAGAGGGGATCTTGTCTCTGAGGAGGGTATACAGATCCGCTAGAGAATGGCTCACTGTTATAAGCTAATATGAGTGCATATGGTGTCTCGACTGGGAGACAATCATGATAAGCTCCGAAAAGGGGCTTGCAGACCAAAAGGATTGCCGACCCTTTCCTGGGAGATGCGCTCCCGGTCACGGGAGGGTCATGGCGGCTGGACTCATCTCCCAAAGGAAAGCTCCGTTGTTTACCTCAGCATTCGCATGATTGAGCTGCTACTCTTTCTATCATTTGTCTCCCGTTTCCCAGAGCAGGCATTTTGCTTTATGGCACAAAGCAATGATCTAAGCTGAGGGGATGATTGCTTTGACGGGTCTCTACTTCGATAACAGGTCATGGCGGCTGGACTCATCTCCCAAAGGAAAGCTCCGTTGTTTACCTCAGCATTCGCATGATTGAGCTGCTACTCTTTCTATCGTTTGTCTCCCGTTTCCCAGGGCAGGATTTTGCTTTATGGCACAAAGCGATAGTCTGAGCTGAGGGGATGGTTGCTTTGACGGGTCTCTACTTCGATTACAGGTCATGGCGGCTGGACTCATCTCCCAAAGGAAAGCTCCGTTGTTTACCTCAGCATTCGCATGATTGAGCTGCTACTCTTTCTATCGTTTGTCTCCCGTTGCCCAGAGCAGCATTCTGCTTTATGGCACAAAGCGATGATCTAAGCTGAGGGGATGGTTGCTTTGACGGGTCTCTACTTCGATGGCATATTGCCCCGTCTTCACTCAACGCATGCACGCTGGTAGCGCCCCTCTGTAATTGCCGAGATTGACCCTCGAATTAGCCAAAGCCAAATCCGGAATTGTGCGTCGGTGATATCCGAAGCCGGATTTCTGCCGAGGGCCGGGGTTACGCGAGATGCCATTCTCGTCACCCGACGACTCAAATCTGACTTTTGCGTCAATCACCACCACTCGATATCATGGATGGCTCTCCCAACGAGAAATTGCTTCCACAAAAATCTCCATCTCCCACCAGAACGGCATCTAGCGTCACCGTCCGCAACCCTTCCCCGCCCTCAGCATCCATGGCCTCATCATCAGCCCGCGAAACCGAAAAATACAAAATGACGACCCCCTTCACATCACGTCCTGGCTCGCCTGAAACGCCCCATTCGACCGTACTAGAACAGCCGCCTCTGCCCAATCTGAAAGCCACCAATAGCAGGCGTTCACGCGGAGCTTCAACGAGCTCCAGGGTCTCGACAGGAACGGGTGGCGCCGAGTTCAGCCCACTCGAGCGGAGAACCAGTTCGCAGACTGCAGAATTGCAGAATGAGCTCAGAAGACATGTGTCGCTACATGGTGTACCGACAAGGCACGGCGAGCACGAGGTATTGGAGCTACGGCAGGAAGTCGATCTCGAGGAAGGGAAGGGGAAGGAGGAAGTTACGATCATAGATTGGCTGCCACATGATCCTGGCGTGAGTCCTTGTGTTTCGAATCGCGTAACACCTGCTAAATAGGTACAGCACCCGTACAATTTTGCGACCTGGCGAAAGTATGCCATCTTGACAGCTGCCAATATTGCCACCTACCTTGCTGCTGCCAATTTCTCCTCAGTCGCCGTACTGGCTGATTTTGGTACCGCCTATTTTGACATATCAAGAGAGAAATGGGTTTTGTCTTTGACAGTGGCGATGCTGGCCCTCGCTTGTGCCCCCCTAGCTCTGGCACCCTTGAGTGAAAGTGTACGTCTACATGCCCTGAGAAGTGTTACCCTACTGATGCCAGCACAGTTTGGCAGGAATCCTGTATACCAAGTAACCTCGGTATTGTATGCGCCTTCTGGTTTTGATGGGAACAGTAGCTAACAGACAGCAGAACAGCGGTGATGTATATACCCCAGATCTGGTCCAACCATAATTACAGCGGTGTTCTTGCTGCTCGCTTCTTCGTGCGTCCAAACTCTCCTGCAATGTTGTCCACTGACATCATTCACAGCAAGGCGTAGGAATGTCGGTATCAAATTCAATGGTCGGCGGTACCGTCGCCGACCTTTTCCGGCCAGACCAAAGAGGGTTCGCGATGAGTTTCTTCGCTGCGTCCATCTTTTGGGCGCAGGGTACTGGGATCACTTTCTCCGGCTGGGCCGGTGAGAAGCTTGGCCTGCAATGGGCTTGGGGCGTGAGTGTGAGCCCTTTGGCGTTTTGAATTGAGCTAACAATGGGATAGATACAAGCTATCATCGCCGTATTGTCTGTCGTCTACAACATCGTCTTCATGCGCGAAACTCGTGCCGACGTACTGCTATCCCGACGAGCCAAAGCCATGACAAAGAAAACGGGCAAAAAGCATATTGCTGTGGTGGATTTGGAGAGGACGGCATTGTTGACGTTGATCAAGGTGTCCATCATTAGGCCTTTACGTGCGTCAAGCTCCCAGACGATGTGGAATTGGCCAAAGCTGACAATGTCGCAGAGTACCTGATCACGGAGCCGATCGTCACCGCTCTTTCTCTATGGTTCGGCTTTGCCTGGGGTTGTATCTTCCTAGGGCAGAGTTCTGTTATGTTGGTATTCGAGCAGTACGGTTTCTCTGCTGCCGAGGCTGGTTCTTTCGAAATGTACGTAACTCCTCTTATCGCTCTTCTGCATCCCTAACATCCTTTTCAGTGTGATGTTCATCGGAGCCACCATCGGTCTCTTTGCTCAATTCCACCAAGAATCTCTCTACCGCCGCGCCGCCACCAAACACAACGGCAAAGCCCCACCCGAGGCGCGTCTCTACTGGGCCGCCTACGGCGGTCTGCTCTTCCCTCTGGCTTTGTATGTCTATGCCTGGACAGGGCAGCCGAGTATACATTGGGCGGTGCCGGCAGTGGCATTGGTATTTATGAACTGGGGTGTGTTCATGATCTACAGTGGGGTCTTGTGAGTTCTTCCAGCTGCCTTGTCGGGAAGGGCGGAGTGCTGATAGGGGACGCAGCACGTACATCGCAGATGCGTACGAGATCTACTCGTCATCTGCTCAAGCCGCCCAGAGTTTCTGTCGAAACGTCCTCGGTGGTGTCTTCCCTCTCTTCGCCCGTCAAATGGTAAGCCCCTCCCTCCTCACCACCTCGTTCAATCGCCTGACCAAGAGACGTAGTACAAAGGCATGGGATACCCACAGGCATCCACACTAGTAGCAAGCGTCGCTTTGGGCCTCGCTACAGCTCCATTCTTGTTGCTCATGTTTGGCAAGAAGTTGAGGGCGAAGAGTAAGGTCACGAGTCAACTATTCCAGGATAAGGAGGAGGAGGTCAAGGAGGAGAGGGCGGCATCAGCATAATCGAACAATTGTATATTCTTGATACATCTTTGTATAGCACTACTTGGTACGATAGACTATAATCACCATAGATGGGGAATGATACGACATGCATTCATACGTGTGTCATAACTATCATTCAACAACGCAAATTCGGCCATGCATCATTCCTTGAGCGGTGCTAGATGGTTCTGCTGTATACATCGGGACGATCAATGCCATATCATCAACCAATGTCATGGATATGACCCAGACACCATTGAGAACCAACTCTTCCGGGTCAGACACCAATACTTTTCCCGCAGACACCATTTTGTGCGGGAGACTTCATATCATGACTTAAGAGCGAGATTTAGTTTAAGGACGCCAAATTGTCTACCCCAAATGAATTATATTTTCGCGGTGTCCCGAGCGCTGTGCGTTCAAACGCCATATCTGCTCGGATGTCACAAACATACTAGATGAGCGTGGCAATCTCAACACACGGGCCGAAGATACCGGACGATCTGATTCCCACGGAAAGCTCTCTTACAGCGCCTCGTGATGCGCCCGTCCGATGCGACGACCATCTGGCCCCCCTTGTCTGCACTCCTTTCCAGCCACTTTAACTGGTGAGACATGCTCCAACCTTGATCCTTCTGGCTTAATCAAGACTGCCCAAGCTTAATACGAAGCTCCGTACCCTCCGAGCCGGGGAATGAAACGAAAAAGGGGGAAGGATCCGCAGGGGAGATTGGGACCGTACCTGGTCATTGTTCTGCTAGAGGCGTCCTTTCTCTCCTGGGCTACTCGTGCGAGGCCGAGGATCGCGACCAGGGTAAAGTCGCAGCTGACTTATACTCCAGCGGGGCCAGCGGATCATGACGGAGCCAAACAACGAGCAGCGGGGCGCAGATCTGTTGATGGGGACGGGACCAGAATGTACAGGGAGGCGAGCAACGAACGGCGTTCAACATCCTTTCCGGCAGTCACAGTGGGGGACGCCCCTCCTTTCGGCGGCAGAGACACGATGCACTAGCCGTGTTTGATTAATGACTCGCTGCAAAGTTATATAAAGGCGCAATCCTATCTTCATTTCTCTTTTCTACATCTTTCTTCGTCTCGCCTGCTGTTCTAACGTGAGCACCCACTTTCCGTCGTACGGCCACGATCTCATCCTTGCAGTTCCCCGAGAATGTCTCCACGAACTCGCACACGACGCCATTTTGCCATGCCCCACCCAATCCTTCCCCAACAGCCTTCTTCCCAATCTGGCAACATGCCGTCTCTCAACTGCGACGCAAGCAAAGGTACAGTCTAAACCAGCGCGGCCAAATATGGAGTCCTGGCTGACGGTAGTCACCATTGTGTAGTACCAGACCGACGGAAGACAACAGTGCACTGTACGTCATTCGAAACACCTTCAAAGACCTCAAGCTGATACCTCGCTAGCTCCCCCTCCCAAGCCCAATCTTCCAGATCTCACACGCGTCGCTACTGCGGCCCACACTGCTTCCATCCTCGCTAAACCTCCCCCCCCTACTGTTCTCGGCCGCCCTGGCACCCGCGAGTTCTCCTTCGCTCCCCTGCCTTATACCGATGCCGACCTGCCCTTGCCAAAACCTTACAACGTCAACTATCCTCATCCCATCACCGCTTACGCTTCTCCTGGTGCCAACCCCGAGGCGGTCAGGTGCTCTGGTTACGGAGAGATCTTGGACAAGATGGTAAAAAATGATATCCAGCTCGCTTTGGGAGATATTCTGTATGAGGCGGGCTTTAGGGACCTCGACAACTCGGTGTATCTGCTCTTCTCTTACGAGAGCACGGGGCAGGGGAACGGGATCCCCGAGAGTCTGTGGAGCAAGTTTGAGAATGTCAACAATGTCAGGCTTCCTACGGCTGCGGCTGTTACTGCTTCGGTGGCTTCGGCGGCTTTGCAAGAGCAGCAACACTATCGACAGCCTTCTCTCCCTCCCCGATTCTCCCGACAATCACTCTCGGCGTCTAGCGATGAGTCTCATCTCGAGACCCCCGTCAAGTCATACCGCCCGAGGCCGGTCCTACCTGCGCCTCCTCATTCTCATTCTCATTCTCAGGCGTATCATCAGTCAGATGTGAGGGAAGAGATGAATGCCTGGAAGACGGAGATATGTGTAGCATGGGAGACTAGCGGTGGATATTGCAAGTACGGCGCAGGTTGTCAAGTAAGTCTCGTCCCTTTCGTCTCATACAGTGGCTGACGACAGTGTAGTTTGCGCACGGCATCGAGGATCTCAAACTCACCCGCCATCAACTCGCACACCGTGGCCTCATCACCCCCACCCCGGATTTCGATGCTGCTCAAAGGTCCAACCCCGACGTGCTCGCACCTACCAGCTCGTCTCGCGGAGGGTCTTTCTCACCATACCCAAACTTCAGCATGAACCGCTCCACCCCTACGCCTCAGGCTCACTCATCGACGTTCCCCTCCTCCACTGGCGCAGACAGACGCTTGTCCGTTCCTCACACCCACTCTCAGCACGGCGTGTTGACACCAGAAGAATGCGCACTTCTCGCCGGCGTGGGTTACAGGCGTCAGTCAGAGGTGTTGCTAGAAAAGAGTATCGGAGGGGCGATAGCGCCGATTGGGGTGGAGAGGATTCATGCGAGTCAGAGGGGCGCCTTCGAAGGGAACTATGTGTCTCCCGTGGAAGCCGATCGACTCATGAATGTCGGGGTAGAGGACGACTTTACATTCCACCTCGCCAACCCTTGTGCTTCTTATGACTCTTACAAGCAGTCCCCGACATCATTCCAATCCTCTTTGAAGTCATTCTCATTCCACCCCACTTCGGCCTCTTCATCCTTTGCCAAACCCCGTACTTCCAACCTCAGCCTCAACACCAACGTCAACGCTCCCAAGTCGCCCTCGGGTTCATCGAGATCGTCATGCTCAGGCTCGCGTCCCTCTGTCTATTCTTCCTCTTCTATGAGCGATCATTGGCCCGCGACGACGCCGATGGGGATGGGGACGAAAGACTACCTGTTTACGCCTACGATGGAGGTGGACTATGAGCCTGTTGTTCTCCTTGGTGGCAATGAGGGTAGCTTTGAGAGTGGGAGCACCTCGAGTGCGATTGGGGGCGGGCTGGGGTTAGGGTTGAAGGCGAAGAGCTCGACGACGTTTGAGTTTTCAAGTGGCAAGTCTATCTGGTGATCATCATCATCTTCTGCTTCTTTCCCTTCCTTGTCTACTTTTTGTGTTTTTTACCCCTTACCCTTGTCACGTATAGCAGTTTTGTTGCCTATGTTCTTCTTTGGGATGTGTACTGTCTCTGTCTCTTCCCCTCCTAATCTCGCTTTTGGTAGTTGGCCTGTCGATTCTCTCTAATCTGGTCTTCGATCTTATTCACCCTTCCGTCTGTTTACTTGTTTTCTTTCATTTGTGTCCTTGCTTCTCTTCTCATTACTCGAACAATTATCATTTTTTTCATCAAATCATCGCGCGTTTTCAAAGAGCTATACATGCGCTCTCTATTGATACTAGTTTTTCATACTCTGGAGTCGTTACATTCGAAAAGGAGGTGAAGGGGAGAGAGAGGGTACTCATTACGATGCCTTTTGTGTAGGGAGATTATGGGAGTCTACATATGGGGATAATAGTCCTGGCTTGCTGCCACTTATGCATGTCTTTTTCGATCTCGTGCTACAACCGGCTACTATCTTCGGTCAACGGTGCAAGACATACTGGTGACCCAAAAACAATGTCTCGTCTCTCCTTTAGACGATCGATATCTTCTACGTACGGTGGCCAGATGTTACCAGTCCTTGAAGCACAACACATGATGCTTCTGAATGATACTCGACTAGCCATAGGTGGATGGCTTATGGTATACGGTGACAGCCCAGTGAACGCACAGCGCTCCGGACACCCAACTAGCCTTCGACATGGTCGCTGCCATATGAACTGAGATTTCCCCTGAACCCACTGAAGGACGTTTGGCCTAGCTGAAGTCTCTTACTGTTGCATAAAACTGCTCTTGTAACTCTCACCGCTTTCCGCTTAGTACACAGTAACTGTATACTTGAGACGGTACTGTACTCGTATAGTCTGTATCATAGAAGCATCACCTCAAGGTGGTAAACGCACAGCGCTCGGGACACCGAGACCGGCCTTTGTGACCAGGTTCTGAGCCTTCTTCGCTGTTCAGCGTTCTCTAATCGAGTTCTTTCAGCATATCGCTGGGACGGTCGACATTGTTCAAGTACCCTGCAGGGGTAAAGGGACCTGTGCACCTCCCCCGAGCGCATACATGGCACTGTGACCCGTTACAGCTTCTTGGATTCAGATGCTGACAGGTCCGCAGCAAGTGGCCACGTTCAGTGATTCCGCTGCCAAGGCTCGCCTCCATATCTAGCTTGTTTCCCATGCTTGACACATACTTCGGCTCTCACTGTGGTGTTCTGTATGAGATTACACCACGGAATGGATCGCTCGGATGTTGTCCAGACCACGCTGACATTGGACGACACTGGAAGTCGAAATCATATACGATGCAGCTATGGGAACGCACAGCGCTCGGGACACCCCTGGGGACCATTCTGAAATCCTCGGCAGAGTTCTGCGAATGTCCAATCGACTTTTGAAAGTAATCAAGAGTTTTCAAACCTACTCAATACGGTTGAAACCACTTGTCGGAATTCTGGAAAGTTCTCAAACACAGCTGGAATTTGGGTCGATTACGAAATTCCAATAAAACCGGCCCAAACCGACTCAACAAAAGCGGGCCAGGTCCAAAAAAGGTGTCGCTGCCGCTGATGGGCTCAACCGCCGCGAGGTGACTACCCGGACTCGGCTCGTTCCGTACTCGTCCCAGGCTCAGTCAGCCCTCTGCCCGTACTGCATTACGCATGATGGGCACTTGGCATTGTCTGCATGACGGATCCATCGTTTCGATCGATATCGGATGTTAAACTGCATCAGAAAATGCACTGCCGAGCAGACACGCGCCCGGCGTCCGGCGACATCCACCGTCCAGCACCGCCGCCACCGTGAACTGAAATTCCCATACAAGAAGCATCTACAAATACCAAACATTTCTCTTACCAGCGCCAACATTTCTGACACTCAACATGACTCAAGATAGCAAAGATCCTCTCGGACCGCCTCCAGCGCTGGAAGACGACTTTGACCTTCCACCTTCTTACGACTCTTCCCTTGCCACCGCCGCCGCCCCTGGGGCTTCGTCCAGCACTGCTCCCTCCGGCGATGGGCACGGCGCCGCCCCAGATCATATCCGATTCCTCTTCACACCTCCTGTCAACTCCGAGCCCCTTTTCAGCAATGAGGGGAGAGACGCCACTGCCAGGCAGAGATTCGAGAATATCCTCCAGATGGTCAAGAAAGGGAACCGTATTGAGACGTGGGATCCTATACTTCGCAATCGTACGCACCCCACCTGTGGTTGCAACGAATCTACTGACAAATTTCAAAGCAAATACACTCTACGATTTTATGCGATACATGACGTCTGTACCGCCCAAGGTGAATGTACGTTGCAAAGGGTGGCACATGGAGACATGCGAGCGCGAAACCATCATCGATGGACGTACCGTACGCCGGGGCGAGCAGACTAGCGTTATTGACTTTGACTTCACCGTATGTCCTCCTGTCGATCTATATCAAGTGGCAGAGTTGACAGAGCGAAGATTGATTTGACGGATATCATCGACCACTCTGAGAACAGCGCTCAGGTCCATCTGTCGACCGCTCTCCCATGGCAGCCCGCCCACCGGGGTACAAACTCTCGAACGTACTCTGCAGCTTTCAACCCCCCATCTCGCCATAATCATCACGATCGCTCGCGAGAAAACGAGCAGTACATTTCGCTCGCCGAAAATGAAGATGCCAACACGACTCTCCCGGGCCGGAGCCTCAGACACAGGGAGGAGAAGCAAAATGTCGAGTGGGTGATATGGAGAACGGGCAAGGGTCTTCCCGTGTGGGCGGATAGGAGGGATGTGCCAGAGTATGAAGAGTATCTGAAGAACAAGGGGAAGGGGAAGGGCCGAGGGAGTGGGAGTGTACGTCTCGAAAATGACTCTGAGCAGCCTTTGCTGGATGAAGAGCTCTCCATCGAGGGTGCCTCTATTTCCCCCAGGCAAGGTCAGGGTCAGGGCCATGCGAGGGCCAATCTCAAGGAGTGGTGCAAGGCGTACTGTGCTGACCGAGGCGTGCTCAACGAGTTTTCGCTTCAAAAGGACCTTTGTGGATGGGATCTGGATGGTGTTCAGTCTGGTGAGTGTCGCACTTGGGGGTGTATAGGTCGAGCTGACAAGGACATAGCAATCACTGGCGCTATTCGGTCCACGGGCTATTCTCACCCCAATCTCGAAGTCACGCTCGACGTCGACGATAGAGTCGTGATCGTACACCCCAACAACTTTCTCAGCCGTATCCTGGGCAATGTAAGCCTTTTTCTTATCTTGGACGACATGTTGCTGACACTATGTCTTCAGTCATTTGTTTACTTCTTGAGCTGGTTGTTTATGATCTACCCGCTGATCTGGTTATGGAAACGATGGAGTTCTCGAGGTGGTGCGCCATGGGACGTCACTGTAGCCACCTGTACGCCCTCTTCCCTTCTCTCCCCCTTTCTCCCAGCTGACTTTCCATACTAGACGCTCTCAAGTTCTACCCTCCCCTCCCCCACACATTCCCCTCCGAAACCCTCCCCGATGCCCAATCCCGCCTTCCCTCTCTATACAAACTCAATCCCCAACTCCCCAAAGAACCTCAGCTCGTCCAAGGTCCCAAGGGCGTGCATTACTTGGTGGGAAGGAAGGAAGGGAGTTGGTTTAGGGAGTGGGAGGAGAGGATTAGGATGGGGGTGAGGACGAGGTTCAGGGGGGAGCTGGTTGGGGGCACGGTGGGTGAGGATCAGAGGGTTGAGTTGGATGGGTACTGACCGGCGACGTAAGGCTTTGTATGTGTTTCTCTTGATGGCTGGAAATTACTGCATATATACTATGCATACACGGCTCTTGTATCGAATGTGTTTTGTCGTCAGGCGTTTCCACACTCTATAATCTACAGTACTCGAGTACTCATGATACAGCGATAAGTTCGAAAGCGCGCAGCAGCAGCTGCTGCGTTGTATGATTACATAAGCATTCGTCATTGTTGCCACCCACCATCACCATAGAGTATGGCAGATGGTGGACAACGTTTTCTTCAATCCATCTCTTTCATCTGCACCAGAGAGCACCCAGGACCTCCCATCCATCCACAGGAGCATCCATGCGCTCCCCAAGCCTCCTTCTCCTCTTGGGCATTTGCGCCCGCGCCGCGCTCTCGGCTCAGCACGCCTTCTTCGTCGACTCTTCAGCTCATGCCGAAGACGATGTGGGCGCGACGTTGGCGGACGATGGTCGTGGTGAGCATCATGTCTGCTGCTGGGAAAGAGACTGATAAAGGGGCTGTGCCAGATATCGAAACCGCAGCCGAATCAATCATCTCGACCCTCTCCGCCTCATCCCAACATACCACATTCATCCGCTTACTCCAGCGCTCCAAGAGCGTACCCATGCTTGCTCATATTGGTAACGCCACAGTGTTTGCGCCGACGGACCAAGCGTGGAAGGAGTGGGCTGAGCGGAATAAGCCAAGCTCGAAGGCGTTCGAAGAGGAGGGTGACGATCGGCCGGATTTGGTTCATGGCTGGCTGGGACCGGAAGGTTTGGACGACTGGTTTCAGGATGAAGCGGAAGTTCTCTTGGCTCGGGTCGCAGTCAGTGGTAACCAGGAGGAAGAAGTTCGGGCGATGGACAACCAGAATTGGGCTCTGCGGCAGCATCTCCTCTATCACATGCTCAACTATACCCTTACACCGAAATCGCTGTTGACATCCGAACAAGTCAACAATGTGACGCTACAAACCACCCTGCTCTACCCTTTGGACGAAGAACCGCCTCTACCGCCTACGCCCGAGCCCGGACCTCCTTGGCTGCCGCGTGGTGGGGAGGGCCTCCTAGGCGGGCACGGGCAGAGGCTTAGGCTTGCCAGAGTAGGAAGCGAAGAAGGGGGAAAGAGGGGCAAAATCGGGGCTGATTGGAAAGGTGAAGGTGGCGTAGGTGTTTGGGACGGTAGTGGGTGGAAGGCTGGCAATGAGAGCAAGCATGATGTGACGGGGGTCAAGTGGACGAGGAATGGAGTGGTGGTGGGTATCGAGGGTGTTTTGGACCCACCTCCCAGCATTGGTGCGTAGACTGTCGTCTTGCAGGATAATACTGACAAAAGCGCAGATGTAATCATCCGATCTCATCCATCTCTCTCATACCTGGCCAAGATTCTGCCCCTGTCCAGCCCACCTGCTCCCCTCCCCTCTTCCTTTGCTACAACACCCCACCTGACTGTATTTGCCCCATCAAACGAAGCTTTCCTGTCCGCCTTTGATGATATCGAAAGAGGATACTTGGAAGGGCCTTATGGCGATGAAGGGGTTGGCAGGATCGTTGGTCAGAATGTCGTGCTTGGGCAGGATGGAAAGGGCGTGGGGTGGAGTGATATGCTGGGCAAAGAGTCTGATTGTAGGTTACTTCTTCGAACGATAAATGCCCTTCACTGACACTTGTTATAGTCGAAGCCGCTTCCGGTCTACACCTCAACGTCTCCTTTCCATCCCACAACGAAGTCCTCGTCAACGACACCAAAGCCGAAATCATCGACATCTTTGCCTCCAACGGTGTCATCCACATCATCCCCAACCTCATCCTCCCCGCCGAATTCGACCTGCTCAACTCGGCAGAAAAGATGCTTCTTTCGCTCAACGCTACCCGCTTTGTTTCACTGTTGCGCACTGCCAACCTGTCAGATGCTTATATTGGAAAGGGCAGTGCGGAGAAGGGTGGGGATTCGTATACCATCCTGGCGCCTACGGACGACGTCCTTGATACGCTTGATAAATGGGGCGGCTTTAGTGCTGCGTCTTCAAACCATATTTTGGCGCACGAGATGACCTCTCCTTCCTCAATTTATCCCATTGGCAACACTCCACTCAAGGACGTTTCGCCTCTCGCTGCTTTACTGCAATACCACATTTTACCCGGCAAGCTTTTGCCGCAAGATCTCAAAGATGGGCAGTTGTTACCGACCGAGATGCGCACGAGCGCTCTGGGTGGGGAGAGGCAGAGGCTGAGAGTGGAGGTGGCTGAAAAGGACGGTAACAGTCATAGTGATTGGGAGACTGTTGGGGAGGGTAAAGTGAGGTTGGGCGGAGCGACCGTCATTGGAAAGCCTGGTAAGTCCATTTACTATTGAGGTGTTGGTGATATTAACGCTAGACAGTGAAATCCGGAAACAACATAATCTACCTCATCTCCGGCCTACTCTCCACCCCCGACAACGTCCTCCAAACAGCCGTCTCCGACCTCCAACTATCCACATTCGTCGCAGCTCTCTACGCTGCAGACTTGGCCAAAACTACCAAACACTACCCCGCCACCACCTACCTCATCCCTCATAACGACGCTTTCAACCACCTCGGTCTGACTATGAAGTGGCTCCTCTTGCCTGATGGGAAAGATGATCTTCGGAAGGTCATCAAGTATCATGCTGTTGATGGGCTTGTTTATTCGCAAGATGTGAATGTTGGGAGACAAGTCTACAAGACTGTTGAGGGCGGGGATATTGTCATTGAGCGTGGTAAAGGCAAACACGGTGCTCTCACCGTAGGTTCGCCGAACAAGTGGCCCGGACACGATTCGTCCGCTTCCCTCCCCTCCAACGGCGAGCTTTTCCCCGCCAACATCTCCACCCCTGACGCGCTCACCGATACGGGCGTGATCCACACTATCGACCAGGTCGTTATGCCCGCAGATGTGGGTATTACGATCGCCAAATTGGTCAAGGGGTCAAAGCAGAGTACGATGGCGGATCTGATGAACCACGCGGGCCTTGGGTGGCTTTTGGAAGGGAGGGAGCCCAGTGGGGAGGAGGTTACTAGAGTTGCGCTTGAGGGCTGGGTCAGGGCTGCGGACGAAGGAGACGAGGGTGGGAGTGAAGGCGAGGGTGAGAGTGAAGATTTGGCTTATCCAGCCTATACTGTGCTTGTCCCCACAGACAAGGCATTCGGCAAACTCAACCTCACATACTATACCAACAACCCTCCCGCCCTTCTCGACCTTCTCAAACTGCACATCATCCCTTCTCAAACCCAGCTCTCATCCTCATCCTCATCCTCTCCTCTTCCCCCACCCCCAGAAACCATCCCACAAGAAGGTCAGCCTCTCTCGCTGACGGACGATACGGTCTACGGCACGCTCTTGTCAAGCCGTAGCAAGTTTGCGGATTTGGCATTCAGGAATGCGGGGGATGGGAGCTGGATTGTGGGGATTCAGAATGCGAGGAATGGGGCTGGGGGGGATTCGGCCAGGGTGGGGGCTAGTGGGAGAGCTAGCGTGACGTGGAGGAATCGGAGTGCGGCTTCCAAGGGCCATAAAAACAAGCATAACGAAGATGGAGATGATGAAGGCGGGGATGGCGATGATGAGGAATGGAAGAAGTTGTGGAGAGGCGGTATGACGCTTGGAGGGGGTGTGCTCATTATCGACTCTGTTCTCGTCCCATACGAGATCAGCTGGTTCTCTCGGTACGTCCCTTGACTCTAGTGAAGACCCAGGCTTACATACCACGCAGATGGGGTTTCTTGACGGTGACACTATCCGGCATTGGCATCTTACTTCTCGCCACAGCCGGAAGCATCGGCTACTGGTTCTGGACCCGCGAGAAGGAAGGTTACGAGCCCATCCTGGTAGAAGAAGAAGGCGAAGGCGAGGAGCAAGTGTAAAGATTTCAGACAAGGACATCAGCATAATTTATCTCTCCAGCATGTTTAGATCTGTGTATCGTTGTACGTTCTTGATGTTGCCATGTAATATTCGATCGTGTTTGGTCAAACCCGTACAAGTACATGTTTATCCACCACGCCGAACCAGCAAAAAACCATCTAAATCAAAACATCTCCACTACCTCCCCTCCCTGCCCGGTGCATACAAAGGACTAAGCATAACATCCTCCCCAGCAGCATCTTCCAACCTCCCCCCTCTATACGTATCCATCTCTTCCCTTGTCATCAGCGCAAACCCTCCCGCCGCTGGGGCTCTACCGCCCCGCCCGCCGAATAAGGATGTGTTGGTCATATCGCCTTCGGAGGAGGCGAATGATGCGTCTACCATCTCTTGATTTTGGCCTTGGCCGAGGCTTGGGACTTGGTACCCTCCCGGCTGTTGGTAATTCATACCAAACCCAGGATGGGCCGACGATCCCGTCGAAGGCACATGCAAAGACGAAATCTCGCCCGAATCATCATCGTCGAAGGTATCGCCCTCGTCGAAAGAGTCTTCTTCGTTGGCATCAGAGTAGACGACGGGTCCGCCTGGGATCTGGGTGAAGGAAGCGTTGGAGCCGAAGGAGGAGTTTGCTAGGGATTGGCGGGCGTGCGGGGGAGGGGGAGGGTAGGGTTCTTGTTGGGTGGGGGCGGGGGGGTGGTAGGAGGATTGTGATTGGGATTGAGAGTGGGAGTGGGAAGATTGGGCAGCGTGGAAAGTCTGATCTTCATCCTCGTCTTCTTCCCCAATAGCATCCGGCCGGATAGAACTATCCGAAAACAAGAGCCGTCCCGGGATATTATCACTCGGCATGACCGAGTATCTCCGCAAAGCTTCAGGCGTCTCCAACCTCGGCGACATATCCTGGCTCATCTCCTCCAACAAATCGTCCAAGATAAACTTGGCCTCCTTCTCCTTCCCGCCCGCTGATTCCTTCTCTTTGCCTTTGCCTGGGGTTCTGGCGGCGTTCATGACAGCCTGGGCGCGGGGGGGGAGGTTGAAGCTCATGGTTACGGGCGGGGACATACCAGCTGGCATCCCATCGTCCGAATCTGAGTCCGAATCGTCCAAACCCGGGACGATGGACGCTTTAGGTTTCCAGCCTTGGCCCTTCTTCTTCATATTCAGCGGGGTCGAGCGAAGATCAACGACGCCAGTAAAGTCTTTGCCGAAGGGGTTGGAATCGGCAGAGGGCGGGTTGGCTAGGCGGTTGGCTTTGGGTGTGGGGGATGCTCGATAGGATTGAGCGAGGCGGGAGTGGGTTTGGGAGAAGGACGCGGACGAGTCGGTGGTTGCTTGAGAAGGCTCGATGTTTCCGACAGAATAGTCGTTGATACTACTCATCACGGAAGAGTCACCGTCCAGCCTGGGAAGACTGTAGCCGCTCGGCAAGCTTGGTGTGGGCATATCGCTGCTCGACTGTTCGTATCCCTCGCCTTCGTCAATCTTTAGGTCGTCCCTCAGCTTCCTGTCCAGCCTGTCGAACGGAGACTCCATGGAGTCTTCCCAGCTATCATTCTGTCTGCCGCCGGGACCATTACGACCGGCGGGTAAGGGCGTGGACGAGATTCCGGGAGGCGGATCAAACATGAAGGACTCTTCGGTACTGGGATGAACAGATGAATCGTCGGCCTCGCGGCGGAGGGTGAATGTCTGGTCATCGTATTGGGTAGAAGTGTCTTGATTTTGAGAGTTTAGGGATGTGTCGCCTTGCTGGTTTGACAGACGGACCGCCGAGGCCGTTTCAAAGAATGCTCGCCAGAACTACGCCAAGTTAGCACTGGCCTCCCCCAAGATCCTCGTGGACTCACCTGAGCAGCCTCCCTGGTAGGCTCCGAGGCAATAGCATACCGCTTTATCTGGGGCAAGATCTTGCTCGTGATGATCTGATGGAACCGCGCAAAGTTGGCATCGATGTCCTGGAGGAGGAGGGTGTTGAGCTGGTCGATGCGCTCTGTTTGGGCGGAGATAGGGGCGGCGGGGTCTACGCCTGGGATGTGGAAGAAGGGGGGGTGGTTGAGGGGGCTGTCGTTGTTACCGCTCATTGTCAGAGATGGATGAAAAACAAGCTGGGAACCGTTTGTTGATGTTTTAGACGCGACGCGTTCGTGGTTTACGTAAGTACGCATTGTTACAAAGCGTAATTAACTGTACTTTGCCCCGCGGAACGCCGCACTTTCAAGAACGACGTTCAAAAGACATCTCTTTCCACGAATTTCTTATAGCCATGCCCATCGGACCCACTCTCCCCCCGCACCTCGCCCACATCGTCCGTAACCGCTCCTCTTCAGTCTCGCCCCCTCCAGAAGGCCCCGCCCCTCCCCCGGCCGCAGACGACGATGAGGAAGACGACTACCTCCCCGCCCTCCCTCCCCACCTCCAAAACCGACAAAGCAACCCTCGTCCAGCCGGCCCCAGCTTAGGTCCTACAATCCCAACATCCGGCCCCTCACGCCCTTCAGCTGCTCCTCCCGCCGGGCCCTCTTTCGAAGAAGACGACGATTCGGATGATGAGATCGTCGGGCCTGTCCCCGTACCGAGCGCTTATGCGGACGATGATCCCGACGCGGGTGTGCGAGAGTTTTTGGAGAGGGAAGAGAGGATGAGAAAGGATGCGGAGGAGAGGGCGAAGCCGAAGGTTATGAAGAGGGAGGAGTGGATGTTGGTACCGCCTTCAAGCGGGTCTCTATCTAACAGTCGGTCTCTTGTTCAGATGGGAAGACTCTTGACTGATAAAATTGAACAGTTGACCCACTGCGTAAACGCCCCTCAACCTTCTCACGTAATACCGAAGAAAAACACATAGACAGCTCCGTCTGGACCGAGACGCCTGCAGAAAAGGCGCAACGTATCGCGGACGAAGTGGCGGGTGTCAAGCGCAAGAAGGACAAGGCCGGAGATAGAATCATGACTGCCGAAGAGGAAGAGTCTGAGCGAAAGAGAAAGAAGAGGGATGAAGATATCAAAGGGGAGCTTGGCAAGTACACTGTAAGTGCTCCATTTGTCTGTTTCCAGGCCGTTGCTGATGTTGCATAGCGAGGACCGTCACTGCTCGACCAGCACGCTTCCAAGCTCGCGAAAAAGGGAAAGAACGAAGACGATGCGCCTGCTATCTGGGATCACGCTCGAGATATGGGTATCACCGGCAGGTTGATGACGGATCAAGAGAGGAGCAAAAAGATCAACGATGCGAGAGGTCTGGGGGACAGGTTTGGACATGGCAAGAGTGGCGCTTACCAGATGTGAAGCGTATGCACTGCGTCCCTATCCTTGTGCTCGCTTGCCGATTTCGGATCGCTGGCCACCCTACTTGGGAACGCTCTCGTAGCTGGAGCTAGACGAGTTTGCGATAGCCGACTTGAAGTTGTACGCGAGAAGAGCCACTTCAAACAAACAAGCAACAACAACAAGCGTCTATTCATACCATTCTATGACAACATCTACTACAAAGTAGCCTTGATCTCCTCCCACTCCTTCCCAATATCATGCCCATAAATCCACCCCAACGGGTTCCCAGGGGTTGGCGAGAACGAGCCGAAATCTTTACCGTTCTCTATATTCTTCGGCTGGTCGAGGACTTGGTACATTTTGGCGTAGTATGGGGATCTGATCTTGTCAAAGAGGTCTAGGGATTTTGAGAGAGCTTGGATTCGTTCTTCGGTGGAAGAGGAAGAGGAAGAGGGGGGGGGAAGGTAGTGATGCAAGATCTGGGCGATGAGGTAGCCGTCTTCCATGGCGAAGCCTGCACCGCTTCCGAATGCCCCTTGTAAATATGTCAGTCTTTGCGGTGGCGGATGAGAATAGGGGAAGCGTACCGAGAAGAGGGTGAGAAGCATCTCCTATGAGGAGTGTATTTCCGTTCGCTGCGACGTGCTCGAGACGAGGACCGGAGAACGCTGAAAACTCTTTCCAGGATCCTTCGGGTACAAGGTCGATAGCCTCTCGGATCTCTGGTGTGAACTCCTATATCTCTGTCAGTCTTTTCGATATCGCATCACACAATGATTAAGCGTACAGTGAAATAGCCAGCAACCCTCTCATTGGTACAAGGAATCCCCCAGCTAAACTTTGGCGCCGTCACCTCTTTCGGATCCTCGAATACCCTCAACGTCAACTCCCACTGCCCTTTGCCTGCTTCAATCTCCTCCTTGGTAGAGACGACGGAGACTTTGAACATTCGGGCGGGACCGTGATGGAAGGCTGTGTATTTGGAGATGGAGAGGTGGTCGACGAGGGGGAGAGGGATAAGGCATCGGAAGATGGTGGTGCCGTTCCAGGACGTCTTGTGTTGTCCCCAAGTTTGCGTTCGAACGGCCTCCAAAATGTCAGCCAGCAGAAAGGAAAATGTCCACAAATGTACTCACAGATCGCAGACCATCAGCACCGATGACAAGATCAGCAGTCGCCTCGGTGCCGTCCTTGAAAGTAAGCTTGACGCCGCCTGTGGGGAGCTGCTCTACTTTCTGCACCTTCTTCTGCAGCTTGATCACTTCGTCGGGGACTTTCGATCGGAGAGCGGCTTGTAGGACGGTTCGACGGGCGCGGATATCGTGATACTTGAACTCGCCATCGTGGGGTGGGTACTTGTAGACAACCTCTCCAGTGACACCGTTCCTAATCGTCAGGTCAGCTTGCGATCATGAAAGATTAGAAACTTACATGTGTCGATGGTCCACTTTGATATGCCCCGTGACCTTATCAGCGACACCCAGGAGCTCTAGAACTTTCCAGGAATTGTATCCGATTCGAATGCCACCCCCAATCTCTCGAAGGACTGTAGCTTGCTCGTAGATGGTGACCTCGACACCAGGGAGTTGACGGAGAGCGATAGCAGCTGCAAGACCTGCTGGCCCGCCACCGGAGATGGCGATACGGAGCGGCTGCTGGGGTGTTGGGATAGGCATTGGAGACGGGTGGGACGGGGGACATCGCAGCCCCAGAGGGGATATAATGTATGCGGCGAGATGCGAAGGGGATGGCATCTGATCACGTCTTGCTCGGTGGTCCGACGATTTGTCATCTATCTGGTGGCCGCCGCATTGTCCTCTCCAGCGAGTCGGAAGTAGTATTGCTCGAGGAGTGGGAGAGCCAAGGACAGTGGCAGCGTTCATGCATAGCACCATCTCGCATCTTTCAGGGTCTTTTGAGTCCGGAATCTTTGGTATTCATTTATTCGGAGTGGATCAACAACTGGCATCTCCTCCCACTTGCCTATCGATCAGCTCGGAGATGTGCACTTCGGCTTCGGCTCAAATCGCCTTCGGGCGAGTGCAAAAGAACAAGCACGCCTGATGCTGTCGCCTTTTCCATCTTATCTCTGCCCAATCCCTACCAAAAAATGCCCTGGAGGCCGCCTGAGCTCGCCATACGACGTGCTGTTGTGGCCTTTTTCTCCGGAATACAACATCAAACATCTCCCTTATTCCACCGAAAAGAACATGAACAATCTCAGATATATGAAAGAGAGGATACCGACCCTTTCTGCCCCCCAAATATTAGACCTCGCTCCTTGCAATGTCGCGCGAAGAACGCCGGGCTGACGATATCGTCGTCCTCGATAACGCCCCACACTTATCCCTCGACCTCATCTCCGGCTCCCATTCCGACGAGAAGATAGACGAGGAGAAGGCCACCTCTCTCTCTGACAGCCCTCATCATCAGGTCAACACTCTCCAAGCAGGCGAACGTCAAGCGGAAATCATCGGCGCTGATGGTCAACCCAAGATTGTCGTTTGGACACTGAAAGAGCAGAGGGCAGTAGTGAGGAAGGCTGACTTTTTCTTACTTCCCATCTTCGCTGTGAGTCTCTCATCTACCGCACCGCTCCGAGGATTCAACTGACTGCGAGCATTCCATTAGCTGGGTTTCTTCTGGATGGCTCTTGACCGCGCCAACATCTCTGGCGTTCTGACCTCTACTATACTCAAGGACACTGGCATCACTCAGGACCAGATCAACAGTGAGTCATCTCTCTATCCACTCTATCTTCTCCTCACCAATGACACCATTCCCCAGTCGGCTCATCTCTCTTGTGGCTCGGCGTCGTCCTCCTCGAAATCCCAAGCAACGTCGTCTTGCAGCGCGTCGGTCCTCATCGCTGGATCCCGATCCAGATCATCATCTGGGGGTTGGCCGAGACTCTGACTTACAAAGTCAGCTCCAAGGGTGGATGGTATGCTGCCAGGCTGTTCCTTGGACGTGAGTGGCGATTCTTCCATAAGATGGCGGGTGCTGATAGGTTGTATGTAGTTTTGGAGAGTGGATTCATTCCAGGTAGTCTCTATGTCCTGTCCCAGTGGTACACTCGTGATGGTAAGTATTCCCTACACCTACACGCCCACATGCTAAAGAGTCAATAGAACTAGTCATGCGTACCTCACTCTTCTTCTTCGGCAATGTCCTCTCTGGCGCTTTCGGTTCTCTCATAGCAGCCGGCTGTATCAAACTCTCCGGCAAAGGTGGACTCGGCGGCTGGCAATGGTAAGCCTTCCCCCATATCCCTTCACTTCATTCCACTAAGCCATACCTAGGATCTTCATCATCGACGGCGTTGCCACAATCGCCACCGGCATCCTCGCCCTCCTCTTTCTCCCCTCCTCCCCACGCCACACCGCCGGCCACTTCCGCGGGAAAGGGTGGCTCTCCGAACGTCAAGCTGACATTTACCTCGCCCGTCTGGAAGCCGATGACCCCCTCAAATCGAAAGAGCTGCACTTGCAGATAGGGTTCCGAGACATATGGAACGTGCTGGGGAATTGGAGGTTGTGGCCGCATTTGGTGATGTGTCTTGCGGGTCTGCAGGCTGGGCAGGGGGCGGGGGCGTGGTCGGGGACGATCTTGAAGAGTTTGGGGTTCACCTCTATCAGTGCGTATACGCTTCTCAACATTGGGGAAAAACCCGAGCTGACGATGTGTGGCAGAAGCAAATTTGCTCCTAGTCCCCGGCCCTATTTTCAACGGTGTCAGCTCCATCATTCTATCTCGTTTCAGTGACAGATGGGACCGACGTGGATGGTTCATCCTATTCTCCGCGGTGTGGACTCTTGCAGGTCTCATCGCTCTCTATGTAAGCTTTCCTTCTTTGCACATCAATCCAAGCCGGGCTCATGAGCGATCAAGAAACTCCCCATTCTTTCAGGTGGTAATTGGGGCTTCTACGCCGCCATGGTCGTCACTGCCGCTGCCCCGTAAGCCCCGACTTGCCCAGTCGACTTTTAAAGCTTACACACGTGACCAGCTCGTGGCAGTCATTCAACGTCACTTGGGTAGCCCTCAACGCCCGTACCCCAGCCGAACGATCCATCACTTACGCCGTATACAGTTCGTCTCTCCCTCACCCCTCCCCGCGTACGATACAAGACTAACACCCAGCACAGTCGGCTGCTCCAACCTCGGCGGCGTCTACGGCTCCCAAGTATTCCGCGCCAGCGACGCCCCGCTCTACCGCCGTGCTTGGGCAGCTACCGTCTCCCTCGGGGCTATCTGGCTCGCATTCACGTTATTGCAGATCATTCAGTATGAGTGGTCGAATAGGGTGAAGGAGAGAGAGTGGAACAAGTTGAGTGAGGAGGAGCAGGAGGCGTACAAGGCGACGACGTCGAATGATCCTATCTCAAAGAGGTTGGATGAGCGGTATGCGTTGTAGACGGTTCGAACTGCTTGGTTTCTTTTGTCGTGTTGTTGGGTTTCTATCCTGGTTAATCCGTTGGTTCTATAGATGTCGGGCGTATGCGAGGCATGGAGTTTTTGTCTGCTAGCAAGACTTGCGCGTTGAGTGAACTAGCGGCCGGAATTATTACATGCACATTCTTGTTTATTTATACGATCAGTGATCTGATAACCATCGGTACTACAGAATATCAGCATTTGCAGTGACTCGTCAACATGATACTCACCTCGAATCTGAAATCGCTCTTTCTCCTCTGACACCAGCTATTTTCCCAATCAAAGTAATAATACCCTCCCTGCTCATAATCACTCGTAATCGCCTGAGGGTTGTGCGCCCTCTGGAACCACGTCAAGTACTGCTTGTGGAACCTCCAGCTCTGCTTCTTCAGCTCCCTAGCCGCGAGCCATTGCTCGTACGTGCCAGTCATGTAGTAGAAGATGTAGAACAGCTGGTCGAGTTCCAGGCGGGAGTAGATGGACTTGTCTTCCAGAGCGGGGAGACGGGCTTGGGGGTAGTGGGATGGGGTTTTGATTGGGTTCTTGGGGTGGTAGTAGCGTGGACTGGGGGGTATTAGCGGGAGTAGGGTAGAGTAGGAGAGGCTTACGGCTCGGCATCCTGTTGTTGAGGGATATTCGAGTAACTTCCTTCGAGCGCCGCATGCAGCTCGTCCCCGTCGTCGGACCGTCTCTTGGCTAAACCAGAATCAGCTTGGTCATCAATGAACACCTCCCCCCTCACCCTCCTGCCCACCCCGCATCCACTCCCCATGCACCTGCACATGATCCCCACCCATAAAGCTGGGAGGCGGCGGCACCACCCCCGCCTGTTCGATCCTATGCACATGCTTTTTGCTCTTCCACTTGCCCTTCCCAGCTCCCCATCCCTTGGGATACCGAAAGACACACCCCCATCCACATTCACATACAAAACACTCATACTCACAGATTTCCTTGGCCACCTCGAAACTTTGCATCAAGTTGCCCATAACGCCAGCTTGCTGTTGTTGGGCCTGCTGAGCCTGTTGGGCAGCCTGGGCGGCAGCGGCTTGTTGCTGCTGCTGTTGTTGAGCTTGGAGCTGGGCTTGAGCCTGGGCAGCTTGTTGAGCTTGGTACTGTGCGGTCGCTTGCGCCTGGGCAAGCTGGGCCTGGGCAGAATGCGAGCTCTCGGCAGACTGGGGGTAGCCGGGTGGCGGGGCGACGCTACCGGGCGTTTGGGCGGGGGTGGCAGAGATACCAGAAGCAGCGCTGACGCTGGGCGCTCGGGAAGGAGCGGAAGAGTCGGTATAGTGAGCCACAGAGGGTTGAGAAGGTGAACGAGTCTCGAGCCCCGGTGGCGGTGGGGGAGGAAGAGAGGAGATCTCTTGGGGCGAGGCAACGTGATCGCTTTCAGGCGCGAGGGGTGCGGTGGTTTGGGTAGGCGCAGAAGCGGATGCACCGCCAACGGCAGCAGCGGCGGCCGCGGCATACCTGATGGGTGGCAGGGGCGCAGGCTTGGACGGCGTGGGACCAGCCTGGATATGCTTCTCCTCTGCAACCCTCTCCCTCTCGCGCTCTTCCCGTTCCCTGTCCTTCTTCTCTCGCTCCTCCTTCTTTTCCTTTTCCTTCTTCTCCTTGTCGACGGTAGACTTTCGCGAAGGAGTCTTCTTGGCGAGAGGACTGGCGAACTCGTCTCGCTCTTCGTGGTCCTTGTCGGACTTTGACAGGCGGTGGGGGGTAGACTTGGCAGGCGTCTTGGGAGGAGGGGAAGGCTCGACTTCGGGTTCCGGTTCGGGCTCGTCTTCTTCCTCGTGGTCCTCGTGCACACCAAAGTCGTGAAGGTAATCTTCTTCCTCCTGGAGGTTGAGCTCGTCGTAGATGCCATTGTCAAAGTCGAATTCGTCTTCCTGTAGCATCGTCAGCGAGTCCTCCCGGGATACGCCAAGAGACGCACCATGTTGGCCTCCACAAAGTACTTGACATCCTCCTCTATGCTCTCCACATCCACCACCTGCAGCCCGCCATTCTCCAACATGCGCTGCACAATCTCCAGCCTTCCGATATGCCACTCTCGCCTCTCGTTGAGCTCTTCCAGCTCATCCTGCCTCTCGCCCTCCTTCTTCTTCTTTTTCGTCTGCTGCAGCGCTTCGAGCTCCGCCTCCGTGGCCTCGATTTGATGTGACAGCTCATCCGTCACACCCCCAATCCAGTCCACCATATCCCGCTTCGCCTGTTCCGCGGGGTCAAGCTTGCTCTGCGCTATCAGCCCCTCCTTCGAGAACGCCTTCATCTTGGTCTCCTTTTCCAGCGCCTTGAACCGCTCCATCTGCGTTTCGATCAACCTCCTATTTTCCAGCAACGCCGTCTTGTCCTTGATATCGCCATTGCCGAGCCAGGCCTTGATCTGATCACGCATGCGCTGCAGTTTCTTGATCTGGGACTTGAGGTCGTTCTCGAGCTTGTCCTTCTGGGTGGTGTTGGAAGCGTGGTTGAGCTTGTCGAATGTGCTTTCAAAGACTTCGACGCCCGAGGCGACTGCCTTGAGGGTCTTGTCTATCTCTGTCTGCAGCTTTCTCAGGGCCATGTTGGGTGATGTTGGGAGGTGACACGGTTTCCATCTTCTCACCGTCACATCCTCTCCTTGTCCTGCGCGCCTATCGCAAGTTTCCCCCTCGTGCCTACTGTCTTATTTGGTCCCCCTGCTAAGAGACCTCCACCGACGCGTTCGACGACGCGTTTGGGTCATGTTTTGTTTTCAGGAGAGTGATTTTGCAACAGCGATATAAAGAGCATACAGGATGGCAAACCGTATGCGTGCTGTGATCGTCAAGGTAGGTCTGCCCTCATCACATAGTACCCAATACTGACCACGACGCGTAGATCTTTTCGACCAAGCACTCTCTAACATTGCCAGCCCCAGTCTTGCACTACATCGAAGACATTCTCGAACATGTGACTACCATTCCTGTATCCAGCAACGCGATATACTGACGATAATACCCCAAGATCGAGGAAAAAGAATGGGTAAACGGACTCGAGCATTGGGCGAAAGAGTATCTCAAGGCGGAGGACTCTTCGTCGCTGGTGTCTTTGCCGGCCCTCAAGAAGGCTTTTGAGAATCTCCAAATGGGTGTATGTGCCTCCCGCCCTTCAAACAGGTGTATACCATGCTCATCTTTCGTATTAGGCGCCAGACGATTCCGGCGAAGCCGACCCCTCGGAAGTCAACGTCGAATCCCACTTTTCCGTCATCGACGCCTTCTCCATGCCTCCCATGCGGTTCGACCCCGTCCGCGGCGGTTTCGTCTCTGCCCGGACCATACCGTCCATCGCCGGGCAGGCGAATTCGAGATCGGCGTTTTTGAGGGAACGGTGGGCGATCATCAAGGAGATTGTACTGAGGAACGAAAACTTTACGCCGCCTGCTATTGGGGGGCATGATAGGGCGAATTACCTCAAATTGACTTCGACGCGCAACCTTTTGGGACGCTCGGGACAGCTGTTCTTGTTGTTTGGGATGTTGTCACGCAATGAACAAGGAGCGTTGTGTCTGGAAGATGGGGAGGGACGCGTGCCGCTTGATATGGACGATGCGGTGCCCGGAGAAGGGCTCTTCACTGAAGGGTGCATGGTGCTTATTGAAGGAGAGTATACGGTGGAAGAGACGGTCCGCGTCTTTGCGATGGGCCACCCGCCGAGCGAAAAGAGGGATGTTGCGCGGAGCTTGCACGGCCACGTCGACTTTCTCGGCGGCGGCGCCATGTCGCTGAAGGAAGAACAAAAGTACACCCCCGCAGTACTCGCCAACACCCAAGTATCATTCGTCATCCTCAGCGACGTGTGGCTGGACCATCCGAGGACGCTGCCGGCGTTGCAGCGGTTGTTTGAAGGGTACGCGAATGCGGCAGAGTTTATGCCGATGGTCTTTGTGCTATGCGGCAACTTTTCGCAGGGGGGCTGGGAAGGGCCTGAAGGGCTGAAGAGGTATACTATGGGATTCAACGCCCTCGCTGAAATCCTGCACGACATCCCTCTCTTGAAATCATGCCACTTTGTCTTTGTCCCCGGCCCTTCCGACCCTTGGTCTAGCTCGACCCTCCCCCGGCCTGCGATCCCCTCAGCATTCACTGCGCGTATGCTCCAACGCGTACCGCAGGCGCGGTTCGTGAGTGATCCGTGCAGGCTCAAGTACTTTGGGATGGAGATTGTGGTGTGTAGGGAGGATTTGATGGGGAAGATGGTCAGGAATTTGGTGGTGGTCAAGGATGATGCCGAGGTGGATATGAAGCGATACGTACGTCCTCTTCCCCCCTTGTCTGCTCCATCTGACTTTCAAGTAGCTCGTCCAAACGATCCTCGATCAAACGCACCTCTCCCCCCTTCCTCTCTCCGTCCGCCCGACGATCTGGGAGTACGACCACGCCCTCCGTCTCTACCCCATGCCTTCAGCCGTCGTATTGGCAGACAAGTATGAACGGTATGATCTGACGTACGAGGGGTGTCATGTATTCAACCCGGGTAGGTTTGTGGGTGGGGTAGGGGAGGAAGGGTGGGAGTTTGAGTGGAGCATGTATTACCCGGCGACAGGGAGGAGCGAGAGGAGGTGCGTATCATCATCTGGTATGGAGAATGCTGCTGACGTCTGACCAGTGTGTTGACGATGGAGTGATTCATCTTGTGTTTTCTTGTTGTATTATGCATATTCTCGTACCGATTGCATAGAAATGTCGAGTCATCCCAGTCATCACTGCTCACGCCCAAAGGCTCACAGCAACGAAAACCAGTTTCCAAGCCCCAACCCATAGGCCGAGGCATTTCCACCAGACCAGTCCAGCCCATATCACTCTCACCCCGCTCCGTTTCTCGTCCGTCCCGTAAAGGTTTGTCGGGAGGAGAGAGCACCGCTAGACAGTGCATCGAGGTTGGAGGAGAAAAGCAGAGAAAGAAAGTGAAGGAGGTTGTTTGGCTCAGAGGGGCGGGATCAAATGGATCGGGTGACACGTCATGGGGGATTATCGAAACGCCGGGGGAAATGCCGGTGGGTGGCGCAATTGTTGTCTCCCGCGAGATTGCTGCAATTCCTCTTCCCTTCTACACATCAAGCAGAGTGAGTAGCATCCCCCCCCGCTGGACCCTGCTGACCATAGCCCCCCCCCCTCCTCCAAACTACTCGCAACTCGTCAACTCACTCGTGTACCGCGCATCCTCAAATTTCAGAAAATGGTGAGTAAACCGGTCTATGCACCAAGATATACCATGAAGAGAGTCATGAGGCAACATTCGAGTAAAGGGGATATAAAATTTACCCTAGACTAACGCTTGTCCCAGGCCGAGTTCACTACCCAAGAGGAAGCTGCCGCCAAGAAGGCCTCCAGGTCCTTCAAGAAGTACCAGTACAGGGGTGTCGAGCTCGACAACCTCCTCGATCTCTCCAACGAGGACTTCATTGAGGTGCGTCCTCTATCCTGCGTGTAGACTGGCTGCTGATCAGATGCGTCTCTTTTCTTTCTCCCCACCATTCGACGCCCACACAACAGCTTGTTCACGCTCGTGCCCGCAGAAGGTTCCAGCGAGGTCTCAAGCGACGACCTCTCGGTCTCATCAAGAAGCTCCGAAAGGCCAAGACTGAGGCCGGCCCCAACGAGAAGCCCGCCATGGTCAAGACCCACCTCCGAGACATGATCATCGTCCCCGAGATGATCGGTTCCGTCGTCGGTGTCTACGTGAGTGGAGCTTGAAAAAGGGGGAAAAAGGGGGGAGCTGACAGAAGTGCAGAACGGTAAGACCTTCACCACCGTCGAGGTCAAGCCCGAGATGACTGGTCACTACCTTGGTGAATTCTCCATCACCTACAAGCCTGTCGGTCACTCTCGAGGTGCCAACATGAAGGACAACCGATTGTGCGTAAATCTGCAAGATTTTGTGGGATGGCTGCTGACTGAGAATCAGCGTTCCCCTCAAGTAAGGAAACAGTTGGAAGTTTGGAGTGTCGCTTTGGGCTATTGGGGGTTTTGTATCGATATGCAGATGCCATTCCTTCTCATCACAACAGCGCGTGGTCATCGGGGCAGCATGGAAGTGGAAGGGTTGCGGATCTCAGTTTGCAAGATTGGAAGGGGGATGGAGACTGCTGCAGTGCAAGGTGCAAATAAGGAGATTGCGTCCATTCACTTCGGCGCAGAGGGGCTTGTCTGCCGTGGATACAAGAAGCCTTGGCAGAGGCCCAATAACTGACTCTATTCACCCCTTGGACCAGGCTAACCGTCCGCAAACCTTTTTTTTGGGTCGCTGAATGGATGTGGCGTGCGCGCGTGCGACTGGAGATGAGAAAAGCTTGACCAGGTGAGGTCAAGCAGCCCGTGAGAGAAGGACGGGGTGTAATCATCTTGTGCGGAGCATGGAAACCACTGGACACGAAAGCAGTTGGCCATCAAGGCTGTTAATGCAAACGTTGGCCTCTCGTGAGACACTTTCGCCCGCTCGGAAGAAGCAGATCATGTCCGGCCTCGTTGCTGCCGCATGGCAACCGCAAGATATATAACAAGCAACTCTTCTCCATCCCATTCATCTCCCTTCTCCTTTCGGCTGATATCGCCCAGCAGCGACAGTCTCAGCCTCGCCCTCTCTCACCCCTTCGAAACAAACATCACATCACCATGGTACAGCCCGTCCCATGGGGCCACTGGGATATCGTCCTCCCCGGCGCCGTATCGGGTATCGCAACAGGCATCGCATACTACTGGCAATACGTCATGAAAGCCATCCTGGGCAGTATCGGTTTCGGCGACCTCGGTCCCATCGCCGGTACGTTGCTCTTCCCTCCACGATGATGCGTCCATGGCTGACGGTAACACCAGGTCGCCTCGCCTCCCTCTACCAATCCTACATCCGCCAAATCGCCGCCCGCGGTATCTTTGCAACCCTCCAAAGCGCCGCCATGGGCGGTTACGGAGACGCCATCATCGGCACCATGATCCGCCTGTCTTTTGGCTCTATGGCGGTCGTCTCTGGCGCTCTCGTCATTATCCCTCTTGCCGTTGATTTGTTAGAGTACTATGAGGGGGTTGATAACGTCAAGGACCTGGCGGTGCTGGTGTTTCATCAGGCGGAAGATGGAGGGAGGTGGATTAAAGTGCATATAGGGGAGGCGTTGAGGAAGCGGCACCTCGAGACTGGGCAAGTTGTTCAAGGGCGGTTCGTCGACCCCCGTGCCACGATCGATTTTGCTCTCAAGGAAGCCATCCGGCTCCGCGACGATGTTGACCATGCGACAGTCGACCTTTGGGGCGGTGCGACCGAAGACGCTCGTCGTATTATCGAGCTCGCCAACGACCTCGAGAACCAAGGCCAAGCTTCCCTCATCCGCCTCGGTAAAGCATTTGGGGACAAGCTCCGAGAAGAGCTTCGGAGGGAGCAGCCTGAATGGGCTATGATCCGAGAAGGGATGCAAGGACTGGTTGAGGTGGTGAAAAATGGCTGGAAGGGCGTTTTGGGATGGTGGACGAATTGGCGTACGCCCGAGTTGGTGCATATCTGGTCTATCGACTCTCGTTCTCTCCAAAACGCCACCGAATCTACCAGCTCTCTTTCAACCGGAGCCGAGGCAGACAGCTTTGTCCAGTCACTTTCAACTCTTCCTGCCGATACCACCCCCGCCAAACTCCTCATCGCTCCCTATGATCCCACCTCTCTCAATTCACAACCCTCTCCTCTCCTCGGTCACCACATCAGCCCCTCCACCGAGGCTCTCCGCCTCAGCCTCGTTGGCGTCTTTGCGGTGCTCTTTTTGGCTGGGGGAATCTTTGCCTACGTGAGAAAGCTGAGGAGTTCGAAGGAGGAGAAGAAGGCGGTGAGGGTCAGGAAGGCGTCTTATGGCAGTATCGATGCGTAGGGTAGGCTCAGAGCAGGCTGAGGGACGTACGCTGGAGGAGCCGGCTATATTCATTTCTTTGTACATCTTCATATCGATCGCAACTTCTTGGGTCTTGTATCATAGCTTTATAGGGTACGAGTACAGTCTTCTTTGAGCGCTCGATGTAAGTCTACCTCGAATCCTTCGGCGCTTGATTGACATCCTTCAACCTGATCCTGCCATTATCATCTTGCCAATATTTGGACACCTTATACTCTGATCGCTCAAGATCTACACCAAGGTAGGTGTATACACGCCGATGCGACACCTCTCTCTGCAGCACTATCCCCCAAAGACACAAGCCCCTATCCGTCCATCAGTCGAATATCACGAGATGTGGCATGAATTTGACATACCAGGTCTCAAAGCACACCAATGAGGCTGAAGTGGAGCAGCCCTCACTCCCCTGCTTACCATCCGATACCGCACATCATGCATCCTCGGAAGGGCAGAAATGGCGCCTGGAATCATGCAAGTCAGTAGATGTCATGTTTGGTGTGGTGTTGACTGACTGCGCGGACGGCCATCAGGTCCTGGGCCCGACCAGAAGACCTCGGCGAGCGCTGCTGCTCTGGGCCAGACAGTAGGTTCGAGATTGGTCTCGTCTGTCTTTGAGTACATCAGCCCGAACCTCAGCTCATGCTAGGCTGATGAGCTGGCGTACCTGCTCAGCCCAGAGAGAAGTTTGGCCTGGTATGGCGTCAATCTTGGGTTCAGGTCGTTCTGTCAGGAAGCTCACCTCCTAATACTAGATGTCGTTCGTCGTCCTTGACATCGATGAAGGGATCGAAGCTGGGGAAGAGACAGACATCAGAAAATGGGAGTGTTCTGTGTCAGGAAGCGGACTTGCGAGTAGATCTTGGCCCAAGATTTGAGAGGGTCGCACCAGCTATTACCGCCTCCCTCTTGCCCGATCCAGCCCCCTTGTCCACAGTCCTGCATGTCGTCAGCAGGATGATTTTTGAGAACATTCACCTACCAGATAAAAGTAGTCAGCAGACGCATGGACGATCCTGAACCCCTTATCGAGGACCTTCCTCGCATCTGCTGAGTTGACCCAGATATCCACGATAGTGTCATTTCCCAGAGATGGCATCTCGCCGTGGTCGAGTACCATCTCTTGCCATACGACTGGGGTTTTGCCTGCTACGCGGATGGGGGCGTGGGTGACTGCAGTGAAGCGGTCGAGGGCGTCGTCGAGTGTCCAGTCTTTGTTATTGAGGTCTCTGGCTGTGGGACCATCTTTGAGCTGTCAATGTATTACTCAGCTGAGGGCACAATCTTTCAACCACGTATCACACATACCATGCAGTCCACATTGATCTCATCTCCTCCGGTGCTGAGATACTGGCTCGACGCCAGAGCTGAAACCTCTCTCAACAACCCTTCAGTCCACTTCATCACTTCCTCGCTCGCAAAGCGGAGCTGTCCGGCGGGAGGCTGGTGAGCATACTGATGGAAGGGGGTGGACTCGAAGCAAGCCACATGTGATGGATGTGAGGGATAGATGGATGCGGTATGGCCGGGGGTGTCGATCTCCAACAAGGTATCGATTCCGTGCTGTTAGAAAGTGAGCTACGGCCAGCGCCGAGGATGGTCTACTCACATGGCCTGCATACTCGATGATATTTCTGACATCCTCGTCGCTATAGACCTCGAGAGGTGAGTAGGCTCCCTTCTTTGCCAGATTCGGATAAGCTGGAATGTCAAGAGGCCACGAGTTGGAATCTGTGACATGCCAGTGGAATACATTTAGCTTGACCGATGCCATGGTGTCCAGGGTCTAAAGTTGTAGTAGCTTGACCACTATACCAGACTTGTCGACCAGGAGGATAGCTCACCTTGAGAATGGAATCAACTGAGAAATAGTGTCTCGAGGTGTCCAGCAGGAACGCTCGCCATCCAAACGCTGGCTTGTCAGCGATGGAATATGGAGCCCAGGGTGCATAGACTCGTCCTGCACCTTCAGAGGTACTGTCCTCGACTCGGTAGAACAGATTATCCAATGTTGTAAGCCCTCGGAACGCCCCAAGGGGGCCTCTTGCTTTGATGAAAGCAGCTCTCCGCTTGAGAGGCATGTCCAGCGAATATGCCTCGAGCAGAGGTCTTTCTTCCACTGGTCGCGTTGCCTCCTCCAAAATATCCGAGGTACCATTGTAAGCTGTCAAATCGACATATACCGAATCAAGAAAGTATCGACACGAGGACAATTTGTCAGAATAGCCAGGAAAGAACTCCCGACCTCCCGCGACAGATAGATATCGAGCAGTCACATCCTTGAGGCGGTTCTCCGTGGCAGACATTGCTTGGAGCAGGTCGGTTGGATATGTGTGAAATGCACCCTCCACAGACTTCATACGGAAGTCAGGGGAGAGACATATAGGGGTAGCGCCTTGGCCAATGGTGTACTGAGTGGGGAGAGGGACGACATTGATGTCGGGCTTGTGTGTGACGGCGGACGGACCGAGGTATGGTAATAGGGGTATCACTGTTTCGAATAGTCTGTTGATGAGCATGGCGAAGTTGGCTGCCAACCTTTATCGTGAAGAGTGAAAGACACGGACAAACACGCGCTCGGTCGACCGCCGAAGTGGAGGCAGAAGGTGGGGGCCCTCCCTGGGGTGCTCATGAACCGCCATCTGTCCATTGTCCCCAGACTATCCTTGATGTTTCGCGATCAATAATTGATATAGATCAAGAGAGAAAATGCCATATTAATTTCTACAAAGTACAGAGGATTTATATTCCACCCTAGGCTCGGAGAGCCTTCTTAAGTCCACATGCTTCTTTCCCTTTTCCTCGCAGACACATAAGTGAACCAATATCCGATTCGTATCCCCGATCACCAGAATGAACACCAACCCAAGAACGCAACACAAAGGTTCTCCGTCTTGGTCGCTTCGACCACCAGCTTCTCCACTTGCGTCTTGACATCCAAAACAACGTCGGGCTTGAAGTCTCTTCCAGTCAACTTTCTTCTGACTCGCTCAATGACCTGTAAGCCCTTGTCGTTCTTAACCTCGGTTCCCTCAGCATCTAGAATGTGAGTTAGCATATGCTCATCAATCCCAAACGCGGACGTACCATTCAAAATCTCAGTCTCATTCGCCTTGTTCTTCCTTTGCTTTCCGTACGCCGCCGCATCGTCCAAATCTTGCACTTCGCTCGCTCCACCAGGTCTTGTAGTCGCCGTGAGACGCCAGGCAATAAGAGGGTCATACACGAAGGCTTCCAACACTGCCATGAGGGACTCTCGGTTGTCTCGAAGGACCTCCATAGAGACCTCACAACTTCGAGAAAAGTTTCCGGTGATGCCGCAGACCTCCATGGCGTGAATGAGCATTCGGGTAAGACGGAAGGGGACGCGTTCGGGATATTTGTCTCGTTGTTGAGCAATTTCAAAGCAGTCACCCTAACGAGAGATTAGCAATGAAACGAAAAGCTGGCTAAAGACTTACAAAGTCGATATGGACAACCTTGCCCGTGACCTGATCCAACAGCAAATTTGAGGGATGTCTATCACCCAGACCAAGAATATAGCCGACCATGGAATTGAGAGCAAGACTTCGCGTATACGTTGTCCTTCTCTCAAGCCAGACGTCAGAGTTACGAGACTTGAGCCACAAGATTCGATAGAGGTCTTGCCCGGTCGTGTTGTCCAAGGCGTATTGGAAGATTTCGACCTTGTGCAAGAGGGGCAAGAAGTCGTAGCTTTCGTCAGACATCTGTTGTTCCGTCAGCACCACAAAACTGAAGAGACCGTTCGCCCACTCACCTGCTGCATGAGCTTGTGCTCAATATCCACCAGGATCTTCCTCTGGTCACGATACTGCTTGATGAGTACGTGTACAGTGTCACTGTGAGGCACCCATCCAAGGACACCCGCACTAGGCGATAATGGCGTGACAGAGAATCGTTGGATACTGAGGTGTCGCTTGGCACATTCTTGGTCGATGTTGAGTAGGGTGTTGACCAAACCGAAGAGCTGCATGACTCGCTCGTCTTGACGCAAGTCTTCGTGTCCTGAGATGTTGATCAGCATGGAGTCCTGATTCATATTGAACCACTTACCTTTGAGACAGTACGCATACTCCTTGCCGTCCATACCACGCATACTGATCTGCCTTGGCTTCTGCTTGGAAGCGATAACCTTGAACGTGGGATTGACGCTCTTGATACCGATGACGGGCTTGCCACTCTGGTATGTTCCGGGCACCGCAATGTCCAAGTCGCGTACAGCCATGAGCTTCGGCGAAACGTATTGTAGCTCGACAACGTTGAGAAGCTTGAGCTGCTTGCCGAGACGCTGGAAGACCTGATAATAAAGCTCCCAAGCTTGGTGGATCTCGTTGTTGTCGGAAGTCATGCGGTAGCGCTTCAGATGTTCGCGAGCATTGCGGAGGTCATGGCCGAATGATTGGATGAATGACGTTTCGCGCAACGTTTGAGGACCCTATGAAATAGTCAGTAAGCGCTTTGTATCGGAAAGTATTACTCACAGCTTCGACAATGTCGTGCAAAGGCTCCAATACCGCCAACATTCCTGGAATATCGTGATCGCCAAAGTAATGCTTTGACGCCTCTTCCAGCCCATCGTACCACATCTCATGCCACAGAATCGCCGCTCGAATAAGCTCCGTACTGACAAGCTCTGCTTGGTCGACAATCTTTTGAGAGTGTTCACGCATCTTGTGGGTGATGTTCTGAGCGACTGTGCGACGAGCAGAGACGTTGGATTTAGAGGCGACGGTGAGGGGGTAGATGAGGGCTTGGGGATGGGCTTTGCCGATATCCTTCAACAACTGGATGATGAGCTGCTGGATGGACTGTCGGGGTGTTTGGATTCGAGCAATGATCTGGAACCATGGTCAGTAAAGCCGAATCACACGTGTGACAATACGTACCTGGGGAATGACCTCCAGCCATACATCCACATTGACAGTAGGCAATCCCTGCATCACAGCAGCCGTCACGCCACTCGAGTAACCATAGGTGAACCACAAGGTCAACAATCGCAGCGTATCCTGCAAAGAATTACCGGGAGAGAGCGAAATCGACTTGAGGAATCCTCCAACGGCAGGAATGATGTAAGTGGTGAAATGGCCAGGCGAGAGACCCTGCTGCGACACTTCGAGCTGGGTGATGACCTGGAAATTGGCCAACGCCCAAGTGTGCCAGGCCTGGTACCACTCCGGATCGAGCTCAGTAGCGAGAGAGTAATCTTGTAGAATACCGGAGGGATCGTTCTACTCTCAATTAGCACGACTTCGCGTCTATTCTGGAGACTTTGACTGACGGATCCCTGATTCTCTCGTACTTGCGCTTGCCATTGCCCCAGCTCCACGTGACATTGCGCCAACAGTTTGGTGTACGACCCGTAAGCCTTCTGGTCCGGCAGCATGAGGCTTCCATTCGCATCTCGTGCCCCGATACCGACATCGTCGGTGAGCTGATCCGTAAACTCGCGCAAATGCTGAAGAGTCTCGAATCGTTCCTCTCGGCTACCGGATTGCAAATTCTTGGCCCAGATCATCTTCAAGTAGGCAAAGATGATTGGTGGCGGTGCTCGTCCTCGCGTCTACCGAAATCGTAAGTTTACCTGTTCAACAGTATTCCAGAGACAGCACTCACATCTTCCATGGAAGGATAAGAGAATCCAACAAGGGATGCAAGTGTCTTTTCGGCCAAGTTGAGACGGTCCGACGTTCTGCAGAGGTCCGCGAACTCAATCCAGGTGTCCATATCCTCGTTGGGTTTGAGCACCAGAGAGCGGACCTGCAAGATTCGCTGCCAGACTTCTACGTCTCGTTGACAACCGTCGAGACTATACCCGATTAGAGAAGATCATAGTTTCAGATGAAGATTGCCTACCGCTTCTTCCAAGTTTGACGCTGCATCTCTTGACGGACAGGTTCATCGGCATGATCCTTGTACGCAATGATTTCTTCAAGCTCAGCGAGCATCTGAATCCGGACAACAGTGCTAAGATAATTCAGCATCGTCAAGAGTATAGGGACAGACAGTACTCACTCATATGCTCGACCATAGCTGTCTCCAGTCAAAGTCGTCAATTCGGGATCCAGCCTCTCGCGCGCCTTGGCAATCTGTCTGAGCGCTTGAGGGATTTGGTTCCTATGCACTGCCAGAATTGCTTTGAAGAAGGCTCTATCCGCACCATCTCCCTTCATAGCTGAGATGTAATCGTCCATCAGATCCCATTGCTTCAACGACCAACTGGCGGCAGCCGCCAAAGGCGAGAGCAGCTTTTTCTCTTCGGCTGTCCTGTTTGCCCATCGTGCTTGAACAAAATCGGACAACTGCTCCCATTCGCCGATAGCGTGCAGACAAGTAACCTTGCCTTCTGTGATCTCCCATTCGGTGAATGTGGTCGTGGGATCCGAGTCGCGTTGATTCCACACTTGCAAGGCTTCTTCCCATCGCCCGAGCTTCTCGTACCACTCAACCTCGGTCGTCATACCCATGTGAGTCTGAGCCCATTCGAGGGTACCCCAGGCAGCGTCGCTCTGCTGCAACTTCTGGTTGACATCGATCAAGTCCTCAATGACCTCCTTGCTGGGGTCGATGAAGAACTCTTGCTCCTTGTAATGAAGGGCAACAGCGAGGGCTTGATAATTGGCAGCGACGCTACCCAAAACTCGACTCTCAATGGCAACCTCCTTCTCGTCGTGTTCAAGGAACTGAGTGGCGCCAAGAATCATATTGACAACATCTCCGGGGACGTCCTCTTTCTTGATGGCCCGGTCGAGGTTGTGCCACAAATCTTCCTGATAACTCTCGAAGAGCTCTTGCCAGCAGGAATAGAAGGCTACGTTGAAGAGCTCTTTCGTAAAGGCCACGCTACTCAGCGCCAAACTTCTGGCCGCTCTGATGGCTTGACTAGGGCTTTCCCTCATCATCTCATGTCCCAGGCCGATGATCCACGAGATCCACTCCGTTCTGCTGGTCGTCGTAAGCAGATGGGAGCAGTCCCAAGCAAGCTTGAGTGCCTGCTGATTGACCTTCAGAGGGACCTGGTCGGCGGCAACGGGCTCAGCGGAGGTATCGTTGAGGTAGCGTTCGACGGGGCCAAGGTCTGGCGGCAGACGTTCGCGATTCAAGAGTTTGGTAACGAGGGCGTCATAGCCAGGGTGCGTAATTCTGTTCTCGACCAGGGCCTGTGAATTCATTAGCATCACGCGTCGAAGAACACAAACGAAGACGTACCTTGTTCACCATAGGAATGAAAATGGCGTAATCCGGTCCGAACTGCAATACCAAGACGGAAAGCGTTTCCATCGCCGTCTGCCTCAATTCCTCAGAACTATGCGCCAAGGTCCTCACCAACGGGTGAATGATTTGACTGGCATGGTCTGAGAAGTTGACCTTTCGGCATAATTGACCGGTCGTCCTAAGAGAAGCGATCCGCAGCGAATCAGGCGCAGCAGGGTTCTCAAAGGACCGGACAATCACGGGGAGGACAAGGTGTAGATAATCCTCGATACTCTCCCCGAAAACGTAGAACGCCTTCAAGATCTGCAAGAGAGTGTTGAGCCTCAGCTCTGGGAGGTGTTTGGCAGAAAGGTCCCCGTCAAAGGACCGGAGAATCTGCTGCAAAAGCTTAGGCAAGTATGCCTTGAACTCTCCCTCGACAGCTTTCGCAATAGCTTCGACAAGTGAGATGATAGTAATCTGCAGCGTTGAGTTGGGGTTCCAGAACTCGTGGATGAGTTCAAAGATCTCATTGAGGTAGTTGCGGATATGCTGTTTGACAATGCTGATAAACTGAGCAAGCTGTTTGAGATAGAGCTCGGTACGAGAAGAGTGCGCTATGCGAATGACGTTCAAGAACGCAGGTACGATCTGCAAATTATATTAGCCTAGAAAACCATGACCATGTAGACGTACCTGAGGCAAAAAGTTGACGCATCTGAGCCCTTGCGTCCTGAAGATCATCATGATGGCCTCCACCGCTTGATAATGATCCTTGTACGCCGGATCATGCAAGACATTCACCAAAGAGTGGATGACAACGGTTTGGAAGAATTCGTCGTTCACAGACGAATTGTGTTGATTCAACAAGACAATATCGTTGACCCTCGAGGTTGTTCCTTCGTCGATAGGGTCTCCAACATCACCCAGTAACGTCTTGTGCTTGAAAGGATCGAGCGCACCAAGCATACCAATCGTCCTGATCGTTTCTTGCCTGACATCCAGATTCGACTCGCTTCTCAGAAACCTGAAGAGCAAGCCCATCAATTGAGGATAGTCTGCGTATGGCCGTATGACTTCGCCAGCGTTACTGGCAATTTGACCGAGAGTTTTGAGAGCAGTATCTCGTTTGGCCGAGGAAGATTGGTCGTTCAGCATGTCGATGACGAGTACGAGGATTTGTTTGACGGAGGGTACGAGCTCCTCACCCGCCACTCGTGCTAGCTCGCCGATACACTTGAGGCATTCAGCCTGCACGGTGACAGACGACTCGGGATTTGACGCAGTACGCAAAAGAACAGAGAGGATGGTCGGGGCATATGATTTGACTAGACCAGCCGCAGCGGCTATCAACAGGCAAAGGAGTTTAGCGCTCTCTTCCTTTTGTCGAGCGTTGGTAGAGTATTCCAGCTCGGTGACGATATTTATGAGTGATTTTCGGAGGTGAGGCATGACGTAGGCGGGGTTGTGGTGAGCCAGACGGCCAATGATGGCGATTGCTCTTTCTCTATTTTGAAAGACTTCGTCGTTGAGAGCGATAAAGAGGCAACGAATGTCGTCGGCCTGAGCAAGGTGGCGATCGAACTTTTCATCAAGGCTGTCAAGGACAGTGCGGCGAATAGAAGAGTCTATGTGATGTCAGCGGAGTCAACATGATCTATACACAACGTACTGGGATCGGTGATGGCTACAGTCAACAGCTTCTCCAACACATCGCTGACAATCTCTACCGAGTGGCTGCTCGTTTGATGGCAGATGGGGTCGTTGATGAAGAGCTGCGTCGACGCTTGGATGGCTTCTCGCCTGACGTCCAAACTATCGTGCTCCAGATACGGCAGAGCAGCATCGCGGACAAACTCGTTCAACGTATGGCCCGAAAAGTCGAAGGCGCCGAGTAGGTGAAGTGCGAGCTTGATCGTGTCGGTGGATTGTCCTCCCGCAGACGTCTATGTCGTATCAGTACTGTTGCGCAACATTATTTTGAATAACCTACTTGGAGCAAATTTACGTCCCTTCCTCCTCTAGGGGCCGGCGCACCGAGTGGTCTATACGGCTGTCCCGTCAAGATCATCGACAGCATGTCCAACAACCTCTCCTGGATCGTCCTCAACAGCGGCGGGATATGCGAAGCAAACGAGTCGAGCACATTACACAACGGCTCAGATAGCCCCCATGGCAGCATCAAATCCAGCACCTCGTGCATCTGCCGGGTCAACATCGGCCCGACAGAGGTAGCGCACATGGCGAGGCATTGGAAGATGGGTGCTTCGTATGGGGCGTTCTTTTTGCCTCGCATGCGGAGGTGTTCTCGGATGGTCTTCATGAGCTCTTCGATGAAGGGCTTTACGCGTGAACCGAGGTGGAGAGTCATGTGGCCGAGAGCGACATAGGCTGCACACTGTCAGCAATCGCTCCTCAACTGTGGATGTTACTCACCGATATCTCTGTCTGCTTGCCTCTGCAGCGCCCCCAGAAGATAGTTCATACTCTTGGACAGATAATGCGCCTCAAAGTCCTCCGTGTCGTACGTCGCCATACTCGGTATGAGCGCAATGACAGCCTTCCTGATAGCGACCTCCTTCGAGTCCCGATATTTGAAAGTGAGCTCGCAGATAGAGCGGTAGTACTCTGCCATCGAGATGTGCTGGTTCTGTAACATGGCGTTGAAAGCCAGGAGCGACCCAAGAATCACATCCGTCGAGCTCGCCTTGAGCAATCCCACTCTCGCCTCTTCATAGATTCTTCTGTAGGTATCGGTGGATGGTCGGTCACCCCGTGCTTTGACAGTGTCGAGGGAGATGGAGAGGAGCATGGACGCTCGCTCGCGGACAACTGATCGGTAGTCTCTGAGCGGCGTCCAGATCTTGTCGAGGATTTTGGGAATGTACTGGTAGAATACGGCGGGGGCGCTGCGGGCGAAGGAGTAGAGGAGGAGGGTACCGCTGAATCTGGAAATCTCATTTCGAGTGTCTGCTGGGGTCAGCTCGTACTCTGTGAGTAAAATGACGCACCATCGATCATAACCAGCGCTTGGCCAATCTCTTTGCCCAGGAATGTGTCTGTATGAAGAGTGGGTGATTGCCTGACCATGTCTTCTACTACGGATGCTGCTGGAAGCATGACAGTGGAATCGCCGCATGTGGTCAAGGGTCGAAGGTCTACCAAACAGTCAGTATACGCCAATTCCAGAAGACCGATTGGACGCACATTCGTACAGACGCAGGACCTTCTGCTGTGCCCTATCCGGCGTGTCATCCTTGGTCAGAGACAGCAGTTGAGCAATAGACATAATGGCGCCGAGCCTCTCGAGCTGGTTGTTGCTCCTCGTGAATTCGAATGTCTTGTGGAAGACCTCCGTCCACACGCCCTTGGTGCCGTCATGGCCAGGATACTCTGCCGTATACGCTGTGACATGCTCCGATAGATCATCTCCTGCCTGCGAGCGGACCTCCTCCGACCTGCGATGTGTCAGTAGTGCTAGCTTGGCGATGGGAGATAATATACCTGGACGCCAAGCGCTGGAAGATGTTGTCGAGTACGTCTGTTTGTGTGGACATGACGGATTATGAGGACATTGGGGGGGGGCGAGTTGTGTAGCAGCCGTGATTGTGGACGTGGGTATAGCGTGCCGATGCCAGGAAGAGTACGAGATGGAAATGATAGAGGTCATAGGCGCTTCGTTCATACGACAAGCCGTAACCCGTTTACGTAATCGCTCTGTTGCCCGACGACTTCGAAGATTTCGACTGAACGAATCTGACTTGTTGCAACGAATAAACATCTCCATATCCCTCTCTTCTGCAGTTCTCCTCGCCAGCCTCTCGGGGGTCATATCGTGCATGCCATGAGCTCCATGTCTACTGCAGACCAGCAGGTCTGGAAAAAGGTGCTCGCTGCGAAGAACAAGGTACGTCGGTACGCACTCTCGGAGAGGTCGATGCTCACGTAGCGCAGAACATGAGCTTGCCGCAAATTGAATCAAGCTTTCCCAACATGACCAAAAAAGCTATCACTAGCTCTATCAATGCATTGCTGAAATTGGTAAGCAGGATTCGCAGTTGAAGGGCCTAGCTGACACCACTCAGCGGCTATTGAGTGTTGCTAAAGGCAAAGGCGGCGACGACAAACTCCAAGTCTACCATGCCCAGACACCTGAAGAAGCCAAACAAAAGGCTACTCTGACTCAAGAGCAAGCCATCGTCCTTTCCGTCGTGCGCTCCGCCGGCAACCGCGGTATCGCCCAATCTCAAATCAACAGAACCATCGGCACCGACACCATGCCCGTGGCCATCCTGCGGAAAGTGATCAAAACGCTAGAAAGCGAGGGACATATCAAGCAGTTCAAGCCGGTCAATGCGCCCACGACGGTATACTTTATTTTGGCGCATTTGAAGCTGCCAGAGGAGATTTCGGGAGGAGTCTGGTTCGACGACAATAGAGAGTATGATCAGGCTTTGGTGGACACGATCTCAGCGGTCCTGTTAGATAGAGTCAGGAACCTGGTACGTTTTTGTCCACGTGTAACAGTGCCCCACTGACATGGCTCAGACGTATGTGAAAGAGGAGAAACGCAGCGAACGAGACAAAGCGCTTGTCTCCAACGCTCTCAGCCTCAACGCCAAAGCCCATGCCTACCTCACTCCCGAGGCCCTGCGGCAGTACGTCAACAAATCGGGCATCACATCTGCCACCCTTTCTGTCAAGAATGTCATGGAGTGCATGCGTGCGTTAGAGTTGGACGGTTTGGTGGAGGCGATCAAGCCCATTGGCGGCATCAGCGTTGCGGTGGAGTCGGTTGATGAGCGGGATAGCCGTCGGGAGAGCAAACGGAGAAAGATGGATAGCGACGACGACGATGATGATGAGAGGGATAAGGAGAGAGAAAAGGCCAAGATGAAGGCCAAAGAAAAGGCCAAGCTCAAGAAGCGCAAGGAAAAGGAGAAGGAGAAGGAGAAAAAGAGGAAGGAGAAAGAAAAGGAGAAGGAGAAGCGGAGAAAGGAAAAGGAGAAGGACAAGAAGCGGAAGGAGAAGGAAAGAGAGAAGAAGAAGAAGAAGAGCAAGGAGTCATTCGACTCTGATTCGGACGACGCGCTCGTATCTGTCACTGACGGCAAGAAGAAGCGGTCTCGCTCCTTATCGGTGTCATCTGCCTCATCATCTTCATCTTCATCCTCATCCTCGTCTTCGTCCTCGTCGGACTCGGACTCCTCCATCGCCTCATCCCAACTAGACACCGCCATCATCCCCATCAAACCTTCCGCCACAGTAGCCCAAACCACCACCCCCGCTCAAATCTTCCCCGGCGGCCTTTCCGGAGGCCTGACAGATCTGTCAGATACAGCCGTTATGTACCGCGCCACATCCCGAATCTCCATCCCTCTAGGCCAGACCCAGGCGACGTGCGGCAAGTGCCCCGTATTCCATTTCTGCGAAGAAGGCGGACCTGTGGAAGCCGGGGGCTGCGAGTACTTTTACGAGTGGTTGAATGATACGGCTGGTGGATGGGATGGGGAGGCGTTGAAGGTCATGCGGCCAGAGCTGGTGGAAGAAGAGAGTAGGGCGGAGAATGGGACGAACGGGGTGGAGCATCTGGATGGAGAGGGGGATGTGGAGATGGCGTAGGGGTAATGATTTACGAGCACTGTCATGCACATGTCTTCAACATGTCTCAGAGACCCATCGCCACCTTACTTTCCTCATCGTCAGGGGGCTTATTGGCGCGCGTATCCTATCACACTGTTTGTGGTGGCCATTTGTGTGACAAAAACGACGACCTGGAGGCAAACAATTGTAGCTTCATAAACGTGCATATACAACTTTCGAAAATCACCTCAGTCAACACCTCGCAAATCTATGCAATTGAATAATGTCCCACCATCTAATTAAGCTCTAGTCTTGTTGGTCCTTGATATATGTAAAAGTATCGCAATCCAGACCTAATTAGTCCAACCATCGCCGCTCCATGCATCATCCTCGTTCCAAGACGCCTGCAAAGCTTGAAGATCATTCTGAGCCAAGATCTGACGGAGAGCGATGGTGGACTTTTGTCTCTTGATAGGCTGCTTCTCGGCTTTGCAGGTACGTTTCTCGACATGAGTGGTCGGTGACGAGTGACACATGAGATGCTTGATCAGCCTGTGAGTCCCGCCGACAGTCTGGTTCTGGTATGAGCTTTTGATCATTTTGATAGACGTTGAGTTACGTACCAAGTCAGATTTTGAAAACCACTCGTCCATTCGTTCAACCTTCTCCTTCTCAGTCTCTGCCCGAACCAGGCCCAGACTCCCGTCTCTCAACGCATATTGTTGCTGAACTTTCGCCTCACATCTAGTCCCGGCAATCCAAGTCTTGGCATAATAGACGTCTCGCGGGATGACGGCAGACCATGTAGAAGACTCATCAGAAGAGTCATCAGAATCACTGCTGACGCTACTGAGCGCATCCAGATCCAATGTTGAAACATCAGAGTCGGAAATTGGAGCTTCCAAGCAGCCAGGGATGGTGTCGGCCTTACCGTGCTGGGATGAACGACTGGTAGTGAACGGGTGGGTCGTCTTCACAGATGGGAGGTTCTCGATGGTGACACGAGCCGCAGAAGTGCCGACTTTTGTGCCACTGGCCGCCGTCGACTTTTTGAGGCCGAGCAAAGACGACAGCCAGCCCAGACCTCGCTCGTGGGCGGCCTGCTTAGCATAGACACTGGCTTCTGGTGTTTCTTGGGGGGTAAGAAGCTCGGGGGATGGAGCCGAAGAAGAAACAGAGGAGGACGCAGAGTCGAGCTCGGGGATAGTAGACAACGAGAAGCTCCTATGACGGAATCCGCTTTGGGGATGGCTTGATTCGGTGTCAGCACTCTTGACAGTGACAAGGAGAGAAAGAAGGACATACATCTCGGGGGTCGCGTCGGTATCATCAGCAGAGAAGGAAGGCTCGTTAGCCAACGTCGTGGTGACTGGCTGTTTGGGGAACGGGTGGTAAGGCAGCAACATGAAGGGCGGCATGAGGGATATTTTTCCAATTGTTGGAAGGGTGAGTTGTGAATGAAGAGAATTAAAGGCGTTCTGGATGCCATATATATGTAATCAGAGAGGAAGGGCGGATATGAGGCGGATGGGGGTTGCCCATGTATGCGTGGCATGCGGAGTTGCTGGGTCGCGTTGGGTAGTGTTTCCGCAAAAACGCCTAGCGCTAGCAGTGGCATCAGTCGGCAGCTCATCGTATACTTACTGAGCACACCCCAAAGAGACGAGTTTCTTCATGACCTTCCAAATTATTTTTTGCCATGCTTGTATTTCCGCTTCAGGGCAAGAAAGAGGAGGTTGTCTTGGCAATGTAGGCGCTGCTCCAAATAGAGGTGAATGTGAATGTGAGATTGCTTGACATTCAACTTCAGGCAATAAAAGTGCAGCAGATCCAGCAGACGAGAGATAGTAGATCTTTCTCCGGAGAAAACCATAGTGAGCTGACAATAATCCATACATAATCGTGACACCACTTCAGACAGTCCCAAAATCCCTCTCCCTATCGCTCTCCATAATCCCCGACCTCCCTATCGTCGCCGTCGTATACCCCGCCCCACCACTACTGCTCCCAGGCGTCACATCGAACCGCATAGCTTTACCGCCCGGCGACAGACTGCGGAGGAGCGTATCGAGTTGGTCGTCCACTACGCGTTTGGCGAGACTGTCGGCTTCGCGGGTGAGGATGGAGAAATGTTTCTGTAGGATAATCAGCTGAGGTGTGGAGAAAGGGGAAAGAGATGGACGTACTTTGAGCTTGCTATCGACTTTCTGGAAAAGGTCTGCGATTTGCGGCGTCAACTTTTGCCCATCTCCCACCAACGCCCTATCGGGCGGCACATCCCCCGCAATAAACGCCAACAACGCATCCCCCCCACCCCCTTGCTGATCAGACATGATTGCCGTAGGACTCATGATCCCGTGCCCCTGCTGACTCGAAAACGTCGCCGTCGCTATACTGCTCGCGCCTGGCGATTTGGGGTTGAGGAACGGCTCGCGCGGGGCTGTTTGGACTATTGTAGAGTGGTGGATGAGAGAAACGTGAGATGAGGGGAGGTTTGGGGTCGAGGATGAGTGGGGGAAGGCGGGGGAGGTGGGAAGGAACATGTTGAGGAGTTTGCGGTAGAGGTCGCGGACGATGGAGCATGTTGAGGCGTGGACTTGGAAGTAGTCGGGTGTGAATGGCTGCAGGATGTCAGAGTGGTCCGCATGTAAGCGCGAGATACGCACAAGGTTGACGTTCAGCAGGTATGACTCTGCTCCATCTGGCGGAGCATAGTCAGACATCATCATACTGCTTCCCGTGACCTTTCTCGCTGTCCGTTGTCCTCTGACGCCGAATAGGTTTTTCTGCAGCATCCCATCAGTAAAGATCCAAGCGCTCAACCCGAAGATACGCACCACTCCCTTTCCTCCACTGCCTTCTGACCAGCTTTCCCACTCATCCAGCAGCTTTAGCAGCGCCTTCAAAAAGTCACTCGCGGCGGGAATGTCGAACAAGGCAGATAGTGATATCCCGAGAGCATACAGATTCCGTGCCCTGTTCTCCAAGTGTTTATACCCCAGTATTGATTCGACGACCGGCCGGGGTATCAGAACAGTATTCAGCCAATGTGAATCACTGCGCCATGTCAGCGGCCTCTCATACAATCTGATACGCGCACATACCCGGTATACCACTCCATCATATAACTCCAGCTCAGTATCCGCTCTCTGACGACTCTATACACATCTTCTGGCCTTCTCAATACCGCTCCCGACTTTCCCTCGGGGTCTTTCCCCTTGTCCTTGCCTCCTCCCATGAAGCTGCTCCCGCTTGCACTGCGCGATCCTCCAGGCGGCACAAAGCTCCCGGGAGGGTAGTTTGTTGACCTTGAGGTCAGGGATGTCGTGTCGTTGTCAAATGAAGGGTTGTAAAAGTCGTCGATTGGGAGAGTAGAGGAGCTGGCTGTGGGAGGCGAGGCGAAGGATGTGGGTGATGGGATGGATGAAGGGGTGATTGATTGTCGCGGTTTACCGAAAGCTTGCAGCAGTGACTATAGCGCATGCAAGTCAGGATGTCTGGGTCGGGGGACGTCAGGCTGTACTCACTGTACTCACATTGGATTGCTGGAGATGTCAGCTCTGGCATTCATACCCCCGCTGTGCTCACCTTTCTCCGCATGCTCGACTTGCCTGACATCGAGAAGTCCATGGATGATAGAGATGATAGAATAATAGACCAGTGTCCAAAGCGGCGGTTGTCAACAACAACCCAAAATAGTATTACGTACGCACCGGGAACGCACAAAGAGCCTGAGTATAGAGAGTATCGAAGAGTATGCATCCTCCCTCTCAGCCCGCCTTGGCCCTGGAAGGTTTCTTCTCTCTGGAATTTTACATAGTCATACATGCAGACATACTCTCTACTCTGCAATCCATTTGGTATACAAGATTGACCACGACCATATCCGTCTCTTCGCACTACACGATACCGATCTCGCGGAGAATCTTGTACGCGGCGACTTGACTGGCCTTCTTCTTCGCGCTCCTGGTGGCTTGGCCGACGCTACATCACCGTCAGTACTTCTTCACGTGTGCCAGCCACGCCTACTCACTGAAGATCCCCCACCCGATCCCAGGCCTTCACGGTACAAGACCACAGCCCCTTCTCCGCTGCCTCCTCATACACATACTCCGGCATACCCTTTCCTTTCACCAGAAAGAACTCGTTCAATCTAGCACTCGCGCAAATCTTGACAGCGACATCATCAAATTGATCATCCATTATCCCGTCTACCGCTGCTGATTGGGCTTGGTCGGTCTTGAGACGCTTTCTCTCGAGAGTGATGTAGCCGACAGCCCATTCGGCGATGGGGGTGAAGAGGGGGCGGAGCCAGGCTTCGAGGTAGGTGATGCCTTCGCCCCGGGTCTTGGGACCACGCGTGCCGTCAATAGTGACGTCGCCTATCATATTGTGAGTATAGATCGGCTGATCTTTATCCTGGTTACGCACCGTGTTGGAGGTAAGAGTAGAACATGCCGGCGATGTACGCTTCAAAGATGTTGGCGACGGTCTTCATGCCGCTCTTCAGGATTTCCGAACCATTGACGTCGGTGATGAGGAGGTCTTGCATGCCATAGCGTCGTGAAATTTGGGCAAGGGTTTGGTTGCTGACGAGCATGGACTTCAAGAGCTAAAGAGACGTGTCAGTGGGTTTCAGGTATCTCGGCAGACTCCGTACCGTTGAATTGCCGGGGTTCAAGTTGGGGTAGAGATCTTGCAGAAGACAGACCACTATGACTCCTGGAGTATCGTCAGCATCCGCCTTTGCTGTAAACCTCGCAAGCATATGTGCGGAGCCGTGAGAGCGTAGGCTCTTGCTGGGAGACAACCCGCTAACATGATGCGGATATCCTCAGATGATCCTGATATGGGGAGTCTGTTGTATACTATACGCAACGGGGCAGATGGATGTGTATACGCATCATGTTATAAGGGTTGTCTGCCATCAAGAGCACATGCCCTCCGTCAGTAATTCCCAACAGATATGCTCACCCAGCAAAGAGTCTCCAACAAACTCGAGCTTCTCATTATCCTGCTGAAACTCTTCCTGGGCAAAATCCTCGCCCTTCTTGCGTGCTGCGATATAGCTGGTGTGGGTGAAGACCTGGCGACGGAGAAAGACATCGTGGATCTGGGGAAGGGGCGGGAGGGGCAGAGAGACGGGGAGCTCTTCTGGAATTTCTGGAGTGGTGGAGATGTGTCTCTTGGGGGCCATCATATGGTGCAGTGTTGAGGGGGGATATTTGGTTGAGATTATACAAAAATGTGGGAAAGAGAAAAGATGTAGAAGAGGGAAATCACTGCGCCCTTGTTGTTCTGGCGCCCTCCCCCACCGGCCGCCGGCGATCCACTCGAGTCCAGGAGTGAGCAAGCAATCCGACCATCAGAGCCTGTGCGTGCTTCCTACCAGCCTGTGATGTATGTTCGCCCCCATACCGTCGAGTCAATGCAAAATACATGAGAAGATGTAACCTACTACTCGTACATATGATTTCTCCGTCTACTGCGCGTGCTATAAATCTTCCCAGTTCTCGCCCTCATCTGATCCGTCTGCAAAATCTTGCTCAACTCTATCAAGATGCCGTTCGATACGTCGGATATCTGGAGGAATCTCCAGACCATACAAAGGATTCCCCTCTTCGGCATTAGACTCTTCGCTCCCTGGCTCATAATTCTCCACCTTCTCCTCGAGAACATATTCAGCTTCAAGAACCTTCTGTCGGATGGTTTCCCTCTCTGACACGAGGTATTGGCTGACAGATGTAATGAGAAGGAAGGCGAAAGAGATGGGAATGATGACACAACGGACTACGGATAGGTTAGTAGGGATCCTCGACCGAGATACGAGAGCGTCACTTACACAGGAAAGCATTGTTCTCATCCATGTTGACATCGGGCGGGAGGACCATCAGGGAAGAGATTCCGATAGCGTAGGGCAAGCCAATAGCCGAGATGCAGGCTAGCACTGGAGTTTTAATGTTGCTCGCCGTGGAGGTAAAGTCTTTCGCGGCGGGCTCTCGGAATTGCTGAGACTTTATAAGCATCTGGTGAAAGGGTTTGGTCAGATAACATACAGTTGCAATAGCAGACAGAGAGTCGAAGCGCCCCAGACGATTGACGACAAGGATGACTCCCGTCAATAGCGAAGACGCAGCCGTGCCCAAAGCCCTATATGTATATCAGCGGAGTACCTATGACAAAATTTGCCACTTACCAAATGTCCCAGAAATGGACGACCCTGCCGGGAAGATGTTTGTCTCCAAAGAAGACGCCCAAGTACGACTCCAAGACAGCACCGACAAGTAGCGGCAAAAGACCGTACATCATAGACACGCCAAACGCCCCCGCACAATAACGTCGGACGGTCCGCTTGACGCGTCGAGAAAAGATGGATTGTCGAAGACGGTCGGCACGGTTCAGGCTGTTGATATACTTGCGAGCTTGACGCCCAAGAGCGTAAGCTGCATAGGCGATGTATGCTCCGAGGAACTGTAACAGGCGTCAGCTTACATCACACAGTCTCTAGGTATATGCACGCACCCAGCTGTATCCGTCATGAACCTCAAATCCAGACCACTTCCAAGCCATCCGCCCAATGATAATGGGTATGAATGTCGCCGAAGCAATCACCACTGATATGCTGGCCAAAGCTGTAGCCAAAAACATGTGGATCCTGGTTCTCCAGTACTGCGGCAACCAGACAATCCCGTAGTCGCTCATAGGTAGCCTGCCAGCCTCTCGGGAAAGCTTGTCTTGCTTGAGCAAGCGTAGCTTGTCCTGAGGATTCTGGGGAACGCCCTTACTATCGAGAGGGATGAATACACCTCCCTCGACTCGACGCTCTTCAACGGGCACCAAAACTACAGAGTCGCTGGCCGGTACTCGAGCCATTGTCTCTTTGTTGTCGTATTTGCCAAAGGCCAGCTGACAAACGACATCCCACATGGGCCAGAGGGTCTTCTCGGCTACCGTCAAGGGTGCTGTTCTCTCGTCGGGGTGCGGTTCAACATTGACAAAGTTGGTCAGGCGGAATTGAGTAGTCGTCTTCTTCCACCACAACTTGAAGAGTCGTTTGGCGCGAAGCCGGGGTTGGAAAAGATCGACGGAAGGCGGCAACATCAGATGCAAGAAGAGCAGGTCGAAGGGGATCGATGACAGAGGGCCACTGCGGTCATTGTCAGCTTGGCAATCATTGATATTGGAGTAGACTTACTAAGTTGGCTCCATCTTCAGCGGTAATAACCCACCGGGCAAGAATGACAATGCCCACGGGAAGACTCCAAACATTCCAAAGATGACCAAGCTGTACATGAGTACTGACGTCCCCAGCTTTTTGAGCTGGTGCATCGTGGTCTTCTCCACGATATCCTTGACCGGCGAGAAAGACGGGTCACCGGGGTCTCGAATGAAGAACATGGTACCGCGCCTGGTCACCTTTCGCACTTGGCTAAGCAAGCTCGAGAAGGAGAACATGAACATCGAGCCCACAATCCAGTCGATGAAGGAAGAGGCGAAAGGAGATGTCCTCAAGGCGTGCACCCTCGACATGGCAGTCGCGCCAGGGAACAGTGGGACGATCGAAAGATCGATCATGAACCCAACGCCCAGAGGGAAAGCAACGAGCTCGAGAACCATAAACATGGCAACTTTGATGAAATTGGTGTGTTCTTTGATCGTAGCTGCCACGTCTCCCGCTACACCACCGATACCAGCCTCGCCAGCAATAGCGATGACAGCTACGACCTCGGCAACAAGACCGTAGCCGGCGCCGACGCAAGCTGCCCTGCCAGAGACGGTCTGTCGCGTACCGATCTCTCGCTGGAAGGTCATGACAGACTCATAGATGTCGTACGAGTACTGGCCGAGAGCCGCGAGATGGTCGCCTAGCTTTTGGACCATAGGCGATGATGTTGAAGGAACCGAGGGCAAAGATGAGAAGCTTTGCGAACCAAATCGCGAGCTCACTTGCAGACCCAGCTTTTTGGCCAAGATTTTCTCTGCAGCTTTGCCGGAGTTGAGCAAAGGAAGCAAGACAACGTCTTTGACAATCTCAAAGACAATGTCAACAACGGGGTCGGTGACCTTGCGCACCAGATGGATGACTCGGCCACAGATGGACAAAGTCGAGCGAATGATGTCGAGAGACAGGCAGAGCTTGCCTATCAACATTGGAAGGCCGATCATAATGACAATAGCGCCACCCATTATGATGAAAGCAAACATGAACTTCAATGATGTCAATCATGTGGCGCTGTACCGTCAATTGGTGGTGAACTTACATTTTGGTACAGTCCAGCCATAGGTCCGGTCAATCCAACAACCTCCAAGATACCATTCCAATCTTCCGGGTCCCACATGTCCTCTTCTTCATCCCCGAATGCTACATCCTGAGGTGGTAAAACCTGTATATCCCCAGGAGGAAGATGGATAGGCTCGCCGTTGGCCCCAAGGACTCGGACACCGAGATCCAGGCCGGGGATCTGAGCGAGAGCAGCGGGTTGACCATTGACGACTGGCCAAGGAGCTTGAGGAACGGCGTCAAGGAGGCGGTCGAACTCGTTGCCTGCCTCAAGGCGGCCACGATCATCAGGCTCGTCTTCCCAATCGTCATCCTCATCTTCGTCCCCTTCACCGTCGTTACCAAACCCATCAAACAGAGGTTGAGGCTGCTGAGGATGTATAGGCTGAGCTTCATGACCGTTCTGACCCGATCCTTCGGCAGTTCCCTGATCTTGATCGCTCTGGTTTCGCAAGAGTTCCGGGGCTCCATACGCCACTCGCTCCCTTTGCTCCTGAGCCTTGTCCCCGCTGGCCTGTCTGCTCCAAGCAGGCCTGAAAGGAGCCTGCAAAAGGCCATCCTGCTCCTCGTCGTCGTGTGCTTGCGCCTGCTCACGCTGTGTATGCACTCGGCGATACTCGGCGAGTGCGTCTGTGATGTTTTCTCGAGGACGTGCGGCCTCATCGTCAAACCCAACATCATATGCTTTCCTCTTTCTACTCGGTCCGTCTTGATCGGCTTGCTCAGCCGTCATAGCATTGTCGTATCGAATTTCGTCCTCCGTGGAATCGTCGGATAATGCGGGGTCTGTCGTTGGAGCCTTTCCCTCGTTGACTCTTCTCATGTACTCGCTGAAGCTGAGCAAGCCTTCGGTATTGTTACCGTCGTTGGCAATAAAGGTCTCATCGGCGGGAAGAGCTTCTTGAGGAGTCTGAGGGATGGGGATATTTTGAGCGACTTGGAGTTGGTCGTGTAGACCCTCATCGTCGGATTCTTCATCTTCGAGTTCGTCTTCACCTAGCGGTATCTCTCCACGGTGCTGCCTCTCCATCACCTCCACGATAGCCAGCAAAGTAGTTCGCTCAGGTTCGGGCAGCGCCATGACCCATTGCCTCCTGTTGACCCACCATTCTGCCCTATCTCTGTGTCCGGCATCGGTATCAGGGAAAAAGGGCCCAGTGCCGTCTCCATTGTTGGTCCCGCGCAGCGACTCAAGCACCCGAGAGATCATCTCTGACTGGCGACGAGCAACACCGTTGATGACGAACCATTCCTCCGGTTCTATATCAGGCTCGACGTGTCTCGGAGGTTGCTCAGCTTCGGCCCAGTTGTGCTGCTGGACCCATTCACGGAGGAGGACGAGGCCGATGAGGATGGCGGCGAGGGAAAGGGAGAGGATTTGACCACGAAGAACGTAACCGATGGAGGTATTTTCGTCCCCCTTCAACCAGCTCTCGTACGAGTCTTTGCCGAAATGGTAGGCGGTAGAGTAGGGATTCAGGAGGATACTGGTGACGGTGGAGGAGAAGTTGGCTGAAGACGCGGTTGAATTGTCGGTAGTGGTGGCATTAATGGACAAAGATTGCGGACTATCACCGCTGGAATCGGTCAGCCAAGATCACAGGGACAGCTGAACACTTACATATGGTCAGTCGCATAATTCATAGCCACTAGTACTGTCATGTTTGTAGCCGGAAGGGCTACGAGCCAAGTGATGATGACGAGCCACATGCGGAGAACGAAAAGGGTCTGCCGCCGGGCCCATAGCAGCGCTTGACGGGCATAGACGGTCGGCGGTATGGTCGAAGGGAGCTCGGAGGGGAACACTGGGCGGGGCATCAGTATGCAGACTGTGGGGAGATATCAAGAGTGTCCTACCTTTTGTAAACGTGTATTTGTGACCACATATTTCGCAGTGCTTCTTTTGGCTCTGGGCGACCCATTGTTTCAGGCTACGTGGATCAGCATAGCGCCTTGATGCATGTCACCACTCACCAGTCTGGGTGGACATATTTGACTGAGCCTGAGCATTTACAGGGATAGACGAGTGGCAAGTCTTCCTCGGCGCCGGTTCGACATACTCGGCAGACGTCTTTAAAGGGGTGAGCGGGTTCATGACGGTTGTGAAGAGCGCTTACCACCCTCGTCGTCGAGAAACCTGGGATCTATATCAGACTCCATGGGGCCGTATTTGGCGGTTTGTAGGGTTATGCAGAGTCACAAGCAGGATACGATTCTGAGAATGCTGATCAAAAGAACATCATAGTTCAGTAACCGCCACGCCAAAGTGGGGGGTGCAAAAAGGGACGTTCACCGGTCGTGTGGCCGTGTGCGTTGAGGATGGTCTGCCTTTGCATACTTGAGAAGGACAAAAGACGGAGCTCTGGATATTTGAGTTGTGTCAGCCAGAGGTAGTGTGAGATTGGTATCAGAGCCATTGTCAATATGCATCACAGGAAACAGTAGCATATCGCAGCGAGCACTGCCTGCTGGTTCAACGCGACCAGCCGTTCTTCCATCTTGCCCAGACACGACTCGCGAGCCAGCTGTACTCGAGTGGTGATGCATTTTCTGAGCCAGCTAAATACAGCAGTCTGAATGTCCAGTCCTGGTGGAAGGTACACATAACGCGGCTAAATCGAGTAGTCGTGAATATTCACCGGTGCTCCTGGAGCTCCTGGAGGATCATTGAGCGCAGATTCGGTCTCCCAGAAGTATATACGTACGTGACGGCTCCTGATTTTAGTATGCGCATACTGCTGGGGGCAGTGACGACATTGTTAGCGGACGCCATCATGGCTTTTCTCCAGGAGTATCGATCAGCGCGAATGAGTACCGCGAAAGTGAATACGTACGTGGGCATTTCGAGCCTCTGAGGTCTTGTACGGGGTCTTCTCGTCGCAGTTGGGCCGCCTGCACTAGAAGCGGTCACCCTTGTGGAACGCGTAGTGCTGGTGGACCGGTAAGTCCAGGCAGTCTCTCAGAAGTAGTTACTTACGTGAACTTTTAGTGAACTGGGGCTCGCGAACGTCAGTTCACAGCAAGGGTATGGGCATCTGTACCGTTTTTGTAGATGGGCGGTGTTGACTTGAAGTTCAGATAAGCATAGATCCAGGTCAATCGTAAGTAGACATACATGTCTAGCGACAGACCCCGTGAAACTGAAAGTTTCAGAGCACTCTGGGCACTTGTGCCGTACGTCCATGTGGATGGCCTTTCTATGAGAGAACAACGCAGGCTCGACATCTCCACGAACGGACTGCGAACGGAAAGGCAGTTGCTGGACAGTTGAAAGAACGAAACACATGGCCACCCAAAGTGGGGTGGGAAATAAGCCGGGCCGGTCGGGTGCCCGGCGGCGGGCTTGTCCGATTGCCGCATGCGTCACGCATGACCGTTGCCTCTGGCTGCTGCGATCATATCCTCTTTCATTTTCCAGCTTTACTATACATCCCCCAAGATGCGTCTCTCCACTCTGGCCCTCCTGGCCACTCCTACTCTCGCTCTTCCAAGCTTGCTTCGACCCTCAGAAGTTGCCACCAACGCCATCTCTCTCGCCCAGGCATGGCTGCAGGGCGCCGTCTCTGCCACAAAGACCTCCGTCCAGCACGGATGGCAGGGTATCGAGAATGGCTTTGATGGAGAGCTTGATGTCAACACTGTTGACATGAACGGAATCGAATGTAAGTTTGTTATTCCGACGATCGTCTTCAGCGCGTAAAACCCCGCCCAAGATTCTCTCAGCGCAGAAACCATTCTGTACTTGGTATAGCAAAGCTAATGCCTAGCTCAGATCTCTCCGTATCACACCCTGCGTTTCCCCTGCATCGCATGCGTGTCGTCAAGCCGGAACTCTGCGACCCGTCAGTCGATCAGCTGTCTGGTTACCTCGATATCTCTGAGACTCGACACCTGTTCTTCTGGTTCCAAGGGTCTCGGTCTAAATCTGCCGAGGATCCTCTTGTTCTCTGGCTTAACGGTGGCCCAGGATGCAGTTCGTCCACGGGGGCTCTTTTTGAGCTCGGAGGATGCAACATCAAGGACAAGGGAGAAAACGTGACAAGGAATGACTACGCTTGGAACTCGGTCGCGAATGTTTTGTATTTGGATCAGCCAATCGGAGTCGGATACTCGTATGCGGACGAAGGTGAAGTGAACAACTCTCCTGCAGCTGCCGAGGACGTGTATGCCTTCTTGATCTTGTTCATCTCCAAGGTACGCTTCGTCTGAGATATGATGGCCGCAGCTGATGATGTTCAGTTCCGCGAATACTCCAAACTCGATTTCCACGTCGCTGGCGAGTCCTACGCCGGGACTTATATCCCCAACATTGGCAGCGTCATTCACAAGAACAACAAGGCGCTCGACCTGGTCTCCACGCCTAGCGTTCCCAAGATTAACCTCAAGTCGCTCCTCATCGGTAACGGTTTGACCGACCCCTATTCGCAGTTTGGTTCCGTCCCCGAGTAAGTCGCCCGTAACAGTCGATACCAAGCTGACATAACTTAGGTGGGCTTGTAACGGTCCTTATGCTCCCTACGAGGACCCCTCTCCCGAATGCGACAGCCTCCGCACCAAAGCCAGCCGATGCCAGAACCTCATTTCCGGCTGCTACCGCACCAACAGCCGATTCACCTGCGTCCCCGCCGCACTCTTCTGCTGGTCCATGTTCAACGACCTCCAGAACCTCGGCTTGAACATGTACGATGTGCGAAAGACGTGTGACAAATCGCCAGAGAAGGACGGACCGCTCTGCTACAAGGAGATGGGCTGGATGGAGACATACCTGAACAAGCCAGAGGTCAAGAAGGAGCTTGGTGCGCCGGATTCTGTGGATTTCCAGAGCTGCAACATGCAGATCAACCAGAACTTGTAAGTGTGGATGAGTGTGTGGATGAGGTGTCGAAACCAGGCTGACGTACAATAGCTTGCTGCACGGTGACGGGATGCACTATGCCGGTGGTCTCTTGACTGATTTGGTGGATGATGATATCCGAGTCTTGATCTACTCTGGCGAGGCCGATATGCGTATGTCCGCCCATCTTCATCAGAGCATAAGCTGGCATAAGCTGACATATATCAGTTGTCAACTTTATCGGCTGCGCTGCAGTACTCGACAACCTCCCCTCGACTTACCAAGCCGCATACCTCTCTTCCCCCATCGCCAACTTTACATCTCCCAGCGGCGACGTCTTTGGCTACACCAAGTCTTCTGGCGGGAAGGGTTCTGGCAACGTTGCCTTCGTGGCGTTTGCCAACGCGGGTCACATGGTCCCTCATGATGACCAAGAAGGAGCGTTGAGAATGTTTGGCAGGTGGTTGAAGGACGAGCCTCTTGATTCCGGCAAGGACAAGTGGTGGAAGATTTGAACTTTGAGCTTCGTCAAGTAAAGGTCGTGAGAAACTGCGCGTAAAGAACATTGTCAATATGCATCACAAGTCACAAGAATCTGAGCGAATGATGATATGTATCGATTCCCTCGCCCCGGATGGAGTCAGGAGAGTCTCACGAAAGATAGAGAAGAGAGAATGGCTGGAGAAAGGCTGAGCGAGCGCTTGGACCCCCGCGAAGGAGCTGTCCTCTGTGTGTGTATCCAGGCTGATGTGTCTCTTCTTTCTTCTTCACTCTCGTTGTGATATTTCTCGTGAGGACCACATCCCATATCTCTATTCTCGCCTAGCTCACCTCCCACAGCTCCTCGCTCTCGCCGACGAGATGCCCTGCACATGCGCCCCCGACCCCGCCCTACTCGGGCCTCTACCCTTCCCTCCAGAAGTCAAAAGTCGAATCCTACACTTTCTTCTCATAACCACCACATGCAACCGTCACTTCATCGATCTCTTATGCGTAGAGACTGCCGTCTACGCCGTCCACGCCAAAGAGCTATATCGCGAAGTGACCCTGGACGACGACAGCATCGAGGCCATATGGGAGGGCTGCGACTTCGGTGATGACGGCGAGCTTCCCGATGAGTCAGTGCTCGAGCATCTGTTCGACGAGGATCGGACACCACTCTGCCGAATCCCCATCTCTCATCACCCCGCCGTACGAAAGCTCCTACTTGTCCGACATTGCTTGTCTCTGCACCTCCGCACCGGCGATGCTTCGGACTGGCAATCTGGCGCAGTCCCAAAGCACCTCATTCTCATGCAGAAGCTTGGGATCTGTATACCGCTCTTTTGTGGTGTCGATAACCTGATCATAGGCGAGGATTACATGGAGCATATCTCGGATACGCTGAAGGCCGACGATTCTATGTCCCTGGGGACACCCCTAGGACTAATAGTCGAACTCATCCCCCAAAACATCCCTACTGTCTGTATCTACTGGCCGGACGGAGCTCACGATGAACTTGGAGAAGAGCTGAGCAGCCTTCTGTTATCCGAGACGCTCGTATGTCAGGAGGTGACCATTCATAACGCCAAGCCTGACCAGCTTCCGCCTATCTTGGGCCCCAAGGTTGTCCTCGATCTCGCTCCCGAGGTATATCATGAGGGAGTGGGTGACGAGGACGAGATAGGCTCTAATCAGGAGGATACCTGCATGCGATGGCTGTCGAAAATCGTCAAAGAGGTGCTTCAAGAAGAAGGAGACTCGTACGCTGAAGCTCATTTCAAAACAACATTGTCGCACTTTGGTTGACTCATGTAGTAGACTCGCTCCTCTTGACGTCACGTTTACCAACCTGCATACGTTGAAGTCATCTGCTCCGAACTCAATAGTCCGCTACAACACGCGCATGGCGTTGGGGGGTGACGCCTGGCTCGACAATCTTTCGTCTGCCATCTCCAAAGTTACTGTTGGTGCCGATCCGGAATCAGTGCAGATGGAGCATGTTGAGATCTTCTACCCGGCCACTTTCGGCCCGCGATACTGTCACTACTGCGCCTCATTTGTGCCCCAAGGCGATGTTGAGTTATGGACGTACGACCACATCCAACGTAAGGGAGTGGTGTTTGACACGGTTCCAAAGGAACACGTAGATGAGAGTATCGATAGGGAATGGAGGAGAGCTTTCAGCAGCGAATGATCACAGCCCTGAATTGTGGGTTGAAACCCTTCAATTGACGCATGCACGTTCATTGTTCCGGTCTCCTCGGTGTACAAGCTACAAAGAAAAGTGACAAGAAGATGTAGACGAGATAGTAATGGTCGGTGGATCAAGGTTGAGCGACGCCGAGCGCTTGGACCACCGCCGCGTCGGAGCTGTCTGGTCCGACATACATACACATTTGTAATTCAGAATTCATTTTGTATTTGTACATCTTTTTCACCTCTCTCGTCATACAGCGGGTAATATCGTGAGTCCCATGTGAGCCATCAGTCACGCCTACTCACGTCCCACAGCTCTCCCCTCACCATGCCGTGCACCTGCGCGCCCGCCTCTGGCCTACTTTCGCCTCTCCCTTTCCCTCCGGAAATCAAAAATCGAATTCTCCACTTCCTTCTCACTACCACCACCTGCAATACCCATTTCATCGATCTCCTTTGCCTCGAAAAGGCCGTGTACGCCTTCCACGCCAAGGAGCTCTATCGCCAGATGACCCTGGACGGCGACAGCGTCGTGGCCTTATGGCAGGGCTGCGACTTTGATGTCGACCAAGACGAGCTGCCCGACGAGTGTGTGCTGGAGCTTTACTCTGACGAGAAGCAAAACCCACCCTCTCGAATCCCCTTCTCGTACCCCTCGGCCGTCCGAAAGCTCTTGCTTGTTAGACACTGTTCGTCTCTGCACCTTCGCACCGGCGATGCCGCAGACTGGTGTCCTGGCTCAGTCCCGGAAGGCCTCTTGCCCCTCATGGAGAGGCTTGAAGTCAGTGCACCACTCTTCTGTGGCGTCGAGAACCTTATCTTCGGGGAGGAGTACTTGGCGTACATCTCGAAGGCGCTGGGGGAAGGCATGGACCTCGCGACACCCCTCGGATTCAATTCCGAAATCATCCCTCGAACCCTCTCTTCCGTCTGCATCTACTGGCCGGACAAAGCCCACGAAGAGCTCGGAGAAGACCTGAACAACCTTTTGTCGTGCAAAACCCTCGTATGCAAGAAGCTCGTCATTCATAATGCCGACCCCGACCAACTTCCTCCCATCTTCGACCTACAAGAGCTCGTCCTCGACCTCACTCCTGTGGCATACATCAAGGGAAGGGATGAGCGCCGCTTGGGCCACAAGAAGACAAGAGTTTGCTACAGGTGGCTGACAACCTTGGTTGAAGAGCTGTTGTCATCGGCTGACGATGGACACGCGTACGCCACAGCCATCCTCAGACCACATCACAGCGCTTTAGCTAACACATCTGATAGCATCCGTTCTCTTCCTGAACTTACGTTCGCGAATCTCTACACATGGAAGTCTAGCGCTCCCAACTCCGTCTTACGCTACAACACCGACGTCGAATTGCGTGGTGACGGTTGGTCCGACGAAACTGGGGAAGTCGTCTCAGACGCTGCTCGTGGGTTTAGCGATGAAGAGCCGATGGTGCTTGAAGATTTCTTCCCCCGCGATATGGGCCCGCGACACTGTCATTGCTGTGCTCCTTTTGTGCCACAGGGTGATGTTGACCTCTGGCACTATTTCGATGCCAAGAATAAGAAGGGAGAAGTATACGACAGGGTGTCGAAAGAGGACGTATACGACAGGATCTCCAGGGACTTTGGGCTCTGATTCGGAGTGGCGGGTGATGTCGGCAATGCGGAGGATGCTCTGTACAGGGTCGATGTATATACTGAGCTCGATGGATGTATTATGCTGCTTTCGTCATCCAACGAGCTTGTCTACTTTCAACAGATCTATTGATTTCGCTTTGACTTGTTGAGCTCTGCTACCTCTCTCGGCCCACGTCAATATATCCTGAATTTTCAGAGTAGAGCGCTCGGATCACCGCGTCGTCAAGCGCGTACAATACGTGGTGGTATCGCTGCTTTTCTTTCTCTTTTTACTTTACGCAGAACAAAAAGTAAGCAGGTGGTATATATGTCACCTTCATTAGCTGACCTCCCACAGCTCTGGCCAACAACATGCCCTGCACATGCGCCCCCTCCCCCGACCTAATCGAGCCCCTCCCCTTCCCCCCAGAGATCAAAAGTCGAATCCTCTGCTTCCTCCTTACCACTACCACTTGCAATTCCCACTTTATCGACCTCCTCTGCCTCGAGCAAGCCGTATATGCTGTCCACGCCAAGGAGCTGTACCGCGAAGTGACCTTGCATGGCAAAAGCATCGAGGCTTTGTGGAAGGGCTGCGACTTGTATGATGACGACGAGCTTCCTGACCAGTCTGTGCTGGATCTTTTGTCTGACGAGAAGCCGACTCCGCTTGGCCACATATCTATATCCTACCCCTCCGCCATCCGAAAACTCCTCCTGGTCAGACACTGCTTGTCTCTGTACCTCCGCACAGGCTATGCAGCAGACTGGTGTTTTGGCTCCGTCCCAGATCACCTTTTATCCCTCATGGAGAGGCTTGACGTTAGCGCTCCGCTCTTTTGTGGCGTCGAGAACCTGGTCATCGGTGAATACTACATGGAGTACATCCTGAAGGCGTTGGAGAATGACGCGGAATCTGAGACTTCTTTGGGAATCAATTCCAAATACATCCCTCGAAATGTCCACACCGTCTGCATCCACTGGCCCGACAACTCCCGAAGCAAGATGCTTGGAGATGAGCTGAAGACACTTATCTCTTCCCGGACACCACTTTTAGCATGCCACGAGCTCATGATCCACAATGCCAAGCTCGATCAGATTCGACCTATCCTGGGTCCCAAGCTTGTCCTTGACCTCGCTCCTGCGGTGTATCACGAGGGAGTGGATGACGAGCGCTTCATAGGCCACCAACAGGAGGATGCATGCTTGCCGTGGCTGTCGAGGTACCTCAAAGAAGTGATTCGGGTGGACCATGGAGGCCAGTACGTTAGAGCCATCGACAGCGTGACAGCACTTGCACCTTAGCTGATTTCTATGGTAGACTTGACATCACGTTCGCCAACCTATATACGTGGAAGTCTCCCACTCCCGATTCGGTCGTCCGCCACCAAGTCGACATCGAGCTGCGTGGTGACGGTTGGTCCGGCTCTCTTGCGGAAATCATTGGATACGTTGCCCATGGTGCCACCCCGGAAGGACAGAAGGCGATTGAAGATTTCTACCCCAGCTGTGAGGGCCCGCGATACTGCCACTGCTGCGCCCCCTTTGTGCCCCAGGGTGAGGTAGACTTGTGTTTTTTCGGCGGCATGGATGGGAAAGGAGGAGTCTTCGATAGGGTCGAGAAAGAAGCCGTAGACGAGAGGATTTCCAGGTTCTGGCGGAGCAACTGAGGTTGGGAACGCGAATGTGAGTGTATATGCAACAAAATCTCAGAGCTGCTTATCCTGCATGTCTCATCAATGATTATGCCCCATGTGCATTTGACATGGCTGCTTTCCGTGCCATTCACAATTCGCTAATCCAAATGACTAGACTTCTTGAGGAGCCCTATCACTCTCTTCGCATTACGACATGCGGTGTCCGTAAGCCCAACGGAGCCCCCAGACGAGTATACCATGGTTATGCTCAACTTGGGATGTGCTATCGTCGCTACTGCATGTTGTGTTTGCTCGCTCAGCTGATGGTGGACTGCACCTTCAAGGGGCCGCGGTATATTGTCTCTGCTGTGCCGCTTTCAAGCTCCAAGAGGATGTCGATCTTTGGAAGCAAGACGAAGAAGAGGAGAACAAGAGGCAGGTGTACCAAAGGGTTCCGAAAGAATGCTTCATTTGAACTACCGTATAGTATCTGCTATAACGACTGGCTGATATCATCGAGAACGAGGAGGAGGAACATTTGCCTCTTATCATGTATTGTAACATGCAAGATCCTTATATGACCTTGCTTTCTCTGCGATCCTCGCCGCTGGTATACGGCACGTCTTCTGTCGACAATCTATAGCTTCTAGAACGAGGCAGGGGCAGAAGTAATCTTGTAAACGCCCTCGTGATCCTCTTCTTTCTTTCCCTGTTTGATCACTAAATCGCCACCCTCGCCATACACGCGAAAGCGCCCCCGCCGACGTGTCACCCAAGCTACGAGGAGTCTGTACTATATGTGCGGACTATGATTGAACAAATGATGATGCATTTGCACATTCTAATGCGCCCGCAGAAAACGCAAGACACTCTATGTAATGTAGACACCAAAAAAAAGAACAAGCAACAAGTCCATGCTCCTCTCCCTACACTCGCATCACCGCCTAATCAACCAACTCGAGCGGTCGGTAGACAGCGTCCCACATCCTGCTCCTGATGTAATCCTCAAGCGACGATTCACCCTTCCCTGTGGCATACTTGATGGTGACTTCGTCGTACGCATTGCCATCCTCCACAGCCTGCCTGACCACCGCGGCCGCAACGTCCACCGACACCTTTCGCACATCAGCCAAATCCGGCAAGAGCGACGCCTCGGGATTTGTGAGCGCGGGGGAGAGCGAGGCGAGCGAGTTGACACCGGCCATGAGCATGGAGTTGGAGATGGTCTTGGAGCGGGAGAGGATGGCACCGAGACCGAGGGCGGGGTAGATGAGGGCGTTGTTGGTTTGGGCGACAACGTACTCTTTGCCGTCGGCGAGAGGAACAGGGGGGAAGGGTGAACCGGTGGCGACGAGGGCGCGGCCTTCGGTCCAGGCAAGGGCATCGGTGGGGTCGACCTCACACAAAGCAGTGGGGTTGGACATGGGGAACTATAGCATGTCAGCATGGCGGCAAACCCATAAAGAGACAGACTCACGATGATAGGCCTCTCGACGTGCTTGCCCATCTCCCTAATCAACTCCTCGTTGAACGCCCTAGAATGCGTCGACGTGCCAATGAGCACCGTCGGCTTGACATTCTTGATCACATCCATCAACCAGTAACCTTCCCTCTCCTCGTCCTCCTTGGACCAATTTTGCACCTCGGCATCGGGCCTGGCGTAGGGGAGCTGGGAGTGTCGGAGTGCGTTGCCTTGGGATTGGACGAGGAGACCGTGTCGGTCGACACACCAGAATCGCTTGGCGGCTTCAGAGGGGGAGAGACCGTCGAGGATTTGAAGACCGTCCTTGATCTGGTCGGCGATACCCATACCGGCAGAGCCGGCACCGTAGATGACAATACGTTGGTCGGCGAGGCTAGAACCGCTGACCTTGATCGCGCTGGGGTATTATTAGCACTGACCAGAAGATGAAGAAAAGACTCACGAAAGCAAAGCCGCAAGAGCGACAGCCCCAGTACCCTGGATGTCATCGTTAAACATGGGAATATCCTTGTACTTTTCCATCAACCTGTACGCGTTGGCCATACCAAAGTCCTCAAAGTGGATGATGGCGTTGGGGAACAGCTCTCGGCAGTTGGCAATGAACCTGTCAATGTACTTGTCATAGTTCTTTCCCCTAATCCTCGTCCTCTTCCAGCCCATGTAGAGCGAATCCGAAAAGAGAGCGTGGTTGTCGGTACCGCAGTCGAGCACGACGGGGAGGATACGGTTGGGGTTGATACCAGCACCAAGGGTGTAGAGCGCGGCTTTGGAGGTGGAGATGGTGATACCGCCGACACCTTGGTCTCCGATACCGAGAATGGCCTCAGAGTCGGTCACGACGACAAGGTCGATGGCGTCGTTGGGGTTTTGGGAGTCGTAGGCGACGTCGGCGGTACGGTTGATATCGGAGAGATGGCCTTGGAGCTGGGCGCGCATACCATCTTGGTTGGGGAAAGACTGTCACATCGTCAGGGGAGCCTTTTCAGTGAGGGGCAAGACATACAATGTAACAACCGACAGGTCTTCTGAAAAGGGAAGAGTAACCGGCAACGGCCTCGGCAGCACCGGGGGTATAAAGGACACCGAGAAGCTCCTTGAGTCGATCTTGCATGAGCTTGTAGAACAAGACTTGATTTTGGTCACGCAGGGAAGCGAGGAAAGCGTGCTTGAGGATAACGGAGGGTTGCTAGATACAAAATGAGCATATGGCCTTGGATCATTTGCGGGGAATTGCTCACCTTGCACAACTGGTTGTACGCTCTGAGAGCCTGCTTTTCGAGAGAGTGCACATCGTAGGGCAGGAACCCTTCAAGGCCAAAAATTTGACGTTCTTCACGAGTGAAACCGGCACCCTTGTTGAGCTGAAAGCAAAAAGTTAGCAAGGAACGGACGGAAGCGTAGACAACGTACACGAGGAGTATTCAGCAAGGCAGAACCTGCGAGCGGAGAATGGGCGTCAGTATTCGTCAAACCTCGATGTATCGCCGAGTAGCTACTGAGAATGTCTCATAGCTTGGAACGTTGTACACACCTTTGAGATTTGTTCTGAAGAGCATACATAGTCAGCATTGGATCTCCATAGTGACGGGGCGGGGAGACTGAAAAGCTGGGACTGGCGCAGAAGAACCAGGATCCACCCGAGAGCACACGTCAAGCACGACATCCTGACATATGCTACCCAGTTGCGGCAGTGGCAGAGCCAGAATGGTCCGACCGATAAAGCTCCATAAGAAGCAGCACGTCAGAGGTGTGCGTCGGCCGATCCACCCACACGACACGTCGCCCCAATCATATCTCATTGCACCCCGCAGTACATAATACAGCCCTTCAATGAAGATAGACTCACCGTATGGGCACCAAGTTCTTGTCCTCGGCGGTGACGCTGGGCCGCGTGAGGTTTCTAGACTGTCGGGCAGCAAGGGCAGGCTGGCGGAGGGCGACACGAGACGCAGCCGCTCGTGTGAGGGCTGAGGTGGAGCTGTAGAGCATGTGAGTGATATTCGCAAAGCAGGATGGATAGAGAAGAGGAAGGGCGGAAAGAAAGGAGCAAGCCCCCACCTGACAGGTATCCTCCCCTGGCGCGTGACGAGAGAAGGATCCCCAGGTGCGCGATGTGGAGGTTCGCTCTTCTCCGGGAGTGCGGCAGAGGGATGTGGGATAGTGCTCACCTCGCTCTGTACATGGCGGTGGATGTGGGGGATGAGAGATGAAAGATGGATGTAAATGCAATGTCCCCCACGAAAAAGAGCGCTGTTGATGATTTTCGAATCTCGACTGACGATTAACATCGTTCTTTTCGAATCTCGCCCGCCGGTATCTAGGAATAGAATGCCCAAAACATCAGGTTGTGCCCAATACCCATAATATCACATCAATTTGTATGGGCGGTTGTGGAATGTGAGTATAACGCCCCGATTTATTTTGGGCAAGGTACTCGCATTTAACCGACACACCGGCATTGCCCGAGCAGCGACAGGGAAACCGACCGAATGCACAAATAGACCGATAAGAGGTCAAAGTGTCAAGAAGGGTGGTCCCACAAGGCGTCACCCGGGTCAACTAGGAAAGAACGCTCCGAGATAGGGTGCAAACGGAGCTCATGACGAGATCCTACATGGCAGAATGCAGCTCGCCATTAATCTCGTCGATCATGGGCGCGTCGCGTCGATGATACGCGCGCAAGCAGGGTAAAATGTGTTGCTTGTGGCGATGTACAGTATGCAGGCAAGATATCTTGGGCATGGTGGGTGCGCCGAGATGGCATGGAGTTCACGATGCGGTGTTCCATGGGACAAGCAAGAGTTGAGTGAGGGAGATTCCACGTCACGACTGGCAGCGCCATGCTGTCACTGTTTGTGTGATGTTCCTGGGGTCACCCTGTTTCAGCGCGACAGCAGCAGAGAAGGGGGCAGCGAGGGGAGAAGACTTTTCATCGACATCTGCACATCTACCATCTCACGACACAAAAGGTCGCCTACGCGAAAAGGTGACTCAAAGAAAGGATTAACTGCGGGCGCCCGAAGCTGTGCGCTGTGCGAAATAAACAGTCGTCTAAGTCGCCGTGGCTCATAGCCTCACACTACAAAATGCCCCTCGGCCCTCGCCCCAACCCCTCTTCATCCTCCCAAAATCCTCCCTCCTACGACAACCCATACCTCTCCTCCCCCGCATTCCCATCCACCCCTACCTCCTCCCAGATGCCGTATCCTCACCAATCATCCATCGAAAGTGGAACCACCGTCCTCGAGCCCGTCGAGCACCGCGACGACAGGTACAGTCCGGCGCAAGGTGTCATGTCTGATTACAGGGGCGCGTCCGGGGCGTATGCGCCGCACGACGAGGCGAGACATGGCGAGCAGGATGTAGGCCTTTTGAGCGCCAACCAGCCGAACGACGGGTACAGCTACGGAACGCCCTACGAAGAAGATCAAGAGCCGTACCGAGACCGTATCGTCACTGCCTCGCCATCTCTCGGTCCATGGGACTCTGCCTCTCAGCGGTCGCTACCGCATCATCCTACCGCATTCCCTCTGCCACAGGCGAATCTCGTACCTTTGGGTGGCGAGGGCAGTCAGATGGATGGGCACGTGGGCAAGAAACCGAGCTATAGCGGGCTGAGCTATATCGACGAGGATGGAGAGTATTATCATTCAGAGAGGATGCGCCCTGCGTCGACAAATTTGAGTTTGGCGAAGGGGACTGAGGATATGGAGATGGGTAATGTGCACCAGGCCTCGAGCTATGGCTCTGATCCGTACAAGGATCCTTACCAAGAGTCGCCCTACCCATATCCACCCCCACCCCAAGACGCCAATCCCTCAGGCTTTGCAAACTATACCACGCCAAGCAACTTGTACACCATGCTCCTCTTCCCTACAGGCCTGGATAGGCTACTGGCAATGGTCGGAATCAAGACCGGGGCTTATCCCATCGAACAGGCGATTGAGAGGAAGAGACGAGGGCTAGGCGGGCAGAGGATACCGGTTGCGACGTGGGCTCTGACTGCTGGTGCGTACAATCAGCCTATTGGGTTCTCTGCTGATCAACCATAGCCATGCTCGGAGTCATGATCTACGAAATGGTCCGCAACTACCAGGCTATGGGTACACCCATCGCCATCAAGCCCACGTTCAACTACATGATCGGTCCTTCGGCTGAAGTTCTCATCAATATTGGCGCCCGATTCCCGCCTTGCATGAAGAATGTCTCGGCATTGCCTGCGACTTTTGAACTAGCTTGTCTCAATGATACTTCAAGGTGAGCTCTTTGATTGAATGGCTTGAAAATGCTGACTCGAATGTAGCACTCCAACGACTTCGTGTACGATAGAAGAGATTTGCGGACACGGCGGCTTCAACGGCAACACCCCAGACCGCAAGTCGCCTCTTCCCCCCATTCCTCGACTTTACTGACAAACATTACTCAGAGTGGTGGCGTTTCGTCCTCCCAATCCTCATGCACGTCGGCATTATCCATTTCATCCTCAACATGCTCGCCCAGATCACCGCTGCTGCCCAAGTCGAACGCGAAATGGGTACCATCCCCTTCTTGATCACCTATACGCTCGGGGGGATATATGGTTTCGTGCTGGGAGGCAACTTTTCGAGAGTTGGGGTGCCTAGTGTGGGGGCGAGTGGAGCGTTGTTTGCGACTGTAAGTTGTTTAGTTGGGTGGTTTGGAGGAGGCTTGCTGACAGGGAAGTAGAATGCGTGCGTGTTGGTGGATCTGGTCTTGCATTGGAGGTATGAAGAGCGCCCGAAACTCAAAGCGTTCTTACTATTCCTCGAGTTTGCCATAGGTTTCGCTATCGGCTATATGTGAGCCACCCCCTATTTTTATCAAGGGCAGTAACTGACAATGTCTCAGCCCTAACGCGGTGGATGGCCTCGCCCATCTAGGCGGCTGGGCTATGGGCATCCTCTGCGGTATCATCCTCTATCCCTCCATCTCTGAGACGAATCGACACAAGTATATTGTGTGGGGATGCAGGGTGGTAGCGTTGGTGTTGGTTATCGTGGCGATGGTGACCACCATCAAAAACTTTTGTGCGTCTCTGGAACCCGGACCGATACCATGTTGGATACAAGCTGATAAAAGATCATACTACAGATACGGATGATCCCAATGCGGCTTGCGAGTGGTGCAAGTTCTTGTCTTGTATCCCGACGAGCTCCAATGAGCACTGTACCGGTACCGTGCGTTCATCCCACCCTTAGCATGCTCGTTCGTCAAAACTGACTTGAGGCTATAGGGTATCACCACCACAAATTCAACGACGACAACCAAGCGTTCTTGGGATCTTTTCTAGAGATGTGATTTGTGTGCCAAGGAGGAGATGAGGGGATCTTGAGGAGAGACTATCACCTGCTTGGACAATTTGACGACCTTTTTTGACGACCTTGTATATGAACTGACAATTCCATACATATCCTTATCCTTGTTATGATCTCTGCATTTAGATATAGATATACATAACCTTGCCTATGAATCAAATCACATGTGCTTTTACCCAGGTCACTCAACGACTGTGTTAGATCTCGAACTTACTTACGTAACGTGCCTGGTATTTCATGTTCTCTGCATGCTGCTGATTTTTGGGCAACGATATTCGTCGGCACCTCCGAACATCTCTCCACAACCGCCAGCATGTCCTCGCAAGGTATCCTCATCACCGCCTCCAAGGTGGCCACCCCGTTCAAGTCTGAACTCCTCAACGCCCTCTCCACCCCCCGTTTCGCGTCTCGCCCGCCCCATCTCGTCGGTATTCTCGCGACAAAAAAGGAGGACGCCAGGACATACGCCGAGTTTACAAAAAAGGCCTGCGAGCAGCTTGGTATCAATTATGAGCTGAGGCTTGTCGGAGAGGCTCGTGAGGGTATGGACGGCGAGGGCGTTGGAATTGAAGTCGAGGAGGCCATCCTTGAGGTGCGTAGAGCCGGTCGAAAGACGCACATATCCTGATCTCTCGAAGGCCAACGAAGATCCTGATATTGATGGGCTTATGGTCTACTACCCCATCTATGGTGGTCGTCAAGACCAGTACCTCCAATCCGTCCTGTCACCCCAGAAAGACGTCGAAGGTCTCAATCACCAGTTCCTCTTCAATCTTTACCACAACACCCGTTTCATTAACCCCTCCACTCTCCGCGCTATTCCCGCTTCCCACCTTGCCGAAGCCCTTCCCAGCAAGGGTAAGCCGGCCAACGACGATATCGCCCCAGAAGGCACCGTCAAGAGCATCTTGCCTTGTACACCTTTGGCAATCGTCAAGGTGCTGGAACATATCGGCGTCTACAACAAGCTGCTGGCTTATGGTGACCGCGCGAGGGGAAAGGTCATCACTGTTATCAACCGATCGGAAGTCGTCGGTCGACCCCTTGCGGCCCTCCTCGCGAACGACGGTGCGCGCGTCATCTCGGTCGACTTGGACTCTGTCGTCGAGTTCTCCAAGCGTCCTTCCACGGAAGATGACAAGAGACCTCTTGGTCAGCACCACATCACTACGCCTCTCCCGGATATGACGCTTGCCAAGGCGCTCAATATCTCTGATGTCGTCATCTCTGCCGTGCCCGTGGACAGCTTCAAGGTGCCCACGAAAGAGTTGAAGGATGGATGTATCTGTGTGAACGTTGCCGGGGAGAAGAACTTTGAGACCGATGTGAGAGAACGAGTAGGTCTTCCTTCCTTCCTATATACAGGTCAGAAACTGACAGTATCACAGGCTTCTATCTACGTCCCCTCAGTTGGTGTCATGACCATCACCATGCTCCAGCGAAACCTCTTGCGATTGTGTGAATACCAAGACATGATCAAGGAGCAGAGCAAGTAAGAGCTGCGTGCATTGTATATAAGAGGAAGGTGAAGGGAAGCGGGGGTTCATGTTTGTAGATATTGTCTTTACCTTTTGGGTATGCATATAGCATCTAGGTCAGAAAGATCAGACTGTCTTGTGTATCTTACATGCATGTCACGCCATACTGTTAAGAATATGCGTGTCATAACCTCTAGAAATGTGTTCATGTATGCGAAAGTTGGGGTTCACAGACACCCATTTTGAACAAGCACTCGTACTATATACAGATGAAAGTGTCCATTTTAACAGGAAGAGAATACCATATGTTACACGTTGAAACCCTGGGTCCGCAAGATCCTCGCCCATCTGTGCACTACGTCAGTGTCCCATTCCAGAATCGCAATATAGGACTCACTGCTCCCTCTTCAGATTTGCCTCCTCCAACTCCCGCTTCAGTTTCTGGTTCTCCAACTGCAGCACGTTCCTGTTCGCCTTGGTCACTTGGAGGTCGTTCCGCAGAGCCTGGAAAGCTTCGGTTTCTGGAAGCTGAGCATCGTTGAACATGCCGTCCAGTTCAGTGTTGAACGCTTCGTAGACAACATCAAGCTCGATCTGCGAATCCCCTAATTGGCGTTGTAACAGCTCATTGTGCTCTCTAGACCTGTGCAGCTGGTTGCTCATCGACACCATCTCCCGCGTTTTCTATCGGAACGGTCAGCATCCGATCAGTACCATGGAGACAGCACTCACCTCGTCATTCTCCCCCATGACCTTCCTGGCCAACTGCGCAGCCTGCCCCGCGTCGGTCTCCGCTTGCCTCAAGTGTCCGTCCACCCTCTGCACGATCTGTACGATACCGCGAGCACACTCGTCCATGACGATGGTGTCCATCTCTTTCTTGGACTGGGAGGGCTGGCGATGAAGAGAGGGGTCGTTAATGTCATGGTCGGCAATGCGCTATAAAAACGGATGAGACAACATGCCATAGCACAGTAAGAGATACTTACGCTCATATTCCGTTTGTGGGGTGATCTTGGGAGCGAACCTTGTCTGTCCATCTTGACCGAGAGTGACTCCTTGGACTTGACAGTGTCTTTGACCATCTGCTTCCTCAAGCTCGACATTTCAGATTTCAGCCGTTTCGTGGAGCCCCTGGCGTCATGAATCTAGATGACGTGAGCCTCATTTCAATACCCTTATCATTTTGCACTCACCTTCTTCAAAGTAGCGTCAACCGCGCTAACCACATCTTCATGCTCCTTCATCTCAATATCCTCTGCGCTCGTGGTCGCGACAGTATTGACAGTGTCGGCACTGGCCACGCTCGTGATTGAATGTTGGGAAGCTGATACTGTCCTCGAGTTCGCCAAGCCACTAGTCCGTCTGGGCGTACTCGCCCCCGACCTTTGCGCGCTCGTCCGTCTAATGACTAGGGGCTGCAAAGGCGTCTCGAGTAGAGGACTCTTGTTGAGAGAGGGAGAACGTTTACGCGGAGAAAGGCAGTCGGCAGAGTGCTGGCGTTTAATAGCAAGGGGAAGGTTGTGAGAGGTGGGAGTGTTGGTAGCTGGCGATGTATTCTCTTCGTCGCCCTTGAGAGGGATGGTCTCGCGGTTCAGGGAGATACGGCGGCCATTGCCCGAGACGATACGGAGGCGAGTGTGACCTGACCCGATAGCAGAAGGTGTCGACCCAGTGCTGACACTCGAGCTAGCACTGGATGCTGTCGCCAGAGGAGGGGGGTGGGGCTGAGGGCTCCTTGGTGCTGGGCCCCTAGGTCCAGAAGGTCGTGAGAGTGAAGGCTGCGAACTCAGCGTCGCCCCGTTGGGAGCGGGACTGGGGACTCTATGCGGGGAAGCCATCGAGCCCTCTGATCGTAGAGTCTGCGTACGACTGGGTGTCTTTCGAATGACGAGCGGAGCAGTATTCACCGCCAGAGAGGGTTTGGGCGTGGGCAGTGGTCGAGCTTGAGGAGTGGCGTCCGTCTCGGATGACAAGGGCCGGCGAGGAGACGGTGTTCGACCAGTTGCAGGTGTCGGCGAGAGATGTGGCAAAGGGGAAGGTGTCCTACTCGTGTTGGCTCTAGCCAACGGCTTTTCCGCCAACTCCTCGTGGCTTCGGCGCAATTCTGCCACACTCTTCGACCCCAGCTTGGCCGTTTTCATGGAGGTACTACTGGGTCGAGGGCTGAGAGAAGCAGAGTGGCTGTTCTGCCTTGCTACATCCAATCTCGAGTTCAAGTCCTTTTCGCTCTGCCCAAACTTTTCTACACCAGAGGGATATGGTGCCCCCGCAATCAACCCGTTCGATTCCGGGGAAGCCGGCATCTTTGAGAATCGCTTCTTGCTCGGCTCTTTCTCCTTCTCCTTTTCCTCGGGCCCTTCCATCGAACACAAACTCGTCTCCAATGTTGATGACCGGCTCATGGCGGGTCGGGAGCCTCGCTTCGAGCTAGAAGTGCTAAACATGTCGGAGCTGGTACCGCTTCGGCCAGAAACGCTGCTCGCGCCGAATAGATTCCGGGAGATCGTGTCGAGATTGAGCATCGATGGTCGGTATCGGTGGGTACCAGTGGAAGGGGTGGTCGGACAGGAAGTTGTGCCAGTGCGAAACTTGAAGATCCCGTGTTCATGAACTGTGGCAAGGTCAGAATTGAATTTCCAAGGGAAAGAAACGTACTCGTAGAAGCAATCTTTGCCCTCACTTCGCTCATTTCAATGACCGCCCTCTCTTCCTCTTCTTCGCCTGGGACAGAGTGCGCATATCGACAAAGCCCCCCGGCCATGGGTTGCAGGTAGAACGAGAGCTCTTGTCGGCGCGGGTCGAGAAGAAGCTCCGGAGCCTCCCCATCTTCATCGACATGAACAACCACCTTCGCCAAGCGCTGTCCTCCCCATGTGGACCTATCCCAAACATCCCAGAAACATCTCGCCCGCTCCAGCTGTGCACCCTCAAAAGCTTCTTCTTGTTCACTCTGCAAGACCTTGGGCACCGCCCTGTTCTCGGTGGAAGGCAGGATTTTGGCTCGCGCGAGAGCTTGAGCAGCCCAGAGGTTGTGGATGAACCGCATCTTGTCTCGCTTCGTAGCAATGGGATCAAGGGAGACGGAGTAGGGCGGGTGTACGGTAGAGTAGGAGCGGAAAGCGCGGCCGGACCAGCGGCCAGATTGGTCGACCGGTGGGTGTTCGAAAAAGAGGTGGAAATCACCGTTGCCGACATCCGACGCCATCACATCCAGCACGTCCACCTCTCCCTTGAAGCTCAGCTTGTCTCTCTTCCCATTGTTCTTCTCCTTGACTGCGATTCCACCTCCAGACTTGACAAGTCTCTGCACGTCGTCCGTCCCTGTGACCTTTCTTCCGCTTATCGATGACGATTGTCGTTTGACAATCATAAGCTTGTCATCAAACAAGAACAGAGTGCAGTGTAGAGGAGGCGTGGCGGAGTTGCTGAATTGGGGTGATTGGGGGATTTGGGAGCTGTTCGGCAGAGAGCCGAATCCCGGCATAGAAGGAGTGGAGGCAGTCGACATGGAGCCACGAGACATTGTCGACAGTGGCCGTCCATTGGGTGACTGCATTGTCGGGTATTCAGCTGGATTGTCCTCAACATCGATGGCGTCGATATAGTCTCGATTGTTGCTGAACAGCTTGGCCTGGGAAAGAGTCAGTAATGAAGATCAGGAAAACATGCAATTGACATACCGGGAAGTCGTCAATGTTCCTCTCCAGATTGTACATGACAGTAGCCCGAACAGTTTGAGGATCTGGTTCGCATCGAGCGATTCGTGAAGCAATCGCAATCGCCTCAAGGAGCTTGGCCCGCTGAGTGGACAATGGAGACATAGACTTGATCATAGCTATCCGTAATCAGCGCGACGAGCATGTATGGCGCAACAGTACTCACTTTGCCACAGGAGGGTATACCGGGGTATACGTTGAACAGGTTCCATCAAAAGCTCTCTCAGGCCGATGTTCCCAATGCCTGTGGTCTGGTATTTGGTACTCTGTAATGGCAAAATGAGCGCGCGTCACTCATGATGTAGACATGACAAACCTCGATAAAACTAGCAAATCCTGAAAACTTCTTCAATGACTCTTGGAAGAGCTTCTGAGATTCGTCCTGTTTGCTCAGATATGTCCTATAAGGATCAAAAGTTCGCAAAGTTTTGAACTGTCGTATGTCAGGGCCATGTCCCATCTACTGAGACAGACTTACGTGTTTCAAACACACATCTCCGACAGTGTCTTCCGCGCGTCCAGCCGCCAGCATCTCACACAGGTCGGTATAAAATGAATGACAAGCAGGGACGATTGCCTCGATATTGGCAAACATCGCCTTTGCCTCGTATGGCGGAATAAGTGCTTGATTAGGGTCCTTCGAGTACAAGCGTAGTCTGTCGGCATAGGCCTGGGTGAAGTCAGACTTCGGCTCATCAAGGTAGACACTGATATAACGCACAGTCTTGAGAGCATGTATTCTCGAGTAATAGCTCTTTTCCGTCCGTACCAGCTCGTCAATCAGGTTCTCCAATCGTTTCTCCATCTCGTGTCGCTTGGCCGCCGTCCACGCCGGCACTGCATCTTCCCGCTCTTCATCGTCGGCATCTGGAGGTCGTGAAAGCCGTGAGGGTGTTGTCGGGGAGCTCTTTGATGATGTATCGGGTGCTGGTAGTGTTGATAGTGGCTGTAAGGGCTCTCCCAGATGAGCAAGGAGGTTGGCGGTCTCTACATGACGTATCATGTCAACACAGTGTCTCTCAGTCTATCATCCCACCAACCTTCTCCTTGTTTCTCCACCACAACATCACACAGAAATGCTCTCCGTGTGACTTTGCTGCCGGTCTCCTTATCTGTTGACCGTGTTGAACTGTTGAGGTCGATGGCCTTTGGCGGTAATGGTGGCGGCAGGGGCTCTGCTGAGAGGTGTCTTGAGATGGGACGTGGCTTGGCAGGGGATGGGAAGGGGGCCATGGCGACAGTCGAGCTCGCCGAGAGAACAAAATGAGAAAGGGAGAATGGATGTGGATAGTTGAAATGGATGTTTTCGTTTGTTTTTGTTTTCGTGCACAGACAGTCGCGTCGTAGCGGGATCAAATTGTGTTACATAAGCAGCGGCATAGCCTCTTACAGCCACTGACTGACTTGGCTTCAAGTCTTTCTGGATATGCATATAAAACCCTCCTGTCTTGTTGTTACGCTTGGCTGCCCCTCCTAAAGCCTCGAATAGCATCCTTCGACCTCATACGCCGGCACGAACAGGAGCGTACGACAGACGCTTCGCGAGATCAAACCGCTCCTTCAGCAAAAGAACACCGCTAGACAATGTCCGACCTCGAAAACGAGCTCCTTGGTCTAGCCGAGGATGACCCGACCTACCACAAGAAGGGGAAGAGAAAGAGCAAGGCGTAGTATGTCCCGTGTATCAGTGTTGCGGATCACCGCTGATATAGCCCCAGCATTGAAGACTCGGACGAAGGGAGCGAGATGGATATGGAGATGGAGTCTGAGGATGAGGGCGATGCGCCTCAATCGCGCGCAAAAGAGCCAATGAAGAACCCTTACCCTTTAGAGGGGAAATATGTGAGCGAGGATGATAGAGACTAGTGAGTGTGCTCTTCCGATGTCTGATGGCATATTCTGAGCTCTGGTTGTAGCTTGGAAAACCTCCCGGAAATCGAGAGAGAAAACATCCTAGCTGGGCGTCTAGAGGAGATGCAGAGGTTCAAGGACTCGCAGGCTTTGGATGCGATGTTCAAGACTGCTCACGGCGGAGATGAGTCTGACGATGAGGATATGAGGGCTAGGAAAAGGCGCAAGCATACGAGCGTGACGGACAAGGCTTCCAAGGCTTTGAACGTGTTGAAGGACAGGCGTAAGGCCAAGGATGAGCGTGCTCAGCGCAGAGTGAGTCAAAGTCGGTCTATCAGGCGAGACTGTACTGACTTGCATAGTCTGCTGCACGCAAATCCTCCCGCCGCTCCCCTTCCCCAGGCGGCTCATCAGAAGAAGGCGAGATCCAAAACAATCGCCGATCCGTCTCCTACTCTCCCGAACGCTCGCTTTCTCCCGCACCCAAAGCATCAACGCTCAGTAAAGAAGATGAGATGGACACTATGCCTCCGAACAGGCTGGAGTTGGAAGGGGCGAGGCTGAGCAGGTATGAGCTGGTGGATATGATGCACAAGGACGGGTTTGAGGATGTCATTTCGGGTATGTTCCCCCACTTTCGATGGTATCTTGCTCACACATCATAGGCGCGTATGTCCGTCTCATGTCGCAAGACCGGGACGAGGTCGGCCGGCCCAAGTACCGAATCCACAAGATCATGGAAGTCGACACCAATCATCAATTTGGATCTTACAGTATTGAGTATCAGGGGAGACAGATCAAAGACAACAGGGCGTTGTTGTGCAAGTACGGGTCGGCGTCAAGATTATTCAGAATGGCAGACGTTTCGAATGGTCCTATCGAGGATGTGAGTATGGACCTCTTCTCGAAGCGCTTACGTTGACGTTCGTGATCCCAGACCGAGTTCCAAAGGTTTTCTTTGACGAATCAGGCCGATGGCGTCAAGCCTCCAAAGAGAAGTACTTTGAAGAAGAAGCACGAGGATATCAAGTCGTTGCGAGACCGTCCCATGACCAACGTAAGCTGCCTGCCGCAATTTACAACCTATACTAATCCCAACAGTCTGAAATCGACCGTCGCGTCGCCTCTCGCCGAGCCCAAGACTCATCCTTCGCCCGTGCCTCCACCCTCAAGATCCACCAGCTCATGAACACCCGAGACCTCGCTGTTCGCAGAAACGATCACTCCATGATCGACAAACTCAACGCCGACATCATCGCTCTTGGTGGTGACCCCGTTACGGGCAAGCTCCTCGCTGGAGAAGGAGAGCAGCTTGGACAAGATGATTATGACTTGAAGATTCAAAAGATCAACGAGAATAATAAGAGGAAGACGAAGGAGTCGATGATGAGAGCGCATCAGGCTGCTCAGGCGAGGAAGAAGGCTGAAGAGGCTGTTGTGAAGGCCAAGCTGTGAGTTCTGCCTCCTTGTCTAGTAGATCAAGACCGACGAATCGCTTTCAGTGCCGCCCAGAAACAAGCCGAAGCCAGTACAGCAGACATTGTCGAAATCCCTCAGGCTCCCCCAGCCTCCGGACAGAAAAAGGGCGAGACGCCTCAGCAGTATGTGGCGAGGACGGTTCAGCTGGATTTGGATCTTGGAGACTTCTAGGCGATTGTGCTCTCGACTGTGACTGATTGTCGTCTGATCTAGAGGCGTGGTAGTGATACGTAACATGCATTGATGTATCTCGGCCAAATCGTCCGAGTCTTACTTATCAAGCCACATTATGGAATCATGATTATACATGGCATTAGGAGCGGAAGGAATCTGTTCGGCAGCCCTTGCCGCCGGCCGGCACGTGAGCGGCTACCATCCAACATATACGCACCGGTCCGAACATCAACACCTCGGGAGATGGAGTGCCAAGAACAAACGCCCTTTTGGTGTTGCTTCTGAAGCTGACGAATGTTTTATGACAATGTTGAGGGATACGAGGGTCCTATCTCTCTTGCACTCTCGTTTCGGCATGACATGTGCAGAGAGGTCTAGTTGGTATGTACCAAAAATGGAATGAAAACCCGCTTTCATACAGTCGCCATTTACCAGAGGCAAAATCTCAACAAGCATTGCATTCATACTACCACCACGGTGGGTCAAGCAAATTGCAAACTATCTTGTCCACCGCTCCAAAGTCATAGACTGCCAAGGTAAACACCGAAGGCCGATTCACTCACTCGCATCGCTACCATTTCAGGGGTCGGGTGCCGAAGAAGGTCCCCCCTACCCTGGCAGTGACGTTGTGCTCTTGCCGCCTTATCGATAAGTGTAATCCTGCCCGCTGCTCGCGTCGGCCGTGTAATTGCCGTACCCGTACACCAATGTCGACCCCTGATGCAGCAAGCTCTCGGCATTGCATCATGATGCCTTTCAAGATGTTCGATACTGGTCATGGGATTTCATTGGGATGGCTTATGAGGTAGACAAGTTTCAAAATCTAGAGAGAACGTTGGAAAGACTTGCGTGAGATGCGGCGGCCGTCGGTACTTCTACCGATCCATCTATCTCCTCCCGATCAAAAGCAGATGCTGGAGTACATTCAACGCGACCAAGGAGATAGATGGTAAGCATGAGCATGAGCACACCTGGCTTCTATGAAGTCTGATTACTACTTGCATCCATCTCTTGAAGGGGTGCCACAAGCGGACCTGGCCGACCGCTCGGCAAGCCGCGTCAATCAGTCCGTCGCCTCTAACTTTTCCTTGTTCTGGTTCTTATTATCCATCCTTCCCTCTTTCAAGTCTCTATCCCCCCATGTCTCGTTTCGCCGGGCGTAAGCTCGATGCTATATGGTTCGCTTTCTGCGTAGTAAGTCAAATGCCATACTCTCATCCCTTCATGACCCGCACTGACCCAAGAATGAATACGCCTAGTTTCACCTCGTAAACCCCTCCCCCTCCATTTCCCCCGCTTCATTCCACTAACCAAAAACACAAAAACACACAGCCAATCTCAATCCTCCTAGACTGCCAATCCCTCTACCCCCCCTCCCTCATCCCCCTCCCCTTGAAAGAATTCATGCTCTGGTCCGCAGCCCTCACACGCGATCCCATCCTCCTCGGCGCGGCGCGCCCAGAGTTTGGATGGTTGAGGTGTTTCTTCTGGCTGGAGGCCGGGTTTCAGATACCTTGTTTTGCTATTGGGGCTTGGGGGCTTTACTATAGTGAGTCCAAAAGGGAGGGTGGAGAAGTAAAGCTGACGGGTGACGGGTGAATAAGATGACAAGCGAGTTTATCGTACGTTTCCCAATCCCCCCTCCCCCGTCCGATCTATACTATACTATACTAACGTTTCCCCCCAAAGCTCTGCTCATAGCCTACGGCGCATCAACAGCCACCACCCTCCTCCCCTGCCTCCAAACCATCCTCTTCCCCACTCCTTCCTCCATCATCCAGCCACCCCACACCACCGCCGAGATCGTGAGCCTGTTGTCAGAGTATGTCCCGTTTTTGGTGATACCGTTGGGGATGGCGGTGGATATGGGGTGGAGGGTGGTTAGGATTTTGGGGGAGGTGGATGGGAAGAAGAGGGTTTGATGGGTGGATGACGATGTCGATAAAGGTGTCTGTTGACGTGGGGTTATCGTAGACTCTTTGTAATGAGCCCATGACATCCTAGTACTGGTCCCTAACTGAACAATCACACAAAGAATGTAGGAAAGCGATCTGCTGTCAGCCTGACCCACCCACACACGCTGCGTCGAATTTCGTCCTGTACCAGCAAAGTCACAAGTCGTGTCGTGTATTCAAAGCACATTCATTTCCATCCCACCCCCATCCATCAATCCATTCATTGCCTTCATTCCAATCGCCTCTCCACTCTAATTCTGCTGCTTGTCTTGTTTATTCACACTTTGGTCATAAAAAGGGGAAATGTCGTCTCCACGTTAAAGGTTAAAGCACGAGAAACATTAAAATAGAAGAAAAGGTTTTGTTATTCACGTCCAAGAAAGAAAAAGAGGTCACACTTGTGAGATTAGAGCTGGGGTAGCTCGTCTCTATCTACAAGCGATCATCTTAGAGGGCCTTCTCGTCTAATCCAAAAGTCAGCTTGCTCCCTAGAAAAGGTAGACAGGGACGTACGGGCGAAAGAAGAGGGAGCAGCAGTGGCGGTGCTGAAACCAGTCTCCTTGGCCAAGGGGTCGGTGGTACCATAGTTGGTCTGGGACTTGGACTTGACGTTGCCAATGACGGGTCGGAGGACGTGGTAGTAGAGGGTCTCGGCACCTCGGGTAGCGGGGAGCATCACTGCAAACACATCAGCTTTGGCAAAACACAAAAGAGAGGGGACATACAGTAGATGGAGAAGAGAGTCTTAAAGACAAAGTACATGGGAACCCAGTAAAGGACGGCCCTCAAACCCAAGCTCTCGATCAAGTTCAAAGAGCCAAAGACGACCCAGTAGGTCAACCACTGCTTGTCGTCGTTGGCCTGGGGAGACTCGATGGCGAGGATGGAAAGGTAGGCGGGGAGGGCCCAGCCGATGAGGTTGGAGATGGGCTGGGCGAGGCCAAACATGTTGAAGAAGATGAGGACGACGGAGCTGGAAGAGGGTTAAGACATGTGGGTGGTGGATGTGGGGGGACTCACGAGACACCGAGGGCGATGACACCGTAGGCCTTGGGGACCTTGGTCTGGGTCTCGAGTTGACGGAGGATGGGGTACTTGTTGAGCTGCGACGCGGGGAGATAAGAAAACGGCACTAAAACTGCGCGCAGCGGGACATACCTCGGCGTCAAGAGCGCTGACCTGCCCGTGGGCAACGGCGAACGCCTGCTGGGCGTAGGGGTTGTTGAGAAAGTTTTGCTTGATCTGGTGGGATTGGGGAGAAGCCATCTGAGAAAAAAGACAAGTGTCAGCGCGATGACATAAGTCGTGTGACGTGATGGATGGTGAAAATGAGAGGAGGGCATGGTTGTGGCGTGGAGATGGGAGGCAAGGTGGTGAAAAGTGATGCACGAGGCTCCGGGGCTGGTAGAGAGAGGGTTGCGAGCCACGCCCACCGCCCACCAGCGAGACAAAGGTCGGTCTGCGCGGTTTTCGCGGCCCGTCGATAGCGACGAGTGTCTCCCCGCCGTCCCGCACTCCGCCACCCGCCAGCTACAGCAGCCAGCTATAGCTGGTGCAAGGGTGGCAAGTAGAGCGGTGATGGGTACTGGTGGGCATGGAGCGTGGGAGATGGATGTGCGCCGCCTTCCCATCGCCGCCGAGCCCACCCCCCCCCCCGCTCAGCGAGCTGCGTCCCCCCCCCTGCTCACTGCCCCCTGCAGCCAAGCTAGAATGTACTTACGTTGTCTATGTGTTGTGATGTTGGGTGATGAAAGAGAGAAGATGAAATGCGGCGGGGGTTGGGCTGCCGTTTCGTCATCGCCACACTCTCCCGCGGGATTACGGCGTTACTGTCGCGTGCCCCCCACGTGGCCACGCGTCGCGTCTAATTCGCGCGGCCTCCCTCCTTGTCTGCACACGCCATGGCCCTCTCCCCGCGCCTCCCCTCTCCCAACACATTCCCCCCCACTTACCCTCCACGCGGCAGACAGTCCGGCCTCACAGCGAGGAGCACACAGATCCTCGCCCTGCGCTTCGGATGGGTCGTCCTCGTTATTTGGTATGAGGTGAGTCAATACCCTTGGAGATGGTACAAGCTAACTAATTGTGTATAGGCTGGAGAAGTAGGCTTCTATAATCAACTGGCGCGTCTATATACTAATCCCACATCAGTTCTTCCACTCTCTCTCAACATGCCGCTTCCCCGACTCTGCCCTTCGCCAGGCCTACCCCAACTCCCCAGCCCCCTCCCACGTCGTCCTCCTAGCCGATCCCCACGTGCCCCACCCCGTCCTCTCCTACCCCGAAGGATCATACGAATGGGTCAGCTGGATACGCCAAAACATGGACATTCTCTTCATGAAGAAGAGCTGGAACGTCGTCATGCGTCTCGGCAGGGTAGACGGCGTCGTCGTCGTGGGTGATATGCTGGATTGGGGCAGGGGCGTCATGGATGAGGCCGAGTACAAGTCGTATGTCGGCCTCTTCCGGTCCATCTTTCAACTCCCAACGTCGACCCCGATGCACTTTGTGCCGGGCAACCACGATATACCACTCGGTCCCAATCGCCTCTTTTCACCAAGAGCCCGCGCTCGGTATGCAGAGTACTTTGAACCCCCGAATCAGGTCGTATCGATAGCCAACCATTCGCTGGTCATGCTCGACTCGGTCGGGCTGGTGGAAGAGGATTACCGGCATTATGCAGCAGAGATGCAGTTTGGAGAGTGGGATAGTATTGAAGGAGGCGTCATTGAATTTGTAAAGGATCTGAGAGAACGCAAGTTGTTTCTTTTTTGCTTAAAGGACCATGCTGACGAGAGTAGACCGGCCGCCGGGACCTACTATCCTGGTATCGCATATACCTCTGGCCCGGCCTGAACGGGCGACATGCGGACCGAATCGAGAAAGAGGACGGATATCCAAAGGTGCCGGACCTGGTTATCAAAACCTGTTGGGTAGCAAGACCAGCAAGTTCTTGCTCGATGCCATCAACCCCGTTGTCGTCTTCAGGTGAGCCTTCAGGCTATGCGGTGGGACATGATCTAACTCGAAATAGCGGAGATGACCACGACTACTGCGAACACACCCACGCCGGAGGCGTCAAAGAAGTCACCATCAAATCCTTCTCCTGCTCCGCCGGCATCCGCCGACCAGGCCTCCAACTCCTCTCCCTCGTACCCCCCGAAGGCCCCCATCCCCCAGGCGGAAACCTGCTCCCTCCTACATACGCCGACCGCCCGTGTTTCCTGCCCGACCAGCTCGGTGTCTACTCGCGCGTCTACCTGCCTCTCGCAATCTTGACGGCGTGTTATCTGTTCCTTACCAACCTGCGTTCGGCGTGGAAGCGGTGGGACAGGAGGGGTAGTGTGCCGTTATCAGACCTTAAAGCGCGGTCGAGCCCGGCGATGAAGAGTTCTGAAAACTTGCAGCCGCTCTCATCCTTTTCAACCCGGCGAAACGCCCCCAACTCGCTCAACCTGCCTTCCCGCAAATCCGCGTCCCACCTCCCCCTTTCAGCGTCTTCAGCCCTGTCGTCCTCCGTCCCCCGGCCCGTCAGGCTGAATTCGACGCCGAATTACGCGTTTGCCGATGGTTCACGCTCAGTAAGCAGCAGTGCCCCCGTATCGCCCTTCAGCTCCCCCCGGCCATCCATCGTCACCAGATCGGATACAGATGAGAAAGACTTTGAAGGCGGGGGGAGCAGTACACCCTCCTCCATGTCACGGCGCTCGTCATACATCTACATGGGCGGGAACAATGCGGCGAACGGGTCGGGGTTGGGCGTTGTGCTGCCGGATTCGCCGTATCTCGCTACACCGTCGACGGGGGGGTTGGGCTTGACGACGCCGAGCTCGGCAGGGTTCGGCGCTGTGAAGCGCGTATCGAGCTCGAACCTCTCTTCCCTCAACCCCAACGCCCCCGGCCCCATCCCCATCTCTACACCCACAACCCCCCGTGCCCCCTCAAACCGCCTCCCCCATCACTCTTTCGGCGCGCCGACCCCTAAAGCGTTCAACCAACACCCCGTACTATACACATTCGCCTCCTCCCCGCAGACGTTTGTGAGGCAGTGGGCAGAGAGGGCGAAGGGGTTTGTGAGGTGGGGGAGGAAGGCGAGGAATGGGGTGGTGGGGAAGAGTTGGAGGGAGGTGGTTAGTGTGGCGTGGGTGGTGGGGGTTGTTTGGGTCGGTGTGAATGCGTTGTTTTTCTTGGGATAGTGGGTCAAGGACAATTTTGTTGGGGAGATTGTTGAGAGTATTGCAATTTGTATTGTCTTTGTGTGGCATCTTGGAAAAGCTTGCATGGCATGGCATCTTGCATACATGGGTTATCATTACCTTGTCAAGACTGTTGCTGCACGAGAATAAAGATACCATGCGTCAAAATATGACTCAACGAAAGGATCGCTTGTAATCGTTTATTCCGAATTCCTAATCAGTGCCTTGATAACACTAATAATCACGTCACAACTTTCTTCGCCGCCGGTCGGCTTGACCCGACCACCGTATTTTGATCTCGGACAACTTTTTTTGACTCTTCGTTGCCTCCGTTCTTGTCCAGCTTTACCAAACGCCACTACAAACAAGATACAATCCGGCATGTCTTCAAACTCCAAATCTCGACCATCCTCGGCATCCCGAACCCCTCTATCAACCCTCGACCACACCCTCGTGCCCATGCCATCCCGCACACACCCAGACCGCGCAGAAGCCCTCGTCTCGCTCTCCATCGCCCTCATCGACTCTGCCGTGGATATACTCGAAAGTCATATCAGTACGGATGAAGAGCTGTCGAGGGATAGTGCGTTGTTACCTGGGGGGACGGTGGGAAAGCATTTTAGACATGCAAGTCGTTCTCCGACATGATGGAGTGAATGCTGATGAGATGTAGGTCATTGAATCGTTTAGAGCTTTCCTCTTGAACCTCTATGACAACCCCAGACCGCTCTCAGAGGTACCAGAGATCAACTACGACAATATCCTACCTACCACCCGCCGCCCCATCGCCCGTTCGCTCCCGGCGTGTCGGCAGGCCATGAGGCAGATCAGCGATGATCTTGCGGCATGGAGTGAGATCTGCAGACGGCGGGGCAGTGCGGTGGGGGGAAGTGGGGTGGAGGGGAACCCTGCGGGGCTGGGGGGGCAGGAGGCGGAGAGGCGGGATGGGCTGGTGGATGAGATGGATCGGATGGTACATGTGGTTGCTATAACGCCTACAAAGCAGGAGATGGGGAGTACTGTGGGGCGAGAAGTATGTCTTTGGCGCTCTATTCGATGGAGGTGCTTACAGAGGTGCAGCTATGGTACTGCTCGCTGCATTCCATCCATCATTTTTCAATGTTGCGTACCATTGCGGTGTACGAGCTGGCAAGTCTATCGAGCTTGAATCGTCCCTTGACTGACTCTGGGAGCTAGAATCTGAACCTGCCAGTGGAGTTTGGCACAGCACCTTCGACACTGCTATACCGCGGCTTGTCCTGGAAACCGCCGACAGACGGTCAGACGGTCAAAGTCATTCGCACCAGTAAACTCTGATCCTGGCATCACTTGACGATATCACGATTCTCATGACCACAGTACCACCTTTATAGTACACTCCATGCATGTCTTGCTCTCTAGAAAGTCTCCCTCTCTACGCCATACACCTCCTTGCCAACCTTCCACCACCCACCCTGCTCACCCCCAATGGCAAACTTGCCAGCATACTCCAACTCTAGCGGGTGCAACCTCTTGCCCACAATCACAATCGAGTGCAAAGGTCCCCCAAACTCTTCCTCGGGCAAAGCGGCAAGCTCGGTAAGCGTACCAGAGATGATCTTTTGCGTGGCAGTGCCCACTCGCGAGAGGGAGATTGCCAGTGTCTCGGCGGGGGGGAGCAGGGTGGGGTAAGGGTCGGTAAAGTCGTCCTCGTCTTCAGAGTCAGAGTCGGACTTTTGGGGAGCGGGTTTGTCGGAGGGGGGTTTGGGGGCGGGGTGGCGTTTGGATTCGGTGTAGAGGATTTGGTTGAAGGCTTGGGAGGGGGTCATGAAGCGGGGAGGTTCGTAGATCAGACGGCCCCTGGCGATTGTCAGTATTCTTCCTTTTGCAAACCTCGACTCTCTCCACTAGCTCCATATCCCTTCCATCCTCCTTGTCCCCTCTCTCCTTCTCGCCGGCAACCCTCCCCCGATTTTCGCGCAAGACAAAACTCACCTCGCCATATTCTCTTCACTCTGCTCCCTCACTTTGATATCCAAAAGCACCAGCGTATGCACCCCAATCTTCAAATTCTCCTCCAACCTCGGGTACCAACTGTCCGGCTTCCAGCTGTCCGTGTAAAACACCATACTCAGCGTTTGTCCGAACGAGTACATTTGCAAGCCGGTGGAGCCGAGGGCGGTAAGGATGGAGGCGTTGTGGATGACTGAAGTGGGGATTTGGAGGGATTTGGCGCGGAGGAGGAGGTCGGTGTGGGTGGTGGCTCTAAAGTCAATCCTCAGCTCTGATTCCCAGCGAATGCGAAGGGACGTACCCGAGAGGATCACCGACGACCAAAAACGCAACGTCGACCTTGTCGGCATCTTTCAAAATTTCATCGGCCTCGAGTTCGACAAGCTCTCTTGTAGCGGTGATGACTGGCCGTTCGTAGAATGCTTCGAGCTTTTCCTTCTCGACCATGAGGATGGAGGTGTAGGATTCGAGATAGACGCGCTCGCATCCTTTCACAGCTTCGAGTCCCTTGACCGTGATGTCCTTCTCGTCGGAAAGACCGAGTCCAATTACGTAGAACATGGCGAAGGTGGGCTTGGACCAGGTTAAAGACAATGGAAAGAGTATAAGGTGAACTCTTGAAAACAAAATTCTGCTATCTTATCATTTAATTACGAGTTAATAATCGGCCAATGCAAATAATCAACATACACGCGATACTCTATTTCATGCCCACTTATGGCTCGCTTATCGTAGACACAGGGCTCCATGACATACGTATAGCAGAGACATTCTATCGGAGTGCTCGGCTAGTGAATCCAGTGAAACACTTCGGAAGTCGGCTTCAAAAATGAGAGATCTCTACGGGAGAGAGAGGGAGAGACGGTGGGGAGTATGGATAATGTGGCGTTTACGCCGAGTGTGATAGTTGCACTATAAGGCAGCGGAAAGTGGTACAGAAAAAGCGGTCGATGGACAGCTCACATACGGTCAACGTCGTGCAAAAAGAGGATCATCTCATACCCTCAACAATACCATGATACCGACGCGACTTTCAGAAAGGAAAGAGAGGCATCTCGCATCATGTGACGTGAGAGGTCAACCTAGTAGTATGTGCAAATGGCGATAAAAGAGGTCAGGTCTTCTAAGCCTCCTTTCTCGCATGGTTCGTTGAGCTATCGACATGTGAAAATGACGCCAGACTTTCCCATGGCATACAACTTTCCCATGGCATACAACTTTCCCATGGCATACACACTTCCCACATATCTTGATATGTGAAAATGGCGCCAGACTTTACCATGACATTACAAATTTCCCACATATCTTGATTTGTGTTTCCCTATATAATCAGTCGTTGAAGAAACAGACAGAGAGTGCCTGGCCCCGAGAGAATACACTACTACTACTCCCTACAGATAGACAATCCCGTATATCATGCCCACCATGCCCGAAGAAGAGAATTATACCCGAACCACGGATACCCAATCTGCCACGGCCGCCAGTGCCGCCACTGAGCGCTCCACCATCCCCACCCAGGCAAACCGTATCGTCACATCCTTCATAGCCACACTTGACAAATATGACAGCACGAGCCCACAGGAGGAAAAAGAACGAACCCTCCTCCGCCCGCAGTCTCGGGGCAATATCGAGCGAGACCTGTTCCAAGCCGTTAGCGCGACTCTGGGAGCCGAGAACAGCCGACTGGAGTCCATGGGGAAGACGGCGGGAAGTATGGATAATGTGGTGTTTACGCCGAGTACGATTATAGCAGGAGGCGTGGAGGATCTGCTGGTGGTAGGATATCTTCATGGTGAAGGCTGGATGGGCAATGCGCCCCTTTCGATCAGGCACTCGAAGTAGTAGACGTATAGTAGCGGAGGAGGAGGGGACTTTTTTGAACGATAGTCGGTATATATACTAGGCACATTTGACAGTGTTCAGTATGCATTTTTTATGATGGCTGAGGTGGTCTGTATCTTATCACATCATTTCCACAGTCATCGTAATCTTACATTGTCCTAAATCAACACATCCACCTCATGTTCTGTGGCAACGTCCCAGTGATCTAATGTGAGGAAGAGGTCAAGTCGTATTTCTCAGGCTCATTTTCAACCCACAGTATTTCCAGATTACAGACGCTGCTCTTCGAAGAATGATGAGGTAACACTGCATCGTCAAACGTCACTCTTCTGCCTAATACAGACTCATCAGAGACAGAGATTTGTTAATACCTCAACCAAGCACTGCTCGACTCCTCGTGCTGTGATTAGTTATGCAGATTGGTCAATGGAGACGCATTCTGTGAATCGTTGCATGTAGAGCAGGATACTATAAGGCAGCGGAAAGTGGTACAGAAAAAGCGGTCGGTGGACAGCTCACATACGGTCAACGTCGTGCAAAAAGAGGATCATCTCATACCCTCCACAATACCATGATACCGACGCAACTTTCAGAAAGGAAAGAGAGGCATCTCGTATCATGTGACGTGAGAGGTCAACCTAGTAGTATGTGCAAATGGCGACAAAAGAGGTCAGCAGGTCTTCTGAGCCTTCTTTCTCGCATGGTTCGTTGAGCTATCGACATGTGAAAATGACGCCAGACTTTCCCATGACATACAAATTTCCCACATATCTTGATTTGTGTTTCCCTATATAACCAGTCGTTCAAGAAGCAGACAGAGAGTTCCTGTCCCCCAGAGAATACACTACGACTACTCTCTACCGATAAACGATGCCGTATATGATGCCCACCACGCCCGAAGAAGAGAATTATACCCGATCTACGGATACCCGATCTACGGATACCCAATCTGCCACGGCCGCCAGTGCCGCCAGCGACGCCACTGAGCGCACCACCATCGCCACCCACGCAGACCGTATCGTCAAATCCTTCATAGCCACACTTGACAAAGATGACCGCACGAGCCCATACAGCGAAGAAGAACGAATCCTCCTCCGCGAGCAGCCTCGGGACAATCTCGAGCGAGACCTGTTCGAAGAAGTTAGCGTGTCTCTGAGAGCCGCGAACAGCCTACTGGAGTCCATGGGGAGGACGGTGGGAAGTATGGATAATGTGGTGTTTACGCCGATGTCGATTGTAGCAGGAGGCGCGGGGAATATGCTGATGGAAGGAAATCTTCAGGGTGAAGGCTGGTTGGGCAATGTGCCCCTTGTGGCCTCTTACGATCGCGCCCCCTAGTCGTAGTAGACGTAGTAGCGGAGGAGGAGGAGATTGTGACCTTTTTTAGACGAAAGTCGGTATATACGATAGGCACATTTGTCAGTGGTCAGTATGCATTTTTGTGATGGCTGAGGTCAGATTGCTGGTCTGAATAGCGGGGAGTAGGATAGGCTGCGAGGTCCCACTATTATGAGCCAACATGCACTTCCAGCTTTCATTGAGGACTGTGGGATGTACTCGCGCATGAAGCCTTCTTGAATATTACATTCAACTCCCCTGTAAACGAAGTACGCGCTTTTCTCCATCTGTTATTGTGAATGTATTCTTTCATGAACTCTTCTATCTTGTCTAGAAAACGGAAGTTTTGTGGGATTGACGAGCTGTCTGGGGGATACAGGAAAGGACAAGTCATGAATGGACCGTCCGGCAAGTAGCTGAAGCGTGGCGAATGGATCTTGAGGAACGCCGATGCTGGTTGCGTTCTTTCTTGATCCCATACTTATCGCTTTGCCCCTATATCGTTGGAGCCATATAATAAGGAAAGACAATGATAGTCGAATAATGCATCAATGTAAAGGAAGGCCTTGATCATAATTGAACTACGCTGGAAGACTATACATACTCGCATTCTGAGATAGAGAGGGGCCGGTAGTATCGGAAAAGCCGAGGGCGCTATTTCGCCATGGTCTGAACCGAATGTCGTTCTGTTCGCCATACTGTTGGGACGTGTTGAGTCCGAGCTATGTCTGCCCAGATTCATATCGACTTTAATATTGTATCCATTTGCATCACCGTAATCGTGGATTGCAGAGGTAGGCAGTGCACGATGGAAGACGAAATGACCCCACTGCACTGTCCGAACACCTCCGGGCTACATCTTGGCGTCGCGAAGGCGCGCGCTGTGAGAACATGGAACCCTATACTCATGATTTCAATTCAATATGTACATATTTCAGAATGTCCTGTGGAGAGAAGAAAGGTTTTTGAATAGACCAGAAGCTGCTCTAGGAGGGGTCTTGTGCCGCCGGGGAAGTCCGTCACTCGACGCGGGTAGTAATGAGACCCCCTACTGAAGTACACAGTATATAGACGCAAATTTGTATTCTCTCGTCTCTGATGGAAAACGAAGGGGTGGCTACGTGATTCGGAGAGTGCGATCTTATCCAGTGCTGTACATGTTGGGGGGCTACGGTGGCAGCAGACAGCAGAACAGTGCGAGAACATGAGGCGGTGCCCGGAAGCCATGATGACCTCTCGGAAGGCCGAGCAGTGAGGGTGTAGCAACTTGCAGAGGGCTTCTATTTTCACCACGCCCTTGCATAGGGGTCTATGGAACACGGAGCCAATAGCAGTAACCTGCAGGCCTAATGTCTGTGCATGTTCATGAGTCAATTATGGGCCAATTCAAACGTCAACCCTCCCTCCTCCTGCCTCGTCATCGTCATCGGGATCGTCATCATCGTCGTCGTCGCTCTCCATAGCCTCACTGTCATCTGTGTCCTCTTCAGCGCGATTCTTCTCATTGAGCAGCGTGTCCATCTGATCCAGACAAGCCCCAACCGCACGTTGTGTCACAATCTATTTCTGTACACGCAACCTTTTTCTCTTGGTGGCATCGAATTATCTGTGCTTTCCATTAGCGTTTTGATGGGCAATCCACCGGCCGATACGTACGTGGCTTCTCAGCTCTGCACCGGTCGCACACATCCTCGCACACCCTTTTATCGTACACGCCACTGTTTTTTCTTGGTGACACGACTTGACCTGTGCTTCCCATTAGCGTTTCTATGAGCTATCCACCAGCCGATACGTACGTGTTGGTTCAAGGTGCCCATATCCACAAACATCTTCTCGCATCCTACGCCTGTGCAGGGTACAGTTTTCTCTTGGTGACTCTGTCTGATCTGTGCTTTCCATTAGCGTTCTGATGAGCAATTCACCGGGCGATACGTACGTGATTCCTCACCCTTTGTTCACTCCCGTACTTCTTCGTACACCCATCGTACGTACACACCACCGTCTGTGGTCCGTGGATCTCGACCTCCTATGATTTTCATTTAGCGTTTTGATGAGCAGTTCCCCAACCCGTACGTACGTGACGATCCCGGTCATCCTTCCTCACAAAGACCTTGCCACAAAGAGAACACTTGTGGGGGGCGCGTTGGGGCTTCTCTAGCTCCCAGAAGGAAAACGTCTCTTGAAGGGGATCATGGGCGTTGGTTCCCACGTAGTTTCGTGGACCATTGGCCCAAAACGTCCTATGCGTACGCGTACGGCGAGAGTTTGGAGCCCGGTAAATGGTGTCACCAGACGAGGATGACGATGACGGCGACGACGACATCTCATCAGACGAGTTGGACGACGGCTATGTGAAGTGCATTGAAGCGGAAGAGATGGCTCGGAGCAGTGTTCCCGTCGCAGAAGACGACTTCTGGTTGGCCTACCTCATCAACCCCCTCGAAACCCACGCATCTCGCCTGGGCCTAAAGGCAACCCCCTTGCCCGATGTGACACACGAGCGCCTGGCGGAGCTCCTGGACTTCGTCCTTGGGAGCAAGCGCCTGAACTGTGTATGGACTCTCTACCCCATGTCCAAAGAAGTTCGGAAGCGGCTGCTTGGGCTTTGGGCCGTCTACATGCCATCGAACGTGCAAGCGCTCCTGGCAGGCCAAGAGCCCCCATCCATCGATGAAATCCGTGCAATCGTCGATGCGAACGGTATGTGTTGCAATGAGGACGGGGACCGCTTAGACGAGCTGGAGGGCCGCGGCGAGGCACAAAATCGTTCTCTTGGGGCCTACTGGAAGGTGGCGTTGCCGGAAGAAGATGCCGACGAAGACGATGCCAATGACCCCCACCCGCCCCTGCCTGTACTCCTGTACACGGGACAGACGGCGACGGTCAAGCCCACTGGCAAGACGATGGGGTTCCGAGCGCGATGGAGAGAGCATGTGAGGGATGTGTACGAACAGCGACGATGGCGGCGAAAGCCATCCGATAGGCTTCTTGTGACTTGATGAATGCCTTTGTAAACTGACTGCACGCCTGTTAGATCGTTCAGGGCTAGAGCGTCATTGAACTCACCTGTCTCGACCAAGCACTCTATCGCGGACGTAAACATCCCTCGCATGTGTCCTCCATCGCGTTCTGAACCCCATCGACTTGCCAGTGGGCTTGACCGTCGCCGTCTGTCCCCTGCACCCCTCCATCTCACACGGCACATTCTTTCCTTCATGAACTAACCTCATCTGTGCTTTCCATTAGCGTTTTGATCGGCAATCCACCGGCCGATACGTACATGTTGCTTCATCTGTGCATTGCTCGCAGACATCTTCCTGCACCCCTCTATCTCACACGGCACATTCTTTTCTTCATGAACTAACCTCATCTGTGCTTTCCATTAGCGTTTTGATAGGCAATCCACCGGCCGATACGTACATGTTGCTTCATCTGTGCATTGCTCGCAGACATCTTCCTGCACCCCTCTATCTCACACGGCACATTCTTTTCTTCATGAACTAACCTCATCTGTGCTTTCCATTAGCGTTTTGATAGGCAATCCACCGGCCGATACGTACGTGTGTTTTCAACTTCGATTCCCTCGCGCACCTATACACACAACCATCATGCTCACATACAATCGTCCTGGGTCCATGGAAATCGACATTCTATGACTTTTCCTTTAGCGTTATGACTGGGCACTTCACCAACCCGTACGTACGTGAATATCCAGGCACGATTTACTCGTAAAGACCTTGTCACAAAGGGAACACTTTGGGTAGGGGCGCTGGGGCTTGTCCAGCTCCCAGAAGGTAAACTCCTCTTGAAGGGGATCCTGGGCGTTGGTTCCCACGTAATGTTGAGGACCGTCAACCCAGAACGTCCTGTGTGTACGGGTGCGACGAGAGTTTGTCGCGTGGTAGACTGTGTCGAAAGCCTCGTGCAGGACCGCCTCGCTAAGCCTGGCGAAGAACTTGACGGCGTTGCGAAACGGGATGTTGAGCTCGGTACCTTTCGGTACCGGAACAGCGACGATGGCGGCGAATGCCATGCGATATTGTCGTTGGGACTTCATGAATCTTCTCGTGAAGAGACTGCACGCCTGTTAGATCGTTCACATCAAGGCTAGAGCGTCATTGAACTCACCTGTCTCGACCAAGCACTCTATCGCGGACGTAAACATCCCTCGCTTGCATCCTCCATCGCGTTCTGAACCCCATCGTCTTGCCAGTGGGCTTCACCGTCGCCGTCTGCCCCGTGTACAAGAGTACAGGCAGGGGCTCAACAGCTCCGACGTCTTCCTCTCCGTCCTCGGCATCGTCTTCGTCGTCGGCTGCTACTGGGAACGCCACCTTCCAGTACGCCCCAAGAGAACGATGTTGTGCCTCGCCGCGGCCCTCCAGCTCGTCTAACCGGTCCCCGTCCTCATTGCAACACATGCCATTTGCATCGACGATTGCGCGGATTTCATCGATGGATGGGGGCTCTTGGCCTGCCAGGAGCGCTTGCACGTTCGAGGGCATGTAGACGGCCCAAAGCCCGAGCAGCCGCTTTCGAACTTTTTTGGACATGGGGTAGACAGTCCAAAAGTAGTTCAGGCGCTTGCTCCCAAGGACGAAGTCCAGAAGCTCCGCCAGGCGCTCGCGTGTCACATCGGGCAAGGGGGTTCAGGCGAGATGCGTAGGTTTCGAGGGGGTTGATGAGGTAGGCCAACCAGAAGTCGTCTTTTGCGGCGGGAAGACTGCTCCGATCCATCTCTTCCGCTTCAATGCACTTCACATAGCCGTCGTCCAACTCGTCTGATGAGGTGTCGTCGTCGTCGGGGCAGTCATCGTCATCCTCGTCTGACGAGATGTCGTCGTCGTCGTCGGGGTCGGAGTCAGGCTCGTCCTGGGTGATTGCAACGGGTACCGAGGCGATGGGAGGGACGTCGGGCTGCTTCAAGCGCGGGAGGATTCTGATGGAGGCGGATCCAGCTTGTGTTTCATTGACGAGGCGAAAGGACCGACCATGTTCGGTTGATCCCCTGTCACTCTCAACTTGTTGGCGGTGAACTTTTGGCTTGTCAGCGATGTCTGGGGCGAAGGGGCTACCGGAACGTACGCCGTGTACTTCCATGGAGGAAGTTGCCACTCTCTTGGCGTTGTTTTCGGCGGGTGCTTTGGGCAGGTTCCAGGAGGATGGCTGGGAAGCCGCAGAGGAGGGGGTGGTGGGTGTACCAACTTTTCAGCTAATGGGTTCCAGTCAGCACGACCCTGGGATGACACTGAGAGACTGACGCTGGTGTGCTTGTTATGGGTGGATTGTTGGAAGAAGTGATAAGAAAGAAAGAGAAAAAGATACAAGTCGGTGGGGGGAATGTGGGAGAAGGGCGCATCCCAGTAGTCCAAGCGGGAATTACTCCCGCGCTCATCATCCCAAAGGACGCGAGAGGGCGAGGGATGTGCTAGTGATGTGATGGATGATGGACGAGCAAGTGAGGCCTCTGATGATCCCAGCGATCGCCGGCGGGCGCAAAGAACTCGGCTAACACGGCGCACCTCGGTAAGCCGCATGTGTTGACGACGATAGGCTCAGAAGGTCAAGTGCACCGGATCACCGAGTGTATCGAGAAAGAGAAAGCCAGGTATATTATCGCATAGCATTCAGAGGGTTTCGTCGATCTCGACCATGGCTCCGTTTCCAGTTCATAACTCAATGAATTACAACCCGTCTACACGGTCTCTTCTCGAAAGATTCAGGTCTATACCCACAAGCGTACTGAAGCAGCAGTAGACTAGTGTTGTATTGGCGGGGTCCAATGATGTTGGTATGCTAGAGCGACATTAGCAGGCTCAAACGGGTCTGAATTCAGGTGCTTCGGGTGAGGCTTCTACTGGGATGTCTGTTGTGGTCCTAGGTGCAAATGGCGACAAAAGAGGTCAGGTCTTCTGAGCCTTCTTTCTCGCATGGTTCGTTGAGCTATCGACATGTGAAAATGACGCCAGACTTTCCCATGACATACAAATTTCCCACATATCTTGATTTGTTTTTGCCTACATAACCAGTCGTTCAAGAAACAGACAGAGAGTCCCTGTCCCCCAGAGAATACACTACGACTACTCCCTATAGATAGACGATTCGGTATATCATGCCCACCATGCCCGAAGAAGAGAATTATACCCGATCTACGGATACCCAATCTGCCACGGCCGCCAGTGCCGCCAGCGCCGCCACTGAGCGCTCCACCATCCCCACCCACGCAAGCCGTATCGTCACATCCTTCATCGCCACACTTGACAAAGATGACAGCACGAGCCCATACAGCAAAGAAGAGCGAATCCTCCTCCGCGAGCAGTCTCGGGGCAATATCAAGCGAGACTTGTTCCAAGCCGTTAGCGCGACTCTGACAGCTGAGAACAGCCGACTGGAGTCCACGGGGAAGACGGCGGGAAGTATGGATAATGTGGTGTTTACGCCGAGTACGATTGTAGCAGGAGGCGTGGGGAATCTGCTGGTGGAAGGAAATCTTCATGGTGAAGGCTGGCAGGGCAATGTGCCCCTTTCGATCACGCCCTCTCGTCGTAGTAGACGTAGTAGCGGAGGAGGAGGGGACTGGGACTTTGTTTGAACGAAAGTCGGTATATATGATAGGCACATTTGACAGTGGTCAGTATGCATTTTTGGTGATGGATGAGGTGGTCTGTATCTCATCACATCATTTCCACAGTCATCGTAATCTTTCATGGTCCCAAATCAACACATCCACCTCATGTTCCGTGGCAACGTCCCAGTGATTTAATGTGAGGAAGAGGTCAATTCGTATTTCTCAGGCTCATTTTCAACCCACAGTATTTCCAGATTACAGACGCTGCTCTTCGAAGAATGAACAGGTAACACTGCATCGTCAAACGTCACTCTTCTGCCTAATACAGACTCATCAGATACAGAAATTTGTTCATACCTCAACCAAGCACTGCTCGACTCCTCGTGCTGTGATGAGTTATGCAGATTGGTCAATGGAGACGCATTCTGTGAATCGTTGCATGTAGAGCAGGATACTATAAGGCAGCGGAAAGTGGTATAGAAAAAGCGGTCGATGGACAGCTCACATACGGTCAACGTGGTGCAAAATGAGGATCATCTCATACCCTCCACAATACCATGATACCGACGCAACTTTCAGAAAGGAAAGAGAGGCATCTCGTATCATGTGACGTGAGAGGTCAACCTAGTAGTATGTGCAAATGGCGACAAAAGAGGTCAGCAGGTCTTCTGAGCCTTCTTTGTCGCATGGTTCGTTGAGCTATCGACATGTGAAAATGACGCCAGACTTTCCCATGACATACAAATTTCTCACATATCTTGATTTGTGTTTCCCTACATAACCAGTCGTTCAAGAAGCAGACAGAAAGTTTCTGTCCCCCAGAGAATACACTACGACTACTCCCTACAGATAAACGATGCCGTATATGATGCCCACCACGCCCGAAGAAGAGAATTAACCCGATCTACGGATACCCGATCTACGGATACCCGATCTACGGATACCCAATCTGCCACGGCCGCCAGTGCCGCCAGCGACGCCACTGAGCGCACCACCATCGCCACCCACGCAGACCGTATCGTCAAATCCTTCATAGCCACACTTGACAAAGATGACAGCACGAGCCCATACAGCGAAGAAGAACGAATCCTCCTCCGCGAGCAGCCTCGGAACAATCTCGAGCGAGACCTGTTCGAAGAAGTTAGCGTGTCTCTGAGAGCCGCGAACAGCCTACTGGAGTCCATGGGGAAGACGGCTGGAAGTATGGATAATGTGGTGTTTACGCCGATGTCGATTGTAGCAGGAGGCGCGGGGAATATGCTGATGGAAGGAAATCTTCAGGGTGAAGGCTGGTTGGGCAATGTGCCCCTTGTGGCCTCTTACGATCGCGCCCCCTAGTCGTAGTAGACGTAGTAGCGGAGGAGGAGGGGATTGTGACCTTTTTTAGACGAAAGTCGGTATATACGATAGGCACATTTGTCAGTGGTCAGTATGCATTTTTGTGATGGCTGAGGTCAGATTGCTGGTCTGAATAGCGGGGAGTAGGATAGGCTGCGAGGCCCCAATATTATGAGCCAACATGCACTTCCAGCTTTCATTGAGGAATGTGGGATGTACTCGCGCATGAGGCCTTCATGAATATTACATTCAACTCCCCTGTAAACGAAGTACGCGCTTTCTCCATCTGTTATTGTGAATGTATTCTTTCATGAACTCTTCTATCTTGTCTAGAAAACGGAAGTTTTGTGGGATTGACGAGCTGTCTGGGGGATACAGGAAAGGACAAGTCATGAATGGACCGTCCGGCAAGTAGCTGAAGCGTGGCGAATGGATCTTGAGGAACGCCGGTGCTGGTTGCGTTCTTTCTTGATTCCATACTTATCGTTTTACCCCTATATCGTTGGAGCCATATAACAAGGAAAGACAATGATAGTCGAAGAATACATCAATGTATAGGAAGGCCTTGATCATTATTCTTTTCCAATCCTTTATTGTCAATTATGAAGTCCGTTACCTTCCCTTCTTCTTAGTTTCCCTTCTTTGAAGACACTCATACACCGCACATTGATAGATGATTGACTAGCGGTTTGGTGTAGGCCGTGGGCAAGTATCTACTCTCCCGAAGGACCGTCGATAGTCTTGCCTTTCCTGGAGATCGAGTCAGTGACAGATCAAGATACCGAGACAGTAGAAACCAATGGGAGGAAAGTCGGATGGTGGAAGAGGTGCAAAAGAGGAGACGGGTGGAACTCACGCAATAGGGCTTCCAAAGACTGGACCTTTCGTCGAGAAGTTCGAGAGGTCGATAGGTTGAGCGAAGGTCTGGCGATCTGTGCCACTGTCATTACTGTTAGTATTATGCCTCTGCAGAAGAATGGCAGAGTGTCCAGATAAAAGGAGGGGATGGGGTGCAACGTACCAAGATCCAGAAGATTTGGTAACAGCGTGGTAGACGTTCCAAAGTTCCGTGCCGTCGGGTGAGGTGAAGATACTATGCGATCCACTATCAGCGACTACTCCCCACTGTGACGCATACAAGAAGAAGGGAAAGGAGACGTACCCGTTATGACCAGGACCGTACTCGCCGTTGGCGGAAGAGAAGACCGGTCCTTCTGTCTTGGTCCAGGAGGCGGGGAGGAGGGGGTCGTCACCAGTCAAATGGAGCTACATCTCATCAGCCTGGCTCCAGCACACACTCCGGACCAAGTCAACTTACGAGACCAAGACTGTACCCCGCACTCTTACAGTGACTCGCCGAAAACGTTACATATGTCTCTCCCTGCCAATACAGCGCAGCAGGGGCTTCATTGATATTTGCACCCCCCTGCTGCTCCCAGTCCTCGGTAGGGGATGAGATGACAGCTTTCTTGTCGGCATTAATTGAGGTGGGAGAATCGAGGGGGGCAATGCAGATAGAGTCGCCGCTGTCGGTGCTGCAGGACCAAAGGAAGTAGAGGGAGGAAGAGTAGGTCAGGACGGTGCCGTCGATACTGTTCCATGTCAGCGTTTGTCCCGACTGTCATCCATGAGGGGAATGAGGCTTACCCGAACTCGTCAGAAAGCTTGACAGGGGGACCGGCATACTTGTCCAGAGGCTAGAACGCACAGTATGCCATAAGCGGAGGACAGTCCGGGCGAAAAGGAGACTCACGTCAGCACCGCCTTTCACGACCCAAGGACGTTCCTGGAAGGAATAGTAGATGTACCAGGAGCCGTCAATTTTGTGCAGCTCTAAACATGGAAACAAGGGACGATCAGTGAGTAAAATGAGGACGAGGAGGGAAGCGAAGATTGAAGGAGGAATGTGTGTGTGAGGGATGGTGACTCACCTCCGGCCCAGACGTTCGCGTCTTCTTTTTGGATGTCGCTGGTGTAAACTTGGGTGTTTGTGCCATTATGAAGGCCACTACGCTCGTTGTCAGTAACATTTGCAAGTGTGGAAGGGATGAACAAACCCGAGGGTGGAAGATGAGATGAGACGCAAGTCTTTGCCGGTGGTCGTCATGAGATAGTATTGCCTGGTTTTTGTGTTAGCTATGCACATCTAGCCGATGGTGATGGATACGCACGCAGTGCCATCATCGTACACTGTGCCATGTTGTCAGCCTTGGAGTCGACAAGAAAGATGTGAGACTTACCAATGAAGGGGTCAGGCCCACTGTCGCTGTAAAAGATGTGGTGAGAAACACTCTCGGGACACAGCGGGAGACTTACCGGATAGGGTTGGAGAACTGGGCGGCGTGGGTGAGGCCGAGGAGGGATGTGGCAAGGGAGATAAGTGTACGCGTGAGCATCTTGGATTGTGGCGAGAGATGGAGAGCTATGATGGGACTTTATATATGCTGTCGAGGAGCACGAGCATTCTGAGAGGGGCGCCAAAATCAGACACGCGCGGGGAGCCTTAGGTGTTGCGGGTGTTGAGACGGGGTGACTCGCAGGGCACATGCGCACATCTCCCGGCCTTCTGTGCAATATGGATATGAGGAGTTGAGAAGGCTATGGCCCGTGCGGTGAAAGGGGAGCGGCGCATCAACACAGATACGCCACAAGGGAGACAGGGCCTCACCAGGGGCAGTGTGCAGATCGTCAGGTGCTCGGCCTTCCGGGCCACTTGTCTTCCGCCGGGCACTGCCTCATGTTCTCTTTCCGTCATGCAGCTTTACATTCGTGTTCCTCGGGGTCACGTGGCCACCCATCCACCGTGCTTGTCCACTTTTCAAAATTATGTACAGTTGGCCCTAGTAGTACCCGTGTGACTCCTCCCGGCACAACATCCCCCCTCTCAGTCTTCCTGCACCACAAAATGATTAAACTCCCGCTCCGTCCACCTGACGACAGCGAGTCATGCTTCTCCCAGGCGCGCGCCTCTGCCCCGCCATGATGAGAACCTCGGTGACGCAATATGGTGGCAGTCCTTTCTTCATCGGTCGTCACTCCTCAATTGCACAATGGGGCATTGGGGGTACAGTGACCAGTGACGTAGCGCCAAACAGCATTTTCGGGGTCCGGGGCTGAGTCATAGCCTGAGCTTGCGAGTAACATGATCTATGCTGAGAGTAATACGAAGGTTCAAAGTGGGTGAAAGCGATGCGAGTTCGGTCGGTGCGCGTCAAGTATACCCTCAAAATGCACCGCATAGAACGAGCAACTTTTTGAAGGAACAGGGAGTCGGGGATCGATGGTTGTTGGTTATTGTTGCATGCTCGTATGTATACAAGAGGAATTCCCTCAATTTTCCCATTCTTTCATAAAAGTTTGACTGTACAGACATGCAAGTTCCTCGAAAGACTATGCGGCTTTTTCTTGTGATTTCCATGAAGATAGGCTGCTGGGCATTGGGGGTGGGGGGAGTGTCTACTCACCCGAAGGCCCGTCGATAATCTGACCTTTCCTAACAGCCCAAGGATTAGCCACAGACACGTACAAAGCCAGGACCAGTGACATGGCAGCGTGGAAAACTTACGCAAGCGGACTACCAAAGATAGGTCCTTCGGTGGAGAATTGGGACAGGTCGATAGGCTGGGCGAACATTTGTCTATCCGTCCCACTATTCATCGAAATGAATGCTTCGTCCCTACGAGAAGTCAGAGGTACTCCAGACACGACGAAAGAACTTACCGGATAGGGTTGCTGAACTGGGCAGCCCGAGCAAAGGCCAGAATGGATAGCACAATTGAGAGCAGGGTGGGTATGAACATGGTGCTTGGATACAGGAGCCCAAGGCTCGCATGCATGTTATATTGGAGCGATCACGAGCTGGAAGACGGGCGCTAAGATGATTGCGGGGAGGAGGGTAAGACGGAGCACGCACGCAATCTTCCAGCTCGGCTTTCCATTCCTGCATTATCGGCCCATCTCGCCCTCTGTTTGGCCGTTGGCCTTGCACTGGTAGCAGGTATGTAGCAGAGACAATATCTGGAATCGATAATGGGCATGGCCGACAAGTTGACACATGCAATATGACGGACAAGTCCGTGAATGCCATAACGAAGAACGAGGGCCGGCTTCGGCTTTCCGATTTCGGACTATATTCAACTTTCTCGGGCGCGGCGTTCTGTTGTGGAAATCATGGAGGAAGAACCTCAGGATTCAGTGTAGGCCAGTTTGGGAGATACTTCTCATGCTGTGTTCAGCACCACATCCGTATCAGCAGGATCACGCTCCATGTGGGACATGAGAACACATATCTCGCTCTTGAAGAAGGGGACATTGAAATTCCTTTTGTAAGACCCTCGGCCCTCGGTCGATTTACCCTCTTTGCGAGGACTTGGGATCGAGGTCTGGCAGCATGAGAACATTGATTTCACAAGGTAGTCGGAGTATGACTCCCACAAGTCCTTTGACCCTCTCAACTCCATGTATCTCTCTTCACCCTCTCAAAAGCTTTTTCTTCGAATAGAAGCACAATTTGACTCCCACTCCAATTACGTCGTCACTCCTCTCACATCGCTTCGCTGATCTCCCTCCATAGGAGCAGCAAATGGTCAATCTGTCTATAATAATAGTTGATCTTTCCCAGCCAATTGCTTTGTGTTGCGATGCCTTCCAATCCCAGGTCTTGCTGCGACTCGGGTTCTGATTTCTTGAAGGTCTCCTCGCCACATATAAACGAGTCATAAAGACCCAGCAGCGTTGGTTTTCCATCCAACTTTAGACCACAGTCATATTCGTAGCCTCCATCCAAATGGCAACCGACGACAACACAAGCAGCGGCAATAACGCCAGCGGTTCCTCCCAAGACCAAGGCACCACTGATCAAGCCTCCGCCACGAGCACCAACATTTCCCCGGTGAATGTAACACGTTCGCTCGAAGTCATTAGTGCTGGATATCCGCAAGAACGTACGGGCCAAGATTCGATTGCAGACCAATTCGATATGACAGGGCCCGGTGGGCGTGACAGAAGGTCTGGTTCAGGGTCTGGCGGAAATGCTTAGAGCAGACAGGACACTGAGGATGGCAGCAAACCAAATGGCACCGAAACAAAGTAGACGTTTGCGACAGGTGACGTTGGGGCTGGTGACAGATTTCTTTCTCATATGTAGATGGGATGCGAATACTGTATGCAGATAGGTCAATGCGAGATGGCTCTAGTTTACAACATACTGGTACAATACTCCAAGGTGCCACCCAATCACCACCATCCTTTAACCCGCCCCGTTAGCGGCCCATTCCACGCCGACTGCCCATCCTTCTCTTTCCTCCTAGGCAGCACACTACCTGACCTCCTCTGCCCCTCCCTGCCATGCTTTCTCCCTTGTCCTTCCGTAATGCCCAAAGGCGCAACATCCCACCCACTCCCCTCCCGACTCCTCAGGGCAGCCTGGCTTTCCAAGTCCAGTTCCGCGCTGGACGGCAACACCTCCACCCGAGCGACGGCGCCAAAGAAGTCGGTGATGAGAATGTCCTCGGGAGGAGAGGTGGATAGCTCGGTTGAGATTCCGGGGTGGGAGAAGATTCTGGCTGGGTCGTATGTGTCAAACTGAGAGGGTGTCAGGTGACATGAGCATCAGAGTGAAAGTACAGGGAATGAAACGTACAAGTTGGCGCAGAGTGGTCCTTGAAGTTTTTCCAAGGCTCTCAAAGTACTGAAGGATGAAATGTGTGAAACCATCGATTACGGCTACACCAATATCGCGGTCGTTGTGGTGCTGATCCGAGTCAGTGTAGTCTCATGAAGTATCCAAAGATCTCACAGAGTAAGAGCTCTCGCCGAGTGCGGAAGAACCGGTGGCGATGATCTCGGGCGAGTAGAATTTCGAGTACATGGTATTTGCTTGACATGTATCGATCACATAGAGGAGCTTGTTATATCTGGGGTAGGATCAGTATCAAATCAGGAATCAAAGAAAAGGTAGTACTTACCTCTTCTTCTCCCACATCTGTTCCACAGCATCCGCGACATCGTACGCTGAAACCTCCTCGTTATCTTGAAATTTAAGGAACTCGTTTCCACCATGACCTGTCATGTAGATGAAGACGTTCGATGAGGCATCACTGAGTAGACGTTTTGAGCGAGGTGTGGAGGGGTCATGACGGCCTGTATTCCATGTCAGCGCGTCGCACTCTCCCTGCCTCATAGAAAGTCCACTCACCAGTGAGCAGCCTCAGGAAGCTCTCCACCGTCACTTCATAACCCTTATAATCCACCTCAATCCCTTCTCCATACAGATCCAGCGCTTTCCCCGCATTCGCGTAGACTGTCGCCGGATAGGGATTGCGCGCATTGCAAGCCACATCATCAGCAAGCATGAGGATGATGTTGCTGTCGGGCATGCCGAGCCGCTTCAGGGTGCGATACATTGCTAGGGTGTTTGCCATGTGCTACGTGACTCGTTGATCAGCATTTACCCATGTGGTCGTCTAGAAACTCACTCGGTAGTTGAACCAGTACCGAGAGCTGCATACTAGCACCGCCCAGTTGTTCGTATGCCCGTCAGAGGCCAGCCCCTCTGTATTATTGCCGAAGAGGTCAGACAGTTGCGGTTCGAGATGGTCGGTGGGGACGGTGTCTGCGAGGACTCTGAAGGCGAAGAGCGATATCAGGACCAAGATGACGGGTGGGAGTCGCATGATTGCGTTTGAATCCCAAGGCCGGTAGATTGCTGACCTTTGAGCAGTGAAGAGTGCCGAGACGGACATCGCCGCTGACCGGGTCGTGCCTGGATGAGCATGTTGGTCGATGACTCTGTTGAAGTGGTAGCTGGTCTTTTCTTACACAGTCTTGCTGTCGAGGTCTGTGGAGAGAGCTGTGGGCCTAAAGCTTCGGTCAAACGGGCTGGTGAGGAAGTGTTCATGCAATGCCAATATTTGTATCGCTACGCCCCTCAGCTCCATATAACGTTTCTGCTTTTGTCGTCGCCTCACTTGAGTTGATGACGTTGGTATCGACTATCGGAGTGGCTATGTGTACAGGCAGCAGACCGTGTGACAAGCAAAAAGCTCGCAACTTGGAATTCCCAGGTGGTCCCCGACCCTGGTACTAGCCAAGCGATAAGTGACTTGTTGTCACGGCAAGGGTAGGGCGAGCTAGGTGGTGTAGGGCGGGCTAGGTGGAGGGCGAGGGCGTAGTTGCTGTAGAGTCTTTGGTGCTGTAGTTGCTGTAGTGTCTATAGTCTGTAGTGTCTAGAGTTGCCCTTGCCTAGGTATGAGGACCTCGGACGTGCATTGACTGGTTGTTAAGAAGAAGAAGAAAGAACAAAGCTATCTCTAAAACGTCCTCCAAGCGCACAGTCCTCCCTCCATGCACACAGGTCGGTCCCATGCGGCTTGCCTCGTGTCAGACATCATTGGTACCTTGTGAACGAGTGCTTCCCCCGGAGCATCGCCACTGTGACTCCCGCAGATACTGTGACACTTGTCTTCGCGGATCAGACGGGACGCGGAATTTGGCACTTTCTGTGGCCGAGCATGTAGTATATCTGTGACCTGAATGCCCAGTGGCAAGTAGATGGTGAGAATATCCATCTGGGCCGTGCGCCATGTGTGGCGTAGATGATGATAGGGAAGCAACACCATGGCGAGTAAAATCTGATTACAGGTGGTCAGTCAATAGCTACCGACAAGAAATGCTTCCAAAATGGAAAATCACGTACTCGGCATGTCAAGATTGCCACTCATGGGATAGCCCGGAGGTGTCATACCGCCGTTACCGATACCGAAATACTCTGCGCTGTGCTTGGCCAGAGCCTCCGCCTGAGCATCTACTTGAGCCTCGAGATATGCGCCCATATCTTCGTCGTCAGCCTCTGAACCTTCCGTTTTCAGTCGCTCACTCCTATCGCGCTCGCCCCGATCTTGCTTCTCGTGGGTTTTGTAATGTTGAGTGAGATTGTCACTGCGACTGAAACGCTTTGAGCAACGCGCACACTCGTATGGCCTCTCCTGGGTATGCGTTTTAACATGTCTCTTCAAATGCTCCAAGCGTTTGAAGAGTCTTCCGCACGACAGCAGTGGACAGCTAAATCCCCGCAAGATAGAAGCAGATGCTAGTCGAAATCCCGAGCCGAGCGAGTCGAAGGACTGAAATTTGTCCCTGTCGCCGCCGTGAGACAGTGTTGGCAGAAGATTGACCTCATCGCGAAAGGAACCATGTACGCGACTTGACCCTTCTTCCATCTTCGAAGACCAAGAAAGATGATGAGCCGTTGATAGTGAATTATCGCCTGCGGCAGCAGGTAGTGTGGGATTGACGTGCGACAGCGAAAGCAGAGGTAAAAGTGGGGCTGCCGTAGGGTCTTCGATAGTCCTGAAAGACGACGAATGTTCGTCAACTATGCCGGAGGGTGTCGACTTGGAGGGTGGTCGTAAAAGGAGAATTGACGCGCCACCTGGCGTCTCTGTCGGCTGTTTGCGCAGGCGCTCCGTCTCAGAGCCACTTTCATCATCCGCAGTCTCGTTTCCGGATGTGGAAGCGCCATCTCGGCTTGCACGTCTCTTCTTCTCGCGCGATACTCTCTTGCGACCTTGTTTGTAAGCTGGGCTTCCTTTCAGCAAGGAGCGCGAGAACAGGACGTTATTGGCAGTCGCTGGGCATGCCAAAGTTTCCCGTTCATCATTCCCCGTGAGAACACGCGATCGACGTAGACTGGTGGGGAGGCCTGGCCTATTAACATCGCTCCCCTCATGTGGCGATGACGGCGCGGGGCTGCTTTGGCCAGAGCCGTCAGGCGGCGCTAGATGATGCGGAGGAGTGATTTCGAAATGTGGAGAGTGGTAATCCTTGATCGAAGGCTCGGCAGTTCCTTCGCCCCTCTAAAGCGACGAAAAAAGCGTGTCAGCCGAGCACGCAAAACCAATAACCCAAAATCATACCGTAACCACAGTATCTTCTAGTCCTGGCTGTTTCCCGGCAAACTGTTCGAAGAGACTGCGTTTAGGGTCATACCTGGAGGTTTTGGTCAACTATCACTCCTGTCACTTCCAGGTGTGATCACGATCTCGAGCCGCGTACCTGAAGCTGCGTGCTGGCTCGCCCACTACCACAGTCGTTGGCTCCAAACCCATCTTCTCTCTTTTGAGGTCTCTTTCAAGAGCATCGAGAAAAAGTCGATCATGTGGTACAGAGAACCTGATCAACAGTCATTATTCGGAAGGATGAAAGCGTGTGATGCTTACCAATAGAACACCTTATCAGGGATTCAGTTATAAGCTTCCTGATTCTTGCGAAATCCCAGTCGACATTAGCTTACCTTTTGCTATGATAAAGCGTCAGCAATTGAGGCCCACAAAAATGGTCTAGACATGGCCTCACTTTCTTCTGCGTGCGAATGCAACCATTACGAAAAAGCAGATCTAAGAATGGAGACCTCGTCACAAGGTAAGCTTGGTTTATATATCGACCAGATGCCTTACTTGGGTTCCTCTAAACAAGCATCGGTCCCGGGTTTCAAGTTGCGCAGATCGGAGAATACGCCTTCTTCGAATCTATTGAGTGTCAGCGGATGTTGGCTCAGTGCGACTTACTTCTTCACATTGCGCACAGGCCGTGAGAACGCTTCGAACCGGAAAACCAGTGCCCGTACTAGAAATGCTTAGCGCTTTTCAGTGATGAGGAAGTGTCAGCCCACCAATGTCTGTTCCTGTAATGTGGTATAGTCCATTCCAGAAAACACATGCCACATGCTCGCCATTTGGGAGCATGAATTTGTTTAGATTTGGGTGGGGAGAAGACAGTGAAGTGTCGACAAGAGAAGGACGCTGCGACGCTGGATTTGAGCAAGGCAATCTTGAGGGCCACATTGCGTGACGCACATGTTTGGTCGCGCTATCCTCGCTGCCCATCCACCGTGTAGGCGCTGTTGCCAAGAACTAGCAATGGATATGCTCGTCAGCATCATAGCGGCCACGATTTTGGAACAGCATTACAAATTGCAGTCTATTGAGATGCTTGACAAGCTGACTTTCTCTCTCTGTCAGAACTCTCGGTGGTAAATTGTTGGGAGGCGGTAAAGGCGTAGACGGCGTCATGCCTGTATGAGGAGGCGTAAGCCTATATGTCGCTTCAGCAATTTTTCAGAAGATTCACGGCTCTGTGGTCACTCACGATGGACTAGCACCCGGGTACCAGGTGGCCATAAGGGCAATCGGGATCCCTGATTCGGAAGATGAACCTGCAGTGGCAACACTTCTGATCAGTCCTGGTTGATGGATCATGAGGTCGTGTTTCATGTGAGGAGGTCAAGGGCGAGAGAAAGCACTGTGCGTCGACGCTACAGGGTGCAAGACAGAGAGTCAGATAAATCATTTGCGAAACTCGGGTGTCCGGGATCCTTTGTCTTTGCGTATTCCATTGTTCCCCGAGGCGACTGTGGGAGAATATTGCTAAAAAGTATACCTATGGGTCTCGTATCGGGGTTGAACCGATGACCACCCCCAATATGGAACCTTTCAGGTCACCCAAAGAGGGCATGCTACCACTACACCAACGAAACAACGCTATTTCTTATGCCTTGTGCTCTTCTTGGGCTCCGCTGACTGCAACTCCTAGCTCGTATACATACTGTCACACGTAGCAAATCCCTGAAGTGGCACTGGCGCTGAGTTGTGTGGATGGTTGAAGGACGCGCGGTGTACACAATCAATTCATATCAGTGTTCTACTCTTTCCATGCGATAATACCGAAAAGGTCTTTTCCCCTCTTTCGAACCGGCGAGGGCGAGGACTTTGTGGATGTGAGGGAGTAGATAGAGGCGAGGAAGGTTTTTTATCGACTTGACGAGTATGGCCGTCTTGTCTTTTTCCTTCTATTCGACATCGCCTTACATAGAGCCTAATTACATAGAACTAATGAGTCTTACAATCTCTATGTAACTCTCTTCACCCGGGAGATTGTCAAGACGAATTCGAGGATGTTCCGGACGATGTAAAGCCATAAGCTAGTCCGTGGTACTGTTCTTGATGCGCCACTAGCTGTGACCGACGCTCGGTCTCTTTCCAAAGAAGCAAAAATCCACACTCGCTTCGTATATCCTGACCGGTATGTATCTTGACGACCCTTTTTCTTTATGAGAATACTGACATTGGCGGCAAGGAAAAGAGCTCTTACTCGATCCAAAACGAAGGCGACATCAAGTGGTGCTTCATCTCTGCGCAGGAACCTTCAGACGTCTTGTTGTTCAAGCAATACGACTCTGAGAATCCTGGTCATGTTGTGGGGCACACAGCATTCCTGGATGAGAGGTTTGGAGGTCAGCCCGGGGTTGTGCCTAGATGGAGTATCGAGACGAGGTCTGTTGTGATTCTCGAGTGATAGCGAACGGTGGATCCTCATTCAGGCGGGGCAGAGAGGCGTATGCATGTCTATGCTTAGCAGATTTACAACGAATCTTCCCCTACTACGGGAAGACCATCATCCTTCCATTTCCTGAAACCACCATCCACGTCTGTCGCCCTCTCGACTCCGATCTCGACGAGTGTCTGTGCTGCGAGAGAAGAAGCGTAGCCTTCGTTACAAAACTACACGCAGAGTGTCAGAATGATATTAGAAGAGCTTTGAGATATCGGGCGTACAAGGATGGGGGTGAAAGAAGGCTCGCGGGCTTCGAGGATAGACCACGGAGAAGTGCGGTCAAGACGCCATTCCAAAACGTTCCTACAATGGACGATTAGGCCCGTGCGCACCACAAGACAGAAGAACTCACCTGTCAATCACGATCGCTCCAGGTATCAGTCCCTCCTCTTTTCTATTGCTCGTCGGCCTGATGTCAATCAGATAAACGCCTTGCTCGGTGGACCTGGCGAGCGCGTCGTGTGGAGTGGGACGGGCGGAAAGGAGCTTTCGTTTGGTTTCGAGGTAAGCCTCGATGTTGCTTTTCTGTCTTTGCTGGCCCATTGTGGGTGATGTTATGAGGGGATGTGTGGACCCATGATGCGAGTCGAATGTTATATAGTGAGCGAGAAAACAAAGTCAACAATCAAAGGATGGATATCATAAGGCAACATCGCCCCGGCCGCCGGCTCGGTGACACATCGTTGCATCACGTTTTACAGCGCCATCTTCTCGGTGTCCCGAACAAGCCACTATCTCAGCGTCAAAGATCTATCATGTTGGTCAATTGACGTGGACCGGAAGCAATGGAATAGCTCACGGCTCAGACCATCGCATACTCCTTGTCCAGCTCTACAAATCTCAGTTTCCCGCTCTCCACATAGCCCAGCAGGCCTGGGAAGTGTGCTATCATCGCTTGCTCTACTTGATCCACGTGTACGCATTGGAATTCGAACGCGTGTGGAGATCGCTCGAAGAACCAAGATTTGATACTCCTCTTCGCTTTGTCCAGGACCTTCTGCCTTGGCTGTGCAGACTCATGGGACAAGGTATCAAAAGCTACGACTCTGAGGGTCTGAACATAGACTCGGTTATAGCGCGAGCGAGGTGGCGGTTCGGTGACTAGGAAGGTCGTAAAGTCCTCGGTTGAGGCTCTTTTGTAGGGCTTATACACCCATCGGGCTGGGAACGGGTTTGGCAACACATGTTGAACAAGGGTAACACTTTCGAGCTTGCCACCCATCATATCATTAAAGTCCGCGATCTCAATCTCGATATCGTTGGCTTCACTTGTTCCTTCATCATATCGAAGAATAAGGTGCTTGAAGCTGTCTCCAGCAAGTGCGCCGAAGTACATGCCGCCCAAATCAAATTGAATTGGCGATGTCCCGCGGCCGTCCGCCAAGGAACAAGACTCGTTCAATGCTGACAAGCGCACCTCGAGACACTGCGCTTTGGGAAGTAGTACTTGTGCTCTCCCATTATCGCCGCTAATGAGGCTCTCTGCCATCTTCGCAAACTCCCGTAGCTGAGCTATATCCAGAACCAGCATCTTTTTGGTTTCCTTCAAGCTTGCTCGTATGCTTTGATTGTGACTTGGGCTGTGCAAATGCTCAGTGTCAAAGAACCTCGTGCTAGCCTCAAACTGGAATTGATGCTTTCTCTTGAGAGCGCGCTCGAAATGGTAGCGAGACAGTGCCATATACAGCCCCGGAGCCTCGTCGAACAGGTGCTCATCGAGAATGATATGCTGGACCTCAGCCAGAGTCTTCTTTGGCGGTCCCGTTGTCCTTTCCGCGTTCTTCTTCTCTTGCTGTTCCGCCGCCGGGAGACTACTGTCTGTCGTGGTCGTGGTTTGATCAGTCTCGGCGGCTCTACAGGTGACTGTGGGCTGAGTTGACTGCGTGACAGGCCTCAAATTCGGGACGAGCATGTTTTTGCTGTGATATGGGGAAAGACGTCTTTGAAGGAAGATGATGTGAGTCATTGTATCGTGCCTGTTGCGGGATGTTATTCCGCAGTAGTACGCGCTCAGTGGCACCCTTCTCAGCCCAGCTAGTGGACGCACCCCATCGTTAATAGAGCCCAGCATATGCATATCTACAACCAATCTAGTTTCAGAAACACATGATAATCGTACAACAAGACAATCAGCACTCTATGATATGTAAACTTGCTGCCTCAACAAAGGCTTGCTATGGGTAGCTGCCAGATCAGCGACTTGTCGGAATGTAGTCATATCCACACGCGCTTTGAACACTGCAAACACTGTATGCGGCTGTCAGTCGGCCTCTCCTCATTATCTGCGATATCCCACTTACCATGAGTCGAATCATGATCCGCCACCCTCTCCGCCTCTTGACAAATGTCAAAGCCCGCCGCACAGTGCGCACATCTCAACCACACTCCCCGTATCTGATCACCATGCACATCACACAACGTCTCCCTGTGCATCACATGCTTGAGGTAAGCCGTAGGATCGCGCGGGTTGATCGTAGCCAGCGCAACGGAGGGCACTTTGCCGACGGGGTGGCGGTAGAGAGGTGGGAGGATGGCGCGCCGGGAGCGGAGAGGGATATTGACCGGGCGGTCAAATTTGAGGAAGACGTGAGTTGGGTCGTGGACCTTGTATGAGCGCAATTCACAGATTGAGCACTGTGTTCCGTGTCAGTATGTTTCTCGAGAGTGGTTCAGAGCACGTACGAGGTTGAACCCAGCAGGATCCGAAGGACAGCCCGCACACTGATACCTCCTCCCCATGATCCACTCTGTACAATTCCCGCACCTGATCCCATGGTCCAGCGCGTCCCTCTGCGTCACATTGATGATCTGACTAGGCGGGATCGGGGAAGGTCCCCTGTCTCGCGCAGCTGTCGGAGCGTAGACGGTGGAATGGTCGCCAGATGGAGAAGACGAGCGAGAAGAGGGTTCGAAGGGAGTGGCGGCGCTTGTGGCGACTGTGCGATCTTGTTGGAACCATCTGTCTCGAGCTCGGCGGGATACGGCTTCGACTTCGGATGATGGTAGTGGTACGGGAATCTATGACGGGTCAATACCTGGAGATGGTGTAGAAGGAGGACTCACCTTCATCATGATATGATCCGCCAGATGCCCAGACCCATCTCCACCGGCCATATAAATACCCTCGCACTGGATGCACAGATCCCAAGAAGGACATACAGCACAGTGGAACCTCGGCCCGACAATGTCTTGCAGGCAGCTATTCGGCTGTTAGTAGATGCTTTTTGCGACATTGCCATCAACTCACTTGTGACAAAACGCGCCCGGATGTCTAGCCACTAGCAGATACATATCAGCATGTACCCTACCAGTTGATACCCTACTCACGTTGCGGAGCAGCCGCCCCCTGCGTACCATCTTCGTCCGAAGATACACTCCTCGCCGGTCCTATTCGAGGCAAAGGCTTATCGGGTAGTGACAAGAATGAATGCGCCGGGTGAATTTCGTCCACTTTTTGATAACATGACCGGCAAAGGTCAAACTTGCTGCACGAAACGCATTTGAAGCGGTTGTGGAAGAGTGGAATTCGACATATGGTACACTCGGTGTCCTCGTTATATTCTAGCATCACCATTAGCCAACAGCAATGAAACGCTCGACAGTCAACTCACCGACATCATCCCAACCCTCAGGTCCCCATATCCTCTCCTTGAACGTATGTCTCAACTCCCCCGCCCTTCTCGCATGTCTAAATTCACTACTGCTCAGCTCATGCTTTGCCGCCCTCGCCGCTGCCTTGGAATGCTGAATCCCATGCACCTCAATACACCCCGCACAAAGCTCATACCCCGTCTTTCTCGTTGGCAGGTCGCCCCGCGCAAGAGACGGTATCAGTTCAGCATTCTCCGCGTCTGGCGACTGTGGGGGCGTAGACCCAAGGAAAGGGCGATAGGTGATGCTGGTTGGTGAAGACGAGCTCCCAGCTAGAGCTTGAAGCGAGCCGCGGGAAGCGGTGGTGGATAATGAACCGCTCCGACTGCGGGAGGCGGTGTCGTAGACTGTCCTTGAGCCGCTGCTGCTGGAAGTCGCAGCAGCTGCAAACTCTGTCGCATCCGACGACCCATCGCTCTGCTCGCTCGACTCGCTCGGTACTCTTGGTGAGACAAAAGCTGCTTTTCCTGGGGCGTTTTCTTTCCACATTTCACCTTCGCCGCAGGTTTCGCAGACATAGCGTAGATAATCCAGGCGGACGCCACATGCAGAGCAATCGGGTGCAATTACGGGTGGACCGGAGGGTTCTGTGATTTGGACGGAAGGATTGTGGAGGTGGGATAGAGGGGTCAAGGGAGGGGATGTGGTGCTGGCGGAGGAAGAAGTGGAATTGTGGGAGAGTCGGCGGGACACGGCGTCGTTTTCGGCAAGATCGACATCGGATGCGTTCGAAGAGTCGGTCTGGTACGAGTAGTAGTATCCTGAAACTCCATGAGTATGCTTCGTGAGAGGGAAATAAAGTACTCACGTCCTCGAGCATCTCGTACCAGAGCGAAATTGTTGGAACGCTCGTCATCGCTACCGAAACTCTCCTCATCACTATCATAGGTATTTGACCTGGCCGACCGAGTGTGCCCACTGATCTTTCTCGCATTGAGGTTTGACTGTTCTCTCAACCATCTCGATCCCAATTCAGAGTGCGTCAAGAGCGAAGGCGCGGCGTCGCTCTCTGGCCCAGTCAATGGGGCTTGCTGCGGCGCCGAAAGCTGCTTTTGGTTGAACCCCCGGTAATCTGAGCCTGCCCGGCTTCTGTCTGACCGTCGCTTTGGCGTAATTGATCCAGCGTAGCGGGAAGGCCGGTCGTCCTCAAAGCTCAGCCCGCTCATCCGGCCCGATATCGAGTGCGATGCCTGGCTCGCCCCGTCGTCTTCTCCGTATTCGGTAACGTCGTCGTCCATGGCTTCCTGCACAGACTCCACTACACTGCTCCTGTAGCTACTTCCGTATGCACTGGAGTGGTAGGCAGAGTCCCGCTCCGACTCGGTCTGGAAGCTCGAAATCGAAGAAGTATCACTGAGACTGGGACCGTCATATTCGACGACAACGTCCAGTCGTAGTGTCACTTTCGATAGCGACAATTGGTAAGGAAGGCTCCCACTTCCTGATCCAGAGTATGCTGACATGCTGGCATCATCGTCGCCAGAGATGAAGTAAGAAATGGCGTCGGTAAGGTCGCTTTCACTTTGTATTGAGAATCTCTCGCCGTCATCATCAGTATATATCAGGGCGAAAGGCGAAGCCGAGAGCGAGAAGCAATCTTCAACCTATCATTTAATCAGCTTGGCCCTTTTAGAAAGAGATTGACATACGCGATGCCGCAGAGATTCGAGGCGACAGGTGGCTGCCGAAGGAAAGTTGACGCGCCGGGAAGAGCCTTCGTAGCCACACCGGACGACGAGGGGTCTACTTGGACGGTCCTGGATACCGTCCGAGGTGGATGCGGGCATGGTCATATGGTCATATGCGGTGAGCTTTTCTGTGATAGATGCAGTGCCGAGAGCGCTGCGACATGACAACTCTACGTAAACGCGCGAGAGGCCGGGTCCCGGGGGGCTTCGGCGCTTCATCTTCTTGAGTCAAGTAGTCATTGAGTCAAGTAGTCGAATGGCCTATTCAATCTTCTTCTAGTAATCATCTTCCAGCCTCAGACACCATGGCCTCTTCTTCAAACCCAGTCATCCTGCCTTCCGGAACAAACTCCGGCCTCACCGTAAACATGTGAGCAGCTCCCATCCGTCCCCGCCAGAGTCCACTGACAGCTACAGCCACCCCCTCGCTATCCTCAACATCTCGGATGTCTGGAACCGTGTACAGTTCACTTCCTCTGGATCCGAGCCCCCCAAGTGTACGTGACTACTCCTCTAGACCGTGTACAGATGCTGACGGGCTTCCGCTAGTGGTTGGCGCGCTGCTGGGCACAGAGAGCAATCGGGAAGTAGCTATCGTCAATTCTTTCGAGCTCACTTTTACTCCCACTGGTGGAGATGTCGAGATGAGCGAAGGAGGTGCCGAGAAGGGCGCCTATACTCTTGACACAGAGTTCCTGCAAACTCGAGAGTCGCAATGTGAGTCTCCCACATGTGAAGTGGGCGGGTCTAATCAAATCAAGTCAACGATGTTTTCCCCAGTCTCAAGATTGTCGGCTGGTACTCTATAGGCTCGGAACCCACCCCTGATGATATCTTCTTGCACAAGCAATTTATCTCATCCACATCCGAGTCTCCCATCTTCCTGCTCTTCAACCCCCATCCCGCCCCCGAGGCCCAGAACCTCCCCCTCAATATCTACGAGAGTGCAGAGGTCGCCGTCACGGGGGGTGCTGAGGCTGTTGAAGGAGGGGATATCAAATTTGTGGAGCTGGCGTATGGTATTGAGACTGGAGAGGCGGAGAGAATTGCGGTGGATGGTGTTGTGAAGGGTGGAACGGCGGAAGAGGACAGTGGTATGTAGACAGACTTTCTGTCGGATCATGCTGATCGTCTATAGCTGTTGGCCACCTGACAACGCAACGGAATGCCATCAAGATGTTGTTCGACAGGATAGAAATCCTACAAAAGTACATCTCTGGGGTCGTCAACAGTATGTCTTTCTTACATGTTCGACTCGTTCTGACACAGCAAGCAGAATCCGCCAAACCCGACCACGCCATCCTTCGCCAAATATCCTCCCTCGTCTCCACTCTACCCACCATGGACGCTGCAGAGTTCCAAGACGAACTCATGACCGTACGTTCCCGTACCCTCGTTCTGCCCCTCGCATATCCGCGCTGACATCACGTCCCAGGAATACAGCGATGTCCAGCTCTCCTCCTACCTTTCTTCCCTCACCAACCAGCTCAACGCTCTCAGCGAGTACGGCGAAAAGCATTCTTTGCTTTACGGCTCGAAGGAGGATGATTATAGCGGCGGTGGAGCTGGGATGGGGCTGCGAGGTGGGAGAGGGATGAATTTGGGCTTTGGAGGGTTCGATTTGGGGGGCGGGGGCAGGCGACGAAACAGATGATTGGTTAAAGCTTCTTATTGGAGCGGATCAATCAGCTACATGGTGGCATCATGGGATAGTTGTACGCAGTACTCGAGTATGTAACATAGGTATGAATCATGGCAGAAAAGTCGGGACAGTGAGCCAAGTTGTTTCCGACGTGTTGATGCGGAAGTGAGCGCTGAGCCTTGTTTCCATTGCAACTTCTTTCCGCAACATTATTTAGATTGCAATGGTTGGCGTCAATCATATCTTGTGCTCATCCATTCAACCCAATATCACTATCTTGACCCGACTCCTAGTAAAGCTTCGTAAGTCATCTTCGGGTGGCTCCCCTGACCAGGAAAAGTGACCTCGAGCCTGACTTGAAATGTAGAGCATACTGTACCTCTTCAATATGATCATCCCCACCGACTTTGGGATCAAATTAGCCAAGTTGTCTTCACCCATCGCAAAGCGGGCTCCACCCCCGCACGTTGGTGGCGACCCGAAAGCAACAGCCTTAACGGCGACGACGAGCCCATTCCACAAAACACTGTGGGAGGTCAGACATATCATCCTCGACAAGTACCTCTTCGAGGACGATCCGTACACGTACATGCTGCTTTCAAAACAGCATCTACTACGTGTTCTGCTCGATCGATGGCGCGAGGAAGTCGTTCTGGATAAGCGCATCCTCCAAACGCTGGCGGACCCGACCAAGAAGCTTTTGCGCGCGTGTGTGGTGAGAACGATGAGGATAGTGGTGACGGATGTGGAGCATCTGGAGCAGCTTACATCCTTGCCCACGCGACTAGCAACAGCCCTGGAGCAACAGCGGAAATGGCATCTCAGACTCTACTCAACAATGAAATTCACATTGTCGAGAGAGAAAAGGACCATGGAGCGCAAGAAGATACGTTTCTTTCCCGACGCTCGTGTGCTCGAGATGGAACTCGAAGGGTTCATGGACGTTCCCCCACACACTAAGAGAGTGTATTTCGGGCGTAGACCCAAGAGCGTTTATGATGTTTCCGCGGCGGTGGGAAAGCAACTGAGACACCTGGTCATATCATACGAAGAACGCTGCTTGAATGGCGCTACGTATATGATCCCGGAGGAGGCACTGGACGAAATCATGGGCGGCAAGCTCAGGAGCCTCGTGTGGATCAAGCGTCCAGATTTCGGATCCCCGGTTGAAAAGATTTCACCACGGATCAACGAACCTGGAGCGTTGTTGAAGCTTCAGTACCAAAAGTCGTCTCGGCTACGGATTGTTCGGCTGGTGTTTGATTTTCCGCTGAACGGTTTGAATAACGACTCGGCCCGGTCCATGGAGAGCCTCATGAGAGGTATCGAACTAGGGATCGGAGCATGGGTGTTCGATAACTACCATAAACAGACCTATATTGCAGAGGTTCAGACTGTCAACGTAGCGCAGGTCCGTGCCGCTTTGGTCAAGCGCAGTCCAGTCATCCTGGAGCTTGAGGTACTGAGGAGGATCAGGTTTGTAGAGCTGGAAGACGAGTGGGTGAGCAGAGGGGTACAGCCGTTTATGCGGTATAATCTGTGATGACCACCGAGCGATGCGTACGGAGCTGAGGATCATATCTGTGTACTTTGATTCAACTCGGCGACTTTCTATATTTTTGAGCTAGAATAATTCTCGATTGACTAACCTGCGAGCCCACTATTGCATTCATTTGATGCTTTTGCCGATCTGAGGACCCTCGTCAGCCAGCGGCAGTAACTTGTATTTGGTTCCGTCGCATCAGCGCGAGGCAGAATGCTGGTGCCTCTGACAGTCGCATGCTTTCCAGTTTCTTTCTGATCATATATTTGCCCGCTTTCCCATCGAATCAGCCCATTTATCCTGGTATCACGATACTACCCTCGCTGGAACATACCTACCTGCTTTCACCAAATGACCGATCACACCCCCAGAGAACGATTCGAAGCCGCTTCCCCTTGGCTCGCCTCCACCCCGGCGGCTGCTGGTCTCCCAAATGAGACCAAACTCGAAGTGAGATTGGCTATCGGGGTATCAGCCAAACGCTGCTAACAGTGAATCTCACATCTAGCTGTACGGGCTCTTCAAATTCATCACCACCAATGAAGGACCGTAAGTGTAGCCCCCGAAAGTCGTACATTTCCACTGACTTTCCGCAGAAGTTCATCCCGACCTTCGATCTTCTACCCTGCCAACAGGGCAAAGTTTGACGCTTGGGCATCGACCTTCAAGCAATATACGTCGTTGAATATTGAGCCTGCAGGTGCTCAGGCAAGAGCCCAGGGGCGTTATGTCGATATTGCGAAGCAGGTCGGATGGGACGGCGTGATCAGAGAAGAGGATGATATTGATCTGGAGAATCTGAGCGATAGTGATGATGAAGGGGACGAATCTAGAAAAGGTGGCTCAGGGAAAGATGGATGGAGGTCGGTGAGCGTCATGGAGGGCGCGGGTAAGAAGAGCGCGGAAGAGTGAGTGATTCTTGAAGGACGTGTGATCTCGGCTGACAATCGTTTTCTTCGTCAGATCTGAAAGTCCTATACATGACGCGGTATCGACAAACGACTCGGTAGAGGTAAGGAGACTGTTACAAAACGACAAAGGACTTGTCAATGCCGTAGATGAGTTTGTGAGTATCCTTAATCCTTTCGGAATTCATCATCTGATTCGTTGCAGGGCTATACACCATTACATCTCGCAGCGGATAGGGGTTATCCCGATATGACCAGACTGTTGCTAGAGCACGGGGCTGATCGGAACGTCAAAGTTGGTTTTTTGGGAGTGCTTCTTGGGTATCATGAGCTGATGATTATTGCGCAGGACCAGGACGAGCAAACACCTCTCATGCTCGCGGAAATATCAAACCGAGACGACATCATCGCTATACTATCATCATAGCCGAATGTGACTTCCATTTCATCTGTATTGGTAGTCATGCATCATAATGTTCTCTAGAGGACTCTTACAGTACAAATGCCAAGCTGCTATACACATTTTGCGACAAGCCTAATCGACGGTCAAACACACACGATGCAACACCCTCCCGGACCCTCCAACGACCCATTGTTCCTCCTTGTTCATCTCCAATCCGCACTCTCCGCATTCCTTCCCCAGCTCTGCTCTCCACCCTTTCACGCTCTCCTTCACAAAGTCACTAGCCACTTCTCCCAAATCCGCCTCCACTAATCTCGTCGTCATGCTCAACATCTCCCCCTCCGCCCTATACGAATCCAGCATGCCCACCAAGATAGTTCTGAATTCGCTATACGCTCGGCCCTTGGCAGACTGCTTGGAGGTGGAGGTCGATGCTTCGACGAGTCGTTTGAACAAACGAGGGAAGGAGAGAGATGGGGAGGATGAAGAGACAAGGGAAGCGAGTGTCTCTTGAACCAGAGAACGGAGAGTGTCGAGGACTATGCCGTCTGAGGACGAGGAAGCGAGAGCGGAGGAGGCGTGGACGAGCTCGATGATCTCGTGCAAGATCCCCAGCCACATATCTTCCACTTCCATCTCCCTCTTCGCGCCATGTCCATCCTTCGCTTGGGTCGAGTGCGCTTGGCACAATCTGACTCCCATCTTTGCCACGCCTTGAATCACCTCAAGCGCAAGGTGGACACTTCCTAGATCGTCGCCCAAGACCCCTTCACCAAGCTCGCCGCCCTTGTTCCGCAAGACGTCACCAATAGTGTCGAACGTTTCCTTTGTCTTCCCTTGTCGGTCCAGAGCCCACAGTTGAGCCTCGTAGAGATGCTCAGCCTCACACTGTTTGGACAGGCGTGAAAGGTCAAAGAAAGATGGACCGCGTTCGTCGAGGAAGGTGACGACATGTCCAGGATCGTTTCGGGAGAGGAGGTCGATATAGAGGTGACGGTTTGGCAGTTCGACATTGGTGGAAGGAGTCGATGAGCTGGTCTCTTCACCATCAGGCTCTAGCAAGCATCGAAGATACGCCATTTGCTTGTGCGGTGCGGGACCAAGAGCCTCAATAGCAGCAGAATGCACTTCTGGTAGCTCCTTGTCGAGCAACACTGCGGTCTCCCGCACACCCAGTTCAAACAGTTGAGGTAGTGCCTCAGTCACCGCTTGCGATACCTCACTCGACGCAGCTGGAGAAGCATCTTTGACAATCCTTTCCAATGCCCCAAACACTTCTTCGTCCGAATCCGGATCGCGCAGCAGTGTATTGATCAACTGCCCCCATTTGCCCTCTCTCCTGTATGCCCCTCTCAATATCCTGAAGAACCCGGCCTGCTCGAACAAGGCGAGCATGGCATCGCCGTCATGAGGTGTATACGCAGAAAGAAGGTACTCGGCCGCCATTTGTCGGTCTTCGCGGGTGCTCTGGTCTGGGTCGCTGGCGAGAGAAACGAGGATGCGATGGAGCGTCGAAGGAGGAATGAACAGAAATTGAGGATACTTGGGCAGGTTCCGAGCCACAAAGATGTGCAGGAAGGTGATATCTCCCGGGTGGAAATACTCGGGGTCCATGACATCCAGCATGAGATTGACGATGGATTGACGATTGATCGCGCCTGAGGGATCATTGAGGTATGAATCCTCAAAAGCGATATCCATCGCATGGAGAAAGGCCTCGGTGTCGAAACGAAGTAGAAGGCTGAGATAAGGATAGGGAGGTTCGGGATGGTCTTGGTCGACAGTCAAGACAAGCTCAGAAGAGCCTTGGGGCCAAGTCACGGTCCTTCCTTGGAATATGAAAGAGTAGACCTCTGTCCTCGCTTGATGGGCCTCTCGTTCAGACAAGGGCTCATTGCTGGGATACGAAAGGCCAGACAGTACAGTCTCCAAGTACGCGTAAAGCTTGTAAGCATTCGGCGCCAGTTCCTCCGTCCCATCCCTCTCATCCCCGACCAAAGAAGGCCTATGCAGCCTATGTTGCTGAATATCTCTCACCACCCCTATGAGTTTGACTATTGGCGCCACATAGTCTCGCATCGCCCGCGTATACACATGGATCATCGCGTCCCACAAGCCATGCAGCTCGCAAAGAGTAATGGCTTGGTTGATGTCGAGCGATATGGGGTCGACATGCCAAATGATAGACTCGGCCAGATCAAGCTCTTGTTTCTCGTCGTGCATTGTAATGAGGGCCTTGATGATGTCGGGCGGTATTTCGCGGACCCGATTGGAAAAGATGAAGGGTTCGAGAACGTTGAGAAAGATGCTTTGAATGCCTACTTGAGAGTAGTGGTCGTACGCGTCGTCAAATAAGAATTCGGTGTCGCCTATCGCCAAGCATGCTTCGATGCAGGAAGTAGCCAGACCCTCAAAGAGAGAGGTCAGATCGACACCTCGGCCATCGGCACTAAAGTGGGTATCGTCCGTCATTCTGTCAGGCGAGAACGCCCACTCTAGAGACGCCTTCATCAGATCTCTCATTCTCTTCCCAACCACTTCCTGTCGTTCAAGTGGGTCCGATGGGAGGTTGATGGTGTTCCCTTTAGCAGTGCCGTTGTAGTAGGACAAAGCGACAGAGATGGCGAAAAGGAAATCACCGCGGTGTACCTGGGTGAGGATGCGATCGTTCCAGTGCAGCAAGGTGCCGGCTTGCAAGTTGGTCTTGGTCTGGAAAAGTATCAGCAAAGAGCGGCATGACACACGAATCACGTACAAGGAGAAACAGCTTGCCCCTATGAGCTTTTACACTCCCGACAAACGAATTCAGCACAAGCTCCCCTTCGGCTTTTGGCGGGAGACCTTTGTAAAAGTCTTGCGATGTCAACAGGCTTGTTTGCAAAGGCGTATTTTCCACCACTTTCATGGACCGTACATCTAGAAGAACCAGAGATGTAGATGTGATCACCAGGAGATGCTGCATAGTCCTGTCAGCATCGAGGGACGTGTCATTTTGACTGAACTCACATTCGGGTCGTACCACTCCATAGCTCTCACACCTTCGCTTGCCTCCCACTTGCGCCCTTCCACAAACTCTGGGGTAGCCTCGTCTCCTTCTCGCTGTACTCTGGCCCTGATGAACCTCACAGCCTTGCCCCAGGAATACGCCAAAACAGGATCAGACACCTCTGCCCCACTAGTCGTGCCATCATCAACCACCTCCCCGCTCTTGAGCCACGCAGTACACCCCATCAATCCACCTTCATTCCCTCCAGAATTGTCGCGCATCTTGCGGAACCACGTCTTTGCCTGAGGCTTCATCCCCACGATGACCAGCTTTGATTGTGTCAGGAGGGCAGAGAGGGAGAATTCGTCGGTGGGGTGGGCTGAAGAGTTGAGCGGGAGTGAGGTCGTTGAAAAGAGGGTTGTTGGTTTCTTAGGAGGGTATGGAGGCTTGTCGTTCGTCCCAGGTGAAGGGTACGACCCCAGCATCCGAATGACGTCCGTGCTTTCCACTCCCATAACCTTCCCCAAACTCCACCAGAACGCCCGTCCATGTTCATCTCCCGACACTATACTGGTATGCCTCTTGCCCACGAATCCTATGTGCAGGACCCTTGATCCCTGGAGGTGTCCTTCACGCCGGCCAGAGTGGATCTGCTTGAGAGACAGCGAGTGGGCTGTCCGGGCAGGACGGGCGGGGGCGGAGAGGTCGTAGAGGTGGATGGTACCAGTGGAGAGACCGACAGCAATGTACGTTTCATCGGAAGAGATGGTTACGCATGTGACAGCAGCACCTACTGGGGGTCAGACTTGGCTTGGAGAATGAATGAAAGACTTACTGGGATCCTCCGGACCAAGGGTGTACTTGATATCCTGACCAAAGCCGTATACCAAGACAAGTCCTGCATCCGTCCCAACAGCTATCATGCCATTGATGTCGAGCACAGTCGGTCGGCCTAACTTCTGCTCCTCCATGGTCTCTTTCACCGGGCTACCAATGGGTAAACCAAGCAGAGAACTGGCCTTGCGGCTGATAACCGGCTTTGGCGAAGAGCTCCCGCTTCCGTTCTTCTTATCTCTCGAGAACAGGTGCGTAGAGAGTTTCCGTAGAGGATGAAATTGAAATGCAGGGCCTTGCTCAGGCTCAGCAGGAGGTTTGGGAATTTCTTGGTGTAGGGTTGACGGTTTGGACGGTAGACTGCTGACAGACATTGTATCTGACCGCGCTGCAGATACTTGAGAGAAGTGGCTAGGAGCTCGCAGATTGAGCAGTTGGGGGTTCTGAATGGATTGCTGGGAGTTCGCTGAAGAGGAGCGCATATGCGAACGGAGTCTGGAGATGGAAGGGTCTGCAAGATGTCAGCGCGCATGCATTGCGATTTGAGAGACTTACGAATGAAGGAAGCTCGTTTGCTCGGGCTCGGAGTGAATCCGGGAGGGTATGGACCTTCTCTTAAACGAGCAGGCGTTTGAGACGCTGTCGAGGGAGTTCGTATTGAGACATCATCGCGATCTGATTCTGCCACCCTCGGTCCAAATTCCTCCTCTCCCACAGAGCTTTCTCCTTGTCCATTTGTAGCAGAATCTCTCCCACTTTCCACTCCGACCCCACGTATATCGGCACTATTCTCACGAGAGCGTGAGGGATGGAACGCCTCCGCTTCACTCGTACTCAGATTCGGCGAGCTCCCCAGCTCATCTTGCGCCAGTACATTCTGTATTCTCCGCTCATACTCGTCGTCGTCGTAGAGGTCTCCATTCACACCTGGTGATTGACCAAGAGACGATTCTGGAGGATGCGTCGGCGCGATGGGTGGTGTTTCAGGTCCCCAGTAATCGCTAGGTCCTTCTTCTATCGAATCAGAGTCGTAGGGCTTGGTGCTGGGCTGCCTCCATCCGGCGTCTGGGTACAATTCCGAGGAAAGCGTTGAGGGCGTATCGAATCCGCGCTCCAGATAGTCACTCGGCCCTGCCTCCATTTCGACCATCTCTTCTTCGTGGTCCATTCGGACGGAGGATGACCTCCAACCAGGTCCTGGACTAGGACTCGGACTGACATGAGGGCTGTACGCCCCTAGTTCCGCAACATCCTCGTCTTCTTCTTCGTCATCGTCCCCTCCTTGGCCTGCCTTCTTGCCACGTATGAGCCCAAAGAGCTTGCCTCCGCTGCTGGGGGCCCGAACTGTGCCGGCACTTGAGCGCCTGCTTTGGCGAGCGGTGAGGGAGCCCGAGGAGCCGGAGGATGAGCGTGAGTGTGAGCGTGAATGCCCCAGATCGGCTGGGTAGGACATTAGGGGGTTGTTGGTGGATGGTCAAGCTGGATGGACGACGGATGATACGCACCGAGCAGTGGGATTAGCGGAAGCAAAATAGGCAATGCAAAATCACAATAAATTACAAAAGAGTCCTAATAGCCCGGGACACCGACGTGACGCGACAAGAGATCTCTGCAGGTCTCAACGATGCAGAATTAGTACCGATCATGAGTCATAGGGAGATGGGAGAGATATACATAAGGGGCACGATGCAATATGATGCATGACCTACTCATCATGGACGAGTGCTGTTGGAGGAGGTTCGAGTGATGTCCAGTACTTTTAGTGCGCGGTTGGCCGGGTCTACCAAGTCTACAGTGGCCCATGCCTGCAGCTGGTAGCTATTGGCAGCTGGTAGCTATTGACCCTAGCTTCTCTCATTTGCTCAGATGAAGTCCCTCCCACTTACTCTTGTCATTCAACACGGCTTAGGGCAGAGCGGGGACCGCCGCTTTGCGCGCCACCATGATGCGCGCATGACCTCTTTCATTCTCACCTCTTTCACACCTCCCCTACTCTGACAACCCACCATGCCCCCCAAAGGAAAACGCACCAAAGCAGAAGAAGCCCTCGACTTCCTATCCAACCTCGATAACCTCGACGCCCCTCCCGAAAACACCCCCGCCGTGTCCGAGACCCCACGGGTGTCCACGGACAGCACTCGCAAGTCTCTATCTGCCTCCCGCGAGCTTCCGGGCAAGGCTGTCCCTGCCAAGGCGCCAGAGGATGATGAGGCGGAGAGTCATTTGGCATTCTTGGAAGCGCAGATGCAGAGAAAGACTAAGCCGCTGAGCGACTCGAGGTCGGGTACGCCGCTGTCTGCTGCTGGCTCAGCGGCACCGGCTGCAGCGCCTGTGACTCAGGAAGCTGTCAATGTGCCCTCCTCCCCAGAGCCCGAGGCTCCCGTGTCGAGCGGCTGGGGATCGCTCTGGTCTTCGGCCACTTCTGCGCTTCAGCAGGCTCAGCGTGTTGCCGACGAGCAGTACCAGAAAGTCAGGGCGGAGGGTGTCAGCGGTGTCACTGTTCAGCTAGAGCACTACGGCGTGAATGTGAAGAATGTGCAGGGAGTGGATCTGACCAAGCTGAGAAAAGGTGCCGAGGAGAGATTGGGCGGTATCGTGAAGGGCGTGGACCTTGAGAAGATCCGTGAGTCTACATTATCAGAGTGATACAATGCTGATTGGGAGACAGGTAAGGACCTTTTGAACACTACAACTTCCACCCTCACCACCATTCTCGATACTGTCGCTCCTCCCATCTCCGAGCACGAAACCCTCGAACTCTGGCTCTCCCACCCCATGCAAGGCTACGCCGGCGTCGAAGGCGTCATCTACCGCGCCTGGGCCCGTATCCTCGAACAAACCGACTCTGGCGAACTCATCGTCATCTGGTCGCCTGCCCCTACCCCAGGTGCAGACGAGAAGGAAGGCGAGGGGAGGAGTATCAATCCCGTCGAGGGCTGGGAGGCTGCCTGGGACCTGAGTAAGAAGGAGGTGGAGAGTGTGAAGGGAAGGGAGAAGGAGAATCCCGAGGCGAGGGCGAGGTTGCACCCGGACGTACCGGTGACTGTCGTGCCCATCTTCCTCTACCTCCAACCCGTCCTCGTGCCCCTCCCATTCCCCGAACCCCCCATCTCGTCCAATGCCACCACCCCCGACAAGCCGCACACCCCGCCAAAGCACTTGCAGTTTCTTCTCACCCTCGAAGACCCGGAACACAAGTTGACGTTTACGACTGTCACCCAGCCGACGCCGGAAGATTGGATGGAGGTCGAATATGAGAGATCGGAGTGGGTGGAGGAGAGGTTGGTGGAGGTGATCAGGACGGGTGTGGAGGTGGTTGCGCAGGATGTGAGTCTTTTCTTACTTGAATAGGGATAAGCTGATGGTTCGTGTAGTATGTGGCGACTCGTATGGGTCTCAAGCCCTCGGCTCCCCAAGCCGCAGCTGTCGCCGCCCTGGTCGAGCAGGCTTCCCAAGAGAATGCCGAGAAGGAAAAGGAGACGACCGAGGAACAGGCCGAGGAGAAGAGCGACTAGGTGGGAGAAACGTGATCATAGTGTCAGGATTGTATGTATAGATATGTCTTGGTTCGTCACGTGAGCAGTAGCCGGCAGACTTGGGTGTTATCCGGCTTCTATGCTATACGTTATTTAGGGTGACATGGTCAGGACATTCTTAAAGTGCTACTAATCTCTCCATCATGTGCAAGGAATGAGCATAGCACTCGAGATAAGAGCTCATGGACGATTTGATCCCGTGTGTAAAGAATATCACAATGAGCGAAGGGAGCTGGGCAGTAGTTGTTGATTTGATGGGAGGATCGGCGCTTTTACCATCACGGGGCATGTATAGATGTATCTCAATGTCGCTCTTCAGAAAGATGGTGACTAATACCCGACCGGGGTCAGCGCGCACTATGGAATCTCGGGGGGTGATCAAGAAGAGAGATTATTCAATACATGCAGGAAAGGCAACTTCACGAAGAAGAAGAATCGTTATTACTACTGTCCGTAAACGTTCTCACTACGATCCTAGATCTCACAAACATCCGAGGAACTACACTCCGCCGAGATATCGCCAATCGACTTGACCGTCTCCGTCTTGTAGTACAACAAGATCGACTTGACGCGAAGCTCGCTATCAGCCGTGGGCGGACCTGCAGACCAGCCGGGGGCACCGTTAGACCAGGCGTTGATGTTGTATTCCATCGCGTGGGCGGGAACTGTCCCTTCATCAGCTTGCACTCACCATCGTACCAAGAATAAGGGGGCTCACGATTGGTCCTCGGGTTCTCCTGCGCTTCCCCGTTGTAATACCTCAACGTGCCATTCTGTCCCAGCCTGTCGGCTTGCCAGACGATTGTGTAGTTGTTGTAAGTGCTCGTAGGTGATCGAGTGTCGAGCCCGGGGAACGGGACGATTTGGGTGTAGTTGGATATAAGAGAGGAGGGGTCGTTGGGCTGTCGTGTTCGGTCGTCAGTCATGGTCAGAGGAGGAAGGGGAGGAGACGTACGTTGCCGAAAGGAGGCCAGTTGGTGTGGTAGATACCGTCAGACTGCAGTTTACCTGTCAAGATCTCAATGTCGACTTCATCGGCAAAGCTGGTATACTTATCAGCTTTGCATTCATTGTCAGGGGTGAAGGAGACTTACGTATCGGCGATGGTATGATTGAGCCAGAAAGCCTCGCAAGTGCCCGCAACATCACTAAGCTTGGCTTCCGCTTGGTAAACACCCCCAAAGGTTGAGACGTTGTGTGTCACTTCGGCACAGTCCATATCAGGACCCAAAGTCTGACCCCCGGGGACGGTCAAAACAAGATCATCGCCTTCGATCCTGACATTCTGATACCTGCCCCAACACTGCGCGCCATCTTCTCCCTCGCCCCCTGCATGCTTTCCATCGCTGATCTTGAGACCGTATTGCAGCAGGTCATCGGGAGAGGTCATAGTACCGTCATCAAGAGAAGAAGGGGTGAACATGTATCGGAACGGGTAATAGGCGCCGCCGAGGGATTGGACGGCATAGCCGCAGGTGCAGTTCTCGGGTGGCTCTGCGAGGTTAAGGACGGGGTAAGTCTGGGAAGGAGCAGGAGGAGTATAGGAGGATGTGGTGGATGCGGTGGTGGTGGTCGAAGAGATGGAAGTGGATGGGGTAGGGGTGTGAGAGTGGGAGTGAGAGTGATGCCAGCCCTGGGGCACAGCGCGGGCTGAGACGGCGAGGAGAGTGAAGAGGGTGGTGGTGGAGAGCATTGAGAGGAGATGGGAGGAAGAGATGCATAGTGGGCCAGCTTTATAGCCTCTCACCCGCACAGAAGATAAAAAACGCGGTGCTTGTGCCCGAGACAAACATCGGTTTGATAAACAGATGCTATGCTTGATGCGTTCCTGGGAGATAGCTTCGATTGCATCACATGACCGGAATTGAAGAGACGGAAGCTTTAGGCGCTGTTGAGTGATCATATGTACAGTGCAGCACAGGTGAAACCTTGGCCACTCATGCGGCTGTTCTTCTTCCGTAAAGGAGAGCAGCTTCCGACTTCGTTGTTCTGTTCGTCCACTTTACCTCCGGGAATCCGTCACTACTACTACTTGCAACGGTATCAAAAGGGGCCTGTTACCGAACGCCGCGCACGTACATGAATGCCACAGACGGAAGGCCGGGGGCAAATGCAGGATCAATTCTTCCGGCGATTGATGCCAATCGATCGTCCATGGACAGAAGTATTCATTCTGATTGTACTGTGGTCGCGCTTGCTAGGTAATAATTTTTGAAAGTTTTCTAATTGATAAAAATGTCCGTATTTTCTAATTGATAAAAATGTCCGTATTTTCTAATTGATAAAAATGTCCGTAATGTCCATGAAGTAGCTTCCTCCTGGGTTCCCATCTCCCCCATGATGACTCTGGATGTGTGTATATATTTATTGCAGAATCAACAGGCCTTTCTCCCCTTCCGTCACAGGTGGCCTGTGAGCACTGTCGAGTGGATTGGCCACCGCCCTTTGACACCTCATCTCCATCATCCTTTCTGACACCATTCATCAATACATCTTGCTCTTTGGCTCGCGCTCCATTATACTCTGATACACGCCAGGGCTCTGCTCCTCAGTGACTCCAGTTGGTCACTTATATATGCTGACTGAGATGCCCCTGAATCGAGGTCACCGCTCGCAGTCGTTCGGATCTCACCCCAGTCATTCTTTTACTTACTCACTTTTGTTAAATCAACATGGTCCACTTCCTCTCCGCCACCCTTTTCGCGCTACTTTTCCCTCTCGTCAAAATCCACGCCGCTCCTCACAAATGCGACCTCTCGGGTGCTTCATCCCTCGCTCAAGAAAGCGTCACTGTCGCCCTTCCTACGGAGACAGATGACGCTCTCGGGGCGGCCGCAGTAGCCACTACAGACGGCTATGAGCCGCCGCCCTCTGCTACTGCGTACAGCAGCCACTCCTCTTCTACCATTGCTCCTACCCAGACCGAATCTGAGTCTACACCCATATCATCCTCCACTTCCTCTGCAATTTCATCACCCACCGTGTCTTCCAACTCCACCTCATCCTCCAGCGACTGTTCCTGCGGTTACATTCTCTCCTCTCACTCCAACGCTTATTTCCCCAGATCTCATGCCGTATCCTTCTCTTCCCTCTCTTCCCTCGCCGATTCTGACTTCGTAGTCACCGACGGCTGGCAAGTTGGCGGAGTGGGGTCGGATGGAACGAAGCCGGTTGGAAGTACAGAAAACGTCAAGATCATTGACGGGGACATGGTGCTTACAGTCCCCGGCGGTCAAAGTGTAGGGGGCGAAGTTACAGTGGCCGAAGTCACTTTTGGAGAAGTTGTAGGTGGGGGAGTCTTTACCATGGAAGCTCAGCTTGATGGTGGTGCAGGCACTTGTCAATCGATTGTACGTTTGCTGCCCTCTTTTTCGCGTTCCAGATGAACACTGATTGATTGAGAATAGTTTACATATACCCAATCAACTGATGTGGGAAACGACGAACAAGACATCGAGATGCTCGGTCAGTCGCTTATGAGCTCTGGACCTAATGGCGCGGAGCCGGGGATCCATCTTACCAACTGGGATGTACGCTTTTGCTCTCTGTTTCTGGTTCATGAAGAGGCACAGGTACTGATGTTTGTCCAAATAGCCAACCAATGCGGGCGAGAATGAAGAGAAGACGACGGCCTTCCCTGATGACCCTACGACGGCATACCACAACTACACGTGAGCCATCATCTTTTATCGCTGATTTGTACTGAACAGTGTTCAAGCATCGGTTGGCTTCCGGGAGGCACCAAGTATTACTACGACGGCCAAGCTCTCGAGAGTCCCTCCAAGTATTGTAAGTTTACAATCGGCGCTCCTCTCCTCCGTCCGATGAACGAACATGCGGCTAACGTGAGCATATTCAGCGTCAGTCAACCCGTCCAGCCTCATCATCAACAACTGGTCCAACGGCAATGCGTTGTTCACGGCTGGACCTCCCAGTGCTGATGTCAGCCTCAGAGGTAAGTGACAGTCGAATGGAAGAAAGGAAAGCTGATGCAAGGGTGGTGTAGTCAAGAGCGTCACGTTCTATTATCAGAGTGAGACACTCGAGAGCTATCCTGCTTATCCTTCTGGATGTTCAGAGGTTGATGCTTGTGTCGTTTAAGGAATATCGTTCAGGCTGTGTAGTTCTGCCTGTGTATTAGGCAGTCAGAAGGAAAGGGAGAGGAAATGGAGCGGGCTTCAATTTCAACAGGAGGGTTTATATCATGTATCATCTATAGTGTGACCATTGAGACGTTGAAGTATATAGAGAAGGCCATGATGCTCCATGCTCGTCACATTTCTGCCAAAGTCATCCAGGGCCGAAAGGCTCATCACGAGTCCATCTTGGGAATGGTGAGACACCTCGCACTATCCCAGGCACACCGTGGCCAGACCATGGCCGACGGTTCTGCCATCTTCTGTGAGACTTTCGTTGATCACATGCGCCAAGATAGACGCGCGTTCATGCTTCCTTCTTCTGATATATATGCACTGTTTCTGCAGTGTCTGCATCGTTTCATACTCATCTATCTGACTAGTTTCCAAGGCCTGACTGAAGACAGACAACAATAATGGGGTCTATCACCGCCTCCTTCCTCCTCGTTGTATCCCTACTTATCGCACCGAGCATTGCTTTCACCCACCGCACTGCCCCCCGAGCCACCGCCGATGACTGTTCATGCGGCTACATCCTCTCCTCCCACTCAAACGCCTATTTCCCCAAATCCCACACCGTCTCCATCTCTTCCATCTCTTCCGTATCCGACTCTGGGTTTGATATCACCGACGGATGGCAAGTCGGTTCTCTCGGGACTGATGGGACTCGAGCAATAGGGATCACGGATAATGTGAAGATCGAAGATGGGGTACTGGTGCTCACTGTTCCTGGGGGGCAAGTGGCGGGAGGCGATGTCACAGGGGCGGAAGCGACTTTTGGGGAGGTTGTGGGCGGAGGGGTGTTTACCATGGAAGCACAGCTCAGCTCTGTTGAAGGGACTTGTCAATCCATAGTGAGTCTCCTTGTCATCAGGCAGAAGAAATCGCTGATGCGGAGATAGTTTACGTATACCCAGTCAACAGAAGTGGGTTCAGACGAACAGGATATCGAGATGCTTGGCCAATCGCTCTTGACTTCGGGGCCGAGCGGTCCTGATCCTGGTATTCAGCTCACCAACTGGAATGTACGCTTCAACTCTCTCTAGCAGTGGATGTCCGAGTCGCTGACCGATGTGTATAGCCTACCGATGCTAGCGAGAGTGAAGAGACGACCACGCCCTTCCCTAACGATCCAACCACTTCGTACCACAACTATACGTGAGTCCCGCACTCCTCCTCACTGGCAATTGCATGAAACGTCTCTCTAGTATCGGCTGGCTGTCTGGTGGTACCAAATACTACTACGATGGTCAAGAGCTCAACAGCCCGTCCAAATACTGCAAGTCATCTTCATTGTCCTCGAGGGAAACGCGATGCTGACTGAAGCGTGCAGCATCGGTCAATCCCTCCTATGTCATCATCAATAACTGGTCTAACGGCAATCCCAGTTTCACTGCTGGACCGCCTACTTCGGATGTCAATTTGCGAGGTAAGTCCCGAGTCCTTCGGAGAGCGAGCTGGAGGACATGTGTTGACTAAAGTCTCTAGTCAAGAGCGTCACATTCTATTACCAGACTGAGACTCTTGACCGCTACCCGGCATATCCTGATGGTTGCTCAGAGGCGGATGCTTGCGTCGTTGCAGGCTGAGGATGACGCGAAAGATGACTCTATGGCCCTCGGTCAACTTTAATATCGAAAGAGGTGTAGTAGCGATCGATTCTGTACCATGCTGTGTATACCTCAGCTGGGCCATACATATAACGAGGGATGCATGAGCCGAGCAATAGCCGTTTCCGCATTACGTAAAGAAAAGTCCACGTCAGTCATAAATCTCGCATCCAATCACTTTGTGCGCGATTCTCTTCTGCCTCTCCTGCGCCCATCTCCTCTGACATCCACCCCGACAAAAAATGGCCCTCGACACCGCCCCCCACTCCGCCCCCGTCGAGCAACAAGAGTCTGCCGGCTTCTTCGGCTCCCTCGTCAACTACTTTGTCCCCACGTGAGTAACACAAGGTCTGGGCGCGCAGGGGAGGGAGATCGTGAAGAGAGAGGGAGGATCGCGTGAAGAGGGGGAGAGAGGGAGGGGATGGAGGGGATGGAGGGGATGGAGGGGATGGAGGGGATGGAGGGATGTACGGGGCCCAAGAAGGAATCGAAAACACTCAAGATCGACATCATCCCCTCTCCCATTGGCCCTCGTCGTCGCCCTTGCCCGCCCGCGTACACCGTCAACACAACAAAAGCTGACGATTCTGTCCTTAGCGCCCACGCCGACGACTCTGAAGAAGAAGAGGAGGAAGCTCCTGCGGCTGAGGAAGAGCCCGCTGAGGAGGAGGAAGAGGAAGAGGAGGAGGAGGAAGAGCCCGAGGACGTGAGTCTTTTTTTTCGAGACCGTGTTGCGAAGCGCGAATGAGGGTCAGGCGCTGACTAGCGGTTTGCTTCATCTCGATTTACTTTGTCCATCTCGATCCCCCCTGTTTTCGACATTTTCTGTTGAATCCCCATCCCCGAACCACGTACATCACAACAATCGACGCATCTTTCCATCCCTCTCCCTACGCTCCCATCCTCGCCATGGATCTTACAAAACACAGATTGCCCCCGCTATCCGTGAGGAATGCGCCGAGAAGGCATGCGGCGAGCACGTCCACCACTTCAAGCACTGTACCGAGAAGGTTGAGGCAGGCGAGGGATTCCCGGGAGAGGACTGTGTGGAGGAGTTTTTCCACGTTTTGCATTGTGTCGACGTGAGTTTTACTCTCTATGAAGGAAACAGAACGAGTTTAGAGTGAGGCCGGAAGCGAGGATGTCAAGATCGATACGCATTGCCGATCGAAGCGGGAGACGAAAGAACGCTTGAAGCGACGAATGCTGATACATTCCCTAGGGTTGCGCCGCCCCCAAGATCTTCAAGAAGCTCGTATAGAGGAATCTAGAGACTTTTCTGTTTCTCTATTCCCTCTCCTTTTCCCCGGGGCGACTCCTCTTGGACGATTTTTCCCTGCCCTCTTCAGAGCGAGGAGGGCTGCCACTTTGCATCGATGAAAAAAACCCGAAAAAACAGACCTAGACATGAGGGAGATGTAATTCTTCCCCATTTGACTTTTGGAGCGAGTTGTTGAGCTTGGATGTGGTGGATGCGAGGCGTGGAACGATCATAGCACGATTCGTTTGCCTGCGACTGGGCCTCCATCATACAACTAAGCAAGATCCTACTGACGAAGGCTGAACGCAACTTGAGATCTACAGTCCTTCAAGTCAATCAGGATAATTCGTCACTACCATCAACGACTGCATGTTGCATTCGGCACGTTTGGGAGACAGAAATTTCAACCATTCATTATGCGCCACCACAACGTTCACCTCGCCGCCCGTCTTGCTTGTTCGCTACTCTCTCCACTGACTGAGCGTCGGTTGCATCCCGTATCACAGCTCCATCTGCACTGCCATCGGCTCACCTAGTTTACGTAGGCTGAACGAGGCCTCAAGTCGACCGCGCGACGAAGTGAGCGCAGTCGAAGGTCCGGTACCCAGAGTTAACCAACATAATACCATCATCTAATATCTATATTCCTCCCACACAGCCCTTCCCAAACCCCACCACCCTCTCAACCCTCTCCCCTGTCCCTTGACTCCATAAACCGCAATCCCCACGCCTAGCGCAAGTACCCCAAGCGCTACCAGCGTACTCGGTTGGATCCTCGTGAGGACTTCTCTGAACCCGGGTTGACGGACGATACGTCCTCTCCTGGGCTTTTCGTCCTCTTCTTCTGGGGGGTCCAGAGCGCCGGGGAGGATGACATCAACATCAATCCTCGCTAGGCATTCTTCTGCAGACCAATGACCGCCATCGGCTTGTTCTTCCTCATAGCTTACCAACACGCTACCCGGGCCAAAGACGTCCTTCCCACGAACAGCCTCGCCGTCCCAGGGCAACCGTTCCATGAGCTCATCCCCCAGCTCGAATACTTTCGACAGTGGGATGGGATCGTAGGGCGAAGGGAGGGATGGGTCATGGAACCATTCCAAAGTCTTTTTCAGTTTCTCTTTTTTCGATTCTTTGGGCGCATTTGGTGATGCGGAAGTGGGTGTATCGGGATGAAGAGGGGGCAGGCGGGAGAAGAGGGGATGGAGGAGAGAGGGGTCGTCGGTGTATTCTTGAGGGAGTTGCGAGATGAGGGAGAGGATTTGAGGCTTGTTTGAAATCAGAACCTGTCATCATATCAGCTCTGCCTTTGTCATTCTCCTTCAAGGGGCTCACAGCTGCAGAAAGATAGACAACCCAGCTAGGATCTCTACCCAGACCCCAATCGAATATCCGTGATATCGTCTCCAGATCATCGACATCGTGGGAAAAGAGGGTGAGTACCCACGAGAGGGCAAAGAAGGGGAGTGACCCGGAGGGAGAGATGGAGGACGTCAAGTTGTACAGGGACGGGTCGGCGTGAGAGAGGAGATTTTGGAGCAGTCTGTCATTGGTTTGAATATGTGAACAAACAGGGAAGAGGGAGACTTACTTTAAAAGCCCCATCATACCTTCCATTCCCGATCCCATTGCGTCCCTCACCCTCGTCAGGCAAAGCACCTCCACACATTTTCTCAGCTCTCTCCACTCTTCTGTATCCCTTTCTCGCAAGTCCGAGTCTACTATAGCATTCTCTGGTGGCGTCATCGTAAGAGGGGGAGGTGTTTTCGCAGGAGTCAGAAGCCCAGGCAAGTCCGTCATACTTGAGCTTTGACTTTGGCTCCGGCTTTGGGATTGAGAGCGACTTCGGCTTCTTGCTTGTTCGCGTTCGAGCCGGCGCGACATGGACCGTTCCCGACCCGTGGGGATGGGTTTGGGGGGGAAGTAGTTAAGATAGAAGACGGAGAGGATGTCGTGGAAACCCTTTGTTTCTGTCAGCTGCGTCTCTGCTGAGCGGGGCGAGTGGAAGGGCGCACTTGGAAGTAAGATAGAGCGGGATACGTGCGCAACACACCGACGATAAGGTTTTCAAGGTCGTCTTGAAGTTCCTTCTTCGTCTCTGGCGATATATCTAGCACACCAAAGAGTCAGCAATCATTCATATCTCATGCAGAGAAGCGAGAAGAACGGACCTGTGGGGTATGTGACGAAGGAGCGGTCAGTGTCAAGTTTGACTTGCTGTTCGTCTTTGTGAGTCGGTACCTCTGGACTTCCTTTCGAAGTTCCTTCCACAGCGTTTCCAGAACCCTGTGCCAAGTCATCTGCAGATTTGGTCGATGTCGTTTGACCCTCGCTGTTGATGGGCACAGTGCTCGTGGACGCTTCGGCATTGACATCTGAAGCTTCGACGTTACTCCTTTCTGAAACAGAAGAGTCTACCCTCAGAAGAATGGGCCTGTATTATCGTCAGCCTAGATTCACCTTGTATTCTCAGGCATGACTGCTCACCAAACTCTCTTCCTCTCCCCTGCGAACCCTCCTGGCAGGCCGCCAATCTTCCTCAACGCTCCCAAGTCTCTTTCCTGGACCGCCTGCTCCACCCATATCTTCCTTGTCTGTTTCCATGTGGGCGGGCGCAGGGGCACGGGTGCCATTATTCGAATTTCTTGTTCAAGAGGACGATGATGAAAGTTGAAAGTGAACTCCGGCGGGATGGCCTGCGGGCATCGTTCGGCGAGCGCCGCTTGCGTCACTGCGCCCATGTCCTCTATCATCTCGTCCTCGTCTTGTTCTCCCCATAACACCATGTTCAACAACCCCCGCCCCCTCTCCCCGTCCTCTCCTCCCCATTCATACGACCCGCTGTCGTTCACAGGTTTCTCGAATGGTCTTCCGGCGGGCTCCATTGCAAGCGGAAGCGTCACCGGTGCAGCATCAGGAGGTGGAGACGAGCTCGATCCCTGGAGTAGCGCACCCTCGCCCTCAGGTGGGAGCAGACCGGCATCGACACTGAACCCCTCTCCTACGCGCTTTGGAGCTGGGAGCGAAGCACTGCAGAATCTCATCGGTGCGTACTACATCAGATCAGTGATACGAGCTAATGAGCGTAGTCGACCCTCCGGCCCAGTATCTAGCTATCCTAGATCAGCTTCCCCCTGGTACAACAGTCACCTCCTTATCGAAATACCTATCCGATACCCTCCCAGCACCCATCATCGCCAAGGTCCGTGCTCTTTCGACTGCAAGGCTCAAGCTGATCCCTTGCGCAGATTGTTACCCTGACAAACGACCAGCCCTCATCCCCTCGGAGCTCTCTCGTCTGCGCCTTGGCACTGGTCGCTTTAGCCCAAGCATCTCACATCTCTGACCCCCTAGACCTATCCATCGAAATCCTATCCTCCGCGCTCTCCCAAGGCGACCTACCACCGCCCAAAGTCTCGCACCCCGGCTCTTTCTCTCCTGCCAAACCGACCAGCCACCATTCTTCTCTAGGCCCTGACCCTTATCCAACATGGGACACCCCATCGCAGGACAGGACGGGATACACTCCACCCTCAAGTCTGTTCCGGCACCCGCCCGTGATGGCTTCGGATTCGTCGGTACACATCGATGACCCCTACGCACCGGATCCTCTTGCTGCTTTAGAATCGCAGAATGGTGGCGGTGAGAATCCCGGACAAGGGTCAGGGGGATTGAGGTTGATACAAGTTGAAGACTTGGAGCCGGAGGATATGGCGAGGCCGAGGGGGTGGTGGAAAGACCTTGAGCGGGTGACGGTGGATCTCATACCAGAGAAGGAGGGATGGTTCCTCCAGAAATATAGATTGTCTAGTACGGTAAGTATTTCTGTCTCTGATGATCAACCGCAGCTAAGAGATTGTGATTGCAGAAGCGAGGCGATCAAGCAGTAACTCGGCGGTTCAGCGACTTCTTGTGGCTAGCGGACATTCTCAGCAAACGATATGTATGCCCCCTCCCCATCTCAACTCGACATATCACTGACCGATATTTCAGCCGTATCGTCTCCTTCCGCCTATCCCTCCGAAACGCCTCAATCGTGCGTCCTTCTGTCCGTGTCTACAATGGCATTCACTAACACCACTACAGCTGATGCCGCCTTCTTGGAAGCCCGTCGCTTATCCCTCCAACGCCTTCTCTCCTCACTCACCTCCCACCCTGTCCTCTCTCAAGACCCCTGCTTGACGACATTCCTCACTCTGCCTTCTCCTGGCTTTGAAGGTTGGCGCAAGCGAACGTCCGTTGCTCTAGAAGAAGAAGGGCCTTCATCTCCTTCTCTGGCACTCAGGGTCCCGCGGGACTTAGAACCCAAGCTTCTCGCATTGAGGAGCAATCTCCCACAATTGTTGTCCAACTTGCACAAGCTCATCACACTATACGAACGGGCTCTTACGAGGGCTCAAGCGGAGAAAGGCGATAGTGAACGTCTAGCCGGCGTTCTTGAAGGCTTAGGGGGAGGCGTGAAGGAGTGTTGCTTTTGGTTCTATGGGGCTCCCTCTTCACACGTCAGAAATGGGATCAACGGGGACGGGAATAGTGCCGGAGAAAGTGGAGACGCGCCCAAGTATGCAAAGACGGGAGACGTTTGTGAAGTGTGTGGGTCGTTGGGGACGGGAGTAGGAGATGTCGCGAAGGGATACGACAAAGTTGTTGGGGTGCAACAAAAGCGCGTGAGTCACTCTTCTCAATACTGATCTACATCGCCCACTGACAACTTGGTCCAGATTGAGAATTTGCAGAAACATCTCGAGTCTCTCAGATCACAAAGAGACCTCCATCTTGCTCTCCATGCGCTCTTCTCTAGATGGGCAAAGACCCAAGCAGCCAATCCCACCTCTTCACTCCTGACCAAGATCTCTTCCCTCAACACCAAATCCTCCTCCCTCCTGTCTTCCCCGCCCCTTCCCTCCGCCCCACCAGCAAAACGATCCACCTGGGAATCCCAACTCTCCAAACTCCGAGATGACATTTCCCTTGCTCGAGCCGAGGTGGAAGTATGGAGAGGAAAAGAAGTATGGATGAAGGCGTTGATGTGGGAGGAGGTTGCTAAAGTGTGGCATGGGAGACAAGGGGTGGAAGGAGGTGTTGGATGGAGGGCGTTGGGGGCTGGGGAGAGGGGTGTTGGGGAGGGCATGGAAGGGGTTTGGGAAGGGGTGGTGGGGGCGTTGGAAGGGGTTGTGTTGGAGTAGGAATGACATGTACATCTTGCATAACCATGTCAAAGCCGTTGCATCATCTGCTAGTCACGTTTATACATTCTTTCGCTCATCATACAACATTCTTTCGCTCATCATACAACATTCTTTCGCTCATCATACACAACAGTAGCGCCAAGCTAGGCCCCAAGAATCCAAAACTCTTCCTATCGCTGCGTGACCGCATCTCCGCCAGATCCAGACACACAGGAGGTGCAATCAGGACATGCCCAGTCCACCTCGGTTTACCCGCTCGTTCAGACCTCGGCGAAGCAGCGGTACGGCTTTGATGACCAGCTCTTGAGTCATTTCTTGGAAGCAGGCGTCAGGTTTGGCGGCTTGATTGGGGCGAAGACGTAAATTGGATCTCAGTGTGGTACGACGCATTTCGGTATGCCGAACGAACCAAGTCCTTCAACATGTGTCTGGCGTAGCGTCTGTGGTGCGAGTGCTATACTGATACTGCTGACCGTTCTGCGTTCTACAGCATGATGCCCACGCTCTAATTTCTTTCCTCGTTGTCTCGTATTTCTAGTCACATGCATTTTAGTACCGGTCTAACTCAGACAAAACTTGATCTTTCTTTGCGATTTTACAGGACAAGCATTTACACGGCCTCTGGTAGACAGAGACTGACTCTCAAACACTAAAGTTCTCGGGCACCTCACAAGGCTCCACACTCCAGATACCATCGGCATAGTCCTGTACAGACCTGTCGCTAGAGAAGTCACCCATGTTGAACGCGGTCAGGATGGACTTCTTGGTCCACTCAGTGGGGTCGTTGGCGAAGCAGTCGTCCATGAGCTTCTCAGCGGAAAGGTAAGAACCAAAGTCGTTGGAGACCTGTTACCCGTCAGCCGAAGTTCGGGAGAACACGCCAAGGACACTCACAAGGTAGTAGTCGTGCTCGTAAACAGTCTTCAACAGCGGCGCATAAGTGCCACCGTCGCCGAACGTGCCGTTCTCGATAGCCTTGAACACCTGTGCCAGCTCGTTTGACCTCTGCTCGAGAGGTGTGGGCTGGTAAGTGTTGGTGTAACGGATACCATCGACTTGCTCGGCGAGGTATCCAAAGAGGAAGGACTGGTCTTCACCGGCATCTTCGGCGATTTCTACGCACGAATCAGCTTGACAATCTACCTTGAGAGGAAAGATCCATACCGACGTTGGCACCGTCGACAGTACCGAGAAGCAGCGCTCCGTTCAAAGCCAGCTTCATGTTACTCGTACCACTCGCCTCTGTCCCCGCCGTACTGATCTGCACCGACACATCACTGGCCGGCACCAAGATCTCTGCAATCGACACCGAGTAGTCGGGCACAAATACAACCTTGAGGAGGTTGCCAACATCGGGGTCGGCGTTGACAACACGGGCGACATTGTTGATAAGACGAATAACGAGCTTCGCGACGTAGTAGCCGGGGGCTGCTTTGGCGGCAAAGATGTGGGTGTGTTTGGTAAACTTTTTGCGGTCGGCGGGAGAGGCGGCTTTGATTTGGAGGTAGCGGTAGATGACACCAAAGATGTTCAGGGTCTGTCGCTTGTACTACACCTATCCTCAGCTTCGCCCGACCATAGTACAAGGAACGTACCTCGTGCAACCTCTTAATCTGCGTCAAGAACACACTGTCAACATCCAATATGATCCCCAACTCGGCCTCAACCAGGTCCGCCAGTCTCCTCTTATTGTCCTTCTTGATCGATACGAACGCTTTCCTAAAGTCCGGGTTCTCAGCCATGGGCAAGAGCTGCTTGAGGAGCTTGAGGTTGGTGAGCCAGTCATCCGACCCCAGCGTGTGAGTACAGAGCTCGGCGAGAGAGGGGTTGCATTGAAGCAACCATCGACGAGGGGTAATGCCGTTCGTCACCTTGATCTTCATTAGCATTATCCTTGCAAGCAGTCAGCAACGACGTACATTGGTGAAAGCATCCCTTCCCTTGAACTCCACAAAGTCCTTGAAGATGGTAGCCTGGAGCAGCTGCGAATGAAGCTCGGCGACACCGTTGATCTTGAAACTGGCGACAATGGCGAGGTAAGCCATACGGACGTATTTAGGGGTTCCCTCCTCGATGATGGACATTCGTCTGAGACGGTCAGTGTCGCCGGGCCATCGCTTGGCAACTTGGTTCATAAACTCGCTTCGTCTGTTGTCAGCTCCGGTAGAAAGATGTTAGAGGGATAGGAACCCACAAGTTGATCTTGTAGATGATCTCAAGATGACGAGGAAGCAAAGACTCGAAGAGGTCGAGCTGCCACCTCTCGAGCGCCTCGGGCAAGACAGTATGGTTCGTATAGGCAAACACCTTCTGGGTAATAGCCCATGCCTCTGCGTACGACACCTCCTCCTCATCGATGAGAATCCTCATCAACTCTGGAATCGCCAGAGTCGGGTGGGTGTCGTTCATCTGGATACACACATAGTCGGACAATGCCGACCAAGGGAGATCGAGCTTGGTGAAGCGGCGGAGGATGTCTTGGAGGGAGGCAGAGACCCAGAGGTACTGCTGCATCACTCGGAGCTTTTTGCCGACGTACATGTTGTCGTTGGGGTAGAGAACACGAGTCTGAAGGAGGGTCAGAGGGTTCAATAGTGTAAAGCGAAGGACTTACGATGTTTTCGACTTCACTGCTAGCAGCCACACTCGCTTCATAGTTTCCAGCTATCATACTGTCAATTCCGTCCAAGCACCCTTTGCCCATGACTCACCATTGAACGAGTTCAGATCAAAGCCTTGCACAGGCTTGGCGCTCCACAACCTAATGTTCGCGCAGTTCTTTGTGTTATAGCCGGGAACAGGAGCGTCGTAAGCTACCGCGAGACACTCCATACCACCGGTCCACGAGGAACGGTCGGTGCCGGGGATAGGAGTGGAGGTACCGTAGAATCGGATGGGGTAAGAGACATCGATTCGAGGAATCTCCCATGGCTACGAGTAGGGTTAGAGTGGCATTCAAACCAGAATGGGAAATGGAGGCACGTTCTCACGGTCAAGCCAAGGGTCGGGCGCTTCGAGCTGTTCACCAGTGTTGGAAATGAGCTGTTTGAAGATACCGTAGTTGTACCTCAGCCCATAACCCCAGCCGGGAAGGTTGAGAGTTGCCATCGAGTCAATCTACGCTCATCAGTAACTACCCTACGCAAAGGCGATTTCAACGCACGTAACAAGCGGCAAGTCGCCCCAATCCACCGTTACCCAAGCCGGCATCTCGCTCCTCATTGAGCAAGTCTTCAAAGTTGAAACCCAACTTGCGGTCAGCCTCCTCATAAGTGTTGCGCATACCCAGGTTGAGGACGGCATTGTCGAGAGAGCGGCCAACGAGCCATTCGATGGAAAGGTAGTAGACACGCTTAGGAGCCTTGGCCGTGTGGTACCTACGAAGCATGTCAGACAGGCAGAACCAGAGTCGGGTAGAAAAGACTCACGCGGCAGTGTTATTCCATCGCCTGATAGGGTTATCTTATCAGGGCCGTTCGTCTATTGCGTAATCGATAAACTTACTCGAGAAGCTGATCTTTCACACTCAATGCAGTTGCCTGGTAAGCTGCCACCTTCGGTAAGTCAGCTCGAATCCACCTAGTCAATATAACACCCACCTCATCAACGTTATAAGCTTGCCTGCCCAAGCTCGTGTTGATGTGCCGAACTATGGACGTAGCCACATCCTGCGTATTGTCCGGATCAATCTTCAGGTCTGCGAGCGATTTGCGCCAAGTGTCTTCGTCTCCGATAGGCCACTCGCCAGGCATATCAACGCCGCCCTTATGCGACGGAAAGTAGGAGCCGGTGAGGGAACGCTTGTGAGAGGGGCGCTCTTTGCCTGTTGAACGGCATGGCGTCGATCAATAAGGTTTCGGACGGTTCAGGGAGGGCAGGTGCGGGGCGCGGGGCGCGGATGGGGCCGAGAGGAACGTAGTCGGGGCATGTTGACGGTGGGAGGGGTGGATGGTGGGTGTTGGATGGAAGTATGCCAGCAATACGATCATACGCGGAGAGCGAGTATGTAGTTACGCCATACAAGTGTACACATGCCACATGTTCGCGATGCACGAGTCATGGGACGCGTCGACGAGCAGCGCGGTCGAAGGGTAGGGACACGCAGACCACATGACCGTCGTGAGAAAGCAGATAAATGGGCCACACCAGACGGGTCCAAAAGAGAAGGAAGGAAAGAGATTCAGCACCAATCAGCAGACGCTCCAAGAGGCACACGTGTCCACTCACGGGGAGTAACGATTGGGATGCCAATCTGCGAAGGATCCACCTGCTTGAACGAGTTCGGATGGCCGGCAGACATGCTGGAGCGGCGAGAGAGTTGAGGCTGGTGGAGAGAAGGAGTCCGCGAGCCATGGCTCGAGGAGGGAGAGGCTGCATTGAGAGTCAGCGTGTTCGGACAAGACGAGACGGGCTGGCAAGGGTGAGTGTGTAGAATGAGAGACTGACCCGGGACCTTGTCGAGGTTCTCCTTGGTGAGCTCTGTCATTGGGATTGTGGAGATGCAGATGGAAGATGAGATGGAAATGTACAGGCAGGGATGTTGCGCTCATGGGAACCGGAATGGACCGGGGCAACTTCCCGGCGGCCGAAAACCGAGCGATGCCCTGCGTTCGCTGCCGACAGATAAAGGTTATCGCCTATGACTGTGGCAGTCGTACTCCATGGTGGCTATCCCTGCAGAGTGGCATGTGTCTGACACATTCATATGTACTGCATGAAACGTCAATATCGTAAAGTTGGACCCATCTATTCGTACACGTCCGCTCTATCGGCCCAGAGCCCTACTATTCAGAAGCACCCTCACATCTATTCAAGAGTTTATTCCTCCTCTGCGTACCCATCATCACTCTCCATTGCTTCCCCCTCCTCATCCTTGTTAACCACCAATACCCGGTAGAGCATCTGCACTTTCCTTCCATTCTCATCCAGCCTCTCCGCTTCGTCTGCTTCTGATTCCCCACCGCCGTTACGTTGACCTTCGTCCTCAATCCAGTTCGACGGCGCGCGTGCTTTCCCCTTTCTGTCCCCCCCGTACTCCAAAGAAGACTTGTAATATTCTTCAGCACTAGGTATGGTGCCTATCCTCGTCCCCGGTGTGGTGATATCCAACACCACCTTTCTCGGCGCCAAGAACCTCTGTATCGTTTTTCCCTTCTTCTCCCTAAAGCTGAATCCCCCCGCAGGGACTGGCGGTAAAGGCAGCTGTCTCTCGTCTGACGGCGTAAGAAAGTGGAACGGGTTGAGCACGAGAAAAGAGGCGAGATGGCCTTCTTTAGGTAACGGAGGGTTGGGGCGGACAGGCGGTATCATGATGTCGGTTTGCCTGGGAGGGTTTGGGTTTGGAGAGGGTAAATTGATATGCGTTTGGGGTTCTGGGGACTGTCGTTGTGGAGCGGGGTGGGGCTGCGAGGAAACCTCGTTGGGCTCTGAATTCAGGCGCATGGAAGGAGCAGACTCATTGAATTCAGAAACATCTATTGCGCCCGTCAGCTCCACTGTCTTGTCACGTCCATGAGCCGACTCACGAGATGGATCACTTTCCAACACTTCACCCTGATTGTCCGTACCAGGCGACCCGTCTCTTGCCGGTGACCCGTAACCATTTTGCAAAGGAGAACTGAGGGCACCGTTGTGTGTAGGGGTACGTCCACCTTCCGACACCCGCCCAGTACGAACCGTCCCTTTCGCCCGCCCTCTCACCTTCAATCTACCGCGAGGTGTCCAAGACTCGGAATGCCCACTCGAGGGCGGCTCTCCGATGACAAACTCGGACGGCCGAGATGTTGATGTTGAGGTTGGGGTAGCAATGGCGACAGCGGCAGCAGCATCCGAGGAGTCAGGCTGCAAGATTTCTTTCGGACGGGAGGTTTGGACGACAAGGGAAGCCCTTCCTCGACCTCGTCCCCTGCCGCGGCCTCGAGCACTCGTCTGTCCCCGGACAGAAGAATCAGACGCCTGAGAACCCAGCACCGGCGCCTCTTCTGGGCTCGTTCCCTTCTCAGCCATGTCCTTATCTTCCTCGCTCGTCTGTTTCTCGCCTTCGCCCAATTTCTCCTTTTCCTTCTCCACCAACTCCCACCACGCCGCGTATTCTTCCAAATACTTGTTGGTAGGCCGGCCGGGGTTGAGCTTTTTGGGAGGAGGGGGTATGCCTGCAGGCAGGTCGGGCGGGGGAGGGGGAGCATAATCGCGGGGAGAAGCAGGAGTTTCGGCAGGAGCAGAGGTAGGGACAGGAGACGAAGGTTGAGGTATTTCTTTGTGAAGCGTTTTCCGACGTTTGGTAGGTGACTCGGCGTCCACAGTTTGGGAATGCGCCTTTTCTTCGCTGAGAGCTTCCGACGCCTCCTCCTTATCCAGCTCCTTTTCTTTTTCCTCCGCGTTGCTCGAATCTTTCTCCAGCTTTGGCTCTTCTGCTGGTGGATTCTCTACTCCAGTTACCACTGGCTGCTGTTCGCCTATCGGTATGGGTATTGAACCTTCGGTAGATTTTCCAAGATCTTGTACCCGACCGACATCTCCCTCTTGACCGTCTTTCTCGTCTTTGCTCAACTGCGCCCCTCCCTCCACCCCCTCACCCCTCAACCTCGCCCTGGCCTCTTCAACCTCCTCGAGCCACACTTTATGTTCCTCCAGATACTTCTTACTCGGTCTTCCAGGGTTCTTCCTGGGTGGAGGACGGACGCCGGGAGGGATATCGATGGGGGCCGCTAATGGTCGAACGTATTTCGGTTTGGAGATTGAGAGGGAGGAAGATGTCGTTTGGAGAACAAGCGCAGAGGTGGAGCTGGAGCCAGAAGCATTGGCAGAAGCGCTTGCTACTTCGGAGACAGTTGCAGTCGTACTGTTGAGCAACGGAGGTCCGGTCGACTCTGGCTCTGTTGGCACTGTATCTTCACCAGAGACCGATGGTTCAACCTCTGTTTTTGTGGGGTTCTTCGGTATCGACGAAGGCGGGGGAACAGAAGTAGCGGTACCGTGCATCTCTTGGGAAGGCTGGGATTCGCCTGACAGGTCTTGCGCCACTTTGAGGGGCTTGGGCTCTTCCTCGCCTTCCTTGCTCGGACTCGTGGGAGAAGTGAGGGTAGATGCTCGTTCGATGACTGAGACTTCTTCGGTCTTGATCGATGTCGTCCTGATTTTTAGAGGTTCTTCCTCCTTCTTAGCCCTTGACACTCGAAGTTTCTTGACCCCTTTCTTCTCCCCCTTCGCTGGTCTCCCTATCTTCCTCTTCTTTGGTGTACTCGTCTCTAGTTCTCGTCTGATGTTTTCCTTCTCTTCATCAGAGGGATCCAGCTCATCAATCTCCTCCTCCCCTTCCTCCGCTCCATGCCCAGGTGACGTTGACGCCTTCCCCTTCTCACCTCCTGTCACAATGCCCTGGGAGGTAGGTGGGCTTGTAGCCCATTTCGCGCCGGACGATACCCTGGCTTTTGCTGGCGCAGACTGAGAGGGAGGGGCAGATGATAGGGGACTGGAGGGAGCCGGAGAGGAGGTCATGAGATTATGGGCGGGTGATGCAAGTGAATAACAATTACACCGTTCACTTCCAGTCCGTCCAGTCGTTGTCGCAAGTCGGTGGACGACACGGACATGGACGCGTTCTCCGCGACGGAATCAAATCAGAGGTATGACATGCTCCCACTGTATTCATGTCCCGTCTTCAGCTCGTCGTATATCCTACAATCTACAACAAATAACAAGCTCAGCCACATACAATGCCCCACCAACCCCCCGTTCCTGGCCAATTCGAGCAAGACCCCCGCGTCTCGTTCGACAAGACCACGCAGAAATGGCAATACGAGGACGAAGGTCTCGAGTTTGAGTGGAATGGGAATGTCTGGGTATCCATCGTGGGTCATATCTTCAGAGCCTCTCCTGGTGATGGATTTAACAGATACATGCAAGGTGGATGAAGAGCTCTTGAAGGCGCAGCAGGCAGCTTATTCCGTGCCCGGCGTGGACGAGTCCGTGAGTTGCCCCTTTGTTCCCCTTTATATCTGTCGCTCAGAATACTGACTCGGCCCTAGACACCCGCAAACGCAGTAGTCGCTAGGGAAGAGCGACGTACTCTTAAACGCAAGAAGAACGAGAAAGACTATACCTCCAATACGCTCAACAAGCCCGCCGAGCCGGCTAAATCTGCCTCTCAAGGCAACTCGAATGGCGGGGAATCCTCGAAAGCTGCTGCGCCTCCACCAGCCCAGAAGAAGACGGGTGTTTGGGTGACCAACCTTCCGCCAAACACCACTGTGGAGAAGATGGCGAATGTGTTCAACAAGGCTGGTGTCCTGCTTATCGATAATGAAGGGAACCCGAAGATCAAGATGTACTATGACGATGATGGCGTCTTCAAAGGTGAAGCCCTCGTCACGTATTTCAAGGAAGGCAGTGTCGATCTCGCTATTACGCTGCTAGATGATACAGAGCTCGAGCTGGGAGCAGGTTACCCGGCTATGAGGGTGGGGACTGCAGAGTATCAGAAAGACACCAGTGGGAAAGAAAAGGGGAAGGAGGGAGGAGAGAAGAAGGAAAAGAAGGAAGGAGAACACCAAGAGAAGAAACGTCTGACAGCGGAGGAGAAGCAGCGGATAACGAAACGCATCAAGACGATGCAAAAGTACGCGTCCTTCCGACCCACTCTTTCATTTGAGTGCTAATGTAAAAGCAGTAAAGTCGCCTGGCACTCGGACGACGAATCCGACCAAGAAGACTCTGGTCCCTCTGGCGCCCCCTCTCAACCTACCAACACCCGCTTCCTCCGTGTTGTCGTCCTCAAAGGCATGTTTGTCCCAGAGGAATTGGACAAGGACCCTGGGCTATTGTTGGAGTTGAAGGAGGAGGTTAGGGAAGAGGCGGAAACGCTGGGGCAAGTCACGTCGGTACAGCTTTACGACGTGAGTCATGGGACGTTGCAAGATAGGATGAGAGCTGATCATAACTGTAGAAAGAGGAAGATGGGGTGATGACGATCAAGTTCAAAGATCCAATCTCGGCGCAGGCTTGCATCAACAAGATGAACAACCGATATTTCGATGGTCGCGTGGTAAGTCCTTCGCCTCCTCCTTAAAACGCCTACTGACCACCTGGCAGATCTACGCAGGTCTCTTCACTGGCAAGGAGAGGTTCAAGAAATCCGGCGGCAGATCGTATGAGGACGAAGATGAAGATGGTGAAGGTGAAAAGGGCCGTCTGGACAATTTCGCCAAATGGCTTGTCGATGGGGACCAAGAAGAGGTCAAGGTCAAGTAGGGTGTTGGATAGCATATCGTTACAATACAGAGAAGGAAGCATGCAGGAGATTATACACTCTCATTCAGTTCTGAGATCGAGATTACTGCTTCTGTTTCTCAGCCGCCAAGATGTCTTCCACGCGCTTCTTCTTGCCGTCGTTACCGCCCGATGAGATGGATTTGTCGGTTCGGGTACCAATTCGGATGTCCGTCTATACAACACTTCATCAACCGCCCGTCCTCAGTCTCCATCGAAAGGAGGAGCCGGCAACTTACAGCAATTCTAGGTGTTCCCAAAGCATGGACAGCGGTATGGCAGTCACCGATGGCTTTCATCACTGCGTCCCAAGGACCTTCGACGTTGGTTCCATAACCGCTATGCGCCGTCAGAACTGCTCTATCCATCTGGTTCGCATAAGGGTAGTATTGAGCTTACTGTAACTGCACATATTGTCAGTCCAGCTTCACTTCGCATATACAAGAGGAGCAGACGTACTGTGTACTCGAGTCCCGACTTTTCCAGAACCCTCTGAACCTCGGCAATCTCAGGTCCTACAGAAGGCGTGGGGAGTCCCATGGGGATGAGGCAAACTAAGTATTTGTGAGCTTGCCTGAAAAGTAGGACGTGACCGCGAGGGGCAGGGTGGGAGGGGGCGTACAGTCGGCGATGGCATAGAGCTGGGGCGAGGACATGGTGCTGGTGTGAGCTGGTGAGGAGCAGAAGAGAGAAACCCAAGATGATGTGCGTGACGGAGACACGGCATCCCGAACCTCCGAAGCTCGGCGGACGCCGCTGAAGGTCAACAACAGTACTTTCCTTAAAAGTGACATTGAGTCACCTTGCTTTTTGCTTTATGAGAGGTAAGAACTGCTTAGCTGGCAAGACAATATTCTCGATATTTAGCCTCTTATTAAACACACCGATTCAGCTTCTCATCATGACGCTGATAAATGGCCCTCGCCCAAGTCCTCCAGAGCTTGGCATGGATGTGTCTTCCCAGCACATCGAGAAAGTGGCATCTAGAATTGAAAGTAGTAACTTCCAGCTCGACAGATCTTCCTATGCACGCCTCATTGTGAAAAGAAGACGACATATTCAAGTAACGGTCGAACAACATGGCCACAACGATTCCGTTGCCGGCGGCCGGAATTTTCAGCGGCGCTGTCCGCTAATGATGACACGGTCACCCTGGCGTTTTTGACCATGGGTATCCCCGGGATATTTAGAGCACAACTCTACCTTTTGCTTCCATCTTGACCTTTCACGACACCCCGTATTTCTTCCTTCTAGTCGCCACCCGCCGTCACTACGAGAAAGAAGGCATATCCATCGAAAAAGACGCGAGATCAAGTGATCTCCTCTTCTCGCGCCTACGACTTTCATTACCGGCATTACCCTTCGACAAACACCCTCTCTCTCATCAACCCTGTACACTATGGACCGCCTCAACCGCACTCGCTCGCAGCATTTCGTCAGCTCTCCGAGAAAATCAGCCACACCGCTCATAACAAGACACACGTTACCTCGACACCCCACAAAGCGCCGACGTCTTGCCGGGAGTGCATTGGGGCTGGCAAGCCATGGAAATGACTCGGACTCGTCTAGTCTGACAGATGATGACATGGAAAGTCATCGAGGGCGCGTGGGATCGTCAAACACGAGGCTTGGACGATCGACGAGGTCAAAATCTGGGCGTCTGCCGGTACAGAATGGCAAAGGTAAAGGTAAAGAAAGAGCCGATATGTCCGGGAAGGAGGATGGGGACGGAGACGAGGGGGATGCATCTAGTCCCAAAAAGAGAAAGAGGTCCAGAAGAGGGTCCCTCTCTCCTGAAGGAAGCTGGGTGGAGACTAGCGGTGACGAAGGAGAGCCCGAGTTCATTGCCGAGGGTACGTCTTGAGCACTTGTCACGTCGCTAAAACTCATCCATGTTGTTTTAAGGTGATAATTATTTATTGCAAAGCGCTCCAGGTCCTACTCTGCATAGGTTACGAAAAGCCGAACTCATCAGGCTATGGAAAGTCGCGGGTATGTGGGAGAACGACGCTGGACCCGACGGTGCTATGGATGAAGATGACGAGGACAATGCTGGTATGGGCAAGAAAGATCTCGTTGACGGCATTCTGGGATCTGTAAGTTCATCTCGAGGCTGGTGGTCCTCATTTGACGCGTCTTGCAGCGAAAACCATCTTCCAAAGGCCGATTGATATCGCCCCTCCCTCACTCTCCGGGGCGTGCAATCAGACGCCGCTCCACTCTTGAAATGATTCAAGAGCCACCCGCTTCTTCTCCTACCTCTTCCGACCACATATCCCCCGGGTCCACCCCTAAACCCCTGCCCCGCACGCGATCTCGTGTCCGGCTCGCGGAACCTGCCGTGTTGCGTGCTGCGCCGAGACACAAAGATCGCCGGAAGGCTTTGCGAGGAAGGAGTAAGAGTTTGGGGAGAGAGGAAGGGAGGAGGGCGAGATTTCAGGATGACCTACGGAGCCCCAAGTCTCATCCCAATGCTCGGCGCTCGGACAGTTATACTACCGAATCGCCTTCATCCTCTCACGTCACCCCTCGTCGTACGTTGCAAAAACGTCCTACTAGGTCCGATCTGCGCGCCAAGCGCGTACGAGCGCAGCTGGCGACTAGAAAGACGAATGGCTCTGCCGTAAATGGCGAGGACAGTGAGCTCACTGAGCTCTCCTCAGACGGTGGGAAGGTAGAGGGGGACGTACAAGCAACACCTTTGGTGAAACGGCTTCGGCCAAGAGATGGCGAACGAACCAATATGAGAGAACCGTCGACAGATGTGACTGATTTCGAGGATGAGGTCGATAATACTGCCGATGAAGCCGACGCAGAGGCTACAGAAGCCGAGCCTGACGATCTACCTGTGCGAGGTCGGAGGATCAAGGCAAGCCAAAGCAACAAGTCTTTATGGGAGGATGAGGATGTGGCCATGAAGGTTCCAAGCTCAAGGAAAAGCGGGAAGAGTATGCCAAAGAGAGGAGCCAAGACGAAGGCTATTGAGGCCATCAAGGGCGGTGAAAGTGATACGGATGATGGGATGGAGGTCGATGCTGATGTGGATATGACCGAAGACGAAGAGTCTAGTAAGTGTAATCGCACCTCGAGCATTACATCACTGATCCCATGTAGCTCCAAAGTCTGGAAAGTCAAAACCTCTCAAGGCTGCGCCCGTCACCCCGCCCCGCCGCAACACACGCACGTCTGTAGACGACGTGTCTATGAACGGCGACGACGACGAGGTTGAAGATCAAGATCAAACACCCAACGTCACCCCTGGTCAGATTCACATGACTCGCTCCGGCAAAGCATTCGGCATGATGCAGCACCGGAGACGACTTTTGAGGGAGGAGGCAAGGGATGACCCAGACATGGATGAGGTGGAGGAGGAGAGCGACGATGATGATGACGACGAACTGGAGCCTGGTGAGTGTATAGCTTGTTCTGAGTGTCGAATAGCGCTGATGAGCAAAAGATGTCGACTTATCGCAGGCTACAGCCGCGAGTCTCGTAAGATTGTTACGCGACGAGTTGGTCCAGATGTGCGAAGCCAGAGGCATCGAAGTCGGGGGCACCAAGCCGCAACTGGCCAAGGCCCTTCTAGAATGGGTAAGCTTTGCTTTTGCCCTTTGGGACTTGTACTCACATTCATTTAGCGCGACGAACAGCAGGGCGCACCTTCATCAACATCCACCGCCCGTCCCTCTCCTCCCCGCACCGCTCTCCCCCGTCGCAAATCCACCAAATCCAGATCTACCGCGCGAATAAAGTCCAAATCTAGTAAACTCCTCCCCGCTATCGCCACAGCAGTCCATGTCCCAGGCAAGCCGACCCCGGTACTGATGCGCGAGCACGTACACGCGCATGATCCTGAAACACCCCCTTTGTCAAAGGGCAATGAGGGTGATGTAGAAGAGGAGAAGAAGGGCACGGAGGCAGAATTGAATTTGGATCTGCAAGAGCTCGGCTTGGAAGATTCCGTCATCAAGGCGTCGCTTTTGACAAAGCTGGAAAAGATTGGAAGCGGTGGTTTCAAAGAGTAAGCTTTGGGTCTATTGGGAATACATATTCTAATCCTGTACAGCGTATATGTGGGCAAGTATCGAGGCCGCAAAGTGGCCATCTCCGAGTTCAGAGAACATCTGAGTGAGATGGACATCCGAGAACTGAAGCTGCTGGCCGAGTTCAGCCATCCCAACATCGTGCGCTTTGTGAGTGCTTTCCTTGTATCTTTGCCCGAAGGCTAAAGGCTTTCTAGCGAGGAATATGCATACCCGAAGACTCTTCCCAAGTACCGTGCATGCTTGTTAGTGAGCTCTGTGAGAATGGCGACTTGTTTGACTATATCGTAAGTGTTTTCTCTTCGGGCCCAACTCGGTCACTAACCCTGTATCAGCGCAACGTTTCCCGACCATCCTTGAAGCGTGTCATCACCCTCATGCTCGACATTGCCCGTGGACTGGAATATCTCCACACGCGCAAACCCTCTATCATCCACCGTGATTGCAAATCCTCCAACATACTTATCAACCGCGCGGGCACCGCCAAAGTCGGCGATTTCGGCTTGGCAAGAGTCAAAAACTCGACGAGGTCGATGATTAGGAGCTTGGTGGGCACGGTGAATTGGCAAGCGCCCGAGCTGTGGCATCCTACACCGAGGTATGATTACAAGGTTGATGTGTTTTCGGCGGCGATGGTGTATTGGGAGATGATGTCGGGATGGATTGGAGATAAAGTGCGTTTCTTTCTCTGATCATCAGTTGCGTAGCTGACTCGCGTAGAAATACCCCTGGGAGGGCCATAACGAACACTACATCTACGACGCGGTAGGCAACAAGCAGAAACGCCCTTCTGTTGCTGGTCTCCGCAAGGCGTGGGGTAACGAGCCCGTCAATCTGATGGAGAGGATGTGGCATCAGGACGCTGGAGAAAGACCTACGATGACGGACGTGGTGCATGACCTGGAGAGCATATTGGCAGAAGTCAAGTAGGGGGTGAGATGTCTGCAACGCGATCATGCGCGTGCGGACTCGTAACGAATAGGATCTAATCCAGAGATACAAACGCTTTTTCATATAGCGGGAACGTAAAAATACAAAATAGCATGCTGTATTCTAGAAATGCATCGACACAAGACATGGAACAGAGTGGGGTTGAGTGAGAGGCCCGAGCGCTGCATTCGGCGAAGACCGACTGATGGGGCGTGTATGATTTCTATTACAAGTGAGCAACACTTTGCGATTCTTCTTGTTCTGTGTCACATCCCTCTCCCCGATATCCCCCCACTAGTCAAGCTCTTGTCGCTCCTTACATCACGCCACCGCCTGGAGCGCATCTCTAGCTTCACACTGCCTGTCACTTGTACTTCTTTGCCCTCACGTGGGCCTGCCATGGTTGTCAAACAGTCCCCCAGTACCCCCAAACAATGTGAATCAGACATTATCATGGTAAGCGTGTTCTATTATCGTCGACTGTTGTGCTAATGACTCAAGTCTTCCCCGACCTCCCAAGTCCCTTTCGAGCTCCCCACGCCTCCTGCCCCCATACTCGCCCCCGAGCGCTTCGATGAACCAGACCACGACCTCCCTCCCCAGCTGGACAACTCCCTCTCTACCACCGCTCCAGGCTCTCCCACACCCGCGGGCGTGAATAGCACGACTGCAAACATGGATCTCACCCGCTTCACCTTCAGTGCCAAGGTCTACCGTCTCAGCTTTCTTAATCAGTCGAACGACGTGCTGGCTATCTCTACTTCTACTCCGAAAGCAGGGAAGACTGGAGACATGTTTAAGCGGAAGCGGGGAGTGATTATCACGAGGACGCTGAAGATGTTGGAAGGTGGAAAAAGAGCTGGAGTTTTGACGGAGAAAGAGAAGGATGAGCTATGGGTCAAGATTGTTGGGAGTGAGATGGAGGCTCAATTGTTGTGTCGTGGAGACGACGATTCGGATGTCAAGACGGAGGTGACGGAAGTTGAAGACGAGAAGAACGACGATGAGAAGTCCATTGTGCACCGCGAGGCAGTCGCGGTGAAAGAAGAGTCTCTGTGCTGTGGGTACACGGTCTTGATTTAACGTTGTCACTGATCATACCCTTAGCCGAATACTTTGAAGAAGAGGGGGATCGCAAAGAGATATCCATGCTCCCTAACGTCCCATCTCCTTCCCGTCTGGTCGAGCAGGAAGCTTCGACTGATACAGTCCTTCATCTCAAACCTGAAAGCAGAGTCGACAGTGATCAGTTCTTCACCCCAGTCGGCTTCTCGCTTCCAACCTCACACTCGGCCTCATTGTTGAACGAATACCCGAGCATTTCTGAAAAGCCGTCGACTATTGGAGCATGCTCTGCTACAGACGACTATTTTAGTATCAGAGTCGCCCAGCGCCGGCAGATCAATAGCCACTTGCGAGTGGAATCAAACTACCAGCCGTACTCTCTGGACGACGTAGAAAGCCAGCACCCAACTCCTAGGAAGGAGTCTGCCTCCAAGCTTCCGATGATGCTCTTTTGGTTCGGCTTCCTTCTCCCTCTCGCTTGGATTGTGGGAGGTTGGTTCTGCTCTGAAGCGCGCGCGCGCACGTCTCGGACCACAAAGTCTCTCGAATCTACCTCCAGCCACCGTGTCCCCCAGTCTGCACACTATTCCCGCCCTCCCACGCTCATCCCCCTCCACTCCCCACACTACTCCCGCCCTCCCACGCTCATCTCCAACCCTCGCTCGCCCCAGAGCGCCTTGCACGCTCTTCCACCTTCTCCCCCAGCTACTGTCCGATCCCTCCCAGTGGCTGACTCTACCGCCAGCAGCAAGAATACCTACAAAATGAGATGGCTGGGACACCAGGATAAGTGGGTGTTTGCGTGTAGGAAAGCATTGTTTGTGTTTATGTTTGTTGCTTTTGTCACGGGGGTCGCTGTACCGATTGCTCTGAGGGCGGGTCACTGAGAACAGCTCGACATGGCAAGATTTCAAGGACATGAGACCCCGGTATCTATATCTGAGAGGCAGCCGAAATGGACGTTGTTTATTATACGAGTTTCGATAGTTGTCTGAGATTAGGAGAATGACTGGAATCATTGAAACGGACAATGCATACATGTCTCCTCGTCCAGATAGTATGGACAAACAACTAGGCGGCGGTCTCCACGGGGCGACGTATGCTGCACGCGAGTGGCACGTGGGGCCGGTGTGTCCCGGGCTAGGCCGAGGTGGTACGATTATTTTGTGCTTGGCTTGTCAGCAACAACACGAAACGACAGGGCAGCGGGGCAAATAGGAGCGCATTAATCAGTCATCACCTTCTTTATCCCTCTCCTCTCGTAGCATACAACATCCCCCAGCCCATTACATTACCACCCACCCCAGTTTTTCACCCAACAACAACCCCGACCCGCTCCACCGACCCCTTCCCTCCGTCTCTCCATTCCCCTTCAGCCTCCACTCGCCCCACTACAAACCACCCCTCCTCCCACGTGAGTCTCTTCTTCCTGCGCTCGGACGCGTCTTTCCTACCTCGGTCACTCTCGGGCGGGGTGGTATCTTGGAGGGCGATGGCTGCGGTTTCAAGGGATAATTGCGGAAAGGATTCCTCTTCGTCGTCCCACTTGCACGTAGACGGGAGCTGCTTTAGACGCATCCCCGTTGGCGCGTCTCCCCACATCTTGCATCTCGCTTGTCTACTCGAAACAACAAACTAACACCAAACAGATCCACCACACGCGTTAAACACTTAAAAAAACTACCAAAATGGCCTCTCACGCCATCCTCAACCCCACCGCCATCCCGGACCTCGACTCTATCAAGACCTGGGGTCTTGAAGGGCTCACCAAGGCCAACTTTAGCTTTACTTTCGACACGTACGCCCGCCCTGCTACACCATCCTGTCGATTATAGCTAATCGTATCGCAGCAAAACCACCACCGCCACCCTCCTCACCCTCCTTCTCTCCATCCTCGTCCTCGAGCAGGTCGTCTACCGCTCCAAAAAGGCCCACTTGCCGGGAAACAAATGGACCATTCCCCTCATCGGCGCGTTTGCCGACTCTTTGAACCCTACTTTGGCCAACTACAAGGCGCAGTGGGACTCTGGAGCGCTCAGTGCTGTTTCCGTCTTCAACATGTAAGCTAATCATCCCGCTACGAAGAGTGTTTGCTGACAAGGAACAGTTTCATTGTCATCGGTTCCAGCAACGAGATGGCCAGGAAGATCATGAACTCGCCCAACCACGCTGAACCCTGCCTCGTCGCTTCCGCCAAGAAGGTGCTCCTCCCCGAGAACTGGGTCTTTGGCCACGGCAAGGGCCACGCCGACTACCGAAAGGCTCTCAACGTCCTCTTCACCAAGCAGGCCTTGTCGTAAGTCCCCTTGCATCGTCAAGACAAGACTGACTCCTTGCAGCACCTACCTTCCCATTCAAGAAAAGATTTACCGATCCTACTTTACAAAGTGGATGACCGACCCCAAACCTGCCTTTCCCTACATGATGCCCATGCGTGATCTCAACATGGACACCTCGCTCTCCGTCTTCTGCGGCCCCTACATCTCTGAAGAGGAGGTGATGGACATCAACAAAAAGTACTGGCTCATTACTCTCGCCCTCGAGCTGGTCAACTTTCCCTTTGCCATCCCCGGCACCAAGGTCTACAATGCCATCCAGGCCCGAAAGACTGTCATGAAGGTTTTGACCAGATCGAGCGCGGAGAGCAAGATCAAGATGGCCGACTTTGCCAACGAGCCCGAGTGCTTGTTGGACGAGTGGACTAGGGCCATGATCAACGCTCAGAAGGCTCAGGACGACGGAGAGACCACCAAGCTCCTCCAGCGCGAGTACAGCGACCACGAGATTGCCATGGTCCTCCTCTCCTTCCTCTTTGCTTCCCAGGACGCCATGTCTTCTGCCATCGTCTACTCTTTCCAGCTCACCGCCGACCACCCTGAAGTACTTGCCAAGATCAGGGAGGAGCAGTACAGGATCAGGGGTAACGACCTCGAGAGGGGTTTGACGCTCGACATGGTCGACGACATGGTCTACACCCGAGCTGTCGTCAAGGAGGTCTTGAGGATCAGGCCACCTGTCATCATGGTGCCCTACCTCACCACCAAGCCTTTCCCCGTCTCCCCCGAGTACACCGTCCCCAAGAACTCTATGATCATCCCCGCCTTCTGGAACTCGCTCCACGACGACACGGTCTACACCAACCCCGACGCGTTTGCCCCCGAACGATGGCTGCCCAACACGGACGGCTCGTCCCCTCTGGCCGAGAGCAAGCCGCAAAACTACATGGTGTGGGGATCAGGGCCGCACAAGTGTATCGGTGTGCAGTATGCTAGTATGCATCTGGCCGCGACCCTGGGGACGGCGAGTGTGTTGATGGACTGGGAGCACGAGAAGACTGAATTGAGTGATGATGTGCAGGTTATTGCTGCGTAAGTTGTCTGGCCTCGTTTGTGTAGCCGCGTGCTGATTGTCTCCTTAGCATCTTCCCCAAGGACCACTGTAAACTCAAGTTTACTCCTCGAGCTCCTCCTGCTTAATCTCTTTACCCTCCATTCTGGTCTTTTCCTATGTTTATAGATTCTCTTCTACCTTATACCTGACATTCTTCTTGTCTCCCTCCGCTCTTCTTTCTTTGTTTGCCTTCGTAATCCCATGCTTTCGAGATGTGGCGAGTAATTAATCAACCCCAAGTGATGTACCCTGCATCAGTACTCGTACAGTCGTACTCTACTCTGACGGGATCAATTTTGTTGATCAGTGCGCGACTGAATCACTCCCGCGCATCTCCTCTGACATTCTCTGACATCCCATCACTGGCGGGTACCATGTCCGCGCCCCACGACGACATCACCCCCCGCCCTCAGCCCCCCCTCCCGTCCACCCCACCCCGCTCCTACCCCCCCTCCCTCCCATCGGCCGCGCCCTCCGACGGCTTTCTGGGCGACGTCGCAAAATGGCAGGAAACACGGTCGCCCAGTGAGGGAGGCGCTGGAGGGAGTGCTGGAAAGTCGAGTGTTCGTACGAGCAGGATGATCAACAAGTTTGGCGCATCCCCGCCCCCTCCTCCTGGACCTCCTCGCAAGTCGTCCTGCATATCCCCTATGCTTTCCACTGACCATCCTTGTCCAGCAAGCAACCCTCCACCGCTACCACCTCCATCAGCTCACCCCTTTGCGTCCATGACGAATGCGGCGCCGGCGTCGTCGTCGCTTGGGTCGGCAGCAGGGCGGAGGACGTCGACACAAATACCGCCTGCGAGACAGAGCACTATCAACGCGCTCCGGCCTTCGGGACGACCATCTTCGCCTGGGAGGTCGCGTGTGCATTCGCATGGGTCGCCCAGTAAACACCATGCAGGGCTGGCTGCATCGCCCATCCCAGCGTCGCACGCATCGACCTCGGCATCAACGACGTCGACAGCACGCACCTCCAAACCCCCTCGTACCCCTTCCCGTCTCCTCCTCCAGACCGCGCTCGACCTCGCGCAGAAAGCTGTCGAGATGGACCGCAGTAACGATGTCGCTGGCGCCCTAGCTGCTTACCGCGAAGCCGTCTCGCGTTTAAAGTCGGTGATGGAGCGCGTGGGCCTGGAAGATGATAAGAAGAAGGAAAAGGAAAAGAAGGGGATGAAGGCAGAGGAAGAAGGGAGGACGCTGAAGGGGATTCATGATGCGTATGTGGCGAGAATACAGCTTTTGACGAGCTATGATGGCGTGGAGGGCGCGGAGGGGACGGAAGGGAGCGAAGATGGGACGGTTGTGCCGGCTGGTGTGTCTGCGTCTGGCTCGAGCCCAGTCTTGGAGACGCTGGATGAAGGAAAAGAGGGCTCGATACAGGCGTCCGACGAGCAGGGGGTACCGGCGCCGAGAAGCTCGTTTGACGAAGCCACGCAAGGTATCGGGGAGCTCATGCTCGGGCCCTCGAGCCCAGAGAATCATACCATCTCCCTCGAGACGCCGCCGCTCTCGGGTGGGTTGCCAGAGGAAAATGCAAGTCCGAGGCTGCCGAGGATTGACGGGCAAGGCGATATATCACTCCAGCAGGCTCTGGATCGGGTGGCCGGGTCGACAAACACACCTTTTCCCAAGAAACCTCCTTCGCTCCCGGCATCGAATCCTCGTTCCATCGGCCTTGGTCACCCCTCCCACTCTCCGTCCCAATCATTCCATTATCAAGCTCCTCACGCATCGCACTCTTCACATGCTCGCACAATGTCTATGGATTCCAACGGCACGTCTTCGTCCCTCTCCCCGTCCAGTAGAAGATTCCGTCGGCACAAGGCCAGTCTGGGGCTGGATATGGAAGCGGACTTGTCGGGGATAGATGGGGTTGCGCCGGTGGGTGTAGGGATAGGTTTTGGGCAAGGTCTCGGGCCAGGAGATGTTGAAGTGCTAGCGACGACACCGACAGAGCGGATGATGCCCCAGGTGCAGCCTGCATTGTCTCTTCCCTCAGATCGTGCGAGCCCTGCTCCGAGCATGGGGAGTGACGAGCGGCCTCTCCCTCCTCTCCCCCCTTCAGCAGGCTTGACGAGTGATCAGAGACGGAGGAGCGGGAGTGTCCAGAGTCAGAATGGTTTGGGGATATCAGCTGGGCAAGGATTCCTGGTCAGCCCTAGTACAAAGCAAGGGACAATCTCGCAACGCAGACGGTCACGCCCATCATCCGGTGCGCTTTCGATAGAGGGTATCCCAGAGCGCAGCCATACTCCTTCCCAAGAAGAACCCCGAAAAGAATCTCGGCACGCTTCTCGCCGGGCTTCCATATCCTCTCTCATATCTGGCCGGGCTCGCGCCAAGTCTCAACCTGGTGGCCGACCAGGCGACCCTGAACCACTCCCACCAGTACCGTCTACAACAGGGATGAGACACCAACCCAGCTTTTCAATATCGTCGCAGATGAGCTTGAGCCTCGGTCAAGGGATTGGGCAGGGGCTGGAGAGGTCGACGCCGGTCATACAGCAGCCCAACCCGCTCCTGCAGCAGATGGGTATGGGTATGGGACTAGGGGGAATGGGTATGGGGAGGAGCCAGGGACTGAGGATCAATACAGCAGGTGGACCTGGCTTGGTGCCACCCACTATGACTTCGCGATCAGGGTCTATCAACAGCTTGCACCCCAATTCTCCTCGCTCGCTACCCCCTCTTCCATCATCAACGCCTTCCCCGTCCGCCCTGGGTACTGCGACTCCTTCTCACGCATCGTATTCATCAACATCTCTGCTATCACCCCTGCCCGAACCCCAGCCTGCTGAAGAATCGCTCCGGCCATTCCACATCCTCCGCTTACTGCGCCAGTCGATGGACGGCGATAATGCTGGATGCTACCTCACGCCGGGGCTGCACATTACCCCGGCAGTGTGGAATCCTTCCACGTGGTCTCGTTCGGCGGCCATCATGGGCGGGACAGAACAGGGCGACAAGTTTGTCCCGAAGATCGTTGCGCAAGATATCAAGACGCGGTGTATGGCTACCCTTGCCATGTGTCTAGAAACACTCAAAGGTCCAGGATTTGAGCTGTTATCTTCTGGTCCGCGCGATCGTAGCCGTCCTGCTGGTGCGGCGTCCACGCCGGTCAGTCCGGGCGCGAGGTGGCAGAAGGCAGGAGAAGAGCTCGTGAGAGCGCTGGACGAGCTTGAGGAGGAGATCGAAGGGGTGAGTAAGATGTTGAGTAAGGGTGGCGTTGGGGTTGGAGGATGGAAAGGAAAGAAGGGTGTCTCGGTACGTCTTCATCGAAAGCTCAATAGTGTAGAGACTAACGTGAAACAGACGACAAAGAGCTGGGGTTCGAGAATATCAAGAGGAATGGACAAGATATCCAATAACAAACAGTTTGTCGTTCGCTCTTTTCCCGTGCTGTCCCTAACCCAATCATAGTCTCGACACTCCAGACAAATACGTCGACAACCTCGCCTACCTTTGCACCTCTTCCCAAGTACTATCAGACCACCTCACCAACATCCTCGGTCCTCAGTGCACCCCTGGATATGCAGAGCTGCCCGAGAAGACGTTCAGAGAAGTGGAAGTGAGGGCGAGAAGGGCGGGCGATTTTATCAGACTTGTTGTCTTGCCGTTTGTGCTAGAGGACTTTAGGTTGTTCTTGGTGAGTCCCGATTCGTATCGGCCATCAGGATTGAAGGCTGACTGTGTTACCAGCTGCGATACTTGAAGGGTGGTGTGCGGTATCTGGAGGATTGATTGTTTGGTTCTCATTGTCCAATATTGTCTCTGCCGGGAAGAATGGCAAGAGGTCAATTGCGTATATAGTCTCTCAGGTGCAATAGTGCTATCTGTCCTTTTCTCATTGGGTTTTGACGCTACATCTCCGGTCCTTTTCCATATCTCATTGGGTTTACCTATGTACCAACGCCTAGCATACTGCGTGGCCTGGCAATCTTCTCCTCATCTACCTCACTCTGAACCCTCTCGAGGCCAGGTGCTGCGGCATCTCCGTGAAAACGTGCCTTGTGCCTATGCCGGACCTGTTACCTGTTGAACATGACTGGTTATCATTTGTTCGCCGATCGAGTTTCCCTGATCGCTGCCGGTGAACGGCCGAGTGGTTACGCGCTCGGTAGGTGTTGTCTCAGTGCATCTGTATTCTCTGTTGCTCTTTTCACGGCCCTTGGACGTCCTATCCAGGATGATCAACCTCTCGCTGATCCCCCTCTTCCTTTTCGCTTCCACTGGTCTCGCATCCTCCACTCCCGATGGAAATCTCTCGCCGACTCTAGATGAAGTGAAAGAAGTGGCCCAGCACTGGTTTGAGTCTTTCGCAGACGGTCTAAAGCAGTCGGGCGCCAAAGACGTCAAAGTGAGCAATTTTGATGTGAGTCCTTGCCGTCTCATATGACAAACGAGTGCTGATACAGACGCAGAGAGAGCAAGTTCCCTTGTTATCACCCTCTAGCATACTTCCGCCGAGCTTAAGACATGATCCAGCAGATCAAGTCTTTGCCCGGAACATTACAGGGTGCTATCGAGGGGCTCAAGTCCATCCGCTCTCCCTCTCCTCCCCTCCCGCTCAAACTCGACATTCCTCCTATTGGTCTTCCCTCAATCCCTTCAATACCAATCTACCTATCACACCGCCAGATGATGACCAGAAGCCAGCAGACAAATGGCGATGGCAAGATACGACCCGCCTCGACATATCATTCATCGAAACCGCCCCTATAGGCATCAATTATACTAAAGCCTCTTCAGGGGAGTTCCCCTTCTACCCTTGGGGCGCCGGCGACTGGCTGTTCGCCGAAGGCTCTCTCACCCTAACTTCCGCATCCCCTGCTTTGTTGGGCTTGTGGAACAACGAGGACGTGGTCAGATACGACTTTCACGGAATGCACTACATTCCTAACGGGACCATCAACCTCTATGCCCTTCCCCGAGGAAAACACATCTTGCCGATAGCATCCAAAGTTCCGGATTGGGGACAGGGTAATATCCTGGATGGGTTGATGACGGATCTCTCAGAGAAGATGGATGTAAAGAAGCAGCTGGCTTGGTATAGCCACGTGTGGTTCAACACGCCGTTTGACATTGAAGGTGCGTCGCTTTTCGATCGAGTCTCAAGGGTGAGATGTTGAACAATCATTAGAAAGAGGATTGGTGACCGAATGCCCGCTCTCTATACATATAACCCTCCCTCCATCTGCCGACCTAGCGAACTCAAACATCACAAACACCGACTACGTTCTTTCTTCACCCCGCCTAGCCGGTGTAGCTATAGCTGAAGGCTGTGGCTGGGCTTTGGGGTTCGAAGGCGGTGGCTTTTTTGAATCATCGTCTTTCGGATGTAAGCTGGTTCCCACATTGATAACTGACAGAGTGAAGAAGAAGAGCAGCTGATACAGTTCATTTCACCAGGGTACCAAACTGTCCTTTTCATCACTACCTACCTGATTTCCGGACTTAAACCTTTCATACGAGCTACTGGGTCCACAGGTGCATCTGTGTTGACCTTAACAATGTGGTTTATGCTCTTGGCAGACTGTCTGGTGATGCTCCATGCAGGCGGGCATGGCATGCGAGAGAAAACTGGGAAGGGGGTGATGGTGATGATCTCTCTCGCATCTCAGTGTTGCAACACACTTGTGAGTTTCTTCACTTTGCCGGGCTCCCACTGCGATCCGCCTTACATACAATACAAAGTGCTGATGTGCGTTTAGGTTGAGTATAACAAGTTTTGCGCCGGCTACTGGCCGCGTGTGAGAGTAGTACCTTCACCGCTCGGCCTCCTTCTCGGTTTGCTGCAAAGGAGAGAGGAGGGAAGGCATAACAGACCCTGGGTCCTGCCCAGACGAGTATTCTTCCAATGTACGTTCTCACCCTCGAGTGTTGCACTCGTACCTGCTAATCAAAAGTCAACATCAGGGCTCATTGTTCTTCTCCCCCTTTTCTGGGTGACATTCCCGTATATCTTCAGCCCCCGCATCTTTCCTTTGGTGCTGTTTGCGGCGAGCTCGTTCTGGATCCCGTCAATCCTATCGAGCGCATTTACAGGAGTGACGCATCCTTGGAATTGGCAGTTCGTGCTTGGCCAAACTATCTTGAGGAGCGGACTGCTACTTTGTGATTGTTTCTCTTGTTCTTTTGAAGGGATAGCTGATGATTCTGTTTCAGATGTGTTTTCCTGGGAGAAAAATCCGTTTTTGACAGGGCGGAAGAAGTGGGTTTGGATCATTGTTTCTTGGCAAGTCGGCCAGATCTGGGTACTGTATCAGCAGACTCGAAGGAGACCCGACTTTTTGTAAGCTTCATCACACCTTTCCCACTTTTTCTAATTCATGCCAAGCTGACAATTCCATGTAGTTTGCCAAAGAGTGCAAGTCTGGAACTTTATGAAGACGACGGCCGGAAGCTGACGGACAGCATAAATAGATGGCGTTACCAAGGCACAATTATCAACCTACAACTGTGCCGGCTTTGCTTGAAGAAAAGGACTATGAATGTCCGATCTGTTACGAGATCGTTTATCTTCCTGCGCAGGCCATCACCCCGATGCCCTCTTCCGAACAACAGGCCAATGAGGGGCTCGCGCTTTCGAAAGAGGGACAAGGAGAAGAAGACGCGCAAGTGACGACGGGAGAGGGCGAGCCGGAAGTGGCTCTCCGGGAAGGAGGACGAGGTCAAGAAGGGGAAGAGAAGGGAGAACGTGATTACGCCATCACACCTTGTAATCATGTCTACCACATGTCTTGTATGAAGCAAGTCATGAAGGTGCATGTAAGTGCCATGAATCGTCTTGACTCTGCAGAAGGGAACTGATGCCTGCCAGTCTCTCTGTCCGTTATGCCAGGCGGCTTGGCCGAGCGTGGACTAATTACGTAGGGCTTACCGTCACACTCTAGAGCTTTGGCAGGAGCGAACGTTGTAGTGCGAGCGGGGTGACGAAGGTTGACATTGCTCTGGATCTCGACCCTGTCGATAATACCACGATTCTATATGCATGCATGATATGTGTACAATTCTATATATCGTCTATCTACACCGCTTGGCCTTGAAGCCTTGCGTAGAACTCTGCAACAGCATCAGCATTTGCACACACACTTGACAAGGCACTCACTCTCAGCCTCGTCGATACACTTGACATTCGCGCCCAACTTGTTGATAGTCTCGACATACTCATCCTCCTCCACACTATCAAACACAATACCTCCACCGGCTTGCAAGTAGACGTTTCCGCCCTTGAAAGTCATGGTCCTGATAGCGATGCACGTATCGAGGTTTTCGCGGTCAAAGTCGAACCGGCCGACGGCTCCGGCGTAGACACCACGACGCTCGCGTTCGAGAGAGGAGACGAGCTGGATGGCTTTAAGTTTTGGGGCGCCGGAGACGGTACCGGCGGGAAAGATGGAGCGGAAAGCGTCAAACCTGGACTGGTCGTCCCTGAGCATACCGCTGATCTGGGAAGTCAAGTGGATGACGTGAGAGAATTTTTCGAGCCTCATGAGGAAGTCGACCTTGACGGTCTCGGGCTTGCAGATTCTGTTGACGTCGTTTCGGGCGAGGTCGACAAGCATGATGTGTTCGGCGCGGTCCTTTTCAGAGGCGAGGAGACTTTGGCCGAGTTCGGCATCCTCTGTGATGTGGGATCAGCAACATGACCGAGGGGAAACGTAAAACACATACCCTCGGCAGTTTTTCCACGTCGCACGGTACCAGCGATAGCGTGATTGTACACCTTCCTGCCCTCAACCTTACACAAGGTCTCCGGACTAGCGCCCACCAACTGCTCATCGCCGCAATCCAAGTAGAACATGTAAGGACTGGGGTTCAATCTTCTCAGATGACGGTACACATTGAATGGATGAAGGGCGGTGGGACGGGTGAGCCGTTGAGAGGGGACAGCCTGGATGATGTCGCCTTTGATAATGTGCTCCTTGAGCTGGGTGACAAAGCTCTCATATCCGGCCTTTCCGACGTTGCTCTCGGCTTGAGCACCGAGGGTGATGGGTGGCTGATGGGGTAAAGGGGTCTCGGGGTTCTCGAGCTTGCGTCGTAAAGAGTTAATCTTGCCGACCGCTTCTTCGTACAGCGAGGGGATCTGGCTCGCTGGTGTGCCGTCGGGAAGGTAGACGTGCGAGACAATCTTGACGGTTTGGTAGATGTGGTCAAAGATGATGTTTGTGGATGAGAGCATGAAGAAGGCTTCGGGGAGGCCGGGGATGGGGTTGTGGAGGGGAGTAGCGGGGGCGGTGACGGGTTCAAAGTGCGAGATGGCGTCGTAGGTGATGAACCCGACCGCACCACCTGTAAAGTCGGCGAGGCCGTGCACCTTGGCATGTCGGTACTGTTCGAACTCTTGTTCGAGCGCTTTCAGGGGATCACCTTCGACATCGAATCCCGGGCCGGTACGAATTGTCTTGAAGGGGTCTAGCAGGGTCAGCGCAGCTGGCTATACAGAAACATTTTACGCACTGGCTCCGACAAAACTGTACCTCGCCAGGCTTTCACCACCGAGCACACTCTCGAGCAGATAGCTGTACTTTTCACCCTTGGCAATCTTCAGATAGGCGGACACTGGGGTCAACAAGTCGGCTGGGATTTGCGCATAGACAGGGATCAAATTGGGCTTTTGGTGGATGACTGGTTTGGAGGCTGGGGCGGTGGGGTCGGGAAAGAGGGAGGTGGAGGGGGGGATGATGGTGGTGGGGGACGAGGTGGCAGTGTTGAAGAGGGCTGTGATATCTGGGAGGGAGGGGCTCACTGACGGGTCCATTTTGTATAGATGGAAGAGAAAACCGAGAGTGAAAGAGGACAGACCGAACGAGCGTCAACAATTCGAGTCTGAACTTTTTGATCCCGCGGCATTACAAAGATTACTAATCGATTACAAATGGGCACTGGCTTCATCCTCGACGACGGCGACAACGACCAAGACGCTCCGCAGCCACCCAGCGATGTCCCACCCAGCAGCAATGGCGAACGATCCCCCGCTGCCCTCCTACCAGGCCCTCATGGACGCTGAGAACGGTGGCGCCCCCCTCTCCCCGGCACAAGTGTCAGACCACGACCCATACGACTACCACCACCACAGCCGCTCCCCGTCGCTGAACACCCCCTACGCACCCGTCGACTACGGCCTCCCTGCCTCCGCATACCCTGCCACCCACCACGGCCACGGCGAGTCGTACTCGAACGACACCTCCCCCGACCCCAACGCCTACAACCGTCACTCGGCCGCATCCCTGGGGCGCCGGCCCATCTCTGACCCAAACTCTATCGATTTCCACAATCTCTCAATCACCCCTGCCGTACCGCCCAACCCCGTGGCGAGACACAAGACTGCCCCATCCCATCCCCACCCGCAGTACAGAAACGCCCCTTTCCCCAGGCAGCAGAGATCTACAACCGGAGGCTATCCGATGGACGTAGATGGCGCAGCGAGTGTCTACAGTTTGGACTCGGGGATGGGCGCGTATGGTGGGGCGGGACAGCATCAGCAGCAGCAGCAGGGAGGCCAGGGCTATGGCGGGTACGCGCCAGTGCAGTCAGATTACCACAATCCATACTACTCTGCCGCCAGCGACGTCCTTGGCCTGCCCCCGCCTCCTCCCCAAGAACAATCCTTCGCTTCGTCTTCCACCTCCCTTCCTCCTGCTAGCCAGCCGCATCCTGTGGTCACCCGGCAACAATCCATCCCTTCACTCGTGCGCTCCAACACGGCTGCGACCAACATGTCGAGCGCATCTTCCATGTCGATACCGCCCGTTCCTGCTCTGCCCCGCGTCACAGAACAAGTTGGCGCGTCTTCTACACGCAGACGGGGCACACAGGCTGCGGTCGATCTCAACAAGCCGCCCTATACAAAGCAATATGTCGACGATTACAGAAAGAGGATGAAGGATGACCCGGATCCCGAGGCGCAGTTTGCGTTTGCAAAGTATCTCATCGAAGCCGCGAAAAAGCTCGGAGACGAGATCAGTCACAGTGACCAAAAGCTCGGGAGAAAGTATCGAGACAATCTTCTTGCCGAGTCTCTGCGCAACGTCAAAAAGCTTGCTGAAGGCAAAGTCCCCTATCCCGATGCCCAATTCTTCCTCGCCAACTTGTACGGCACAGGCCAGCTCGGCCTCGCCGTCGACCACGAAAAGGCATACTACCTCTACCTCATGGCATCAAAGCACAATCACCCCGCTGCGACCTATCGCTCGGCTGTGTGCAACGAGATTGGTGCTGGTACGCGCAAAGACCCCGGACGTGCCGTGCTCTTTTACCGCAAAGCAGCCGCCCTGGGCGACACTGCAGCCATGTACAAGCTCGGTATGATCCTCCTCGGTGGTCTACTGGCGCAGCCTCGAAATGTCCGCGAAGCCATCGTCTGGCTCCGCCGCGCTGCTTCACAAGCCGACGAGGACAATCCCCATGCCCTGCACGAACTCGCCCTCCTCCACGAGCGTCCTGGCGGCACCGCCGGTGTCCTCCCGCATGACCCTCCGATGGCCTGTCAGCTGTTTACACAAGCGGCCCAGTTGGGGTATGCGCCAGCGCAGTTCAAGCTGGGGCAGAGTCACGAGTTTGGGCACATGAATTGCATGATTGACCCGAGGAGGAGTATTGCTTGGTATACGAGGGCGGCGGAGAAGGGGGATAGCGAGGCGGAACTGGCGCTGAGTGGATGGTATTTGACCGGGAGTGGTGAGTTTATTTCTACTGTGCGGTATGCCCGGGGCTGATGCTTTCACAGAGGGCGTTCTGAAACAGTCAGATACAGAAGCGTACTTGTGGGGAAGAAAGGCCGCCAACAAGGGCCTCGCGAAAGCCGAGTACGCTGTTGGATGTATGTATTTTTCTCCATCGACCAAGTCGCTTCTGACGTGAGATCTTAGATTACACAGAGATCGGAATCGGAGTCAAGCAAGATATGGACCTCGCCAAGCGGTGGTACATGCGCGCTGCTGGTACGTTCCCACCTTTTCAGCTCAATGCGCCTACTAACAATCCTCGGTCTACAGCTCAACAACACAAAAGGGCAATGCAGCGCCTCACCGAGCTCAACAACCAAAAGAACGCCAAAGGCAAGAAAGGCGCACGGCCCACAAGAGACGACGCCTCGAGCGAGTGTGTCGTCATGTAGCAACCGCCCAGCATTGTACCCCTCCGTCTCTAGCCGTAACGGCTAGGGGTGAACAAGATCTGTATAATGATGTTTCTTGCTGTTGATCGGCAGGGCCGATGAGGAGAGTGGGGCATCATTACAACAAGAGAGATAACAACCAAAACCTTTTCATACACGTGTACATATTTGGGTTCTCTTTCTTCCTTCTTGGATTACATAGCACAGTACCCTAAACAGTGGTCTTTATATTATTACAATCATCCATGCTCATGTGGTAGTGATGCATTGCATCTGTATTATCTTTGCACGTCATGTCGGTCAACTTGGCTGCTCTTCGGGGTCCAAAGTCCGCGGTGACCCAGTGGGCAGCAAAAAGCAAAAAACAAATGCCTCCGTGCCGATTCGAACGACAGACCTCCCCATTAGTGAACAAAATACTAGTGGGGTGTTATAACCAACTAAACTACGGAGGCAGCTTGATGTCTGCTTGTTTATGACAACCCCACAAGGCAATGGATATAGAACCGCAAGTATTACCTTTTCTTCTCTCTTTTCGTCTTTAAAAGGCCTTTCTCCAACTGACTGGATGGCTCATAAAAGGTCTAGAGAACACTCAAACATCATAAACTCATTAACAACTGTTATGTACATGTTTTGATAGCCACGCTACGCGACGATGTGGTCTTTGTTGACCAGATTATTCCTACTTCTTCGACTCTGCCCCAATCGTTCCCCATTTCCCCATACCACGTCTACCCCAGGATCATGTCAAATCTCTCTTTTGATAATGTAAACATCTGCTCTAGTTTCTTGTATCTCTTACCACACTCGCCTCTGTAATCCTCCTCTCGTAGACCTCCCAAAGCTTCCCTGCGCCCCGCTCTGGCCTGATTGCGCACCCTGAGGCTGAGACTGACTGCTTCCCGTCTGGCCCTTAGGCGCATACCCGCTCACGTCTCCATAATATGCCCCATCGCCCGAGCTCGCACTCATCCTAAATCCGTTCCCGCCCTGACCCACAGCTTGTTGCTGCTGCTGTTGCTGGGCTTGCCGAGCATAGTCGCCGTTGGCTTGGGCGAACCTGCCTTGGGGCCGTACTTGGGGCGAGGTGGCGTGGGTGGTATGCGAAGAGTAGCCGCCTGGCGTAAAGGTGTAGCCTGGGGCTTGGGCGGGAGCTGGGTTCATCCGCGGGTAGCCGGGGACACCATAACCTTGGGTAGGCTGCTGAGCCTGCTGGCCGGCATACGACTGGTACGCCTTATCCTTCCCCTGCCCTGGTTGGGTTTGGTGATGCGTCTGCTGGGGAGCTTGCGTATAACCATAACCGTTCATAGCATTGAACCCGCCCCAGACGTTCTGCTGCCATCCCCCGTGACCCACTGCCGAGGATCCCATCGGTCTCGACGTATATCCCAGCGGCACGCCCATACCCATGCCCATGCGTCCCATAGTCGACATACCCATGCCCGCATAAGCCCCGCCCGTAGGGTCAGGACTTGTCAGCGAGTGAGCGTGAGGAGAGCCAAAGTAAGGTGATTGGCCTTGGGAGGGGTTGTGGGAATGAAGAGAGGCGGTTTGAGCGGATTGTGATTGATTGGAAGGGTGACGAGTAAAGGGTGCGCTGCCAAGCTGGGGAGAAAAGCCTGAAGCGGAAGGTCCCGGCGCAGCGACAAAGGACGAGGAAAGAGGTTGGGTACCAGCGCCGACATCGCTGTTGCTTGGCGTGTTGATCGAAGGGTACATGGGCGTTTCACTCAAAGCCGACGATGAGGTAGTAGGGGGGTTTGCAGTCGTGGAAGAGATGGGTGCGGGTGTGGGTTTCGAGTCGGACTCCCAGACAGATTTGATGGCGTCGTGCTGAGAATGACCGTAGCCCAGAGAGCTTTGGGCCCAAGGTGTAGAGGGGCCATTCGACTCTGGGGATTGAGCTATCCCTGAAGTCTTTGGGGGTTCCTATAGCATGATCAGCATGCGCTAACGGTGTAACGGTGTCCAAGATTCTACTCACCTCTCCGTCCTTTCCTTCTTCCTCTTCAACGCTTTCCAAGCTCATCTTGTTGACTTCCTCCAACAGACTGTCACCCTCTAGCTCGCTACTGACCAAGAACCTGACACCGCCCTTCCTATCATCAGCGCCGCCTTCTTCTGTCTCGGACTGGTCCAGTGCGGTACCCAATGAGAGACTCGAAGGGAGAGAAACGCCAGGCGGTGGGGAGATTGTAAGTCCGACACCTTGAAGGATGTACCCTGAGCCAGACTTTTCGGCCTGGGCAGCTGACCTCGCTGACGGCGATCTCTTTCGGGTGACAGCGTCTCCTGATTCTTGCTCGGCAGCAGGCGGGGCAATGACAGAGCTCTTTCCTCCAACCTCGCCATCAACTCCCATCTTCCTAGGCCTCGATCTGGTCAGTACCCGTGGGGAGATACTGACTACGACCTCGCCCTCTTTCGTCTTCACTCTACCCGCTGGTAAAAGCAATCTCGACCGGTCCACGACACCTTCATTCTCACGAGGTGGGGGGCGGTTCCCAGGCCCAAAGAGAGCTCTTTGATGCAGCTCGAGGGGTGGGTTGAAAGAGCGCGCCCAGCCTTTAGGATAGTTTAGGGGAGCAAAGAAGGAATCCATCTGGGCTTTAGGCACAGGCGTTCGGTGAGCAAGGTCGAATTTGGGAACCCGGATAGTCATTGTTCTCCAGGCTGGAGGTGGTGACCGAGGCGGAGCAGGGTATGAAATGTCAAAGAACGTGGGGACAGAGATTGTTGGCGGTTGAGCTTTGGCTTTGGGAGCTGTGGGAATCGGTTTGGCCTGCGGTTGGGGTTGAGCGGGAGGCAAGGGAGCAGCGGAGAGGCGATCGGCACGAGGTTCCGTGGGGGGCTTCTTCTCCCTCTCCAAGATCACCTTTCTCTCCTCCTTTGCCTCCTCCTTCTTGACAGGAGAGGCCGGCGCAAGCCCAGCGTCTTTCGGCTGATCCTTTTCCTCCTGCATCTTTGACATTGCCGCCTTGATCCTATCCAGCATCCCATCAAACGATGAGCTTGATGGGGCGTGTGGCGTGGATCTGTCGAGCTCGCCGTCCAACGCCAACTCTGCGGGATGGAGGACCTCTGTAGACACCGGTATGGCGACAGGAGGAGTCACAATTTCGTCCTTGTTTTCCTCTGCTCTTGTCGCCTGCGAGCTCGGCGCACGGACGCGCCACGAGGATTCAGTCTCAGCTCGGGATTCGCGCTCCTTGTCTTTGCCAATTTCAGAGGCAAAGCCAGCGGGCGAGCGACTGGGACGTTGGGGGAGTCCCAGATCTTTCGGCCGTTGGGCTATCGACGTGGGCCGTACCGACTTGGCTTCGTCCTTGTCTTCCTTGACCTCTTTCGCAGCTGCTGGCGCAGGAGCCTTGGCCATCATCCGCTCTTCCAACTCTTTCGCCTTCTTCCTGGCCCTCTCCTTTGCAGCCTCTCGCTCTTTTTCCTCTTCCAGACGTCTCAAACGAGCCTTTTCAGCGGCGGTATGCATTTCCTGATGCTGCTCGTCTTCTACTGGTGGGAGAGTGCTGGGTGGAGGCTGGGAATGAGGTGGTTGAACATGGGGAAGAGACGAGTTGGAGGTTGGGGGAGAAGGCCGGACACCTATGAAAGAGCGTCGAGGGGGGACGGGAGCGGCAGAGGGGGTAGGGGCGGGGACGTGAGGCGGAGGAGCACGCTCCTCTGTCGCCCGGCTGCCCCATCCTGTCCTCCCTGTCGATCCCGATTCCGCTTGCATCACCGAGTCCCATCGACCCAATTGTCTTGGAGGGACAGCTGCGGGCTCGGGCGCAGCAGGTTTCTGAGCGTCCTTTTCTCGATCGGTGGGGGCGTCTGTCAGATGCGGGGGAAGGTTGCGAGATATACCGGGCGCCGATGGTGCTGAGGGTGCAGGGCCATTGGACGCAGCGGAGCGTTCACGCCAATTGTCTCCTCGGCCCATCAATCTCGGATTCCATCCCTGTCCACCCTGCGCGCTTTGAGCGGGAGCTACAGGCGGCACTGGAGCCCCTCTACTGATCCCGGCATCAAACAGCACCCTCTCTCCTGTTGGTCTCCGTGGCCAAGATCGATCAAAGTCATCCGAGGCAAAGCGATCGGATTTGGATACCGGTATGTCATCTCTCTGTATCTTCTGTGGTTGCGGTGGGGGTGGAGCTGGGGGGAGGTTGAACTCGTCTTCATCGCTGTCTTCCTGCAATGATATCAGCGGTGCGGATGGGACGATGTAAACGTATACGAACATCCCAGCGGTGAGCGTGAGGGTCAAGCTGCGTGAAGGAGTTGAGCTCTTGCAGGATAGCCTGGTTATGAGCCGCTGTCGCTGCTGCTGTGGCCTCTTCTACTGCTGCTGCTGCCCTTTTACCTGTAAAATATCAGTATTTTACAATACGTCATGAAACAAGACTCACTATCTGCGACTTCCTTGGCAGTAGGAAAATCTCGCGTCAGACCGAAATGTTTGGGAGGACCAGCACTCGTCCTCCAAGCATTGGACGTATTCGCTGCGCTGGCCCCTGTAGCTGCGGGCGGCAAGACTCCTCCCACCCTCAGCTTGGTGGGCGCAGGCTGGTGCAGTGTATCGCCCTCTGCGACGTTTGCTGGTTTCGCCCATGGACTCGAGTTTGTGGTAGGCGGGGGAGCAGGGGCAGGGGGTGGTTTGGCGGTCATGGTATTTAATTTAGTCGAGAGGTGGCGGGAGGGGGCGGGCAGGATCGGGACGGGAGACGCAGTTTGACGGCCTTGCATGGGATGTCAGCTGCCGGCTCGTGTCCACCTCCAGATCACTCTGATACATCGCCACTCCACATCCCTCGACGCCCATTCCGCCGCTCATGTCCGCATCTCACTCACCATTGGTCTTTACAGCGCCCGGAGCAGGGACCGGCGATGCAGTTTTCTGCAGAAACTTTTGGTTGACATTGATTGCGGCGAATTTCTTTTTTGGCAGCGGTCCTAATGGCGGAGTCGATGTGCCAGAGGCTGCCACGGACGTTGCTGGAGACGCTTGGCGCGGTGCTGATTCTGTCATTTCTGAAGGCTGTTGTTCGATGTTCGGCGAGTCATCCGAGCTCTCCTGGCTCTCCCCCGTCTCCTCTCCCCGTCCCTGCTCTACAGCCTCTGCATGGCCCTCCCCGCTGCCCTCGACGGGGGCTTCCGCGCCCCCCTCGGGGCGGTCTGTGGGTGTGTTGTCGGTGCTGTCTGGGGTCAGAGTGTCATCGGCCGGCGGTGTTGAAGCATGCTGGGGCGGGGACAGATCGGACATGCTTTCGTGTGGCTGCCCCTGTCCTGCATCCCTCTGTACGCAGATGATAGAGATGAATGGCGCGGGCATACCGACGAAACACCGGCGTGGCTCTCTATTCAGGCGCATTACGTAAGCACCCCCTCTGTAGATAATTGAGTATCGATGATTGGCCCTCTTCATCCACCACCATGGCCGCCCGCTCATTCTCAGCCCTCCTCGCCCTCAGAGCAGCACGCCTAACAGCCCCCGCCGCAAAGAGGGCATTCTCCCCCGCCGCATTCCTCACACAGCGTACGTCCCCCAGCCCCACATCCCACCCGCTCACCCCCGCCCAGAACAGCCATCCGTCGCACCCTACAAGGAGCCAGTCGGCGTCAACCCCGCAGACAGGTCCTACGCCGTCAGCACCCCCCTCCACGAGTACGGACAGTACATCACCTCCTGCCTCCCCAAATACATCCAGCAGTTCTCCGTCTACAAGGACGAACTCGTCCTCTACATTCCTCCCTCCGCCGTCATCCCCGTCTTCACCTTCCTCAGGGACCACACCCAATGCCAATACAGGCAGATATCGGATATCACTGCGGTTGATTTCCCAACAAAGCCGTACAGGTTTGAGGTGAGTACTGGAACTTGGACGACTGAGCCAAATCTCGGGCGCCGAATGAGCAGCTGCATGATGCTAACGCGGATCGCAGGTCGTCTACAACCTCCTCTCTGTCGAGCACCAGTCCCGTATTCGAGTCAAGACATACGCCGACGAAGTCACCCCCGTTCCTTCCCTCTGTGGTCTCTACAATGGCGCAAACTGGTACGAACGCGAGGTCTGGGACATGTTTGGTGTCTTTTTCGAAGGGCACCCAGATTTGAGGAGAATCTTGACGGATTACGGGTTTGAAGGTCACCCCCTGCGGAAAGATTTCCCCTTGACTGTACGTCTTTTCGTTTATTAGCTCGGGATCAAACTCACTCTTTGGCAGGGTTACTCCGAGGTGCGATACGATGACGAGAAGAAGCGTGTGGTGTACGAGCCTCTCCAGCTCACTCAGGCTTTCCGGTGCGTCCCTTTACCATCTTGTCGACCCCCGACTTATGACCATGCAGAAACTTTGGTGACGCCGCTTCCCCCTGGGAGCAAGTTGGTGGTGGTGACCCCGCTACCCAGCCAGAAGATTACAAGATTCCTCCTCCCCCTCCCCCCAAGGAGGAGGAGAAGAAGTAGATTGTCGGGTAGAGATGGATGCATGGACTGTTTCTCATTGACTGTATGAGGGCTTTGGATCTCGGGAGGCTAGAGGACAGGAGAGCATTGAGGCGGTCGTGGAATCTTGAAACGCACTGACCATCGTCCTTTATCGGGCGATGCCCCTTCCTTGTTCCTTTCAAGGCCTTGCGGGTTGATCGACTCCTCAGCGTTGTGCGGAGATCCAGAGTCTATAATTTTACCGTCAACTTGACAGCTCTTCCCCCTCCCAAAGTTCTCGTCCCAACAATCTTCCCCACACCCCTCTTCACAACATCAATTCCAATCTCACAACCCCAAAGTCTCCTCACTTAACCTCAATGAGACTACTCGCATCCCTCGTCCTTCTTCCCTTCGCCTTTGCCACCCCCTATGCCACTCACTCATTCTCCATCCCATCCCCAACCGCCACTGCAACACCTTCCCTTGGACCAACGCCCCTCCCAAATCCTACATACCATCAATTGAACGAGCGATGCACCTCGGGTAGCTGCGGTGGCCCGGGTGGGGAGAGCACCCTCAATGCCGACACCATCACCTCCACCATCGTCTCCACTACATCTGTCCCGTGCTACATTACCACTTTCGTCACCGACTCTACCACCTCGACATCGACCGTCTACTCGACCTCGACGATCACCTCCACAGAGACCAAAGAAGGCACCGTCTACATTATCCAATACTCACCGACCCCTATCGTAGGGAGCACGATGGTAGAAAGTGTCGTAGAGATGACGGTGAGCTATTTGAGCTACTGGGTGTCGAGCGACGGCTCGTATTCGGAGAGTACGTCGACAGGAGAGTATACCACCGTAGGTGGCGGAGGCGATTGCGAGGCTTGTGAACAGGCATCGTCTTCAGTGGCTGCGGGGGGTTCTGGAGGTTCATCTGGATCGTCGCAAGACAGTGGATGGGGTTCCGGCTCCGGCAGCTCGCTCTCCAGCTCAAACGGCGACGATACGTCTTCCGCCCAAACAATTGGCAGCGGCTCAGCAGATGGCGGCTCCGCCTGGACTCACGTAACCAACGCCAATAACGCCGCAGGGGTCTCTGCTACTGCCACCGCTGCTGATGCTAGCAATGCAGGGTGGGGCAACAGTGCGGGGTCAAACACGGCTGTTGCCACGAGCGGGTCGAGTGATGGGTGGGCTAATTGGAGTGCGGGGGAGAAGATGAGGCCGATGAGGGGATGGGGAGTCATTGTAGCGGTGTCGTTGATGATGGCGGGGTACTGGTCTGTAATTGTTTACTGAGCTGCACTGTTATTTTCTGTTGTGACCGGGCCAGAATAGCATGGCGTTGCAGCTCATAGTATGTCGAAGAAGTGCGAAGGCATGTATTTAGCAGTGAATTATGAGGATACCACCAAGAAACATATGTACGAATAGTCGAGTTGATAAAGACACTACTGATCGTGCCGTTGACGCGTACTTTTCATGATACACAGTACTACGTTGCGAGCGATCGAGATTCCTAGATCCTGCTCGTTTTATCACTGCTGGGCTAGTAATGATCCGAATGGTCGGGTGTACAGCGTCGTAAGCAATTATCACCAAGACGACAAAGGCTTCACTTCTACTATCAATTCTTCAAGTAATGTTGGTATGATGTACTCCTGCTCCAATTCAGTTCCATCATCGCCAAACCCGTAACAGTCATGTATTCTTCGTTCTCTTGTACACATTCGATGCCGCTGACTGGTGTGTCTCGATGTCTGTTGCGGTTCGGTGACCATGATCGTCATACCCTGATCTGGAAACAGTCATGAGCAGCCCGAGCGCCTCCTACTTGTACAAGCGCGACTGCTGGCATCACTATCACTTGCGAGCTTCCGTATCTCCCCGAAAAAGACTACCAGAGTAACCTCAATGGTGACGGTACCTCTTGGATGTTTTATTGAATGACAATGTCTGTGGCGGTAGTAGTAATAGCGCTCGAAAGATGAAGATCTCCGTTATTTTTTGTTGGATTGCAAGTGGTAGCCAGAAGCAGTGGTCAACCTCCAGCGGTGTAGCAAGGTATCACGTATTCCTCAATAGCATGTCCTCGATGCCGCGACTTTTGATTGGAAATCAGAAGCAGCGAAAGACGGATGTCACAACGCGAGCGGTGAGGCTGACGGTGTTGACAGACGTTGTTGGGAAGGGAATGCATAGGATGGCGGCCGCATGTAGACAGATGGTGAATGTAAGAATGTAGGGGAGCCATGGGATGATGCCAGAGACCAGAGAGAGGTGTGGCATGTATGAAGGTAGATTCACAGCTAAGCAAATTCACTGGCAGGCCCTATGGGTGCGTAACGGTAGGAAAACAACAGCCCTCATGGTGTAATGGTAACACGAAGGTCTCATAAACCATGAGCTTCAATTCGAAGCGCAATCCTCAGCCCTGAGTTCGATTCTCAGTGAGGGCAGTGATCTTTTTGCTTTTTGTTCCTGGCTCTCCTTCCAACTGCTGCAACAATCTCACTGGTCTATTTGCATGCATGCGTGTGACGCATATCCATGATTACATGCTTTCCTTATTATTATTGCGCAACAGAAGAATTGGAGCAAAGGTACACCATATTGATACAACGCTAACATTCGGCTTCCTACTCTGCTTTCTCGACTTTCCGTCGCTTCTCATCTTCTCCGCCTTCATCTCCCACATCAGATGCATCACGCTTGCTCCCAATCTTGGCAGTTGGCGCTTCTTCCGTGGCAGGGTTCGTGGCCGCAGGAGCCTTGGCCTTCTTCTTGACCACCACACCTTTCATCAGAGTCTTGACATCTTTCTTCTTCCCGTCCTTGACTGGGACCTTCTTCGCTACCACTTTGGCCGCCGGCGCAGAAGTAGGCGGAGGAGGCACATCACTGCCTATTCCACCCTTCCGTTCGGCCAATCGTCTAGATGAGACCGTCAGCGGGTGTGCCGAGCCGAGACAGCCATGGTTGGTCACTCACTCTCTATACTGCCTCAACTCTTCTGTTTCACGAGTCTCAATTTCTTTCTGTGCTCTCCGCTTTTCTTCTTCTTTGTCTTGTAAAAATCGCTTCTCTTCTGCGTTTAGCCCCCGCCATTGATTCGAGAGCTTCATCTTGGTATCCCATTCCTCATTTTTTATTTCCTATTTGTTGTATGAGCGAGGGATTAGGGTTCATGGGCAAGGATGCGACATACCTTCTGTGTTTGCAATCGTTCGTAGAGGGTTCGCCCGTCATGTTCTTCCTCCGGCTCTTGAGGTGGTGGCTCTTGTCCGATCCTGTACGACGTGTGAGCCCTACTTTGAACAAGTCCCACGAAGGGGATCTGATCTACCTCTTATACGCGTCCTCCCATTCCTTTTTCTTGTTTTCTCGTGCGACTTCAACATCCTCTTGAGTCTGGAAGCGCGAGGAGATATGACCCGCAGTGGCTTGGAATAGTGACTGATCCATTGTCCTATGTTTCGGTGGTGGCGAGCTCAGAGAAGAAGTACTGGCGCGTTGGCGGAAGAGGCGGAGATTGAATGAATCGGCGATTCGGATAGACTGAGATATAAAAGCTCAATAATGCAAAGAACTTTGAGATATGTACCCTCCGAGACTCGCAACAACATTGACGGAAACGAAGCGCGGATTTTGGTTCCGTCTGATATCGAGTGGCCGGTGGCCGAAAGATCAACGAGTCTTGACTGTTGAGACAAAATATAAGTGAATCAACAAACTTCTCTATCTTGGTTCCTCCCAGATCACCATGTCAGGTCGTCGCATCGACCTCGCAAAGTTCGCCGGCTCGGACTCGGAAGGCGAGGACAGCCAGCCAAAGGTCAGCACTCACCATACTCGTGTAATCCGATCGCTGACTGTCTTGGTATACAGCGCCAACTTGAACTCACCGCCCTCAAGAGTAAAACGTTCTCACATGGAATAACGAAGAAGACGAAACGAGATCTGGAGAAGGAAGCGGAGGAGAAGAAGCGTGTCGAAGAGGAAAAGTATGCAGACCAGAGTCACCTCAAGGACGCGGCTTACCGTCTTTAGGGCTGCAGCGTTAGTGATGGCGGAATTCGAAGAAGAGTTCAACTCTGGGCCCTCCAACCCAAACACCAGCATGCGTGGATTCGGCGGTGGCTCTAATGCGGCACCTATGGGCCCTCGAAAGGGGTTCGTCAAGGCCGGAGGCGCCCCAATGGCATTGCAGTCTCGCCCCCCGGCAGCATTCAGACCCCCATCAGGCCCGGGAATGGGACCAGGAGGAAGGGCGTTACAGGGTAACACAGGCTTTCAGCCCCCCAGGGGACCGGCTGCTATGGGATTTCAACAAGCGCCGCCTCCGCATGTTCGGCCTGTGGGTTTTGGTGGACCACCGCCGCCACAGTACGCAGCACCTGTGGACCCCAGACGCGTGGCGCCTGCTGCACCGACTGCAGCACCTTCAGTATCCAATGGGCCTATGAGAAAGAAACGTGCCATGGACTCTTTCCTCCAAGAAATCAAAAAGTAGGCAATCTCCGACATCTGGTGGCTAGGCTAACAGCCCTCAGCAATCAAGACGCCCGAGAACAACGACTGGGCAACATGGCCAAGAAAGAGGGCTCATCAGTCTCTGCCCTTGCAGGTCTGTACTCGGCACCTTTGGTGACGCTGCAATCGTTGGTCACAAGCGTACTGACAATTGGTCGCTTTAGCTTGGGAATCAGAAACGAAGAACGGAGTCTTAGACCTTCAGGTGAGCGATCAGCGAGCGACCAGAGTGATCCACTAACACGGAGCAGACTACCAACTTGTTTGTTGTACGTTTCACATTTCGCTTCTGGTCGAGCATTGCTGATACGTAGCAGTCTAACCTTCCGAGGCAAAATATGACGGAGGACACTATCGGGCTCTACTTTGCCAAAATCGGCCCTGTTGGTACCGTGAAGATCATGTGGCGTAAGTATCCGGTCCGATGACTGGTCGATAGCTGACTGAGAATCTCACAGCTCGAGGAGAAGACAACCTTTCTTTCCAACACCGCGGTCTCTCGGGGTTTGTCTCTTATATGTCTCGCTCGGACGCTGAAACGGCGGTACGAGAGCTGGAAGGTGCCGAGTTCCAAGGCAACAAATTGAGAGTTGGATGGAGCAAAGCAGTCCCGAAACCTTCGAAAGCATTATATGGTGTGTCTGGCCAGCCAATAAGACTGGTAGAAACTGACGTGAGATTCAGACATCGGAAACACAAAAAAGAGAAAGGAGAGATCGCAGAGTCCACCCAGAAAACGCCGTGCGCGATCATACTCCTACTCGTCATCATCTTCCTACTCTCGCTCGCCTTCTCCAAGAAGAGGCTCTGATGAAGAGACGTGGCTCAAAACCATACCCGAGGAAAAAGCCAAGTTTGTCAAAGCCGTGGCAGAGAGGGTTAGAGAACATGGAAGGGGGTTCGAAGATGTCTTGAGAGAGAAGGAAAAGGACAGTGAGAAATTTAGCTTCTTGTTTGACGACAAGGTAAGCCTTTTGTGTCATACATTCAGTCAATTGGCTAATGAGTATTCAGCTCCCAGAGTACCACCTTTACAAATCTACGCTTTCATCACGCTACCGCATCCCGAACCCGCCCCATACGTTCATCGATGAAGGCTACGCGTCGATGTACTCTTCCGACTCTGCCGAGGACTCTGAAAAGGAGCGTACGAGTAAAGGAAAGCTGGGCCGATTGGCAAAGAGACGATTTGAAGCAATGTTGAGGGTGATGAGTGGTAAGAGAGGAGAGATTGCACGGGCAATGGAGTTTGCTTTGACCCACGCGGAGGCGGCAGATGAAATAGCAGAGACGATTGTTCAATCACTCATCATTCCCTCTACTCCTGTCCCTCGAAAACTTGCGCGCCTTCATCTGATATCTGATATCCTCCACAACTCTGCCTCGCCTTTGCCCAACGTCTGGCGCTATCGTCAGGCTTTCGAGGCGCGTTTGCCGCCTGTGTGGGCGCATTTGAAGGGGGTGGAGACCAGTTTGGAAGCGTACAAGGGACGGATAAGTGCGGATGTGTTTGGAAAGAGTGTGGGGAGTGTGTTGGATATATGGGAGAGGTGGTGAGTTTGGGCTATCCATTGACCTGGGTAAAGGCTGACATTGAAATAGGATCGTGTTCAATACCGAGACTGCCGAGCTATTCCGTGCTCTGCTATCGGGGCATAGTTCACTTGACTCTTTGACACGTACCCCACAAGGCATGTGGGTCGACAAGGCTGTACTTGAAGCGCAGGACGAAGCCAAACGACAAAAGGCTGAAGAAGAGAGACGGGCAAGGGAGAAGAAAGAGGAAGCCGACCAGAGGTTCAAGAGTGGGGGGTTCAAAAGCTCTTTCAAGCGAGTGGACCCGAGCTCGAATGCTGGGGAATCGACGTCCCTGGAGAACCACCCTGCTGCCGAGCAAGATTTGGATGGCGAGGCGATGGAAGATCTTGATGGGGAGGAGATGGGCCTCGATGGTGAAGAAATGGATCTCGATGGGGAGCCATTTGTCAGTGAGGACTTGGATGGGGAAGTCATGGAGGACTTGGACGGAGAAGCAATGTAAATAATGCCTCGAAGATGCACTATTGTACATGTGAAATTCGGCTTGCTCTGCTAGCTGTTTCGTCGACCAGACGTGCTGGGAACAGTGTCGAGGGGTGCCGAATGCAGCTATGATGAAATGATGATGCATACAAGCGTACTCCGTACAATTACTCTTGATTACCCAGCTTGGAATCCAGAATGCCTGTCCACATCTTTTCGTTGATCCTGCTAGCCCGGTCAACAGCCTCTCTCAGGCGCTTATTCTCCTTTGCCAGCTCTTCCATCTGCTCTTCCACATTCCCATCATCCGCCCTGCCACCAACCTTTTGTCTCGCCTCGGTAGGTTTCAGTCCGCCCAGTAACGTGGCCATCTCGCTGGAAGGCGGTCGTACGAGGAGGACAGGGTCATGTGCCTCTTTCGCCGCTCTGCCCTTCATCCTCTCAAAGCTCTTCACTTCCATGATTGGCACTTCTTCTCCCTTCATCCCTACTGTCCCTACCAAATCGAATGGCCGGAGGATTGTGGTCAGGTATGTGACGGGACCGGCATGCGGCGAGAGGGTACGGAGATGTTGGTGGGAGGGAAGGGAGTGTATTTGGATGGTGCCAGAAGAGGTGCCGAGAAGGAGGTGAGTAGAGGAGAGGGAGAGTGACAGAGATGTTATTTGTGCGTCGCTGAAGACGATCAGCAGATGTGGCAGGTAAGCACGATAAAACTCACTTGACGGAAATGACGGCGCCTTCTGCTTTTATGGGCACACCCGAGTTACCACTCCCACCGACAGCTTCCCACTCTTGCGAGCCTTCCACGACGCTTCCTCCAATCGTGCCCTTGGTTCTAAACAAGGGAATGTGGTAGACGTCTCCTTGTGATGTTGCGACGTAAAGGAAGCGCTCGGAGGGATCGACCACAATGGCTGCGGGAGATGATGTCGGGGGGAGAGAGAAGGTACAGAGGAGGTTGAAGGGAGGACGAAGGCTCCACATCTTGACTGTTCCATCATCCGAGGCCGTCCACGCCCTCCCACCTTCACTCCCCGCAACCTTGCCGACAGCCAAACATCTCACAGCCAGTGTATGGTCTTTGAGCGTACCATAAGGTTTACCAGCAGAAGCCGGGTCTTCTGGATCTACCAGGCGGGAAACGAGGTAGACATGCGAGGAGGAGTCGAGAGAAGTGGAAAGAAGAAGGCGGGAGTCCGGGGTGAATGTGAGGGAGGTGATGGCCCGGTAGTGAGCGGTGTGGGACGAGAGTAGGAGGCCGGAGGCAATCTAGTAGGGTCAGTAGTGAGTAGATGAAAGAAAGGGGCTACATACCTCCCAGAGATAGATGTGGCCATTGGGAGAACCACCCGCAGCCCAGTGGCCGTTAGGAGAGACGGTGAAGGCGGTCATCTTTTCTGGCAAGTGCAATTTCAGATGCATTTGATCCTGACAAAGTCAATAATTGCGATAGACCTTGATTGAAAGACTCACTTTCTGCCATGCCCATACATTGAGAAGGGCCTTATCGTGCTGCACGGCAAAGATGGCGCCTCCCTGGCCGTTCTGGGACTGGACATGGGCTACGCTGTGTTGTGCGGAGGTGGAGGACTTGAACTGGTGTACGGGGGCGGAGGAGAGGAGGTCGTGGAGGTGGATGGCGGCAGTGCTGGCTGACTGGGGCGAAGAGAGGACGAGCTCCTGGGGCGACATGGTGTACAGCGACGGAGTGATAGTAAGGACAACTTTTTATTGACTTGACCGCCAGAGTGGAGGCAGCGGACGTCGCCGCCGGGAGCCCATCATCACTGCTGCATCCCTGTCTATGCTCGCTCGTCCACGATGCCCCATCCCCCCGGCCCATTCGACATCTTCCCCCCCAAAGACGTCCACCACTGGCTCACAGACCTCCAGCGCAGGATAAAACAAGGCATCAACCCCCCAGACTCCCCAGGCCCATCCCGCTCTCCCTCCCCACTCCTCAACGGGCACCTTGACCCTTTTGGATCTACTCAAGATGATGCCATAGATCAGCAAGGACAATACAATGGGATTGAGGCTGAGAGTGAGAGTGAAAGCGATGGAAGTGGCGAGGAAGAAGAGGAGCTGGACGATATAAATCACCAGCCGCAGAACACGCTCGCTGCGACGAATTATGTCGAGGTCTCTTCCGACGACGAAGACGAAGACGAGCTTCAAGACGATGAAGGACAATTCGATGAAGAGGGCGATTATTATGAAGACGACCGCGAAGCCAATGTCGCGTATGATGAGCAGGATGAGCTCTACGACGATGACCCGCGCTACGGTGTCGTGCCCGAAGAGGACCACCAAGCGTACGTTGGGTCCGACGGGGACGTTTACGCGGATCAGTATGGGACCGGTGAGAGTGAAGATGAGGAGGAAGATGAGGAGGAGGAGGAAGAGGATGGACAAGAAAATGAGCCTTCAGAAGAAGGGAACGAGTCGGACGAGTCGGACGGCATCGAATACGTTGGTCAATCCCAATCCCCCCTACCGACCCCTTCACCAATCCTCAATCCTCTCGATTCTCCACCGCAAGCCGCGCCCGTTCCCTCGGCAGCAGCTTCCACATCAATATACCCAGGTACCGGTATCTACTTTGCCCCCGCTTCAGCTCTGCCCGCACTGTCTGATCTGACACACGCGCCATCCCCATATGCCGACCCCGGTGCGCCCATATCGACATCCACCCCTGATCCTACATTCTCCGCCCAGGCTCCTCTTCCTCCTAGCGTGGATACGCAGGTATATGAAAGTGAGATGGATATCGACCCCACGTTGCTGAACAGCGGGTATCAAATCGATACTGCCTTTTTGAATGACCTTGTCCAACATGTGGCTCAAGGGGGGGCACCTTTGAGTGGTATGGGACAGCCTGGGCCGTCATTTGGCTCTTTTGATCCAGCTCAAAGTCAAGAAGTCGACGGGATGCCCAGCATGCCAAGTCTTGATCAACCTGGAGAGAGTGAAGAAGACTTTGAGATGGGCGATGAATACCTGGATAATGGGGAGATATTGGAAGAGGACGAGGTGGCCGGTGATCAAGGTGGGTTCTTCTTTAATACAATCGATCCCTTTACTGATTGTCTTTAGATGTCTCGGGAAGACACCCATCGGAACCACTCAAACAGAATGAAGACATGGAGGAGGCAGATCAGGAAGCTGCTGAGCAAGGAAGCTTCTTGTCCGGAGATGCAAGGGCGAATGACGAAGAAGGAGAGGAGGAACCGGTTACGGTCAAGACTACAACTGTCCGCGAAGTCATAGATATTGACTCTTCGTCCGATGATGGTGAAGAGGAAGAAGATGAGGCGGAACAGGACGATCAGGCGGAGGATGATGAAGAAGATGAAGATGAGGATGAGGATGAAGAAGAGGAAGAAGAAGAAGAAGACGGCGAGGGGCGTATCTCCGCAGCGCACGCGGCATTCTTACAAGACGACTCTATAGAAGAGGAAGAGGAATTGGAAGAAGAAGAATGGGGCCGGGCAGACGGCGAGGATGAGGAAGGGTCTATTGGCGACGAGCAACCTGAAGACGAACCTCTTGGTACGTCTTGCTACCTTCCATTCTTCATCCACACGCTGACTATCCGGATAGTCGCGAGAGATCTTACTGTTGATACGGATCAAGTCGTGGAAGATGTCCTTGGCGCAGGAGAAGAGGTGATCGAAAGCGTAGAGTCCCGGAATGAGGTCATTTTCGCAAGTATGTCCTCTCCAAACCTTCTATCGTATTCGTTACTGACTTTTGTCTGATAGGATCAGCGACACCTGTCGAGTCGGCCCCTGCGGAAAGTGAGGTTCATGAAGGCGTCGACGAGGATCTTGTTGAGATGTCTGCGGAGAGTGCTCATGAGGCGAAAGATCTTTCGGACGAAGGAGCGCGAACAGAGCACAACCAGGAAGCGATCGAGATACAGGAGACGGAGATCAGCCAGGCGAGCCCGGTGGACCAGCAGCCTGAGAGTATGTCTGCATAACTTCCGGCCCAGCTACCTTGCTGACATAACACAGTACTCCCAGATTCTGAGGCCATTAGCGTTGCACGCGATCAAACTCCCGCATCAAACGGCTCTCCTTCAACCCCCCCGGATCCTGCCAGATCCCCGCCACCCACATCTCTACTCGCTCCCCTCCCCCCCCACTCTTTACAGCCCCACCCACCTCGCTCTCCCTCCGTCGAAGCACAGATTGCCAACGACCCCCGCCCGTCCGAGGTCCCGGAACCCCCACTCTCAAAGGACCAGAGCGAGCGGGAAGAGACGCCTGTAGAGTTCCCAGACCCGAAAAGTGCTCCACCGGATTCAGACTTTACTGCAGAATTCGCCTACAACCCCGATCCACACCCTCCTTCTTCTCCTTCCCTCATTGTCGAACCTCCCGCCGACCCCAGACCAGACATTACATTCTCCCGCACTGTCTCTCGCGCCGCCACCCCCTCGATTGGGGCTGCTTTCTCCAATGGCGATGGGGCTGTACCTGGAACTCCGGTAGAATTCCCAGACCCCCGTCTGCCTCCTGCGGACGCGCATCTAGATGTGCCACTGACCCCGCATGGTCTTGAGCCGAACGATGAAGGGGAGCAAAGTCCAAGCTTGCGTGTTCAGGTTGGGGCCTCCAGGAAGGGGAGCCTCTCCGGGCCTTCCTCGCCACCTTCAGAGTCTCAGGAACCTGAAGTATCTGGCGATAGTAGGATAGAAGCGCACTCCGATCCGGAAGCTTCCAAGCCCAGTGAGCCAGATGAGCACTCCCCGCGCCAGTCGCCCACATACGCAGCCGCAGAGATTGAGGCCGAGGACGCCCCGCCACTGCCGTTGGAGGACGACATCCCAATGGCTCCCATGGATGACTATGACGTTCAAGGTTCAATCCTTGACGAGCAGGAAGAGGACGCTGGCCTAGGTCAAGAACTAGAGCCCCATGTGGCTGCAGATGTTGTTCAAGATGTCGAAGCGCCTGGTATCGAGGGCACCAACGATAAGTTTGAACAAGTGGCGGCCGACCTGCCCTTGGTCACAGCGGAGCTCGGCGAAGGCGATCAGCGGGCAGCCGAGGAGTCCATAGAAGAAGGGCCAGAACAAGTGGCAGACGAAAATGTCGACACTGGAGGGGAGAAGCCTTACGCATCTGCTTATAAAGGCAAGGGTCGCGCATTGGAGATCGAGCCACAAGACGAAGAACGCGTCCTCGACGAGCGCTTGCCTTCCGACCCTGCCTCTGCCACGGCCTCTCCCGAACGCCCTCCATTGGCTACGTCTGATTCGGCTGTCGAGAGACTGAGACATCATCACGGGCTCGGATCTTTTTCCCACAAACGGATTCCTACACAGGCTGGAGAGGTTTCGAAGAATAGCCTCAAGAGCCATCGAGGTAGAGATGAAGGGTCACCTTCGCCCCCCGCTCCCCCAGTGACGCGTTCGCATTGCTATTACGAGAAACTGCGCCTGACCTACGAAGGCGCTGTTGCTGTCATTCTCGCTCCTCACTGTTCTCTCTCCAACACCCAGGAGATTGAACATGAAGAGTGCACGGTAGAGGGTGTGCCTTCGGAAGGGGAAGAACAGCAGGCGCGACTGGGTCAATTGAGCCATGACAACGAGGTTTTACAACCTGCGTTCTCCACAAAGCTCCGAAGGATAGTGGGCGCCCAACTCTTCGACGAGGGATGTTGTTATCTTCTCCTTGCCGACGATAGTGCGAAGCTTCCACCGCCACCATCCGAGGCCAAAGTATCAACACCTCAAAGCTCTTACGCCCGAGGCGGGCCAAAAAGCCGCACGTCCCTTACCACATCCCAAGTCAGCCCTTCAAAGCCTGCTATGGGCAATCCTCTAGCTGCCCGCTCATCCAAGCGTCTCTCTGCCTCCCTCGAACCCTCCACACCTTCTCGGAAACGTCTGAGTCAAGAACCCGAGCCTTCTCAGGGATCTCTCGCCGGTTCAGTGACAGATGTGGGCGAGGATAGCGCTACGGATAGCCCGGAAGCCGATCCTACGCCGAGGAGATCGACGAGGCTCAGCCTGAAGAGAGAAGCCAAGCAGGCTCCGCCCGTTCGCGAAAAGAGAGGCGGGAGCTCACTGAGGAACCTGCTGGCTACCGAGGAGTCGACTGCGCAAAATGGTCAGGATACTGAAGGTCCTACGGGGCTCAATGAGAGGGAAAATACAGTCCAATCAGAAGCTGTTGTTCGGCAGGGAAAACGACCAGTGTTGATCGATCTGAGAAGCGTTTCACCTGATTCTGTGCAATCTTCCGGTTCTCCAACTGCTTCAACGCACTCTCTGCAGGGAGCCGATATGTCGTCCTCGCGTGCTCTCGTCGGGAAGAAGAGACAAAGGGACGACGACGCATATAGACCGGATGAGGAGAGTGGGGATGAAGGACACGCAGAGAATAGTGATGAAGAGAATGAGGACGAAGACAGGCAGGACAGCCCAGCTTCCCTCGAGAAGGGCACAAAGCGCAAGTTGGACACCGGTGATGGGGACGTATGGGAGGGAGGCATCGACGACGAAGAGCATGGGGAACGAGCAGCGAAGAGAAGAGCTCTAGAGAATATTGAAGAGTCGGGAACTCCCGTAGTGGAAGCTCCGAAAGCTGAAGGTCAGGAGCAAGATGTAGGCAACGAGACGCAGAGAAGGCATGGGTTTGGAAAGTGGTTCAGGTGGTGGTAGTCCTATAATACTATTGTGCAATGATGATAGTGCAATGTTATTAAAGCCTGTTGGATCAGAAACAGGCGACAACCATTTCCCATTGCAGTTTGTGTGATAGATTGGCTAGCTATCGGCTCGCCTGGCACGTAATTGAGCAGCAGCCTGCCTGTAACAAACTTTTGTCGTCGCCCTCATGGTGTAATGGTAACACGAAGGTCTCATAAACCATGAGCTTCAATTCGAAGCGCAATCCTCAGCCCTGAGTTCGATTCTCAGTGAGGGCAGTAACCTTTTTGCGTACTTTTTCCACCTTTCCTTGTATCTCCTCTCCTCTTCTGAAGTGTCAAATACTTATCGACACGATCGCTATACATGCATTGCGAAGGCAGAGAAGAAGACGCTATTACAGTGGCACAGAGGAGTGCGCGTATTGTACGACTCATTCTCGCTTATGCAAGCGCTTCCATGAACTGCCACTCTGCAACGCGTTCGGTTCTATGGTCTATCTATATAGTAGAAGCAGATGCGGATTTACAACCGGTGAGGTATGTATCGCCATCATCATTGCATCCAATCGTAGCATAGTCCCCGCATGATCGATGAAGGCTACAACAACAGGCTGAGGGTGGTGCGTGGCCTGACATGAACCAATCTTCATCAAGTCATCTATCAACCTTAAATGATACAGTCCACAAAAGCTGGTGAGTGGACAAAACGTGTGCTAGAAAACTATATAACAACAAAAGCCTCGACCATCCCCTTAAAGTCCCCAACATCCTCTCTCATAATCCTCAATGAGGGTTTCGCTACCCCTTGTTGTCCGACACCTTCCTCCGTTCGCTTCGTGTCGCAACAGTATTATTCTTCAGCGCAACCTCCGATTGCCATCGCTGCGCAGTATTCCTGTATACGTCGTAAGCATGGGAAGGCGGATCAAACACAAATTGTTTGCTTACTTTGCTCTGATAACGCTAATCACAGCAAGCGCGACCGCCTTGAAAGTTCGTCTGGGCCTGGGCGGCTCTGGAATTGGGAAGCCCATCTTCGCAATGGCTCGGATAGTCGCTTGCTCGCTGAGCCGTGTCATCAGCTGTGTGACACTGATATATTTAAAAGGACGCACTTCAGACTCTTGCCGCCAACCAACAAAAGCAGGTATCTTTTTTGCAGTGCCAAAGCATTCCTGAATGCAGATTCACGGGTGTACTTTGCTTTGAGATACTTGATCTGAGCGGCGAGTTCACGGGACTGGGATTTGAATCGAGCTTTCTGCTTCGCCATATCCTCGGACAATCTACTGGCAGGTGATGTCAGTCATGACAACACACCGGGTTACAACACACCGGGTTAGTAGACGTACGTGTCGCACTCGTGAGTTTGCCTCCATCCTTCGACCTCTTCAAGCTTTTCCTCTGCATCCATCAATTCCCTCCTCATCCTTGATTCTCGATGTTTGGCATCTTGGAGGCCTCTCTCGAGAGCGCTGAGCTCAGCCGCATGTCTGCCTGCTTTTTCCGTCTGCTCTTTTTTCAAAACCTGAAGTTCGATACCGAAAGCGTTACTTTCTTGTTTATGCCTCTGCAAGTCTTTGTCAAACTCGCCAAGCTCGCGAGCGACCATCTGGCGTTCTTGGCGGAACCTTTCAAGGCGTGATTCAGCTTGTTTGAGAGAGAGTTCACGCTCGGATAACGTCTGACGGAGGTGGTGGGTAGTAGCTTCGGCGTTGTGAAGGGAAGATTCGAGGGCTCGGATTGACTCTTCTTTGTGAGCGAGTAATGACTGTAGCTGGACAGCAGTGGGTACGTCTCTGGTAGTCTGCGCGTTTCTTCGGGACAGAGAGTCGTAGGCACGCTTCTCGTCAGATAGTTGGCGCTCCAGTTGACTGGATTGTGACTTGATCGCCTGGAACTCCTACGGGGATTGTCAGCATACTGTATCCGAATTGTCTCGTCACAAGACCTACGCGCTTCATCTCATCCTTTTCTCTTTCCAGCTTGAATGCTTCTTCTCTCGCCTGGCGCACATCATTCTCTGAATCTTCGGACATCCTCTCCATCTCCGATTTGAAGCTCTCGACTTCCGCAGTACTCTTCAGCCTCATCTCAGACACTAGATCCTGCAGGCGGCGATTGTCACCTTGAACTCGCGAGCGCTCGGCGGAGATGTCGGACTTCAGTTTATCCATCTGCAAATGTACCTGAGCCAAAGCTTTTTGAAGCTTGCTTTCAGCCTCGCGACTGGTGCATGATCAGCTTGAGATTGGGTACAGAGGGGAGACACTCACTCTTGCTCATCTCGCTGCGCTCCAACCACCGCTAGAGACGCCTTGTTGCGCTGACGCAGTGCCCTGATTTCATCCTCTAGCTCACTTATCCGCTGCTCTGCCGCTGCGAGTTTCTCGGCCAGCTCAACGGCACCGAAGCCAGCGGATTCAAGTCTGCTGAAATTGTGATCAAGCTGACTGTTGGCTTCACGAAGTTCATGCTGCAGGTATTCCACCTGAGCTTGTAGTACAGGCTCGTTGTTGGATTGGATAGTGGTTTGAAGCCATGAAGGCTGCTGCAAGTTAGCCAAAGATTATATAGATGCGAAGAGATACACACTTCGTGGAACGAGCCGGGCGTCTTGGGTGCTCGTAAAGAAGCAATTGCCTTGTGGGAGAAAGGAGTAGGTCTTTTGAAAGGCGACCCAGCGTCCATCATCTCGCTCTTGCCCTGAGCTAATGGTGTCCCGGTCGAGCTCTGATTTACTATGGCCAACCTGGCACCAAGTGCCGCCTTCTCGCGTTCTAAAGCTTGGATTTTGGCATCGCGGATGTCGACAGCGGATTGGCGATGAGGAGTAGCGTTGATCTCGCGCTTGAGACGTCCGATTTCTCTATAGGCCTCGTCGAGTCGATCCTCAAGGACAGCGACAAAACTAGAATCGGCTGATTCTTCCACTGGAAGAGGAGGTTTGGCGGTAGCAGTAGAGGAGATAGATCGTTGAGAAGAATGCAGAGAGCTGACAGGGTTTGCTACACGAAGCTTGGCCCTCAATGTGTCTACCTCCTTTCCCTTCTCGTCTAGCACTCGATGGACATCATCCAGCTCGGTCTGTACTCTCTGAAGCTCCTCCTTCACAAGTTCGCTTCCTTCAGCCTTTTCGAGCTCAACCTCGAGCTTCTCGATGATCTCGTGGAGCTCTTGCATATCGCGTTGCTGCTCGTTGAGGTGCAAAACTTGTTCTTCTTTGCAGCGATGGGCTTCGTCGAGGTCCTGGCTGACCCGGGCTAGGTTGTCCTCCACTTCAGCTTGGGCGTTGCAAGCTTGTCTGAGCTCGCCGCCCAAGCTCTCCAGAGCGGCTTCCGCTTCGTTGGTCCGGACTTCGGCGTCGCGATGCAAGTGCTCAAGCTCTTCGATTCGCCGCTCTAGGTCATAGACGTGTCTGTCTGCCGATTCCTTCTCTTGTCGAGCGCTGTTCGCCCCGTTTTGAAGGGTCGCAATCTCATCATCCCTTCTCCTGACATTACCTCGCACGACCTCCAACTCCACTTCCATATCTCTGACCTGCTTCAGTAGCTCCTCCTCCCTTGCACCTGAGCCTTGGGCACTCGTCAAACTCTCCAGGCGTTCTCGTTCCGACCTCAAGCGTTCAGCTTCTGCTCGGGCAAAAGCCAAGTCTTTCTCCAAAGATTGGACCTGACCCTCAAAGTCCGAACAGATCTCGCCGAATTTGAGAGCGTGTTCTTCTGTTTTTGTGGAAAACTGCGTCTGGAGGTCCATGCGAGCTTGCTCAGTTTGTTCAAGTTGCAGGGCGAGATCGTCGATCCGACTCTGCAAAACGTGAACGTCAGGAGAGTTTGACTGTTGGGCAGAGTCCATCTGGGCTCTTAGGTCCACAATGACCTGTTCTCTAGCCATGAGGTCTTCTTCCAGGCCCTCAAGCCTTTCGGCCATCTCCTGCACCACTGCAGCTCGCTCTTCAGGGCTTAGCCCGTCAAGCAAGTCCTGGGAGCCCTTTGAAGGAGAGGCACTCTGTCGATGACGCAGAGACGGCCACGAGATCACTCCAGAGCCGTCTATCGAGCTTGGATTCTGAGAAGGCAGATGGCGTGGAGGAGAAGGCAAGCGCTGAGACACGTCTCGAGAGCCAGAACGGTCCAAGCCGACATTTGCCAAGACATCGGAATCTCCGACTTCGATACCCGCCTTCTTCAACACCTCGCTCAACCTCACAACCTCATCTCTCCAAGCTTCAGCCTCCCGGGCCAGTTCGGCATTCGTCTCCAAAAGCTGCTTGTTCATCTCATTGAGATGTTTGTGGATTTTACTATTCGGAGCGCGGTCCGAAAGGCCCTTCAGTGAACCTGCAGAGGTGGAAGGGCCCACGGGAAGGATGGGAAAGGAGGTATTGGCGCGGGATAAGTGATGGAAGCGGGACGCCCGAGCGTCTGTCGTGAGATCGGCAGATGAGGCGACAGAGACAAATGACTCGTTACCTGACGCATCAGTGAGGCGACTGAGCGTTCCCAGTTGGGCAGCGGGAGAAAAGTCGCTACCACTGTTCTCTTCGGCAATAGATTCTGACGCGGGAACGGTGGACACTCTTCGAAGGGGATGGGGTGTTCCGCGAACAGACCGACGCATTCGAGAAGAGGGAACAGCAGAGTTCAGAACAGCTAGAACATGGCTCTTTCTACGTTCAGCATCGTCCAGTGGAGCACGAGGAGTTTCAAAATCGGATTTGGGTGTGGCGTTGGGAGAGGGAGTAAAGGGGGCGTTTTGACGAGAGCTCGTGATATCCTGCAAGACGACAGGTGTGGCGGCCACTGAGGCCCGAGCCACTCGAGGGGTGGCCCTGACGGTTCCAGGAGTCGAATGTTCAGAGGATGACTGGGCAAGTTTGACAGGGGAGCTTTGCTTTGCTGGCGTGCCATAGTCCTCTGACATGTCAGAAGGATCACCCTCTTGCTGAGGGGTGTATTCGTACTGATGATGGTAGTCGAGTGTTGGATTCTCTCCCTCATCATGAGACTCGGGATGAAAGCTGTACTCGTCTGTGACTTCATACTCTCCAGGAGCATCGGGTCTGGGCGTCATCATCGACACGTTATTACGAACCGGTCCCTCTGGAGTGCTATTGACGCTGTAGTCGGTACCGGTAACCTCGCTACGTGAAAGACTCGGGATGCGTTCTTGCTGGGGAATGTCCGCCCGGTCATAGATTTGGGCCGCCGCAGCCAGCTCTTCTCGAGGCGAGGGCAAGGAGAATCGTTCCCCGTCAGATTCGTGGATGGGATCGAATGACGGGGTAGCGTTTGTAGTGCCTCGACGGTGTGGCCTCTCGAGCTGCACGTTGCCGCTGGACAGGCGACGAGTGGTGGGAGTGCCCTCTTCCTCTGCGACCATCATCGAAGGAAGGTCTGGGACACTTTGGTGTTCCTGTGTTTGCTACTCGGCTGTTAGGTCGTACATAATGTAAGGTCGTAATTCACTCACCTGGGAATCATGAATGGACGAATCAGACCGCTCAGTCTCAATCTCGGACGCTGCAATCTCATCTCCAGAGAAGCTCCTGCTCATCTCCCCGGGTGTCTGCCACCTCTCTCTCTTCGTGCTCGTACTTGTCCCAACTGAACCACTTCCACTTCTAGTGCGCTCATGGCGAATGGGACGCGCCGTGTCAATGGTGTTCTCTGCGGTGCTGCCCGCCAAAGAGCGCGATTGGGAGCGGGATGGGCGAGACGATGGTGTAGAGGTGAGAGCAGCGGTCGGCATGTATGGAGAAGGGGTCTCCTCTCTTGATCTGCTGTGTAATGGGGGAAATGGTGACCCAGAGGCAGTCGAGTAGGAGTCGGCGGGAGACTGGGCTTTGGCTGTGGAGGCCGTGGAGGCTGTCGAGGGAAGAATGGTCTGCCGCAAGGGATGTGGTGTCTCCATATTCTGGGAATCCTGTCAGCACCTGCCATATTGACCGGCAGTCACGCACCTCTTCCGTATCTGACTGGAGGTTGTCGTGCGTATTACTGAAGCCTCTAGAATCGTCGCTCATGGTGTCGTAGTCGAGGTCGTCCTGGTGGAAGCTGGGGAGGGAGGGGAGTTCCATGTCCTCCATCGCCTGCACCCGCTTGAGGACCCTCTCAGGCGTGTCGAGGGGGTATAGCCCAGCCATGACTATAGAGACAATAAAAAGAGTGTGAAAGAGAACAACTTGTTGACACGCTTGGGACTATTTGACACAAACAAGTCGCGTCCCCACGTGGTATTTTGCTTCCGCTCAACATCAACAAAAAGCAAAAAGATCACTGCCCTCACTGAGAATCGAACTCAGGGCTGAGGATTGCGCTTCGAATTGAAGCTCATGGTTTATGAGACCTTCGTGTTACCATTACACCATGAGGGCTTAGATATTTACCGCGCTAACACATACGTCACAATCAATAAGCAAAAGCTCTTATCCCTATCCTCTCAAAATGACCCACCTCATCCTTCAGCTCAACTTATAACACAATCCGGGGATAGATCATCACGTCTTCCCCCGATTAAATCCCCATAGTGGTGCATCATGCGGCCTCCGTTCATTCATCGGGCAATGATGGGGGAGGAGTATCATATGGATTGTATGATCAACATGCGTACCTTGTCTCGTCTTGTTCATAGTATAATATCTCTCCATGATGACTTTTGAACACGTCTATGAAAGATCATCCAAACAAGGATGACGCAAAATGACAGCTTCGTTGCTTGTTATCATATCGAGGTACCCGGTAGTGTTCCGGCGCATGGGTCAATTTGTCTCGTTACAAGTACATTGCATACCTATTTGGAGTAGAATTACTTAGCTCCCCCGATAGGTGGTGTAGGAGAAAGGACTGAGAAGGAGGGGAATGTGGTAGTGCTGGGAAGGGTCTTCGTAGTTGAAAGTGATCTGCGAGGGTGTCAGTCCTAATACACAACAGGTATATCGAGTGGCCGCACTTCAACAAACGGGTAAAATGTTTTAGTCTCTGTAGCTTTAAAGTAAGGTCCGGTTACAAAGACCATCTTGTATACACCAGCCTGGAGTTTCGTCTCAGACGAGAGCAGGTCTGAGCAGCGGCCGTCCGAGTTTGTCGCCCTGCTCGGAGTGAGCTCGTGGTGATATGGGACAGCTTGAAGCTTACCCCGAAGAGAGAACTTTCGCTGAGCCTTCTGTTGATTCTCCTGACAGGCTGACAAGCTCGAGGCGCACCTCGACTCCAGCAGCGGGCTTGCCCTGTGAAGCGTCGAGCACTGTGTTCAACAAATAAGCGCCGTGCCCTTCACAGTCCTTACAACTCACCGTGACAGGTAATGGGAGACTTGGACATGGCTGAGAGCTGATCGCACCACAAGGCCAGGTGTATGAGAGGACTGAAGAGAAATGCAAGGGATCGTTATCTCACGCTTGATGTCCGGCCTGATCGCACCGGCGGCCGGGGCGGCATAGTCCGACGCGTAACGTGACTCCCCCGGTCGGTTGTTGGTGTATGACGTTCATGCGTTGGAGAGTTGCAATTGTGTTCTTGATAGTTTGATTTTACTTTATTTCCTTGCTTCTTGTGAACGACCCACTGAACCCTATCATCGGGACAGCTCTGCTCTTGTTTCGCCATAACCTGCACCACAACTCAAGCCCAACGCCGCTCTCTCCAATCACCATGTCACGCGAGCCATCCTCTCCTACCACCCCTATCAGGCCTTCCTTCCACACCGTCCCCACAACCCGCATCATTCGTACTTATGAAGAGATCAGAATCCCAGTCAAGACTGAAGAGGTATACCCCGAGCTTGAGTGTACTATGTGAGACTCTCCCGCCATAGCTTGGCATGATACTGATTGAGCCAGCTGCACCCATGTAATGGGTGCTCCCCAGTCTCTGGTCCCCTGTGGGTATGTTGATCAATATATTCACTGTCAAAAATTCGGCTTACGCAAGATGAAGGCATTCTTTCTGTGGCCCATGCATATGGGAATGGATAAAGACCCAGAACGCGGCTACCCGCGCGGGGGTCCAACAGACTGTAAGTGTGTACCATATGCCTCTCCCGGGGCTCACTAACCCTTCCAACAGCCACCGACATGTCCTCACTGTAGAAGTCCGATCGACCTTTCGAGGCCCATCATCCCAAACATCCTCGTCGACCAGATCATCGACCGCAAGCTGCAAAAGTTGGAGGACAAGCCAGAGAAGGAATCGTTATTGGTCGATCGCCAGGGAAAACTAAAGTAAGCAGTGCCGGTGCTCTCTTGATGCCCTTTGTCTGACGTAGCTACAGGGAATGGCGTGAGATTCTCTCTACGCTGCCTCAGCCCAGCCGCGCACCCCCTGCGGGCACACGCCAGAATGCTGCTCCCCTCCCATCCATCGTCGACGTTGACAATCGTCGCGCCTCCCGTCACTTTCCAGCACTTGGCGCTCCCGTCGACGTTGGTGTGTCTGTCCCCATGGTGCAATTCAACGACCACGGCCAGATCATCAACACTAACGACCCGGCTTTCCAGCTACGGATGGGGCAGCTCCGGTCCCGGGCGCTGGACGACCACTTGTTGGCGAGGGACCAAGAGTTTGCTGCGTCACAGGCGACGATGGAGGGAGCGAGGACTAATCATGGCACTGTGAGCCAGCCTAGTGCGGGTAGCGGCGGTGGTGTGGCAGAACAGCAGAACGGCGGCGGTGTCGCGCTGGGTGCCCATCACGCGAGCAGCCATGCCAGCGGGCCCGAACCAACCCGCCGCCGTTCCAGGCTTTCAATCGATAGCGGCCGCCCTTACCCTCGAGAAAGGACGTCTGCCACCAACGAACCACCTCAGTCTCCTCAGACTGCTTTACGCCATGCTACCGCCAACGCGGCAGCTAGACGTATCGCCTTAGGAAGATCTGAGCACAGGCCCATTGAGTTGTCGGACAGTGAAGGAGAGTGATGTGTAGGGATACGCAATAGGCTGCGAGTATTGTTTAGTAGCATGTGGATAAGCGTATAAACATCATCTGTGATGGTTTCTTGACAGGTGGCACGAATAGATTCACCCGGTTATGGATCAAAATGATACATTCTGGTCGTGCGTGTTTGCAGTGCTATATTATATACAGTATCCGTATGCTAAAAGTGGTGTGCAGTGGGTTAAAATGTCCTTGTTCCTAAGAGTACAGCCTCAACATAATCTAGAGTTTAGAGGGCGTCTGCACCCTGCCGTCGGCGGGCTCGGCCATGTATCGGACCATCTGGAATTCCTTGTGCTTGAATCTGCAGACTTGTCAGCGTTGATCATCCATCTGAGCTGAACTTTACGCACCCGCACTTCTCGTAGAAAGCTTCGGACGAGCGTCAGCAACTTTTCCTGATGGGTATCAGCGACACTCACGAATATTCTTGTCACTGCAGTCAAGAATGATCTTGTAGCACCCCCTAGCCCTGCCGACATCTTCCAAGCTGTTGATGATCTTGAGGCCTAGCTTCCTTCCTCGCATGCTCTTGGAGACTGCAATGTCTTCGATATGTCCAACCAGTCCGGCGTTGCGCAGGAATTTACGCTCCACGATGAGCGATCCGCAAGCCACCAGCTATGAATGCGAGTGAGCGATGTTTCAGCATCCCATGGATACAAGCGCACTTGGTCGGTCTGGCGGTGAACGATGACGATGGTAAAGTAGACATTGCCGGCTGCCTTCATTTCGTCAAAGATGTCTTTGTATGCACTCGGCGACTGGGTGGGGGCAACAGTCAGCACAGAGAGGAGCTCGAAGTGGCCCCGGGAGAAGTCGGTGGAAGCGAGGGGGCGCAGCTACATGGCGGCAAAGGTCAGCAGGACAGCAGCAGCGTCGCGAGGGAGAAGACGAACGTAGAGGTCATCGCCCAGCGAGTCCTGGACAGAGGCGGGAATAATGGAGGGGTCGAAGAGGAGGTCTAGGTTGTGGGATGCCATGGTGGGATGCGAGGATGGCGAGATAGGATGGGAAGAGAAGAGACAAAATGTAATGGGACTACTAGTAAGACGCTGCTTTGTTGTTGAACAGCCGCATCGGGCAAAATCAGTTACGAGATCCGGGACTTAGGCGCGCGGGGTGAAGAGAGATACATCAAGATTGTACAAGTTAGGCGCGTGGCTGACCCAGTGGCGGCTTGATCAACTTGTATTTATTATCCACCCTTCACTCGCCCATATCCACCAATGCCCAGAAGAAAGAACGCCTACCTTGAAGACGGCTCAGACTCGGACGTCTCCCTCTCCGGCCAGTCCGACGGCGCATACGACTCGCAAGAGGACGGGGACTCGAAAGCCGAACGACGCCTCTTTGAATACAAGAGCAACAAGCGCAGACGGACAGACGGCAGGTCCGGAAAGGAAGACGCATGGGAGGGGATATTTGGAGAAGGAGATGAGAACGGGGGTGGGAGGGGAGGGAGGGGAGGGATAGGTGGACGGGGGAGGAAGCCAGGGGCGAGTTCGTCACGGACAGACTGGACCAAGTGAGTCTACCTTTGCTGCTATGTCAAGCACTGCTGATATTGTGTCTTTTCATAGAGCACCTACCTTTGTGTCAAATGGCAAAAAGACCGCTGAAGAAGACGAACTGCAGGCATTGGAACGGCATGAGCATGCGGAAGCAGAGGCCGCGCAGAGAGCTTCGTCCAGCGGTACTGACAGCTCCAGCGACAGTGAGAGCGGGGACGCGGAAGAATCAAAACCTCCTTCTCCTCGAGTGAGAGAGGAAGAGGAAGAGGAAGAGGCGCCCAGGCGAGGCATGGGGCTGGGATACGGGCGAGCTCCTGCTACTGCCACGAATCTCGACGAAGCCCCGAGAGGCGGCTTGGGTGCTAGAGGTGCCGCTGTAAATCCGGTAGACAGCCCCAAACCAATCGACACCCCCTCGGCATTTGGTCGACCTCCCCCTTCTCTAACTTCCACCTCCGGCCCTCCTCGTGCCCAACGATCCTTCCTCCCCAAAGCCCCAGAACCGTCAGCCGTCAAACAGGTCGATCTCACAGCACACGAGCGCGCGCATTTCAGCAAGATCAAATCGTCGTTTGGTGCCCAACTCCTCGCCAAGCAAGGTTGGGAGGCCGGCAAAGGTCTCGGTAAGGATGAAGATGGGCGGGCGGTGCCGGTTGAGGTCGGGAAAGTCTTCAAGGGACAAGGTATTCAGAGCGGCATGAGGACAGAGGACAGTAAACGAGAAGCCAGGAGAAAGGGAGAGCTCTCCGATGAAGAAGAGGAAGATGTTGGCCCCTCGCGGAGACGGGGCAGAGCGCCCAAGGCCTCCAAGGAGAAAAAGGAGGACAATCAAGGGTGGAAGAGAGAGAAAAAGGTCAAAGTCAAAGTGGAGCACAAGACCTACGAGCAGCTGTTGGCGGAAGCTGGGGACGGGTCTGTTGCTCAGCCTGGCATTGGTCTGGTCCTGGATGCTCGCGGAGGTGATGTAAGTCTTTGCATCTCACGAGTCATACATGTTGCTGACTATCAACAGCTGAAAGAGGTACAATCGCTCTCATCGCTATCACTATCCAATTGGGCTCCGACATCCGAAACAACCCGTCTTCCTGAACTGCGCCACAATCTGCGTCTGATACTGGAACATACCAACGGAGAGGTGACTGGCATGGTCAAAGAGGGGAAGGTTGTGCAGGAGAAGCGCAGATGGGCTTTGCGAGAGGAAGAACGGTCAAGAGCCAAGTCTGAGCATGCGGAAAAAGGTATGTCTGATCCTTTAACAATCTTTGACAAGGCTGATCCACGTTTAGAACTATTGAGATTGCAGCAAATTCAGCAACTGGTACAAAGTATCAACGACATTGCTACCCAACAGACAGCTACCGATAGTCCGTCGCTTGACCCTCTAGAGGCAAACTTCAATACTTTGATCAACAGCTACAAAGACGAGTACAAGACCTTAGGCTTGGACGATGTTGTAGTGGGTGCTATTGGGCAAGTGGTACGTCAATGATTGAGAATTGGCTCGTGGGCATACTGACAAGGCGCTGTAGCTTCGCGACGAGTGGGCAGAGTGGCAACCTCTGAGCGTATCATCCGACGTCCTCCTAACATCGCTCAAAACCTGGCGGAAAGCCTACAACCTCCCCACCCGAACTAATGACGATGATCTTGCCGTGACATACGACGAGAACGGTTGGGAGGTTGAAACGAAGAAGGAGGAGAACGGGGGCAGGATGATGACCGCCTGGGAAGCTTTGCTCTGGGCATCGTGGACACCCAAAGTCCGGTCAGCAATCAAGTACGTAAAGTTGGCCCATGTTTATGCTCAGCTGCTGACGACCAGCAGCAATGACTGGGAACCGTCAAGGCCCGACAAAGCTGTCCACTTGCTCGAGTCGTGGCAGCCTATACTACCCCAGTTCATCCTCGACAATGTCCTAGACCAGCTCGTTCTGCCCAAAGTCAAAGCTGCCGTTGAACAATGGGATTCCCGCCGAGGCAAATCAGCCGGGTCACTTTCCACCATCGTCTTCCCATGGCTACCATTACTGGGCTCAGAGAGAGTTAAGGACGTTGTGGATCTGGCCAAGCGAAGGATACGATCCGTTTTGCGAAACTGGGCTGTCAAGGATGGTGTGCCCGACGAGCTTACTCAATGGAGGAGGGCAAAGGTGAGTTTGTACCATGTGTCACGCGGAGCTTGTGCTGATATACAACTCAGATGTATCCTACAAGTGAATGGGACAAGCTTATATTGCAGTTTGTCCTACCCAAACTTGGGGCTTGCTTACGGGACGACTTTGCCATCAACCCGCGCAAGCAAGACATGGTACCGCTTCAGGACTGGGTATTGCCTTGGCATACTCTCATTCGACAGTCTAATTTTGCGCACCTCTTGGAGGCCGAGTTCTTCCCCAAATGGTTGGATATCCTATACATATGGCTGATTCAACCTTCTTGCAAACATAACGAGGTTGCCTCCTGGTGAGTCGCGACACTTGTATGTGAATGACTGATACTAAATCTGCCACAGGTTCACATGGTGGAAAGAGCGCTTCCCTCAAGCTGTCCTCGATATACCAGGGGTGGCCCATGGATTCGACAGCGGGATCCAGCTCATGGGCGAGGCTGTCGGACTGGGCGCGGATGCTCCGTCCAAGCTCCAAAAGCCAGTCTTCAAGCCTCTCCCGCACAAATCCAGCAAGGCCTCGAAAGCACCCAAGGCCAAGCCCGCTCCCGCCGTTGCCGGTGCCAACATTGTGCCCGATATCACATTCCGGTCCATTGCGGAAGATTACGCTGTTCAGAACGATCTCATATTCATGCCTGTTGGGCGGTCGCACGACCAGACGGGCAAGCCGCTGTTCAAGGTGTGCAAAGGGGTGGATGGACGTGGTGGTGTGACGGTGTACATTGGGGAAAATGCTGTCTTTGCCCATATGGAGGATGGAGAATACAGGGCAGTGTCTCTGGATGACATGGTGAAGCGAGCGAGCCGGTGATGAGGCGTAGTAATGCATGCATTGGCTGTGACACGATGGACTATGTTGTTGACTGCCGCCACATTTGCCACTCTGGTGAATTAATTTGCGTAATTACAATTTACATAAGCGTTTCCGTCGAGCGAGGCTCCCCGATCACGAGATGCGCATGTTTCCTCTTTCTCCTCTTCATCTCTACACTACCCCCCGAGCGTACGATGCCCCCCGCCCCCCCGCTGCTATAACCACCATGCAGCCCTTCCACCCACACACCCCCGCCCACAAACTCCCCTACGCCCCCGCCACCCCCGACTCGCCCTCCTTCCAAAAAGAGTCCCACTTCAGCTCCGACCCCGATCTCAGCCAGAAGAGGCAGGCCGCAGACCAGATCGTCACCGAGTATGAGGAGAAGAGAGACAAGTGCGTTTTTCATCACCTGCCCATGCTTTTCACATGCTGACAACAACCCCGTCAGATTGGCCAAGGCCATAGACTCGTCCGTCTACCTTCTTGCAGACCTCAAAAACTTCAACGGCGAGCAATGGACAGTGCGATATCCCCATCTGAAATCAGCAGAGTCAGTTCAGCCTGGGTCTCGTGAGTCTGATCTCTACACGAATCCTTTGACCATGTTCTGACTTTGTCGCGTAGCCTCTCGACCCGGCATGAGCCGACGTACCCTGACATTCGCCGATGAGCCCTCCCATTATACGGACGTCGTACTCTCCTCCACACCCACGGCTAGGCAGTCCCTCAAGCGATCGATCTCGGTGGCGCCTGCCTCGTCAGAAAACTCGTCGACGGAATCTGCCACTCTGGTCTCCGAGCCGGCCTCCATCGAGGACAATGAGGATGACTTTTCCATCCTCCGTCTCGACCTGAATATGGGCGCGACTCGACATGCCAAGCGCCTCATTTCGTCTCTCGAAAAGTCCTCTATCTCTGCCCTGCTCGACAACCGTATCTCAGCATCACTCGACCATCTTACCAGCCTTCAGAAGCGGATTTACGATGCTCATTCCCGGGTACTGGTAACTGGTGATCTGAATGCGGGAAAGTCCACCTTGATCAACACTTTGTTGAGACGAGCTGAGGTCATGCCCACGGACGAGCAGCCTCTGACGACGCGCTTTGTCGAGGTTGTCAGCGCCAAGGAGAACGAGGACAAGGAGGAGATCCATATCATGGATCAGGACGAGTACGATCCCAGCGACAAGTCCACATACTCTGTCATGGACATTTCCAAGCTCGAGGAGCTTGTCACAGATATCGACTCTGATGCGTCTAGCCCCCCTGTCCGAGTCTTCCTGCGTGAGGCTGAGGATGTCAATAACCCCTCCATCCTCCATAATGGCGTCGTCGACATCTCCCTTGTCGATGCTCCGGGATTGAATAGGGATTCGATCAAGACGACAGCCAACTTTGCTCGTCAGGAAGAGATCGACGTCGTCGTCTTTGTTGTGTCTGCTGCCAACCACTTTACCTTGTCTGCCAAGGAGTTCATCTGGCAGGCTGGCCATGAAAAGGCCCATTTGTTTATCGTCGTCAACCGATACGACCAGCTCAAAGACAAAGCTCGTTGCCGACGACTAGTGATGGAGCAGATCAAGCAGCTCAGTCCCAAAACCTACGAGGATGCCGACTCTCTTGTCCACTTTGTCGATTCTGCAAAGGCTGCGATGGGCGTTGCTCCTGGCGAAGGCGATGAGCTTGATGATGCCTTCTCTCATCTCGAGCACTCTCTTCGCTCCTTCGTTCTCGTCAACCGCTCCAAGTCCAAGCTTGGCCCTGCCCAAAATTACGTCACTCATCTTCTTGCCGACGTCGAGCTTCTCGCGTCTGCCAACTCTGTCGTGGCGACCAAGGAGCGTGACATTGCACGCAACGAGCTTGACCGCATCAAGCCTGTTTTGGAGAAGATGAAGAAGGGCCGCGAAGGTTTGGAGGACGGTTTGGTCCAGGAGGAGGAGTCTGTGACTGAAGCATCATCGAGCAGGACCAAGAAGGCGATGACCACCGCGCTTGAGCGTGTTTCCAAGGGCGAACTGGCTGCGCCTGGTCCTGGTCTTGAACTTCCTTCCTACCCCGGATTGCTCGGTGTCTGGGACTATGCTGCCGAGGTCAAGAGGGTTCTCTTGTCCTCGCTCGATTTTGCGGTCAGCCTTGCCGAGAACGACTCTCGAAAGCTGACTGCCGATGGGGTGGACAAGGTTATCACTCTCGGCGACGCTCACCTTCCCGAGGATGTCGAGCGCTCTAACCGTAAATTCAATCCTCAGGCCATGTTTACCGCTCGCCCTCGTGCCGCCCGCCGTCAGTCGGGTGTTTCTACCATCGGCCTTGGCCTTGCCAATCAAACTCATCTCAAGGACGTCAATGTCACCGACATCTTTGACCTCCAACACCACATTTTCCTCGCTCGATCCTCCCTCCCCTCTTCCAAGTCTGGCTCTCTCGACCTCATCCCGGTTTCTGCCGAAGGCTTCGGCGCTGCCTCCCTCGCCTTTGGCGCCTTCTCGATGGTTAGCGGTAAGACTGTCGGTCTCCGTACTGTCATCGAGGGCTTGGTCCATTTCTCCGACTTTGTCTCTGATCCCTCCACCCGTCGATGGATTGGTCCCGCCGTGGGTATGGCCGCCGCTGGCGCCGTCGCCTACATTGTCTACGACTTGCCCAACTCTATCCCACGCAACGTCGGGCGCCACCTTCAGTACACCCTCCTTGCATCTTCGGGTACAGCCACCGATGATGACGAGCTGCCTTTCGCCGATGCCCAGTCCGCTAGGATCAGCAGAGAAGTTAGGAAGGTCATGCGCTTGGCTGCTTGGGATCTCAGAGAAAGGTTCAGGGCGGCTGTGGACGCTAGAGGGGAGCTGGTCAAGGAGAGCGAGGAGCAGGAGAAGAAGGCGAACAAGGCGTTGAAGTGGTTTGAAGATGTGGAGAAGAGGGTTGATGTGATCAGGGAGGAGGTTGGCATCAAAGTGTAATCTATTTTCTATCAGTATTCCCTTCTGTGTGGTCGTTGTGTTGTTCCCAGGAGGTTGCGAGGAGAAGCCACAAAAATAGAAAATTTCACAAAAAAAGAGAGAAAGTCGCAGTTGGCTGGATCCTGATGATTTCTTTGTGACGACTGTGTAATAAGCGTACTTTTATATCCAAGCCACCTTCCAGTAGCCCTAGTCCTTCTTTTTGACCCCTACGCGCTTTGTTTATAGCGACTGCCCTCTCATGAATTGCCAGTATGTTTTGTACGAGATACTATCTGCGTCAGGTCCGTCATGGTAAAAGTGCATGTGACACGGGTATTATAGTACAATGATGGGGCTATAGCGCCTACTTGGTGAAGATGCTAACACTATGGGACCCTGTTAGCGACGATCCCGGTTCCCAGACAGTGTCTGCACTCACACATCTTCGTCCTGAACATGATGGGTCAAGCCGACCTTTTGCGGTTGAGGATTGAATTTGCTCGACTTGCCCCATACCAACGCATACTTGAAGTGGGAAGCCAAGCCACGATGGATACCGTGACAGACTGTTTCGATAGTGGCTCCTTGTCGGAGGCAGATGGGATCGCCCAAGTCGGGGTTCTCCCCTCGTCTTTTGGTGTACACTCTAGCAAGAAAGTCAGTGACTGGTCACTGTACACGAGAAAGAGCGCTTACTTGACAAGCCCCAGTTCTTGCCAGATGGTCTCTAATAACCAGTCCAATCCCAGATCGATCTCGCAACTGATCATCACCGTTCGCCCATCTCCTTCCCTAGCCATCTGGTCCAGCGTTTCCATAGAGACACCGTCGATCTTGTTGATGACTGTAAGAGCGGGGATATACTTTCGTGTGCCCAGGAGGACGTCAATGAATTCATCAGTGGTAATGTCTTCGCGGATCATGACGTCGCAGTTGTGAACTATTGTCCGGTTTGATTAGCTTTGAGAGTCGGTGGTGGGGAAGAATGCTGACTTTTGTAGGACTGGAGAATGGAGCGGATGGTTCTTTCGTCCGTTTTTGTGAGCTTGACGGTGCAGTTGAGCTGTCGCTTATCGTCAGACATGACTCGCGACTGAAGAGGCGAAACTTACAGAGATGCCACCAGCCTGCTTTTGCTTGAAAACGACATCAGGTGGACTGGCGTTGAGTCGAATGCCCACAGCTTCTAATTCAACTTCCAGCTGCTTCTTCTGCTCAGCAGACTTTGTCGCGTCGACTGATGCAGTAGATTAGCTTGGGTCATTCATCACGTAGAATGCACACAACGCACTCATGAGAAGAATGATGTCGGCCGTCTTGGCCACAGACACGACCTGCCTACCACGACCTCGACCCTTGGCAGCATCTTGCACGATACCAGGCAAATCAAGCAGCTGTATTCTGGCACCTTCATACTCGAGCACACCTGGGATAGCCTACACAATGCATCAGCACCCAACATGGGCAGATATGGGAGGTCGATACGTACAGTCAAGGTCGTAAATTCATAAGCGCCGACGACAGATTCGGTCTTTGTGACTTTTGATAATAAGGTAGACTTTCCAACGGAGGGAAATCCGATCATACACACACGAGCGTCTATACATCCCCTGTCAACGGCCATTTGGATAGACAAACGATACAAGAACGTACCACCTGATTTCAGAACGTCGAATCCTTCTCCTTTGGCAGACTTCTTCTCCGGTTCGAGAAGCTGAGCTCTGTATTTGGCGACTGTCCTTGAGATGAGCCTGTGTATATTTCTGGACGATACTTGAGCCACTGACGCTTTGCCTTGAAGACAACGTCAGCTATACGCATATCCCTGGAGATGGCAGGCACCCACCTTCAAAAGTCCTAGATGATACTCGGTAGCCTTACTAGACTTATTGTCAGTTTCGAAACATGCCACTCGGCTGAGGATCTCACTTTTTCTGGGCTAAGGGTATGGGTTAGAAAAAGCTGGACACGTGTGGGGATCAAGTACTCACTCCGAGCCATCTCCTCTGTAAAGAACGACGAGAAAGGACAAGTCAGCGGTGGTCATAGGCCCGATATGGAGCTCTTACTCTCGATGTCTTCTATCTTGTCGACGATACCCATGTTTGCGGATGTATGCGGTGTGGTGAGTGTAGTAGTTGTGCTGTCGTAGAGAGCTTCGATAGACAAGCAGCCCAAGTCGACATTTGACTTGTAAATTCCATTCGGCGTCCCCTCGAAGCCCCCCGCGACTGCCAATTGATTCCGTCATCACGAGGCACCGTTCCTGCTGGTTCCCACGCTCTCGGCCTCCCGCTGCCTCGTTCACGCAGACCCTCTTCAAACATTCTTCATCTTTCTTTCTTTCTTTCTTTCTTTTCCTTCTCTCCATCTCCTGTCCCGCAATGCCCGACTTCTACCCCTCCATCTCTCAGGTCAAAACAATTCGCGTTCCCCCGGACGCCCGCACCGGCTACGTCCATCTCAACTTCTTCGCCGTTTTCGACCACGAAGAACAGCCTCAAGGCCAATGGGAGATCTGGACAGACCTCCCGTTTGCTGATGACCAAGGGAATCCTCCTTCTCATCTGGGAGAGTGGAGAGCCAAAGCTTTTCATGCTGTAGCGGTCCCGAAAGGGGCTGTCAACGGTGTCGACAAGGCCAACGGGGTGTCTACGACCTCTATCACCATTCGGTCTCTGGACCTGCCAGAGCCACCATTGCCTCTCGCCACTCTTTCAACCACTTTGGTGATTTCTGCCGAGCTTAACCGAGATTTTGCGTATACGTTCCGGCATGTTCATCCTGACGGACACATTCACTGGCACAGTGGAATGGGTGGAAACGGTGTGGTCAGATTGAAGGCGTCAGACAAAGCGGACGAGACTGGACCCATCAAATCGGGGCCTTATCCACCTTATCACAATGTGTTTGAGGACAGCCTTGATTGGGACTGGAACGGTATTGCTGTGACACTTCACGAGGGTAAAAAACGGTACGTCACTATTGCGTGTAAGTCGTCCGGTTGACCTGACATCGTGTAGCATTCAAACACCCCGCGTGAATGCCATTCCTCACAAAGGCCGCATCCTGCCTACTCTTGTATTGTTGCATGGTCCCCCCACGCCCCATCTGGCCCCCTTTGCTCGACTCTCGTCTACCAAGCAAGCTACGCCTTCGGAGGACGCACATGCGAGCTATCAGGCCATCATTAGCCCCATCGACAATCCTCTTATTCAATTCGGCAAACTTCCAATGATCGACATGGAGGGATGGTCTCCAAGCTACGCACTTGGTGTAGACACCACACCTACAGAAGTACTGCGGGCGGCCGTTGGATCAGCCAAGGGAGACCAAAGCCATTTGCTTGTGGCAGAAGTCAAACAAGGCAAAGAAACCAGTCAAGATGTGGGAGCTCTGTTCTACATTTCTTCCGACGGCGACTCGGAGCCGATTCAAGTGATTGTTGATGCGGTGTATCACCAGGCGGCCCGTGACATTGCCATCGAGATCCCAGACAAGCTATTCGGCCACAGCCCCCTCCTGATAGTCTCCTCAGACTCGTCATCGATTCCGTCCTACGTGCCCGGACGCGACAACAATTCTGCGCGCCACATCCCCGCCCACATCTACCCCGGCGCTGCCGCTGACGTTCTTCGAGTCTTCGAGTTCTTTGAACTCCGTGGTGCTGGTGCCGACGATACCATCTGGATTGCTGTTCCCGGAGCCAACTCTCCCGAGCTGGGAGAAAAGGAAGTCGAGATTCATCCGATCGACCCGGCCGACAACCCTGCATACTTTGATTTACCCAAAGACCTTGACGTCCAATCCAACAATGTGTTGGACGGATTTGTAACTCCCCAGACAGAGCTTGTTCCCCCTCGCAGTGCTACTGCTCCTTCATCGACTGATCAAAGAGAGCAGGGCGGGTCATGGATTTTGGGGGTCATTGCGAGGTTCTTTGAGAGTATTTGGAGGGCGATCCTTTGGCCGTTCAGATCCAAGATTGTGCCACCTAGAATTGAGACGAAAGATACCAACGGGCAGACAATCACCGACGAGAGAACGCCGTTACTTGGGGTAGGTCAATCTGATAAGCAGGAGTCAGGGCTGACGTTCCCACAGTCACGAGCCACTGCTTCCACGGCAGCCACCCCGGGCGCTGCTCCTCCTAACCCCCAGACTCCAATGCTCTCCCCCATCCCGCACACCGTAGCGATTCGCTCTTACGCCCGTCTCACATTCAACGCTACTACCCCACTCCGCTTCTTCCTTCCTCCCGGCTCAGCCTCAATCGAAGAGAGGCTCAAGTTCACTTTCAAGTCTGAGGAAGGCAAGGATTGGGAGGATCTAAAGGTAGATGTGAAAAGACATGGGGAAGGAAAGGTACTTGAGGGGCTGGCAGATGTAAAGCTGAAAGAAATTATGATTGAACGTATTTGACGAATTCTGTACATGTCCATTTAGGTGTCTGGAAAAGCTCTTTTCATAGTGTTATAAATTAATTATCATGTCTTCATGTTGAAATGTTACATATAAACCTCACACCGGACTGCGTAACAGTTGCACGAGGCTATTCTCTGGATCATCGAGCCCGTGGTCGCGAAGACATAGAGCTTTGCTCCATCCGTTCATGGTTTCTCACCAGAGATTGGTGCTGTAGAGGACGAATCGTACTCTCGAATAGTTTGGGCATGATAGCAACCGCCGACGAGACTCGGTCTTGTCACGGCATCATCATCTTCTTGTTCATCACAATCCAGAGATTCGGGGATTCTTTTAATGTACATATATATATATATATATACACCATGATCTGCACGATGCTGGCAGCTCGATCTATGATAGATGGGCCTTGATGAAAGCTTCGATTTGGTTGATGTAGTTGTCCGACAAATTGTGCGCGTGTCCAAATTCCTCGGCAGCAACTCTAGGCTCCACTGGGAGTACTCAATAACTTTTCTGGAGAATCTGGGAACAGGGGTTCGCTTACCATTGGTAGAGTAGACTAGGGGTATGGGGGGATCTTCGTCGCTGGAAGCATATCAGCATCTCATTAGATTTAGGTTGGCGATGTGTCTGAGATACCTCAAGTCAATATCAATGGTCATAGTAACAGGCGCAGCAGCTTCAGGGGCTGCGGTCAAATTAGGAGCTCGCGAGGCTGACCTGAAAGCTGGTCAGCAAGGACAAAGTGCCATCAGAGATACGGGGAGTCACCTATCGGGGATTACGGGCAACCGTTCTCGATACGACTGATCACAAGGTCAGCTCCTGTCTACAGCCTTCGAGGAGGGGCGCCTACCTTCTGGATATCTGCGCTGGCTATCCTCGTGCTCGCCCTGGACCACGCGCGCACGACGCCGTCGGAACCCCCAGTCGCGATATCTCCATTCGGAAGCGAAGCGACACACCAGACTGTCTGGCAAGGGTGAGGCAGTATGTCTATCTCTTCTCCTTCTACAGCAATTGGTCAGCCAAGTCTTACGGATACTTCAGAGACAGGCCGAAGTTATAAAGCTGAGTCGTACCATGCCAAACACGCTAAGGAAGGCTGTCAGACGCATGCGACTCGGCCAGAGGTGAGACTTACAGCCGTGTGATCCTCGCCACAAGAAATCAGCTGACTGTCAGTTCCTACAATGACCCTATAAGTGTAGTCTGTGTGTCCCCGAAGAACCTGTAGAACGCTGCCGGTGAAGTCCCAAAGACGAATGAGACTGGGACAGCGGGTGTCAGTAGAGGCGTGACACAGGAGGTGAACGAAGCGTACCCGTCATTACAAGCTGTGACAAAGGTATCGTTAGATGGTAGTATAGCCAAGCTTCGAACCGGCTCGGGAGATCCTTTGAAGCGCTGAAGCAGCTGGCCGCCTTCGTCCCACAGATTGACGAGCCTATCGGCTGAAGCCCGTCAGCGACCTAGCCAATTACACACAGCTCGATACGCCTACCCGAGCCTTTCAAGGACTGAGTCAGTACGATTGGTTTGAGCAAGTAGTGTACTTACAAGTAAGATACTGTCTTTCCGTAGACCCTTCCACAACAGCCACATCCCAAACCGCCTGCTCATGCCCTTCCAGGACTACATCTGTCTTCCACTCCCCATACCCTTGCCCCTCGCCTTCTCCACATTGCGTCTTCTCCCTGGACCATACCCTCGCAGTCGTATCCCAGCTTCCGCTGATCAGCTTCTGTTGTTTGGAAGAATATGACAGAGCGCAGACGTTGAGTGCGTGGCCGATGAGACATGCTTTGCTTGTAGTTTGGAGAGTGGTGAGGTTGTGGACAAGGATAACGCCAGAATTGCCGCCGGACGCTATGTATCGATTGTCTGGATACAAATGAGTTGTGATCTGGGAGTAGAGGAATGGAGAGATGCTTACCATCCTCTGCTATGGGAGGTATATATGCCAAAGAATTGACATATGCCCCATGTCCCTCCAGAAGTGCTACCAGGTCAAACTACAGCTCTCTGATCAGCACTTTCTCTGATTCTTCTGAGACGTCTTTATCTCACCCTTTCCTTTCCCAGCTTCCAGACAGCCACGCTCGAATCCCGCGAGGCTGACACCAAGAGATCATCGTCGACAGCAAGGACGGCCTTGACATCCCCTGAATGGGCTGGCTCGAACTCTGCGCTGAGGGAATACTTGGCTGTATCGTCGCCGGTTGGCTCTGGTTTCCTCTTGGCCATGGTCATACTTGTGGAAGAGACAGTTGTACACTTCGGTCGCAATGACTGACTTGCAATGCGCCGGCGGCCGAAGCCGAATCAGACATTCCCACGGTGATGTGCCACTTGACGTCACGTTGACGGATGCTTCTCAAAGCGCATCGCTCTCTCATAATGTAGGCTCGTCACAGATACATCAAACTTTATCGTCCCCATTCCTTCTACCGACCAAGTGCAGAAAGTCCTTCCCACCATAAAGCTCTCTCCTTAGCTTTTCGGGATACGCCCACTCGTGCTCCTCCTCCCCATCGCCGGGTAGCTCCGGAAAAACGTCTGAAAGCCTGGTGGATATGTAGAGCCCATCGTCATACTTTTGATCTTGAGCGAGAAGGCCACGAAGTTTTAGAAAGTATTTAAGTTTGCGAGCTGCTCGTCTGCTGGGGGAGATACTGCTTGCGGCGATATCACCAACCTCAGGGAAGAAGAATCTGTTTGCCCTGTCAGCCAGTAGCCCCTGCTAATTGTTGGATGGCAGCATACGAGAAGAATACACTCCATAAGAGAGGGAAAAGCATCTCTTGGCAGACCCAGAAGGGAGCTGAAACATTACTTATCGTGCGGCAATACACAGTCATGCTTGTCAAAAAGACCACTACAGGTCCGAGAAACGGAAAGGCTTCGGTCACGCTTGCAGCACCTAGTCGGAACTTTCCCAGCTGTTCGATACCTGTCAGCAGCTAACGGTACCAACCAACAAGGATGTTTACAGGAGACGGGACGATGCCCTCCATGAACCACGCATAAGCTTTCAAGTAACGCATTGCTTGTTTGTCGGCAATGACGATGTTCTTGGATGTTCCAACATTGGACTAACAGTTTGCTTTGATCAACGTGAGAGCAACATGATCAGACATAAACTCACCTCATAGGCCAGGTGCTTTGGGTCGTGAGTTGATCCACACATAGATCCGCCAGTGTTCCCCTTACCATAATGTTCTCCCAGCTCTGCGAATAGACAGTAGATCCTGTAGAATGGCTGGTACATTAGTCGTATCCTCCAAGTCTATGACTCACCCGGATATCGCCATGTTTGGCAGCTAGACGAGCTTGCGTCACCAAATGCTCTACTTCGCGGTACGTTTCATGCTTGCCGTGTGTCTTCTTTTTATATTGGGGCCAGTATATGTCTTTGTAGCAAGAGGGTATAGTGTACTTTCGACGACCACATCGTATAGTTGTCACTTCCCCGTCGACAAACTTGTCGACAATCTTGAAGATGAAGGAGGTGGGTGCCATGTTTGAGGCCAGCTCAAGGATCAGTAGAGACGAAACGGGGCAGAACGGACGTAGAACAAAGAACAAAGTCACATGGATACCTTGCCTTGAGAGTAAATGCCTTGTGGTCCGGTCCCTTCATTGCATGCAGACTGCCATGTGGACGCGAGTGAAAAGAAGGTGGACAAAGGAGCTAAATGGGGGGATGGTGTGATGTGACAGATAGGCGCGCGACAGGGATTGATTCATGCTTCGTGGCGGGCAAGGAGTGTTTCTTGGTTGGTCCAAAACATTTCAACGACGCCGCACCCAGGACAGCCCAGGACAGCCAGCGACCACGTCCCACCGACACCCCCAGCACACCCAGCACCCCAGCCCCACCCACACCCCGCGCGCCTTTTCGCCCTCCATCGCACCACAGACACGCGCTGTCCCTCGGCCTCCATCACAGACATCCCTTTCTCCCATTGCTCCGCCACATCCCGCAAGCCACCTCTCGCTTCCCGCTAGACTGCCGCCATCCTAGATCCTGACCGCGGTACCATGGATGCGGAGACGAACAATCAGTGGCGGTTCGCCCAGTGTTTCGGAGACAAGGGCGAGGTAGAGGACATCACGGAAGGCAAGTATCCTAGATGGCTCCTTTGTGTTTTCGCCATAAGCATCAGACTGACAGTAGCCTGCAGCCGATATCATCTCTACGGTAGAGTTTGACCATACGGGTGATTACCTCGCGACTGGTGACAAGGGCGGTCGCGTGGTCTTGTTTGAGCGGAACGAAGCGGTAGGTCCATTGCGACTTTGGAAACAGTCCACTGATGTAGTCGGTAGAAACGAGGCTGCGAGTACAAGTTCTACACAGAGGTGAGCCTTTTCTGGACGTATCGACGCGCCGTATACTTATGTGGCGCAGTTTCAATCTCATGAGCCCGAATTCGATTACCTCAAGTCTCTTGAGATTGAGGAAAAGATCAACAGGATCAAATGGTGCAAGAGGCAGAACTCTGCCCATTTCCTTCTGAGTACCAATGGCAAGTCTTCATATACGCTCAAAATGCACATCTGACTCGGAGTCATAGACAAGACAATCAAACTTTGGAAGGTGTTTGACAAGCAGATTCGTGTGGTCGCCGAGAACAACCACTCGGAAGGCTATGGTCAGAACACTGGCCCTTCCCAGCCCCCCCTGCGCCTCCCTCGCCTGACGACCCACGACTCCATAACCGCCGCCGTCCCGCGAAAAGTGTACGCCAACGCGCACGCTTATCACATCAACTCCATCTCCGTCAACTCGGACGGGGAGACCTACATCTCGGCCGACGATTTGAGGATCAACCTTTGGAACCTTGATATCAGCGACCAGAGTTTCAGTGAGTCTCCGCGGGCACGACGGAGGGATCCTCACTGATCGCTCGTCTAGACATTGTGGATATCAAGCCGGTCAACATGGAGGAGCTTACCGAGGTTATCACTGCTGCCGAGTTCCATCCCATACACTGCAACCTCTTCATGTACTCGAGCTCGAAGGGTACGATCAAGCTCGCGGATATGCGAGACTCTGCGTTGTGTGATTCACATGCGAAGCGTAAGTCACTTGCCTTTTCACACGTAGGCACAGCGCTCATCGTGACGCAGTCTTTGAGGAGGAAGAAGACCCCGCTTCTAAATCCTTCTTCTCTGAAATCATATCATCCATCTCCGACGTCAAATTCTCGCAAGACGGGCGATATATTCTCTCCCGCGATTACTTGACGCTCAAGATTTGGGATATCGCCATGGACAGCAAGCCTGTCAAGACCATCAACATCCACGACCACCTTCGGCAGAAGCTTTGCGACTTGTACGAGAATGATTGCATCTTTGACAAGTTTGAGTGTACATTCAGCGGGGACGGAACGTGAGTTGCACGCTGTACTGAGAATGACATCTGATGTCGTCCGCAGCCAAGCTTTGACAGGATCCTACCACAACTACTTCCGCATTTACGACGTCAACTCGGACAACGATGTCGTGCTGCAAGCCGACAAGTCTGCATTCAAGGCCAAGAAGATTGGCGGCGCGAGAGGCAAGGTGCCCGGGAAGAAGGAAGGTTTGCAGACGGAAGGGATTGACTTTTCAAAGAAGATTGTGAGCGCAGTAAACGAGTGAGAGAATTGAGCTGACGCCGGTCATAGCTGCACGCGAGCTGGCATCCCCGCGAGAACACTATTGCTGTGAGTATATTCAAGGCCATGTCAAGTATGATGCTGACGAGTTGCAGATTGCCGCCACCAACAACCTGTTCGTGCTCTTTGCGCACCATCCCCGAAATGATTTACTAAACAACTTTACAGTTTCCTCTACTCTACATTATCATGAGCGTTCTCTCGAACCGACATCCAACCATATACCCATTTCGCATCCCAACAGCAAGATCACCAAATACAAGTTTATTTCTCCCCCTTTACTCCGCCACTGTTGGCCCTGTCCGTTTCCATCCATTTTATTTTCCTCTCATCTCTTTTTCCAAGTCTGTTCATATGTTGGCATCTGTCGCCCCTCGAGACTCTGGTGCGGCGCTTTTGTGAATCTTCCTTTTCGCTCTCGATAGATTTTGTCCACGATGAGAGCAGGGGAGGCGACGCGTTTTAGTCTATCATAGAAATGGTGTGCGTCGGCGCATAGGGGGGCGCGAGGGGAGGAATCAGTAGTAGAAAGAGGAAGAATGGGTATGAAAAGAAGTACTGAACACGGTCGCGAAGGGTTGGTGCCATAATTGAAATTACAGGCGTTTCTAATGTTTATAAACGGTTTCTAATCGCATAAACAAGACGCGACTGGCGTCTGAAGTGTTGCGAGGGCGTCTTCTTCTGCTCATCTCTTCCATCTCTTCTCTTCCTCTTCCTCTCCATCTTCCCCCATGGCCGCCATAGACTCCTCCTGGACGCAGGACGACGAGTCCATCGAGCTCGCCACCCCCGACTTCCACTTCGACTGGCTCAAGGACAGCCGCAGCCGCGGGCACTCCCCGGCACTCCCCTCTCCCCAGCTCGCCCAGCTCTCGCTCTCCTCGAGGAGCCCTCCCACCGACTCTGCCACGCCACCCCACCCGCCCTTCCATTCCGCACGATCGTCCCTGTCTTCCGCCAATGTGGCGTCGCTGACGGACAGCTCGACAATATCACCATCTTCATTCGCCCCTACCCCGCCAGCCAGCAATATACTCAAAAACTCGCGCTCCTTGTCGCAACAAAACATCTCAGGGTCAGGCGGGAGTAGCGCAAACTCTGGGAGAATATATGGGGGCGCCCGGAAGTTTCAAAGAGTCGTGTCTGCCCCTGTTCCTCCCAGGCAAGAGGCCAAATTAGATCAAGAGCCAGAGACCTTGTCGGGAACGTCAGCAGTACGTTCATCACGTCGCATCTTCTACCTGCTCACATACATACAGGATCAGACCAATCTGACGCAGAATGCGACCATTCGCCCCAATCTGACGCACACGTCGTCCGCATCGTCCGTCAATACACTTCCTTCTCATTCGCGACCCAGCACCGTGACCCCTGCGGTTGACCGCACACTACCTAATGCAAGGTCGACAACAGGCCGGAGGATGGGCCTCTTGGCCAAGTTTGGAGGACCAGCAAAGCGACGGGTGGATGCCAATGACGAGGCTGAGCTTGCTGAAGGAGATGAACTGCCAGGTGTCAGGGAGGAAACCCCGCCTTTGATAGGTGAGCAAGAATCGTTGGAAATGTGAGGCATGTGCTGATGGTCTTGTAGACTCTCCTCCTCAAAGAAGAGGTAGTGCTGATCGAGGTGCTCCGGTGACTTATCCATCACTACCAACTGCCGAGCGAACGCAGCCAAACCCCCCACTCAAAGGCTACCGCTCTGCACCGCTGGCACAGGGCTCGACGAGCAGCTCGACCATTCGCGAGATTGATGCGCCACAAGGACGGCAGCCGATCAGCCGCGTGGAGAGAGACCACCGATCCATAGAGCGCCACCCCGAACCAATCGCTGAAGTGCAGGAGGACCGTCCCTTCCGTCCCTTCGGCAAGCCGTCCGAGCCCCCAGCGAGGCGTGGTGTGTATCCAGATCCCCGGCAACCTACGCAAAGATTGGCCCATCAGCATTCACTGTCAGAGGCACCGCCTGACCCACCGAGATCCGCACCGCCTGCGCCAGTCAGGCAGATTACGCCGCCGTACCCTCCACTCCATGCCGGTCGCCCAGCGCCGAATATTGAAGCGCGCCACGACTACCCTTCTGCTTCACAGGTACCACAAACAGCACCGTTACCGCTCCACTCTCTTCCCGAACAACCGGTCGCACCGCAACCAGTGGCACTCCAGCCAAAGTCTTTATTCCACGTGAGCCCACATCTTGACGAATTGATTCAATGACTAATCTTGCTGTCAGGTGAATAATGTACCATACGAAAGATTGCAGCGTTTGGGAAAAGGCGGATCATCAACGGTCTACTCTGTACTCTATTCAGCACCCAAAAAGAAGATAATCTACGCACTCAAGGTCGTACAACTGGAACGGGCCGATGCCGAGACCTACCAGAGCTATACCAACGAGATAGATCTTCTCAAACGACTAAGAGGACACGATCGCGTGATCCAGCTCATGGATCACCAGATAACGTTCAACCAGTACAATCGGCCCCACCGGTTGCTTATGGTCAGCAGCTCGAAACGCTTCAAAGTATCCGCTGACGTGGTGCAGGTCATGGAATGCGGAGAAATTGATTTTGCTGCCCTGCTGGACGAGCAACGTGGCAAGGCCATCAATATGAACTTTGTCGGTCTCTACTGGGAACAGGTAAGTGAAGCTGTCCCCATACGCAGTTCTGCGTTGACCTGCCGCGCAGATGCTGGAAGCTGTGCAGGCAGTACATAGAGAAAACGTGGTCCACACAGATCTGAAACCGGCCAATTTTGTGTTGGTAAAGGGGCGACTGAAGATTATTGATTTCGGCATTGCGAAAGCTATAGCAAACGATACGGTCAACATTCAGCGTGATCAGCAGGTATGTTGACACTATGATTAGTGCGCCCGCAGCTGACGTCTGTCTGGCAGATCGGTACCGTCAATTACATGTCTCCAGAAGCGATTCAGCGGATGAACAATCAAAAGGTGTTGAAGGTCAGTATTACGCGCTCATTGGGACTATAGGCTGACGCGGACTCTTAGCTTTCATATCCCAGCGATGTCTGGTCCCTAGGGTGTATCTTATATCAGATGATATACGGTTCCCCTCCTTTCCAGCATATCACCGGTGGTCCCTTGGCGAAGATGGGTGTTATTGCCGATGCCAATCATCGCATAGCCTATCCCGAGATTGCCGTCCCCAAGACTGCTGTCGGCTTTGGCCTCGATGGACACCCTTTGGACCCAGCAAGTTTGGCGGTGCCTGTCAGCCCGGAAGCGATCGATTCCATGCAGAGGAGTCTAGCGTACAGGAAGGAACATCGATTGACTATACCAGAGCTGCTGCAGCACGAGTTTTTGAAACCCAAAATCAGAGGTGAATATTTGTACACAAAAGTGGGTCACAGTTGCTGATTTACCATAGCTCCTGCGCTTCCTGCGGGCACGACGCCTATAACGCAAGAGCAGATGGAACGTCTTGTCAACTTTATCCTGACAGAACATGGACTTCCCGATCTACCGGAAGGTAACCATACCGCCGAGGTTAGCCAAACATTCGTTTCTACATTGAATGATGCTGACATGCCGCAGGATCTGTTCTCTCAACTCCAAGCGCAAAACTCGTTATCTCAATAGACTTCATCACTGCATCCTCCATCATCCAAGCATTCACATCTTGAGACGTTTATATCTTTCCTGCAATCCACACATCGTTGTACATTCCACACTTATAATGCACGCATCATCCAAGCAAGTTGAATCAGATATCATTCGTTACATACAGTGTATCAAATATGTAAAATGCACTCGGCGGGCCAATGAAAGGCCTTACAAATTATAGTTGTCATGTACAGCCGCTCTTTCTCTCACGGGATCGATCCCATCTCTCCGACCGGTCAAGCGTGCTTCGCCTTGCACCAGGAGATGCGAGCGTAGTGCCCCGTTCGCCAACTCGCGGTCGACATGGGTGCAAGAGCCGCAGCATTCAACGACGGCTGGCATAGCGTTCGCCATTGAAAACTTCCGGGAAGAATGGGTTTGGTGCGGGATGCTGCTGCTCCCAAGTCTTGGGTACAGGCGCATACAACGACACGCCGTCATCGGAATCGGAAGGTGGCGAAGGAAGCGGGCGCAGCTCCTCTTCGTAGTCGTGCTCCGCAGGCCTGGCGGAAGCGGGGGGGGGCGGGAGAAGATGCCCATCGGCAGAGAGGACAGGAAAGTAGAGCATCTCCGATCGGGTAGAGTGGGAACTGTGGGAGGAAGGGTGGGAATGGTAAGATCGGATGGAACCGGCGTCGCTCGAAGATTTGTAGCTCTCGGCGCCGGAACCCTTGTAGTAGCCCAGAGAGGGGGAAAGGGATGGGATGTTGTCTTGAGAGTAGGTGGTCATCAGGGGAGCTTTGGCAAAAGACATGGGGCGCTGGGTGGCAAAAGAAGGTGAAGCCTGTTCTCTTGAACGGGAGCGGAAGTAGCGGCGGGCGTAGATGGCTATGAGGATGGCAATGGTGACGCCGACTATCAACGAGGTCAGTGATGGGTCCGTTGTAGCAAGCGAGGGGGCTTACTGCAGCCGGCGACGACGGCGATGGCGACCTTGTCTCCAGAAGACAACTTGGCACAGGCCTTGCCATTAGAGTCGTAGGTTGTCCCACTCTGTATCAAAGTCAGCTTATGAGAGAGATGGAGCAGGATTCCACTCACAGTGTCCCCCGAGTGGTAAGCACATCCTCGCTTGGCGAGCGAAAAGTAGTTGAGCGAGCTGGGCGCCATGGTGTGGTGATCAAAGATTGTTTGTGGTTTTTGATAACGTGGTGGACGTCAAAAATGGAAGAATGAGAAGAAATGGATAACCAGCATCTTGTTCTTTTCCCCATGCATTTGACAATTAGCTGCGTTCACTGTGTCCACTACTGCGTCCATTGCAGCTGCGACATAACGCGTCGGAAAGGTACAGGGACGAAAAAGAAATAAAGACGCGCGAAATGTCTCGATGGATGGAACTCGCGGTGGGTGGCTTTCCCTGAAAATGTCATTTATCTGGCGAGCTGGACCGATGCTCGCCCCGCGTTGCCCAGCGCGCGGGCTGCTGCTGGCACTGCAGTGATATGAACTGGGCAGCTGAAGGATGCGCCGGATAACCGATGTTGTGTTCAAGCGCCAGCTTGGCAAGACGGTATCTTGTATACATGGTGAACGAGCATGCACTTTTTGAACTCATCTATAAGAAAAGACACGGCTATGAATTGTATAATTGCGTTACAAGCAAGATGGGCTCTACGGCTACAAAGATCGAATACAAGCGCTGAGAACCACTACTTCTCTAGTGCTTGACGGTAAACTCTAGCTGTCCGTCCTCCAACACCTTGACGCCGACCTGGTCCATGGTATCGACGACAAAGTGGGCACCGAGGTGGGAGATCTGCTCGCGTTTGTGGGAAGTACACACGGCGATGACGGTAGAGCCGGCACGGATGGCAGCGAGGATACCAGAGGGAGAGTCTTCAAAGATGACGGCACGGGTGGGGTCGATACCAAGGTCGGAGGCGGCGAGGAGGAATGGGTCGGGGAAAGGCTTGCCTCGGAGAAGACGGGGGTCGTCGGCTGTCACACAGACTTTGGGAATGGTGATGCTGCAGAGACGTTAGATGAATTTCCAACAGGAGATAAAGACTGACCCAGTTCTCTCGAGACATCCGTGGCAGTAGGTCTTGGCACCAGAGGTGGCAACGGCATACTTGTCTCCGGGCAGAGACTTGATAAGCTCGCTGACACCAGGCAAGATGCGGACGCTCATGTCTACAGCCTCGTCGAGCTCGTCCTCAAAGACATCCTCCTCGAGCTGGGAAGCACCCGTCTTGGGCTCGAGGTCGGAAAGGTTGAGGGGCTGGACAGTGTTGGGCGCGGCGCGACCGTTGGCGGGAGTGCCGTTGGTCATGGGCGTCAAAGGGGAGAGGGAGATCGAGTTGGACATGGAGCGAGAGTGGGAGGATCGAGAAGAAGATGACGAGCTCCGACGACGGGGAGGGGTGTCGGCAAACTCGAGAATGGATCGCTCAAACTTTTCGACTTCCCGGTCAATGTGCTCTTGGCGGAGACCGGGGACGAGGTCCTGGAGGTTGTCACTGGCACGACGGCCGTGGGTGGCCTTGATGACGTCCTCGGGCTCGAGACCGAGCTCTTCAGCCTTGGCGGTCCACGCGGCCTCGACAGCAGCGATACTGTCGGTCAGAGTACCGTCCTGCCTACAGCGTGAGATTCCGCAGATGTAATGTAGATGTTGAACTTACCATGTCGAAGAGGATGCCGTCGGCGGTGAAGACTTTTGTCTGGTAGTCGGGGTTTGTGGCGGTGGCGGTGGACATGGCGTTGGCTGACGAGATGAGATGGAGATGCAGAAGGAAGAAGAGATAGAAAGGCGAGCGGGATAAGGCGAGCGAATGCTGCAGCCCTCTCACGTCATCCTCTTTCCGTCTTTCCAGAGGCGGCTGTATCCACCGACGTCATGCGGCCCCCGCCGCTAATCGGACCATCGTCGCGCACGTGTTTCCCTGGACCGGCTTTCCCACGCATGCATGGCTAATGTCAGTCTCTGCAGCAAGATTGCAACATCCCATTATTTGCATACCAGATTTATTGCTGTGTATTTTATGAGGGTCTACGGGGTGCAACACTTCCTCGTTGCTGCATCACTTGCAATCGCGATGACCACCGACATAACAACAAACGTGTAGTCCTTCCTTGGTGTGACGATATCTGCCCGAAACGAAATAGAGTTGGCTCGGAGAGTATGGCAGCGCTGGATTGATGTCCGGCTCTAAATGAGTGCTGACATGGCCATATCAATCGCAGAGAGATAATATATACACCTGAAAACGTGCTGGAAAGACCGAAAGACACGAGTTGAATCACAGATGCCAGTCCTCACTCATCCCCCGTCAAAACCACGCGAGGAAACGTGCGTGATAATCCTGAAGCCATCACCTGCGTGATAGATCAAGATATGCCAGATATCCTAGACCTTTCATGGTTGACGGACGCTACGAGTCATCTCCTCTGTCGCTTGTCTTCTTATCTGGACGAGATCCCTCATGCACGTACACAGATCCGAGGTCGGGTCCGACTGAGGCGACGGCCGGGCGGGGCGGGGCGGGGGATGTCGCGTCTGTACTCGTCGGCCCATCTCGCCAGATGCAGGAAGCTAGGCAGAAGCCAGAAGCGACCAACGCGCCAACGAGGGGGCAGCGGGGGGTACAGCGCGGCGGGTAAAGTAGGAGATAGAATGCGGGGCGCCACAGTTCATTGCCGCAGATGACGTGGTATTTCGCTAGAACCAACGAGAAACGCTGGGGATTTAGGAATCGGGGAATCAGGGAGCGGCCATTTCTTGTATTTATTATCTTCCACGCAACCCATCTTTCTTTCTCTTCTTCACTTACAAATCATACATCCATCACAAAACACATACTCACAATGGCTGTCAAGGTTGGAATCAACGGTTTCGGTGAGTGTCTTCTGCCCACCCCCACGCCCCCGCTCACCAAGCCCAGGACGAATCGGTCGAATTGTTCTCAGGTGGGTCGAAACCCAATCCGCCCTCGTCTCTCGCCTCTAACCCTTGCGTAGGAACGCCATCGAGCACGGTGACCTCGAGGTTGTCGCTATCAACGAGTACGCACTTTTTTGATGTCCGTACCGCCCACAAACTTATCTTTCCCACAGCCCCTTCATCGACCTCGAGTACATGGTCTACATGTTCAAGTACGACTCTGTGAGTACCTACGCGGCCATCCACACGCGTGCCTGACGTCCCACAGACCCACGGTCGATTCAAGGGTACCGTCGAGACCAAGGAGGGCAAGCTCTACATCAACGGCAAGGCCGTCACCGTCTTTGGCGAGCGAGACCCCGCCAACATCAAGTGGGCTGACGCCGGTGCCGAGTACATTGTCGAGGCTACTGGTGTCTTCACCACCTCTGAGGCCGCCGGTGTCCACCTCAAGGGTGGCGCCAAGAAGGTCGTCATCTCTGCCCCCTCTGCCGACGCCCCTATGTGAGTGGAGTTCTTGACATGGCAACGCGAAGCTAATACTTGTCTAGGTTTGTCTGCGGTGTCAACCTCGAGGCTTACAAGCCCGAGTACAAGATCATCTCCAACGCTTCCTGCACCACCAACTGCCTTGCTCCCCTCGCCAAGGTTATCAACGACAACGTGCGTCCCATCTCTTCCTTTGGAACGTCCCTTTGAGCTAGGCTGACTCGTATCCAGTTTACCATCGTTGAGGGTCTCATGACCACCGTCCACGCTACCACCGCCACCCAGAAGACCGTCGACGGTCCTTCCCACAGTACGTTCCTCCATTGTCTCTCGTAGCCGTGCTGACTCTTGGTGCAGAGGACTGGCGAGGTGGTCGAGGCGCTGCCGCCAACATCATCCCCTCTTCTACCGGTGCCGCCAAGGCTGTCGGCAAGGTCATCCCTGCCCTCAACGGCAAGCTTACCGGTATGGCTTTCCGAGTCCCCACCGCCGATGTCTCTGTCGTCGACCTCGTCTGCCGAATTGAGAAGGGTGCTTCTTACGCCGACATCAAGGCCGTCATCAAGAAGGCCTCCGAGTCCCCCGAGCTCAAGGGTATCCTTGGGTGAGTCTGCCTTCTTCGAGGGCGATGACGTCGCTGACAATGAACAGTTACACCGAGGACCAGGTCGTCTCCACCGACTTTGTTGGCTCTCTCGAGTCTTCCATCTTTGACGCCCAGGCCGGTATCGCCCTCAACGACAACTTTGTCAAGCTCGTCTCTTGGTACGACAACGAGTACGGTTACTCTCGACGAGTCTGTGACCTTATCGCCTACATTGCCAAGGTCGACGCCAAGGCTCAGTAATCTAGTCTTTTGCTTGGAGTCGCTGGATCATTGTGATAACAAAGATGAAACGAGTAGTGGAAGAAGTAGAATGCAATCCTGTGTGATTTGTTTGGCATGGTTAATGGCTCAATGTTGCATGACTTGCGCAGAGTACATCCTCACCACGGCGCAGTCAAGGCTGGTTGTGTTGGCACTTTGGGGACAATATGGGCAGGTCCAGAGAGATCAGGGTGTAGCTTGAACCTGGTGAGGACTGCATGGAAGTGACTGGCCCAGCATCGCCCCCAACCTGCATAACCCCAACCTGCATAACCGAGTCTTTCGACTCGAAGTCCGATGCGTTCGGTCGAGGCCACTTCGGTGATGGCCGCCTCCCGCTTATCTCTACGTACTCTGCCGGTTTTTGCTTCCGTGCCCACAGCGAGAGTTCTTAGATGAATGGAGCACCATACAAACTCACTCCGCTAAAATGGGGGCTAATCGGGGAAGCAGATGAACGAGCGCCACTCAGCTGGGTGAATGACATAACCAGAGCTCATTCATCCCACCAAAGTGGAGCCATCTTCTTCGCGTGAGACGCTTCCAACTTTCTTCTTCTTTTTCATCACTGCACCACTCAACTTCCTCTCAACGTCCCACCACTTATATGTCATCATCAACACCCGCAACCGAGTCATCTCGGCTTTCAACAATGGTGCATAGATCACCCACTACTAACGAAGCCCCCACCACCACCACCGCCACTGCCAGTGATGATAATGGTAGCAACAAGCGCAAAAAACGCACCTACAACGCTGAGGAGCATGAATTTCTCAATACGGTCTTGATGGATACATTGAGCGGGATTCGAGAGTGAGTCATACCATTATCATCATTGCATCGGGCCTCATTCCTTTCTACAACTCTTCCCTCCCACCATTCTTCTCGCTGAGGCGCTCCAATGCTGATTTTCCAACCCTCACTGCTTAGCGATTTCGAGCAAGGCACAATTAAATCGATCCGTCCGAATAACGACAGTGGAAACAAGACAAAGAAGACAAAGGTCTTGGAGACTTTCGAGTTCAAAGCCGTTCTCTGGGAAGAAGTCAACAGGCGAGCAGGAGAGAATCCAAGGGTGCGCGAGAATCCAAGGGTGCGCGAGAATCCAAGGGTGCGCGAGCTCAATGCCGTGACCCCTACCTACTGGGAGAACCGCTGGAACCAACTTGAGCGAGATTGGTTCCAACCCATCTGCGATGTGCGAGACAAGTCCGGGAGTAACTTTTGGGATGGGAAATTGCAGCTGGACGATGACAAATGGGAGGCTCTTATCGAGGTGAGTGTCCTGCACGCTGCCATCACTTACAACTAATTTCTTCATGACAGATAAACAATAAATATAAAAAACTCAGGGAAGAGCCCTTTCACCATTTTGACACAATGTCGTACATTTTAGACAAGTGCACGGCCACCGGCGCTTACGCTGGACCAGGGCCTCGCCCTCGCACGTCGGACCCTTCGACTACTCCGGGACTGTCTGGGGCCATTCGATCTCCTTCTGCCTTGCACTCGGACAGGCGAAACTCCTTGCAGTTTTCCCACGAAGCAACCAACGTCAAAGCAAGGAAGATGCGAGAGAAGCGCCGACGGGAGCTCGATGAAGAGAGCGTTGAGGAGGATCATTCCGATAGCGATGATACGGAGGAGGAAGAACGACCAACCAAAAAACAGAAAAAAACGATTCGAGGATGGCAAAAGAGACGTGATAAGCCTGCTGATGTTGAGGAGAAGATGAGTGACACTTTTGAGGGTATATGCGGCTCGGTTGAAACCCTTGTCTCGGCCCAAAGACCCGAAGCAGAGGGAGGCGCGTACGGTGCAGTACTGGAGTCGATTGGGAATTGGCTTGATGGGAGGCCGGTGGGCAAATTCAATGATGATTTGAAAGTGAGAATCTTGGGGAAGTGTGCGGATGACAAAAGCAGTAGAGAGCAGATGATGGTGTTGGTGAACGGTACTACAAACAAATTGTTAGAACAAGTTATGCTTGCTAAGGTCAAGAAGTGGTGAATATGTATATATCCTTCTCTCGTCCATCATGTCAATGATCAGGACATTATAATCCACAATGAATGTGAGGTATTGTTCAAACATGAACCTTACTTGCATTCTCTTTACTATGTGCTCAATTGATCAATCCTCATCCTCATCATACCTCCTCCTACTTGGTCTACCTCGGTGTCTTCGACTTCCTTGATATTGTCTCCAAAGCTCTCTCGTGAATGCCTCTCTCAAACGCTTCATATCCTCAGGTGCTCTAAGGTCACCTACTTCAGGCTCCTCCTCCTCCGCGTTCGGTTGCCTCTCCTCCCTCTCCTCCTTCTCCCGGCGCAGCGTTTCACGAAGCTCCTCCTGGTCTGTTTTGTCAGTACCATTGCGGTAATGATTCAACATGTTATGCAGGACAGCGCACGCAACAACAACGTGCCATTGCACATCGACTTGTTGCTGAAGAGGCTTATCTCGGAGGATGTGGAATCGCCCCTTCAGGAGCCCAAAAGCACGCTCGATACAGTTTTGGAGGGAGGCATGATGCCGATGGTAGTCCTCCTCCGCTGTTTTGGCTGGTGTGAGGGAGCGGGATAGGTAGACAATAGGATGCTCGCGATTGTCATTGTCGAGTTGAGCGAGAACAGCTCCAATGCCAGCTGGGGGACAGGAAGTAATCACCACGTGTAATTTGAGGGTTGAGCCCAAGTACGTGAAGAGGAATACAAGTACGCAAAGAGGAAGACACAGATGTGCTTGGTTGAGGTCTTGGATGAAGGAGTAGAGGTTAAGGAAGAAGAGGAGGGGAGAGAAGAGAGTCAAAGAGTTGTTTAGATGTCTCTGTCTCCACACCCAGCCTTTCTTATATACATGAATGAGTGACGAGACGATAGACGGAGCGACTACGTGATATGACTACGACACGAAGCGAATAAGGGTACAAGTCAACCAGCGAAGCGTACGAAGAGGCTAAGGACAATAAGAAAGGAGATGTAAAGGAGCTATGGAGCCACCATTGCATTGTACATAAGCTGCAAATACTGTTCCAGTGGGGCTGGAATGGTGACCTTTTGCAGCGGTTAAGAGGTCCAAGTGATTGAGTGTTCCTTTGCAGTTGCATTCTTTACAGCATTCCAGCCCCAAATGTTACCGTGGTTCAATTCTCTTTGGGGGTGTCCTCTTTTGTCTTTGTCTGTCCATGGGTCACGGGTCACCCACAGCAAAGCACCCAGGGGTCAGGGCCACCTCCAGAAAAGCGCCCAGGGTCAGGGCCACCCACACAAAAAGCGCCAGGGCAGACACACAATTGACGATACACGAAACAACCCTGAGGGAATTGGAGGCTCTAGCCACATCAGGTACACAAGCTCAGCTTGGAAGGTGTTATGTACGCTCCGGGACGCAGCTTTGTTCCGGAGGGGGAAGATGTAAAGGAGCTATGGAGCCACCATTGCATTGTACATAAGCTGCAAATACTGTTCCAGTGGGGCTGGAATGGTGACCTTTTGCAGCGGTTAAGAGGTCCAAGTGATTGAGTGTTCCTTTGCAGTTGCATTCTTTACAGGAGAGACGGGTGGAAGAAAGTCAGGGTGACAAACAGGGGTGTGTCGACGTACGTCGGACAGCCTTACTAGAAGAGGGGACGAGGACGAGAACGAGTAATCTAACAAAGACGGAGACAAAGACGGAGACGAGTACAGCTAAAGATAGTCCATGGGGCGTGCAGGCGCCTAGTACGCTACATCTGGGGCCTATTACATAATTAGCCACTGCTGGCGATATATTTGTGGAGATGATCATTGAACAAGACAAGACTTACTGCTACCGCGCTCCAGGTTCCCAAGAATGGTACTTGACAGACTGATGGGGTGTCAGAATGTCTCTTGAAAGACCATAGCCGGTATCTCCCAGAAGCGAAGTCCCCGGAGGTATCTCAAAGATGCCGATGGACTTGACCCGGGCAAGAACCCAGGAGTCATGGGCAGACCCTTCGAAACCAGCATAGACTGTGACAAAGTTAAGGTCAAAGTCGCATGCGGCCAGGACGTTCATTGTTGGCTTGTCCTTTCGCCCAGAGATATGCACATTTCGGAGGTTCTTGGGTACGTTTACATAAATGTGTGTACCATCAATTGCCCCCCTAGCTCCTTGGAAGACTTGGGGGGCAACTGCTCCAGCTGGGGATGGGGGGCGTCTCCGGCAGTAGGAAGTTTTATTCAGTCCTCCATGATATTGTGCGATGACAGGGCATCGACGACAGTCCAGAAAGAGCTACCGAAAGATATCAGTTCTTTCTTTCCTTCTCTTACATTTTCAATCATATTGCCCCCCAACGGTGTCTTCAGAACGTTGTCCCAAGTCCTCAGCTGTGGCAGTCTGTGAGGAGCCTTTACGCGACATCCAGAGAGCCATAGCAAGCCTGGCGTCTGCTGACACCCCTGCAGTCTCCAGCTCGACTCCCTTTTCTGTGACAAGGTACTCTTTGATCGCCAAGGATTCATGAACATGAACACCTAGCGACGCGCGCATGCCATGGCCTCTGTGTGTAAGCCATTCTTCACACTGGCGCTCAACGTTCCAATAACCATCATGGATTCTTCTGCTGGTTGGCCTGTTCTTGATATTCAAGAGGTGGGCATAAGTAAGGAGACATGCCAATGTTGTGAGGAGTACAGTGATTGCCTGTAGGTTGTGGTTGTTGTTCATGATTGTGGTTGTGGTGTTGTGTTGTTTGTATAATATAGTTGAGAGAGGACGATGGAAATACATACCGTGATTGTACAAGCTAGAAGAGTACCTCCACCGGCGCGACCACCACCAACCATTCATCCATTTACGCAATCGGCAACCTAGATGAGGCTCTCGAGATGAATCCGGACTAAAATCGGACCTTGCCAATGTGAATGGCAAAAAAACATTTTTCACAGCTCCAGCGGTGCCAGGCACACCACTCATCTGGGTTCACTCCGCTAGAAACTCCCGATTGGAACGCCGGTGTGGTGGGTTATGGACGTGTCAGCGAGCATTTCGGTCTTGTAGCTTTGTTTTGCGCAACTCTTCTTCCAAAGACAGTGCAGGGGATTGATAATTCCCCCGCCTACCCCCTCTCGAAATCGCCCATCAGACAGTGTTGTCTTGATCTCCTGCAACCAACACCACCAATCCTGCCATATCAACCCACCTGCCAACCCCAGCCCCTTTCACCCTCTCTTCCACACCATGCTACCCAAAGCCAACATCCATGCACAAGGCTGCCTCATCCTGTAAGAGCATCATACATGCCCCACTGTGGTGTCTGTCAAGATAGCAGACTTTGACAGCCTTGCTGAGCTGTCCGTCACTTAGAAGATGCTGGGATTCAGCCTCAACAGCCTACACAGCCAAAATTTTCAGCTGTCTCTCAGCTATCCAAACAACCACAGTGCAGGGGCAGACCAAGCTAATCAATCTCTTGGCTCAGCTTACTGAAGGCAAGTGTAAAGAATGCAACTGCAAAGGAACACTCAATCACTTGGACATCTTAGCCCCTGCAAAAGGTCACCATTCCAGCCCCACTGGAACAGTATTTGCAGCTTATGTACAATGCAATGGTGGCTCCATAGCTCCTTTATATAACATCTCTTCACCTCTTCTTCTTCCTGCACCTTGACTACTCCTTCCAGACCTCCTCCAAGCATAACATCATGCTCCTCTCCAAGTACTTGGACTCAACTCACAACAACAATAGGTGATAATCACAGCTGTCACATGAGAGCAGGTCTGATCACTCCAATTGGCAGCCATACCTTGTGTAACGGATGCACCTGCAAAGGTACATTCAATCACTTGGACCTCAATTTCATCCTGGCTGGAACAGTAATTGTTGTTTATGTACAATGCAATGGTGGCTCCATAGCTCCGTTACACCTGGCTACTGAACTCTCTGAGAAGTCACCAGGCTATTGTAGCATCTTGTGTGGATGGTTGAAGGATGTGCAGTGTACATATTCAATTCATATCATATTGTTCTGCTCTTTCCATGCAATAATACCGAAAAGGTCTTTTCCCCCTCTTTCAAACCCTTTGCCAGTCCCCTCCCTGCTGCGTCCCAGCTAGGTCGTGACACAAGGACACAAAGATCAAGACGGGGAAGACGAAAAAGGCCACCAAAGATGATGGTCTCTGCGCTCTTTACAAGGTGTCCACTTCTGCGCTTGACCAGAGGCACCAGGAAAATCTGGAGGACACAGGGCAAGATCAATATGACACATCTGGAAAGTGTACTCTGGTAGTCTGACATGCCAAGCCATGTGAGATGCATCCATACTTCAAGTCCACAACATCAACAAAAGTCAGAACTTTGGCCTGCTTCCACCCAAAGGCACCAATCCAGGGATGCCCACATGGTGGCTTTATGGCCCACACAATAAGCAGAAAATCTAAGCCGGCCAAATTGACTACTCCAATATAACACAACCCAATGAAAAGTGTCAAACCTCTTCATCAGATCTTGGTCCTTCTCTTTCTTCCCCTTACCTTCCCCTCACATGGCCTGAGTACACTACTACTTCACCAATTGCCTAGCTCAAATGTGAACCATCTATCAAGCTAAGTATTATACAGCTCTGTTTGTCTCTTGTCACTGCTGGACCTGGCATACATGGGATCTACAAGACAGCGCCAGTGCCACTTCAGAGATTTGCTACGTGTGACACCTTGCCATAAGACATACCTCTCTTCATCATGACCTTGTATTTGGTGGTGGTTCTACCCCTGCACAGTGGGGGTGGTGGAGTCTGTGTCCAAGGAAGAAGTTGATTGTCTAGAGGCAACAGTAGACCACTTGGGGGCAGGGGCAGACTTGCATTAGGAAGCTGGGGTCTTTGGGTTCCTTGAAGCTTTGGGTTCCTTGAAGCTTTGGGTTTCTTGGGCAACTTGGCAGATGGGTCAGAAAGAGGGCTAAGATGTTGCCTTTCACAGTTGCCACAAATGCAGTTTACATAACATATCAGCAAAGAACAGATGATGAAATGACAATGATACTAATAACACCCTTGTCATTTATGTCCGCCACTTTGGACATCAAGCCAGAACCATCCACTGCCACATCTCCCTTGTCATCTTCATCCTCCTCACCAAGTACCACCACCACAATGCCTCCCACTTTGCTTGTGCACTTGGTGAGTACATTGTGGTTGGTATTGAGCGTGGTGTTGGGTCCATCAAAATGCGTAGATGGTGGAGGATTGGGCTCAGCAGCAGCTGTATAAGCCATAGTGAGATCCAATGCAGACCTATCTTTGCAATGAGACTCAGGCTTCCCTATCAGATCTATTTGTTGACTCTCCTGAGTGTGGACAGAAGCAGTGGTCCTGGTGAGGTTGCAGCCCTTCTTCGCCAGAAAAGCAAGCACCTCAGCCTCAAGTTCAAGACTCCTCTTCATGATCTTCTCGTTGGCCTCCATGCATTGTTGTTGTTGACCTCACAGCCATAATCCACCTCTATTTGCCCAAGCCACTCTATGAGGTGACAGGGGGCAGAGGTCTTTTTGTTGTGACCTCGGTCCTTCCACTGCTTGCAGGTCTGCCTTGTCTTCTTCTGCTTGCTCTTGGCTGCCATTGTGTCACTGTGGGGCCCAAGCAAGATTTTTCTGATCTTGTATTGTGATGTCCAGAAACAGTTTCGATCCAGGATGGGGCAACAGAATCTTGAATCAGGATAGAATTAATACCCTGTTTGATCTCAGTTTGGGATTGTTTTGAACTTGGTTCAGGATGGTTATTTCGATCTCAATTCTGGATCAAACGTTGCATATGCCATAATCTCAATCTAGGCTCAGTTCTACTCTCCTTATGGCTACTCGTATCCGGGGCAATCTCGGTGACATGGCAATATCGGATAACACCGCCCATTATGTCCATGAACCTGTATCATGCAATAACTCCATAACTATGATACATATGCACTACAAATCTCACAAAGTCCTAGCTGGGCTCTGTAGGCATGCTTGCTGCTCGTTTGACTGCGCCCCGGCGCGTCGATTACGAGCTAGCTTTGCCCGATCCCCCCTGTTCTTCTCTTCTTTCTCTTTCCTCTTCTCCAGCGCTTTACGGTTGTCATTCCTATACTTGGGATTATATAGACCCCCACCCGGATTCTGAACTGCCTTGCGACCTCCCCTGGTGGCCTGGTCTAGCGCCATTGCTGCTCTAGCTTCCTCCAACTCCTTTCTCGGCAGCACGTTCTCTGAATTTGCCACCGCTGCGGCCGTCTCGGCCTGCGTGACAGCCACACCTGGGTCCAGCTCCCCGTTTCGAAGTGCAGTGTTGATCCGTCGGGGACCGAGAGGGGTTCTAGGGGAGGGTGGTGCAGGTTGGGGGGCTTGGGGGGGAGGAGTGGAAGGATCATTGACTTTGCCGAGGATGATTTCAGTGCTGAGAGGCCAGAGACCCGCCTTTGCCCATGCGGACCTAATCTGCCTATTGGTGGTAGTCTACGTCCATGCCTCTTGATGCCAGGCCCAAAACATAACCTTAGCCACCTGCCTTGCTTGGGAACCTGGCGAATACTCGTCCATCTGCTTGTGGTATCTCAACGTCAGTTGATTGAAGAAGTCTACGTCCAATGGCTGGAACTTGCCACTGAGTTTGGCTGGCAGAATGAGCACGCTGATGTTCCGGTGCCAGCAGGCTTCGAGAAAGTCGCTCATAATGTGAGACTCATGCCCATCCATGATGAGCAGACGAGGATGACAACCGTTGTCTGCCGCTGGGCGGGTATGAGGGTCGAAGGCCTCCAAAAGCCACTTCTTCATGATGAAAGTGTTGGAGAAACCAGAGTCGATGTTGCTGGCCAGCTGTTCATCCTCCTTGTCCACCACAAACTATGTTTCCATGAGTTTTGCCCTTTGATAGACAACAGGTGGTACGGGAGCGGAGGTCATGCCGATGCAGGTGATGACAGACATGTGGTTGCTAGTGGGTGGGGATTTATGTGCATTCTTTGGGTGGTGCTTCCCAGCGACCCTGCGCACAAGGCGCTTGGCCCCCAGGTCGAAACCGCACTCGTCCATGTTGTAGATACACAATGGGCGATAGACTTTGCTGTTGTACATTTCTTGGAGCTATAGATGCATCAGAAATGCTTCTGGACCAGCCAAATCACTCACACATTGTCGAGGTATGTGGAATTAAAGTATAGAGATGTATAGGAAGAATAAACACGTGTTTCATCCGAGATTGCCATGTCACCGAGATTGCCGCGGATACGAGTAGATCACTTGACCCTTCATGATACAAGTTGGACCCTATAGCATGATTAGTGAATGAGTATCTTCCTCCACAGATATAACAACCCACATGCAGTGATTCCCTGCACTGAAGGGGGACGTGATTGGCAAAAGAGAAGCAGGAATAGAAGCGAAAGGTTGCTCACTATCAGTAAATTGCTCAGTGCGCTGGCCCGGATTGAGCAGGAAGGTGTCATCGAGTATTGTGAGGAAGAGCTTGTGGGGCAACCTTGGGCAATAAGCACGCGTCCTGGGAAAGACAGCGAAAGGTGTGGCGAGTATACTGGTGGTGATGATATGAGAAGGTGATGAAGAAGAGATTAATGAGTTTCCAAGCACAGAGATAGATCAGTTTGTTGATGCAGAGCAACAAAAGGCAGCATACTCAGCTGCTTTCCAAGTACTGCTAAATGCATCCCCTGCCTGATGAGTGGGGAGGAGCATCTCGCTGGATGCAGGGGGAAGGTAGTCTGGCAAGATACAAGTCAGCAAGGATGGGAACGCTGGGAAAGACAGCGCACGGACTTCTGCCGGGTGGCGAATGCGGGCAGTGTTGATGGTGGTTTTGCTTCAGAACACATGGTGGGATGCGACACTGGGAGATGGAGTGACTGAGAGGAGGACAGGGGGTGGATGCGTAGCTGACAGAGAGAAGGGGTATGGTGGAAAGTGAGAGGGGAGAGATTGTAGAAAGGTGAAAGAGAAAGAGAGATGACCATCACACAACAACAAGGACTGTAAAGGAGCTATGGAGCCACCGTTGCATTGTACATAAGCTGCAAATACTGTTCCAGTGGGGCTGGAATGGTGACCTTTTGCAGCGGTTAAGAGGTCCGAGTGATTGAGTGTTCCTTTGCAGTTGCATTCTTTACAGCATTCCAGCCCCAAATGTTACCGTGGTTCAATTCGCTTTGGGGGTGTCCTCATTTTGTCTTTGTCTGTCCATGGGTCACGGGTCACCCACAGCAAAGCACCCAGGGGTCAGGGCCACCTCCAGCAAAGCGCCCAGGGTAAAGGCCACCCACATCAAAGCGCTAGGGCAGACACACAATTTGACTACACAAAAAACCCTGAGTGAATTGGAGGCTCTAGCCACATCAGGTACACAAGCTCAGCTTGGAAGGTGTTATGTACGCTCCGGGACGCAGCTTTGTTCCGGAGGGGGAAGATGTAAAGGAGCTATGGAGCCACCGTTGCATTGTACATAAGCTGCAAATACTGTTCCAGTGGGGCTGGAATGGTGACCTTTTGCAGCGGTTAAGAGGTCCGAGTGATTGAGTGTTCCTTTGCAGTTGCATTCTTTACAAGGACACGACTTTGTAAGGTCCAGACTCCACGCAGTGGTGACGTAATGCCTGGGGGACGAAGAGATACGGATAGACGGATGAGTCCCTAGTGGATGGACGACTAAGATAGATCTCGATACCGAAGTAGACAAGGTATTATGAGGCTAAGTGTGTATATGTATAGTTTACCACTGTCATCAGCGGCAGCGACACCTTTTTTGGACCTGGCCCGCTTTTGTTGAGTCGGTTTGGGCCGGTTTTATTGGAATTTTGTAAACGACCCAAATTCCAGCTGTGTTTGAGAACTTTCCAGAATTTCAACAACTTTCCAGAATTCCGACAAGTGGTTTCAACCGTATCGATTAGGTTTGAAAACTCTTGAAAAGTTTCAAAAGTCGATTGGACGTCCCTGCTTGAAACCAAATGATAGCGAAAATTCCCATGCAAAACTTCAAAAGGCCGAGGGATTACTCGAGTACAGCTTTCAATCTCGATAATCAGCGAAATTCCCAGTCGCATTTGGGGTAGATCCACTGCTATACGAGAAAGAGCTATCGATGGTTGCAGGGTGCAGCAACTTGCAGAGAGCTTCTATCTTCACCACGCCCTTGCATAGGGGTCTATGGAACACAAAGACAATAGCAGTAACCTGTAGGCCTAATGTCTGTGCATGTTCATGAGTCAATTATGGGCCAATTCAAACGATCAACCCTCCCTCCTCCTGCCTCGTCATCATGATGGTCGTCGCTCTCCATAGCCTCACTGTCATCTGTGTCCTCTTCAGCGCGATTCTTCTCATTGAGCAGCGTGTCCATCTGATCCAGACAAGCCCCAACACCGTCATCTTCTTCTCCTAGCGGCTCAGTACCACCACCGTAATCATAGCCATCTTCCTCTTCTTCTCCGTCTTCTTCTTTGTCTTCTTCTTCGTCTTCTTCTTCGTCTTCTTCTTTGTCTTCTTCTTCTACCGCCGGCTCCCCGTCCTTGCTTGCTGCTGCTGACCAAGGTTGAACCCTCAGATACGATTCGCCTTGTGCTGGAGACTCATCCTTGTGCCCAATTCCGCCCCCGAGATAGCGCATGAACATGTCCCGGTCGGCAAAACTATGTTGATGAGAGGGAGAAGAATGAATATGACTCATCAGCACTGCAGTACGATAAGGGATGATGACTCACATATTTACAAAGAACTCCTCAGGCTGAGTCCGAGTGTTAAATGGCACTTTTGGAAATACAGGAAGTAGGGCCCCTCTGATGACCTTCTCCGGATCAATAAAACCGTATTCACATCCGTCATCAGAATCCCATCGAAGCTTTGGTGGTCGCCGGGCATTGTGTTTATTTGCCCAGTCCAGGTCAACGTCATAATACTGAACCCACACTATAGGGAGTATCTGTTGGCCTTCCCCCGGCCGCATCAGATCTCGCACACGTACGTGGAAGATATCCAATACTCGTCCATATCGATAAGGATAAGAGCTTCCAGGGGGAGCATGAAGCATGGCGTTGCTGCCTATGGTGACGAAGTCAGAAGCAGGCTTGTAATCATAGGCCGTGTAGTTGACACAAAAGTGACAGTGCAAGAACAGGCGCTTTTTGAAGATTGAAAAGCGATTGTGAAGCTCTAGGAAGGTGGCGGGGTAGACAACAGAGGAGGGTTCGTCGTGTTGCAGACGCTGCTAGATATGTCTCCTCAACCTGAAGTCAAACTTCTGAAACCAAATAGGAGTTAGCAATAGATCCGATAGATCCGATAAGGACATCAAGAGAGAGTCTGGGCATGTGGATCCGTGCTTTGGGCTCGATCGCGCACAGGAGCTCGGACCTTCTCGCATACAAGATATAGCAGGAGAGGGGTGCTCGACATGGACAGTGGAGAGCGTGCTGCTGCTGGATACCAGCGAGACGGCATGCATTCGCTTCAGTGTTTTATTTCCAGTCGTTCATTATTGACGGTTGATACCCAGACGATATGATACCCTGCGTCCTTAGCGAGCCTTTCCCTGTGACCCTTCCGTTTCCAAGTTATTCTTTTCTTTTTCATTCCCATTCCCCCCCTCTCCTCGCTATCAGCGCCTCACTCAACGACATTCGCCCTCCTTCCTCCTCCACTGAATTGAGATGCCTCGAACATCACGGGCCGAATCCCTAACTTGTCGGGGCAGAGCGCAAGGGCCTGTCGAAGGGTGGCAAGGGCAGCCGAAACTCTCAACGATCAGCAGCCAAGTACAACAGCCTTATTGACGATGCTTATGGTACTAATACCACCAACGACGTTGAATCAGAAGAGGGCGCGGAGTCTCAGCCAGACAATGATGACCACGGACAATCTTCAGAAGAAGTAGAAGTTCTGGACGAGCCGCAGGGGAGGGTGAGTACCACATTCATATAGCCTTTCACAAGCATAGCTGACAGAGAAAGCATAGAAGATGGACAACAAAAAGGATGCGCCCTGCGGACCCGGATTCAGAAGACAAAGGAGTAAGTTCAATTTTTTCATACTCATGGGCGAGTTTTGATCAGCATGTCATGTCTTCAGTTATATGAGCAAGGCTCTTGACAGGGAATCTCAACCTGAATCGCCAGGCTGGCAGAGCCTTGACAGATGGCCCGATGCGCTCCCCTCCTTCTTTTTTTCCCATGACGCCTCCCCCCAGGCAGAACTTGAGACGCCGTCCTTCCTCAAGAGCCGACTTGTGGCATATGTGAGTGAATACCTCTCGATTTCGAAGCTAAAGCCACTGGTATATGCAGGTATACAGAGCTTTGCACCATGGTCCAAGTACGGTAGGGCCTGAAGCGTTCAAATTGGACAGTCGCAACGGGACCCCCTCTGCTGCCCAAAGTGCTTCTATTCGAGACATCTCGTTCTTCTCCGTCTGTTACTGCGCTTCGCTGGTTCGCTATGTGTCCGCATTATTATCATACAGATGCTGACGCGCCCCGATAGCTGTGGTTTTGTCTTTCGGGCGACACTGCCCTTCCTGCAGCAGATACAGATGTGGAAAGACAGAAAAGTCTTTACCTTTGGGTTTTCTTCGTTAAGATGGACGAGGCTGCCCGAGACTCGATCTTCGAGTTCTACCGCGCGTTTGTCCTTTCACTTTACCTTGAATTACCATAAACTGACAACATCTTACCAGCATTGTGCGCCCCCACATGCATCCTGGCTCCTCTTCCAATCCCCGCACGACCAAGATCGCTGACGCGGAGGATCTCGACATATTGGACAACGACGAGACGTTTCCCAGCGTCAATTTCCACAAGCGCTAGGCTGGAGGCTGTTAATAGAAAAAGGAACACGCGAGCGGAAGTACATGTATCAATAGCAAGCTTGTGATCAATAGAATAGAGCTGTTGTAACTATATGAATGTCTCTCCCTGCCATCTACCCTCTCATATGTCCATTTGGGTTCCCATAAATCAGGAGCGCAGTCTAGCATTATATGCTATATGTTTCACATCCACCTCGATGTCCTCAAAAGTCAATGTGACTCGTTCAAACTGTACAGCATATGTCCACACAACCTCGGTATTTTGGAAAGAACGAGCCTTGTTCCGGCGACTTCTAGTGGGATTGAGCCATGCTGGACTAGGTTTGATGTGGGCTGGCACAGGTTTCAATATAGTTGCAAAACAACTTCTCAAACTTTGGCGGGACTTTTCAAAGACTTCTCAAACTTTGGCAGGAGTTTACAAACTCGCACCAAATTTACGGGACCACTTTCCGGAAACATCCCAATTTCTGGCGGAGGTTTTGGGAGCATCGGCCATGTACCATCGCATTGTGGGGTTTTCAAACAAAGTGCCCGGTTTTGGGTGGTTTGGGCCACTTTTCACAGGTCCTAATGCATTTCAAAAGGGGGTCAGAAAAGGTGTCACTGCCGCTGATGGTACCGAACAAGGCTTAAGACTTGTGAGGTTCTTAAGCTTGGGTCTTACGAAATATCATAGATGAGGTTCTATTCTATGGCTACCACGGCCCCTTATATACCTTTCTGGCTCATCGATGATTTCCAACGCTTCCTTGTCTCTTTGCACATTTGCCACCGGCTTATGCAGCGTATGTGATATCGCTGAATCAGCCTCCACCTCCAATATCACATCCTGCACTCTACCAGCTTTTGAAGTACATGCAAAGACCTTTTGGATCATTTTCTGTGAATGATATGACGGATGGTTGTTCGCGCGCGAATGGTCTAGTAAGGTGGAGGTCGGCGGAGACCTCCGCCGATGGCGCGCGCCGAGTTGAATGGGCGTAATGACCCCGGGTCATTACAGACTTGCTTCTGCTGTGGCCCAAGCTATGGCCTTCTCTATGGCAATGATCACAGATATGTCAAAACAGTCGCAGACTGGGATCATTCAGTGACAGACATATCAGAGATCTTCAACTAGGATCACCAGCCGGGCACCCAAATATTGCCTCAATCAATAGCATCCCAATGCAAGATAGAAATAATTGAGCTAGATAGAAATGATCTTTGGCTGGATGAATACTGTTGAGATAGGGTTCCATAGTTTATCAGGAGTTTATCAGGGTCCAGTAAAGTGTTCTTCCTTAACCTTTCCTTTGTCTCTACGCCACATTAAACTCTATCTAGTTATACCCTTTTTTCTTCCGCTCTTTCTCACATATATATTCTCATAGCTTAGTTCCCTAGTTCCCTACCATCCTGGTCATCTGTGTGTATAGACGTACACTGTGACTGATACGGGAACTAGGACATCCACAAATACAACACTGCATTGAGATGAGTGTAAGTGGTGGGGTAACACTTCACTGACGACGGGGGAGAGCGGCGAGAGTCTCAGCTATGAGTAGCTGGACGGCGGAAGCGAAGAGCGGCAAAGAGCGGCAAAGAACGGCGAAGAACGGCGAAGGCTTGTTTGGGGCGGTGTATCCTGTACTGCAAACAGGACCCCAATGCATATATGTCACACAGACAAGGGAAAAGCGGTGACTCTGGATAGAAGTCAGTCCTAACTGTAACGAACACACACGCAGACACCTGAGCTTATAGCAAAGGGCGAAGAACGGGGAACGACGACGGGCAAAGAAAGAAGAGCCACATCGTGTTCCACCAAGTCCTTGTCTGGTGCGCGTGCGGCGAGTCCCGCGAAACTTCTGAAATGACGTGGCATTACACATTACGTAAAGCAAGAGTGGAGGCGCTTCTCATTTGTTTGAGTTCTTTCTGCTCTTCATCCACCAGCTTTATCAGGCTGCCTCCTGCATAGCAGGAGCGCTTCTCATTTGCTGAGTCCAAGCACACAAACGCAACAGGCTGCCCTCCACTAGTGCTTACATGTATGCAGTCCAAACAATCAAGGCAGAGAGTCGCAGCCAAAGGGTCGACGGGTCGTACATTGGAGGGACTTGGTGGAACGCGACGTGGCTCTTCTTTCTTTGCCCGTCGTCGTTCCCCGTTCTTCGCCCTTTGCTATAAGCTCAGGTGTCTGTGTGTGTGTTCGTTACAGTTAGGACTGACTTCTATCCAGAGTCACCGCTTTTCCCTTGTCTGTGTGACATATATGCATTGGGGTCCTGTTTGCAGTACAGGATACACCGCCCCAAACAAGTCTTTGCCGTTCTTTGCCGTTCTTTGCCGCTCTTCGCTTCTACCGTCCAGCTACTCTTAGTTGAGACTCTCGCCGTTCTCCCCCGTCGTCAGTGAAGTGGTACCCCACCACTTACAACAAAGAGAGAAAAAATCGAAATGAAGAAGGAAAGAGACGAAATGAAACCACGGCAAAGCGCTATCCGACTGGGGTACCTATGTAGAGCGGTAGCTGGCAATGGCCTAAGTTCATTTGTGACGGTGAATCCATCCACCCCGCTGGTGTGAACAGAAATGACCGAGATAATTCGCACATGCCTATGTCAAAAATAGAACAAGTAGCAGGGAAAACCCAGTGGGAAAACCTTATGCCGTTGGCGAATGCTTGATGAGAAAGAGAGTCGATATCCTGTGAGGTGTGATCAGTCAAATATACCGTGATTGAGAAAAAATTTCGAAGTAGGGAGATGGGATGTTGAAATAATACAGCTCACTCGGCGACGTCGTCCCATAACTCAACCCATTGGGCATCATCATCTTCCAGAACCACCAAGTCATCCCACATTTCCACCATCAACATGTCCAACAACAGTTCATCGTCACCCATAAACTCCTCCCATGCTGCCCGCCATCCTGTATAATTCTCAGCTTCGTCTTTGCTAACCCACTTTCCTTTAACCCCCTCCCCGGCAAGTCGTACTCGAACCTTCTCGACGGGGGGATGCGGAGGGCGGGGCTTGAGGGTCTTTTCTTCAAGGACTTGAATTATATGAGGTGGGGCCGGGGCAGGAGGGCGATCCATAACGCGCGGCAGGATGTCTTGATGATAAATATCGGATTCGTGATACGGCTTGAGTTTGGAGGCATGTTGGCGGGTGGTTTGCTGAGAAGATGTCAGCGGGATACTTATATCATAAAGAGATTGCTGTAAGCAGTGGACTGCTTTCCACGACTTGGTCGTTTCGAGTCGCGTTTCGGCGATCGCCGCCTCTCGCGACTTAACCATTTCCATCCGCGTTTCGGTTGCCTGTCCCGATCTCTCCTGTCCCGATCTCTCCTGTCCCGATCTCTCCTGTCCCGATCTCTCCTGTCCCGATCTCTCCTGTCCCAATCTCTCCTGTCCCAATCTCTCCTGTCCCGATCTCTCCTGTCCCGATCTCTCCTGTCCCGATCTCTCCTGTCCCGATCCGTCCCGTCCCCGCGTCATGCCACCTTCGGCCTTTCGGTGTTTGACTTGTGTGTTTCGTTGTGCGGCTGTCCAGGGCAGAGAAAGCAGGCGCGTGGAAAGATGATGGATCTTCATCCATTCTTCTTCTCCATCTTTGCCTTCTTCTCTGTCCCTGTGCGTATCGTTCTCCATTCGGGGCGTGGGAAAGTGGTCCCTGTGGGTGGATACGGACGGCGTGAACGCGTCGACGTTCGAGGGATGGGCGAAAGCCTTCAAGGCCCATGTCCTTGATCGTGGATGGGAGTCAAACCTCCGCATTCGTTTCCGTGGCTTAAAATGCCTCTACTCCTCCCCGAGCGGAGTACAGACCTACGCGAAGCTACTCCTGGACTACCAAACGATCCTCCGTGACACTCGCGACCCCCTGACCGACTCGGAGGTCAAGAAGCACCAGTTTCTCCATGGCCTCCAAGGCGACGACGCCCCCGTGGGAAACAAGGTCAGAAGGTACCTGGATAAAGCGGAGCTCGGTGTCGAGGACGTTACGTTGGCCAAGTTGGTCTCACAAGCGTCGGACGAGATGGCATCATGGGTCGAAGATCGTGCGGCCATGCAGAGTTACATGCGGGCAAGTCAACCCGCTGTCTCGGTGCGAACCTTTACCCCCAGCCCCATGCGCCCTTCCGCCCCTATCGCCAACGGTAGTCCCAGCAGTGCCCCTCTCACCGCAGAACAAGCTGCTTGGCTCAATCCCGACATCAACCTGCCCCCTGGTGAAGGTGGTGTGCGAGCTCGAGCCTTTCTCCAGCGCCGAGCGGCGTGTTTTGGCTGTCGCCAATACGGACACGTCCGAGCTGCCTGCCCGACCCATCCTCCCCGACCCCGCATCGCCGCCATCGGTCCTCCTTTCCCTGCTCCTGATTTGGTTTCGTTGGCGGGCCCTGCTCTGCAGGCTCCTGCTCGCGGACAAGAAGACGCCGACCCTGGTGTCAAGTCTTCTGGGTCAGTACCTCTCCTCATTGTCAATGCGCGTGTCCAGGCTGATGGGTTTTCCTATCAGGCTTTAATGGACACAGGCGCGGCGGTGAACGTCATCGACAAGGAGCTGGTTAGAGAATTGGGAATAGAGACTACGAGGATGTTGCCGGTAGTGACGAAAATGGCCGATGAATCGTTTGGACCCCGAATTTCAGAGAAAGTCTTCATAGACATCCACGTTGGTGCTACTGTCTACCCCGCTTCCCCATTTGTCGTCATGCCCTTGGGTCCATCTAACCGCTTGATCCTCGGTCTACCCTTCCACATTCAACATGCCTTGTTCGTTGGAGCTCGTGGTTTCGACCAAATATTGAGAGAAGGCGATGGGGAAAGATTTCTGCCAGGAAAAGACTATACGCGTATTAGTGAAGTGTCCTTGGAATTGGCTTCAGAGCTTGTTGCCAAACGCACAGCACTCACTGCTCAGATCCTTGCCGACTTTGCCGACATCCTCCCTCCTCAGTTGTCCGAGGTGTCGCAGTACCCAAAGCCAACCTCGCAGAATTCCCAAGTCCGACACCACATCAACGTGCTCCCGGACACAAAGCCAGTGGCTCGGCCGTATTTCCGAGTTCCCCTGGCATGGAGGGATGCGTTCAAAGAAGAGATCAGCAAACACGTCGACGCTGGTCGTTTGCGTACCTCGAGTTCCCCGTGGGCTGCCCCGGCATTCTTGATCCAGAAGGACAATGGCAAGTTCCGTTTCCTATGCGACTACCGCGGGTTGAACGCCGTCACCATCAAGGACAGCACCCCTGTGCCCTCGGTGGAGGACATCTTGCAGCGGGCGGCGCGTGGGAAAATTTTTGCGAAGTTGGATTTGACGGATGCGTTTTTTCAAACGTTGATGAATGAGCCAGATATCGAGAAGACGGCCATCGCGACGCCGTGGGGGCTGTATGAGTGGGTAGTGATGCCGCAGGGAGCTTGCAATTCGCCAGCGACGCAGCAGAGGAGATTGAATGAAGCGTTGCGCGGATTGCTGGGAGAATGCTGTGAGGCGTATGTCAATGACATCATAATTTGGGGAGACGACGAAACTGCGCTAGACGCGCGGATACGAGAGGTCCTCAATGCGCTGAAACGCGCTGGGTTTGTTTGCTCTCCATCCAAATCACAGTTCTTCATCGGCGAAGCTTCCTTCCTAGGGCATACGATCTCCGCCAACCACATAGGCCCCGACCCGAAAAAGATTGAGACCCTCATGAACTGGCCCGCGCCTACTACTGTCAAACAGCTCCGCTCGTTCCTTGGGCTTCTCAACTACGTCCGAAAATTTACTCCACACATCGCCGCCCCTCTCTCCGTCCTCACCCAAAACATCCCTCCCAACAAAGCAGCCGAGAAAGCATATGACGCGTATAAGAAGCAGCTGGAGGCAGGAAAGGCAGTGGATGGGGTGGAGTTGCGATGGAAGTGGGATTGGACCGAGGCGGCGGAGAAAGCGTTTGCCGAGTGTAAGAGTCTCCTTGCTCAGATCACAGGACTGATCCCTCTCGACCACGACGCTGTCAAGCGCGGTGAACAAGAGATTTACCTTTACACCGACGCCAGCAACACTGGCATCGGGGCGTGGTTAGGCGCTGGGAAGCTCCCCGACGCTGTCGCTCCCGTTGCCTACTTCTCCCGTTCCCTCAACGACGCCGAGCGAAACTACCCTGTACACGACAAAGAAATGCTGGCCATCATCGAGGCGCTCGAAGAGTGGCGACCCCTCCTGCTTGGCGTTCCAGTCCACGTTATGACCGACCACGCCACCCTTCGCCATTTCTTCACCCAACCCAAACTCTCTGAACGACAGAAACGGTGGCTCCTTGTCCTCGCCGACTTCGACCTCGAAATCTTCTACATCCCTGGTGTTACAAATGACATCGCCGACACCCTCTCCCGCATACCCCACCCCAAACTCTCGTCCCTCCGCCTCTCCTCTATCGGCTCTATCTTGGTACTGGGTCCGAATGAAGAGTTGATGGATCGTATCAGTGAGGGGTACGCGGAGGATACGGTTATGCAGACTTGGCCTTTGGAAGGGTCTTGCCCGCCGGGTATCCGTCAGGTGGAAGTACAAGGGCGGTCCGGGAAGGTGGATGTATGGATGGAAGGGGATCGCTTGTGCATCCCCGATCTTCAGGAGGTCAAGGAAGCGTGTTTGAAAGAGTGTCACGAGGCCATGGGGCATTTTGGTGTTGACAAGACGCTTGAATATCTTCGACGTAAGTACTTTTGGAAAGGAATGGCCGCTGATGTTGGAGAGTTTGTCCGCACTTGCCCTGCGTGTCAAACCTCCAAAGCTTCTACACAGAAAACGCCTGGGTTGCTACACCCCCTCCCTGTCCCACCCAACAAGTTCTCCGACATCGGCATCGACTTTGTCGGCCCCATGCCAGAATCCCACGGTCTCGATTTCCTTATCGTCATTACCGACCGACTCACCGGATGGGTTGTGTTGATTCCATCCGTCACGACTCTCACTTCGACCGCCTTTGCCCAATTATTTTTTGACAACTGGGTTTCCAAGTTTGGAGCCCCGACGACTATCGTATCAGATCGCGACAAGCTGTTCACGGCTGCCTATTGGCGCCGACTTAGTGAGTTGATGGGAACTAAGCTGACCATGTCCACAGCGTACCATCCACAGACCGACGGCATCTCAGAACGCTCCAACAAGACGGTGACCCAGATGCTGAGGGCGTGGACGGACGATCAAGGGCGAAATTGGAGCGACCGACTCCAACGCGTCGCGTATGCGATGAACAATGCGGTACGTCGCTCTACAAAGTACTCACCCTCGGAAGTAGTATTTGGCAAGCGTCTTACCCTCACGCCCCCTACGCTCGCGGCGCCAAAGTCGGATTATCCCAACTTCCACCCAACAAAAGAAGAATGGGCTCTCGCCGCTCGCGTTATGGAGTTACGAGAAGGTGAGGCCCGGACAACTTGTTTATCTCCAAGCATCAGCAGATGGTTCAAGCAAACAAACATCGCCGATTAGAGCCGGTATACAAGGTTGGAGATAAGGTCTCGCTGAACACTGCAGATTTTCGACACGAATTCAAGACGAAGACTCATAAATCCGCTAAGCTCTATCCGCGATGGGTGGGCCCGTTCACTATTGTGGCAGCCTTCCCGGAGCAATCTCTTTATGATATAAGTATCCCGCTGACGTCTTCTCAGCAAACCACCCGCCGACATGCCTCCAAACTCAAGCCGTATCACGAATCCGATATTTATCATCAAGACATCCTGCCGCGCGTTATGGATCGCCCTCCTGCCCCGGCCCCACCTCATATAATTCAAGTCCTTGAAGAAAAGACCCTCAAGCCCCGCCCACCGCATCCCCCCGTCGAGAAGGTTCGAGTACGACTTGCCGGGGAAGGGGTTAAAGGAAAGTGGGTTAGCAAAGACGAAGCTGAAAATTATACAGGATGGCGGGCAGCATGGGAGGAGTTTATGGGTGACGATGAACTGTTGTTGGACATGTTGATGGTGGAAATGTGGGATGACTTGGTGGTTCTGGAAGATGATGATGCCCAATGGGTTGATTTATCGGACGACGTCGCCGAGTGAGCTGTATTATCTCAACATCCCATCTCCCTACTTCGAATTTTTTTCTTGATCCCTGTATATTTGATTGATCACACTCACAGGATATCGACTCTCTTTCTCATTCCACGACTTGGTCGTTTCGAGTCGCGTTTCGGCGATCGCCGCCTCTCGCGACTTAACCATTTTCATCCGCGTTTCGTTCTGTCCCGATCTTTCCTGTCCCGATCTCTCCTGTCCCGATCTCTCCTGTCCCGATCTCTCCTGTCCCGATCTCTCCTGTCCCGATCTCTCCCGTCCCCGCGTCATGCCACCTTCGGCCTTTCGGTGTTTGACTTGTGTGTTTCGTTGTGCGGCTGTCCAGGGCAGAGAAAGCAGGCGCGTGGAAAGATGATGGATCTTCATCCATTCTTCTTCTCCCATCTTTGCCTTCTTCCCTGTCCCTGTGCGTATCGTTCTCTCGTTCTGTGTCCTTCATGACTGATTCCTGGCCAGCGTCCTCTTCGTCTTCTTTGGTTCTTTGAGCATAGATATTGACGGACTCTGTCCAGGTGAGCCTTGCCCTTATTTCGTCTTCTTTCCATTCTTCTTCTCCCATCTTTGCCTTCTTCTCTGTCCCTCGTCCTCTTCGTCTTCTTTGGTTCTTTGAGCATAGATATTGACGGACTCTGTCCAGTTACATGCACATTGGGGTTTTGTTCGCTTCTCGTCGCCCTCGCGCCCAAACTCCAAGCCACCGCCTAGTGTAGCACGCCAAGACTGGCCCCTGCTTTCAAATGACCGAGATAATTCGCACATGCCTATGTCGAAAATAGAACAAGTAGCAGGGAAAACCCAGTGGGAAAACCTTATGCCGTTGGCGAGTGCTTGATGAGAAAGAGAGTCGATATCCTGTGAGTGTGATCAGTCAAATATACAGGGATCAAGAAAAAAATTCGAAGTAGGGAGATGGGATGTTGAGATAATACAGCTCACTCGGCGACGTCGTCCGATAAATCAACCCATTGGGCATCATCATCTTCCAGAACCACCAAGTCATCCCACATTTCCACCATCAACATGTCCAACAACAGTTCATCGTCACCCATAAACTCCTCCCATGCTGCCCGCCATCCTGTATAATTTTCAGCTTCGTCTTTGCTAACCCACTTTCCTTTAACCCCTTCCCCGGCAAGTCGTACTCGAACCTTCTCGACGGGGGGATGCGGTGGGCGGGGCTTGAGGGTCTTTTCTTCAAGGACTTGAATTATATGAGGTGGGGCCGGGGCAGGAGGGCGATCCATAACGCGCGGCAGGATGTCTTGATGATAAATATCGGATTCGTGATACGGCTTGAGTTTGGAGGCATGTCGGCGGGTGGTTTGCTGAGAAGACGTCAGCGGGATACTTATATCATAAAGAGATTGCTCCGGGAAGGCTGCCACAATAGTGAACGGGCCCACCCATCGCGGATAGAGCTTAGCGGATTTATGAGTCTTCGTCTTGAATTCGTGTCGAAAATCTGCAGTGTTCAGCGAGACCTTATCTCCAACCTTGTATACCGGCTCTAATCGGCGATGTTTGTTTGCTTGAACCATCTGCTGATGCTTGGAGATAAACAAGTTGTCCCGGGCCTCACCTTCTCGTAACTCCATAACGCGAGCGGCGAGAGCCCATTCTTCTTTTGTCGGGTGGAAGTTGGGATAATCCGACTTTGGCGCCGCGAGCGTAGGGGGCGTGAGGGTAAGACGCTTTCCAAATACTACTTCCGAGGGTGAGTACTTTGTAGAGCGACGTACCGCATTGTTCATCGCATACGCGACGCGTTGGAGTCGGTCGCTCCAATTTCGCCCTTGATCGTCCGTCCACGCCCTCAGCATCTGGGTCACCGTCTTGTTGGAGCGTTCTGAGATGCCGTCGGTCTGTGGATGGTACGCTGTGGACATGGTCAGCTTAGTTCCCATCAACTCACTAAGTCGGCGCCAATAGGCAGCCGTGAACAGCTTGTCGCGATCTGATACGATAGTCGTCGGGGCTCCAAACTTGGAAACCCAGTTGTCAAAAAATAATTGGGCAAAGGCGGTCGAAGTGAGAGTCGTGACGGATGGAATCAACACAACCCATCCGGTGAGTCGGTCGGTAATGACGATAAGGAAATCGAGACCGTGGGATTCTGGCATGGGGCCGACAAAGTCGATGCCGATGTCGGAGAACTTGTTGGGTGGGACAGGGAGGGGGTGTAGCAACCCAGGCGTTTTCTGTGTAGAAGCTTTGGAGGTTTGACACGCAGGGCAAGTGCGGACAAACTCTCCAACATCAGCGGCCATTCCTTTCCAAAAGTACTTACGTCGAAGATATTCAAGCGTCTTGTCAACACCAAAATGCCCCATGGCCTCGTGACACTCTTTCAAACACGCTTCCTTGACCTCCTGAAGATCGGGGATGCACAAGCGATCCCCTTCCATCCATACATCCACCTTCCCGGACCGCCCTTGTACTTCCACCTGACGGATACCCGGCGGGCAAGACCCTTCCAAAGGCCAAGTCTGCATAACCGTATCCTCCGCGTACCCCTCACTGATACGATCCATCAACTCTTCATTTGGACCCAGTACCAAGATAGAGCCGATAGAGGAGAGGCGGAGGGACGAGAGTTTGGGGTGGGGTATGCGGGAGAGGGCGTCGGCGATGTCATTTGTAACACCAGGGATGTAGAAGATTTCGAGGTCGAAGTCGGCGAGGACAAGGAGCCACCGTTTCTGCCGTTCAGAGAGTTTGGGTTGGGTGAAGAAATGGCGAAGGGTGGCGTGGTTGGTCATAACGTGGACTGGAACGCCAAGCAGGAGGGGTCGCCACTCTTCGAGCGCCTCGATGATGGCCAGCATTTCTTTGTTGTGTACAGGGTAGTTTCGCTCGGCGTCGTTGAGGGAACGGGAGAAGTAGGCAACGGGAGCGACAGCGTCGGGGAGCTTCCCAGCGCCTAACCACGCCCCAATGCCAGTGTTGCTGGCGTCGGTGTAAAGGTAAATCTCTTGTTCACCGCGCTTGACAGCGTCGTGGTCGAGAGGGATCAGTCCTGTGATCTGAGCAAGGAGACTCTTACACTCGGCAAACGCTTTCTCCGCCGCCTCGGTCCAATCCCACTTCCATCGCAACTCCACCCCATCCACTGCCTTTCCTGCCTCCAGCTGCTTCTTATACGCGTCATATGCTTTCTCGGCTGCTTTGTTGGGAGGGATGTTTTGGGTGAGGACGGAGAGAGGGGCGGCGATGTGTGGAGTAAATTTTCGGACGTAGTTGAGAAGCCCAAGGAACGAGCGGAGCTGTTTGACAGTAGTAGGCGCGGGCCAGTTCATGAGGGTCTCAATCTTTTTCGGGTCGGGGCCTATGTGGTTGGCGGAGATCGTATGCCCTAGGAAGGAAGCTTCGCCGATGAAGAACTGTGATTTGGATGGAGAGCAAACAAACCCAGCGCGTTTCAGCGCATTGAGGACCTCTCGTATCCGCGCGTCTAGCGCAGTTTCGTCGTCTCCCCAAATTATGATGTCATTGACATACGCCTCACAGCATTCTCCCAGCAATCCGCGCAACGCTTCATTCAATCTCCTCTGCTGCGTCGCTGGCGAATTGCAAGCTCCCTGCGGCATCACTACCCACTCATACAGCCCCCACGGCGTCGCGATGGCCGTCTTCTCGATATCTGGCTCATTCATCAACGTTTGAAAAAACGCATCCGTCAAATCCAACTTCGCAAAAATTTTCCCACGCGCCGCCCGCTGCAAGATGTCCTCCACCGAGGGCACAGGGGTGCTGTCCTTGATGGTGACGGCGTTCAACCCGCGGTAGTCGCATAGGAAACGGAACTTGCCATTGTCCTTCTGGATCAAGAATGCCGGGGCAGCCCACGGGGAACTTGTAAGCAGTGGACTGCTTTCCACGACTTGGTCGTTTCGAGTCGCGTTTCGGCGATCGCCGCCTCTCGCGACTTAACCATTTCCATCCGCGTTTCGGTGTCCCGATCTCTCCTGTCCCGATCTCTCCTGTCCCGATCTCTCCTGTCCCGATCTCTCCTGTCCCGATCTCTCCTGTCCCGATCTCTCCTGTCCCGATCTCTCCTGTCCCGATCTCTCCTGTCCCGATCTCTCCTGTCCCGATCCGTCCCGTCCCCGCGTCATGCCACCTTCGGCCTTTCGGTGTTTGACTTGTGTGTTTCGTTGTGCGGCTGTCCAGGGCAGAGAAAGCAGGCGCGTGGAAAGATGCTGGATCTTCATCCATTCTTCTTCTCTACCTTTGCCTTCTTCTCTGTCCCTGTGCGTATCGTTCTCTCGTTCTGTGTCCTTCATGACTGATTCCTGGCCAGCGTCCCCTTCGTCTTCTTTGGTTCTTTGAGCATAGATATTGACGGACTCTGTCCAGGTGAGCTTTGCCCTTATCTCGTCTTTTCCATTCTTCTTCTCTACCTTTGCCTTCTTCTCTGTCCCTCGTCCCCTTCGTCTTCTTTGGTTCTTTGAGCATAGATATTGACGGACTCTGTCCAGTTTTACATGCACATTGGGGTTTTGTTCGCTTCTCGTCGCCCTCGCACCCAAACTCCAATCTATCGCCTAGTGTAGCACGCCAAGATTGGCCCCTGCTTTCACTTTTTTTCGAACCTCTACCAACCCCCAGACACCCAGACACCCCAGACACCCCGACACCCCAGACACCCCGACACCCAGACACCCAGACACAACATGTCGTCTTCTACGCACGACGCTGATGGTCGACGCATTCGTGACTATATGGGCAGGGCATTGCCTCAACTCGAACCCCCGAAGTTAGCCGATCTGGCCGACCTCCCCGACAACGGGAAGCCCGTAACGGGGGACCCTACAGACGACACGACCGGGAAGCCCGCTGAGGGGGACCCAACCAACGACAAGAATTCCACCGACGGTCCCACGCTTGAGGTGGCGAAGAAAGAGGAGAACGAGAAGGGAGAGACGGAGAGCAGTAAGGGGAGTTCTGAAGGATTTTCTGAGTGCATCTCGGACAAGGTCACCCCTCTCGGCGGCAACAGTCGCGCCCGCGGCCGCGAAGACACCCCTGCGCCACCTGGTTTTACTACTGCCGCACACCTACCTCGCGACGACTACCTCCGCGATTTATTGACCCAGCTCGTTGCAGGACAGCGGGCTGTCAACGACCGCCTCGACCGCGTCGAGGTTTCGCCCCGCGAGCATACGCCGCCTCCCCCCGCCTCCCACTATCGACCGGACAAACTGTCTTGCCCGACCCTCTCCACCCACTCTACCGACCCCTTCGTGATCCAGCGCCACTTGACAGCTCTACGTCTCCACCTCGACGACAGCTTTATGTTCTGGAAGCCTACCGATGCAGACCGATGGGCCGTCAGCCAATGCAACACGTCCATTCGGGGCGTGGGGAAGTGGTCCTTGTGGGTGGATACGGACGGCGTGAACGCGTCGACGTTCGAGGGATGGGCGAAAGCTTTCAAGGCCCATGTCCTTGATCGTGGATGGGAGTCAAACCTCCGCATTCGTTTCCGTGGCTTAAAATGCCTTTACTCCTCCCCGAGCGGAGTACAGACCTACGCGAAGCTACTCCTGGACTACCAAACGATCCTCCGTGACACTCGCGACCCCCTGACCGACTCGGAGGTCAAGCACCAGTTTCTCCATGGCCTCCAAGGCGACGACGCCCCCGTGGGAAACAAGGTCAGAAGGTACCTCGACAAGGCGGAGCTTGGTGTTGAGGATGTAACGTTGGCCAAGTTGGTCTCACAAGCGTCGGACGAGATGGCATCATGGGTCGAAGATCGTGCGGCCATGCAGAGTTACATGCGGGCAAGTCAACCCGCTGTCTCGGTGCGAACCTTTACCCCCAGCCCCATGCGCCCTTCCGCCCCTATCGCCAACGGTAGTCCCAGCAGTGCCCCTCTCACCGCCGAACAAGCTGCTTGGCTTAATCCCGACATCAGCCTGCCCCCCGGTGAAGGTGGTGTGCGAGCTCGAACCTTTCTCCAGCGCCGAGCGGCGTGTTTCGGCTGTCGCCAATACGGACACGTCCGAGCTGCCTGCCCGACCCATCCTTCCCGACCCCGCATCGCCGCCATCGGTCCTCCTTCCCCTGCTCCTGATTTGGTTTCGTTGGCGGGCCCTGCTCTGCAGGCTCCTGCTCGCGGACAAGAAGACGCCGACCCTGGTGTCAAGTCTTCTGGGTCAGTACCTCTCCTCATTGTCAATGCGCGTGTCCAGGCTGATGGGCTTTCCTATCAGGCTTTAATGGACACGGGCGCGGCGGTGAACGTCATCGACAAGGAGCTGGTTAGAGAATTGGGAATAGAGACTACGAGGATGTTGCCGGTAGTGACAAAAATGGCCGATGAATCGTTTGGACCCCGAATTTCAGAGAAAGTCTTCATAGACATCCACGTTGGTGCTACCGTCTACCCCGCTTCCCCATTTGTCGTCATGCCCTTGGGTCCATCTAACCGCTTGATCCTCGGTCTACCCTTCCACATTCAACATGCCTTGTTCGTTGGAGCTCGTGGCTTCGACCAAATATTGAGAGAAGGCGATGGGGAAAGATTTCTGCCAGGAAAAGACTATACGCGTATTAGTGAAGTGTCCTTGGAATTGGCTTCAGAGCTTGTTGCCAAACGCACAGCACTCACTGCTCAGATCCTCGCCGACTTTGCCGACATCCTCCCTCCTCAGTTGTCCGAGGTGTCGCAGTACCCAAAGCCAACCTCGCAGAATTCCCAAGTCCGACACCACATCAACGTGCTCCCGGACACAAAGCCAGTGGCTCGGCCGTATTTCCGAGTTCCCCTGGCATGGAGGGATGCGTTCAAAGAAGAGATCAGCAAACACGTCGACGCTGGTCGTTTGCGTACCTCGAGTTCCCCGTGGGCTGCCCCGGCATTCTTGATCCAGAAGGACAATGGCAAGTTCCGTTTCCTATGCGACTACCGTGGGTTGAACGCCGTCACCATCAAGGACAGCACCCCTGTGCCCTCGGTGGAGGACATCTTGCAGCGGGCGGCGCGTGGGAAAATTTTTGCGAAGTTGGATTTGACGGATGCGTTTTTTCAAACGTTGATGAATGAGCCGGATATCGAGAAGACGGCCATCGCGACGCCGTGGGGGCTGTATGAGTGGGTAGTGATGCCGCAGGGAGCTTGCAATTCGCCAGCGACGCAGCAGAGGAGATTGAATGAAGCGTTGCGTGGATTGCTGGGAGAATGCTGTGAGGCGTATGTCGATGACATCATAATTTGGGGAGACGACGAAACTGCGCTAGACGCGCGGATACGAGAGGTCCTCAATGCGCTGAAACGCGCTGGGTTTGTTTGCTCTCCATCCAAATCACAGTTCTTCATCGGCGAAGCTTCCTTCCTAGGGCATACGATCTCCGCCAACCACATAGGCCCCGACCCAAAAAAGATTGAGACCCTGATGAACTGGTGTAAGCAGTGGGCTGCTTCTCACGACTTAGCCATTTCGAGTCGCGTTTCGGCGATCGCCGCCTCTCGCGACTTATACCATTTCCATCCGCGTTTCGGTGTCCCGATCTCTCCTGTCCCGATCTCTCCTGTCCCGATCTCTCCTGTCCCGATCTCTCCTGTCCCGATCTCTCCTGTCCCGATCTCTCCTGTCCCGATCTCTCCTGTCCCGATCCGTTCCGTCCCCGCGTCATGCCACCTTCGGCCTTTCGGTGTTTGACTTGTGTGTTTCGTTGTGCGGCTGCAGGGCAGAGAAAACAGGCGCGTGGAAAGATGCTGGATCTTCATCCATTCTTCTTCTCCACCTTTGCTTTCTTCTCTGTCCCTGTGCGTATCGCTCTCTCCTTCTGTGTCTTTCCATGACTGATTCCTGGCCAGTGTCCGCTTCGTCTTCATTGGTCTCTTGAGTCTAGATATTGACGGACATTGTCCAGGTGAGCCTTGCCCTTCTTTCGTCTTTCTTCATTCCATTCTTCTTCTCCACCTTTGCTTTCTTCTCTGTCCCTTGTCCGCTTCGTCTTCATTGGTCTCTTGAGTCTAGATATTGACGGACATTGTCCAGAGTTTATGCACAAGGGGTCTCGTTTGCTTCTCGACGCGAATACACCGACCGACTCGACCGATACAGTGAAGGACCGACGCCCGGTCCTTACACTTTTTTTCAAACCCTTACCCCCCTTCGACGATACGATACCGAACGGCGAATAGCCCCGAAAAGACTCTCCTTCGACCCCCCGATACGATGCCCGATAACAACACGGCCCCTCCCGCCGGAGGTGTGGCCCCCGAAGTCTTGCCCCAGCACACGGCCCCTCCCGCCGGAGGTGTGGCCCCCGATGTCTTGCCCCTGGCCCCCGAAGTTCCGAACGAGAAGAACGAAGAGAAGCGACAAGAAGAGAGAGGCGATGAGATGCACGAGACGAAGTCCGAGATAGAGGAGGAGGAGAGCGGAGATGGCGCGACTATGTCTACCGGAGGCTCCCACGAAGAGTCCGTCCACAGTGACCCCCGCCCTCGCATGCGCCAAGACACCCCCTGGGCAGGCGCTGCCCCAAACAACGACATGACGGCGATCCTAGCCATGATGGCGAACATGCAGCAGCAGATTGTCGACCTCCTCGCCCGTGAGAAAAGCCCCCCCTCCCCTGCCCATACCCATGCCCCGGCTTCTTCCTATGCGTCCTCTGGCCGCTCCCCAGAGCAACCACGCCTGTTTAAACGTCCCGACAAGATTGTCTGCCCGACGTTGACGCGTTTTACCAAGGACCCTTTCGTGGTCATCCGCCATGTTTACGCGCTCGAGGCCTATATTGCGAACGCTCGCCCAAGCATCGACCCGGAATTCTTCAGCCACTGGCTCATCGCCCAATGCAACTCCTCGATCTCGAGCGTTGGTCAATGGGTATCGTGGGCGCGCGAAGAGGGGAGCCAGTATCGAACGTTTGCGGAATGGAGCGAGGCCTGGAAAGAGAAGATTCTGGACCGTGACTGGGTTCGTCAGGTTCGGCTGTCGCTTTCGCACAAGCGAATGGAGGGGACCAACCCTCGTGCTTTCGACGCCTTCTCCGCGTTGGTTCTCGACCACCGACACCTGCTCAAGGACTCGACGGACCCACTCACCGACCTTGAAGTGAAACGCGCCCTGCTGGCAGGGTTGAGCAACCTCCTTGTGGTCCACATCGAGGACATCCTCGACAGCCAAGGCCGCCTCCTCGTCGAAATTCCCCTCCCCGACCTCCTGTATATCATCCAGAAGTCCGTCGAAAAGACACATGTCCAGAACGAAGCGATCATCCGCGAGGTCCAAGCAAATCTTCGCCCCCCGTTCCGACCTGCCCCCCCCTCGGCTCCCCGTACTCCTCCTCGACCAGCCTACAGGTCGGTCAATGCCATTATGACCAGTCCGAGCCCCCGCCAACCCACCGATACCGACGTCCGAGTATGGACTGACCCGACCATCCGTCTCCCCACTGGCCCCGAGGGCACTCGAGCACGAAGCTTCCTGATCCAACGAGGTCTGTGCTTTGGCTGCCGCCAGCACGGGCATATGGTCCAGAGCTGCCCCGCCTCCCTCCCCCAAGTCGCGTCCTTGTCGCCCGGGTTCCCGCAGTCTTCTGCCCCTCCCTCCCCCTCTCCCCTGGCCCCCCTCCAAGAGTCAGTCCCACTTCTTCTTGTCAACGCCCGCCTCGACGCTGATGGTCCATCATACCAGTCTCTAGTCGACTCTGGCGCGGCCGTAAACGTTATTGACGAGAAGTTGGTGGAAGAGCTTGGGTTGGCGACGAGGAAGATGGTACCGATAGCGACACGTATGGCAGATGAATCCCTTGGTCCCCAGATCACTCAGAAAATTTTCATGGATGTGCATGTCGGCAGTCTCAGTTATCGCGACTCGCCCTTCGTGGTCATGCCCCTTGGCCCAGCAAACCGCATGATTCTTGGTCTCCCCTTCCATCTACAACATCGGCTGCTAGCCGGAGCGTCTGGGTTGGAAGTGATGCTACGCGAAGGTGTGGCGACGAGGCGAGGAGAGGGAGATGGAGAGGTGGTGTTGGGATCGGGCGCGACGCGTATCAGCGGAGTGTCCCTGGAGCTGGCGTCAGAGATGGTCACGAAGCGCAAAGAACTCACCGCCAAGCTGCTCCAAGACTTTGCCGACATCCTCCCTCCCCAGTTGACCGACGTCGCCCACTACCCCCAGCCCGCCCCTTCTGTTTCCCAAGTCCGCCACCATATCAATGTCCTCCCCGAAACCAAGCCAGTGGCTCGCCCCTATTATCGTCTCCCTCTTGCGTTCCGCAGTGCCTTCAAAGCTGAGATCGATAAGCATGTGGATGCCGGACGTCTGCGTACCTCCAGCTCGCCATGGGCTGCCCCGGCGTTCTTGATTCAGAAAGAAAATGGGAAGTTTCGATTTTTGTGCGATTATCGGGGGCTGAATGCAGTCACGGTGAAGGATAGTACGCCAGTGCCGTCGGTGGAGGACATACTGCAGAGAGCGGCTCGTGGGAAAGTATTCGCGAAACTGGATTTGACGGACGCGTTTTTTCAGACTCTGATGAACGAGCCCGATATCGAAAAGACGGCGATCGCCACCCCGTGGGGCCTGTACGAATGGGTCGTCATGCCACAGGGTGCATGCAATTCGCCTGCTACTCAACAACGACGGCTGAACGAGGCTCTGCGTGGTCTACTCAGCGAGTGCTGCGAAGCATACGTCGACGACATCATCATATGGGCCGATAATGACACGTCACTCGAAACTCGCGTCCGCCAAGTGCTTTCCGCGTTGCAGAAAGCTGGTTTCGTCTGTTCCCCGTCAAAGTCCCAGTTTTTCCTCGATGAAGCCCCATTCCTTGGCCACGTTATCTCAGAGAACCACATCGGCCCCGACCCCAAGAAAATCGAGACACTCATGCAGTGGCCTGCCCCCACCACCGTCAAACAGCTTCGCTCTTTCATCGGCCTTCTCAACTACGTCAGAAAGTTCATCCCACATCTCGCCGCCCCTCTCTCTGTCCTCACCGCCCTCATACCACCCAACAAGACTGCCGAGAAGGCGTATACCGCCTACATGAAGAAGAAAGAAAAGGGAGAAAAGGTCGACGCGGAGGGATTGAGTTGGAGCTGGGATTGGTCGACGGCGGCGGACCAGGCGTTTGAGGAGTGCAAGAGTCTTCTCGCCCAGATCACGGGGCTCGTCCCCCTCGACTACGATGCCGTGAAGCGTGGTGAGCAACAGGTTTATCTCTATACAGACGCTAGCAACACAGGCATTGGCGCGTGGCTTGGTGCGGGCAATCTTCCCGACGCCGTCGCTCCCATCGCCTACTTCTCTCGCTCCCTCATCCCCGCCGAGACTCGTTACCCGGTACACGACAAGGAGATGCTTGCCATCGTCGAAGCCCTCAAAGAATGGCGCCCACTCCTTTTGGGCATCCCCGTCAACGTCATGACCGACCACGCCACCCTCCGACATTTTTTTACGCAGCCCTCGCTGTCTGATCGCCAGAAGCGATGGTCTGAGGTTCTCAACGACTACAATTTGAAGATCTTTTACATCCCAGGTGTCACCAACGACGTCGCCGACGCCTTGTCTCGCATCCCCCACCCGCCCCTCGCCTCCATCTCGCTTCTCGACATCAAGTCAGTCTTGACTATTGGTACCAACGAGGCGTTTCTAGACAAGGTTAGCGAGGGGTATGCAGGGGACGACATCATGGGGACGTGGTCAGAAGACGGCGTTTGCCCCCCGGGGGTCAAGCGCGTGGAAGTGCAGGGACAAGGCGAGAAGGTGGACGTTTGGATGTTAGGGGATCGACTGTGTGTTCCAGAGGCCGAGACGTTGAAGGAGACCTGTTTGGAGGAGTGCCATTCAGCGATGGGACATTTCGGAGTCGATAAGACTCTCGAACTCTTACGGCGTAAGTACTTTTGGAAAGGAATGGACGCTGATGCTAGGGAATTTGTCGGCACATGTCCTGCCTGTCAAATTTCCAAATCGACTACCCAGAAAACACCAGGCCTATTACACCCTCTGTCAATACCAGCCACCAAGTTTGCCGCCATCGGCATCGACTTTGTTGGCCCTCTTCCAGAATCGCGCGGTTTCAATTACCTCATTGTTATCACAGATCGACTCACCGGCTGGGTTGTTTTGATCCCCACTGTCACCACCCTCACCTCGTCTGCGTTTACACAACTCTATTACGACAACTGGGTGTCCAAGTTTGGCCTTCCCACATCCATCATCTCAGATCGTGACAAGTTATTCACGGCTGGGGTGTGGAAGCGTTTGAACGAGTTGTTGGGTACAAAGCTGAAGATGTCTACAGCATACCACCCCCAAACCGACGGCATCTCAGAACGTTCAAACAAGACGGTTACGCAGGCGCTACGGGCATGGACGGACGATCAAGGCAGGAATTGGAGCGATCATCTCCAACGAGTTGCTTTCGCGATGAACAATACTGTACGTCGCTCCACTAATTTTGCCCCCTCAGAATTAGTCTTTGGCAAACGTCCCACCCTTGCCCCGCCTATACTGGCCAACGACAACCTCCCTGCTGCCGACGCGTTCCAGCCAACGAAAGAAGAATGGGAAATGGCCGCGCGCCGGATGGATTTGGAAGAAGGTGAGGCAAAAGACAGGCTGCTCATATCCAAATATCAGCAGGCTGTACAGGCCAATCGACATCGACGACCAGAGCCCGTCTATGCTGTGGGCGATAAAGTCTCCATTGACACAGCCGATTTTCGCCATCAATACAAGACGTCAACCAACAGATCCGCTAAGTTGATGCCACGATGGGAGGGACCCTTCACAGTAGTCAAGGCCTTCCCTGAGCAGTCTCTCTACGAATTAGATATACCGCTGACTACACCTCAGGAAACTGCTCGACGACATGCGTCAAAACTCAAGCCTTACAAAGAATCCGACGCATATCACCAAGATTCGGCTCCTCGCATATTGGAACGCCCTCCAGCCTCAGAACCTCCTCGTGTCATCCAGATACTTGACGAGAAAACCCATCGGCCTCGTCCCCCTCACCCCCCGGTTCGACAGGTGAAGATTCGCCTTGCAGGAGCGGGGGTGAAGGCAAAATGGATTAGTTTCGACGAGGCCGAAACGTACACGGGTTGGAGGGAGGCTTGGGAGGAATTTATGGGAGAAGATGAGTTGCATCTGGATGCGCTAATGGTGACTATAGCAGACGGGCTTGAGTTACCGGACGACGTCGCCGAGTGAGCTGTATTATATCAAAATCCCATCTCCCCACTTCGATTTTTTTTCTTCTCGATCACTGTATATTTGACTGATCACACCTTACAGGATATCGACTCTCTTTCTCATCAAGTACTCGCCAACGGCATAAGGTTTTCCCACTGGGTTTTCCCTGTTACTTGTTCTATTCTCGACATAGGCATGTGCGAATTATCTCGGTCATTTCTGTTCACACCAGCGGGGTGGATGGATTCACCGTCACAAATGAACTTAGGCCATTGCCAGCTACCGCTCTACATAGGTACCCCAGTCGGATAGCGCTTTGCCGTGGTTTTTCTTTTCGTCTCTCTCCTTTTTCATTTCGATTTTTTTCTCCTTTTGTTCGAGTTCAGGTTTGTTTTTTTTTTTTCTCTCCTTTTCCTTTCTCCCTGGTTCCCTGTTCCCGTCTGTTTCCCCTTTTCGCTGCTACTACTCCCCCCGGGTCTTGCACCAGGTGGGGGAGGGTGTAAGCAGTGGGCTGCTTCTCACGACTTAGCCATTTCGAGTCGCGTTTCGGCGATCGCCGCCTCTCGCGACTTATACCATTTCCATCCGCGTTTCGGTGTCCCGATCTCTCCTGTCCCGATCTCTCCTGTCCCGATCTCTCCTGTCCCGATCTCTCCTGTCCCGATCTCTCCTGTCCCGATCTCTCCTGTCCCGATCTCTCCTGTCCCGATCCGTTCCGTCCCCGCGTCATGCCACCTTCGGCCTTTCGGTGTTTGACTTGTGTGTTTCGTTGTGCGGCTGCAGGGCAGAGAAAACAGGCGCGTGGAAAGATGCTGGATCTTCATCCATTCTTCTTCTCCACCTTTGCTTTCTTCTCTGTCCCTGTGCGTATCGCTCTCTCCTTCTGTGTCTTTCCATGACTGATTCCTGGCCAGTGTCCGCTTCGTCTTCATTGGTCTCTTGAGTCTAGATATTGACGGACATTGTCCAGGTGAGCCTTGCCCTTCTTTCGTCTTTCTTCATTCCATTCTTCTTCTCCACCTTTGCTTTCTTCTCTGTCCCTTGTCCGCTTCGTCTTCATTGGTCTCTTGAGTCTAGATATTGACGGACATTGTCCAGAGTTTATGCACAAGGGGTCTCGTTTGCTTCTCGACGCGAATACACCGACCGACTCGACCGATACAGTGAAGGACCGACGCCCGGTCCTTACAACTGGCCCGCGCCTACTACTGTCAAACAGCTCCGCTCGTTCCTTGGGCTTCTCAACTACGTCCGAAAATTTACTCCACACATCGCCGCCCCTCTCTCCGTCCTCACCCAAAACATCCCTCCCAACAAAGCAGCCGAGAAAGCATATGACGCGTATAAGAAGCAGCTGGAGGCAGGAAAGGCAGTGGATGGGGTGGAGTTGCGATGGAAGTGGGATTGGACCGAGGCGGCGGAGAAAGCGTTTGCCGAGTGTAAGAGTCTCCTTGCTCAGATCACAGGACTGATCCCTCTCGATCACGACGCTGTCAAGCGCGGTGAACAAGAGATTTACCTTTACACCGACGCCAGCAACACTGGCATCGGGGCGTGGTTAGGCGCTGGGAAGCTCCTGTAAGCAGTGGGCTGCTTCTCACGACTTAGCCATTTCGAGTCGCGTTTCGGCGATCGCCGCCTCTCGCGACTTAACCATTTCCATCCGCGTTTCGGTGTCCCGATCTCTCCTGTCCCGATCTCTCCTGTCCCGATCTCTCCTGTCCCGATCTCTCCTGTCCCGATCTCTCCTGTCCCGATCTCTCCTGTCCCGATCTCTCCTGTCCCGATCCGTTCCGTCCCCGCGTCATGCCACCTTCGGCCTTTCGGTGTTTGACTTGTGTGTTTCGTTGTGCGGCTGCAGGGCAGAGAAAACAGGCGCGTGGAAAGATGCTGGATCTTCATCCATTCTTCTTCTCCACCTTTGCCTTCTTCTCTGTCCCTGTGCGTATCGCTCTCTCCTTCTGTGTCTTTCCATGACTGATTCCTGGCCAGTGTCCGCTTCGTCTTCATTGGTCTCTTGAGTCTAGATATTGACGGACATTGTCCAGGTGAGCCTTGCCCTTCTTTCGTCTTTCTTCATTCCATTCTTCTTCTCCACCTTTGCCTTCTTCTCTGTCCCTTGTCCGCTTCGTCTTCATTGGTCTCTTGAGTCTAGATATTGACGGACATTGTCCAGAGTTTATGCACAAGGGGTCTCGTTTGCTTCTCGACGCGAATACATCGACCGACTCGACCGATACAGTGAAGGACCGACGCCCGGTCCTTACACTTTTTTTCAAACCCTTACCCCCCTTCGACGATACGATACCGAACGGCGAATAGCCCCGAAAAGACTCTCCTTCGACCCCCCGATACGATGCCCGATAACAACACGGCCCCTCCCGCCGGAGGTGTGGCCCCCGAAGTCTTGCCCCAGCACACGGCCCCTCCCGCCGGAGGTGTGGCCCCCGATGTCTTGCCCCTGGCCCCCGAAGTTCCGAACGAGAAGAACGAAGAGAAGCGACAAGAAGAGAGAGGCGATGAGATGCACGAGACGAAGTCCGAGATAGAGGAGGAGGAGAGCGGAGATGGCGCGACTATGTCTACCGGAGGCTCCCACGAAGAGTCCGTCCACAGTGAGCCCCGCCCTCGCATGCGCCAAGACACCCCCTGGGCAGGCGCTGCCCCAAACAACGACATGACGGCGATCCTAGCCATGATGGCGAACATGCAGCAGCAGATTGTCGACCTCCTCGCCCGTGAGAAAAGCCCCCCCTCCCCTGCCCATACCCATGCCCCGGCTTCTTCCTATGCGTCCTCTGGCCGCTCCCCAGAACAACCACGCCTGTTTAAACGTCCCGACAAGATTGTCTGCCCGACGTTGACGCGTTTTACCAAGGACCCTTTCGTGGTCATCCGCCATGTTTACGCGCTCGAGGCCTATATTGCGAACGCTCGCCCAAGCATCGACCCGGAATTCTTCAGCCACTGGCTCATCGCCCAGTGCAACTCCTCGATCTCGAGCGTTGGTCAATGGGTATCGTGGGCGCGCGAAGAGGGGAGCCAGTATCGAACGTTTGCGGAATGGAGCGAGGCCTGGAAAGAGAAGATTCTGGACCGTGACTGGGTTCGTCAGGTTCGGCTGTCGCTTTCGCACAAGCGAATGGAGGGGACCAACCCTCGTGCTTTCGACGCCTTCTCCGCGTTGGTTCTCGACCACCGACACCTGCTCAAGGACTCGACGGACCCACTCACCGACCTTGAAGTGAAACGCGCCCTGCTGGCAGGGTTGAGCAACCTCCTTGTGGTCCACATCGAGGACATCCTCGACAGCCAAGGCCGCCTCCTCGTCGAAATTCCCCTCCCCGACCTCCTGTATATCATCCAGAAGTCCGTCGAAAAGACACATGTCCAGAACGAAGCGATCATCCGCGAGGTCCAAGCAAATCTTCGCCCCCCGTTCCGACCTGCCCCCCCCTCGGCTCCCCGTACTCCTCCTCGACCAGCCTACAGGTCGGTCAATGCCATTATGACCAGTCCGAGCCCCCGCCAACCCACCGATACCGACGTCCGAGTATGGACTGACCCGACCATCCGTCTCCCCACTGGCCCCGAGGGCACTCGAGCACGAAGCTTCCTGATCCAACGAGGTCTGTGCTTTGGCTGCCGCCAGCACGGGCATATGGTCCAGAGCTGCCCCGCCTCCCTCCCCCAAGTCGCGTCCTTGTCGCCCGGGTTCCCGCAGTCTTCTGCCCCTCCCTCCCCCTCTCCCCTGGCCCCCCTCCAAGAGTCAGTCCCACTTCTTCTTGTCAACGCCCGCCTCGACGCTGATGGTCCATCATACCAGTCTCTAGTCGACTCTGGCGCGGCCGTAAACGTTATTGACGAGAAGTTGGTGGAAGAGCTTGGGTTGGCGACGAGGAAGATGGTACCGATAGCGACAAGTATGGCAGATGAATCCCTTGGTCCCCAGATCACTCAGAAAATTTTCATGGATGTGCATGTCGGCAGTCTCATTTATCGCGACTCGCCCTTCGTGGTCATGCCCCTTGGCCCAGCCAACCGCATGATTCTTGGTCTCCCCTTCCATCTACAACATCGGCTGCTAGCCGGAGCGTCTGGGTTGGAAGTGATGCTGCGAGAAGGTGTGGCGACGAGGCGAGGAGAGGGAGATGGAGAGGTGGTGTTGGGATCGGGCGCGACGCGTATCAGCGGAGTGTCACTGGAGCTGGCGTCAGAGATGGTCACGAAGCGCAAAGAACTCACCGCCAAACTGCTCCAAGACTTTGCCGACATCCTCCCTCCCCAGTTGACCGACGTCGCCCACTACCCCCAGCCCGCCCCTTCTGTTTCCCAAGTCCGCCACCATATCAATGTCCTCCCCGAAACCAAGCCAGTGGCTCGCCCCTATTATCGCCTCCCTCTTGCGTTCCGCAGTGCTTTCAAAGCTGAGATCGATAAGCATGTGGATGCTGGACGTCTGCGTACCTCCAGCTCGCCGTGGGCTGCCCCGGCGTTCCTGATCCAGAAAGAAAATGGGAAGTTTCGATTTTTGTGCGATTACCGGGGGCTGAATGCCGTCACGGTGAAGGATAGTACGCCAGTGCCGTCGGTGGAGGACATACTGCAGAGAGCAGCTCGTGGGAAGGTATTCGCGAAACTGGATTTGACGGACGCGTTTTTCCAGACTCTGATGAACGAGCCCGATATCGAAAAGACGGCGATCGCCACCCCGTGGGGCCTGTACGAATGGGTCGTCATGCCACAGGGTGCATGCAATTCGCCTGCTACTCAACAACGACGGCTGAACGAGGCTCTGCGTGGTCTACTCAGCGAGTGCTGCGAAGCATACGTCGACGACATCATCATCTGGGCGGATAATGACACGTCACTCGAAACCCGTGTCCGCCAAGTGCTTTCCGCGTTGCAGAAAGCAGGTTTCGTCTGTTCCCCCTCCAAGTCACAGTTTTTCCTCGATGAAGCCCCATTCCTTGGCCACGTTATCTCAGAGAACCACATCGGCCCCGACCCCAAGAAAATCGAGACACTCATGCAGTGGCCTGCCCCCACCACCGTCAAACAGCTTCGCTCTTTCATCGGCCTTCTCAACTACGTCAGAAAGTTCATCCCACATCTCGCCGCCCCTCTCTCTGTCCTCACCGCCCTCATACCACCCAACAAGACTGCCGAGAAGGCGTATACCGCCTACATGAAGAAGAAAGAAAAGGGAGAAAAGGTCGACGCGGAGGGATTGAGTTGGAGCTGGGATTGGTCGACGGCGGCGGACCAGGCGTTTGAGGAGTGCAAGAGTCTTCTCGCCCAGATCACGGGGCTCGTCCCCCTCGACTACGATGCCGTGAAGCGTGGTGAGCAACAGGTTTATCTCTATACAGACGCTAGCAACACAGGCATTGGCGCGTGGCTTGGTGCGGGCAATCTTCCCGACGCCGTCGCTCCCATCGCCTACTTCTCTCGCTCCCTCATCCCCGCCGAGACTCGTTACCCGGTACACGACAAGGAGATGCTTGCCATCGTCGAAGCCCTCAAAGAATGGCGCCCACTCCTTTTGGGCATCCCCGTCAACGTCATGACCGACCACGCCACCCTCCGACATTTTTTTACGCAGCCCTCGCTGTCTGATCGCCAGAAGCGATGGTCTGAGGTTCTCAACGACTACAATTTGAAGATCTTTTACATCCCAGGTGTCACCAACGACGTCGCCGACGCCTTGTCTCGCATCCCCCACCCGCCCCTCGCCTCCATCTCGCTTCTCGACATCAAGTCAGTCTTGACTATTGGTACCAACGAGGCGTTTCTAGACAAGGTTAGCGAGGGGTATGCAGGGGACGACATCATGGGGACGTGGTCAGAAGACGGCGTTTGCCCCCCGGGGTCAAGCGCGTGGAAGTGCAGGGACAAGGCGAGAAGGTGGACGTTTGGATGTTAGGGGATCGACTGTGTGTTCCAGAGGCCGAGACGTTGAAGGAGACCTGTTTGGAGGAGTGCCATTCAGCGATGGGACATTTCGGAGTCGATAAGACTCTCGAACTCTTACGGCGTAAGTACTTTTGGAAAGGAATGGACGCTGATGCTAGGGAATTTGTCGGCACATGTCCTGCCTGTCAAATTTCCAAATCGACTACCCAGAAAACACCAGGCCTATTACACCCTCTGTCAATACCAGCCACCAAGTTTGCCGCCATCGGCATCGACTTTGTTGGCCCTCTTCCAGAATCGCGCGGTTTCAATTACCTCATTGTTATCACAGATCGACTCACCGGCTGGGTTGTTTTGATCCCCACTGTCACCACCCTCACCTCGTCTGCGTTTACACAACTCTATTACGACAACTGGGTGTCCAAGTTTGGCCTTCCCACATCCATCATCTCAGATCGTGACAAGTTATTCACGGCTGGGGTGTGGAAGCGTTTGAACGAGTTGTTGGGTACCAAGCTGAAGATGTCTACAGCATACCACCCCCAAACCGACGGCATCTCAGAACGTTCCAACAAGACGGTTACGCAGGCGCTACGGGCATGGACGGACGATCAAGGCAGGAATTGGAGCGATCATCTCCAACGAGTTGCTTTCGCGATGAACAATACTGTACGTCGCTCCACTAATTTTGCCCCCTCAGAATTAGTCTTTGGCAAACGTCCCACCCTTGCCCCGCCTATACTGGCCAACGACAACCTCCCTGCTGCCGACGCGTTCCAGCCAACGAAAGAAGAATGGGAAATGGCCGCGCGCCGGATGGATTTGGAAGAAGGTGAGGCAAAAGACAGGCTGCTCATATCCAAATATCAGCAGGCTGTACAGGCCAATCGACATCGACGACCAGAGCCCGTCTATGCTGTGGGCGATAAAGTCTCCATTGACACAGCCGATTTTCGCCATCAATACAAGACGTCAACCAACAGATCCGCTAAGTTGATGCCACGATGGGAGGGACCCTTCACAGTAGTCAAGGCCTTCCCTGAGCAGTCTCTCTACGAATTAGATATACCGCTGACTACACCTCAGGAAACTGCTCGACGACATGCGTCAAAACTCAAGCCTTACAAAGAATCCGACGCATATCACCAAGATTCGGCTCCTCGCATATTGGAACGCCCTCCAGCCTCAGAACCTCCTCGTGTCATCCAGATACTTGACGAGAAAACCCATCGGCCTCGTCCCCCTCACCCCCGGTTCGACAGGTGAAGATTCGCCTTGCAGGAGCGGGGGTGAAGGCAAAATGGATTAGTTTCGACGAGGCCGAAACGTACACGGGTTGGAGGGAGGCTTGGGAGGAATTTATGGGAGAAGATGAGTTGCATCTGGATGCGCTAATGGTGACTATAGCAGACGGGCTTGAGTTACCGGACGACGTCGCCGAGTGAGCTGTATTATATCAAAATCCCATCTCCCCACTTCGATTTTTTTCTTCTCGATCACTGTATATTTGACTGATCACACCTTACAGGATATCGACTCTCTTTCTCATCAAGTACTCGCCAACGGCATAAGGTTTTCCCACTGGGTTTTCCCTGTTACTTGTTCTATTCTCGACATAGGCATGTGCGAATTATCTCGGTCATTTCTGTTCACACCAGCGGGGTGGATGGATTCACCGTCACAAATGAACTTAGGCCATTGCCAGCTACCGCTCTACATAGGTACCCCAGTCGGATAGCGCTTTGCCGTGGTTTTTCTTTTCGTCTCTCTCCTTTTTCATTTCGATTTTTTTCTCCTTTTGTTCGAGTTCAGGTTTGTTTTTTTTTCTCTCTTTTCCTTTCTCCCTGGTTCCCTGTTCCCGTCTGTTTCCCCTTTTCGCTGCTACTACTCCCCCGGGTCTTGCACCAGGTGGGGGAGGGTGTAAGCAGTGGGCTGCTTCTCACGACTTAGCCATTTCGAGTCGCGTTTCGGCGATCGCCGCCTCTCGCGACTTAACCATTTCCATCCGCGTTTCGGTGTCCCGATCTCTCCTGTCCCGATCTCTCCTGTCCCGATCTCTCCTGTCCCGATCTCTCCTGTCCCGATCTCTCCTGTCCCGATCTCTCCTGTCCCGATCTCTCCTGTCCCGATCTCTCCTGTCCCGATCTCTCCTGTCCCGATCCGTTCCGTCCCCGCGTCATGCCACCTTCGGCCTTTCGGTGTTTGACTTGTGTGTTTCGTTGTGCGGCTGCAGGGCAGAGAAAACAGGCGCGTGGAAAGATGCTGGATCTTCATCCATTCTTCTTCTCCACCTTTGCCTTCTTCTCTGTCCCTGTGCGTATCGCTCTCTCCTTCTGTGTCTTTCCATGACTGATTCCTGGCCAGTGTCCGCTTCGTCTTCATTGGTCTCTTGAGTCTAGATATTGACGGACATTGTCCAGGTGAGCCTTGCCCTTCTTTCGTCTTTCTTCATTCCATTCTTCTTCTCCACCTTTGCCTTCTTCTCTGTCCCTTGTCCGCTTCGTCTTCATTGGTCTCTTGAGTCTAGATATTGACGGACATTGTCCAGAGTTTATGCACAAGGGGTCTCGTTTGCTTCTCGACGCGAATACATCGACCGACTCGACCGATACAGTGAAGGACCGACGCCCGGTCCTTACAGCTCCCCGACGCTGTCGCTCCCGTTGCCTACTTCTCCCGTTCCCTCAACGACGCCGAGCGAAACTACCCTGTACACGACAAAGAAATGCTGGCCATCATCGAGGCGCTCGAAGAGTGGCGACCCCTCCTGCTTGGCGTTCCAGTCCACGTTATGACCGACCACGCCACCCTTCGCCATTTCTTCACCCAACCCAAACTCTCTGAACGACAGAAACGGTGGCTCCTTGTCCTCGCCGACTTCGACCTCGAAATCTTCTACATCCCTGGTGTTACAAATGACATCGCCGACGCCCTCTCCCGCATACCCCACCCCAAACTCTCGTCCCTCCGCCTCTCCTCTATCGGCTCTATCTTGGTACTGGGTCCGAATGAAGAGTTGATGGATCGTATCAGTGAGGGGTACGCGGAGGATACGGTTATGCAGACTTGGCCTTTGGAAGGGTCTTGCCCGCCGGGTATCCGTCAGGTGGAAGTACAAGGGCGGTCCGGGAAGGTGGATGTATGGATGGAAGGGGATCGCTTGTGCATCCCCGATCTTCAGGAGGTCAAGGAAGCGTGTTTGAAAGAGTGTCACGAGGCCATGGGGCATTTTGGTGTTGACAAGACGCTTGAATATCTTCGACGTAAGTACTTTTGGAAAGGAATGGCCGCTGATGTTGGAGAGTTTGTCCGCACTTGCCCTGCGTGTCAAACCTCCAAAGCTTCTACACAGAAAACGCCTGGGTTGCTCCACCCCCTCCCTGTCCCACCCAACAAGTTCTCCGACATCGGCATCGACTTTGTCGGCCCCATGCCAGAATCCCACGGTTTCGATTTCCTTATCGTCATTACCGACCGACTCACCGGATGGGTTGTGTTGATTCCATCCGTCACGACTCTCACTTCGACCGCCTTTGCCCAATTATTCTTTGACAACTGGGTTTCCAAGTTTGGAGCCCCGACGACTATCGTATCAGATCGCGACAAGCTGTTCACGGCTGCCTATTGGCGCCGACTTAGTGAGTTGATGGGCACAAAGCTGACCATGTCCACAGCGTACCATCCACAGACCGACGGCATCTCAGAACGCTCCAACAAGACGGTGACCCAGATGCTGAGGGCGTGGACGGACGATCAAGGGCGAAATTGGAGCGACCGACTCCAACGCGTCGCGTATGCGATGAACAATGCGGTACGTCGCTCTACAAAGTACTCACCCTCGGAAGTAGTATTTGGCAAGCGTCTTACCCTCACGCCCCCTACGCTCGCGGCGCCAAAGTCGGATTATCCCAACTTCCACCCGACAAAAGAAGAATGGGCTCTCGCCGCTCGCGTTATGGAGTTACGAGAAGGTGAGGCCCGGGACAACTTGTTTATCTCCAAGCATCAGCAGATGGTTCAAGCAAACAAACATCGCCGATTAGAGCCGGTATACAAGGTTGGAGATAAGGTCTCGCTGAACACTGCAGATTTTCGACACGAATTCAAGACGAAGACTCATAAATCCGCTAAGCTCTATCCGCGATGGGTGGGCCCGTTCACTATTGTGGCAGCCTTCCCGGAGCAATCTCTTTATGATATAAGTATCCCGCTGACGTCTTCTCAGCAAACCACCCGCCGACATGCCTCCAAACTCAAGCCGTATCACGAATCCGATATTTATCATCAGGACATCCTGCCGCGCGTTATGGATCGCCCTCCTGCCCCGGCCCCACCTCATATAATTCAAGTCCTTGAAGAAAAGACCCTCAAGCCCCGCCCACCGCATCCCCCCGTCGAGAAGGTTCGAGTACGACTTGCCGGGGAAGGGGTTAAAGGAAAGTGGGTTAGCAAAGACGAAGCTGAAAATTATACAGGATGGCGGGCAGCATGGGAGGAGTTTATGGGTGACGATGAACTGTTGTTGGACATGTTGATGGTGGAAATGTGGGATGACTTGGTGGTTCTGGAAGATGATGATGCCCAATGGGTGATTTATCGGACGACGTCGCCGAGTGAGCTGTATTATCTCAACATCCCATCTCCCTACTTCGAATTTTTTTCTCGATCCCTGTATATTTGACTGATCACACTCACAGGATATCGACTCTCTTTCTCATCAAGCACTCGCCAACGGCATAAGGTTTTCCCACTGGGTTTTCCCTGCTACTTGTTCTATTTTCGACATAGGCATGTGCGAATTATCTCGGTCATTTCTGTTCACACCAGCGGGGTGGATGGATTCACCGGCACAAATGAACTTAGGCCATTGCCAGCTACCGCTCTACATAGGTACCCCAGTCGGATAGCGCTTTGCCGTGGTTTCATTTCGTTTTTTTCCTTCTTCATTTCGATTTTTTTCTCTTTTTTGTTCGAAGTCAGGTTTGTTTTTTTTTTCTCTTCTTTCCGTTTTTCCTGTTTCTCTGTTCCCGTCTGTTTCGTGTTGTGTCCTGCTATTACTACCCCCAGGTCTTGTACCAGATGGGGGAGGGTGTAAGCAGTGGACTGCTTTCCACGACTTGGTCGTTTCGAGTCGCGTTTCGGCGATCGCCGCCTCTCGCGACTTAACCATTTCCATCCGCGTTTCGGTGTCCCGATCTCTCCTGTCCCGATCTCTCCTGTCCCGATCTCTCCTGTCCCGATCTCTCCTGTCCCGATCTCTCCTGTCCCGATCTCTCCTGTCCCGATCTCTCCTGTCCCGATCTCCTGTCCCGATCCGTCCCGTCCCCGCGTCATGCCACCTTCGGCCTTTCGGTGTTTGACTTGTGTGTTTCGTTGTGCGGCTGTCCAGGGCAGAGAAAGCAGGCGCGTGGAAAGATGCTGGATCTTCATCCATTCTTCTTCTCTACCTTTGCCTTCTTCTCTGTCCCTGTGCGTATCGTTCTCTCGTTCTGTGTCCTTCATGACTGATTCCTGGCCAGCGTCCCCTTCGTCTTCTTTGGTTCTTTGAGCATAGATATTGACGGACTCTGTCCAGGTGAGCTTTGCCCTTATCTCGTCTTTTCCATTCTTCTTCTCTACCTTTGCCTTCTTCTCTGTCCCTCGTCCCCTTCGTCTTCTTTGGTTCTTTGAGCATAGATATTGACGGACTCTGTCCAGTTTTACATGCACATTGGGGTTTTGTTCGCTTCTCGTCGCCCTCGCACCCAAACTCCAATCTATCGCCTAGTGTAGCACGCCAAGATTGGCCCCTGCTTTCAGAACTCGAGGTACGCAAACGACCAGCGTCGACGTGTTTGCTGATCTCTTCTTTGAACGCATCCCTCCATGCCAGGGGAACTCGGAAATACGGCCGAGCCACTGGCTTTGTGTCCGGGAGCACGTTGATGTGGTGTCGGACTTGGGAATTCTGCGAGGTTGGCTTTGGGTACTGCGACACCTCGGACAACTGAGGAGGGAGGATGTCGGCAAAGTCGGCGAGGATCTGAGCAGTGAGTGCTGTGCGTTTGGCAACAAGCTCTGAAGCCAATTCCAAGGACACTTCACTACTACGCGTATAGTCTTTTCCTGGCAGAAATCTTTCCCCATCGCCTTCTCTCAATATTTGGTCGAAACCACGAGCTCCAACGAACAAGGCATGTTGAATGTGGAAGGGTAGACCGAGGATCAAGCGATTAGATGGACCCAAGGGCATGACGACAAATGGGGAAGCGGGGTAGACGGTAGCACCAACGTGGATGTCTATGAAGACTTTCTCTGAAATTCGGGGTCCAAACGATTCATCGGCCATTTTCGTCACTACCGGCAACATCCTCGTAGTCTCTATTCCCAATTCTCTAACCAGCTCCTTGTCGATGACGTTCACCGCCGCGCCCGTGTCCATTAAAGCCTGATAGGAAAGCCCATCAGCCTGGACACGCGCATTGACAATGAGGAGAGGTACTGACCCAGAAGACTTGACACCAGGGTCGGCGTCTTCTTGTCCGCGAGCAGGAGCCTGCAGAGCAGGACCCGCCAACGAAACCAAATCAGGAGCAGGGAAAGGAGGACCGATGGCGGCGATGCGGGGTCGGGAAGGATGGGTCGGGCAGGCAGCTCGGACGTGTCCGTATTGGCGACAGCCGAAACACGCCGCTCGGCGCTGGAGAAAGGTTCGAGCTCGCACACCACCTTCACCAGGGGGCAGGCTGATGTCGGGATTGAGCCAAGCAGCTTGTTCGGCGGTGAGAGGGGCACTGCTGGGACTACCGTTGGCGATAGGGGCGGAAGGGCGCATGGGGCTGGGGGTAAAGGTTCGCACCGAGACAGCGGGTTGACTTGCCCGCATGTAACTCTGCATGGCCGCACGATCTTCGACCCATGATGCCATCTCGTCCGACGCTTGTGAGACCAACTTAGCCAACGTCACATCCTCAACACCAAGCTCCGCTTTATCCAGATACCGCCTGACCTTGTTTCCTACGGGGGCGTCGTCGCCTTGAAGGCCATAGAGAAATTGGTGCTTGACCTCCGAGTCGGTCAGGGGGTCGCGAGTGTCACGGAGCATCGTTTGGTAGTCCAGGAGTAGCTTCGCGTAAGTCTGTACTCCGCTCGGGGAGGAGTAGAGGCATTTCAAGCCACGGAAACGAATGCGGAGGTTTGACTCCCATCCACGATCAAGGACATGGGCCTTGAAGGCTTTGGCCCATCCCTCGAACGTCGACGCGTTCACGCCGTCCGTATCCACCCACAGGGACCACTTTCCCACGCCCCGAATGGACGTGTTGCACTGACTGACAGCCCATCGGTCGGCGTCGGTGGGCGTCCAGAACATAAAGCTATCGTCGAGGTGGAGACGTAGAGCTGTCAAGTGACGCTGAATGACGAAAGGGTCGGTGGAGTGGGTTGAGAGAGTCGGGCAAGACAGTTTGTCAGGTCGATAATGGGAGGCGGGGGGAGGCGACGTATGCTCTCGGGGGGAAGTAGTCTCTCGGGGCGCAACCTCGACGCGGTCGAGGCGGTCGCTGACAGCCCGCTGTCCTGCAACGAGCTGGGTCAATAAATCGCGGAGGTAGTCGTCGCGAGGTAGGTGTGCGGCAGTAGCGAAACCAGGTGGCGCAGGGGTGTCTTCGTGGTCGCGGGCGCGACTGTTGCCGCCGAGGGGGGTGACCTTGTCCGAGATGTACTCAGAAAATCCTTCAGAACTCCCCTTACTGCTCTCCGTCTCTCCCTTCTCGTTCTCCTCTTTCTTCGCCACCTCAAGCGTGGGACCGTCGGTGGAATTCTTGTCGTTGGTTGGGTCCCCCTCAGCGGGCTTCCCGGTCGTGTCGTCTGTAGGGTCCCCGTTACGGGCTTCCCGTTGTCGGGGAGGTCGGCCAGATCGGCTAACTTCGGGGGTTCGAGTTGAGGCAATGCCCTGCCCATATAGTCACGAATGCGTCGACCATCAGCGTCGTGCGTATGAGACGACATGTTGTGTCTGGGTGTCTGGGTGTCGGGGTGTCTGGGGTGTCGGGGTGTCTGGGGTGTCTGGGTGTCTGGGGGTTGGTAGAGGTTCGAAAAAAAGTGAAAGCAGGGGCCAGTCTTGGCGTGCTACACTAGGCGATAGATTGGAGTTTGGGTGCGAGGGCGACGAGAAGCGAACAAAACCCAATGTGCATGTAAAACTGGACAGAGTCCGTCAATATCTATGCTCAAAGAACCAAAGAAGACGAAGGGGACGAGGGACAGAGAAGAAGGCAAAGGTGGAGAAGAAGAATGGAAAAGACGAGATAAGGGCAAAGCTCACCTGGACAGAGTCCGTCAATATCTATGCTCAAAGAACCAAAGAAGACGAAGGGGACGCTGGCCAGGAATCAGTCATGAAGGACACAGAACGAGAGAACGATACGCACAGGGACAGAGAAGAAGGCAAAGGTGGAGAAGAAGAATGGATGAAGATCCAGCATCTTTCCACGCGCCTGCTTTCTCTGCCCTGGACAGCCGCACAACGAAACACACAAGTCAAACACCGAAAGGCCGAAGGTGGCATGACGCGGGGACGGGACGGATCGGGACAGGAGAGATCGGGACAGGAGAGATCGGGACAGGAGAGATCGGGACACCGAGACGCGGATGGAAATGGTTAAGTCGCGAGAGGCGGCGATCGCCGAAACGCGACTCGAAATGGCTAAGTCGTTGAAAGCAGGGGCCAGTCTTGGCGTGCTACACTAGGCGATAGATTGGAGTTTGGGTGCGAGGGCGACGAGAAGCGAACAAAACCCCAATGTGCATGTAAAACTGGACAGAGTCCGTCAATATCTATGCTCAAAGAACCAAAGAAGACGAAGGGGACGAGGGACAGAGAAGAAGGCAAAGGTGGAGAAGAAGAATGGAAAAGACGAGATAAGGGCAAAGCTCACCTGGACAGAGTCCGTCAATATCTATGCTCAAAGAACCAAAGAAGACGAAGGGGACGCTGGCCAGGAATCAGTCATGAAGGACACAGAACGAGAGAACGATACGCACAGGGACAGAGAAGAAGGCAAAGGTGGAGAAGAAGAATGGATGAAGATCCAGCATCTTTCCACGCGCCTGCTTTCTCTGCCCTGGACAGCCGCACAACGAAACACACAAGTCAAACACCGAAAGGCCGAAGGTGGCATGACGCGGGGACGGGACGGATCGGGACAGGAGAGATCGGGACAGGAGAGATCGGGACAGGAGAGATCGGGACAGGAGAGATCGGGACAGGAGAGATCGGGACAGGAGAGATCGGGACAGGAGAGATCGGGACAGGAGAGATCGGGACACCGAAACGCGGAATGGAAATGGTTAAGTCGCGAGAGGCGGCGATCGCCGAAACGCGACTCGAAACGACCAAGTCGTGGAAAGCAGTCCACTGCTTACAGTCGTGAGAAGCAGCCCACTGCTTACACCCTCCCCCACCTGGTGCAAGACCCGGGGGGAGTAGTAGCAGCGAAAAGGGGAAACAGACGGGAACAGGGAACCAGGGAGAAAGGAAAAGGAGAGATAAAAAACAAACCTGAACTCGAACAAAAGGAGAAAAAAATCGAAATGAAAAAGGAGAGAGACGAAAAGAAAAACCACGGCAAAGCGCTATCCGACTGGGGTACCTATGTAGAGCGGTAGCTGGCAATGGCCTAAGTTCATTTGTGACGGTGAATCCATCCACCCCGCTGGTGTGAACAGAAATGACCGAGATAATTCGCACATGCCTATGTCGAGAATAGAACAAGTAACAGGGAAAACCCAGTGGGAAAACCTTATGCCGTTGGCGAGTACTTGATGAGAAAGAGAGTCGATATCCTGTGAGGTGTGATCAGTCAAATATACAGTGGTCCAGAAAAAAAATTCGAAGTAGGGAGATGGGATGTTGAAATAATACAGCTCACTCGGTGACGTCGTCCAATAACTCAAATCCGTCTGCTATAGTCACCATTAGCGCATCCAGATGTAACTCATCTTCTCCCATAAATTCCTCCCAAGCCTCCCTCCAACCCGTGTACGTCTCGGCCTCGTCAAAACTAATCCATTTCGCCTTCACCCCACCTCCAGCAAGGCGAATCTTCACTTGTCGAACCGGGGGGTGAGGGGGACGAGGCCGATGGGTTTTCTCATCAAGTACTTGGATGACACGAGGAGGTTCTGAGGCTGGAGGGCGTTCCAATATGCGAGGAGCCGAATCTTGGTGATACGCGTCGGATTCTTTGTAAGGCTTGAGTTTTGACGCATGTCGTCGAGCAGTTTCCTGAGGTGTAGTCAGCGGTATATCTAGTTCGTAGAGAGACTGCTCAGGGAAGGCCTTGACTACTGTAAAGGGTCCCTCCCATCTTGGCATTAACTTCGCGGATCGATGAGTCGTTGTCTTGTATTGATGGCGAAAATCGGCTGTGTCGATTGATACTTTATCACCCACAGCATAGGTGGGCTCTGGACGTCGGTGTCGGTTGGCTTGAACAGCCTGCTGATATTTGGAAATAAGCAGCCTGTCTTTTGCCTCACCTTCTTCCAAATCCATCCGGCGCGCGGCCATTTCCCATTCTTCTTTTGTTGGCTGGAAAGCGTCGGCAGCAGGGAAGTTGTCGTGGGCCAGGATGGGCGGGGCAAGGGTGGGACGTTTGCCAAAAACTAATTCAGAGGGGGCAAAGTTAGTGGAACGACGTACAGTATTGTTCATCGCGAAAGCAACTCGTTGGAGATGATCGCTCCAATTCCTGCCTTGGTCGTCCGTCCATGCCCGTAGCGCCTGCGTAACTGTCTTGTTAGAACGTTCTGATATACCGTCGGTCTGGGGGTGATAGGCTGTGGACATCTTCAGCTTGGTACCTAACAACTCGTTCAAACGCTTCCACACCCCAGCCGTGAATAACTTGTCACGATCTGAGATGATGGATGTGGGAAGGCCAAACTTGGACACCCAGTTGTCGTAATAGAGTTGTGTAAACGCAGACGAGGTGAGGGTGGTGACAGTGGGGATCAAAACAACCCAGCCGGTGAGTCGGTCGGTGATAACAATCAAATAGTTGAAGCCGCGCGATTCTGGAAGAGGGCCAACGAAGTCGATGCCAATGGCGGCAAACTTGGTGACTGGTATCGACAGAGGGTGTAATAGGCCGGGCGTTTTCTGTGTAGTCGATTTGGAAATTTGACAGGCAGGACATGTGCCGACAAATTCCCTAGCATCAGCGTCCATTCCTTTCCAAAAGTACTTACGCCGTAAGAGTTCTAGAGTCTTGTCGACTCCGAAATGGCCCATCGCCGAATGACACTCCTCCAAACAGGTCTCCTTCAACGTCTCGGCCTCTGGAACACACAGACGATCCCCTAACATCCAGACGTCCACCTTCTCTCCTTGTCCCTGCACTTCCACGCGCTTGACACCCGGGGGGCAAACACCGTCTTCTGACCACATCCCCATGATGTCGTCCCCTGCATAACCCTCGCTAACGTTGTCTAGAAACGCCTCGTTGGTACCAATAGTCAAGACTGACTTGATGTCAAGAAGCGAGATGGAGGCGAGGGGTGGGTGGGGGATGCGAGACAAGGCGTCGGCGACGTCGTTGGTGACGCCTGGGATGTAAAAGATCTTCAAATTGTAGTCGTTGAGAACCTCGGACCATCGCTTCTGGCGATCAGACAGCGAGGGCTGTGTAAAAAAATGCCGGAGGGTGGCGTGGTCGGTCATGACGTTGACGGGGATGCCCAAAAGGAGTGGGCGCCATTCTTTGAGGGCTTCGACGATGGCGAGCATCTCCTTGTCGTGTACTGGGTAGCGTGTCTCGGCGGGGATGAGAGAGCGAGAGAAGTAGGCGATGGGAGCGACGGCGTCGGGAAGATTTCCCGCACCAAGCCATGCGCCAATGCCTGTGTTGCTAGCGTCTGTATAAAGATAAACCTGTTGCTCACCACGCTTCACGGCATCGTAGTCGAGGGGGACGAGCCCCGTGATCTGGGCAAGAAGGCTCTTGCACTCCTCAAACGCCTGGTCCGCCGCCGTCGACCAATCCCAGCTCCAACACAATCCCTCCGCGTCGACCTTCTCTCCCTTTTCTTTCTTCTTCATGTAGGCGGTATACGCCTTCTCGGCAGTCTTGTTGGGTGGGATGAGGGCGGTGAGGACAGATAGAGGGGCGGCGAGATGTGGGATGAATTTTCTGACGTAGTTGAGAAGGCCGATGAAAGAGCGAAGCTGTTTGACGGTGGTGGGGGCAGGCCACTGCATGAGGGTTTCAATCTTCTTGGGGTCGGGGCCGATGTGGTTCTCTGAGATAACGTGGCCAAGGAAAGGGGCTTCATCGAGGAAAAATTTGGACTTGGACGGGGAACAGACGAAACCAGCTTTCTGCAACGCGGAAAGCACTTGGCGGACGCGAGTTTCGAGTGACGTGTCATTATCCGCCCATATGATGATGTCGTCGACGTATGCTTCGCAGCACTCGCTGAGTAGACCACGCAGAGCCTCGTTCAGCCGTCGTTGTTGAGTAGCAGGCGAATTGCATGCACCCTGTGGCATGACGACCCATTCGTACAGGCCCCACGGGGTGGCGATCGCCGTCTTTTCGATATCGGGCTCGTTCATCAGAGTCTGGAAAAACGCGTCCGTCAAATCCAGTTTCGCGAACACCTTTCCACGCGCTGCTCTCTGCAAGATGTCCTCCACCGACGGCACTGGCGTGCTATCCTTCACCGTGACTGCATTCAGCCCCCGGTAATCGCACAAAAATCGAAACTTCCCATTTTCTTTCTGAATCAAGAACGCCGGGGCAGCCCATGGCGAGCTGGAGGTACGCAGACGTCCGGCATCCACATGCTTATCTATCTCAGCTTTGAAGGCACTGCGGAACGCGAGAGGGAGACGATAATAGGGGCGAGCCACTGGCTTTGTTTCGGGGAGGACATTGATATGGTGGCGGACTTGGGACACAGAAGGGGCGGGCTGGGGGTAGTGGGCGACGTCGGTCAACTGGGGAGGGAGGATGTCGGCAAAATCTTGGAGCAGTTTGGCGGTGAGTTCTTTGCGCTTCGTGACCATCTCTGACGCCAGCTCCAGTGACACTCCGCTGATACGCGTCGCGCCCGATCCCAACACCACCCCTCCATCTCCCACTCCTCGCCTCGTCGCCACACCTTCTCGTAGCATCACTTCCAACCCAGACGCTCCGGCTAGCAGCCGATGTTGTAGATGGAAGGGGAGACCAAGAATCATGCGGTTGGCTGGGCCAAGGGGCATGACCACGAAGGGCGAGTCGCGATAGCTGAGACTGCCGACATGCACATCCATGAAAATTTTCTGAGTGATCTGGGGACCAAGGGATTCATCTGCCATACATGTCGCTATCGGTACCATCTTCCTCGTCGCCAACCCAAGCTCTTCCACCAACTTCTCGTCAATAACGTTTACGGCCGCGCCAGAGTCAACTAGAGACTGGTATGATGGACCATCAGCGTCGAGGCGGGCGTTGACAAGAAGAAGTGGGACTGACTCTTGGAGGGGGGCCAGGGGAGAGGGGGAGGAAGGGGCAGAAGACTGCGGGAACCCGGGCGACAAGGACGCGACTTGGGGGAGGGAGGCGGGGCAGCTCTGGACCATATGCCCGTGCTGGCGGCAGCCAAAGCACAGACCTCGTTGGATCAGGAAGCTTCGTGCTCGAGTGCCCTCGGGGCCAGTGGGGAGACGGGTGGTCGGGTCAGTCCATACTCGGACGTCGGTATCGGTGGGTTGGCGGGGGCTCGAACTGGTCATAATGGCATTGACCGACCTGTAGGCCGGTCGAGGAGGAGTACGGGGAGCCAAGGGGGGGGCCGGTCGGAACGGGGGGCGAAGATTTGCTTGGACCTCGCGGATGATCGCTTCGTTCTGGACATGTGTCTTTTCGACGGACTTCTGGATGATATACAGGAGGTCGGGGAGGGGAATTTCGACGAGGAGGCGGCCTTGGCTGTCGAGGATGTCCTCGATGTGGACCACAAGGAGGTTGCTCAACCCTGCCAGCAGGGCGCGTTTCACTTCAAGGTCGGTGAGTGGGTCCGTCGAGTCCTTGAGCAGGTGTCGGTGGTCGAGGACCAACGCGGAGAAGGCGTCGAAAGCACGAGGGTTGGTCCCCTCCATTCGCTTGTGCGAAAGCGACAGCCGAACCTGACAAACCCAGTCACGGTCCAGAATCTTCTCTTTCCAGGCCTCGCTCCATTCCGCAAACGTTCGATACTGGCTCCCCTCTTCGCGCGCCCACGATACCCATTGACCAACGCTCGAGATCGAGGAGTTGCACTGGGCGATGAGCCAGTGGCTGAAGAATTCCGGGTCGATGCTTGGGCGAGCGTTCGCAATATAGGCCTCGAGCGCGTAAACATGGCGGATGACCACGAAAGGGTCCTTGGTAAAACGCGTCAACGTCGGGCAGACAATCTTGTCGGGACGTTTAAACAGGCGTGGTTGCTCTGGGGTGTGGCCAGAGGACGCATAGGAAGAAGCCGGGGCATGGGTATGGGCAGGGGAGGGGGGGCTTTTCTCACGGGCGAGGAGGTCGACAATCTGCTGCTGCATGTTCGCCATCATGGCTAGGATCGCCGTCATGTCGTTGTTTGGGGCAGCGCCTGCCCAGGGGGTGTCTTGGCGCATGCGAGGGCGGGGCTCACTGTGGACGGACTCTTCGTGGGAGCCTCCGGTAGACATAGTCGCGCCATCTCCGCTCTCCTCCTCCTCTATCTCGGACTTCGTCTCGTGCATCTCATCGCCTCTCTCTTCTTGTCGCTTCTCTTCGTTCTTCTCGTTCGGAACTTCGGGGGCCAGGGGCAAGACATCGGGGGCCACACCTCCGGCGGGAGGGGCCGTGTGCTGGGGCAAGACTTCGGGGGCCACACCTCCGGCGGGAGGGGCCGTGTTGTTATCGGGCATCGTATCGGGGGGTCGAAGGAGAGTCTTTTCGGGGCTATTCGCCGTTCGGTATCGTATCGTCGAAGGGGGGTATCGTATCGTCGAAGGGGGGTAAGGGTTTGAAAAAAAGTGTAAGGACCGGGCGTCGGTCCTTCACTGTATCGGTCGAGTCGGTCGATGTATTCGCGTCGAGAAGCAAACGAGACCCCTTGTGCATAAACTCTGGACAATGTCCGTCAATATCTAGACTCAAGAGACCAATGAAGACGAAGCGGACAAGGGACAGAGAAGAAGGCAAAGGTGGAGAAGAAGAATGGATTGAAGAAAGACGAAAGAAGGGCAAGGCTCACTTGGACAATGTCCGTCAATATCTAGACTCAAGAGACCAATGAAGACGAAGCGGACACTGGCCAGGAATCAGTCATGGAAAGACACAGAAGGAGAGAGCGATACGCACAGGGACAGAGAAGAAGGCAAAGGTGGAGAAGAAGAATGGATGAAGATCCAGCATCTTTCCACGCGCCTGTTTTCTCTGCCCTGCAGCCGCACAACGAAACACACAAGTCAAACACCGAAAGGCCGAAGGTGGCATGACGCGGGGACGGAACGGATCGGGACAGGAGAGATCGGGACAGGAGAGATCGGGACAGGAGAGATCGGGACAGGAGAGATCGGGACAGGAGAGATCGGGACAGGAGAGATCGGGACAGGAGAGATCGGGACAGGAGAGATCGGGACAGGAGAGATCGGGACAGGAGAGATCGGGACAGGAGAGATCGGGACAGGTAACCGAAACGCGGATGGAAATGGTTAAGTCGCGAGAGGCGGCGATCGCCGAAACGCGACTCGAAACGACCAAGTCGTGGAAAGCAGTCCACTGCTTACAGTTATTCGGTGTTTGACTTGTGTGTTTCGTTGTGCGGCTGTCCAGGGCAGGGAAAGCAGGCGCGTGGAAAGATGCTGGATCTTCATCCATTCTTCTTCTCCATCTTTGCCTTCTTCTCTGTCCCTGTGCGTATCGTTCTCTCTTTCTGTGTCTTTCATGACTGATTCCTGGCCAGCGTCCTGTAAGCAGTGGGCTGCTTCCCACGACTTGGTCGTTTCGAGTCGCGTTTCGGCGATCGCCGCCTCTCGCGACTTAACCATTTCCATCCGCGTTTCGGTTACCTGTCCCGATCTCTCCTGTCCCGATCTCTCCTGTCCCGATCTCTCCTGTCCCGATCTCTCCTGTCCCAATCTCTCCTGTCCCAATCTCTCCTGTCCCGATCCGTTCCGTCCCCGCGTCATGCCACCTTCGGCCTTTCGGTGTTTGACTTGTGTGTTTCGTTGTGCGGCTGCAGGGCAGAGAAAACAGGCGCGTGGAAAGATGCTGGATCTTCGTCCATTCTTCTTTCCACCTTTGCCTTCCTCTCTGTCCCTGTGCGTATCATTCTCTCCTTCTGGTCCTCTCGAGGTTTTCTCCTCTTTGACCATCGCACCTACGTCCCCAACAACCAAGACGCGCGCTTGAAGATTCTTCGGGCTCGTCATGATTCTCCTCTGGCAGGACATCCCGGCATCACAAAAACGCTCGAACTCATCTCCAGAGACTACCAGTCCATTCGGGAGTTTTCAGTTGAGTGGAGTGCCATACAAAAAAAACTCCACTGGTTGAGCGGGGCGAGCCGCGCTCAACTGATTGTAGTCGACGTCATTCGACTATTTCGGGGGTCATTCGGGACGCCATTGTAGCGCGCGACCGCTCCACTGGTTGAGTGGCTCCTGGTTATGAGCCGCTAAACTGATCTGGACGAGTTTAATGCATGCAACTTGTTCGCGTCTCTCGTCTTTGCATACTTGTCCCTTTACATCCATCCACTCTTTTGCCCCCAGACTTCGCCCATGACTTCCCCCGCTCCCCGAGACCCTTCCCCCGCCCCCGCGACTCCCCTCGAGCGACATCAGCCTGACCAGCAGGACGAGGGGCAAGTTGCTCCTCAAGAAGGTGACAATGAGTCCAACAACAACGAGTCCGACAATGAGTCCAACAACAACGAGTCCGACAATGAGTCCAACAACAACGAGTCCGACAACGAGTCCAACGAGCCTGACAAGAAAGACAAGAAGAAGAAGAAGACGAAGAAGGCTCCATATGATGATAAGGAGTTCTGCGACATCATGCTGGAAATCAAGCAGTGAGTGAATTGTTTTGCAATCAGAAGAGCATGCGATTGATCATATGCATTAGAGAGGTTGAACAGAAGACATTCCGTCCTACCGATGTCCCCGACAAAGTGTTCCACGAGCAGAAGAAGGCGAAGGGAAAGAAGAAGATGATGACCGGCGATGAATTTGGACTCAACAAGTTACTCTTTGAGGAGGTTGCGAGGAGGTTAGCGAACCGGTATCCCCAAATGGAGAAGACGGAGAAGGACCTGAGTGAGACCCTGAAATCCCGCTGGCACTACTTGAGAAACAATTGGTACCTGCCAATCAACAGGAGTCTGGGGTCCGGGAGGGAGTTCATCGATGGTAGACTGGTGATGGACGACGAAGAGTGGGACAGGAAGATTCGCGTAAGCACTTGCGCTTCTTGCTGTTCCCAGCTGACTCTGAACAGGACGAGCCAACAGTTTACAAGAAGCTCAGAAGATCCCCCTTCCCCGCCTACGACACCATCCATGCAATTCTACAGGGGAAGATCGCCACCGGCACGAACATCGGTCCCGGTCCCAAGCGTCATCCCTCCCCCCCCCACCGTCCCCGCTTGTCTGCCTCCCCATCAGTATCTCCACCTCCTTCTCCTGAGGAGGGACCGTCAGCGCGTCGTCATGCAAAAGACCACTTCATGGAGTCTGCAGCAGCGAAGAACAGGAAGAAGCGAGATACTCGCCGTCGAGATGCTGGAGACAGTAGTGACACAAACAGCGACGATGGGGAAGAGGAAGAGGAAGAGGAAGAGGGTGGTAGGAAGAAAAAGAGGAGGACGAAGAAGGGGTGGGCCGCCCACACTTCCCAGGACGAGGCTGTCGAGACGCTTGGAGAGATCACCGGCTTGCTCAAGAGTCATCTGGAAAAGTCAAGTGCGCCTGCGGTCGATGAGGCTGATATGCTGAACGCGATTGCCAAGTGGCTGGAAGAGAGGCGCGACATTCCGGAATCGGTGCAGGCAAAAATCATCGATAAGTGTTTGATTGACGCAGAGTCTAGGAAGCAGGTCTATGAGTATCTTGTCAAAGGTAAAGCGGCGGGCTTGCTCAAGGACAGGCTTTTTGCTCAGATGCTGGGTTGGTAGATGATGAGACTCGAAGAAGATTACGATGCAAACTTATACTTTCTCTTCTGACTCAACCCTATCCATCTCATTGGCGCATAGCATCAGCACAGCTTATACATAATTCAACAGTCTATTACTCGTTGACATCTTCGTCCTCGGAGAAAGGCCCTTGAAGGTCAGCACGACGGTTTCGGCTTCCTCGAGGCCTTCCCCTTCCCCGAGGCGCCGACTTCTGATGCCAGTCCCAAAGCCTTGCAGTGTACTGCTCTCGCCTCTTCTTCATATCTTCTGGCCAATGCAGCGGGTCATCGCCATCCTCAGGTTCTTGCGCATCGTTCTCAGATTCCGGCTCGTTGTCTTTGCGCCTAGCCAGCCTCTCCATCTCTAGAGTCTTTGCCAGCTCAGCCCTGTCGATGTCATCGGTCCCATTCCGGAGCGCGTTGATCATGTTATGGAGGACCATACATGCAACCACAACTCGCCAGTGCTTTGTGTACTTCTGGCGAAGGGGGCCATCGCGGAGGATGTGGAACCGGCTTTTGAGTACACCGAAGGATCGCTCAATACAGTTTCGAAGGGAAGCGTGGCAACGATTGTACTCCTCTTCCGGAGTCTTAGACCTATGTTGTAGGTCAGTCCAGCATACTTCCAGAGCTAGAAGACGGTACAAGAGGACATCGGAAGACTCACACAGCACGATAGTCCCAAGAGTGATACTTTACAGAACGGTGTGGGGTCAAGATGTCCTTCGCTAACCCATAGCCAGCATCTCCGAGGAAGTAAGTGTTGGGAGGCAAGTTCAACATCCCAAGGGACCTAGCCGAGGCAAGAACCCTTGAGTCATGGGCAGAACCTTCCCAGCCGGCAAGGACTGCGATGAAGTTGAGATCAAAATCACACGCCGCCATGACATTCATGGTCGGCGCGCTCTTCCTGCCTGAGACGTAGACATCTCTGACGGATTTGGGAACTTGTACATATATGTGAGTACCGTCGATAGCACCTATGGCACCTTGGAAGGCTTGCATGGGTTTGTAGTCGTAGAGGAGGGGATGAAGTGGGCTGTCGGCAGTGGGAAGTCGAATCCATTCGTCAACGATAGAGTCGTCAGAGAGCGCATCTACTACCGTCCAGAAAGAACTATGCCATAGGTCAGCATGGGTAAACGGTTTGTTATGATACAACAGTACAGCCTGTAAGAGAGTAACAGATGCACTTACCCCCAAACAGTATCATCTGCCCGCTGAGCTAAATCCTCTGCTGCCTCGCTGAAAGATGACCCTTTTCGCAGTACCCACAAAGCCATGGCTAGTCGGGCTTCTGCTGTCACTCCTTCCGTCTCCATCTCAACCCCTATGTCGACCAGATAGTCCCTGATGACAAGAAACTCTCTTGCATCAATGCCCAAAGACTGGCGGATGCCATGTCTTCTGAAGCTCAGCCACTCGTTGATTTGGCGCTCGACATTCCAGTAGCCATCGTGGATTCTTCTCCGCTCCGGTTTGCGAAGGACACGGAAGCAGACAACCCACACAGCCAGATAGACGAGGACGAGGATGATGGTGTTGTCGAGATTGTTGGCAGAGAGGTTGTTGTTGGTGGTCGTGGGCATATCTGGGAGACGTGGCGGGGTGTATGTAAGAGTGAGAGAGATCGCGGGGTGCTGGGCTGGATGATAGAATGATTTCAAGCACGTATAATGCATTAAAGGCAGATATGTATAGATGCAAAAGCGCTCCACTATAACGGCTCGCATTCGGGACCAGCCGTTTTAGCGATTTCGGGGGCCCCGAGTGGAGTGACGGAAATTGATTTTTTTGCCGCTCAACCGGCCGCGCAAAATCCGCTCAACTGGTCCCGCTCAACTGAGAACTCCCGAATGGACTGTACATCTGGATCGGGATGCGTCGAGACGTTGAGCTGTATGTTGCGGGCTGTGACATCTGTCAGCGGACAAAACTTTCCCACACACGTTCCCATCCCCACCTTCGCCCCCTTGAAGTCCCCAAGATGCCTTGGCGTCACCTCTCCATGGACTTCATCGAACCTCTTCCCCCTTCCAACTCCTACAACTCCATCCTCGTCATTGTCGACTGACTTACCAAATGGTCGATCTTCATCCCAACCACCACTCGTCTATCCGCTCCTGGTCTTGCCACCCTCTTCATCTCCCACGTCCTCTCGCAGCATGGTCTCCCTGACAGTATCGTCTCTGACCGGGGATCTAAGTTTGTGTCAAAATTTTGGCGTCACTTGACGACTCAACTCGGGATCAAACTGAACCTCTCCACTGCGTATCACCCACAGACGGATGGGCAGACCGAGCGCGTGAACCAGACTGTCGAACAATACTTGCGAGTGTTCACCAGTTACAACCAAGATGACTGGGATACTCTTCTTCCGCAAGCATCGTTCCACTACAACAACTCTCTTCACTCCACCATCCGTTTCACCCCCTTTTTCGCCAACTTCGGCTATCACCCGCGTTGGGCCGATGAACTCCGAAACGCAGACGTCACCGTTCCCGATGCCGTCCGCGTCGCCTCCTCTCTTCTTGAGATCCATTCTCAGTGTTCGGCGAATATAGCTCTTGCCAACAAACGCTATGCTGCCGCCTACAACAAAAAGCATTCCGCTGGTCCCGTCCTCGAAGTGGGTGACCTTGTGTTACTTTCCATGGAGAACATGAAGACTATGCGCCCCTCCAACAAGCTAGACTACCGCAACGCTGGACCTTTCAAGGTTCTCACAAAGACCTCTAGTCACGCGTACCAGCTCGACATTCCACCCGACTGGCACCGCTTTGACATCTTCCCCGTCTCCCTTCTCCGTCCCTACCACCCTCCCCTTTTCCCCAATCAACCCAATCATCCCTCTCCTCCCCCTCCTCTCGATAACGACGACACTGTTCCGGTCTACCGGATCAACTACTTCCTCGCATCGCGAAACAACTCCGAAACCGGTCGGCTAGAATATCTAGTCCAATGGCAAGGTCTTGAGGGTACCGCTGAGCAATGCTCGTGGCAGTCTCCTCAGGATCTGACCGATGACCCTCTCTTCTCTCAAGCGGTGGATCAGTTCCATCGTAGTCGCCCCAATCAACCCTCTTCCGATATACCTCCTCCTCGCCCTCGCTTTCACAAAGCCAAACCAAAACCCACTCCCACTCCCACTTCCACTGCCGATTTTTCACCGGCAAATCTATCCACCCCTCCCACATCTTCATCATCTCCTCCCAATCCTATCGCTACACCCAATCCTACCACTTCTACCCCAACCACCAACCCCAAACTACCCTTCCGTCCCAAGCAGCCCTCCAACTGGAAAGGCTGGAAACTTGAGCTCGACGCACCCAAAGAAAACCTCCCTACTCCTCACGACGGCCCCACATCTCGCTCTGGCCGTCCTCTTCACCGCAAAGTCCCTCGAGACTAAGCGCGCCTTCCACTCATTACCACCACTTTATACCCCCTACCACAATCATCTTCACTCTTCTCCCTCACCATACTCCCTCTCTATCATCATCATCACCCCTCATTCCTCCTGTACTCTCGCCCTCCTCCCTCCCTTATCCTCACCGCCCCCATACCGCACCACTGCGCTCTTTGCGCCTACACATTCCTTTATCACCACCTCTCGCGCCTTGGCGCGCAATGTCACTCTTTCCCGCGCCCTTGTGCGCAGACGGACTTAGCACTTAGCTGGAGAATACAGAAGGAAGATTGGAAAGTTGGATCAGTAGGATTTAGAAGGCGAACGGAAAAGGATACTAGGATATATTACTTGGTGAGCGCCAACACAGCCTGTAAATGACCATCACACAGCCCTCTCCCCCTCCGACCTTCACGTCCTAGACCACCTGGCATCCACCTCACCCCACCTCGTTCTCTCTCTCAAAGATCTCCTCTCCGCTCTCTCCATCCTTTCCGTGCTCTCTACCGTTGACTCGACCCCCACCATTCATAACAAAAGCTCGCAGGGACGCTCGCATTGCGGGTTGAGCAGACTGTCACGTGGCTATCGCCACACGACCACATACATCCACACTTCACCACCCTCGGCCGTCTAGCCCCGCGTCCGAGCATACCAACACCACCTAGAGTTACGGCAACAAACGGACGGAACCGGAGAGATGCCGACAAAGAGAGATCAAGAGAGTCCAGAACATTCCATGCTGCCGACAAAGAGAGATCAAGAGAGTCCAGAACATTCCATGCCACCGGGTCGAAAGATGTAGAAGGTTCGCGAGTAAGGGATCTATGGGAAGATGCGTCCGCAGAGCTTGAGGTGCAAGGGATATAAGCAGTAGACTCCATAGCCCGTAGAGTCCTCGTCGATCCACTATTGTTGTCTTTCTCTAGTACTCTCTCTCTCTCTCTCGCTCAACACATACAAACGCTATCTTCCTTCGGCATTGGTCTGGCCACTCACTTCGAGTTCTCAGACCATTTCGTCTCTACACCTCGGCGACCTCTGAAGGCATAGCCTAAGGAAGGTAGCCCCCTGACAGTGCACCAGATGGGCGACAGAGATGTCTCCATCACCCCCTCTATGGCTTGCCGTCTGTCTTCGCGCTCCGACATCGACCAATCCGTTGGAATGGAGGATGAGGACGGCAAGAATGACAACGTCTTCGTCGTCAGGGGGACAAGGGACACTTCTCGGTCTACCGATCTTACCAGCAACCACGGGGTTGCTGACGAGCCGACTTCTGGAGCGAGGGGCGCCGGCTCTCTCTCGAATGCATCAAGGGCACGGGCGTCCCTCGATGCCCAAGTGTCACGCCGCCAGCCGGACCTCAACTTGGATTTGATCCTGCCGCCAACAAACACGACAAATGTTACAGATTTTCATAGTTCTCTCCATATGCGATAATTTCCTCCTTTTGTTGCCCCCTTGCCTGCCCACCTGCCCTGCCCAAAATTACCCTGCCCTGCCAACTACCGCCCCTTGTGACACCAGGACACCCCAACCTCTGGCAAGGGCAGGCGCGGCAACACCAACCTGAACGAGCAACTCCAAGGTCTTTTTAAGGACCACTCCACGGCCAATATCAAGGGGCGTAAGGAGATAGCGGAGCAGGAAGCCCAGGCGGCGCTGGCGCTTGAGCAGTACAAGGTCGCTGAGCAAGCGACTAGATTTGAGGAAGAAATGCGATTGAAGAGTGGAAGGTTGGAGGTAGAGGATGAAAGGTATGAAGTGATGTTCAAGCTGGAACAAGAGGAGCGTGAGTTGAAGAGGAAGAGGGATGCAGATGATGCCCATTGGAGGAATGTGAAGGCGCAAAGGGAGGAACTCCGGGCTCAGGATGAGATAGCTGCAAAGGAGTTTGAGCGCAAACTTATCAAGGAGTATGTGGCTGATGGCGATACAAGAGAGGAGGCAAAGAGGAAGGCAATCGAAGAGACGAGAAGGCGCTTTACATATGATTGACAAGCTGTACATATCTTTTAGAAGCATCATCCTAGAAGCGGTACCTCTGGATCCACATATGCAACGTTCTCTCCCCGCGCTTGCATGCGCTCAATTTGTGTTCGCACATCCACCCATTATCCCGCCGCTCGGCCTCGGTGAGCTGCTGGATAGCTTGTTGGTCCAGTCTGTCACTAGCTACTGCCTCCTCTCGCATGATCTCTTCCAAATCATCGGGGTCGATTATTTCCTCATCTTGAAGGTTTTCATGGTCAATGACCCAGTTGTGAAGTAGCGCAGTGACCTGAGGAATGAGTGTCAGCGACTGCTCCTTCAAAACGCCATATTTTCAACCTGCACATACCACAATCCAGACGCTCATATTGAGGACATGGTGATCAGAAGACTTCACTTGCGGTGACAGCAGCTTGATACTCTGGAAGCGCGCCTTCCAGTAGCCAATGGTGTGTTCTATGCGCACTCTAACCTTCTTGACATGGTCGTTGAAGACTTTGTGGTCTCTGGCTGCACCTGCATGCCTGTTTCGACCTCCAGCATTGTTCTTGTAGTTTGGAAGGCAGTTTGGGTTGGGTGTGAAGCCACTGTCCGCAAGGAGGTATCCGCCTTCAGAAAAGTAGTGCTGGGGTTCCTGGAACATCTAACGGGGTTGTATGAGCACTGCCACATATCAGCTTGCAAAGATTTGAGCTCACTCAAGTGTTGTGATAGACTCGCTGATCATGGCTTGACGCCAGGAAACCCTATTGTATAAGACGGATACGACACTCGTGGTCTGCAATTACAAGGACGTTGAACTCATAGGTGTCCTTCCTCCCATACCACAGGCGCTTATCCTCGCGCCCAGGGACATACTCCAATTCAATTAGAGTGCCGTCAATGAGGCCCACGCACTTCCTGAAAGGAGATCTCAGGCCAAACTCCCTGCGAATCCTCATTCTCTCTTCGGGATCAGGCCAAGAAATACAGTTCTTGCTGCCGAGAGACCTGTGGATAGCCTCCAGAGTTCTCATAGTCCATAGGAATGATGTACCAGCTGAGGCGCATCATCAGCTGTGTGTCCCCTGTTTGCACCACTATGACTCACCTTTGATCCCCAATTTCTCGGAAACCTCTCCATGGGACATGCCATTCCCTCGTCGTCCCAAGCGAACCAAGGTGGTGTACAACTGGTATGCCGAGTGCTCCTGAGGATTCCTTGAATTGTTGTGGAAAACTTTGTCGTCTCGAATGGCTTCCCAAAGACTGTGGAAGGTTTTCTTGGACATCCTTGCCTAACATCCTCAGCACGACCTCTATCAGTCATCCAGAAGGCTGACTCACATTTCGCTTGAAATCCTTGTCACTCTGGTCACCAAATATGACAAACCATACATTCTCCCCTAATCTCTGGCGCCGGTTGTATGTGAGAGGGCGCGCCACCGATCGAGTCTGCTGAAGGTATTGCTGATAGTCGCTGAAAGTGTCCATAGCAAGCAGTGTCATCTCGGGGGTGAATAGGCCAAGCCAGCCTATGTGTGACTGCCAATTGGGCAGACCGGACGCCCTGAGGAGGATGATCAGCTGCAAGAAATAATCGGTGATATCTGGGTCACATGAGTCGAAGTCATCGGGAAGATCGAGCGTCTGCTGAAGCGTAGCCACAGCCAGCAGGATGTTCACGATTGTCTCAACCTCCGCTCTCCTCTGACCTATATCCGACATGTTGGTAGGGGAGTATCAAGGTTGTCGCGAGAGGATGGTGTGGGACTGTTGATAAGATGGGAGGGGAGGGAGCGTGCTGCTGAGGGGACAAGTTGCGTGGGTGGTCAAAGATACATGGTGTAAAGGGACAGGGCTAGTCGGGCAGTCAAGTCGATTAGTGTCGGGTGCGGGCACCCTCGTAGTTAGTGTCAGATATGTCGGGGTGTTGTATAGATTAGTAATGATCGTGGTCCGCCCGTCGGTCACTGGTCGGGGAGATTGAAAGGTATATAAGGACTCTGCTGGGCAGTAGATAGCTCTTCCTCATGTCACATATTCTTCGCTTAATCTTCACACACTTTCACAACTCGCCCTCCTACTCAAGTACTCGGACTCAAAGGCAACTTAACGAGCGACTAGCAGCAACCAAAAATTTTCCTCTGAGGTGCGCCGCCTTTGTTATGCCATTGGTTTGGCTGTGTGGCGAAGGTGTTGTTTGCACCCGACGCTGGAGTGAAGGAGGGAGGGAGGCTGGTCTTTTTTGGACGGGCAGTCTTTTTGCCAGTGCATTGCGCCGCATATGCAAGGGGTACGCGGAAGCTGTGTATTGCTCGGTGCTGGAGTTGACGAGTCACTGGGCCGGTGTAGGGAAGGGTTTGCAGGACGTGATTGGTACTTGTCCTGTGAGGTTCCCCTGTTGCCACCACAATGCCCTCCCTGCACCGCCATATCATTGACCTCGAACCCTCCATCAAGCATGATCTTGATCTCAGCTACAAGGTCAATCAGCTTGCCAGGTCATCTAATGGCAACAGGGGAACCTCACAGGACAAGTACCAATCACGTCCTGCAAACCCTTCCCTACACCGGCCCAGTGACTCGTCAACTCCAGCACCAAGCAATACGCAGCTTCCGCGTACCCCTTGCATATGCGGTGCGATGCACTGGCGAAAAGACTGCCCGTCCAAAAAAGACCAGCCTCCCTCCTTCACTCCAGTCCCTTCATGTCCCTTAGTTGCGCCCAGTACTCATCTATCGCCCTTGCCTCCTCCTCTGTCCTTGACTTCCTCCAGGACCTCCACGCCAGTTTTATCTTGTCACCTTTCCTGTTTTGCCCGAATCACTTGCCCCAGCGATAAGTGTATCCGACTGGTAAAAACCCGTAGGACATGCCTTCCTTTGGCCGGGCATCGGCCCTGGCGACATAGAGAAGCGGCAAGGTGGGGGGTGGTGGCGAGGGAGAGGGTGTGAATGTGGGGGAATACTGAAGAAGTGAGGGGTCGATGGTGGCGGGGGGTGTGGGTGAGAGGAGAGCCCCGGGTGTAGGTTGAAGAGGTCGAGGGAGTGGTAGGAAAAGGAGGATGGAAGAAGGCAGGATGGACCGGCTTCTGTGGGTGGTGTGGGCGATGTTGGCGGGGCAAAGATTGCCGCGAGGTCATCCCATTCAGATGGGGGGACTGGCTGGCTAGGCCAGAAGCAGTTGTCAAATGTGGGGAGGTAGGACATGGCAGTAGTGTTGTGGTGGTGGTATGTGTTGGATGTTGGTTGGTAGATGGGATGAGGGAGGGAGATGTGGGATGTGAATGTGGTATTTGTAGGCGGGAGTGTAGGAAGACAGGGAAATTCTAGGAAGGACGGCTCGGGACGAGCCTTGTTTCTGGGGGGGGGGGGGGGGGGGGGGGGGGGCGATGTAAAGGGACAGGGCTAGTCGGGCAGTCAAGTCGATTAGTGTCGGGTGTGGGCACCCTCGTAGTTAGTGTCGGATATGTCGGGGTGTCGTATAGATTAGTAATGATCGTGGTCCGCCCGTCAGTCACTGGTTGGGGAGATTGAAAGGTATATAAGGACTCTGCTGGGCAGTAGATAGCTCTTCCTCATGTCACATATTCTTAGCTTAATCTTCACACACTTTCACAACTCGCCCTCCTACTCAAGTACTCGGACTCAAAGGCAACCTAACGAGCTACTAGCAGCAACCGAAACAAGTTCTACAACACCGTAGAGGAGTCCAGCGCTACAACTTTCCTAGTTGGAGCCTAGACATCTCCACACATGGCAAGTGAAAGATGCGCGAGTAGAAACAAGGATGAGGACGCCAGCAAGGACACAAAAATGTCGTTTCAAAAAACATCATTTTGATCCCGCATCTCACAAAATTGGTTTCAAATTCAAATCGTTCGAGATAAAAATTCCCCAGCCAAAGACTCCCCTCAACGGAAGCAAATATCGTCCGAGATGAAAATCATCCGCGGCGATTTTTTGATGTTTGAAACATACCACTGTAGATCCGGGAAGATTGACATGTGTGTAAATTCACATAACATGTCTGAAAGTTGACATTCAAGGTTGTAAATCTACATACACATCTGTAAATTGACAGACATGTCTGAAGAGAATATACATAGATGTTGCTGTAGCATGCTAGCCACCTATACACCCCATAGCCTATCTTTAGTGCTCTTGCTTTGTTGATTGTTCCCTCATACAGCTGAGCAACCTACTTGCTCACACCAGGACTCCTCTCCTTATTGTCTGTATTCCTTGTTTCCAATATTTCAAACATGCTGGTGTAGTATCCAACCCGTTTCCGGCATGTCAACCAACAACATATCATCCCCTCATTCCTTCTGTGCCATAGTTGTTTAGTGTATATGATATGATCTGTCTATTGTCCCCATTATACTTTCATGTATATAGGAACGACTGGGTGCAGGTAATAGAGAGCTCAACACACACTCTTGACTTGCTCTTCCCTTACCTTCCTCTTCTTCTCTAGCCTTCACAACTCCTCTTGACCTCAGCCACCTCACATCTGTGTCATCCTACTTAACCACTTGGACTGGGCCCCTATTACACTTGGTGTTTACAGCTGTCTCCAAAGCAGGCCTGATCATGTAGCGGGTTAGGGGCAGGGTTAGGACTGTGTATAAGGGTATTGCCTGTCAGGACAGTTGCAGGTTAGTCGTAGTCAATAGGTCGATGTTGATTGTTGTAGTTAATGGTCAGGAACCCAAGGGTATATATAGAGAGCTGCTGGACAGTAGAGATAGTTTCTGTCACGGACATGACCGGACATGACCGCAGAGTTACGTCAAAGCACCGGCCATCGCCGCCGCGATGCCTCCACCGCGATGCCTCCACCGCATGCCTCCACCGCGACTTATCGTTACTCGCGCCGACACTGTTAAGCACTCAGGATATCATCTGATTGGCCTCGTGCTTCCCCTACCCACACACTACATACTCGGCACTAGCAGCGGTAGCATCGAAACTAGATGCAAGGGCTCATTCACCACAGCAATCACCTCGAGCTCACAGCATAACCTAAACTAGCTACTCGCGTCGCAGCAAGACTCTTGATCAGTCAACCTATCGCATCAAGTCTTATCAAGAGAGCTGTGAACATCCGTGACTAGACTAACGAATAGATTGAAGCTAGTAACGCTATGCTGCATAGCATCAAGGCCTAGAAGTAACGGAGACCGAGATAGGGAAAGATAACCTGATCCATATCATCGCTATGGCAAGAGAGACCCCCAAAAACACGAATGAGCTATAGAAAGAGGCCAGTGCTAGTATAGAGGCGGTGCAAGAGAAAAGGATAAGAATAGAACGGGCTGGTAAACGTTTAGCAGATTGAAAGATATATAAGTAGCTAGATATTCTCACTTCGAGCTCCTCAGCAATCTCGAATTGAGTCTAAGTCATCATTGAGTATATGAAGACTGCTTCAAGGAAGTAAATAGACTTTATTCAAAGCCAAGTACAACAGACATCAAGAACCTAGCTAGAGTAGACCATGAGTCAAGAACAACTCTAGGTTAGTAGGAAGAAGGTCTTATCGTACCACTTGGGTATCGTATCAAGGCTTCTTCAGTTGTCTCCCATAACAGATTTGGGCTGACAGAGTAACGTAACAGAAAGTATTGCAGGCCAATATACAAGGTTGTGAGTAAGGTCTTGACAGTTTCCTATGACATTTATTATAACCTCTTTTTCCTCCTCCCTTCTCTTACTCCTTTTTGCCAACTACAAAGGCAACACTACAGGCGGAAGACGCAAGCGAGACAAATACAGTGGTCTAGGCTAATCATGCTCCCGACTTCTCTAGTTGAGCTGATACCTCTCCACAAAAATTGCATTTCTTTGACACCGTCTGCTTTCATGAATTTTGCTTTGCTTGACTTTATCATCAGGAACATCATCTCAAGCCGCCTGTATTCTTTCAACAAGAGCACTCACAGTAGTGGACACTGTAGTCTAATACTGAGTGAGATTTTGACCCTCTTTCTAACTGCAATTCTTGCGTATAGAGCGGATGAAGTCAGTAGAAGAAACTGGGGGGCAATATTTCTAGACACCCCAATGAGGCATGTCAGCTACTTTGAAGGAATTCTTCTCAATCATTCTACCTTACAAATGCAGGGATGAGCTTGGGGAGCCTATAGGACATACCCAATGTTCACCAGTAAATGGTGGAGTCGCTATATGCAAATTGACAGCCACCACAAAGGTCAACAAGCTGCAGGGCCATGTTCGTTTTGTTGTCTCACAGCCCCTCATGAAGTCAACCGTAAAGCACGCGGAAACTGGATGATCAAGAGGGGTCAGTACTAACGTCAGGTGGTGATATAGTCTGTATTTTCTATGCAGTCAATTGTCACCAAGGTAAATAGAGTCTATTGGGAGATATATCTTAAGTTGGTAAAGTTCTATATGAGATGTTGTTGTAAGGTCCAGACTCCACGCAGTGGTGACGTAATGCCTGGGGGTCAAAGAGATACGGATAGACGGATGAGTCCCTAGTGGATGGACGACTAAGATGGGTCTCAATACTGAAGTAGACAAGGTATTATGAGACTAAGTGTGTATATGTATAGTTTACCACTGTACGAGTACTGAACAAGGCTTAAGACTTGTGAGGTTCTCAAGCTTGGGTCTTACGAAATATCATTGATGAGGTTCTATTCTACGGCTACCACGGCCCCTTATATACCTTTCTGGCTCATCGATGATTTCCAACACTTCCTTGTCTCTTTGCCATTTGCCACCGGCTTATGCAGCGTATGTGATATCGCTGAATCAGCCTCCCAACACCTCTTCTTTAGTTGTCCATTCAACTAGCAACTTGCCCTCTCTCATTTCTTTGTCCATCAGGCATTGTGTCACCACTGCGCGGAGTCCAACCGTTACAGGTGTATAGACCTGACAAATAGAGTGCTGACACACAGAGTTCAAGTGCTATGTTCAATTTGGTTACTGACCAGAGAGAGGTGATGTAGTTGGATGTTTGTGTTGTTTCTGTGCTGTGAAGATTTCAAGGAATGGATGTCAGTAGCAATAGTACAGCAGGTTATGCAATCATGATGAGAATTGAGCTTGAGAGATGAATCAAGCACAAAAGAACAGAATGTGGCATGTCATCAATAAGGCATATGTCATCCTATACTCCACACTTCCAGACCAAAGCACTGAAAAGGCACTGCTGAACTTGTCTTGGACTGTTGTAGCTGACAGAGAATGTCATTGTCATATGCAGGACAGGTAGCAGAGGAGTTGTGTAGGAAGGTGGAGTCCAATATGAGACCATAGCACCCAGCACTTTGTTTGATAATTCAGCTTATGACTCCTGTTGATCTCTGGTGTGAAAAGACATACCCGCCACCAAATGAGATGAAGTTTGATTCACATAGTGCAAAATACTGATTTTTGCCAGTCCATTTGTAAGGTGACACATGTCTGTTGCCATCCATTTTGAAGAGAAATCTAAAGAATGTCAGCATAAAGACAAATCAAGAACACGAGCTGCAACAGCCTATAGCAGGGTATGTGACTTACGACTCTCCACTCCCAAAATAGGATCCCTCATGTCTTACTATAGGCTCATTCATATACACACCAAACACATTATCTTCACCTTGCACAATGAGGATGTTGGCCATATTGGGATGTTTTTGGGTATTCTTTTCCACCAGCCCATACAGTGTCGATAGGGAGGCGCCATGTTGCTCCATTGAAACTGTGACCAATGAGCTTGAGACTAATTGGATGAGAGATTGACTTACATAAAAGTGACCACTCATTTATCAACCTTTGCCGTGGTGGAAGATGATGCTGAAGGCTATCAGCCATTGGCACAGATAGAACCTCATCAGTGCTATCGCGTCGCCCTTTCAAAACCACACGGCCACGATATTCTCTTGGCTTCATATCTTGCACAGAAGGATTGTGCTGAGCAGTGAACCCTGGGGCGCCTGTTGGTGCCACATAGCTGTGAGCTAGCTGTTCAGCTGAGGCGAATGGGGTCTTGTGAGTGATGTCTATTGGTACTGGAAGTGGTGGTGGAGATGTATGTGTAGGCACCTCATGGCGGCCTCCGGGGTGATACCCAGACATATCGGAGGTTGGAGAGTGAACTTGTGGAGCAAGCACAGACTTCCACCTTGAGGCAAGCTTTGTTGTTGTTGCCAAAGTATTGAAGAGCGTGGAGTGGGAGGTTTGACCTGCATGACTGTCGTTAAGGTCATAAGATGGCTCTTTGCGCACCCGGGAGCTGGTAGGTGAAGTTGAGCTCTTCCGTTGCACCTTTTGTATGGAGCCAAGCGCCGTATTACCCGAAGACTGGTGGGCAGGATGGAAGACGATTTCGTCACCGGTATCAGTGAAGATAGGAGGTGATGTGGGACTTGTCGCAACGGTGAAACTAGACAGCCGTCGAGTGCGGGCGTGAGGTACGTAGTTCGGAGAGATCTCTGTGGGCCGTGGGGGGAGGGAGATATAGGTGGCAGACGGTGAGACAGAGTGGCGATCTATTGTGTTTGTTGGCAGATGTGGAGGGTATGGAGGGATTTCTGTACTCCCAGTCGCGAGCGGGTCGAACGCCGACGGCCAGGTAGGCTGGGCTCCCGGTGATGGAGGTGGCTGCCCTCGCTGAGGTTTTGCGACGTGCTGATCGTCCTCGTACGATCCCAAGAGATCCGCCTCCCCCAAGTGATGGACTGAGTGAGGGGCGGGAGGGGCAGCCGAAGTGAAGGCGCCAAAGTCGGCGGAGGAGGAGGTCGCGTGGGATTTATGGGAGTTGCCGGGCGACGATGGGGCATGGGCAGGATGCGGGAAGGTCATGACTGGAGGGCGGGCGGGATCATGAGTCGTCAATGTCTCTGGTAAAGCAGCAAGAATGCCCGTTCTCGTCATCGACGCCACCCGACTTGCTGCAGAGGCCAGGGCGAGCGCGGCGGACGGCGCGGCGGTCTGTGCCGCCTTGCCAACAACAGCAAAAGTTGTTCGCAAGTCCATACTTTACGAGTACCTTCACTCACAGATATCATCAGCCTGCAACAAACGAACCTTTTCCCGGTCGAATCACCTGCGATACGTCCAGACTGTATCCAGCAATCTCGCTTGTTCATACACATCGCATCACCTGTCGCCACAATGGGGCCTAGAGTCAAGAGAACGAAGAAACAGCCCATATCGATAAGCTCTTCGGCCATCCGACCCTCCCCTACAGTCTCCCACAAGCTCACTCAAGCCAAAATTGCTACCTTTCACACCCTCCTCAAGAAGCGAGCAACCCTCAAGCGGCAATTAGATTCGAGTTCTTCGGCTACCGCTAGCGAGGCCGTATCGTCTTCTTTGCGAGAGGTAGAGCTCGAAATAGCGGAATTGGGAGGCTTGGATGGCTATCAGAAAGCCAGCACTCTGGGACAAGCCAAAGAGAGGGGAGGGGACAGCTCCAAAGTGCTTGTTGACTGGATCAAAAGCAGGGGGTATGGGAAAGGCGACATCAGGTCAGTGACGTACCCATCGAACGATCTCCTCATATTGACACCTCAAAGTCTATTAGAAATAGGTGCCCTTCGCCCCGACAATTATTCATTCCACAAGTGGATACATAACACGCCAATAGATCTCCACTCGCAACACCCAAATATCCTTGAGCAAGACTTTTTCGAAAGACCGCTGCCTGCGTCCGAATATGAGGCTTTTGACATCGTGAGCTGCAGTCTGGTACTGAACTTTGTTGACGAGCCTTTGAGGCGAGGTAAGCATCATCATGCATACTGACATTGCTGTGCAAGTCCGCTCACCACGACATCAGGTGAAATGTTGTATGCGATGCGCAGTCAGCTGAAGCAGAAAGACAGCTCTCTATTGTTCCTTGTCCTACCCCTGCCTTGTCTGAGGAATTCTCGCTACCTCACAATACCTGCGTTTGTGCAGCTGATGAAGGTAGTGGGCTTCGACCTGGTCCAGGAGCGCTACAAACCCGATGGCAAAGTGGGATATTGGCTTTGGCGGTGGGCAGCAAGCGTCGGCGATGCCTCCCCCTGGCGAAAGAAGGCTGTCATGCTGGATGGGCCTAAAAAGAACAATTTCGCTGTAGTATTACCCCAATAGGAACATGTCTTTTTGTGGGTTCTGAGAAGAGGGTTCAACGGGGCCACGTCTACGCTGTATATGCAGTAATGAGAGTTGCATGGGACGTCGCACTCATTTTGTGTATGCATCTCATAGACATAGTACAGGGCTGATACGCAAGGACCACTGTGTCGTACGTCGGCGCAGTAGTGGTTGTACATGTACATGATCAAGAATTTATATGAGGTCACTCGAATCAGATGACCGAGTCGCGCCGACAGAAGACGCGAGTCCGCGACGCGTTGTCGTCGTCGATGATAATTTGAGCTGTTGCCTTTCACAATCTGATTATGATGTCTCAATACTTTACTCGGGACTACAAACCTCTATCGATCCGTTGTCGGTGAAATCCAACCCAAACATACCCCATAAACCTATCGACTTCATATGCGGAAGGTCAAATCAAAATCAAAAACAGCATCAAACCGCGGTCTCGCCCCTTCCGCCGTCCCTCTTCGCAGCTTCTTCATAATCAACTGGTTGGGCCTCTAGATTTCATAATCTAGCTCAGTATCTTTGTGACCCCATTCCACTCGATTTTCCAAACTTGATTGCGTCGTCAAGGCTATGAGCACTCAGCAGCCATTGCGCCGGCGCAAGTACTCTTGGGCGGTCATTGTCTCCTTCGGCTGCCTGGCTATCGCCCTATCCTGGGTTGCCTTCTCGATATATCAGGAAGATGTCCGTGTATCAGGCTCTTGGGGCTGTGAAATGAGCTGGATGTCGCCTTCGTATGCGCCTCTCCAGTGGCCTCAGAGACGCATGCGCCAACGATACGGGCTGTATCGATACTTGGAGCAGGGCATCGACACGGACAGTCCAGTGAGTAAAAACCACCTCACAACAGATCTATCTCTCAAACTCGTATAGCCACGCGGTCAACCTGTCATCTTCGTCCCGGGGAATGCAGGGTCCTATCAACAGGTCCGTTCCATCGCTTCGGCCGCTTCGAGACAACATCAGCACCAGGGAGGATCGACAGCTGTGCACTCCAAGTCTAACCATATTGATTTCTATACTGGTGAGTGCTTATTTATGCGGTCCAAATTCAGATGAATCATACTGACTTGTGCGTCAGTGGACTTCAATGAAGAGTTCTCCGCTTTTCACGCCCAAACCCTGCGCGAACAATCTAAATTCCTACAACTATCAATTGAACGAGTACTGGCCGAATACGGCCACCTCCCAGAGCATTCGAAACCGACCCAAGTGACTTTTGTCTCCCATTCCATGGGTGGCATTGCTACACTACTGGCGCTTGACTCCAAATGGGCTTCTATGGTCGACGCTGTGGTCACCCTATCGACCCCGCACATGATGCCTCCCGTGACCATCGAGTACGATATGGACGCTATCTATACAACCATATCCCGGTACTCTCAGCTTGGTATCCACCCTCCTATCGTTTCGATCTGTGGCGGTATATCAGACACTCAGATCGTTTCTGAGAGCTGTGTGCTTCCAAACACCCCAGGCTCCGAAGACCGTCGCCTTACTGCGTTCACCTCCGCGATTCCAATGGTGTGGACCGGGGTCGACCATCAAGCGATCGTATGGTGCCATCAAGTCAGATGGACTGTTGCCAGCCTTCTTCTTGACTGGGCAAACGCAAATGGCGTGGACGGAATCGATATCGCCAGAGAAAGACTTGTTGGACCTCGTGCTGCTCCTCTATCTCTTCCTGATGGGAACATTATAACATTCCCGATCTCGTCCGCAACTTCACCGACCATGACACTCTTGCGGCGAAGAACAGACGCCCTGTCGTTACAAGAGTGTGATGAAAAGGGGAATTGTTTTCCAGCAGAGTTCCGATCCGATCTTCTCCCCTTGCCTCGAAATACCTCAGCCCCCTTTCCATCACCGGGGGAAGGTGTCAATCTTGACGACGCAATACTCTCCAGCGACCTGAATATCACTGTGTCGAAGGGTACGTTAGAAGTACGTTCGGTGCAAGGCGCGAAGAAAGATTGGGTTGTCTTTGGTCGGCACGTGTATCGTTCGGTGCGTGGTGGCTCCTGGGGTAAGTTCGTTTCCAGAGTTTGCCTCCAACAGAGCCTGACCATCGGCATAGAGCGGGAAGAGAACGACGAGAACGTTACGCACTACACGTTGAGATTTACGAGCCCTCTGTCCGACTCCTTGTTGACGTACGACCTTGAAGCCACCATCGGACAATGCGAAGGTGCGTCTATGGATTCCTGCCTCCGTTCATTGGCAAGCTTATGTGTACTTTGATAGGTCAATACCCTATCATCAAACATACCTCCATATCTGTGCCGTCGTTGCAGGATACTACATCAGAAGCGCGTTTCTATCCCATTACATCAATATCCTCTGTTCTTCGCCTGCACTCGCATGTGCCTCTGGGACCCTTTCTCTCGTCTGAGCGTGTGAGAGGTGTGGAAATCGAAGTCTTTCAATCCCCCACCTGCCCGATACAGATGATCAGAATGTCGCCATGGCACATGGGCGTGCTCGGCAAAATTGTGACACGTTACCGAATGGTCGCGATGGCCTGGCCGGTTGGGTGGGCGTCCGCTGTAGTGTTGCGACAAGTGGCTTCTTTCCATGTGACGGGTGAGTGTTGGCATGCAAGCTTGTATCTCAGCTGACACCAACCCCATAGGCACTATTCCTTCGTACGACGAGGCGTTGACAGACGTTGCTGTGGATTGGCTTCCTAAGAGCTTGGTCGGTATCGTCCTCGTGGGCTTTCTGCAGACCGCTCTATCGAGCTATGAAAGGAGCCATACCCTCATCCTGGGCAACACCGATCTTGCCTTCATACCTTTGCTGTTCTTCTTCTGGGTATGGTCATTTGGCGTCACATGCTTGGTGTGGTGTTGTGTCCTTGTCACTGTCTCGTTATATCGCAAGCTGCTTGCAACTCTTCCTTTACGCTGGATATCTAGTATCGAGAGAACCCGGATCAAGTAGGTGGTCTCTTTTGTTTTCCTTCTCTTGATGGCTGACTAGTGTTGATCAAGACCGAGCGAAGGCCCGGAAGAACCCCAACGACGCCCTTCCACCGGTCGATCCAACGCTACCGTGCTAGGTGTGATCGCCTCAATCGCAATAGCCAGCTTCTTTGTCCCCCACGAGGCTGTGCATGTGGCGGCATTCATGATATTATGGACCATATTCGCGAATGAAGACTGCGCTTCACCAACGGTATGTCTGAGGTCATCGGGAACAGGAAGGTAGCTGATGATAAGCAAAAGGCTCCCTCGTTGTTGGCCGTACTGCCCGGCATTCTAGTCATTTTAGCTGTGTTACTTCCGTTCAAAGTTCCGCACCTGCTTGTTTGGGGTCGCAACTTGTATAGCCACCGAGAGCGTCCGGTCTATTTGATGGAGAATCTGTGGTACGCAAGCCCTCCTATAGCAGTGGTTGCGCTCTTCCTTCGAGGCGCTGTCTATAGGAGACGGCCTAGGTGCGTAGTCTTGTGATGATTGTGTTTGTGCGCTCATATCGATAAAGTCGGCTGCTGCTTTGCAAGGTTTCTCTGATATGGCTGTCCTTTTCTGTCGCCTTGGCAGGTGGGCGATGGACATGGATTATCCCACCGTTGGCCAACCTGTTCTTTTGCACTCTCGTTGGGCTTCTCTGGTAATACGACTGTGTCTCCTCGTGGAATTGTGCCTAGCATCATGCATCACACATATAGCACCTTTGCAAAAACTCTCGTTCATACTAGATTCTGGTGCATTTTACGAGAAGCTGCCGGTTTACCGCCCGGCTATGTACATCCGGCTGGCGGCGTACGCCGAAGCTCGGGCGGCCGGGGGAGATACTCTGGCCAGCTCTTCGCATCTCTCTTCTCTCTCACAATCCAGATGTTCACCGTACACAGCTTGTTGCCCAGGCTCAGATGCTTCACCGTGCGGCAGCAATACAAGTGTGCTCGGCCGAACGCGCACCAGACCCGCACATTCAGCGCAACCAGCCCAGCTGTCGCAAGATCACCGTCTAGTACGGACATACCAAAGGCCACAGCACAAGGACGTAAAACACTGGTGGAGCTTCCAGGCGGCAGAGAGCTCCGATAGTGAGTTACGATAGAGTCTATTGTACACCTATACTGACTGCTCCAGTGACAACACTTTTCTGTTTGACCATTGCCGTTGTCCCGAATGCTGTCATCCAGGGACCAAGCAAAGACTCAAGACTCTATCTGAAGTAGACCAAAGTATCTCTATATTCAGGCAAATACTCATCAGGAATAGATACCCGACGATATCTCGCCCACCGAGCTCCATATGGATGCACAAGGACTGCGAATCTCTTGGTCGACACTAGAACCACACGAGTCTTTCTTCCCAATGGAATTTTTGAAGCGAGCCTCTTACGATCCTCCCCTTCCCCAAGTTGAGCAGGACGAGTAAGTCCTGATAGCCTCGCTCACATGAGGCTTATGTATGACCAGCCGGATCCTATGGAGCTCCAAGATTGCGGCGTCTCCTCCTTCTGTATCCTACGATGGTATCATGGATTCTCAGGTCGAACGGAGCGAGGCAAACATCCTCAAACTACTAAACAAAGTTGTGAGCAACAAGAAACTTTCCGCTGCGCACACTTAATCGACCAACAGCATGACTTTGGTTTCTGTTTTGTGACCAACGTGCCCGCTACTGCTGAGGACACCAAAACCCTCATAGAAAATATCGCTCCCATCAGACACACACATTGTATGCCCGCCTTATACCCTTCGAAGATGGTGCTGACGCCTCAATAGATGGCGGATTTTGGTCTTTCACAGCCGACCTCAGTCACGGCGACCTGGCCTACAGTGCACAAGCCCTCCCTGCCCACACCGACACCACTTACTTTACAGATCCCGCTGGCCTTCAGATTTTCCACCTCCTGTCCCACCCTGCCCCCGGCACAGGCGGCACCACCCTCCTGGTCGATGGCTTCTACACCGCCTCTCTCTTATCGGCCATCCACCCCGAATCGTATGATACTTTATCGCGTTTAGCGACACCGGCACATGCCTCGGGCACGGCAGGGACAATGTTGCGCCCGCCAATGAGCCAGCCTGTGTTTGTGCATGACGAGCATCAACGATTATCTCAGGTGAGATGGAACAATGAGGATAGGGGAGTTCTCGGACGGGGATGGACGCCAGAGGAAGTCACGGGGTGGTATAAAGCTGCGAGAGAGTACGAGGTGTTGCTGAAGGGAGAGGACGCAGAGTACTGGGTACAGCTCGGTCCCGGGACTGCACTGGGTAAGTCCGCCTGGAGCGTGGCTGGTCAGTGGCTGACCATCAGAGCAGTGATCGACAACTGGCGTGTCATGCACGGCCGTTCCGAGTTCACCGGCGCGCGAACCATGTGCGGTGCATACGTCGGTGCCGACGACTGGCACTCTCGACGGAATGTGCTTTCGGAGAGACATCGACAGCAAAGAAAAAAAGAGTCCGCTTTAGACGACGTATGGAGCGTCGGCTGGTGATTCCAAACCAAATGCATTGACGGAATCCTCTAAGCGTCTATCACTATACCACAAGATAAGAAAGGCAAACTCCCAGACGGAACAATACAGTCTTTCCAGTGTCCAAACAAATGCGTCCTGTAAACGCCCTAACATGTACAACTTGACCGGCATCTCAATCATGTTCCCACCGCGATGCCCCTATTCACCCTCTCAAACTCATTTCCCTCCTCTATGCCCGGCGACCGCACATTCACAGACGGTGGCAGTCGAAATTTTTCCCCTTCCGCAGACAAACGCCTCTGCCTGTTGCGCGAATGGTGCATCATGGCCGGATCACTCGGCGGCGATGATGTTGTGGACGCTGGCGGGGAGGGGTACGGCGCATTGTTATATTGCGCTGCGGGGAAGGGGGATTGAGAGAAAGAGCTCTTCATGGCGGTGGTGGTAGAGGAGGGCAGATTAATGTTGTAGCTGTTGTTATAGAGCGGCCGGGGCGAGTTGTGCGTGGCCTTGAAATCTGACTCTGAGTCTTGCTCTTCAAGAATTCGCTGATCTCCGATGGTGGTCGGGAGCATCCCACCTCGCACAGCCTCGACATGCCTCATCTTTTTCTCTCCCCGGTCAACATCGCGCTTCGCGCTGTTGTACATCCATAGGCCAATGCCAGTCATGATGATGCCCATGGCTTGCACCGAGTGGACAGGCTGCTTGAACCAGATGATGGCCAGGCAGATGACGGCGATTCTCTTGACAAGCGAGGCGATAGAGTAGGTGACGGGTGAAGTAGACGACAGGAGCGCGAAAGCAATGATACTTTGGGCAAAGTGCACGGTGCCGTTGAAGAAAAAGTAGACGAGGACGGAGGTCTCATTTTTCTGTACAGCTGGGGCGCTCCAGAGGTTGAACAAGCTCCGAGCATCCGAGTAGACCCACAATGGAAACATCAAGATGAATGCCATCCCACTCGAGAAATAGAGCAGATTGATCTTGTCCAACTTGGCCGAAGCACCCCCGCTCTCGCTCGCGCCCGAGCTAGAAGTAGGCATAATCTTTTTGAAAAAGATGTTTTGCGAAACAAAGACGAGGGTAGAGCCGAGGGCGCAGATGAGGCCGAGAAAGTTGGAAAAGGAGATGTCGAAAGAACAGGCGAGCATGACGCCGAGGGTGAGGGGGAGGAGGGAGAGGTAGGTGGAGGGGGAGTAGGAGACTCCAAATAAGAGAGAGTAGGCCATGACTGTGAATAGTGGTGATAGCGCCTAACAAGTATGTGAGCCAAGGAAGGATGCTTGAATTGTCCCGACACTTACCTTGATGGTATGCACCGTACTGACTGGAACTCTGCTGATCGCCATACTTCCAAAGATATGGCCCCCGACCTGAAACACCGCGAGAGGAAGCGTCCCTCTCAAGATTGCCTTTGTAGGCCGCCTCAGTCGCCCGGCCCATCCTATCGTCTTGTGACTACAGATCGCGCAGCACAGCGCGACAAAGAAGAACTGCACCAGGGTCAAAGTCACTGGGTATTTGAACCTGTTGAGGATGACTTTGCCCGTGTTGTTGGATATGGCCGAGCAAGCGTACCAGAGGAAGCATAGCGATATGAAGCGGATGGTCGCTGTACTCGGCGTGGCGACAGCTGGGAGGCCTGCCAGGAGGGATTTAGAGTTTGAGGTGAGATATGGGAGGTCGAAGCGGCGGGCGGGGGGCGAGTCAAGGGGACAGGCTCCCGTGGGGAGGAGTGCTGGGTCTGGGAAGGAGGGGGCGTTGTCGATGTTGCGGGGGGAAGTCTGGGGATAGAGGGGGGAGGGGGCGATGGCTGAGCGGTAGTGGGGGGGCGGGAGTTGGGCGGGGCGGACGTCGAGGGAGGAGGACTGGTGGGCGAAGGGTGCGCGGTGGCGGGAGGGGGGAGGGAACGCCATCGGAATTTCAGGAGAGAGATACCACAAATTTACACTGTTTGACAGCTTTTCCCTTGCCCACACGCGCCATCTACGTTAGCTGGTAGCGGCGACCCCCGCCCCTCACCCGCCCCTTGTTTGGCTCCCCACTGCTCTCCTCAGCCCCCGTCCCAGTGCCGTCCCTCCAGAGTACAGCCTGCCCTGCTCGTCCTGTATGCCCAGAGGAGGGGGGCTTCCTGCATTCTGGGCGCGCATCTCCGAGCATGCGGGCAGCGGTCGGCAGCTTAACTCACCCCGCTGCCCGGCGGGTGCTCTTAAAATTATTAGCGTGGTGAGTCGTCGATGAGTCGTGGTCGAGTGCACCAGTTGTCCTCTGCGCCTTCTGCTTTGTTTGCGGGATTCCTCTGAGCTACCACGCGCGGGGAGAGCAGGGCCGAACCCAAAACAAGCACAAACATGGAACACCAACAGATCCATGGATCCCATGTGCCGTCTCCATGGGCCATGAGCTTATCCACACTGCAGGGCGACATGCGCACACATGTGCACAGTGGGACTGTTCGCAAGTCGCAAGGCGGGTGGACATACCATACATAGGCCACGGAGGGGACAAACAAGATGGGCGGGCTGCGGCCAGGCGCGAGGTCTCCCGTGTCGTACTACCTGTAATTGCATTGACGTCTTATTCTCCAGCGCTCGCCATGTTCTATTAATACTGTATTCTCATTTCCATCTCCTCTTCCATCTCCCTCTCCCTCCCGACGCCCATCCCCCTGGCCTTTGACACACACAGACAGCATCCCACACCGGCTCGCCACACAACCCATTCCTCGCCGGCCACACTCCTTTCCCTCCCCCGCTGCTCGCGGTGTCCTTCGACGACCCTTAGCCCCTTCCTTCTAGATTCACAGGGCTCTACTCTAGCAACCTTAAGTACCGCCATTCAGCCACCATGCCACCCGCACCTCGCAACATGATGTCTCTCGAACCCACCTCTTATCCCTTCCTTGGTAACCCGAACGACGTCCCCCCTTCACCCACCTCGACCACAAAATCCCAGGTTCCCATTCTTCCCAAGCCCGGCATAGACAACAACGACATCAGCAATAGCAGCAGCAATATGAGCGCTATCAAAGCAAACGACTACGAGTTCTTCCACTCCAAGAAGTTTGCATTGTGCTTTGGGGCGATGTGGTGGGTCTCTTGTTCCAGGATGTACGCGATGTATGCTCACTTGATACAGTCTCAATGTCATCCTTTTCGCTTTGGACCAATTCATCAGTGAGTGCATGGCTTCTCGCCCTTGAGTCGGGGCTGACGCGCGTGCAGTCACGGCCGCCGTGCCAAAGATCATCAATCAATTTCAGTCTCTGGAGAAATGTACGTCATCCTCGACATGTACCAGGGCTAGCTAATGAATATATCAGTGGAATGGTATGATCGTGATGCCCGAGAATAGATCTTGTACTAACCACTTCAATCTTCACTCCAGGCTCAACACAGCGTGCGTCTCAAACCTCTTCACAATATGCGAACAAGGACGAGGCTGACATGTCTTGTAGCTTCTTCGTCCCATGTGCCGGCGCCATCCTCATCTACACCCAAGTGCGCATTCCTCCCTCGCTCACGAGACAGGATTCTGACCAGCTCATAGCTCATGACTATCGTCAGCCCCCACTGGATCTATCTTGCAGCCATTGCTACTTTTGAGGCTGGAAGTGCCATCTGCGTGCGTGCCATTCCCGAGACAATTAGAGCTAGACTGATAAGACATCTCCAGGGAGCAGCGGGTAGCATGAACCTATTGATTGTTGGTCGAGCCATAGCTGGCTTAGGAGGAGCTGGAATGTGGAAGTACGTCGATTGCTGTTTGTCTCCGAAGTCTACTGATCTTGTGTAGCGCAACGTATCTCATCGGAGGCGAGCTCATCCCGTTCTCCAAACGCCCTGGCTACTTTGGTCTCTTCGGTGTCGTTCGTTTTGCGAGCCGAATGTCGAGTGACAAGTGCTAATCCCTGACGTAGAGCTATATCCTTGCCTCTGTGATGGGACCGCTTGTTGGAGGTAGGTCTGCCTGGAACCTACATCTTCTTCAAACTGACACCAATATCAGGCGCGTTCACCGACATGAGCGAAGAAGGGTGGAGGTGGTGCTTCTACATCAATGTATGTATCTCGGCTTTCAATGATTGTACTAGCTGACAGACAATCAAGCTCCCCGTCGGTGGCGTTGTCCTCTTTCTTCTTCTGATCTTCCTCCCCGATACCGCCAAGCTCATTCCATTCGATGGCCAATTTGACCACCGGCCTACATGGCTCAAGCTCCTCCGTATTGACTGGCTTGGCGGGGCGCTGTCTGTTGGATTCGTGACCTGCTTGGGAATGGGTCTTCAGTGGGGAGGGGTCACCGAGGACTGGGATGATAAAAGTGTCATCATCGTGAGTGAATCCCATTGAAATATCATCTCAAAAGGCCAAATTGACCATGTAAATAGAGTCTCTCATTCTCCCTCGGTCTCTTCATCCTTTTGATTTTGTGGAGTCTTTGGTTTGGCTCGAGGGCCATGGTTCCCATGCCTTTGTTCAGGAGCCTGCATTTCACGTGCGTATATCGTTCACGAGAAGAGATGTGTGAGCTGATATAGAGTAGTGCCGGAGCTTGGGTCGCTTTCTTTGGTATGTCAGCCGCAGATATGCAGGGCACCTCAGCTGATGGGCGTGATAGGATATGGAAATGTGGTTGTTTACCTGTACTACCTTCCGCTCTATTTTGAAGCCATCAAAGAGTACGAATTCTCCCACTACTTTAATGGGAAGGGATATGTGCTGACCATGGGTAAACAGGAAATCAGCTACCGCCGCCGGTGTGCTGCTTCTCGCTTTGCAACTTACAAGTATGTCACATCTGCTTTTGCAAGAATTCATACTGACTAATCACAGTGGGTGTCTGTCTGGTCTTTTCTGGCAAATTGGGCGAAGTCACGGGTCAAGCCAAATATGTCATCGTCGCCGGCTCCTGTCTCCTGGCCACCGGCGCTGGTCTGTTCACCACCCTCAAGGCAGACTCGCCCATCGGCCGCGCTGTCGGCTTCGAAGTCGTCTCGGGCGTGGGGCTGGGCCTGGTCTTGAACATCAGTAGGTTCTGCCCGATATGATATGACGACAGGGGGTCGGAGCTAACGGGGACTCACAGTGGTCGTCCTTGTACAGGCAAACTATCTCGATCGACCTCAACTTGTACCGCATGCTACCAACCTTTTCAACGTGAGTCCCGGCGGCACTTGATCTTGCCCTTCGTTCGCTAAATGACTGCAGTTCTGGGGTTTCGTAGGCCGCATCGTGTCCATGTCGACTGCTACGAGTATTTTCAATAACAAGGTCAGTCTCCACACATTTGCTCAGAGTACAGATACTGACTGTTTCATAGCTTCGCATCGGTCTATCCTCCATCGGACTCTCCGAAGCTGTCGAGGCACAAATCGCGGCCGCGCCCAGTGCCATCTGGAAGCTGGATGCCTCTCAACGAGCTGAGGTGTTGGTCCAATACACAGCTGCTCTGGTCAAGGTGAGCTCCGTCTGCTTTCGTCCAATTCGAGTCCTAACTGACGTTGCATCCAAGCCATTCTGGTTTGTCTTGGGAATGGGTGCCATGTGCTTTATCTCGAGTCTCTTCATGAAAGACATTGATCTGAAAGCGGTCGCTCAGCAAGGGCAGCAGGCGGAGAGCAATGGCGGGGATAGGGATGGACACGAAAACTATGCGATGCAGGGGAGCGATGTGTCGTCCATGAGAAGAGATACGAGCACGCAGGACGAGAGGAAAGGAGATTTGTATCGGGTGTCCACAAATGAGATTGGACGCGTATAATACTTTTCACAAGGTGTCTTCTATACCTTCACTTCATGACCATACATATACGTAGACAATGGACTTTTACATAGTTGAACGACAAAAAATCAGTATTGCGAGCTCCGAGTTCTGCACGAGTAGAGAGTACCGTACAATCCTGAAAGCTGAAGGCGCTCTCAGAGCGCTGAGCAGATGTACAACCATTCATGTATCCTGACACGATCTCCTGTTCAAATTTGAGAGCTGAAGGAATGTCCTTTGTTGACAATTTGCTGCCTGAACCTCAAGTAGAAAGGAAGAAGTGCATCCGACGCGTCGTGCTCCAGGGATCCGTTTGACTGTGGTGAGAGGAAGGCTTGAAGTCTGATCCAGACTTTCAGCACTTGTAACCATATTATTCTGCAGAGGTCAGAGTGCTGACTCTGCCACCCTACCCCCCTAGCTTTACCCTTCCTACTATTGTCAAATCCTCCATTTGTCCCCAACGCGACGGGCGTCAACAACAACACACTCTTTTATTCGCACCCCACTTGGATTCTCAACATGTTGTCGGTAGTAAAGTTCCTGGTTGCTATTCATGGCATAGGGCTGGGCTGGGGCAAGGCAATTGACCTCGGCGCTAACGACCAACAACACTCCCCAGAAGCTCGATGGATCACGCAGTCTTACCGCGTCGGGGAAAGCTTCACTTACGACTCGGACTTGCTTGCCATCACCAAGATCTCTGAAGCCAGTACCGTCAGTCCGATCATAGTGACCTCAACGCTGTATATTTCTGTGTATGACGGTACCACAGACGAATCCGCCCACCCCACTGCCACATCAATGGACGATGATGAGGGTGTCGTGGCTGTGGCGATCAGCACCAGCAGCGGAGCTACGTCGTTGATCGACGTGTCTTTTACCGATAGTCATGTGACCCCACCTAGTACAGCATCCACAAAGACGCATAGCAGTGCTTCTTCGACAAGCAGCGCTACTGCAGACTCGCAGACATGGGTGGATGCTCACAATAAACATCGGAGTCAATATGGAGCTGCGAATCTTGTCTGGGATGATCAACTGGCAGTCGTCGCTCAACAGCATGCGAACTTGTGCAACAAAGAGCACACGTAAGTCTACAAGCCTTTGATCGGTTCCCTTTGGCTAGCTGCTGACCTCGCGGGCAGCAAAGCGGCCGAAAACCTCCAGTGGGGTTCCGGTACGGGAACTCCGCAAGGGGCAGTAGACGCATGGATGGCAGAAGCAGGGGAGTGATACCAGCCGGTCCTCCAACAACACCAGGTGCTGACGCTGATTCGGTTATAGCTGCATACAATTGGAACAAGCCAAAGTATTCAGGTAAGTTGTCACCCTTTCTTATAAAGCTACTCGCCCCCCACATGATGATGACGGGAACACTGACCAATTTTCGTAGAGGCTACTGGTCATTTTACCCAGGTTGTGTGGAAGGTCCGTCATTCTCGGCAAACTCATGTCAACTCATCTTGTATTTCGTTCTGACTTTACTGTAGGATACCAAGCGTGTTGGTTGCTACATTGCCCAATGTCCCCAGGGCTCAGTAGTCGATGAAAAGTACACTGTAAGTCTTTCGCACTGAAGCCTTGATGTACAGGAGTACAGAAGGATACTAAGTATTCGTATTCAGACGAGCTTCCAGACAGCATGCGAGTATGATCCCGCGGTAAGTAATCCTCCCCAGTTCGTTGATTTTGACCAATGAAGCTGATCGTGCGGTTTTGTTAGGGAAATTATGTCAGTAAGTTAGGCTGTCGCTGAATATCCATTTTAGCTGACTTCAGTCATAGATGAAGGGGAGTTTGCGCAGAACGTCGGAACACTTGTTAGCTAAGGACTACCCGAGGCAGATGGCGGATATGGCAGCGAATAGAATGCACAGGATACCCAGTCCGCATTATTGACATATCTTCCGATTTCCGATCATCTGCAGTTCGTCTCGCTCAGCTCATCTAGCTTCCCTCTCTCTGTTGGACAGATGATCTGCGAGTCCCATACCAGTCCTGACCAGGTCCAGTCTAGTCGAAAAGGTTTCGGCCAGAACGAACGCCGCGAACGAAGAGTCCGTCCAATAAGATAGATGCGCCGTCAACATGTCTACGAAATCTCATCAGTGACCGTGCTGTAGCTGCTGAAACCACCATTTACCGAGGTACTCGCTCACGCCTGCTGATGGCAAATAGAAGTCTATATTGCCGTGAGGATTCAAAGCTGAGAATCTTCTCTCACCACGACTGCCTTCCAGACGCTCCTCCCCCGCAGCACCGGCCATCTGAGTTGGTTTTGTCTTGTCAATGGCACATATTTGTGGTGTGGTTTACTGACTCACCTCGATCCCACTTGGCAAACGAACAGCACCTGGTCTGACTGATGCTGCATCGCCCGTACGCCCTCCAAGCGCGCTTGGCAAGTATCGCGATATGGAGCTGATACTGTCTGTGACTGGCGCATAGAAGGGTGAGGTGACTGAAGTTATTGCGAGGGGTGAGGTCGTGGAAGCAATCTTGGAATCGACCGCCGCGTTGAGTTGATAGCTGACACAGAGTCAGTTATCTGCGTTTTTGGCATATCCCTGACACGACTCACGCGATGGGATCGGTGTGGTAGAAGATGTTGTACAATCTGAACAGATCAGCGCTGGGTTTTCTCCTCTGTCCAATCCAATTGCTTACGAATCGATCGACAAGCATCCGAGTTTCCCAGCTCTATCAAGCTAATAAGTCATCAGCACCTTACTTTTGCACACATCAACTATCGATAGCCTACAGCTTCGTCCGGAGGCGAGTCTAACAACAGAAGTCAGCTGTGATGGATGGCTGGGGATGTTCCGCTTCTCACTCATTGTTCTTTCCCTTCCCTTTCTAGGCATAATTTGGGCTTGGTCGAGGTGCAGGAAGATGCCCAAGGGACTCCCGCAAAGGAAGAGATTACTGGTGTTGAACAAAAATCTATCTCTCGTCTCCGAAAGAATAGACTTGGGAAGATCAGATATGGTAGGAATCTTTGTGGGTTGGTCAGACAATATGTGAGCCACCAAGGCTGAGCCGAGCTACGACCGTCATTAGCAATGACATGTCACAGCTCGACCAGAAGCTCACCGAGTGTCCCACAATATGCACCCTGCCACTTTTCTCAAAGTCCGGATTACGAGCGATCCACAGGCGGTACAGCTTATTCGCTTGTGTACAGACAGCCTCGATCATCTTCTGGCGATGATGCGACATGAAAAGAGGAATATCCAGCAGCACCTGGTAGAGGTCGCATCAGTGTCCGCTTTCGGGGGCGATTGTGACTTACCGCATTGGTGAGCTCTCTCACATACGGAATCGATCGATTAATGGTGATGTCTGGGATCCGTCAGCAACAAACAGAGATAGTTTTGATCTCTCCCACCGGCTATCGTGAATCGGTTGTCCATTCCGTGAGCTGCATCTTCTGCTGTCTTCTGGTCGTCGAGGTCAAGGGACGCCCGCCATTGGACAGGCAAGACCTAGAACAGACACTGAAGTGTGAGTATCGATCTCATGACCTCGACGGATGTACTGACTTGACAACGGCGATCTCGAATGATAGACGCCAAGGCTGGATTCGAGCTCTGCTTCCTATGCAGATCAGTCAGCTTCAACGCTACCTGTTTCTGGTGAAGCTTACCTGAGTGATTGTCGAAGCTGATTACCTGCGTATCTGATCATAATGATAGTCAGATCAAGACTCCTTATCGTCTTCACTCTATACGCACACAAAGTTATAGGCCTCGTATTGGGCTGCCAACTGCTGTCCTACACCGAGTGTCAATCGTGAAACGACACAGCAATGGCAGGCTTACCGATACCATGGACGACTAGGATCAGGTCAGTACACGGCGAATAGTCTTCTGTATCATGGATCTACATAATGTCAGTGGAATACATAATGTCAGTGGAAGGCATATCGGCAGATTGAGACGTACTAAAGGGGCGTTTTCCTCTTCTCGGGCTCTTCTGTCGTCGGGAGACAGGCCGGGAGGTCTTTCCCCAATCTTCTGATTATGAACCTCCTTGAGATCCTTTTTCACTCCCTCAAGCGTCTGTTTCGCATCTTTCGTGATGCCCTTCATAGCTGCTTCTACGACAGTATCCTGTTGTGGTCTTTGCTTGGGCAGGCCAGCGAGTCTAGTAGACGGTGACTTTTCGTTCACACTCGAGCGGTTGCTGTTGCACCTCCCTAGGTTAATAAACCCCCCGTAATGACCAGTCGGGCGGGCCCGAAAAGGGGGCCTTAATGGGGCTATTGGGCTTCCAATGGAACGACCCCCCGTCCATTGGAATGCACCTCAATTTGCCCCCGCCCCCGCACCAAAATATGTACCAGCTGCACACGAACGCGTCCACTGCATGCACCACTTGTTCACCCTACTAGACTAGACTCTTCGCTACAATTGTTTCTCCAAACATCGCTCCCCCTACACACTGCATATCCTCTCGTCTTCCCCCCAGTCTTTCGACGTGCGCCTTAACACCGTCGGCTTGATCCCACCCGTCATCTTTGCTTCCACGCTGTCCCCTCTTCCCTCCCCACTGCCCTTGACGCCGCCACCGCAACCGCCACTCCTCTACCCACACTCGCACGCCTACGAACAGATCGGACTACCATCCCTGTCGGATCTACACCTGCCGCTCCATGTCTGACGACGAGTTCAACTTCGGTATAGATGTCCCGCGTAGCCAGCAGCGGTGTCAGCTCAAACCTCACGCGTCACACCGCTGGAGCGAGCTCTATAACCCAGATACCGATAAATATATCAAAGTGCGTTGGGATGATCCACGGTTGCTGGCGCAGGAGGCGGAGCAGGAAGCCGCTTTTGAGCGAGCCGCCCTTGAGCGAGAGAAGGAGCTAGAGGTGGAGCGCGCCCTCAGAGGCGAGAGAGAACCACAAGTCGATCAGCAGCCTTTCTACCCAGACAATGGCGATGAGGACATGGGGGGCGACATTTATGATGCCGATGAAACGGGCGAGCAAGAGCTTTGTCTAATGATGGCGTCGAGCCAGATCAAACCGCCACCCCGGCCGCCGTCTGCAGAGTACAAGAAGACAAAGGAGAAAGAGGCTCAAGCTTGGAAAAGACAGAAGGACGACTTCCTCTTGGCGTACCTGGCGTACAAGATCGAAAGTGGACGTTTTCAAGCCCCTGACAGAGGAGAAAAGGCAACAGACTTGGGGCGGTGCACTGGTTCTTGTATGGAAACAAACCGACGGACATGGACAGTGCTGTTGGTCGCGTGGGATAAGCGTGAGTCGACTTGTTTCCTTTTCGATCTCCTTGCCCATTGTTCATGCTGAGCTATATGACTGACACGGATCTGTAGAGTGGCATCAGAAGATAGAGTTCTGTGACTGCCGCACGCCCGTCATCCGCTTGGCAGCGATGGGTTTCATGGCGTGCACACCGACTCGACCCAACACTGCCTTCGCTCTTTCCCTCATGGACTACGGGCATAAACTCTACATGCAAAACCCGTTATCAGCTGAGGCGTTTGCCAATACTCTTTGGCAGTTTCACGCCGAGAGGGGTGGGGCAGCTCGAGCCAAAAAATCTCATCGCGTACGTATATGGTGCATCTACAGCAGCACTGCCGTTGTGTTATCGCTTGTCGCTGACTATTGCTGCTGCAGTTCCGAGATGCCCCCACGCTCTACCGCCAAGCCACGCTGCATTATCGCGACCTCGTGTACGCGGAGGAGCAGCTGAAGCTGCGACTCATCTTCCCCATCAACCCCGACAAGGGTACGCTCGAGGAGGATATGGAAAAGGAGGAGCGGGGAAAAGCGGCGTTGAAGTGCCCTCTTTGCTTTGGCCCCCGGAAGGAGGAGGACTATGACCCCAACGACCCTCATGTCATCTTCTCCATGGATGGCAACTTTTCTCAGTCCCGACCAGATATCGCTGCCCACCACGACTTCTACAAAGATGATCCTCCTTCCATCTTCTTGCGACCCCATTTTGTGCGAGACGCGATGGCCTTGGAGAATGAGATGCCAGGCGTGAAGGTCGGGAAGGCGGACACGGTGAGCTTGACTTCAGTACTGTATCGCGTGTGCGCTCGCTGATGGTGCTGTACATAGGCATGCTCCGATGAATGGGCGGCCAAGAACGGCGACAAGAAGGATCGTGTATACGAGGGCAAAGCAGATTCCGGCGTTTTCGGTGGCTGTTGTCGACATGGTGTCTGCTTCACCCTCATCAACCTTCACAAGGGCGAGCGGTGAGTCTATTGTCTGTCGGACGCATGAACGCCGGCAAGAATGCTGACTGCCAGGCGCAGAATGTTCAATCCGCTAGCTATCGCTACCTGGTTCTTGGACAAGGTCGACAAAACTGCGCGTTATGGTCGGCTGTACGACGTAGCCTGTCACTTAGAGGCGCATGAAAGAAAGGTGTGTTATATGGTGTGAGAGCCCTGGACTCTGATGAGGACTACAGCTGACATCTGCATGCCACCCTTAGCGCGGCTTGCTCCGTGAGCAACGAGAGAGTGGTCGACTGATCAGTGCTGTCTCGGTGTTCCACGCCTTCGCTCACGACTGGCCATGTCAACTCTACTACAATCCACGATACATCACTGGATTTGGTTTGTCTGACGGCGAAGCATGTGAGCGTTTGTGGTCAGGCCTCACTCCGCTGATCAAGCAAAACCGAGTCGTTGCGTCTTCCCATCGTCTCATGAACCTCGAGTTTCGAGTCTCCCATTTAAACAGCAATATCCTCGTCGGCGCTGGTATGTCACCTCTCGGTATCTACCCTCTAGGCATTTTCTGGCTGACATAATGCGGCGCAGTTCAGTGGCTTAAAAAGAGGACTGAGACGACAACTCGAGACCGGCTTTACCTTGCTGAGCAACACCTTCTCGATGTCGCAGACCGGTGGGGAGAGGAGGAGCTCCAGGCGCAGGCTGACCTTCAACGAGAGGCGCATAGCAAGGCGGCACGTGGAGAGAGGGAGGACGAGCGTGAGGAGGCGTACCGGTTGTTCATGAGTATCGCGACTAAGAGGGACAACCTGACAAATCAACAGTAAGCCTGTACCGGAGACACTATCAATCAGATACGTTCAATCAATCAGATACGTTCATTGCTGACGGCACTGCTCGACAGTCGCATCGCCCAAGAGGCTCTACAACGCGGCGATATCACTACACTCTCTTTCACCATCCCTAGTGGCTCGCTATTACAGGCGGAAGTGGTTCAGCTGGAGGAGGGCATGGCGGAAGCTGCGAAGAACTTGGTCGAAGGAAGCTGTGCGTATCTCTTGTGTCTTTGCTGTATCTAATCATCTACTGACAGCCGTGCGTCAAAAGCTGTGAATACTGTGTATCGCCTCTGCATGCTCCACGAAGCCCACTGCCAGCTGCGTGAAGCGGTTCGATCCCACAAGTTCATGCTGGAACCCATCCGTAATGTGCGCATGGGTATGATCGCACCTCTCGGTACTTATGCCTATTGTTTTTGCTGCAAGTCTCAAATACCGCTGACCTCGATTATCTGCAGGATATCGCGCCACCAAGGATCTCCTCCGTAAAATCCGACAGGGCAAGCTTGTGCAGGCTATGAACAAGTACAACGCCGCCCTTGACGCCTACTGTGGAACGGACCATCCCGACCACCCACCCTCCCGAGCCGAGAGTGTTAAGGAGCTGTTGGATATGCCCTTTGACGCTGACTTCTGGAAGGACACCAGCGTCCTCTTCGAGGGCAACAGGGCTCCTTGGGACTGGGACCCTGCTTGCAGACGAGGTGAGTGCTTCATGTGGAATAACTCAGGTTCATTCAGTGCTGACGTTGCACCGTAATCGAAGGCATCAAAGCCCTTCATCTTCGCAATCGATCTCGGGAGGAGCTCCGTCGCATTCGTGCTGAAATCGCGCAAATGGTCAGGTGGTCTGCAACCCACTATGAGATGCTTGTCGCCAAGAAGGAGGAGTGGGTGCAGAGATCGAAGCAATGGGATCGTCACCTAAGGGAAGAAGGGCCAGCACCCAGTATGCAGAAATCTAGCCATCCTCCCGTGTGCATGACTGACACTATTGTCTCGCCCAGTCTACGATCACGGTAACAGCTTGGGCGTTGACGGCCAGCCGTTCTGGTGCGGTATCGTCATCTCGCTCTTGGGCAACATGATTGAAGATCATCTGAGGCTAGAGGAGCTGTGGATTGGGGATGGCCTCCAGAGTCTGTGGCGGGAACACGAGCTTGGTGCGCCCGACATGGAGGTGACACACCTGCTGATCACCATGAGCCAGCGAGCAGAGGCCTCCTTGCGTCCGGCCTCAGAGTATTTGGTGTCTGATGTTGACGAGGAAGAAGAAGGGGATCTGGATGACTCTGATGCGGATGAGGCGGATGCTGCCCAGCTGGAGGCCACCGTGGACTTTACTGTCAGAGAGTTGGACGAGGATGATGATAGAACGTCACAGTTTGGCGGGTAGGATGCGAGGCAGAGCCGAGATTCGCTGTACAATTGCTGTACATTGTCCATACCATACATTTCCTATACCATTCATATCATGTCATGCCACCTTTATGATTCGAAACAACAGCGGAACGACGAAGGCACTCGGTAACTAAAGGGCCATGGGAGGTAAAGCATGGGGCAGGCCGAAGAGTGGTTGACGGCAAGGAGCTCTTCTCAAACGCCCCAGTTTTAGCCTCGGATATCATCCTTGGTCGAGGACAAGTTCACTATGCAGAACGTTGCCCTGATCCATATCTTTTGACACTACATACCAAAATTATGATACGCTGGTCCTTTGTCTGTGGTGCTTGGGAGGAGGATGGTCTTTGTCGATGGCAAGGCTTGCAGGCCAGGATGTTCTGGAAGCATTGACCGCTATACTGAGCAGCATTTAGAAGCGAGGCAGAGCACAGGCCAGAGCACAGGCCACCAGTGAAGGACGATGTTGGGCGAAGGGACGAAGGGACGAAGGGGCAGCCTCCTGCGACCGCAAGTGCGAGTTACTTGTTCGCCTCAGGACCAAATTCTTTTCCGCTGTCTTCTCCTATGTGTTTCGAGATATTCTCAATTTTTAAAAGGCGCTGATCAACTTCCCCGTTGCTTATAGGAAAGCGAAATGTGCAATCAAGTTTGAACCGTCTGAGGCCCTCTTTTCAGTCGCAATAGCACTCCTTGTGAGTTTTTTTTGCACACATAAACCATAGAATATGAGATCGGGTACCCATGGCTATCATAACTATCCATCAGATCGACTGTGGGTGATGAAATTATAAGTCAACATCAGTCACGACCCAAAGAGCCACCACAATCACATCGAGAAAACGTCGTTCTTGCCTCGAAAACGAGAGAAACGAAGATTTCTCTTCGTCACATCCCTACATATCATCAACCAGTACCAGATCATAGCGTACACCCAGAGCACCACTAATGTGATCTTACAATGCATCTAATCAATCTATGAGTCAAGTTCTGCCTCGATATGTCACTATCCAAGATGCAAGGTCGGTTCTGTGCCTGGGATGATTCCTCCCACGCGCCGCGTGATCTGTCAATACAGTATCTCGAAGTCTCCATACCTCTTCCAAGCACATTCTCACGGCATCATCACCTCTCACCAGTCAACGTCTTGCTCGCTCACCCACACTCTACCGTACCGTATCAACGGCTCGCTCACCCACACCACCTCATGGCGCCCACTCCCGGATCTCTCATCACCACACCCCCTTGTCCTCGACGACGGGCGCGCAGGCCTCGCACCAAGGTCCAGGACCTCGAAGCTCGCATGGGGGCGGAAGCGAGATCGCGGACTCGCAACCTGGAAAAGGAGCGAGCGGCCAGGCAGAGGAAGGCGCAACAAAAGCACGACGAGAAGATGAAGATCGGTGGAGTCGTCACGGCGGATCTGCTGGCCTTCCCACAGGACTCGCCATGCTTTCACTGTCGGATCACAGGGTGTGAACGAAGATCGTATAAAAACATGAGGACCCTACGAGAACACTTGACCAAGTACCACGCTATGGTACTTCCCCTTCATTTGAACGGCGTTCATAGCTCCTGGATCGACGAGTCATGGAATTTCACCGACGAGAAGGACCTCCTAGTGAGTGCACTCCCCAAGGCCCAAGCCGAGCTTCTGGTATTAGATTGCTAACAGTGTTGTGACCAGCTCTTTAGAAGGTTCTGTACTACCGGAAAACACCGCTGGCCCACTGAATATGCCGTCGCCCAAGATGTTGCGTCCTGGCCATCCCGACGGAGCAATCAAAACCTTTGTGATGGGGTGTGGGCGGACGCATGGAGTAAGGTGCACAGTGTGTCTATGGAAGCGGCGGATCTCTTCATGGAAAACCACCCTCACGCACATACATGGATCGGGTTCATGTGCTGTTGGCGGCACATCATGCACACAGCGTACCGGCGTGCGCTAGCGGAATATTCTGATGACGAAGAGCACGAGCTCGTGGCGCCTTGGGTGGCGACAATCAGAAATTTGGACCAGGCGGTGAGTTGATGTCTCTGCATCCAGTGATATGATCAGAAACTGACTGACTCCGCTACAGCTCTTCAGGATCTCGCTGGTCTCGCCGTCGGTTGACGACTCACGGAGCCGCCCTTTGCTGGTGGGCGATTATCCTTTGCCGGCTGAGTTTAACGCGTAGGTCCCACCATTGTCTGACGAGTTTTGTTCTCGGAGTCGATCCACGGCTGATGATATCTCTTCATGGTATAGCTGTCTCGGGACCCCAGAGCAAGCCTTCTCTCGCCTCGACCTTCCACGGATCAGCACGACCCCCACATTTTGGAAGCAGCCAGCCCAGTCGCTCACGAGTGCCCGCGATACGCTTCGACTGCCTCGCGATGATCTTGCTGTTGCAAAGGAGATGGAGGCGTGGAAGTACTGGCATGCCTCGATCAGCCGCATCTTCTATTTCCATTCCACCCTTCCCTCCTGGTTCGAGATACGTCACCCTACCCAGCCACGTCCAGCGGACACTCTGGAGGCTGAGACTATCGCAGCGAAGAAGCGACACTACGGGACCTTGTTGCCGCAGTATCGCAGTCTCGCAGTCTGCGACTTGGAGAAGCTTGGGGAGGGGTTGCGAAAGGATCAGGCGTCCAGAGAGAAGAGGAAACAGGCGAGGTTTGCAAAGGGGGGCACCACTTTCTCTCACGGCGAAGGAGAAGTAGAAGGAGAAGTAGAAGGAGAAGTAGAAGGAGAAGGAGAAGTAGAAGTAGAAGTAGAAGGAGAAGGAGAAGGAGAAGGAGAAGGAGAAGGTGAAGGTGAAGGTGAGGATGCGCTTGTCTCTCATGATTGGTGGCCTCGTTGCTGACGAAACTCAATAGCGACTCAGCTGAACCCCGCTTCCCCGCGCAAGTCACCAGAAGAGGCGGTAGAGCTCTGAGCCATGGCATCACCTACCTGAGCGGCGGCAAGGATAGCCTGATGGCTGGTCGAAGAGATGGCTATAGGCGCAGATAAATCATCTGGGTACGTCATCTCCGAGTCCACGGTCCTTATGTGACTGACACTAGCTCAAATACGAGTAGGTTCGATAGGACTGTCAAGACACCGGAGCATCAATGATCACTCGCGATGGGGCTGCTACAGAAGGTAGCAGACGGAAGGGCGGGTGGAAACGTTGGGGCGGTGGCTCGGTAGGGGTAACTTGTGGTGAGTGGGGCATGTTCTACTCTGCACTTTTCGCGAAAGCTTTGACTGAAGCCTACCACAGTTAAGCTACCATTCATGTATCCATTGACAATTAGCACAGTCCAATCAATCTTCTACGGTGCAGAGGAGGTAGCATATCTTCGCGCCACTGTCCTCTCACTCTGCCAGTCTTCGAGGGCCGACTTCATTCTGTCAAGTCGGCGAGTCTCTGCAAAACTGGAGTGTGATCTATACGGCGAGCATGACCGGGAATCGGGATGTAGTGGACTGACAGGTCAAGAGACAGCCTCGGCCTCAGGATTCGCGGTTGTTCTTTGTGAGTGCTCTCGGCAGTATCAATGCGGAAGCTCTAGTGCTGACATGAAGATGACAGTCCGTGACATATGCGAAGACGCCTGGGGCACGAGGGAGACTTCTGACCATGGGCGACTTTGTCGATTGGTACACTCGTTTGTATGCCGTTCATACATACCTTAGGCAAACACTTTGCCGCACCACGATCCACCCAACAAACCCACGCCTCTACAAGATACCACTAGCGCTCGCCCCCTCCATAGCCCCCGGGCCCTCACTACCCCCCTCTCCCACACCGCCCCCTTCCCCCCCTTCTTGATTGGGACCGCCGTCCCTTTCTGGCCCCTCCCCGTCTACTGTCCTCCCTCTCTTGTCACCCGCTTCTCGTCCGCCTTGATCAGTCGCCCCACGCTTGACCGCCCTCAGACCATCCTTCACCTTGAACTTGATGAGCCCCTTGTCCATCTCGTCCCACACCACACGGCATTGCTCCTTCGACATCTTGATTCTCTTGTCGCCGCCGCTATTGAATCCGCGGAGAAGATCTACTCCCACAGAGCCCGTTACGACCTCGACCCCATGCTTCTCAAGACACATCCAGCTGATGACTTTCAGCTCAGGAGGCTCTCTCGTAGACATTGGGTGGAGAATCCGGTGTGCCGCTGACCTGACTTCGCCTGTAGTGATCTATCAATGACCGGACCATTATGTCGCAATGACTAGGAGAGAGGAGGGTGGACATGCACTCACTGTACTGCTTGGTCAAGGTCTTTTGGATGTGGACTCGCTGCTTCTCGACGTTCAAGTCTGTTACAAGAACACGATAAGTGTGTAGAACTCACCAACGCCCATAAACAGAAACTCACCACTCGGCATGGTCTCCAGCTGTGCCCCGCTAGCCCAATCCCCTCGAGCCATCATGTTGCCCTCAAGGAAAGACTCGAACTCGCCCAAAAAAGGCAAAGGTCGAACGCTCTTCTGAGTTCGCATAAAGGCGGCGGCCACCTGCGAGCGAACGATCTCCTGCACCCCTTCGTCCTGGCGGTGGGCAGAGGCGATGAAGACAAAGCAGGAGACTTGGTGCTTGTCCTCGAGTTGATTCATCTATTAGGCTTGTCAGCGGAGGTGCTTTTGATATGAACCCGATGATCGACTGGACAGGCTTACCCTACGCTGAACGATATCTTTGAACCCGTTGACCTCGTTGAGCCTTCTCTTGCGCTGGAGCGTCTCGCTATTGTTGGCGTCGCTCGTACTATCCCCTTTCTTGGGAAGTGCATCGACGGACTCGAGAAATCCTGGGAGATCCGTCTCCTTTGGGTCCAAGCCGTGTTTCTCCCTCCAATCATCTTGCCTGGCCTTATAGGCTCGACGGATGGAGTGCGGTTCATCGTCGTCACCGTCATTCCGCTCGCCCTCCCGCCCCAGCCTGTCCAGCTGACCCAGATTGCTCCCCAGCCCATCCTGCTCGTCATCATCCTGCTCATCACCATCCTCTGTCCCCTCTTGGCGTCCGTCTGATCTCGTGTCTCCATCCTCGTCGTCGTCGTCCTCTTCCTCGTCGCTATCGAGGTCCTCTCGAGCTGACGACCTCCCAACACTGTTGGACTGGACGTTCAACGTCTTTGTCTTGGAGCGTGCCACCACAGAGCCTACGTTTTCTTTGATCAGTATGGGAATTTTGATTGGTGATAGTGGGCAGATTCACGTACCATGCTCCCGCCTCTCGACCGCTGTCTTTGCAAGAGCCTTTTTGGCTTCCGAGCGGAGTTCTTCGGCCTCCGCAGTCTGCTGGTACAGGTTCCACGCCGTCTCGGCTCGGACCACATTGGCATTGCAGAACTCTGACCTCGCTCGGGTGTAGGTAACGTCGTTTTCGATGCACCAAATGCACATGATACGACGGAGCACGATGAACATGGCGTCCATCCCTTCCCTTTGCTTCTTCGACAGGCGTATGGTTTTAGCCTCTTGTGCCTCCTTCACCAAGGCGTCGGTAAGAAGGTGGATCCGGTCATGCTGCTTTTGCGTGACCGGGACAGGTCGCATTGCCTTGACGATGCCATCGTCGTCGTCAGCAGGGCGTGCGCTGACAGGCAGCGGCCTAGATAGATGCTGAGTAAAAGACATTGGGAGGGGATAGAGGATATGCAGTGTGTAGGGGGAGCGATGTTTGGAGAAACAATTGTAGCGAAGAGTCTAGTCTAGTAGGGTGAACAAGTGGTGCATGCAGTGGACGCGTTCGTGTGCAGCTGGTACATATTTTGGTGCGGGGGCGGGGGCAAATTGAGGTGCATTCCAATGGACGGGGGGTCGTTCCATTGGAAGCCCAATAGCCCCATTAAGGCCCCCTTTTCGGGCCCGCCCGACTGGTCATTACGGGGGGTTTATTAACCTAGGGAGGTGTGCTGTTGTGGCTTCCTCTTCTAGATGTAGCCTGACTCTTGCCTGGGGAGTTGACGTCGGTAGGCTCTTTGCCTGAAGCAGCGCAGGCTGCCGCAAACCCTCGGTAGATGTATGTTCCCGAGGCTTTTGAGCGTATAGAGTCCCAGAGGGCCCGAGCCATATACGTCAGAGTCCCTGAGCTATACATATCATCAGCAGAGTCAGTCATAAGTCGTGATGATGAGACTTGCGTGATGAGTCGACCTCTGTTCTCGTTCTCGAATATTACACCCAAACCTTGACCGAACCTGGGCGGCAGCGAGTATTTCAGCTTTTCTTCTCCAGCTTGGCCTAACGATAAGGCTGTAGATAGCTCGTGTTGGTAGGACGGCTGATTGAAAGTCAGCGCCTGTCCTCCGTGTGTACGTGGGCAGTGTGACAAACCTGCCAAGGTTGTATTTCACTGTTGACAATGTCAGCCACTCTGCCTGGCGTGAAGGGTTGACTCACAGATACGCCTTCTCCAGCTCTTCCGCAAGCTCCCAGCAGCAAGGTTTAGTCTCATCGGTCAAAAACCAAGTTCCTCTAAGTACGGCAACTCTGGGGCCGGTATGGGCCCAGAAGACGGGGTGAAGCGATAAAGTGCGCAAGGAGACTTCAAACAACGAGTCCTGGTAAAGTGAGCGAGGCCTCTTGCAGAGGAAAGATGTAGCGGCGTACTTGACTAACGGGTACCCCTTTGATGACTCCCAGATCTTGGCTGTCCCAGGAGGGTTCTGCCATCAGCTGTCGAAACTCCTCTTCCAAGTCGAGCTCGGAGGAACTCTGATCTGATGTTTCTGATACTTCTGATGTTTCTGATCGAGCTTCTCCTTTTCTCTCGCTATGCACTTTTGCATCGACTGGGTGTGTCTGTTCCGCGACATTACCTTCACTACTTGGCTTCGGTTTCGCCTTGGTGCTCCCTTTGTCACTCGAGCCACTGCGTTCTTTCGGGGGAGTGGCAGGTACACCTTCTCCGTCTTTGGCACCCCAGACTTTGACGAGACTGTCCCTCTCGTCGGAGGGTATCTCGTGCCACTGTTGATCTATGCGCTGAGACTCGGGCTGTGAGAATGCCTTGTAGACGGTGGAGGTGGTGGTGATGGGGGTGGGCAGCAGATCGAGATGCTGTGCGCCGGCATGGACCCAGCGGAGGTCGAGCTGAGGGACGGGGAGGAGCGGGGGGGACGCTGGGCGGGGGGGCTCTGGGGCAGGGGGAGCGGCGGCCATGGTGGGATAGGGACACTCCAGACATCAGACAGTACAAACATACCGTACATGCGTCGGTGACATCATCACAACGACTGCTTATGTAATGCAGACTCACTTGGTTTTGTCAACAGAGGGTATCTCTCTCGTATTCCTCGCCTCTCTCCAACTCGCTGCTTGTAACTCAACAAAATGGTCAGTCCACCCGCCAGACTCGAGCGAATAGTGCTGACAATCATGGCGCCAGTCCAAACATCACCCCGATCTGCTCATGTGCCGCCGACAGCCCGGCATTGGTCAGTGCAGCTCTCCCTGTGCAACTTTCTTCCGGATGGCTACTGATGTCCTCCCCTTAGCTATAGGACGAATGTGCGAAAAGTGCGACGGAAAATGGTCGGTATCAGCTCCCACGCAAAGTATCATTGACTCACAGTCGTCTGTAGTCCCATCTGCGATTCTTATGTGCGACCTATGACTCTGGTCAGGATCTGTGATGAATGCTCCTGTGAGTAAAGTAGAAGAGGTCGTAGAGATGATTACTCACTTGGTATCAGTCGGCACAACCGCGGGCAAGTGTATTGTTTGCTCATCACCTGGTACGCCTTGCCTTTCCTGATGTACCACGTATCACAAGCTTACCAATATCAAAGCCATTTCGGATGCGTACTACTGTACCGAGTGTACGCGCCTGGAAAAAGACCGTGACGGATGTCCAAGAGTTGTCAACGTGAGTCTTGCTTCCGGCTGCCATCTTATACGGCCTTGCCCTCTTGCCAAGTTTGCTGATTCATCCTCTTTTGACAGATGGGAGCCAGTCGAGTGGATGCTTTCTACGAACGGAAAAAGCTAGGGTATGTCAATAAGCGTTCAATGTGGCTATCAACTGACACTTGCTCATAGGATGGAAAGTGGAGGATTCAAAAAGGGATAACGCGCCGTTTTCGGATCATGAGATGCAGCATTCCAGGTATATACAGCCTCATAATCTGTTCTGTACAAATGACACCAGTTCACAAGTGGCGAGCAAGTCAAGCAGTCCGGATCAGGTGGGTACCACGTGTCAAGGGGCGTTCCGGAGATTGACTACTTGGTAAGAGGGATTGCCGAGCGTTACGGGGGCAGAATCCTGCTGTATTAGAACAGACATATGAGGCAAGACCACAATATTTTGTACATTCGGCTATAGAATATGTGCCAATTATCCACTCGGAGATCCGAGACTGTCTCTGCTCTTTCAATAATAAAAGATCCGTCAAAATGAACTTTTCCCTGACCAATCACAGCTACTCCTCCGATTACTGACTCCCCGCAAGCATATCAACATATGGCTTCTTAACGACTGAGGTCGCCAATAGGAAGAAGGAAGTAGCTCGTGTCTTTGGTAAGCATGCCGGCCAGAGCGGTGTAGGCAGCCGCGGCGGCAGTGATCTGATGTACATTAGCACGGGTGACTACTGGACAGCGGGATATACGTACAAGACCGAAAGCACCTCCAGCAGTGGTACACTTGGTGCTTGGCGCGAGATAGCCAGCAGCCCTGGACAAAATCAGCTCCAGCTCGACAATGTGGGAGGTGAGATTGACGCACAGCAACCAGAAAGTGATGTCGAGGCAGACAAAGACAGTGATAAGAGCAATGGACGATCGGAGAGATGCAAGGACAAAGACCAAGGTGACGAGAGCCCAGGTGACGAGGTAGAGACCCAAGGCATCGTCAAGCATAGTGGGGTCCGTGTAAGACTCGAGAACCGCGAACTGAGGAATGTAGAGGACTGCCGGCCGGTCAATATACAAACGATCCGCGCGTCACATGTGAAGACTCACTGCCGAAGGAGATCCAGAAACCACCGTAAGAGCAAAACGCAGTGGCCTGGTGCGCTAGTCAGCTTGGGATCGCACGCGTCTCTGAAGGCAGCACTCACACCAAAGGTGTTACCACAAGCCCACTCTTCGATACTAGTAGTTGATTAGACGCAAATAACGTGAAGAAAAGTTGATGCCAGGGTGGAATAGGAGGTGAGGAAGATCTCGTCAGTGAGATCCTTTCAATTAAAGGGCTCAGTGACATACCCGACAATGATCTGGGAAAGACCGCCGTAGCCCATAGCCATACCGAGGATGACATTGTGCACAGTGATGCCTCGGGTGCCAATGTTTAGCAGAGAAAGCAAGAATGTGGTCGCAGCGAAACTGAGATGGCATCAATATGCGTCTCGAGAGCGTTTGGCCGTAAATCTCACCTGAGAAGACCAAGGGGGGCAGGGTTACCAAACTTTCGGTGGAATACTGGGAAAGCGGGCCTGCGATGTGATTAGTGTCTGAGGAAGACGAACCAGTACCGTCATCCACACCCCTTTTCCACCCTCTGCCCGACATTTCTTTTTTTTGGAGAGCTATCACAAAGACTCACTGAGAGTTATCCTCGGGCGATCCGCCGGGAGTCACGACACGCCTGAATCCCTCGCCTCCACGATAGCCCCCTCCGTTGGCGGAGGGGGTCACGCTAGCGCGGTCATTGGTGATGGTACGATCAAAGGTCGCGTCGTGGGGCACTTTTGGGTCGGACATGGTGGGGTGTGGATCAGGCGGTGGATGTGGTTGCTGGTGGTACGAGGGCAGGCAACACGGGGGATGGACAGGAGATGGGGGGTGGAAGATGAGATGCAAAAGAGAGATTGATAGACGATTTATGATAACTGTGCCATAAACACGACGGCGGTACCCGCGATACCCGACTGCATCCACCCCAACACCGAAATGCTCCCGCGCAGCTGACCTGGGTGGCTCACCGGCTCGCAAGTTGGCGACCTTCTCGTACTCGCCGGTGACCAAATTTATCCCCCATCTGGGCTGCTCCGCACTCATCTTGGCTCTCCCCAACAGGCAAATCAGGAAACCCCTGTTTGCCCCTCTCGCTTATCGCGTTATCCCCCGCAATAGTCTGTGCCTTGCCCATGGGCTCTCCACATCCGGCTTACGGCTACCTAGGTCACCGTCATCCAGTCAACATGTATGGCCACTGGCCATCGCCGCTCGCCTATGAGTCATGCCCATGACACTGGCACTGTTCTCGTACTGCACAGACCAGGGAACAATCGTTGTATCTCAACGTTTGAATGATATTTTCAGCTGCAATTTCACGCATGGACTCTCGCCCTGTATTTTGCGTCATGCACGTTGTGCTAGTGCTCCCAGCTCACAACAGAGCTCCCAGACTTCTAAATGTGAGACGGATAGGACGGTCGTCATGGTATCTTCGGTAAACGCTCAAGCTGCGAGCCTGCGGTGCATGCTAATCTGCAAAGTGCTCTGTATCTATAAATTATACAAATATACTTGCTCTAAGAGTACGGCTACGGAGAAAGCGAAGCAGCGAATGGGACGCTAGGATTTATCGGGTCGCTGGCTAATGAGAAACCCGGAAAGCGTTCATCAGTTCTTGCCGTCGGGCGCCGGCGACCATGCAACGTCGATTGTGGCATCTCGGTCAACATAATCACATGCATCATGAAGCGTTTTCCACCCGGAAAGCTATTCCTATTCCCGGGGGGTCCAGTCAAATTCTGGCTTCCCAACTGTATGTATCGAGGTCGACTATATGCGTCAAGGAGCGACGACCAGATGCTCTGTGGGGCCTTTGGGGTCGGTCACTCTTCCACAGCTCGTGCCAGCTTGCTAGTCCTCGACGTTTGGTCTAGTTCCTGTAGAGTACGTCTGTGGCCTCTGTAGGATCCGTGGGCAGAAAGATTCATAATGTCAAAGACACCCGTTTGGTTTCTGAGACGGTACTGATCGATAGCTACGATTGCTTGTATGGACTTTATGGCACGGGGGCCCATAGAGTCTCAATCACTTCCTTGCCGTATGTATCACCTCCTGCGATCCAAGGGCAGGTAGAAACATTGCAATATATCGAACAAGTTGCGACGACCCCGTATGACATGACGCCGTTGCGAGATCGCAGGCCGACTCGTATACTATTTACATTCGTTATGGAAACTACTAAGATGAGAATGAACAATAATCATTCCCCAAGATCTCTCTGCCCCCCATCTAAATCTTCACCACATCCATCCCCGCAGTCGTATGCGAATGACCGGCGCCCCCCTCGGCTTCCCAGCACACCTGCACACCTACCAACCACTTGTCCTTCAACGCCTCCTCCACTGTCCACCTCGTCTTGGGGTCGGGATCAAGCATATGCTTGACGACGTTCCTACATTCTCTTGGGATGAGATTGTTGAGCGGAGGAGGGGTGCCATGATGGACGGGAGTGTGGGAGCCCTCAACGGAGGCGGGAGGCTTGTAGGCCTGTACGTAGGCAGCAAAGGTAGAATCGCTGGGTTTGGCGACTCTCCAGGGAAGTTCTTGGAACTGCATACAGTAAAAGACGATGGCGGCGGCCCATACATCGACCATACGCGCGTCGTATTCTGAAGCAAGTCAGCAAAGCTGGAGGACGCATGTGGCTACTTACCCTTTTGCTCGAAAAGCTCTGGCGCAATGTAAGGCTCTGAACCGCACAGACCCTTACTCAAGTGGGTCTTTTTCTCCCAACACATCCGGAATACGTCAGATACGCCAAAATCGGTGATCTGGGTTATATCAGCATCAAAACCTTCCGCACAGAATAAACTTACCTTGACATGTCCTCGTCCATCGAGCAACAGATTCTCAGGCTTGATATCCCTGTGCGCTACACCCATCGAATGAAGGTAGGCAATACCCTGCAGGATCTGCTTGAAAGAACATTCGACTTCGGCACTGGACATGCCTCCCTTCTTGATGGCAGCGTAAAGATCGCCACCCGGGCAATACTCCATCACCTCACACCAATGATGCGCCTCGTCTTGGACAAGATCGACAGTCTCGACGACATTGACGTGGTGCAAGGTGGAGGAGATGCAGAATTCCGAAGTGAGTTTCTTGACATAGTCCTTCTCCGTCTCATTCTTGCGCCTCTTTCTAAACTCCTGTTTTGGGTCAGCGCCAGTTCATGACGTGAGAACACGACTCACCTTGACGGCGTAGAGCTTTTCCTCTCGCCTGTCCCACTTGTGTGCCAGACGGACGATGGCAGTGGCACCCTTCCCGATAGCTGCTCGGTCACAGACACCATACTTTTTGAGGAGAGAGGCGGTGCTGGCATTGTCGCCCGCTTCGCTCCCTCTTGTGGATCCACGGTCTGAACCCCGTGCGGATCCAGCCCCGGATGCCTTTCTCGACATCTTGTTGCTCTCGCCCAGCCCAACAAGGTCCTTGAGGGTGAATTTGTGAGCACCAGCGTCATCCTTTTTCGCTACCGCAGGCGTGGCCACAGGTTTGCGGTTGGGCGAGCCATTGGAGCGTTGCGAGAGACGTCTTTGCGGTTGAGGCGGCGCAACAGGAGGCGTAGCTGCGCCCTTGCGGTCGATGACAGGCTGGGCATCGCCGATAGCCGAGTTTTGTCTTTTGACGCTAGGCGCTCGACTGCCAGCCCGCGAAGGCGGCCTCGAGTCGTCAGAGACATTGGGGGTGAGAGGCGGTGATGCACCAGCAGACACACCAGGGCTGGGACGACCGCTTACGCTTCCATTCGCAGGCGAATCGCGAGGCAAGTCCAGGTGCAGCTTGGACTTGTCTGCGGCCTTTGCGTCCGCAGGGTGAAACATTTTGTGGAAAAACGACTTTTTACCATCACCCGCTTTGGCGACTGAGCCAGACCTGTTGGGTCTTGTAGACACATCGGCTTTGCCCTCGCGCTGTTCGTGATTACCCGCCGAGGCGGAGCGGACACTGGGGGCGGAGGCGTCATGGCGCTGGGGCATGGGAGCAATCACATGCCCCTGTGCAGAGTTGGCGCGAGAGGCTCGTGAAGGAGGGCCGTCAGAAGTCATTGACCTCGATGTAGGCGACCTCGATGTAGGCATATTGGGAGTGTTTGAAGCTGTAGGGATGGGGCGGACTGTGAAATGTCAGCATGGCATGTGAAATATCGATCGTGACGTACTATTGGGGAAAGGAAAAGTGCCCTCGGGGCCATTGCCAGCGGGATGAGGTTGCTCGGGGTTTGCAGACGACTGGCTGGATGGAATAGGAGACAAGACGTGATGGTCGATGACCCCGTTGGAGTTTGCCACAACGGAGGCGAGAGGAGGGGCGCCATTCGAGTGCCCCTGGTCAGAGTCTGAGAAGGTCGGCATGGGGGAGAGTGAGGGGGTGGCGGCGGTGCTGCTGGTCGCAGACTGGCCTTGGGAGGAGGGAGGGAAGGCAGAATCCAGCATATAGGGCAGATCCTTCACATTGACGACACCTCCCTGGTTAGAGAAAAAGAGGGGGTTGTTCAGCATGTGGGCGGGTGGGCGGACGGGGACGTACTTGGGGTATATCTGCAGGCTTGACGTCTTCCCCTGCGTTCTCAGCGGCGGCGCCGGCCTGGCCATCTTCCTGGGCTACTGACATGGGGGAGGTCGGATGACAAAGACGCGGGCTGAGTAGGGGGTGGTGTTTGGATGGACAGAAAGGGGAGTATGAGTTGTGCTACTATGTACGGGGGATGGACATGGTATGTGCAGAGGGGATGTTGAAGATGTGAGTATTTCTCCATCCTTATAGTGGCGACCCGCCACAACGCCGACACAAATCTCCCTTTTTTAACCCCAAACTACCCTTAACCCTATTCTTAACCGCCACAAACCTCTCCCGGCGAGCGCGCTGACCCCGGCAGATCCCTCAACATGGCTTGGCTCTATGCAGCAGGGTCATCAGAGATCTCGGCGGAGGTATCAATGCACGACAGCCATTTGATACAAAAAGGGAGAACGTTCGCAGTGGAAGCTGAATGACAATCACGCTTGGCCGTTTGCGTTGTTTGTTGCTCGCTTCCTGGCACTGACTTGCCATATTACGCCGGTAGAAATAAATACAATACAGAGTAATAATGATCCAGTGCTCTCGGTCACCTCGAGCTTGGTGCTGTCGACAAAAGCCGAGGAGGCGAGATGGGCGACGGGGTGTTTACGTCAGCGAGTGCCACCGAGCACAAACGCCGAGCACCGCATTGTTTGTGTCGTTGGGTGATGTCGCCAGTCTGCGCGTCCAAGTCGTCAGCCTGCGATATCGTATCGTAGCATTATATACCTTGTATGTCATCTCAATCACCCTGCCCTCATCGCTAACAGTCACTGCAACAGTCGACACCCCAGCATTCTCGTACCATGGATAGAATCAAATCCGCCATATCTTCCTCATCAGCAGGTGCCAAAAAGCTCTCCAAGGCGTTCCGCCCCAAGACCGACCACTCGGCCCTGGGCGGTGGGTCTCGCTTTGGGATGGGCAATCCTTTTGCCGACAATGCAGATAGAGAAGACGTGAGTTTGTCGCTTAGAAGTGCGGTAGCTTACTCTGTGTGCGATCTCTTGTTTTCTCGTTCTCGATTCATGTCTGCACCGACGAATACAGACCTCGCTACCTAGACTTCATCTGATCATTCACGGCGTGGCTGTGAGTAATCTGGTAAAGCCTTGTTCGATAATTGATGCCATTTCACAGCTCTTTTTCACTCTCCTCGCAGTCTGCACTATTGCAGCTGTGGCGGGCTTTCAGGGGAAATGGTTTGGCGTCAGTACGTCAGACGCTGCGCTATCTCTAGGATGCTCACAGCTTTTTAGCTGGCGGTACCGGCTTCACCCTCTTCCTCGTCCTTCTCTCCTTTTTCCTCTCGGCTACGCTGCTGGGTATCCCTCTCATCTACGACCGGTACGTCGACGCGCTTGTACTAATGGTAAGCTGACCCGTTGACAGATGGGACAAATTGAGGCGATCCGCCCAATTCCTATCCCATACCCGATCACTCTTGATTCTTCACGCTTTCGGCACCTTTCTCATGCTGATGGCGGCGTTCATCGTTACTATCTCTGGTAAATTGCATTGGCTGGAAAAGAACGCTGTCTAACACTATATCTCAGCCTGGACAGCGAAAGGATGCAAGAACGCGGACGATGACCCGCATGAGGACCTAGGAGATGACTACAAGAATGGACTGGCAAGCTGGTGCAGGACCAAAAAAGCTTCGGCTATATTTGACTGGTTCTCGTTTGGTACGTATCGTCAGCCATCCTCGAAGCGTCTCTAACGTTTCATAAAGCCGCCTGGGCGGCTCTCCTGGTACTCACCGGCCTCGCCTTCCGAAAAGAACAGCGCAACAACCGCCGCGATCCCTCCTTCCTCCCTCCCGAAACCAACGGCATTTCCTACTCGAACATTGTGCCCGAAGAAGAACGCTATGGCGACAAACCAGACTCGTACCCTATACAGGGTACCATGCCCACCACGCGCAACGACAGCCGCCGCGAAGAGCAGCCGTACGACCCGACGACGAATTATGGATACTCGCAGCCCTCGCGTCCTGCGACGCAGCAGCAGCTGGGCAGGCCGAGTGTGGATGCGTATGGGGCTTTCGATGGGGATGGGATGCCTGGGGGTGAACAGCCTAGTCGGACGATGCAGATGGCGTCGTATTCGGATCCTTGTGAGTATGGTTTTTGAATCTCTGATGGTATCTGACGGGTCGCAGATGCCCAGATACGATCATCACTCCAAACCGGACAGGGTGCTTCACAACCCGCCTACAGTATACCTCCCGGTCCCCCTTCCTATGCGGGATATCGACAGCACTGAAAACACGATCTGAATATTACGATGTGACACGACTTTTTATGACTGAATGGTAGATCGTCTCGACATGTATCATGGAAAGCAAGTATATATTGATCGATGCATGCGGTAGCACTTCTTTACTTTCCTCCCCTCTTAGAGACTGACAGCCAAGCCAAGGGCACCGAGAGCCAAAAGGGAAACGGTGTCGAGAGCGGTGCTGATGGTGTGGTAGGTGGCAAACTTTTTGTTGTTGGCGGCCATCTTGTCGGAAGGCTGGGCACTTGGTCAGCTTGAGCCGCTGTACATGAGAAACAACTCACGTTCTCGGCGTCATAGTCCTTGCCATCGACCCTCTCGAGCCTGGCCCTCTCAAAGACGGAGCTGCTGGCCAAGGGGCCGACGACGAGCCAGTTCAAGAGCTGAGGCACGAGACCGGCGATGATGAAGAGACCCTGGCGACCTTCCTCGGACGTGAGCCAGTGGGGCGGGACCCTCGGGGACGAGATGAGGGCGGGGTGGAAGTAGAGGTGGGTGAAGAGGAGGGCAGAGGTGGTGAGAGTGGAGAAGGAGAAGTAGGTGGAGGTGAGCTGAGACTGGAGAGTGCCGAATGTCTGCCTCGGGAGGACTTTGTAGGTCTTGTAGGCGGCCTGGGGGGATGAGCTGGGACGGGGTGCAAGGGGGGGGCTTACGAGGCTCTTGTAGACGTTTGCGCCGAGGGCTGTGCCCCATGTGAGGAGGTAGAAGCCCTTGAGGGAGAATGGGGCGAGTGCTTGCTGGAAGACGGCCATCGTGGAGTAGTAGAGTATGGTGGCAGAAGAGAAAGAACATCCCCTCAGATGGCCCAATGACGCAGCGGCACCCCCCGCCTCCACTGACGTCACTCAACCCTGGCTGCTCACGTCACATATATATATATGCTGCCTCCCATGGCATTCCTCTCCCCACCACACCATGTCTGTCTTCCGCTCCCTCACCACCGTGCCCGTCGCCAGGGGATCCTACCGCGCCTTCTCCACCTCCGTCGTGAGGCAGAAGACCCTCACAGAGAATGTCAAGGAGGCCGCCGACACTGTACGCCGCCGCCACGATCCCCCTTGGCCCCGCTGACATTTCACAGGTCAACAAGAAGGTCGGAGAGACCCTTGCTGCCGGAGTTGGCGCTACCCAGAAGGCCACCGATGCGACCAAGAATGCCGCCGGTAAGTACTGCCCCTCGTTTTCCCCGGCATCGCTGACCGGAACCCAGACAACGCCCCCACCGAGGGCGAAGTAAAGTCTGCCGCCAACGACCTGGGCAACAAGGCCGCCGAGACCGCCGAGTCGGCTCGACAGCAGGGCAACCAAAAGCTGGGCCAGGCCGCTGGGGCCGCCAGGGACGCCAAGGACGACGTCAAGAAGAACCTTTAATGTAGTAAAGCATAACGTCACATTGCACTAATGTATCACTATGACAATACATTCATTATGCTACTACACTTGTCACGCTCTGCTATCTCACCCCGGCTGCCCCCGACGCAAAATCCAACATTTGCCCTGCCGTCTTGGGCGCTTCTCTCCCAAACACACTGTAGATGTTTTGCCCCGCCTGCATCGGTTGTGGTACTGGTGGTGGGTAGGATGGCTGCGAAGAATAGATCGTGGGCGAGGGATGGCGCGCTGGGTGTACGGTGTTGGGCCGCCGTCCCTTCAGAGTATCAGCCTGCTGTTCGCACTGATATGCGATCCTTACCATTGCCAGCACATCTTGGTACGCGGCGTCACGGGGCATCGGCGATGGCACTGCATCCTGTGCCCAGTCAAAGTTGCGAATATTGCTGTGAGGCGGTATTGGTTTGGCTGCAAACGCTGTCAGATATACCCCGAGATACGCTCTGCAACTCACTCGGCCGATGCGTCTCGACAAGCCCCTTCTCTCTCGCCAGTTTCCGACGCTTACTCCACGTCGCCTGAAACTCTTCCCAGTGTATTCTTTCGCGTTCATCCTAGCATAAGAGTCAGTCGCGCGTCACAAGAGCATAGTAAGGGCGTACCGTCCACGCCGACCACACCAAGTGCTTCTCTGCGTCCTTCATCCGCCTATACTCTGCTACTTGCGCCTCATACCTCTTTGACGCTCCTTCATGCAAACGTTCTCTACGTTCCTCTAGTGTCTTGTACAGATAGTCCAGCGCAGGGTAATTCTCTGTTACCGAGCGTCAGTCTACAGCAGTACAAGCAAACACGTACCATTCAAGATCATGTCTTCCTCCGCAGCTGCCTCCTCCATCTGCTCAAGGTATAGGCAATTTCTCAACTCGGCAAATTTGACCTCCAGCATCAATAGCTCCTTCATTGCTGCTGCAGGAGGCGCGGGGCCATGTGGCAGGTGTTTGCTGTATCCCACTATTGGTATGGGAACTACTGTCCGGGACGTCAGGATCTTGCTAGACCGCCTGTTGAGCGACTCACCCGACTCGAGATGGTCCCGGGAAGCTGGGTCTTCCTCCCCCTCCCCAGCCATATCGGCGTCCTCTTCAGCGTATCCATTCAATTCCGCTCCCTGCCCGTCCATGGCGGCATCCGAGACCTCTGCTTGCTCGACGTGTCCATTCGCCTTACTGGCGTCTTCTTCCTCGTCAACAGCGTCCTCGGCGGCACGCATCGTCACGTCGCCATCCTCCTCTTCGCCGTCATCCAGCGATCTCTCCGACGTCTCGTTCTCTACAGCACCATTGATGGGGTGGCCGTTCCCGTTAGGTTGGGGCGAAGGAGACTTGTGCGAGGCATCCGAAGGTGGGGGAGTCAGGGAAGCTGATGATATTTGAGAAGCAGCTCGGCTCGGTCTGTTGTAGCATCAGCGACAGCTCTAAATGGGTGGAGACACGATGGGGCCAGAGTCCTGCGCCCATCTGCCCAACGCGCCCTGCCACTCACATTCCGCCCTGTTCCTCTTCCGCATCGTCTCCCTCTTCGGCTCTCTCTTCCTGCTCGCCCTCGCCTTCAGTCGGGTCTCCCTCCTCCTCTGTCAGCTCGCTCTCGTCGTCTGTGAGTGGGAGGGTGGAGCTCGTTGCGGGGCTTCCCTGCTGTGGATGGGGGGGTGGTATGTCGGGGGCGCCTTCTGAGCTGGGGGAGGATAGGGGGGAGGATGTGCGGCGGGGGGGGCCTGGGGGGGACGGCATGGGGGCTGAGGGAGACGTTCGTTGCAGCAGGGAATGCACGCTCAGCACCAAATAACCTCCCCGCGCGCCTATATCCACAATCAGTTTTAATGTGAGCGGAGGCCGCCGCTTGTTCGGCCCCCGAGATTCCTTGTTGTTGAAATTTTGGAAGCGGCGTCCACTTCTTGGCCATGCATGTTGACGCCGAGCTCATAGAATTTATCAAGAGATACGCATATACCGGGCACATAACCGAGCTACAGCCCGGACACCACTCGTGAACCACGGGGTCCCCCCTCAGATCCCATCGGCAGAGCCGTCTCGACACAAGGGCCAACGAGGAAATGTCGCGTAAGCGAGACTTGACTGCTTTCTTGTCTCTCTTTGTTGCCATTCTCTAGCCCGAGATTTCAAACCCGGCCAATCGCCCTATAATAATCGCGCCGAGTGCTGGGTAATCCGGCTCCTGCAACAGGTGCGTACATGCCGGGTCTACAAGCCGAATGACGGACCGGACTGATGATTGTACAGCTTGTGAATAGCCTTACCACTGTCTTTTTGAATCATTCCACTACATCCCTGTGTATAGACCCCAGCTCCGACCAGCAAGCCTCACGATCCTTCATGATGGGCTCCGACGTCGAAATGTACAGCAAAAACACGAATGGCAACGCCAACGTAGAAGCAACCGCCTTTCCTGTGTCCTCAAATCCCGACAAATCGCCAGAGTATAATGATCCCGAGAGAGATGCAGTCTTTGGAGCGAGAAAAGAAGGCGAGGTCGACTATAGATCAGTTGGAATGTGAGTGCAACAACTCGCCCGAGCTGAGCAGTCTGACGATCGTCTTTTCCAGGCTCAAATCCATCGTTCTTATGGTAAAGCTTACCATTGCCCTCGGTGTGCTGGCTATGCCACAAGTTCTGCTTGAAGGTAAGCAGTTCATCGCGTGGCTGCTCCTTTACTAATTTTGCCATAGTCGGGGCAGTACCAGGCGTCATTAGTAAGTTTTTATTCTCTCCAGTGTTCTAATGCTCACCTGCCCCAGTCATCATTGTCATTTCATTATTAACCACCTGGTCGGGGCGCGTTATCGGCACTTTCAAAGCCAATCACCCCGAAGTGTACTCTCTGGATGGCGTGGGATACGTATTGGCAGGAAACTGGGGCAGGGAGGTTTTTTCCTTTGCCTATGCCCTCTTCATGATTGTCAGTGTCCCCTCTTTCGTCAGTATCAACGCCACTGACTGTTTCCCACTAGTGCTTGTGCGGATCAGGTTTTATCACTACGTCGCTGGCTTTCAACGCCATCACAGATCATGCCGCTTGTACAGTGGTCTGGGCGGTTGTCGTGAGTCTCAAAAATCGCATGACTCTTGATCATTGCTGATGCCTCTTCTATAGGCTGCTGTGGTCACCTTTGCCTTTGCTTCGCTACAGACGCTCAATAAAGTCTCCATTCTGGGTTGGATTGGGTTCTTCTCCATCCTGTCTGCCATCCTCATCATCACCGTTGCCGTCGGTGTTGAGGATCGTCCTGAAGCCGCACCTTCCACCGGCCCTTGGGACAAAGACATTCATGCTTTCAACTCTGAAGCCTCTTTCCTGGGTGGCATGGGGGCTGTCTCTACTACCGTCTTTGCCTACTGCGGTACCCCGGCCTTCTTCAATGTCATCGGCGAGATGCGTCAACCCAAGCGTTTCAACCAAGCTCTCTTTGCTTCCCAGGGCCTGTGCACGGCCCTCTACATTACCATCGGCGTTGTGGTATACTACTACTGTGGGCAGTACATCTCAAATCCTGCTCTTGGATCCGCCGGCATCATCATCAAAAAGGTATCTTATGGAATCGCTCTGCCTGGTCTGTTCGTTGGTTGCATCCTCTATACCCACGTCGGCGCCAAAATGTTGTTTGTTCGTCTCTTGAGGTGCGTGACAGCAATTTGACCCCTGACGATGGCTGACGATGTCTAAAGAGGGTCTGATCATCTCACGGGAACCTCATTCATCCATTGGTCCGTGTGGCTCGGCACTGTAGGCATGAGCGTAGCTATCGCCTTTATTCTCGCTGAATGTAAGCTTCGGAACTCACTTTCACTTTCATCGCTGACTGCAACCTCCCCCAGCCATTCCATTCTTTGGCGACTTTGTCTCTCTTGTCGGCGCTACCCTCGGCACCTTCCTCTGCCTCATCACCCCCGCTCTCATGTGGTTACACGACAACTGGGCCCTTCACAAGGAGCGCACCTCTATCGGCTTCCGGTCACGTATCGCATTGAGCGTGTTCACCCTGCTGGCAGGTGTCTTTATCGTCATCACGGGCACATGGTCGTCTGTGCTCAGTATCAAAGACTCTTACGCGGATGGTTCGGTCGGAAGTGCATTCTCGTGCGCCGACAACAGCAATTGAGGCTGTTCAGTGCAGAAGGAAAGAAGAAATCATCATTGTACAGTTTCCCATAGCATAGGCATTGCATGCAACACAGAGAATAAATATCGTTGCGTGCCTGTGACGTCATCTTCATCTGCAGCTGTATTTGTGCACTGCGAGTCTGCGAGTCTGCGAATCGTGATTCTTTCATCTACATTCATCACCAGCGCCCCCTTCTGCACCATGTCTGCGCCCACTAGCAGCTCCAGCAACACCGTCCAGCCGTCCATCTCTTCGCCAGGAGAGACTCCCCCACCCTCTATCGTTGCTGCTGGTACTTTCGTCCCAGCAGCCCCCGTAGAGCCCGCAGAGCCACAACAAGGTATGTGTATCTGAAGCCCAAACGGTATAGACTGACGAACAAACAGCTGCCACTGGCCCTGGAAGCGGTGGCGTGGTTCCAGACCAGGCGCACAAGCTGCCGTTCAAAGAGCAAGTACGTCGTCTGGGCGCAAATGATCGAGTACTGGTGCTGATGAGACTTAGGTCAATGGCTACGCTAAGAAGTTCGCGGGTGCCACATTCGGCAATGAAGAAGAGAAGGAATGGGGAGAGAAGAAGCTCGCCGGGGAGCTGTGAAGGCGGTTTAGCAATCTTTAGAACGGTGGCGTGATGACCATTATTCATGCACGAGGGTAATATGCGCGTCCATGCTCTAACACAAGTGAACTAGAGCCTGTAAATCCTTTCCCCATCTCTCCCTCAAGTCTTCATCCTCCCAAAGGACCTTGCAAATACCCTCAGCAGACTTTACCGGCCCCGCGGACGCTTGGCTCCTTTTTCTTCTCTTTACAGACCTCGAATGATCGCTGCCCGAGGTGTCGACAGGTGCGAGCAGAATCGTTTCAAGCTCCTTGATGATCTGTCTCAAGATCCGGTCTCCAAACTGCTCACCCCAAGTCTTAGAAACAAGAATCATTGAATCTTTCACCAAGGCTCCTAGCTTGAGATGATCAGAGTCCGCCAAGTCCGCCCTGTCAATACATGAATGTATCCAGTGCGGTAAATCCGCCGCCAGAGGTCCCTTGCCATCTACATCAATCGCTAAAAGGACCGGCACGAGTGGTGAATACCACTGTCCGGCGGTGATGGGCGCTTCGGACGGGGCGTTCGCAGACGAAAAGGTTTTTAACAAGATGGAGTTGATAGCGGCTGTGCGACCTCTGTATGTGGATATTTTGGCTCTAAGGGTGATGATGAATGAGCAAGGCCAGAGAGGAGCGGAAAGCGGAAAGTGGGAGATGGTCTCCAAGGCTACATCCAAAGAATGGCCTTGGCCTGCTCATCTCTTCAGCTATTACTGATCCAATGAGACATATGACTTACGAGAATCAGGTGCTGTCACACCGAGGCTTGTCAATTTTGTCCTCAAGTCCTCCGCCTTGAAACCTGACGAGTTGATGACATCTTGTAGATCATTGGAGGGGCGGATGACGTCGAATAATGCTTGGTCATTGACCCTCAGGAGCTGGTCTGGGCAGGCATGCCCAAGAGCTAGAGACTGCAGGACCACAAGATGCAAAGCTGATAATGGTCTACAAAGAGTAAGCTCGATGGGCAGACTCACATTAGCGAGACTCACCCTAATCGAAATATTTCGTCACATAACCACGCAATGACGCCGCCCAGACACCAGCTCAACAGCGGCTGGGAGAAATAGGAAAGACCGCTATGCAAGGTCTCTAAATCCATCTGCCCGCATGTGACAGCAGCGATGGCCTGCTGAATCAAAGTCGGAACCAGGACAGCCAGATCTTCTGGTGGAGTTGCAAGTAGAATCTGATCTTCAATGCCATCAGATCCAAACTGGAAGCTTTCAGCGAGGGAAGACCATGGGAGATACACAGAGACTCACAATAGCCTTCACCCATCCATTAACGCAGTCTTGGTGTGTAGGAGTCAATGATCCGTATCCGAAGGCCCTCCTTGCGCGATGAAGCAAAGGTGGAAGATCCAAGTCGAATTCACGAGCGAAAGACTCGATCAACACCACGCCTTCTCCAAACCGAGTCAGGCAGCCTTGAGGGTCCTCTGAACGTGTGTACTCATCCAACTCCGCATAAGCTGTCAACAGCCGCTGCTCCATAAGATCAAGGAGCGATGTAGGCGATGATTGCGAGATCAATGACGAAAAGAAGAAAGATTGTGAGGACATGTATATGAGTATGTCCTCAGCTGGAGGTGTTTGGGGTATTGCGCGTATAGTCTGAGATATTGTCAGCATTGGAGCAGGACATTATATAGTTGCTGAGATACCTGGATAAACTCATGACTAGCGGGTGATGCAGAACCACAGGCGTAGCTGATGATGAATGCAAGTGGTTTGATATGATGTCTTGACTCGGATCCCATTCTCTCCTACCAAGACATCAGCGGGAATCATTATTGACCATCGCTATGCGCATACCAGTAGCGATGGACCATTTCTTGAAGAAGCTATCGTCACCCCAGGCAGAATAGCCAGAGCCTCGTCTGAGTTAATGATATCCTCGTGGACCAAGCTTGCAATCAGGGTATCCTGCAGAGGCAGCACGGACCTGATTCAAACATTAGCCGGAACTACATGCACTTATCAGGCCACGCACCACCCGTCTGGAGGAGTAAAGCCACTGGATTCCTCCTCCTCTTCTGCAGTAACCACTATTGAAGAATAAGACTGCAGGAGTGTCTCTGAGAAGGCTTGCATCGCCGGCAGTAAGCGGGCGATAACTGACGCCAAGAGCGAGGTTGCATCAGACTGGTCGTTGATTATGAGCTTTCAATTGACTCTGATAGTCTTGACTCACCGGAAACATCCATTTCTCAAACTCCCCATCAGTGCTCTGCATCTTCCACCATTTGAGTAGTTTCGGTAGTCCCTCCACTGCCCATCCAAAGTCCCTGACATTGTCCCCGGTCCCTACAGCATGAGGTCTATCACCACTCGGACCATTGAGGACTCTCTCAATAGAGATCTCGACCAATGCGAACAGGAAATCACCGGCGACAGGCCAAGCACTTCGACCCAGTCGAAGAAGACGAATGTGAGGGGCAGGTGGTGTCACTGTCGCTTGGCCCTCTGACGGTAAGGGGGTGCGACTGTATCGGAATGAGCTATGCGTCTGCTCTAGAAGCAACGCTGCTACTTCTTTGAGGGGGAGAGCAGGTGCCGCGGAGGTGCCTTGGCCTGCCATGAGCACGGTTTGGGGTTGCGCCGCTGTTTCAGACGCACTTCCCTGTACCAAATCCTCCATGAGTCCACCGAGAGAGACCCTCAGTGGGTTGCTGATTTCTTCGGGTAGCAGAGGAAGAAGCTGACCTGCTTCCAGCCCCACATCCAAGGAAGGGGCAGGAAACGGCGCAAGCACGGATAGTAGGCGGGCGACGAGGGATACCATCGCCGAGGGCGGTGAAGGTGTAGCGGCCAGCCGTAGAAGAGGAAGCATGACCGATAGAGTGCTTGTTTCCCGACTCTGGCCAAGGGACGAGGGCCCGGCAGAGCTGCTCTCGACAGAGTCGCTTGCCGGCCCGCCCAAAACGGCGGGTAGCAAGAGACCATCCGTAAAACCCGTAAAGTTGTTTATTATAATGTCTGAAATCGGTATCAGGGATGATATAGGAGGGAGGTCTCTTTCGGATATTTGAGATAGCAAGCTGATGCAAAGCGACCTTGCGGTGATCGTCGACGATGATAGAAGTTGCGACAGGTAAGACAGGACAAGCGATGGAGATGATGGTATCAGAAAGTCAAGCAAAGCGGCTATGGATAGGCGGGATCAGCGCATTCGTCTAGTACGTCGTAGATCTCTTGCGTACCAGAAATCTGGTCCTCGGTCAGCTCTCCACGTTTGACACTGCTCTTGAGCGTCTTGCTGAGCTAGAGGAAGCGATCAATATAATTCCTGTTGCGTATCGGAGAACCCACCCTGAGCGGAGGGGCCGCGATGGCAAATGCTCTGGACACGATGGCATGGGCTGTGGGGGGGAGGTCGTTGGCCATTGCCGCTGCCAGAGGGGATGCAGAAAGCAGATGCACGACAGTATAAACCAGTATAAACCACCCCGGTGCGCCGACAACACCCAGTCGGCGAACGCCGACCATGCCGCGCCCGTCATCACCACCTAAGTCACTTTGTGCATTGTATCCTGGTCTCTCCTTTCTCTACTCTGACAATCATCATCATGGCTGCCACTACCAATAACCCCAAAGACAGAAACCTCATCGCCGTCATTGGAGACGAGGTACGTTCGCCTGCCGTCCTTCCGCTCACGATCTGAGCTCACGCCCACCCACAGGACACAGTCACAGGCATGCTTCTTGCCGGAATAGGCAATGTGGATAAAGATCACGAAAAGAACTTTATGATTGTAGACTCGAGTGAGTGGAAGGCTTATCGTCGAAGGTCTTTTGCTACCGCCAGATCTCCCGTTAACGACGATCCCAATCATCAGAGACACAAGAAGGTGTCATCCAGAGCACATTCACTAAATTCACAGAAAGGAAGGACGTTGCCATTCTCCTGATCAACCAGCACGTTAGTTTGCCGAGTATCTGAAATCACAATGGGACGGTCACTAACTAGCTAAAAGGTTGCTGAACGGATAAGGTCAGACGTCGACAAGTATACAGCTGCGTTCCCTGCACTCCTGGAGATTCCCAGTAAGGACCACCCGTACGGTACGTGGTCGAGAAAGTGAGGCCGGGTCATGCTGTATGCTCACAACCGCCCGTAGACCCCGCCAAGGACTCGGTCTTGAAACGTGTACAGAAACTGAGAGGAGACTAGACTGGAAGCGACGTGGCTGTCACACGTACTGTAATATACTATGTATGCGAATCATTCACATATAGCTACAACACTATGAGTCGAAATCGCACGATTTCAATGTACATTGTTATCCCTCTAGCTGGGCGACCTCGGCCGTCAATTGATTCTCTCGTCTTTCCAAAGCAGCCACTTCTCCGTCCATGGCATTACACGCCATCTCCAGTTGGGTTGTTGATGATACCAGATCCGACCATCTACCCTCTAGTCTTTCGAGATGAAGACCCGCATCCTCTTGAAACACACGACGTGTGCGGTTCGTTTCTGTGACTTGCTCTTTCAAACCTGAGAGCGTCCCCTGCAGTTCACTGAGCTGAGCGTTCAGCTGGTAGTTACGGACGAGCCAAGCATTAGGACCATATGTGGAAAGGATGGAGGTGTTCTCAACTCTGCAAAAACATCAGCTCGCGAACACACTTTCAGATGCGCAACGCACCTCAGTCCCATATGCCCTTCCCCTGTCCTGCCCTGCTTTTCGGCTTCTTTCAACTCCTCTACAGTGGCGCCTTCTCTGACAGTTGGTGGTTGGTATTTTGTGACATCGATCCCTTGCAGAGGGGCGGATGGGTAATTGGCGAGCAATTCTTGAAGACTCTTTGATTTCTATGTCACGGCGTCAGGAATCGCGCCTGAGGTCGCTCACTCAAGACACGACCTACAGAGAAAACATCCACATTGGGCGGTAAACGCTGATCATTGTCATCTATTTGAGGGGTTTGACGAAGCTCCGCCTCGATGAGTGCTTGAGCAGCGGCCTTGACGGCTTTTTGTAGGTCAGGATATGACTGGACAAGTATGGGGAGGGTGCGCACCTGGGTCTTCGACTTGCTTGTCAACGTAGGGAAGGGCATCGATGTTCTGATCAAAAGACATGGTGTGGGACTGGTAGACAGGTGATTGCGCGAGGTTCTTGGTGAATGCAAGAGCTTAGAGCGTTCGTTGAATGCGGGATCAAAAATAGTCGGCTTTAAGTTCCGTCGTTGTCTCCTTGGGCAACTGCGTTGGGCGACTCTTCTGCTTCTCTGCCTCCATCGCTCATTCTCCTCTCTCCCCCCCCGCCATCCCCACGTCTGACTGACCATGGGAAGTATGGAGCCCCTTCTCGGGGAAAGCAAACGACGAGTGGTAAGTCCACTCCGCAGATTCTTGTGGCAGTGAGGCATCCCATGCCGAGCTGCATCATGAAGCAGTCTGGCTGAACTGACCCTCTATAGTGCTACTTCTTTGACTCGGATATCGGAAATTACCACTATGGTCCAGGTAAGCTTTCGGATGCTCTCGAGCGTTTCGTTTTCGGCTCCCCATAGGTCTCGAAAGCACCGTTGCACGTCAGGCATACTAATCGATCCATCAGGACATCCAATGAAGCCAACTCGTATCAGGATGTGCCATTCGCTTGTCATGAACTATGGGCTATATAAGAAGATGGAGATCTTCGTGAGCCCGGTCATATGAAGCGCTGAAAGGCAGGTGCTGATGATTCATCTAATAGCGAGCGAAACCAGCCACCAAGCGTGAAATGTCTCAATTCCATACCGACGAATACGTGGACTTTCTCTATCGTATAAATCCCGACAATGCTGCTCAATTTGCCAAAGAACAAGTTAAATGTGAGTGTGGATCACAGGTCACGAGAGGGTTCACTTACGCCATCATCAGACAATGTCGGTGACGATTGTCCCATCTTTGATGGACTGTTCGAGTATTGCTCCATTTCTGCCGGAGGGTCCATGGGTGAGTCTTATCCTTCTGACTGGTGGACAGGGGCTGATGGACGTGAACAGAGGGAGCTGCGCGATTATCTCGAGACAAATGTGACATCGCTGTCAATTGGGCGGGAGGACTCCATCACGCAAAGAAGGCGGAAGCGAGTGGTTTCTGCTACGTAAATGGTAAACATACAGGGTCGACTGAGATGACACAATGCTGACTTATATGTAGACATCGTTTTGGGTATCCTGGAACTGTTAAGGTGAGTTTCGGATTGCAGCATCTGACTCCTAGCTCACCCGTGATCAGATATCATCAACGAGTCTTATATATCGACATCGATGTCCACCACGGAGATGGTGTCGAGGAAGCTTTCTATACCACCGACCGAGTCATGACTTGCAGCTTCCACAAATATGGAGAGTTCTTCCCAGGTACTGGTGAGGTGCGGGATAATGGTATCGGTAAAGGCAAGGGGTAGGCACTTGACATCACCCCCATTTCATCATCAAGCTGATCACAATACAGATATGCTATCAACGTCCCGTTGCGGGATGGCATCAGCGACGAAAACTACAAGAGCATCTTCCAGCCGACCATACAAAGAGTCATCGAGTGGTACCAGCCGGGCGCCATCGTCCTTCAATGCGGCTCCGACTCTCTGTCTGGTGATCGCTTGGGCTCCTTCAACCTGTCCATGCGCGGACATGCGGCTTGTGTACAATTTGTCAAGTCTTTCAACCTGCCGCTGCTGATGCTCGGTGGGGGTGGATATACCGTCAAATCGGTCTCGAGAACTTGGGCGTATGAGACGGGTCTGGCCGCTGGTGTTCAACTCGGCCGGGGTACGATTTTTCGGTCTGTGGATTGGCATGGAAGCTGACACCTCACTCAGACCTTCCCAACAACGAATACTGGGAATACTATGGCCCAAACTACGAACTGGATGTGCGCTCCTCCAACATGACCGATCAGAATACCCCCGAATACCTTCAAAAGGTCAAGGAGGCTGTGTTCGAAGTCCTTCGTGATAAAAACGCCGCGCCCAGTGTACCCATCCAATCGGTCCCCAAAATGAGGCATGATGACGAAGACGAGAACGAGGGCGAAGATGATGAAGACAAGGACCAACGTCGGCCGAGTGAGTCAGACATAGCCGTCGCTCGAAGCGGTCAGCTGATTGAGTGGTAGTGCGACTTTGGGCTCGGGAGAAGCAGCCAGAGACATCCTTATCGGACTCTGAAGACGAAGGCACCGGCGGCAGGCGACACCGCAGAAATTACAAAGAGGCGTCCCAGAAGAAACGACGTTCAGAAACACCCCTCAATCTCAGCGTCCCAGGTTCCGTCGTTCCAGCAGCCCCTGTAACAGCACCTGTTACACCTTCTGAAGTCGCCCCAGCTCCACCCGCGGATGCTAGTGCGCAAGCGACAAGCTCGAATGGACCCGACATTGAAACCTGGGCTGCGGGAGTCCCCGCCCACGAGAGCCAGGCAATGGAAGTTGATGAAGATGCGGCGTCTGCACCGGCCCCAGCCGCAACAGTCACGACGACAGGCGGGGACCCTTCTGAGACGCAGCCGACTGTTGTGCCAGCAGAGCAAGGCGATGTTGTAATGCAAGAAGCAACCAATGGCGAATGACAGACAAGTGAGGCTGCAGTAGACGGTGCCCCGATGATCAGATATGTATGATTGTATACCCTTGGTCTTGGCTTGGATTCGAGTTGGCTATTGGCGAAACTAGAACGGATAGCTGCTGGTTCCGCGCTGTCCATTGAGCATGACCCAGACTGCTACCTGGCCGCCCATTCGCCAGAAGGTCACAGATCGGTGTCATTCCGCCGGCGGACGAGCCAAGTCAAGAAAGGACAATCGCTGACGCTATAAGGGCACAAATTGCCATGAGAATAATACACATACGAAGTGTATGTTGGCTTGCCTTATCGCCTGTTTCTGTAATTTTAATATGGAGCGTACAAGTGCGCAGATGAAAATCGTGTGTACATTCTGCCGAGCCTGGGGTGGACCGTGGCTATACTAGATGATACAAGAGAATTATATCAGCAAACACCCAAAAGCAACATCTATATATATATATGAACGTATAGCAGGGCATGACAACACCCGCATCCAACAACACTCTATAAACACACAAAACGTCATTAATCTCTTTTACAATATTCTGCACGATGTCCTACACCAATTATAAGGCAATGGATGGTGTGTTACGCGAAAAGTCTGGCGCGATTTGAAGGAGAATGGCCGCCGACATTACAAGCGCCCATGTCCTCCGGGGCCTCTACCTGCTGATGCAGCAAAAAACCATCTGTTGCACCCTTCAAGCTATGCCCGCACCTAGCATAATCAATAAAATCGTTATTGGCGAGCCCGGAGACGTCGACTTTGAAATCCCAAACACCGGGTGTGAATAACATGGACCCATCACTCGAGTTTGACCGTGAAGTCAAAAGGTCGAACGAGTCGTTACCATCGAGGAGCTGAGGGGTAGACATGTCCATGACACGCGGAGCTCGGGAGTTGGGGTCATATGTGGCAGATTCGAGCGGCGCGAAAACTTCTCCATCACCCATGTCTGATGATAATGATGAGGCCGCAGACATGGTCGACCAGGTGGGAGAAGGAGGAGAGGATTCAGACATAGAAGAGCGGTAGTCGGATTGCTCGAAAGCTCGTATTCTGGCATTGTCGTGCCCCTGAGCAAAAGTATCCAGAGCCTCGTCATCGATTTCGTCCACCTCCTCGATGGGGGAGATGAGCGAGACCTTGGGCGGCAGAGCCTCTTCCACGGACGCAATCTCCTGACCACTTGGCGCCGGCGCCGGCTGACGCACAACCGCCGCCGCTTGCTTCACCGCAGTATGGGCAGTCCTCAACTCTTCGTCCGTCATGGTGAACCTCTCCACGTTCATGACCATCTTCTTTAGCTCCCTCAAGCTGATCCTTTCTTCGGGCTCCAGAGCAAACAGCCCTTTGAGGATGTTGTTGGTTTCGACAGAGATGGGGAGGATGGTTCGCAGAAAGTCATGGTTGTGGACGTAGGCGCGAAATGTTTCGTCAGACGGACAGGCTTGCCGCCAAGGATTCCTGCCACAGGTCAAATTGACGAGAATGACACCTAATGACCAGACATCGGTCGTCTCTGTTGAATATGACTCTAGCCGTTCGAAGAGACCACCTTGGCATTCAGGGGAGAGGTAGAAGGTGGAGCCGCTTGGGTGGCGTCAGCTGGGATACTCTCTAGGACAACATGAACACTCACCATCCAAAGTCCGTCGACATCTTCTCGGACGTCGCTAGTCCAAAGTCTGCCAAGCATATCTTTTCTCCCCCTCGTAAACAGAGGATGTTCTCGGGCTTGAGGTCTCGATGATAGATGCCCATTGAGTGACAATATTCAACCGCGCTGATTATCTGAAGAAAGATCTTTTTGATCAAAGCATCGTTCCCCAGATACTGGCCAAGTCAGTAATGTCCCTTCAGCCAGTGGGATGACTCACACGTTGTTTTTCCGTGATCATTCCAAAGAGGTCTCCTTCATCGCAAAAGTCCATCACAACAAAGACATACTCTCCTTCTTCTATCACTCGATGAAGAGTGACGATATTTGAATGACCGCTCGCCAGTTGATGCAGAGCAATCTCTCTTCGCTGAAAGTGCCTCTGTCGTTCATCGAGGCCAGCTCGGAGAAGACACTTGACGGCAAGGTACTCGTGGGTGAACTCGTCAAGAGCGAGGTAAACGACACCGTACGCTCCGACGCCAAGCACAGCTATGAAGCGCAGTCTCCCGTTGTCGATGGAATGGCCCACGAGATCCGTACCGGAGGTAGCGAAGGTTTTGGATGGCATCATGAACAAATACTTTTACGCCGCAGGGGGATGCTTGCCAATCAGTAGTGGCCGGCGAGTGAAGAGACACTTGGGAGATAGGCCGCGGGGCGTTGTTTCGAGCCGAGGGCCGTTGGTGGTTGGTGGGTGATGCTTGTGTGCTGCTCTGGACAAGAGTCTGACTGGGATATATTTTGTGACAGCGTATGTGACGGGAAGGAGGAGGGGAGGAGGGTCGAATGGGGTGTTCTCGCCAGCAAGTACACGAAAGTCGAGGGGCGGGTGGAAATGTAAGGCGCCACTCTTTTCAGATGCCTGTGAAGATGTTGAATGAAGGCGAGGGCGTCGGTTGCCGAGGTGCCAAACAAGTGTAGAACAAAAGGGGGGTCGCAAGCCAAGTGCGGTGATATACAAGTGTGGAGTAGAAGAGGATCTACAGGGATACTACTTGCTGCATATGTACATCCAGCTGCACCAGCTGCTCTGGCAGAGTGCCTCGATTCCAGAACAAGAATTCCGCATGGAAGAAGTGAGGTACGGAAATCCATGAACAGGGTTCAGGGTTGATTTAGTTTTAGGCTGCGTTTAAATGTATAATTTGATTGTTTAAACGTGCATGGTGCATGACGTATTTGTTTGTTCACTCGCTCCACTGCTTCCTGAAGAGAAGCGCTACTCGGGAGGCGAAACCGAGAGGATGTAGCTGGTGAAGAGATGATCATCGAGCAGAACTCGCCACTCTATATCTTGCGTAGGGGATAACAAACAGCTTGGCCAGCTGCAGCCGGCGTACATATACGTCAGGCAGCTCAGGCAGCAATGAAGAGAGATAAATGAACGCCCGACCCTTTTCTTTCCTGGATGGGTCAATCTTGGAGATAAGATTGGGTCTAATCATTTTGCTTTTTCAATTTTCAGCTTCAATTTTTTTGGGCGTTCCTCAAAAGCTTACGATGGACCTGCGCAGCCGGGAGCCGTCAGACGTTGCAAAAGCGGCCACCTCCGCATTATAAAGTGCAGCAGCCTGGGTCACGTACCAACACGACTCTTATCAAACGTCTATCCTCCAGATTCCCCGCCGCCGCGATGCTGCTGACCAAGATGCAAACGAGACGAAGACAGAGTCCGCTGGAGGCACGGTCCCTTCCTGCCTTCCCCCACAAAGATCCCGATATGCCCCATGCGCTCCTTGAACAGTTCGTACGTCCTCACTCACGGAACAAACAGTGAACAAGTAGCTCTGAAAAAAGAGAAAGCTTCTACAAGGAATTGAGACTGAATTGCCGAAGGATTGGGTGGAGGAGGCGAGAGCTGCGAACATGCAGATCAAGCGACGAGAGCAGTCGCAAGAGGACCAGATGTGAGGGCGTTGCCGCATGATTCGACGTATAGACGCGCTGGAGGACGCTAGACTAGTAGAGTGAACGTTGATGAGGATGACAGTAGGAAGCGAGCTGGCGCGGGTCGTGTCAGGCGTGCAGACGCTACAGTCGACACCAAGTATGAGTAGGTACAAGCGATAGGGGGCCAAGTGGGAGCTAGCCAGAATGAATCGACGGTTTCGCTCAAGTACATTAGGCCTGCCACACATGTCGTTATCACATATTGAAAACCTGTATGATTTGAGGGTCAACTCCCTTGAATGGGTGATCATCATCATGAGCAGTGACTGCAAGATGAGGAAGAAGGGGGCTGTTTGAAATCTGATAACTTAGCTATGGTAATACCTGGCACTTGACATGACACGTCTCTCAGCCAGTTCAGTAGAGTAGAGCAAGACAACGAGTATTCGACAGCCTCTTATAGCCTCGATATGTACAGCTTGAACCGCCGTAGACTGCGCATCTTGAGGACATATCGTACATCTTCTACACGTACACCCCTACTGTACAGAACAGCGCGACAACGCCCAGACCAGCCAGTGAAGAAGCGCCAAGCGCGGTGGACAGCTCTGCTATCGGAAGCTTGGATCGAGGAAGACTGAGCTCATGGTCAGTCACGGAGCCATCAGCACGGATGCGACTTGCGTAGTGAAGAGAAAGGCCAATGCAAGGAATGCGAGGAGGAAGACGAGGGCGATTGAAGGAAGAGTGGAAGTGGGGATGGGTGGCTGGAAAGCTGGGAGCGAAGCGTGGAGGTCCTGCGGTGAATGTCGATCAGATACAGCCTTGCCTGACGGAGCGACGCACCTTGATGGACGCGTAGGTCGCCATGGCTGGGATGTTCGGGTGATTAGGTCGAGTAGAGGTCGGGGGGATGCGATAGAGGGAAGTTGAGCACGGGAATGTCTTTGAGATGAGCTGGAGTCACAAGATACGTTGCTGTACGTTGCAAAGTGTTGGCGCGCAGCGTGTCCTCCGCGCGCCTTTCTTGACAAGTCGCCTCGAAGGCCGTCGGGTACTTTTGCTTCCGTTGCTGCACAAGCATCTCCAGAGCATCGATCTCACAAAGCATTCGAGCCCTCATCTCCCCGCCATCCTCCTCTTTCCGGCAGAATGCCCCCCCCAGCATCTGAATCCGCCCTGTTCCAGCACACACCTGACCTGAGCGCGACCCTAAAGCGCGAATGGGAGCCAGGATGCCAGCCGGACGAGGTGTATGAAGAATACCTGCCCACCTGGAGAGCCTGGATGCGGAACAAGCTCGTGGATAGGCTGCGCAGGGAGAACGTGTGGATGGCAGAGTGGCAGAAACGGGTGCGGACAGAGCGCAGGGACAAGTTTTTCTACTATTCTGCCGTCTTTGGGAGTGAGTCTTGACGGGCGGGTGGTGTATGATAAACACAAAGCTCATGCCCTGTATCTCCAGCCCATACATTTTTCATGATGTTTCTGCCAATCTTGTTCTTCTTTGGACGCCCGTGGGAAGCTCGAGGGTAAGCATGCCGGCGCACTGGAGATGCCAGCTGAAAACAGCCCAGATTGCTGTATGTGGTGGGAACGGGAATCTACGTGTCCTCGTATGTCAAAGACCTGGTCTGTACTCCTCGTCCGTACAGCCCTCCCGTCATTCGCCTCAGTGAGTAGCGTCGTTTGTACAAGTGCTGCGCTGATTGGTATAGGTATGAGCACCCACCATCACGAATACGGTATTATCATCGATATACCCGCACTATTTCAGCTCACTCGATACAGGCTTTCCGTCTTCCCACTCGACCAACTCTACCAGCATCGCGCTCTTCTTTGGCCAATGGCTTTTCAATCTCCGTCATGACGTAGGCTACCTATCGGTGGTTGTGGGATGGATTCGTGAGTGTCTTGTCTTTGAGATGGCTGCTGATGTTGGACCCAGTGCTCGCCATATATGCGGCAAGTGTCATTGGCGGAAGGGTCTACACGGGCATGCACTCTACCGGTACGTTCCCTACTCGTGTCGCGTGGCTATACTTATGACGCGTCAAGCCGATATCATTGGCGGCAGTATCATGGGCATCGTATGCTGGATCTTTTGGATCGTCGTGCGGGAGCCGTTCGACCGCTGGATCATGACTGGATCCTGGACTGGTACGTGAATGTTGAGCCAGTCTGATCAAACCTGATTTTTCACAGTGCCCGCCGTCATCGTCCCCTTCGTCCTCGGCCTGATCCACTTTCATCCCGAGCCGATGGACGACTGTCCCTGCTTTGAAGATGCCATTGCCGTCCTCTCTGTCATCCTGGGGTGTATTCTCGTCGAATGGGTACCGCTGGGCGGTGTCGCTCCTTGGCTGCAGGCTACCGATCCTGGAGCATTCTATCGATACCACATTATCAGGCAAGTCCTTGTCGGCATCGCGCGTTTGGTACTGGGTGAGTGCATTGGGCCCGGTCTAATATTTGCTAAGCGTCGTGTAGGTCTCGGGATCATGTTTGCCTGGCGATTGATTGCCAAAGCCACGCTCTTGCGCGTACTTCCCCCCACTTTCCGAGCATTCTCTCATATCCTGCATACTCAACTGCCTACTCGACGCTTTTACACTGCCGCCACGTGAGTGGCTCTTTCTTTTTCATCGAATCTCTTTGCCTGACAGTACGCAGCGACTATAAGAATGTCCCCCGCCAGGCATTCCGACCGATCCCCTCTGTACTGGACCTCCAATCCGGGACGTCAAGCCCGGCCGCGTCGTCGCCTACGCACTCGCCCCTCCTCACACCCCAGCGTGTCCCGAGTATGAACGGAAAAGGAAGAAGCCCGTCGCCTATGGCGCTTTCGCAAGCTAATCTGCGGCTGCGTGCGCTGAGAAGAGAGTCGGGGGGAGCTGTAGCGTCGAACGGTGAGGTGCGCCAGAAACCGCTGAAAGTGCGGACGATGGCGCTCAAGTATGACGCTGAAGGTGAGTGCGATTAGTGATGGAGGGCGTTGCTGACGGGAAATAGTACTCACAAAGGTCGGAGTGTATGGCGGCATAGGCTTCATGGCCTGTGGTGTCATTCCCTACTTGTTTGAGATGATTGAGCAGTCGATCCTGGGCTGATAGTCTGTGAAAAGAGGGGTAGAGTGTTTACAATACATACAAGAGATCTACTGATTAATGCCGCCACGGTTTCTGATTGCGAGCATTGAGATTATATGTGTGTTTAACAGTTCACCAGCTGTTCATGCATGCTTTGGATCTCAGAGCGCAGGGCGCAAGCTGCCCGATGGAGTCTCTCTGGTGTGTGTATAGTTTGAGCCGTCCTTTTCCTCCGCCCCTCGTCCACCGCGTAAGGCCCTGGGGTCCGGCCTCTACCCCTTGCCCCTGGTTTTTACCTCTGGCTAGCTATGGACCGTATGGAAAAGCACTCAACCCCGCAAGACGAGTCAACACACCGTGACGACTGAGCGTAGCTGGGTGTCGTAGCGCGGACGGATACAGACGGGATGAGTGCGCTTTGCGTGAGTGTCTTGGCGGGGGAGCTATCTCCAGCACCCTCCTCCCGCACTGGGATCGGTCGGGCTTGCCCACTCGGACAGTGAAGTGTGCGCTGCATAGGCCATACGATATAAGGTACAATGAGGTTTCTGTGCTTATCTCGGCGAGGTTCACGATGGCTCAAGCGAGTGAACCTCATGGCCCTAACAATGAGAGCGGAGAGCGGAGACGATACGTTGCCTGGCACCACAGGTTGGGCGTACCCGACGGTTAAACTCCATCATGCACATGGCGGCCAGCCTACGAAAAGTTGTCTCATCCATGTCTTGGACCTTGTAAAGCGGAGAGAGCTGGGGGAGGGACCTCGCTTTGCCTCCAAATAAAGTACAACATGGCCAATGGTGCTACTACTGAGATTGGCTGACGAGATGACTGGGGATTGACGGGAGAGTGCCTTGGCTGGGCTGCGGCAGTGAAAGGCGAGAGAGCTGGGAAGCGAGCGGGCCTGTAACATACTACACACTGACCGCCTCGCTTGGAGGACGATAAGCAAGGCTGTGAGAGGGCTCCAGCTGAGGCGGGCTGGGGCGAGGGAGAGAAAGAAAGAGGACATGGGCGCTGGTCACATATGGAGGCGGGTGTCTCTCTGCTGACCACATGCATGCAGAGAGCCTCCACCCGACACGCGACTGCATCTCGGGCTGCGCGGTAACGACGGACGGGCGCTGGGAAAGGAGGGCATCAGTTGCTCGTCGGGGTGTGCCTGGGGAGATCGACGTGTGATGGTACCTCCCTCCACTCTCCACTTGCGCCCGCTGTTGCCAGGTCCCTCTTTCTGCACTACGCCTACATCCGAGTCGCCCAGCTGGGCCATCGCATGGTCCTCAACTTTATTCCAGTCTCCCAGGACGTATAAGTGGCAGCCCGCCTCTCATTCTATTCTTCGTCCATCAACCTCCCTCGTCGTCCCTCAACTTCCCTCTTCTCCCCCCCCTCCCCCTCCCTCAGCACTGCAAAATGGCCACCAACATCCTCTTTGCCCAGAAGACTGGCGAGATCGGTGGCTTCAACGAGACCATGGCAGCCGCCGCCTTCGCGCCCGACGCCGTACGTCCTTGCCTCGTCTCCGAATCGTGTACTCACTATGACTGCAGGTCTTCTTGCTCAGATGCCAGTATGCTTCTCTGGTCATAGAAACATTCTTGGCGTAAGTCCGACCCACCACACCTGGCTCATCTCGATCGTCGCGAACGCCGCATCCCAGTGCTAATGACTCGCAGAGGTGTACTCGTCATGCAGCTGTTTACCTACTATCAGTACCAGAAGAGCGATAAAATCTGGACCAAGTTAATCGTTGGTTGGTCAGCCGTGAGTTACTCTTTGTCATAACACTCTGGTGGTGCCCATGCTGACGAGATCATAGGCTTGGACCATGGGTACGTCGACTCCTCCCTCGAATTCATCAGCTAACCATTCCCAAGTCATCACGGTCTACTACTGGGTATACCTGAGCTACCTGTTTGTGGACAACTTTGGCCTGTGGCTGCCTTGGCTTGAAGTCAGGTGGCTGGCCAAGATGCCCTTGTTTGATGTCCTGGCCGTTATCCCCGTCCAAGCGTTCTTTGCCTACCGAGCATACTTGTTGATGAACCGAAACAAGATCCTCATCGGCGTCCTTGGTTTATTGCTCCTCGTTGCCGCGGGCGGTGGTATCGGTGTCACAATCGTCTTTGGCGCCCAGGAGACCTTGTTTGGCGCTACCGCCAGTGGCCCCACGCTTATCAGTGAGTCTCTCCCCGTCTCTCCTCAGCTGTCGCTGATGATTTCAGCCTGGACCGCTGTCACCACCGGCGCCGATGTCATCATTGCCGGTTGTATCCTTACTGGTCTGATCCGTTCCAAGACTGGGTGAGTGTTTCTCTCTACTCCTCTGACTGTATTGATGATTTTCCAGATGGGCTCACACAGACAAACTGGTCAGCAAGCTAGCTAGTTAGAATGACATTCGAAGCTCAACTCCCCACAGGTCAGCAAGCTAGTTAGAATGACATTCGAAGCCCAACTCCCCCCCACATTCCTTGCCCTCGCGTACTGTATTGAATGGTGTACGTGCTTTCACAACGGGTGGCTCACATGCTTCCTATACTGATCAAATCTCAGCCCAAACCCCCTCTTCCCTCCTCGGTGCCGTCTTCCAATGCCTCCAATCCAAAGCCTACCTGGTCGGCCTCATGTTTACCCTCAACTCCCGTATCGCCTTTACCATCTCCAGTGATGACACCCGCAGTCACCAGACGCCCCAAGTGTTTGGCATGAGCAATGTAAATCGAAGACCGACAGACGGGATCCACGTCGACGTCCAGACTTATGTCCACGTACGTTTTTCTTTTCACTGATCATAGCTAGGCTGACGGTACTGCAGGACGACCAGCCGTACGGCTACGACGAGACCATGAAGCACCGACACGACAAGATGGAGTCGATCTCGGACGAAGAGACTGAGCAAGGCGTCGTGTTGGAGAACAACAGCCGGGCGCACTTGACCGCTTCCGGCGCTGTCTAAGCAAGACGCGCCATGTTGACTGATCTTTTAATACGTGCCCTTGTGCATGCTGCATCATAATGTATACTGTTGGGCATAGGATAGAGTGGTACGAGATGCATGTCTAGCCGAGAGTCTGCTATGGGAGCGATACACTCCACCAGGGTCGTCAAGGGGCCGAGCGGGTCGCATGCTGCCCTATTGAGGATATCCAGGTCGGCATGCTCATCCCAGCCCATGCATCCCCCAGCCCCCTCGAGTACAGCCATGCCCCCCGAGATCGAAGGAATGGGTGTACATTTGCGATGACGAAGGTTGGGCCTGACACACACCAGCTTGGACATGACCCTGCGCTGTTCCATCCTGTCGACATCTTTCACAACCTCCTCCTCTCCTCCATCCCTCTCTTCCTCCCTCCCACCCCCTGTCTCAGCATGCCCTGTGCGTCTTCCCTCCCCGCTCTCGCATGCGCTGACCCCCCATGCAGTGCCCCCCTCACTGCTCCTCCTGGCTGTCCTCGGTCTCTTGGCGGGGCACACCTCTGCCTTTTCATTCAGCACAAGCACCCCAAGCCAATGCGGCAACTTTACCGTCCAGTGGTACGCTCCCTCTCCCGGCGTGACCCAAAGCCTGACCAAATATATAGGACCGGCGGCACCGCGCCATTTTATTTGTTATTCGTACCAGTGAGCGGTCTCTTGGCTCCACATCTCGCCGTCACTCATGCAAATTCTAGGTGGAAGAAGTCACATCAGGTCATATCAACAATATCACCATACCCGACGGTCTATCAAGTCCCTACTCGTACTCATTCACACTTGACCAGCCGGCGGGTCTCGACTTTATGCTTGCCATGAGCGATTCGACGGGCTTTGGCAGCGGGGGATCGACATCTGTTCTGAGTAGGTACTGGGATATGGTATACCGAGCTGACGCCGTACAGCTGTAGGATCCTCGGACGAATCCTCTTGCCTTCCCAGCTCCGTCAACGCAGATTTCTTCTTCTCCATCAGCCCCGACTCGAATCCATCAGCATGTTCTTCCATGAGCGTCACCTGGCCATCCAACACCACAGACCCCACCCATCTATACGGCATCATCCCCCATGGGTCGGCATGGGAAATTCCTATTGACGACAGCGGCACGTCTCAGGATTGGACGGTCAATATCGCTTCGGGGACTCAGTTTTTACTCTTGATGAGCGACGCCGGGCAGTACCAGACAGGAGGCAGCACAGACCTGTATACGGTACAGAGCGGCAGTACCGACTGTCTGGGAGATGACAGTCCGACCAGCGCCTCGGGAGGGACGACCAGTACCTCGAGTGCGTCGGGCAGCACAGCTAGTGTCTCTGGCGTAGGCGGATCTTCCTCTGGGGGGTCGGATGATTCTTCAAGCGGCGGCTCGTCTTCAAACCATACCGGGGCGATCGTAGGGGGCACTGTCGGCGGAGTTGCGTTTGTCGTCTTGCTCGGCCTGATTTGCTTCTTCTTTCTCCGTCGCCAGACGCGCCAAAAAGCGGATGCCGAGGACATTTCGGCCAAGCCCTACAGCGTGACGCACGAAAAGGCCAAGCGGCGCAGGACGGTCGATCTGGGGTCGGGCGATGAGCAGGAAGCAGAGGAGAGGAATGTGGAGGGTGAAATATACCAGCTGAGTCCATTCCGGTACCCGTCTCCACCTGGCAATGTCGCCCCAGGAGCGGTGCCGGAAACAGCTCCTCGCCCAACGCAAGAGGGCAAGATCCAGCCGTTTGTGGCACCAAGTAGCACTAGGCCGAGCATCGAGTCTACGGCAGCTGCCACGCCGCCAGAACAATCTGCCCAGGGCTCCAGCGAGGTCGAAAGGCGAGCGTCGACGCGAAAGACTGCCCCAACTGCTTCGGCTAATGCTTTGGCGGCGGCGTCGAATCACGAGAATAGACAGAGCGTGGTGGCAGAGGAACCGGAGCAGAGATTGATGCAGCATGAAGATGCGGGACAAGTCGAGTAAGTCGCAGGTGGTCGCAGTAGCCGAGTCTGACACGATGCCACAGGGAATTGCCTCCAGCATACAACCAACTGCGGGCGAGAAATCCTGATGAAAGGGCTTGAGGCTGTGACAAGTGTGGTGTAAAACGTAGACGTATTTAATTGTCATATAGTTGGACGGGATAGTGGCGCATCTGGAGGACACTGGACGATTAATGGGGGGATTATGAATGTATAGATGCAACGATAAAAGACGGGAAGATTGGGTGCCACATTCGGTGCTTCGGAAATTATCGCTTTGGCAACGTCTCAGCCTCGGCGCGGTAAGCGTGATGTCCTCGAAGCCTGTCTCTTCAGTTATATACTGCCCCTGTGTCTCCCCCCCTCCCCACGACAGCCCCTCAGCCTCTGGCGTGCATCCCAAATACCCAGCAGCGGAAGATCGACCCAGCCATGTCCGGAAGACCAAGTGTCGTGAGTGTGGTCATGCCTCTCGGGGATCGTATGCTGATGCCCTATCAGGCCCGTGTGTACGCGCCCGTGAACGAGAAGCTGGGGAGATCCTGGTGGGACTATGGTGAGTAGCATCATCAAGCCGAGCTGGGCATGCTGATCGATCCACAGACAACTTGGTGGTGCAATGGGGCGTCCAGGACAACTATGAGATTGTGAGAAAGGTCGGACGAGGAAAGTACTCCGAGGTGCGTATGCTGCATGATGGCGAGAGTATGCTCATTTTCCGCCAGGTCTTCGAGTCCATCCACCTCCCCTCCGACTCCAAGTGCATCGTCAAGGTCCTGAAGCCTGTAAAGAAGAAGAAGATCAAGAGGGAGATCAAGATCTTGCAGAATCTGGCGGGTGGGCCGAATGTCGTCGGGCTGCTGGATGTCGTTCGAGACAGTCAGTCAAAGACGCCTTCGATCGTCACTGAATATGTCAACGTGAGTCTGTCAAACACGAGACGAACGGGCGCTCATGGGCGTGTAGAACACTGAATTCAAGACCCTCTATCCCAAATTCACCGACTTTGATGTGCGGTACTACATCTTTGAATTGCTCAAGGCGTTGGATTTCTGTCACTCCAAGGGCATCATGCACCGTGATGTCAAGCCCCACAACGTCATGATTGACCACGAGAAGCGTACTGTGAGTCCGCCGCGTGTTTCTTCTTGTATCGTCTGACGTTCTCTAGTTGCGGTTGATAGACTGGGGACTGGCCGAGTTCTATCACCCCGGTACAGAATACAATGTCCGTGTGGCCTCGAGATACTTTAAGGGTCCTGAATTACTCGTCGACTTTCAAGAGTACGACTACAGTCTGGACATGTGGAGTTTAGGATGTATGTTTGCGAGCATGGTGAGTCTTCTTTACACTTGCTCAAGTGCATATGCTGACAGGCAATCAGATCTTCCGCAAGGAACCCTTCTTCCATGGACACGACAACGCCGACCAGCTCGTCAAGATTGCCAAGGTTCTTGGTACTGACGAACTATATGCCTAGTGAGTGGTACTCTTCTCGTCACCTGGATCTTATTGACATGGTTCAGCCTTGAACGCTACGACATTGAGCTTGACACCCAGTTTGACGACATACTAGGCCGATATCAGCGAAAGTCATGGTCGCGGTTCATCACTACCGAAAACCAAAGATATATCTCGAGCGAGGCTATCGACTTTTTGGACAAGCTGCTGAGGTACGACCACCAGGAGAGATTAACAGCCGAGGAGGCCATGGGACATGCGTACTTTGGTGAGTTGCCTTGGAGGTTCGTCGACGACCTGCTAATCTTGTACAAGCTCCCGTGCGAGAAGCAGCTGCCAAGGCTGCTGCCGGTCAGTCTTAGAGTGTACGAGGAGGAACGGGGACCAGGCTCAGCCTCGACGTAGAGTGTATCAGACGATACAGGATGTGCGGTACCGAGGGAACGCGACTCGTCTCGGATCTCGACTTGGTCTTTCCGGCTTTTTTCAACCGTCGTGTAGGCCGTTACGGTATATACAATACAGCTTTTTGTGCCATCGTCATTTCACCTTTGGACTGTCAGGGATTTCATGCATCAAATACTGGCCCGAGAATGGTCCCCACATAATACCAGGTTAATTACGCGCGTGTAAATAAGCGGTCTGGTGTTCCCATGTTCGCAGCCGCATCCTCCATTCTTCTCCATCTCTCGCCGCCCACAGACCAGGATGGCCTACGCCTACCCTGTCCATCACCCCATCGCCGGCGCCTCCTCCACCTCACTCGACATCACCAGGCATTCTCGCGAACCGTCCAGGAAGAACTCGGGCGCCCTCACGGACGTCATTACAGAGTTCAGTGTATGCTGCGCTTGCTCCACTCTCAGATCATAATGCTGACAGCTTTCGGCAGCACAAGGTCGCCGAAGATGACATCTACATCAGATTCTTGGAAGAGAGGTGCGCAGGTTTAAGCTTGGTGCGCCAGAGCTAACGTACGTGTAGAGTGCGTGTAGAGAGAGAGTATATCGATGGCCTGCGCAAGTTGTATGACCGGACAAGGTCCATCGACTCGCTGCACGACGAGTGAGCTTTCCGCTTGCAGTGCTGCAAAGTCTGTGCTGATCGGTAACACAGTGCTCCCCCTCCACAAAAATGGGAAAAGCCTACATCCAGAATAGCGTGGGCAGAGGTCAGAGATTACACGCTGCGCGAGATTGAATCAAGGGATGCTATGCGAAACGCGCTGGAGGAACACGTCGTCAAGGAGCTGGTTCGGCTCAAGGTGAGCCACTGGTCATTGGGTGCCGGGGTAAGTTGACCTCTGGTAGGACCAACAAAGCAAGATCAAGAATTCTCTCAAGGAAAACCTCAAATTGGCAGAGAGCGCCTATGAGGAGCATGCCAAGCATCATCTTCCAAAGGTCAAGAAGAGCTACGTCCAAAAGTGTCAGATTCTCGAAGTACGATGATACTATGAAACGTGGTTCATACTTACGCCCAATAGGATCATCGGCGACAAGAGAATGCGATTGCAATGCAAGCTCGATTATTGTCTACCCCCAGTCCAACTTCTCCCACGACTGCCAATTTGCAAGAACACCCGTATGCGGCCCCAGCTGGCCCCTCCTACACCACTCCTCCCAGCGCCACCCCGCCTCTTCCGCCCGTGAGCAATCCTGCTCTGATCTCTGTCAATGAGATCGGTCGCCCTGGTCATACCCCAAGCTCCTCCGTATCATCTCCTGGAAAAGACAAGGAGAGGGTCGGGAACAGACTTCGCGCTGGGTCAGGTTCAGGACTGGAAAACAAATCGAGGGACGTATTCAACGACATTGCCGCCTCGGGCAAGAAAGGGTTCTCTGCATTCATCCAGAGACTTGGTGGAGACAAGGAGAGAGGGGACGACGTTTCTCTCGCAGGCGGACTGGAGGGTGAAGGATTGCAGAGAAGAGGGACCACGGGAAGCTCCAACTCCAAAGCCCAAATGGCGATGCGTGGTGCCAAGGTGAAGCGCGACGCCGATGAAGCAGGTAAGTGTGCGCCTGATCTCACCAGCGATATTGACGCCCCTTTATAGACAAGGCTTACCGGACTGCCGTCTTCCACCTCGAATCATTACGCCTCAGAAGGGAAAAGATGCGAATCTCCGCAGTGACACACCTGGAAGAATTCAATGACGAGCTCAGCAAGACTTTAAAGACAGCACTGCAACTCTACATGGACATCATGCACAGCACAGCAGTTACAAACGCCCAAGCAACAGAGGTGGCTCAACGTGCAGTCAATGTTATCAATGCTGATCATGACAGTAAGCTGACTTGCTGAGAGAGTATCTATTGCTGACACCATCAAAGTGCGCATCTTTCGCACAAAATTACACGCGTCTATGCAAGACATGTCTCGCGCCCCAGTACCGTATGAAAACTTTTATGTACGTGGTATGCTGCCATGATCATCACCTACTTACCACCGATGACAGGTCGGCCCTTGTAGATCCCTCATCTTTGGTGTCAGTCTATCTGACTATGACTTTGCTCGGGCCGATGGCAATGACCATGGATCACCCCCGACCATTGTCGAAAAGTGCCTCGCGGCCATCGACGCTCGAGGCCAAGACTTGGAAGGCATCTACAGAGTCAACGGCAGACATGCTGCCGTCCAGAAGATGATCCAAGGGATCGAAAAGGACGAGGCTCTATTCGAGTTTGACGAAAAGGACGATGTCTTCAGCATTGCCAGTATTCTCAAGCAATGTGAGTCTGAGAGACTTGGTTATATGTGCTGACACGACACAGACCTCCGCGAGCTACCGGAACCCGTCTTCAACCTTCCTCATGCAGAGCGGGTCAGGTACAGTAAGAGCCGAGGTGAGTAGCTCTATCTAGTGCTGGATGTTTGCTCATAGTATCATCAGAATCTCATATCTCTAGCAGCTTCAGCGCCCTCCGCGGACGTCTGCGCCGATTGCCACCCATTCACCAGACTACATTCCAGGCTATCATCGAGCATCTCGGTCGAATTGTTGCCAATTCCGCCACCAACAAGATGGGCGCCAAGGTAAGCAATGACACAAGGTTATACATAGGGCGCTAATCAACCGAAAACAGAACCTTGCTGTAGTATTCAGTGGGTATTGCATGGTAACTATATTCCAAGTACTGACTTTTCAACAGACTCTGTCATTTTCGGCCAAGACTTGGTTCCCACTGATGGAAATGTCCTAGCCATGCACCATGAGCAGGTGGGTAGCATTTCACCACACTAGACAGCAACTGACCTCTTCTAGGATACCGTGCTCGAGGATCTCATCACCTACTCTGAATTGGTGAGTTCAATAGTCCATTATACAGCTCATTGCTGACAAAAGCAGCTGTTTGGCGCCGATTCACCTCTTCAAGCACCACGAGTACTGCCCCCGGATTCTGGTCTCTCCCATTCTGGTGTTCTCACCCAGGATGTCGGTATCGACGGACCTCGACCTGGTACATCGCGGACCAAAATCCGCATGGCACCCGACGATGGGATTACTCCAGAGGTATCTACTCGCCCCGCCGCCGAGCGCCTGAATTCAGGTGGTCATTCTAGCGTGACCGTCACTGGTCAGCCAGATATAACTCCCGTGGCAGAGTTTGGACCGGGTGCTGCCCGTGGAGTTTTCACTCGGGACGAAGACTTGACGTTGCAATTTGACGCTTCGCTGATCCCCGCTTCCATGAAAGAAGGGTTACCGGAGAATATTCATGTGCGACCGCTTGCCTCTACTGATCTGTTGCGGCATCACTTCCAGCTCCTCAACGATCTTCGTCCATCCCCCGCTCTTGCTCCTTCCGTCTATAACGCCATCTTTACCCACTTTCACACGGCCCCTGGCACGTACTACGTAGTCGTCATGGTCGACAAGACCACAGATGAGCTTGTTGCGTCTGGCACACTCATTGTGGAGCGTAAACACATCAATGGAGGAGGCGCATCAGGTCACTTGGAGGATATCGTGATATCTGGGAAGATGCAAGGGAGGAAGCTCGGGGTGAGGTTGGTGGTTGGTCTCAGAGAATTGGCGGTCTTGCTTGGGTGTTACAAAGTCATTTTGGACTGTCAAGATGCCAAAATTCGTGAGCCTTTTCGCTTTCCACGATATTCAAAGCTAAAGCGCAACAGCATTCTACGAGAAATGTGGCTTCTACCGGAGGAGCGCAGGTATGGCCTACTACGTCTCCTCAGGTGACGTATCCCATCAAGGATCTCCCGGTGCTCTGGGCGTCCCTGCATTGTCCGCTAAACGCGGTTCTGGTGATACCCTTGCCCCTCCTCTCGTCAGCACCGGCGCCATCACACCCCTGTCAGATCTCACAGACACGGACGCGACCCCGCGGTTGGATCAGTACTCGCATTCAAACAATGCTTTCCTCGGCGAACCTGCGTCTCGAGACCGAGCAGCGTCCGATGCGTCATCTGAAGGCGGCGTCCTTTTAACAATCCCGCCTGAAGTTGCCGCATCTGACGGCTCAACTCCTGGGACCCCTCGCACATTCACCTCAGCATCCTCTGGAACAGGTACTGGTGTGACCTACAGCTTTCCAACCTCCGACTCGAGTGCCCTTCCAGCCTGGGCCGCCGAAGGGCTGGGGAGTAAAGCTCTCAGGCGCACTTCCGCGACCAGTTCTTTGACTGGCTCGCCCGAATCCCTGGGACAGAGGGGCGGGAGCAGTGGAGGAAGGAAGAGGATGGGGTCTGGCCTGTCGGGTCAGGGCAAGGGGGAGTCAGAGGAAGGAGAAGAGCTGGATTATGCAGCGCGGAGAGAGGCCGCTGGCACGCCGTTGCCCCCTGGGGCGGCGCCACCTAATCTTGAGACTGAGCCAGAAAGGATTTGAATAGTCGGAGACTGAGATTGCAGACGATCATAGAATTGGACAATATAACTAATTTACGCCGCCTTATCGCCTTTGGTGAAGCGGCTTCCGAACGTTCTAGTTGGATTGAAATACGTATATATACTTTACGGAACTCTGGTTCCTTGTTATAGATTCACGAATACAAAGTGTACTTTACATCAGTCATGCCCATGTTAATACTAAAAGCGGCTGAAACACATGACTCGATGGCATAGAGTGCAGCATTACATCTGTTTCGGCAAAGATAAAATAAGAGACCAATCTGAGAGAAAGAGAAGGAAGAAAAGAGACTCTAGGTCATTACCCAAACACTGCCCCAGCAATGTTACTATATGTACAACCAGCTGCCCATACTGATGCTAAACTATCTTTCCGTATACCTTTCTTTAGTGATAGCCTGTACAGACAATGTCTCTCGGAGGCAATCACAAAGAAACGCCACCACACGCTGAAGCCAGGCTCAACGGGCGATCTCGGCTGTGGGCTGCTCCTGTCCCTAATCAAGATCGTCAATTCTATACCTGGCAAGTGGCACCTTCAGAAACTCACAAAGTCTTCCAGAGGGGCAGAGTCGACGAAATCGGGCAAAGTCTGGGCATCGGACAAGTAACTAGGCGTCTCGTTATCGCCAATAGGTTCATCATCGAGGCCTATGGCGTCAAGTTCTGTGCGAGGTGTCAGCTTTCGGTCAGAATGGTTAGAATTTCTAGACTTACCGGCCATAAGATCGGCTTCGTCTACTTCGTCGGGAACACCGTAACTCCTGCCTAGAGATTCTTGGATTTCATTGGCTTGGTCGATGAGGTCTTCCATATCGTAGTGAATGTTCTTTTGAGATGGCGATACAGGTGAAGTTTGATGTGGCAGTGACAAACACAGACAAAGACAAACAACGAGAGTGGCGAGAATCAGTGAATGAACTGCTTGATAAAGGAGCTCAAGATGATGGGACTCACTTCGATCTTGTCAATGTCGATGCCTTTATACTGTTTCTTCATCTCTTTGTTGGCGACCTTCATTGCATCGACGGTGGCCATCTGCGCCTCATGATGAGCTAATAGTTCCAGATTCTTGGCTCTGCGCCCCAATTAAGAGAAGGTTTCGTGTCAAGTTCCATTCCGCCTGGCCAAAGGAATTTGTTTATGCGGGCAGAACCATCCGAATGCGGTCTCCCTTTCTTTCTTTGATGTGAACGTGACATACCGTATTTTTGAGATTCTCAGTCGTCATAGCAGCCTGCTCCATATTGAATGTCTGCTGCTGTAGCTGCCCCAGCTGCCCCTCATACATCTTCTTCTGCTTGAGCACTCTGAGCGCTCTCTGTTGCACCGCAGCTTTCCCTGGCCCTTCGCGCATCTTGGACATCTGGCCCTTGAAGACTCCAAGTTCGGCATCGAGTTTTTTGAGCTTGACTTCTAGGGATGAGATGCGTGTTTCCGTCTGTGTACGCGTGTCAGTGTGGGCAGGGAGGAGATGGGGAATGGGCGTACCGAGCCGATTGCGTCTGTGAGAGAGGGTTTGGGCTTGGCCCGTCCTGAGCCGAATATCTGTTGCAGTCAGCATTGGCGGACGGTACCGGGGCTGCTCACTCTGTTCATGGCGGAATGCGAGATGGAAGAGATGGAGACAAGACAGACTGCAAGAACGGCGAGCCGATGGAGGATACATGCGGAGGATGCCACGTGCCGCCTCCACTTTCCCCGCCACTCTGAGCTTACTTTGGTTCCCTTATTTCGGATCATAGCCTTGTCGAAGGACGGTGACATCCCAGAGGGCATTCATCAGTCGACCCCACTTTCAAAACTCTCCTCGGCCATCAAGCCACCCCCCAATGATGGAACGGCCGCCCCAAGAGTTTCTCTACCTCGCTGCGACTCTCCTTGATGCCTTGCCAGCCTCTGAACCCAGTGAGTTCCGCCCGGGAGGCAGTGAAATTGCCGAGTACCTCGGATCAGATCTACGTACACGCCTAACGTGACACATCTCAGTCAGTGATGCGCTTCTATTGCAATTGCACATGCTCTTTGGGCCCATGTTGATGTCTGCTCTGCAGCTCGTCGACCGGCGGGAGGGTGGGTAGCCTCGGTTGGCCAGGATGAGGCTGATCCAGTGCAGTGGTGAGAGTAGAGTATCCTTCTTCTCGGCATGTCTATCAGGTATGTGGCCTGCAGTGCAAAAGCTGTTCATCTGATGCGTGTGCCAGGTTGCATCGTCCACAGGCAAGAGCTACACTCTGTACATGGATCCTCCCAGCCCCACCGTCCCCGGCCCTCGGGAGTCCTCGCTTGAGCTTGCGGTGCCCAAAGATGATCCTCCTGTGCACAGATCGATGTCTGAAGAATCACGCGAGGAGCCGCCTCTTGCGCCCAACGATCATTTAACCTCAGCTGCAAGCGTTGAGGACACGTTGAAGGAGGAGGCCGAGGCGGGGCGGAGGGACAGAATTCGGCAGCTCGCAGTGGACCTCGAGGGGTATTACTGCCCGTGTGCAGGGTACGGGCACAACACGCTGGGAAGCGGCCGCACGGTGGTGGTGAGTGATAGATGCATGCACGGCTGTGGCTGACGAGAGGCGCAGTGCAAGCATCTACTGGCAGTTCTGATAGGCAGCAAGACGGGGAGAGTAGTGGCGAGTGCCGCCCAATGACGATTACGTAATGAGCTATGTATGCAAACACTGCGCTGGGGTGTTGTGATTTCATTTCCTCTTTCATTTCTCCCCGTCTCGTTCTCTGCCATGCCGCCCAATGACCCCCTCGACCCCCGACCCCGCCTCCCCTACGACACCTCCCTCCCCTCCGCCCTCGCCCACCTCGTACACCACCTCGTAGACCCCCTCGCTCGCCACTACCCCCAGCACACCACCCAGTACCTGCTCGAACAACTCAAGCGCGACCTATTCCGCCATTTCCAGCCTACATGGGATGAGGCTCATCCCCAAGTCGGAAGCGGCACCCGCTCGCTTATCTGCACCCGCCAGCTAGGTCTCCCTATGCCGATGCGCGGTGCGGGGACCAGGTCTGGTGTCGAGGAGCGGGTCTGGAGAAAGGCCATCGCCGAAGAAGGGGGCCGATCAGGAGACGTCAATATGGGAGAGGAGTGGGAGGTCTGGTGTGACCCCGGACAGGTCGTCTGGAGGTGGGGTCCTTGGGAGTGGGAAGATCCGGAATTCGAGCCTTCAAAGATCGTTAGAGGTGAGCAATCCTGTCGTTCTCTTGTTCCATTGTACTGATGAATGGACAGAATCACTCCAGGTGATCTGGCAGTCTGCGGCAGACGGTGACAAGCTTTCTCCCACCACTCCCGCAAAGACGGCCCAAGGCACTCCCAGCCGACCGTCCTATGCTGTCCCTATCCGTGCCCCCACACTTCTCGCCATACCCCCCACCCCGTCCCGCGGCCAAGGACAGAATGAAGCGATTGCCGTGCAAGAGTCCCTTTTACCTGCCTTCTCTACCCTCGGTCTTGGCAGACCTTCGGACGGCGGGCAAAATCGGGTCAGCTCGGGCTGGTCGAGTTCGGAAGAGGCGTCGTCCCGTTCCACCTCGATGACTTACTCTGAAGAACAACCCGCTTCGCCCGAGCACCGCTCGGCGTCTCGTACCTCCCACAGAGGCTCCGAGTCCCAGAGTAGCATCTCTTCATCTGTCTCGGACAGCAACTCGGGTCATACGCAGTTGCTTACTCCTGCCACCAGGCCAAGCACCGCGGACCCCTTTACCGTTTCCATTATTCCCCTCAGGGAATCTTTCCGCCATGAAAGTGTCGATGTATTCCGCGACAGGGAGAGCAGCGAAAAGCTCAAGACCACTCCAATCTCCCAATCCCGTGGGCGAGCTTCTCCCAACGCCCTTGGCGAATCAAATGTTCAGCCTACTACCCCCACCACCGAGAACACCATCACTCCCCGTGTTCCCACTCCTACTGTAACCCCATACGACGGCGGCAACGTGACTGTCCTCGGTGGTGGTATTAAACTTGGCGGTGGGGCGGGGTCTCACTCCCGTTCATCCTCTGTGCAGTCTTCTCACCGCACCCCCATCGACCGCACCCGATCCCCATCCGTCTCCTTTGCGTCTCGTGCTCTCTCCAGCGCTACTGGGCCCAATGGAGAACCCAGGAAACAGAGGACCAGGAGGAGGATCATGCCCACCTACCTTGGCCACTTGGGTCAGCCTGGTGTCGGTGGACCTGTCATGGGCGCTTTCAACGGGGTAGTCAGCCCCGGCGCTAGTGGCGGAATGGGGTACGGGTTTGGAGCCCATGTTGGTGTTGGAGTCTCCCCCCCTCAGGTTGGAATCAGGGGACCTATGCCGAGAATGGGGCATTAGCCGTGTCTTTCGTGCTTCGTCTCTTCGTGATCTCAAAGTGTAACCATCAGTAACGTCAACTAGCATCTTTCATTTCCATTGTTCACATTCAGCAGGCTTTTCCAAATTATTCATCAACAACTTCGTCTTTCGCTCTTGCTCCTTTTCAAAATATTGTTACCTCTTTCGAATTCGCTCTCTCTTTGAAAATCTTAAATTCATTCTTCAAGCCCGTCACCTTTTTGATTTTGGATCTTATTTTAGAAACATTTCAGAGGAATGAAATAGTCTCTGCTCTCACCATGTCAAACATGCTTGCATATACATACTATGTGAGACAGCATGCTGTTTACGCGCCAAGTAGTAACCCCAGCCCCTTCCATTCGGCGACTTTCGGCTTGACCTCTCCCATGCTCTTTTCCAAACCACCCTCGAGCCCGCTTCCGCCACTCTCCAAGACCTCCCTCAGTACAGTCTCTCGATCCTCCCATGCCATGTCTATCCCATTCACCAACTTGACCCTGAAAGCCTTGATGGTCGACTGCAACGACTCTGCCAGGGCTCTATGATCGTCTGACGCCAGGACCAGGTATCTCAATAACCCTACTGCCTCCCCACTCTTCTCCTCCACTCTCGTCCCCAATCTCCCCAAGCTCATCACAAGATACTCCCACTCGTCCACCGTTCCCCTCCTACCGGTAGCCCTCTTCTTTACCTTCTTCTTTGACGTCGCCGACGTGACGCCCGTCTGGCCGGTGAATCGGGTGAGATGAGACATGGTGGAAGGCGCGACGGTGTAACGTGTAAATTGAGAAATGCCGGTAGCTGTTGTGGCGTTTGTGGCCACATCAACACCCTCGAGGTCAAGTTCGCGTTCGACAATGTAAAAGGAGTCTGGTATCGTCAGTCTTTGTCCGGATGAAATTGTGAAAGAATTTACCGGGATCTTTCTGACGGATGCCATTCAGCTCGTTGAGCCTCTTGACTTCCTTGTCCAATTGACCTTCCATCTCCTCGAACACCTCGATCAAGGTTTCTTGGGCCTCTTCCAGGCCAGGGGCAATCATAGCCTCGATCAGGTCCGAACGGTCATAATGAGAAACGAGCCTGTAAGCCTCAGAGAACTCGGCGCCTCGGCAACAAGTGTCGACAGCACTGTCCACATCTTGGCTGTACTCGACGAATACCTGGGAAGCTTCCAGGTGACGCCCTCTCGAAGCAAGGTAATCTGTGCTTGTTCAGTAAATTTCGTGTGCGATTACATACAACATACCTGTAACTCTCTCGACCAGGTCCTTCCGGGCCTCTTCCGATACACCCTCCTTCTTTGCCAGCGAGAATAGTTCACGCCAAGCGTGAGCACGTTCATACGCTTTGAGAGCCTTTGTAGGCTTGTCCGCCAGCAAATAGGCTACGCAGAAGTCAGCCATATCGCATGTCAAGACGGGTGTAATACGCGCCAAGGGCAGCATCGGTGAACTCTCGACGGTCATAGAGGTAATCGCCATGGAGGTCATAAATGATTGTTAAATGTTCTGGCTCGTTCTTGTAGAGCTTGAAGGCGCTGTCGTAAAGCTCGTATTTGGCAAGATAATTGGCGGCGTCTTCGAACTTTTCTGGGCCTATCCCAAGGTCAGCATGTCTCAAAAGGATGCAGCGGTGAATCGTCGTACCTGCCTGCTTCAAGTTTGACAATGCACTCTCTCGTCTCGCGAGGTGATCATCGATCATGAATCTCTGGTCCCACTTGTCGAGAGCCCTGAGTTCTCTGAGGAATGGCAAGTATTCCTTGGGGTCCTGGATCATCGTTAGGTATGACTCTTCAATAATGGGACATGCGTACCTTCTGAGAGTATTGAGCAATCATCAGGACCAGCTGGAAATTGTACATTCCAAGTGCGACGTCGTACAGTTTGTTGACGTCTGACAGGAAAATGATATACTTGATAGCGTCTTCGACAATCTCAGGATGGTTTGCTATGTATGGAACATGCTGTCAGCGTCCCTTTGCCTATCCAGTCGATGAAGGTGAGAGCATACCTTGCAACTGCAAAAGTACCCTCAACCCAGCCTCGTAATCCGCCGGAACCTTGCACACATGTGTCGTCAGGATGGTCTCCACGTACTGTTCAACCCCGCGAGCTTCAAGCAAGCCGCGAAGGGTATCACAAATGTCGTTGACTTTATTGTTGGTCGGCTGGGCAGATGTTGACGGCTCTGGTGCAATGATAGGATAGAGTGTCTTGGAAGAGTCCTCGCCGCTGAGAGAAGGTAAGCATGTGCGTCCGTACTGGAATAGGGACATACTTTAAAGATGAGACGAAAAGGTTGAGGTAATCAACTTCAGGGACCTGTTTGACAAAGTCTTCCAGATTGCTCATAAATTTGGCGGGGTCCAAGTCATAGAGTATGTTGACATCTAATCTGTGCTTTCGACATGTCAAGAATGCTGCTCTATAAGAGCCCCTGTTGAAGAGTGAGCACTTGCGCCAACAACAGAAAGAAGGACATACCCAAGCACACTGCGTCTTACGACCTGTAACACCATTGCTCTAGGGTAAATAGTCTCCAGATTACCCCTCATGGCCTGCAGCACCAAGCTCATTTCACTCTCCGCCGCCACGACCACCTTGGCTCCCCGTTCAATCCGTCTCTCCTCCCACTGTTTATCTTGTTCCGGGACGTCTTCCCCTTGAGTGAGCTTTTCGAGGATAGGGAGAGGAGCAAAGTGGCAAAAGTGCGCTGTGGTGGTGTAGATGAGGTGCGAGGATGTGAGGGTGAAGGAGGTCACGGGTTGTGAAGAGATGGAAATTGGTTCGGGATCGGCGGATGGAGAGAGGGAGGTGAAGTGGAGCTTGGAAGTTGGCGAGAGTGTAAAGAGGAGGTCGTTGGAGAGCATGATGGAGGTTGGCTGAGAGGGGAGAATAGTGTCGATACCGCCTTCGCTCGCGAGGCTGAACAGCCTGCTTTCCCCGTCAAGGGCGAGGATATCTCCTGAAGGCGCCCACAATATCCGTTCGACCCCACTCTCGACTTGCAGCTCTTCATCCTCCTCTCCGCCAAACACATTCACCCTCCCGCCTTCTTCTCCTGCAGCGAGACTGAGTACGGCTACCTTTCCGTTCGGCCCGGCAGCGACAAGTCTGACCACCCGTCCATCTGCAATCTTTTTCTGGAGCACGACCTCTGGCTCGGCGACTTTCCCACCCCCTCGCAACTTTGACCCCTTGGGACCCGGCAATCGAGTGTTGAGCTTCCAAGTGAGGACCTCTCCATTGGAGAATACAGCAGACGCTGTATCGTCCCAATCCGATACACTGACATGCACCGGCGTCGAAGGCAGCTGGATCTGGTACGAGCTCATGGGCGGTGGGGTGTTTTGTGTCCTGAACGGGGTCACCAACAGCCTATGGCCATCCACCACCGCCACCGATGCCGTATCGTTCGGCATACCCAACCTCGAGACATACGTGTCCCAAGTGAAGGTGCGGTGTTGAATACTGTCGGCACATAGAATGTAGAGAGATAGAGGGTCTTCCGGGTGCCATTTGAAGGATCGGAATCGAGGGGAGGAGGAAGAGTGGGAGAATAGCTCTTGTTTGAGGTAGTAGTGGTAGTTTTTCATTGACCAGAGTTGCACTGTTTGAGGTCAGAGCGCCCTCATAGGTCTCTCGGAATGACTTACAGACATCACGGTCTTCCCTTTCGAGCCACACTGCCAATACTTCCGAGTCTGAACTCCAGCTTAGCCCTCTAACTCTTCCATTGCCCCAGCTCTTTCCGTCTTCCCTCAGCTCGAAACCTCCATGCCTCAGACCATTCCTCTCGATCATGGCCACGTCCCACCTTCCTTCTCTTCCTTCCCCGCCCCCGGGATATCCATATCTGACCAAAGTCGATATGAGATTCCCGCTAGGCCGCCATGACAAGGCAGGTTCGAGACCGGGGAGGGATTCGGAAGTTGCTGAGAGGGTGGGGGCAAAGCCAGATGCGGCGTCGCGAGAGTATATGCGGATCTGTCGGCGGGCGCTGGGCTCTTGATCTTGCTCGGATGGGAGGGGGTCTAGCGACGAGACAGCAAAGAAGGACGCATCTCCCCGAAAAGAGATGGTAGGCAGCCCATGATCTGTGCCATGTGCTAACGATGGGGCAACGCCACTAGGCAGCTTGGCCGCAGACTTGCCCAACGATCCATGGAACTGGGTCTGCTTTGACCCCCATCCGACGTTGATAAACTTGTCCTGTCCAAAGTCTTCAGAGCAGAGGGGCTCTTCGTGGATGATGTCGAATGTTCGGGTCATGGCCATGAGGGTATCCTCGCCGGTAATGATGATGATCTGCTCATCGTCCGGAGACCAAGCGGCAGCCTTGATTCCGCTGTCTACGCTGCCAACGACTTCGACCTGCTCTTCATGAGCACTCTACCATTCGAATCGTACCGGGTACCTACCGGTGCAGGAGCCCCATCGGGACCTTCGAGGGCCAGAATTGCAATATCACCACCAGCCAGAAGGATAATGAGAGTACGGTCATCGGCAAGGTAGTGCAGGGAAAGGGTCTCGCCGATGTAGGAGGGTTTCGAAAAGGGCGCAAGGACAGGGGAGTTGAAAGATGCGATTGCCTATACATTTGTTAGCCATTGCCCAGCTCATGGGCGTATACGGACCTCGACCTCCTGGCCGTCGACTCTGAGGATGTCAATCTCTACACCCTCCTCGTCTATGCGCTCTACTGCGACATAGGCTGCTGCTGTCTCTGGGTCGATGGCGAGGGTTGCTGGGGACCCCTGGAGGCGGGCGATTGCGATTGCGAGGGGTGCGATGTTGCGCATGCTGGGGTCGCTGGGGAGTGTCCAAAATTGTTGAAGAACAAAAACAATCGATGATGAGGGTCGGCGATGGCCGCCCGGTGGCTATCACCGTGTTGTTTGTCTCCTGCATACGTAATCCATGCGCCACGAGGCTATGACGCCATGCCTCCACCGTGGGTGACCGCCACTGCCATATACTTGTTGTGCATCGCAGCTGCATCTCCCCGCCGCCACGATGACCCACAAGAAACACAACAGCGCCAGAGAGAGCCCCCAGCGCCACAGCAGTGATGAGCCCCCTTCTCCACAGAGTAGCAGTCCTGATATCGTTCTAGATGGTGGCGGCGTACAAGGAAAGCCCACTCCCACCTCCAATCACTCTTGCTCATGCCCCCACAGACTATGCCAAGATCAAGAAGGACGGCACCGGTCTCGACTCTGAAGCAGTCATCGACGAGGCCGGCAACATCAAGATCTTCCTCACACTCAAGAAGCCTCTTCCTGAGCTACCAGCAGACTATGCTCTGCCAGTGGAAGAGTATGCGCTTGATCTGCGCCCCGAGGCACCACCGGTGGGGCCAATGTACATTGTCGTCTACCTAGTGGGCAGCAGAGGCAAGTTGGCGATATCCGTGGCGCAATGACGACTGACGGATCCATGTCAGGCGATGTACAGCCATATCTGTCTCTCGCTCTCCGCCTCATCTTATCGCACGGACACCACGTGCGCATCGCCACCCATACCACCTTCAAAGACTTTGTCCTCTCTGCAACCAAGTTTCTCAAAGGCAAGACTGGCAAACATGGCGAGAGCTTGGAGGAGCATCTTTCGTTTTTTGATGTCGGGGGTGATCCTCATGAGCTCATGGCGTACATGGTGAAGAGTGAGTGTCCTTGTATCATGGAGACACATGTGCTGATAGCTACAAGATCCCGGACTACTGCCAGGCATCGAGTCTCTCACGAATGGTGACATTGGGTCAAAACGCAAAATGACGGGTCTTATGCTCGAAAAGTTCTACGAAGCCACCTACAAGCCCGACCCTCTCACTCAAAAGCCCTTTGCAGCGGACGCTATTCTGAGCAATCCCCCCGCTTTTGCACATATCCATGTGGCGGAGGCTTTGGGCATACCCGTGCACCTTACATTCAGTAAGCAACTCGCTACCGGGAAGCCAAGCACTCACGCAAGGTCTAGCAATGCCGTGGTCGCCGACGACTTCATTCAGCCACCCCTTGGTCAAAGTGCAGCAAAGTAACGCTGAGCCAGGCCTCACAAAATACCTCTCTTATGCTTTTGCTGAGCAAATGTACGTTGTCTTGGCCCAACAGGGGCAAGCTAATATGGCATAGGACTTGGCAAGGTCTCGGAGACGTCATCAACAAATGGCGCCGCAAGCAGCTCAACCTCGATCCTCTCTTGGGACTCTCAGGACCTTCCATCCTGGATCGGCTCAAGGTACCTTGGACGTATTGCTGGAGTGATGCGTTCATTGCAAAGCCAGACGATTGGAAAGAGCACATCGGTATGTCGCATTCCCCTCACTCGGACTGAAACTCATGTTGGATACTAGATGTATCGGGGTTCTATTTCATGCCCAGTGATACCGACTATCAGCCGACTGCTGAGCTCAAACGATTCCTGGCTGCCGGACCACCTCCCATGTACATAGGGTAGGTGCTTTTTGCCCACCATGCACGACTTGCTGACGATCGATATAGATTTGGTTCAGTAGTGGTTGACGATCCCGAGGCGATGACGAGGACGATATTCGAAGCTGTTGAATCCAACAAGATGAGAGCTATCGTCAGTGCCGGTTGGGGCGGGCTTGGCAACACCAATATCCCCGAAAGCGTCTATATCATGAAGGGTAGATTGTGCTACACAGACAAACGATCATTGCTGACGCGCAGAGTAGAAAGTGTACCTCATGATTGGCTTTTCGCAGAAGGAAGAGTATCGATGGTGTGTCATCATGGTGGCGCTGGGACATGCGCTATAGGTCTCAAAGAAGGACTGCCCACCATCATCGTACCCTTCTTTGGGGATCAACCGTAAGCTTTGTGTATATATACTCTCCAGTCCCTAACTTGTTTAGCTTCTGGGGCGCCATGGTCCATCAAGCCGGTGCTGGTCCCAGTCCTATCAAGCCCAAGAACTTCAACGTGGAAACTCTTTCCTTGGCCATCCGCTATGCCCAATCTCAATCAGCCATCACTGCCGCCCGCGCCATTGCCTCCAAGATTAGCGCCGACGACGGTGAAGCCAAGGGTGTCGAATCGTTCCACAAGCACTTGCCTCTCCTTGCCATGCGCTGCGACGTCGACCAGTCAAAGATTGCCATTTGGTGGTCTGATGAATTGTTTTTGCGATTGTCGGCGGGCGTCGCAGCGGTGTTGGTGGAGCAAAAGATTACGAGTTGGGAAAAGTTGAGACCGTATAGGTCAAAAGAATATGATACGAGAAAGGCGATCACGGACCCTGTGAGCGGGGGAGCAACAGCTGTCTTGGAAATCGTGACGGATGCTTCTGAAGGCGTCTTTCAGATCTTTAGCACCAAACCGGTAGGTTCTCTCTCACACTTTACTCTGCACTCGCGCTCATGCAATTAAAGCATATTGGCATAATCAAAACTGCCACCATAGCTCCACGCGCCATTGTCACCGGTGTCCGACTCGTCCATGAGGGCATGGAAAACATGCCCCGCCTCGTCGGGTCCAAATCCCGACCCCAGGCCGATGTGACAGATACCAGCAGCGGGTTCCGTGAGGGCCTTCGAGGGTTTGCATACGGAGTCGGAGATGGTATCAGTAGTCTTTTGACTGAACCGTTCCGGGGCGCAAAGGAGGAAGGGGCCGTGGGGTGGGTCAAGGGGATGGGAAGGAGCTGTGAGTCACGCGCTGAACACGATGGACGTGTCTAATGAGATAATAGATGTCAGTGTAGCTATGTTGCCCGCCGCGGGGGCCCTTGGACTCGTCGCCTTGCCCATGAAAGGGGCCTCTAAATCGCTCCATACCTTCATGTACGGTCGCCAAGAAAAGGTACTCAAACCGCCTCGCCAAGCTATCAGCATCGAGCAAGGCTATAAACTTCCGCCGGCAGAGAAGAAGAGAATCTTAAAGTTGTATAAAGATGCGCTGAAGAGTGACGAGATCAAGGAGCGGCAAGAGGTGATGAAGAAGGTCGGAAAGTAGATGTTCAATGTATGTACTTTTAGCATGTGCAAAATCGACTAGGTTGTGGATGGCGACAAGATATAATAGCGTTGTATGCTAAGGATGTATGGCGGAGGGAGCGGTCCAGAAATCAAGACTATACTGGCGTTAGATGCTTACCTGATTCGACCCTTCAAAAGTTACCAGAGCAATAGAAGAAGCTGGTTCGATGACCTTGACAGCTACCAGTCTTTTGCCCGCACAACTGTAGACATGTTGCATATAACCATTTTGGCCATCTATCAGCATTGAAAAAGGATTAACGGACAATCTCGTTATAGTCGACGCGGTGTCTACGCGGCTTAGATGGCCGGAAGAACACCTGGGATAACATCAGCATATGCTTTCAGAGCGCCCAAAGTACCTACAATGCCTCGCTTTGAAGGCCCACCACGACCCCTCCTGGTCCTCTTCCTCACCTAACAATCCCCACCTCCCCTGCAATGCCATTCCCACCAGGTGGTTACCCCCATTGACCATCAGACCATCCCCCTCGACCCATACCACGATCTCATCCGGCTCCATGTCTTCCTCCTGGTTGCTGGCAGCGGGAGAATTGATAGTGACCAAGCGGTGAAGCTGAGTGGAAAATCGAGGCGCGTCGGGATCGGCAGGGAGAGGTGGCAAGACAGCGACGATGATTCGGCTAGCATAAGGGATGCTTCGGAGGAGGCGAATGTTGGAGTGGGAGCGAGGGGAGAGAAGGTCTTTGACGATAGGAAGCACTGAAATATATGAGATTACATTTGGCAAAGTGGCGAAGCGACTGACCTTCATTGAGAGTAGGAGCAGGAGTCCTTTTATCGACGACTGGGCAGATACGATTAGATGGGCTCAGCAAAGCAAGGTAAGACATGCACATACCGGGTATAATTTTCCATAGAACCGCGTCTTCGTCATCCTCTTCTTGTGGCTCCTCCTGCGCTACCTGTCCCTCTACCTCCGCCGGCTTCTCCGGTCCCATCTCCTCAGGCCCACTGAACTCTTCGCCCCAGACAGCCCAACAGGCTCTGTTCCAGCCATCTTGCTTGGTCACGATGCCTTCCAGCTGGGTGGCTTCTTTCCATTTCATTGAAGCCGAACGAGCGATGGAAGCGACTTTCTTGAAGGACTTGTGCAAGTTGGCTTCGCGGAAAACGTTGTAGTGGGCAATGTAAGAAAAGTAGGCGGCGGCGATCTCAAGAAAGTCGAGGACAGGTTCTTCATCCCTGGAACAAGCATCAACATCCCTTCCTCAAGTGTAGAATCATGCTTACCATGGGCTGTCAAGCTTCATCCTTGCGAGTGTCAAAAGCCTCCGAACACTCCTCTCCGGGTCCCTTAACAAGACGCACGCCTCGTCCACTCGCACACCCCTTGGGGTTGGAAGAAGTATTGGCACATTATCGTCGACATAACGGCGATTCTTGAGGGGGTAGAGAGCTGCATTGGGACCGGACCCGGGCCAGTGACGGCCAAGGAAGAGACTTCGAATGCCAAGCTGGTCACGTAGCTAGAGGCGGAATCAGAGACCGCATAGAGAGGTTTGAGGACTTACAATGCCAAACAGGCGCCTGTTCTTGCGGGACTGAATCACGGCGTCACGAGAGATGATGAATTCTCGGGTGGCATTGATCACTGTTCTACGGCGTTAGCACAAGCCACTTGCAATCCGGCCAAGGCGGGCCTTACGACGCGTGAATGGCGGTAAGGAACTACATGCTATAGTCAGCCGCTAGCCACATCCAAACAAGACAGCAGCTTACACGTCAAAGTTTGCCGTACTGGTAACAGAGGGCTCCACCCATTCAGAGTTTGGGTCTCCGATCTTCCAGCAGTCCTCAGGAGCCAAGCGCGGGGACTGGCTCTTGATCTTCGGGGCGTTGGGCAGAATTTTGGGAAAGTCTCGTTTGCGCTCTGTCGCAGCCTTGCGCTTCTCCTTTTTGTGTGCTTCACGTTCTTCAAAGGTGTGGTTGATACCCGTGTACGGTCTTTCCATAGCCACAAGGGGAACGCCGAGGGCGTCGTGCGGTTGCGAGGGACCTGCGTGCACATGTCAGTCAGTATTTTACGCAGGTCGCTTGTGCGGCGCACCTGCTTCGCTGTTGGCAAGTTCAGCCTTGGTCCATACTCCCTTGTGCTCGAACTGATCGAAAGAGACCAAAGTAAGTGCGGAAGGAAGTTTGGGGAAGGGAGGAAATTTGAGCTCTGGGATGTCGACGTCGAGGTAGTCTTCCTGGTTGTCCTCGTCAAAGCCATCGACGAAGCCGGGGGCGGTGGTGGAGGGAGACTCGAGGGAGACGGCCATTGCGGATGTATGGTGGGTCCGCAAAAGGAGATACCTGGAAGTTATTGAGATACACGTCAGACCACTCACCAGCTGGCGGGCATCGCCGCTAGTACAGCCCGCCGGCTACTTACGTACACCGTCCAGACACCGTCTACTACCCATTCAATCTGTTCGATCTTGGTCTGGTCTACCTATGCAAGTATCATCCACTGACATTCTGCGACATTGCTCGTACTGCTATCGACAACTGTAGGCTGTGAGTCTCTCTCGACTCTGGCAAAATTCCAGACGGAAGACGGTCTTTTTCCTCCCAAATTCTTTTGGGGTACCAGACGACAGCAGACACATACCACAGACATGGACTGCATATATTAACGAAGGTCTAGCTGAGTAATGGTCAACGTTCCGGAAGACGATAGCTCGCCCACAACAAGCGTGTACTGTCTGTATCGTAATCCGCCGTTCTTTTCGATGTATGTGTCATCTTTGCGATTGTATCCACCCCCTGTCTTGTAGCCCTTTGGCCCGGGCTACTTGAATTAACATGCTGCATTCTAGCTTTCTTGCGTGTCATTTGATATTTGCTCCATTTCAACTACAGGACACCCTTCTCCCAGTTCTTGCACTGCGAAGCAAGCTCCACAGCAGCAAGACCCCAGTCTTCTCCGTGGTCTACGTATAATTAGTGCATGTCCTTGCAGCCCAAACATCAACTTACTATGTCCCTTGTCACCCTTTGTTCCAGCACCAGCCCTGACCAACGCCTGCTCATCGTTCAGCACAGTCAAGACACCGAATACCACCGGGGTCCCGCTGTCCAGTTGCACTCTCATCAAGCCCTGGGTGACCGCTTCACAGATGTACTCAAAGTGCATCGTAGAACCCTTGATAAGGCAGCCGATAGCAATGACAGCGTCAAAGGGTGCGGTGGAGGCGGTACCCGCAGCAGGGGCAGGGGTGGTGGACTGGGGGGTGGTGGGAGAGGAAGAGTCGACGAGCGAGAGGAGGTTGGTGGTGGAAGCGAGCATGGAAGGGGCGGCATTGGCGGATTGGGTCTTGCCGGCTTCAATCAATCTGGTAACCATGAGTCATGAGCTCCTCTTCATTTCGCTCCCCCATACCATGTGGACAGAAGCTTACTTTTTGCAGGCGAAAGGAAGCTCGTAGCTCCCCGGGACACTCTTCACCACAATGTTCTCCTCCTTGACACCTTGGGCTTTGAGCTTGGAGATGGTGCCCTCGAGGAGAGCCTTGATGACGGCGTCATTCCAACGGGCGTGGACGATGGCGATGCGGAAGTTGGAGCCGTCGTAGGAGACGGGGGGAGGGGGGAGACCCTTGATAGTAGCGTCGGCCATAATGGTTGTAAGAAGGCAAGGTGATAGAGACAAGGATGCGAGCGAAAGCAACCCGGAAATCCGATCCCGTTGCATCGAGCCGGAGACCACCGCCCTTCGCATCATATCAATCCATGGTATTGTTATGTCCCATCTGACTCTATCCCCACGCAATCATGGTTGTGAGTACCCGGCTCATACTCTGCTGGATCGAGCTGACGACTGTATCCTTCCCTTAGAAATTGCGCGTCTCAATCTCCATGGAGTTGGAAGGTGTCACCAATGTCCGACCTGCCGATGATGATTACGAGTACTTTTTCACTGTACGTCCCGCCAGCTTTGTAGATGCCGAGGAGGGCAGTGCGAGAAACTATCTGGATGGTCAATAGATAACTGACACGGCTTTAGGTGATGTGCAGCTCATGCAGAGAAGTACATCCGAAGACAGTCGGCCTCAACCGTAATGCAAGTGCTCTTTCAACAATCTACACCACGCAAGGTGTGATCGAGAGCTTATGGTGAATGCAGGATGAACACGAAATATCAGGGTCCAAGGGAAGTGCCAACTTTGTCTGGAGATGCACAAATTGCAAAGTAAGTCATCCAAGCGCGATACAACGAGCAGCTCACGCCTCGTGCTGTTACAGAAAGAACACTCGGCCTCATTTCTTCCTGCTGCCCCCAAGTCCAAATCTACCGCCCCTCTGCCTTACTCCAACTCGTCCCAGTTTTCTTCATTTGTCACGTTAGATTGTCGCGGGCTCGAGTTTACCGAGTTCCATCTGCGTCGCGGAAAGTGGGTATGTGAAGGGGAAGACAGTGGCAAAGCCTTCGAGATTGATTGGGACGAGCTCGCGCAGGAGGGCGAGGAGAGGTGGGACGATTATGACGAAGATAAAGGGGAAGCTGTCGGGGTGAGTGAGCTGAAGAGCAAGGTTGAGCGGGCCTAAGTCGCCAGCGTCATGTTTGGCCATGTCATGCATTAGATATGTATTTCGGTAACGGTAGCAACAACTCGAAACATATGTACAGTCACCTTCCTCTTTGTTCTTTATATCTATAATAGGCTTCTACTGCCATTGGGACTTTTCCCAGTTGGGGTCTTGCAAGAACGCACAAAGCACTTTGCTGCCTGTCTGCAGCAACGGATGTCCAGATACAATTTCCAAAAACCTCTGAAGCCCCTCTCTCCTTTGTTCGATCACTTCGTCCGAGAATCTGTTTGTAAAGACCTATTCCTTGACATCAGCCTCACCAGACTTGTGATCCGTCAAAAGGAAAAGGGCGTACTTTGCCAGGTAAAGGCGGTATGTTGACCCTCGTACTTTCCCTTTCCAATATATCCCGGAAAGCTTCAAAGTCCGAGTAGCGGCGGCGAACGACAGAGTGGCGCAGTTTGAACGCTGGGATGTTGGTCTGTGAACAAGTGGGTCAGCTCTGGGTACGCCAAGAGATGAAAGGAAGGCGCACCATGCAGACGATCTCATAGTCGGTATACATCTTACGACCCATACCGTGGGTCATGGCGTTGCGAATCTCGATCTCGAGGAATGACTCGGGGACAGAGTACATCTCGTCAAACTGCGAAGCAAGTGAGTACAGGAGTTTCGACCATGGCAGCTGCCGTTTGCTAGCGATGTGACCATGGGCCGAGGTCCGGGACTCACAGTCTGGGGTCTTCCGGCCATCCTTGCCATCTCTGAAAAGCTGACATTCTGAGACGAATCCGTCCTGACGAACGGCGAATGTGTCACTTGCACTATGATGAATGTCAGCCATTCCCCGTCGGACCTTGGATCATCTGAATGGCATATACCTGGAGGAGATTGGGGAGGGACAGCAGTGCCTTGCTGATAGCCATAAGGATCGACATAACCCTGAGGTTGCTGGGGTTGTTGCTGCTGCTGATAGTCGATGAATTGCTGGGGTTGCTGAGCTGGCTGTTGCTGATAGCCTTGATATTGCTGCTGTTGCTGCTGATGGTAGTATGCTTCTGTCCTCGGTGTGAGTACGTGGCTGGGACTGGTGGAGACGTACGGTCTTGGGAGTACTGGTCCATGGTGGATGTTGGAATGAAGGAAGAATGGCTCTGCGCGTTCGGGACTCGGATCGCCCTGGCCGTTCCCTGAGCGTCTGCGTTCATGTCTTGACGTGGCAGCCGTCTGTCATCCATTGTACTCTTCATCTCGTCATCCCATGCATACATGGCTCGTTGCCCCCATGCGCACCAGTGGATATGCTAGAGTGCATACAGAGGAGGGCTGGCACAAGCCATGGTAGAGGCTGTCCTTATTTCGCCCCACGCTAAGTCGCGAAGAACTAGTTCCGCCGAGATGTTTCCTGTAGGCTGCTATGCACAATCTCTCTCTCTCTCTCATCTCCATCTGCCTCCCTCCCACCGCTGCCCACCCCTGCCGCCCTGCCCCCACCGCGTCCCGCCACATCGACCCCCCGCGCCCTCGCCGCTTGCAACAAACATCAACATCGACCGCGTCCCCTCCTTCACTACCAGCCCAACACCCTACACTGCCATCGGTCCGCCATCCTACACCCTCGACATGTCCTCCTCCTCAAACCCGAGGGGGAACGCTCCTATACCAGGCAGCTGGACCAACCGCCCAAGTCAAGACGACCCTCGGCCCAGCGCTGGCGCTGCCTCTTCCACCTCCCGAAGGTCCATAGACCAGCGCCAATATAACGCGGGGCTCGATGCCTCAGAGGGATCACGGAGAAACAGCTTGGCGAGCAACTCGATACACAACAGCCCATCGAGCATGAGCTCGATGCGGCATCTGGCGCGACATGACGACCAGCCCGCTGCCCCTCCTGGGTCCTACCCACAACAACCCGTCGGCCCTTCCATATCGTCTGCAAGACTACCCCGAATAACAACATCCTCAATGGACGATGTTGACAACCTGAGGGGAGAGGAAACCGGGCCAAGGAGCGCCCCGGCGGGACATCAGGCTCGAGCAGCGAATGGGCAGGGGTCGGCGCCGATACGATCCAGTTCGTCGCCTGATCCATGGGCCAACAAACCGCGCGACAGCTCATCAACAATCTCGCCGGTAGATGCTCGTCCCAATCTTGCTGGAGGCGTCCCAGGCGGAGGAGCGACTCGGCAACAGGGTAGTCTACTGCCGTATGCCCCTTCAACAGATCGGCGCGCCAGTCCTGCTTCTGCCGGACGCCCTCTGCCCCCTCGACAGGGCTCCGACCGCTCAACCCATTCTCATTCCTCTGCCGCAAATGCCGAGACGACCACGCCAAGCGGCGAGCCGTTACTGCAGTGGCCACAGCCGCGTACGACGCGTCGAGAAGGAGGCTCAACGAGCTGTGGCCAGTGTGGGCAAGTGGTCCATGGGCAGTTTGTGAGGGCGATGGGAAAGGTGTACCATTTGAATTGTTTCCGATGCAAGGTGAGTCGCTTCCATGGATGCCTTTTTAGACGATGTCTGTGCGTCGACGCGGAAAGGGCGTGTGCTGATTATTCCTCTTTTCCCAAAACAGGACTGTAACAAGGTCGTCGCGCAAAAGTTCTTTCCGGTCGAGGACGGCGACGGCATGTACCCATTGTGCGAGCGGGACTACTTTGCCCGTCTGGATCTCATCTGTGCAAAGTGCGATCAGGCGCTGAGGGCGAGCTATATAACCGCATGCGGTGAGTCCAACCTTCGATCCCATCTAGTCCGGATTCCCATGCGGAGCTGATGCGCGTGTGTTCAAAGGCGCCAAGTACCACGTTGAGCACTTTACCTGCCACGAATGTGACGTATTGTTTGGCCCGAACGACTCTTATTATGAACATGCTGGCAGAGTCTGTGAGTGGCAACTACCTCAAACCTTGCTAGGGCAATGTACAGACGGCTGATCAATCGATGTTGCTGTATAGACTGCCATTATCACTACTCTACGCAATTTGCCGTCAAATGTGTCGGATGCGAGACGGCTATTCTCAAGCAGTTTGTCGAGATGAACAGGAACGGAAGGAATGAGTGTTGGCATCCGGAATGTTACATGATCTCCAAGGTCAGTTCCAGCAGTGCCCGTTTGTCCACACAGTGCTAAAGGAGCGTGCAGTTTTGGAATGTCCGCCTCGCGTCCAAGACGTTCAACACACCCGCAGCGTCTGCAGTGGCCTCGACGGTATCCCTCCTTGAAATGTCCTCCATCACAGCACCCGGTGCCCCCGTCCTCTCTACCGACCCCGCTTCTCCACTGCTTCATCAAACCCCCAAGCAATCCGAGTTCAGCCTGTCTCCCCAGGAATTGAAGGAAAGGCAAGATGCGATGGAGCAAAAGGTGCAGCAGATCTGGCACGTTCTCTCGGGATACGAAGAAAGCTCTGCGGCCTTGATTGGCGATATGCTGAGGGCAGTGAATGAGAAGAATCTGCTCGATATCATCTTGTTGGCGGAGAGGTTCATCTTGCATGTGGAGACACTCTTCGCGGTCATTGATGATATCGAGGCGCAGTTTGCTGTGACGAGAGCCAAGGGTGAGTGTCTCCGCAAGGCGTGGTGCTATCACGAGCCGTGATCAGCTGCACAGCCGCTGACGTTTTTCCCAGGCATGCCTCATGCACGGGAGGCCAAGCAACTCTGTAGAAAGCTTGTCAATCTCTTCTCCAACATGTCTCAGCTTTCGCCATCTTCATCAGCACCATCACCTTCCAGCGAGGAGCTGTTTCAGCTCATCACACAGCTCGCCCATTACCTCAAGATACTGATCAGAATAGCCTTGACGGGTTCTATCAAATTGGAGAGGGATTTTGGGAACAAGAAGGCAATGGCCAATTGTTTAGCGAGGCTGAACCTGCTGGCCATGGACGGGGGTGATCCTAGCGTGAAAAAGCGGGGCGATTGGCCCGAGATCAACCCCAATGCCATTGGACAGATGACTCCGGCCCTGGACGATGAAAGTGGGGACGAGGAACAGCTGAGGAGGAGCATGGAGGCCTTGACACGACGGCCGGAGGGTTTTATTCCTAGCACGAGGGGTGTTGCTTATGGCTATCGCAGTCTGGCTGTGAGTATACTTTCTGTGCCTAAAATTGAGCTCATGTATCATAGCCCGAGTACACTGGCGAGACGACTCTACGCGGACCCCAAGGCGAAGACTTTATTCCTCCCGAGGGCTGTGCCCATTGTCGTGCTCCGATAGAGGAAGACTGTGTACGGCTCGGTATGTTTTTGCGGTGGCATTCATCCTGTGTCGCCTGTACGACTTGTGGCGATACTGCTCTGCAGACTATCACCATTCGAGACGACGCCACCGACGACGGCTCTGCACATTCCCATACCGACAGCAATAACGGTATCGTTGCTCGAGCGACTGCATCTATCGAGAAACGCGCACCACCCCGGGTCGATTACTTTTGGTATGCTCCCAAGCACTTTCCTGGTGCTACTCAATCACCTAGTCAGATGTGGTGTACTCCGCACAAAAAGGGCGACGGCGAATGCTGGCAAGGGTTTGAAGGTGTCTCGCGGCTGGAGCAGTATGCGTTCTTACTGCACATTGCTCTGCGGCGGTTATACGTCCATTTCCGCGTGCACCATAACCTCAACAGTGGTCAGTGGAAACAGTTTGTATGGCAAGGCAAGAGCTGACCAAGCTACCACAGTTCGCGATCATGGCATGTCTGACCGCGCGGAATCCGAAGTCAAACGTATGAAGTCTGTCACTCTCGACCGCAAACTCTCTTCGACCGCCCGTCTCCCACAGAGGTCAATGGTTGTCGAGTCCCCCGCCGGACGTATGGCCGACGAGAATGGTCAGGTCGTTTCTGCTCGAGTCGAAGGTGATTCGCCAACTCCCCCGACACCAACGCCAAAGGAGAAGGGTGCAGCGGACAAGTTTGGCATAGAGGCCCAGCCGGTGGTGGTCACGCCCAACAATGTTGACGTCCTGCGGCCGCCCTTTGCGCGAAACAATACGAATGTCATGATTGTCAAGGAGAACAGTGGAGAAGGGGCTTCGTCTCCTCCACAAGCGATGTTGGGTATGCGCAAAGTCAGTGCGCCAAAGGATGATGATGCCATCACACTGGCGGACATCTCCATGCTGGCAGGTGCAGGCAAAGACCGGCAGCCTGACAGTCGCCCTCTCATGTCAAGTCTCACCAATGTCCAATCTGTCATTATCCGTCACTTCGCCCTTCTCCAGCTCCAGAAGACTGCCCTGGCTCCGCTCTTTGACCTGGATGACATGCTCGAGCTGCTGGATGGCCGCAAAGGGCAATGGTGGAACAAGATCTTCAAAGGGAATGCGAAAAAGGACACCAAGAAGAAGGGGCTGTTCGGAGTGCCAATCGAGGTGCTCGTGGAGAGAACGGGGTCGGATAGTAGTCTTGGCGCGCCAAACTCTCAGGTGAGGGTGCCAGAATTCATCGAGGACATAATTTCAACCATGCGGCAGATGGGTAAGTGCATGAATAGAGGAAAAGCGACATGCTGATCGTCTTGCAGACATGGCTGTTGAGGGTGTATTCCGAAAGAATGGCAACATTCGTAAACTCCAAGCCTTGTCGGAAGCTTTGGACAAGGACTCTACTGCCGTCAACCTGTCGGAAGAGAACGTGATCCAACTTGCTGCGTTGCTAAAGAGGTTCTTGCGAGAGATGCCGGAGCCCCTCTTGACATTCCGGTTGCACAAGTTATTCTGTGCTGCTGCTTGTAAGTGTCTATGAGCCCTTTGAGTGTCATTCTGACGTCTTTCTAGCTCTACCAAAGTCCGACGAACGGACCCGATGCTTCCACCTTCTCGTGACTCTTTTGCCACGCTACAACCGAGACACCGTGGAAGTCCTGTTCACTTTCCTCAAATGGGTTTCATCGTTCTCCTACAGGGACGAAGAGACTGGTTCACGTATGGACCTTGGCAACCTGGCAACTGTCATCTGCCCTTCCATTCTGTATGCCAAGGGCTCGAACGTGGTCAAAGATGATTCCTTTACTGCTATCGGAGCTGTGCAGGAATTATTGGAGAACCAAGACGAGTTCTACCGCGTGCCAGGAGAATTGTTGTTCGTGATTCAAGAGGGCATCTGGAAGATCTTTGCAAAAGATCTGGACCTCCCACCCAAGGAGATCCACAGACACTGCAGCAAGTACACTCAGGCCCGAAGCGCTGCCCAACCCCAATCTCAACGGCTAGGCATTCCCATGTCCACCTCTTCGAGTCAGGTGTCTAACCAAGCAACGAATTCTCGATCTGTCGAGACTTCGCGAATGAGCTTGGTACTGAATTCTTCTGGCTCTGACCCTACTATCAACAACGTGTTTCGACCACCACCCGTCCCTCTGAGTGGCTCTCGGCCCACAAGCTGGATTCAGCATCAGCAATCACACTCCCAGCAGTCTCTCCAGTCTCTGCCTGGGCAACAATTCCCCTCTCCCTCTCCAACCCATGCTGGCCCTGGCCCCATGTGGGGTCGCCCACCTGCGGCGCCTTTCCAAGGGCCTGCCGGTAGCAGCGGTTCACGTGGGTCATCTCGCGGGTCTGCTCCCAGCAGTCCGGCACCTGGCGATGGGGAGAGGCGGAGCTTCCAAATGGATCGCGAGAGGAGTTGGACACCGACGCAGAGCGAGGGTCACGAACCGCATTTCCCGCCGCAGGCGTATAGCGGATCAGGGCTGGGCCTCGTGCCCGGCCAGGCAGCGCCGCCGGCAGTTGTCTCACGACACCCTTACGCGCAAGGAGGAGCTGGTCATCCTCATTACAGATAGCCCAGGTGGGCACTGAGGAGCGATCATTGTCATGACGGACATTTTCAAAGTGTATAGCAGATCAACGGACAATAATATTCCCACCCATATACCCCCTTATTTTGATACTTTTAACGATTCACGTCCTTTCGCACTTTCGTCTGTCTTTCCATGAGAGTCATCTCTACTCTCTTGACTTGCCCTTTGAGTGCAGTCGCTGCCCAATGCGCTTCATTTACATAGCATCTTTCTGCCTTTCTTTTGTTCATCGTGTCTTTTTCTTTCTCTTTCCATATCATACTTTTTCTTGCTTATACTCACCGGGAACGAACGTCATGCATATTGATCATGGGCGTTCAGGTATACAACATATGTACAATTGAGGCCATTATTGCCCAGCAGAAGTGAATGATGTCGCAGCTATGATCCATATCACCCTTTCGCCTTCGTCCTGTTCGTCTGCCCACCCGAGCCCTTCTCTCAAGACACAATCGTCCAGCGCCACGTCTACCCGCACATCTGACCACATGGTCTGCGTCTTGACCAGGCCCCAACCCAGCTTGCCGCCTGTCGTCGCTGCGATGGCCAGCAAGGTTGATTGATCGGTGTCTAGCGACCGTGGAATGGTGCGGACATAGGTGGTAGACGGCGTTGGGTGGTGTAGGGTATATCCTGCTTGTAGAGGATGAAGCAGCTTGAGAGTGCGCAGTATATCTTGGGAAGTGATACGCCCCGTGTTCTCGGGAGAGTCTTTGTAGCTGCTGGCGGATAAGGGGAGGGACGAGAGACCACCTGAGCGAAGGTGCTCGATTCGGCGTATGAGGTCTGACATCTCAATGATCCCTCCATTGATGGTCCTCGTAGACACACAGACGTCTACCACTTGCACAGCAAGCTCATACTCCCACTCTCCGATGCCTAGCACTTCAGTCCACCACCCTTTGCCGGCTGCGCTCCCGCCTCCCCCGCTCGCAGGGCCAACGGCTAGGGGGTCCACTCCGATAGCCGCGCACATCTTCTGAAACTGGTGCCGGAATGCGGGGTCCTTGCGGATATCATCGCGGTGTTGGGACGCAAAGGCGACGAGCTGGGTGCGAAACGACTCGAGGGAGGACCGGAGGGAGGCGAGCTGGGAGGAGGTGAGGGTGGATGAGAGGGAGGAGTAGGAGTTCTGGGTGTTTGTGTGGCGGGAGAGCGCTGCGATGCCTGCTCCCTTGCGCATGGTGGCTGGGTGGACGATGGAGATGATAGAGAAGGATGGCGCGTCCGGCTGTCCCGGACATGTCCGCGCTGTTCCGGACACGCGTCTTCGGCCGCCCGTCATAGATGTTACTCTCCTCTGACTTTTATTGATTTTCTATTTCTCTCTATACGATGCCCCCCTCCCTCGCCGCTCCCATGGCCAGGTGTATCCCCCGCTCAGCACGCTATATCTCTTCAAACACCCCCGGGGCCGACGCAGATCCAGCCATCCTCCTCCGCCAAGTCATGCGCAATGTCGCCCAGGTCAGTCTCACCAGCGCGTACGATCCGTAACTCACACTTCCAAAGCCGGTCGCTGTAGCAGTCGCTTCTGTTCCTCCTTCGTCGCCACTTGCCGGCGTAGCAGCGTACCACGGAGCTACACTCACTTCCTTCACCTCCCTCACCCTCCACCCTCGACCACTCGTCGCCTTCTCGTTGAGATTGCCATCCCGTATGGCGGATTGCCTGCGTCCATGGAGGACAGGAGGTGGTAGAGACCCAGAGCTGCCGGAAGATGATAAAGCGGGGTCAGTGGGAGCTGCAAGTGGCGATAGTGGTCTCCGGTTACCGCCCAAAAGCGATCTACCATGGCCTCTATCCAAACTGCCAATGCCGGAAGATCCTCCCATATGGGCTCAGTCTCTCTTCTCCCAGATCCCTAATCCACTTTCGCCTCCATCAAATTCGTCTTCGTTACCGCCATCGTCCAAGATGGTGGGGTCTGCAAAACCCGTACCCCCGACACCCCTCACCATCTCTCTCCTCTCGACCTCCAACTCTGCCATCGCCGACGCCCTCGCACAACCACGAACAGACCACTCCTCTATCTTTTCTCTCCCAGATACTTGGGTATCTCCCTCTCCCTCTTCCCCTGCGCACCCACCATCGTTGAAAGGGTGTGTCGGTAGTTTGCAGTGCCAGGTGGTAGGGAGTGTGATGTTGGGAGACCTCTGCGAACCCGGGGAGGTGGATGGGGCGGGCAGTGAAATGTTCATCTGTAGGGTTGTGGGGGTGGAGATGGACAGCGAGGTGGACGAGGACAGCTTCCTGCCTCTGTTACATTGGCGGAGAAAGTATGCTGGAGTAAAAGAGCTTGAATGAAACAAGACGTTCCCACGACCAGACATGCATGGTATTTTTACAGTGGCGAGAGCCAAAAGTACAACTATAAATCATCTCCAGAAATCATAGCCATTCAGTTTCGTCAAATGTCGTAGATTCAACGCCGGCCACGGGCGCAAAAGATCACAATAAAAATCCCTTCAGCCCCTCACGATTCTTCCACACTCTATACCCCAAAACAGCCAGGCAACAGTCACCAGTAGCAAACCTCCGACTCTCCAGCCCACCTCTCTTGCCACGCTATCCCAGTCCCACCTCCTTCCCCACAAAAACTGCTCCCACCAGCTCAGGTGAGCTGGGGGCGGACCCATTGGCATGGTGACAGAGGGCGCACGATGATGCTGTTTGGACCCCCGACGCGAAGATGGATGTATGTAGGAGCTGGGTGAGTCATTCGGGTGAATGCCCAAACCCAATGCGGTGGTGGAAGCGAGCGGCGACAGGTCGGAGGGAACGACGTTGGACGTGACCCACATCTGCACCGTCCGGGACCATCCGGTAGTCACGCCGATGACGACCCAAGCCAAAAGCGGCCTAGAGTTTCTCGCTCCAAGGACCCATAGAGTGAGGTAGGTCATCGGCCAGCACAGACATTGGAGGGAGGTCAAGCGGGTAATTGTCGATGGTAGAGAGTAGTACGATAACCATCGGTGGGTCAGACCGGTGGTTAGGCAGAAACAAAAGTAGCCTGTGCAATATGCCTAGAGAGATGTCAGCTCCGCACTCCATTATATGATCGGAAACATACCCATGCAATACAAAGCAATATGTCTCCTCTGTTTACATCGATCCATTTCCCAATCATCAAGTCACCTCCATTGACCAGCCTCTCCAACGCCTCCTTACTCAGGTCGATCCCATAAGGCCAGACATCCACATATAGCCCGCCTGTCACAAACGCCTGCAGTAGCACACCTATACTCCACGCGGCAGGAAATACGGCAAGAAGACGTAGATAGAACAGGGAAGAGCGTTGGAGAAATTGGTCAAAAGACGGGGGCATTGGGGTCGATTGGCTCTTTGGAGTGGCATCGGGGGCGTCGTGAGCGCCGAATGAGCCCAAGGCCGAGTTGAGAGGTGAAAATGACAGGCTGCTGGGTAGAGAGATACTCTCTGTAGACGTGGTTGTCGGAGCCGATGAAGGAGAATCGAATGATAGCCCGAGGACATCACTGCGAGTCGATGAACTCCTTCTCAAAAACCTCGCTCCGCCATCCTGCCCCAGCCGCTGCCTCAGCTCGCCCCCTGGCAAGACCCGTCTTTTCGACACAAAAGACAAGCTTCCGTCAGACTCTGAGTCACCATCTCCCTCCTCACTCGAGAGGTCTCTATCCGCAGAGGCTACCACAGGGAGAGCCTCTGACTTGAGAGACCTCGGCGAGAGGGACGGCTCTACGAGATTTTTCTTGGAGGTGATGGGCGACATGGTGGGAATTGCCAGGGGAGCCGATCGTGGAGATGGACTCTTCCGCATAGAGGTCAACGACGCGTGCGAGCGGGAGTGGGGTGACCTGGAGGGAGCTGCCGGAAGCCATGGCTCGACTATTTGGCTCGATGAGACAATAATAGGTTTGGGTGCGTCGGGCACAGATTTTGTCCGTCCCAAGCTTGGTCTTCGTTTACCCTTGTCCATGTCCTGTTTCGGTTGATCTTGTAATGATTGTTGCCGTTGTCCCCTGTCGACTTCGCCCACCCAGCCTTCGACCTCTTTCCTTCCCATTCTCTCTCTGCCTTCTCTCTCCCGCCCGCGAAGGGCTGTCAAATCAGGCTGGCTCATTGAGCCTTTGCTGATCGCTCTCCCTTCTTTCCCTCCTTCTCTTTCCAACTGTCCGATAGAAACGCTCATGACCCTCTCTGTACGGGCCAGACCAGACGACGAGGGCGCCGCAAAAGGAGCAGCCGGTCCACCTCCAGGCCGCACCGTCGCGTCTGAATCAAACCCCTCTTCCGACATGTTCCCTTCTTGTCCCCCTATACTAGCATGTCTGGAATGCAGTCTCGTCCTTATATGGGGCTTGAGCTGGGGCTGCCGCGGTGGACCATTGTATGGCAGCTGTGCCTGCGGCACTGGTTGCGAATATGCGGAATAAGGGTGTAGCGGAATGTGTTGTTGGAGGGGCGCTTGTCCATGGAGCTGTGGGTCAGGATGCTCTCGCGCACTTGCGTAAGGGCCGGGGATGTTTGGAGGAGGAAAGGCGTGAAAATCGCCCTCGTATAGTCGTTGGGATTTTCCTACCGGCTGGGACGGCAACGTTCTTGACCTAATGGGCCCGCCACCAGCGGCCCTGATGTCTGTCCCCATCGCGTGTCCACTGGATGCCCATGGGGAGGACGGGGGGGCTGAGCTGGAGGAGGCTGGGTTCGGCGGCGGCATGACATCTGTAGGGGCGAATAGAAACAAGGGGAAAGCAAGAGATCATGACTTCCGCTCCCTCGGCCCCCGGAGATGCCTCCACCTCTTACATTCCTATGTAACTGCATTCTACCCGTGTATAGACAGTCCATTCACCTCCGAGCCACTACATGTACAACCTATCCCAGTCTCATACTGCCTCCCCAGCCTCTGCACACGTCAAACCCTGTCTCTCCTCTCGCTCGCCTTCCTCCTGTCTATCCTGCTCTTCCTGCGCCCGTTTCACAGCCTGTTTTGCAAAGTACGTGAGGTAGAAGAAGAGCGTAACGCAGAGCACAATCCCCACCCACGTCGTCCACGTCTTAGCGGCAGCAGTCTCGCCGTCCTGCGCCGGCAGGGCATCTTCACCCGAGCCTTCAGAGCCGTGGTGAGGCCACTGACCTTCAGGGCCCTCGCCGTCTTCCTGCCCCTCTCCACCTTCTGCTTGGCTATGCCCGTAGCTCTTGGAAAGATCGTGAATACCGCTTCCAATCCAGGTATGGAGGACGAGCTTGAACAGCGCCAGCGCTGTACAGCCCGTGTATGTCTGCAAAGTCAGGGTGGGAGAGGAGGCGAGGATGACGTTGAGCAGGTTGTAAGGGTACGGTGCGATACGAATCAAGAGGAGCAAGTGGGGGTGCGTCGGGAGCACATGGAGGAGGGACATGGATATGGACGATCCCGCCAAGCTTGAAAGCGTCAGCACATTGCCAGCATGCACATCGAGTACGCGCACCTTTTGACGATGGTATCTTTCAGAGTCTTTCGAGACACTAGAAAGACACAGACTGCTCCAGACAGACTGGCCACATAGCTAACGCAGAATCCCCTCCAGACTCCGAACGTATAGCCGCTCAACACTATCAATGTCGAGTACAATGGCAAGGGTGGTATTGTCGTAATGAATATCATGATGTAGAATGTGAGCGGACCAAATATTCCTCGATTGGCAAGATAGTGAGAGAGGTCGTCGAGAGCTGACACATGTCAGCTACCGGCCACATGTCTCTCATGCGCCAACTCACCTCTAAATAGCTGGCCCCTCCAGAATGCTATAGCCAGAAAGAAGCCGATGGTAGTAGCCACCCATCCCCACATCATTGCTTTGCCCAGCCCTCCCCCGCCATCTTGCCCGTCCGCGTCGCCTCGGCCATGGCTGCTAGAGCACAAGCTCGCCCTCCACCCTTCCACAAAGTCAACCACAAACGCTGGGAGCTTTCCGAGTATTGCGGAGAGGGCCCCCGTCGTTTGCGAGCCATCTGAGGGAAGTTGCGAGGAGGGTAAGAATTGTTGATGCGGATAAGGATATGCCCCATGCTCATTCCGGTCCGGGGGGTAATAGACCACGGAGCTCTCTTTGCTTCCATATCTCTCTTCTTGCCCCGCTCTTCTTTCCGGCGTATGAGGGGCTGTATGACTCGCCGACGTACCCCCCAAGGACGAGTGATAGCTCGTACTAGCATGAATGAAAGCCGGCCGATGGCTCATACTCGTCCTCGGTGTCGGTCCGCCCCCGACGCTACGTCCTGCGACAGGCGACGGCGTGTTCTCCCTTGATATAGACAGGGACGGCCGAGCACTGGTCGACGAGGAGGAGGGGTGGAAAGACATGACGGGGCCGGTGTCGGTGCCCGTTGTTGTAGCGGACACGGAGCGGGGCGTGGGTGGTCTTGGCGTGGTGAGGCGCGGTGGGGGGTGCATGGCGGGGGGCATGCTGTGTGGTGCAGGGGGAAGAGTTGCGAAGGGGAATTGGGGAATGGGTATGGATGAAAGATGAGGGATGGAAGATGAGAAGAGGACAGAGGCCGAGAACGCGCCCGGCAGCTGCGCAGCGAGATCAAGATGGCTTGTGAGTGGAAGGTCCATGGCCCAGTGTCTCCCTGCCTCTCAATCTCTGCTGTCTCCTTCAGAGCCCACCCCTGCACCCCCCCAACACCCCCCATGTCTACCGGCGACTGCTAGCATAGCTACGCAAAACATAGTGTACGAGGGCGCAATAACGGATGCCCGAGCGATACAGGCTCACTATGGGATGCGCTTCTTGCAACGAGAAGGAGAGTCACAAATCATGCTTTGCCCGAGATGCTGCATTAACCATCATACCATAACGGTTGGGCGTTTGACAACACGTTCGAACCCTATCGGATCTACTACGCCATGCCCCGGCTCACACTCTCTCATACACATACAAGTAGGCCAGACCTCTCAGCTCCTGCCCACCATCTGGCCCAGCCCTAACCACCTTTTCATCGTTGAACAACACCCACTCGTCCTCCGCCTCCGCATGACCCTCAATCCCGGCTTGCGGCTGTCTGATGGTAGCAACGTAATGGCCCGAGTGGATGGAAGGACCCTTGTGGGAGATGAAGGCTTTGAGGCGGTACCTGGCTGGGAGAGTGGCAGAACCAGAGACGCGTTCCTCTTTCATAAACTCTTCCACAGCGACAGCAGCAGAGGCTTCCTCTCCGGGATCATCAGGGTTGGAGAACAGCCATTCGATAGCCCGTTCAGGGTTTCCGCCCTATGCGAGATCAGCAAAAGTCGTAAATCCTGGCAGGTCACCTACAGATTCTCTAAGCGCCTTACGAGCTTGGTTATGGTTGAAGCCCATGTCCACAATCATCGCAATTTGCTCATCAGATGGCCCTTCTTGACTAGCGCCGAGTGACGAAGGGACCTCGATGGGAGCGTCAATATCTACAGTTTGTGAGCACCGTCATGAGCTTCATCTCACAAAAGTGACGCACCAGGATCCTCCATATGTTCAAAAAGCCATCCCATCGCCACCTCCGCATCACTATTACCGGTCGCCAGCAACGCCTTTTGACACCTGACAGTAGGGAAGCCCATGGCCTCGAGCTGCGCCATAGCCGTTGCATTCAATTCTGACACACCCCCATTGCCCCCCGATGAAGGAGCAGACATATCCAGCGCTTCTTCACCCGCTTGAAGGCCCTGGGAGAGTAGATGGTCAAGGGTGAGGTCGGAAGGGACGTTGACAGGGATCTCGAGTTTGGTAGGAAGCCAGTTGACGAGCTGAAACTTTCTCATGTGAAGAACCAGAAGGTCGGGGAAGGTCTTGAACTTGGAAGACCTCGATAGTGGGTCAGTCTTGCCCCATGCATGAGAACGAATACTCACTTGTAGGCGGTAGTTTTCTCCTTGCAGTTTGAGCACTCATACCCCGGAACTTCCTCCACCGCGCACAGCCCTTCCAAGCATTTGGTAAGCTCCACCCTCTTGAACAACTTCTTCCCGTCTTCACCCACCCCTTCCTCTACAGCCTCCACAGGCAAACTCGCCAAGTCCGCCGGCTCAGTCTGCAATCCAACCCTCTTGCACTTTCCGCACTCCAGCCTCTGCTCCATTGCAAACGACAAGATCCTCGTGGGATCAATGTCTTGGAGGCCTTGGCGTTTGCTCTCTTCCCGCAGCTTGGTGATGAGATACTGCAAGAACTCTTCACTGTCCTGTTGGCGCATGGTGGAAAATTCTTCATGGCCCTTCCCCACAAGTGCCTTGAATTGCGCAGGACGGACGCCTTCTTGGAACTTGGGCGCTTCCTGATTGACATCTTCTAAACCAGTCGAGGGAGGAGGAGCGCTGGCAACATGCGAGTATCGACCAGACAGCAGACCATCGCCCAATTTGAGCATCTGGCACTCAAGGCATGTCGCAGGGAGTGGATTGGGACACTCCTCAAAGTGCTTGAACTGCTCCTGCTTTGCAAACCTCTCTCTGAAATCAGGCAGAGAAAAGAGCGTTTGCAACACCGACGCCATATAGCAACTGTTGCCCAGATTCTTGAGCCCGGTCAGGCCTTGTCCAAAGACGGGCTCGAGCGCATGCCCGTCGGCGTCAGTCATCGAGAAATCAAACTTGAGATTGTGCTCGAGCTGCAGCTCGGTCATCGACTTTTCAGTCTTGGACTGGGAGAGGATGGGGATACCGAAAGTGGCGAGATGGGTCGAGAGGAGAGGATCGGTCTTGGCGTCATCGCAAGCGTAGCAGTAGATGTCTGTATGTCGTTATTAGCTCTGGGCTCAAGAACAGCTGGTCGACCTACCGGCATTGCCTTCTGGCGTAATGGTACCAAGCTTGACACCCAGCATATGTCCAGTCTCTTCAAAATGCTTGAGAGCATGGCCATTGCCGCCCACGCCGCCAAACTGTTGTCGGCCACAGTTTGCCAAACCGCAAGTGAGACAGAGCCAGAGATTGGCGCCGAGGTCACAGGAAGTGCAGTGCTTGGGTACTGGAGTGGATTTAGCTTGATACTTGGACAGGACACGAGCGCATACCTTCTCCGGGAGCAACGAGAGACTCTTGTTGCAGCAACAGCGTGTGTTCACAAGCGACAATCTCCTCCTCCCATGCCTTTACCTCGCTCTGCTGGGCCGAAGAGAGTGCTTTCAAGACGCCGCGGACAAGGTCCTCCGCCTTGGAGTTTTCGGTCTCGACGGCCTGTCCGCCAGACGAGGGAGAACAGGCAAAGCAGTAGAGTGAGGTTGAGTAAGAAAACAATTCCTCATCAGAAGGAGCCGAGATGGCGAGCTTTTTCAATGGCGGCTCGTTCGAGTCCTACCTCCGATTAGCCTTCACCTCTCATCAGCCTGTGGAGGAGCAACATACCCGTTTCTTCAACTCCTTTCTCGTCCGCTTGACAACGACACCAAGCTCATGTCCCGTCTTCTTGTAGTGAAGTTGTGCGTGCGCTCGGCCTTGGGCAAAACAACCGCCATTGAAGCAGGCAAGGCAGACAAGAATGCCTTCCGAGCTGTCCTGAGTAGCCACGCGTGAGTCACCATACTATACGGCAAGAATGGAATCGAAACATACTTGACCGTCAAAGCACAGAGTACACTCCTCTCTTCGACTCTGTCAGCGGACCTCGTGAGCAGTGGACTTTGCAACACACCTGTGGACTTGCTGAGAGGGGGAAGGGGGCTTCAGGTTTGCTATAGCCGTATCGAGGTGGGAACAGGGCATGGTGGTATATGTGGTAGTTGAAAGAGAGAGAAGGCCGAATGATGTAATGGCTGATAAGAAATAATTGATTCCGCTAGCCCTACAGAAGGTCCCGCTAATGGCCAAAGACTAATGAATTATGAGGCTGTCCGTCGGCCTGCTCCTCGGCCTTCGCACTGGGTTGCCGAGATCATTCATCTTCACTTTTTCAGCCTGCATTTGCCTCCATACTACCGCCAACATGTCCACCCCTGTAGAAATCCCAGTCGACCTTGTGGGTCAATCCAGCCTATACAATGTCCCCGACCCCATCCTCAGACGGTATGTCCACTGAGCTCTTCATCGCGGTGTCTGACTCATCAAACTGATCTTGTATGACAGTCTGAGATTAGAGGACCAGCATGGCCAAACAATCAAGGACCTTGACAAGTACTTTGCTGAGAAGGAAGTCCTCGTGTTCTACGCTGGGGCAGTGTATGGAGAAAGTTGGTTTCTTGCCTCATCCTTGCGACGCGTGCTGATCGTGCGACAGTCAATTTGAGGCCCTTCCACAGAGTATGGATGCACACAGTCCCAGAAGCGGTATGCTGACTTGCCGGTAGGACCTGACCACATTCGCTCAGCAGTACAAGTCGGCTGCCGTGATCTATGTGTCTGCCGACACGGACCCCCTCGCTCCCGCAAGCGTTCTGCAAGGCAAACCATGGTTGCGCATGATCTTCAACGACGACTCGGATTTTGCACTTGTCGGCAAAGAGAAGGATGATAGTACACCAAGGATACAAGAGGTTGCCCGAGGGGAAAACTTTATCCAGGCTGGGGAGATGGAGTCGGGAATGGAAAAGGTCGAGTTGGGCGTGGAAGAGTATCAGAATGAGTATGTGAGGCCGCTCTCGAGAGCGGGGCTCACAAGCATCATGGATGTATTTGCTACACCCAGTGTCGCTGTGTAGTAGGTTCCGTTCTCCAGAGGAGTGATAATTGACCTTTAGCTGATTAATGTCAGCCACCTGGAATCACATCAATTTGTGGCCAAGAATGTCAAGCCGGCAGCATTCAAGCCTACTACGATCGACAAGACCTACGATACGTGGCGCAAGGGCGGAGAGCCTTCGTTGCGAGTGATTGGTGGGTCGCAAAATCATGCTGAAGTCGAGTACTCACTTACAAGGTGTAGATGTGGTGAGGACCCTCAAGTTTCCTCTTATTGGACTGCTCTTGGCTGTCATCTATCGCCTGCTAATCCTCTTTGGTGGTAGTGAGTTTTTCCTTTTCAGATTCAATCGCGCTAATCATACAGATGATTACCATGTCATCCCGAGATGGCTTGATGGCGTATCTTGGAACCAAGGTGGACGAGGTCTCAGCTCTGACGCTCTTCACTAGCTGCCATAGCTTCCATGTATCATACATCTACGTCACATCTATTGGCCACTCAATCAAGCATCACGGTGCATATTCGTTGAAAGGGACTTTGTACAGTAGCGAGACGCATAAGGTCGTTGATGGTGTCGGATAGGGCATTTACTACACATAGTCAGCATCATGCACGACTTGCACGCATGATTACTCACCAAGCTCTCCATCTGAGAAACGACCTCGTCGAGCTCGCGCTTGGACTGCTGGTACTTTTCGACCGCCTCTCCATGCTTCCTCTCCCAGTCGTCCCTCTCTTGCTCGAGGCGCTGCACCTGGCGCTCAAAGTGCTCGGCCTTCACGTCAACCTGTCTCAGCCTGCTCTCTGTCAGCATTTCCGTCTCATGTCGGGGGGCAAAAAGCATACTTCTCAGTCGTCTCCTTCAAGTCCTTCTCAGCCTTGTCCAACTCCTCTTCCAGAAGTTGCACCTTTCTCGCCAGGTTCTCCCCGGTAGTCCTATGCGTCTCGCCCTCATCACTGGCCGACTTGAGCTCTTTGACCTTGTTTTCATAGTTTTCGACTTCCTCCTCAGCGAGCTGGAGCTTGTGCTGAGTGGAGGCCAGTTCTTGGTCGCGCTCGAGAAGAGATTGGCTCAGCTAAGGGGCTCACGGTTAGTGGAGCTATGACGTGGCAGGGGGATGCTCCTCGGGGAAAAGACAAACCTTCTTGTTCTCAGTCTCGGCAGCCTCAGCGCGAGTCTCGGCGGCCTCGATCTTCTGGCCGAGAATGGTGAAACGCTGTACGGGCACCGGTCAGTCTGTGGTCTATTGTGGTGAGTGACGCCACCGACCTCCTTGATCTTGTCCTGTGGGGTATCTGGTCAGCACTCAGTGTATGGCATGGGGCGGGGGGGACTTGCCATGATGTATAGAATGCAGCAGGGGAGATGGGAATGTGGATGGAAGATAGAGAGAGCGAGAGAGGCCCCGGCGCGTCCATCCCTCGACGCGTGAATATATCCCCCCATTTCTTCACATTTCTCCCGTCAGCACTCCCGCCAAATTTACATCTCCTCTTCTTCTCTTCTCCATGGTATGCTTCGTCGTCGACGGATCCATCCCCCAGGAGTACTTCAGGTGCTGATGGTGGACGATGCGAATGACGGAGCTAGATCGATCACAGCAGCCTGCAGGACCGCTGCTCCAGTCAATGGGGCTGCAGTTGTAAGGACTTGAAATGCTCACATTCTTCATAGCCATGCCTTCCCAATGCTCGCATGAATTCCATCTTCATGCTGTCCTTATCCGTCTACAAGTTTCTTCATCCTCGACCTATCCGCTCTGCATGCCTCTTTATCAACTTTCCGATTCGTTCACGTCGGCAGAGTTAAACTATGTGGCTAGATCAATCCCTCCAGCTCTTGTTTCGAGACTTGCAGCTGGGCGGGCTACAGAGCGTGTCTCTCCCTCACAGAGGTGTAAATGAGAGATGGGTTTTGAAGGCCTGCGACAGATAGTATCGTAGATCAGAATGTACTGCTGTTGCTTGCAAGCCTTCTTCTTCACACAACAAATTTTCAGCGTGGAGCACATAGTAGCTGCCACCAACGAGAGAGTGAGTGACAATGGCCAAAGAAAAAGCCCCTACAATGGGATCCAGCTTGAATGCACAAAATACTTAGCCACTCAGTCACTCCTGTAAAGTTGCGACGCGTTTCATTTCGCTTACAACCACCACTCGACCACTCGCTGCCCCATGAGGTTTCTCGCCGTCCTCTGCCTCTTTGCGGCCCTCGCTGTTGGCACCCTTGCGTGCGTACTCTCGTCCCTGCCTCTCCAGCCGAGCTCATCCTGCATAGCTGGACCAAAGAAGACTATGAGATCTTTGACCTTGTCAGCGCCCTCGAGACCGCCGAAGGTTCGCACTTTCTCCATTCCCCTCGCTTGATCTGACTCAATACCTCCCAGGCAAAGGAGTAAACTTCTACTCTCATCTCTCCGTCCCCTCGTCCGCCACCACTCAGCAAATTACCAAAGCGTACCGCAAAAAATCACTCGAACTCCATCCCGACAAGAACCCCGGCGTCAAAGACATTGAAGAACGTTTCGCCAGGCTCGGTCTGATAGCAGCTATTCTCCGAGGCAAAGAGTCGAGAGAACGATACAACGTCAGTCAGGATGGCGTTCTAGCTGTAATAGATAGCTGACTTGTCACAGTTCTTCTACAAGAACGGAGTTCCGCGCTGGAGGGGCACGGGCTACTACTATGCTCGTTACCGCCCCACTCTCTCTCACACCCTCGTCTTCCTCGTCTTCCTCTCCAATCTGTTTCATCGACTTGTCCTCCAGCTCAACTTCCAAAAACATCGGGCCCGTATCACCTACTTTGAGACCGCCGCCAAGAGTGCTGCTGGCGTCTTGTCTGGGAGTGGGAAGGGAGGTGTCGATGCCGGCGCTATTCAGGGGAGAAGGAGAAAAGTAAAGGTGCCCATGGTAGAAGGCAACGACTACTCGGGAACCCTCGAGTTGATCGTTAGCGGAGACCAAGTCTATCTTGTAGGTCATCTTCTCTGCCCCCATTCCTCTAGGAGCCTCGCTGACCTTCTTGGCAGCCCCAAGACGACGGCCACCTGACCCCTATCTCAACCCTTGCCCCCTCTCCCTCTTTCTCTCAGACCTGGCTCCCCTCGCTCGCCCTGTCTCTCGCCCGCCGTGCCGTGTCTCGCCTTCCTCCTTCCACCCAAGAGTCGCTTCCGGCGTTCTTGAGGGACGAAGAAAGTGCCGAGGCAGATGAGCTGGAGCTGGATGACGAAGAAGATGAAGAGGCAGAATCCGAGGTCGGGAGAGGGACACCGACACCCATGGGCCGTGCCTCTAGGCGGGCGCTCCAGAGGGGTAAGGGCCACAATGGAAAGGGCTCCAAGAACAACACTCCCAAAGATTCCCCCGCGGGCACTGAGGCCGAGAGCGATATTGCTCTTGACAAAGAAGCCCCCAAGAAAAAGAAGAAGCCTGGACTCGGCAAGGCTGCTGCCATGCGACAGAGGAAACTGGCCGCTAAAAATTAGACGACTGACAATCAGCACGTTGAAAAATGATCATGTCATATAAGGTATGCATTTGCATGGGAACCGTCTAGCAGTCCTGCTATGTACCAATTTTACACAACAAGTCTCAAAAAATTGTCCAATGCGCGTATCAAAACGAATATCTAGGTTACAAGTGGCAGCAGCATGACTATAGCTGTCACATACCCAACAGCTCCCTCAACTCCCTCTCCTCTTTTCTCCTCTCCATGCCCGCCTTCATCTCCTCCTTCCTTCTCTTTATGTCTTGCTCCTTGTCTCTCAAATCTCCTCTACTCTTGACAGCACTCAGCCCGTTCGACCTTGCCCTGTTTCGAGCAGCGACAGCGGAGATGCTCGCCGTCGATCCCTTCTTCATGAGAGTGGTTTTAGGCCCAGTGCTTGATTTTCCGTTCAAGCTGCCCTTGGTATTCGAGGGCGAAGGCTTGGACATGAAGTTGGATTCGAACGCATTCTCGCGAGAGGAAGCGTTGCCAAATGGCTGGATGGTATTGAAAGAGATGCTAGGACTGATCACCTCTATATCCCCGTTCTCTTTCTTGTTCTCCTTGGCCTGGGTAGGCTGAATGGCAGGTTGAACCATCGCAGAAGGGGTGGAAGGCAAAGTAGGTAGGGGTCTGTCGGTACGAGGCTTGACTGTCGCCTGCATCCTCGCGAGAGAAGCGGCAGTAGGCTGGAAGAGGGTGGAGTGGCGATTAGGGTTAGAGGCTGCCTGAGGTCGGGGAGCTGCTGGGGTCATCAAGCTCCGAGTAGACGAAGAAGAAGGGACTCTCGGATGTTCCCCTGCCGTTTGTGTAGAAGACGTGCTCTTCTGCTGGACATCGTGGACGGGCGCAGGTGGGAGAGGAGCAGGCCGGGCGTTGCGGAGCAGGTCCATCTGGCTCTGCCTCTTGTACGCCCTCGCAGCGGATGTAGAAGACGAGTTCGTCACAAGCGATGTGGTCGATTTGACCACGGATGAGGATTTTGGCAAGCCCAAAGTGTTGGTAGCATCCAAAGAGGCCTGTTTGTCTTGCTTCGCGCTGGGGAGAGGCGGCACAAAGTCAGGTATTCGAGATCGCTTTGGTGTTCTACCACTCGCTTGAGACATCATGGTCTGGGCCGAAGTGGACCTTCCTCTGTCCTTCTGTGACTGACCATTATCGGTGCTATGCTGCACCAAGCGCTTGTGGGTGCTAGAGGACAGCGGGGTGTTGGACGCCCCAGTCTCGGGACCCGACGGCAGTGTTCTAGGCAAAGCTCGAGGATGGGAGATGCTGGGCAAGGAAGACGATGCAGAGAGTGAGTCGGGGCCGAGAGTGCTCTTTTTCTTCAGAAACGGGAATTTCATCGAATTACCTCGTCCGAGCATGTTTGCGCGCTTCTCCTTGCGGTCCTTTTGCTTCCAGAGCGTGTGCTGGGATAGCCCCTTCTCTTCCCCAAGCATGTTGGCGAGACTCTTTTTGGCGCCTCGCAGACTACCCAGAGGATGTGTAGAGAGACGGGTTCGCTTGGATTGCCTGGCATCGACGTCCTCCTCGGCAGAGTGAAGAGGCAAGCCATTGGGAGCAGACGGTAATTCGAGCGTGGAAGTAGACCCTGCAAGTTTTCGCTTGGCGGCCTTGCTGCCCTCGGCGAGAGGGATCATATACGGCTGGGTGACAGATCCCGAGGAAGCCGTTCGAGAAGGACCTGGTTTGATAGATGATTTCGAAATGGACCTCATTCTAGGCAAAAGCGTTAGTTGAATCAAGTCGAGCGCTTTTGCAAGACTCACTTGGCAAATTCCTTTTGGTGGGCCTCTGCGTATCGGTCCCGTGTCGATCCTCCACCGCTCAGCCCCCACCCCCCGGTACCGACGTCCTTATTCACCTGCACCAGCTTGGCCAACTCTGCATCTCTTCCTTTCAACAACTCTTCGCCAAATTTGAAACTACCTTGGGGCAACTTGGCGTTCATTTCCTTGAGCACAGCCTGTGCGGCCTCCGAGAACTGGTGATTGGAGACCCCAGTACCTGTCCTGTCGCCAAAGAGCATCTGTGCCCTTCCGGGTGTAGGTGGAAGGGGAGGGAATGCCCCAGGGATCTGTGTGGCGTCAGACGCCGACTCTGATGATCGTATGAGAGAAGCATATTCGACGGGCATCGTGGGCAATGGGGGATACACATTACCCACACTAGCCGAGTTGGAATGGGGAAGTGCCGGCATTGATTTTCGTTCGAATGCGCCCAGAGATGGGGCGCCCGCTGGTGATCTCAGCGGAGCCATGGATCTTCGTTCCTTGAGGTCTCTAGCCTTTCCGACGAATGGAAGGTCGTCGTTGCTGTGATCAGACGTGCTGTCGCTAACTGCTTGGAAGGGGGCAGGGGAGCAAAGCCTGATAGTGCTGGGCCTTTCCTGCAGAGTGTGACGAGAGTGGCGTCTAGGTACACCGACTGTGGACGCCGGGGAGGGAGGCGTGTCCACGATCATCTCCTGTTGCTCCTCTGCGGGCTGAGACTGAACGGTTTCAGGATCCGTTGGCGGCTCATATCCCGGTTCGTCGTGAGCACGATTGGAGGAGGAGGAATCGCTTCGGCCAAGTAAGATTAATGACCCTCTTTTCGAGATTGAGGATGCGAACGCTTTCATGGAAGAATTGCGCTTGACGTGCTCCAGCGCCTCACCTGGATGGAATCAGTGGATGCCGCAGAAAAAGAGGGATCCATCTTACCTCCAAATTCATTGAGAGGCTCTCCATTGTTTGCACTCTTCCAGCTACCCATACTGCCGTACTTTTCCTCACCTTCCTCTTCTACGACGTCCTCCATCTTTGAAATGAGACTGGCGTTACCTTCAGAAAGAACATCCCAAGAGTTTGAGAGACGGGAAGCGGTGCTCATGAAGGACTCTTTGTGATTGAGCTGAGCCTTCGGCTTGAGCAGTATCTGTGACAGATGATCGGGGGACGGGGCTGGACTTGTTGCCGACGGGGTTGGATACTCGGCAGGAAGAGGTCGAGCTGGTGTAGGAGCTGATTCTGGGATATAGAAGTCGAGGTCCCCAGCGTGGTCATCGGCGTCTACAGACTCATTAGTACCGTAGCTTGTCCATTGTTTATAGCCATGAGTACTCACAAACTTGCAAGCGCCCAATCATCTCCACATTCTACTATTTTGTCAGCGACTCGCCACCCAGCCACATATTCCAGACGCACCTTGCCACTGGCCCTCAGTCCATACTTTTTGGACAGAGACACGAGCTGATGTCTCTTGAGAGCATTGAGGGCTGCTGAGCTATGCAGCGCCGGTGTCAGCAGAGGCCGCTGCTACGTACACCCGAGACCACTCACTTGCGGAGAATGTCGTCGCTCATGGCAGTTGTGATGGCGCTGCTGGAGTGGGCGATGGAAAGAAGAAAACAATATACAGCGTTGTATTGTGACGAGAGGCTGTTGTCATAAGTGGGCTGTTGAGCGAAAGGAGCCTCGAGATGTGCGATGTTTGGTCGCTGCGAAAAGTCAGGCGCGCGGCGTAGATCCACTGCTTCAACCCTTACGTAAGTACCCTTCGCCGCGGTGATCCGACAGTTAGAGCCTGTTCAAAAACGCTCAAATCAAGGCCGGACGGACGCTACTTTAATAGGCAGCATGGGCCGGGCATACTTTAGTGCCTACGCTATATAGTAAATGAAACGTGTGCCTAAACCGTTTGAGGCACACGCCTGTTTATGCTTCTGCATACTACCTCCGGCGAACGCCACAGTCTTTTTGAGCAAACGTCATTTTGCCACACCGCTAACGCCGCATATCAGCGACGGTGATTGCCCTTTGACCTTTGCCACATTGTTTCTTCATTCTACCCATTCGAGATAGCGTCCCGAGCGTTTTCCCTTTTGATCATAACCCATTTTCCGAAAACGGAGTCGGTGTGGCCCAACGAGAAGGTATGTAATATGAAGCAGATGAAAATCAATACATGTGTTGAATAGCATGCTGGGTTCAAAATTTAGAGGAAGACAAACGAGAAGATCAGTATCATACAAATACAGAGAGATTGGTGCAATGGGCAGGGAAAGACCAATAGGGGAACGCGGACCACTCTGAACATGACCTACCTTGCTCAAAGAACAGAGTCTTGTCACAACTGTAAAGCGACACCGGCATCCACTTCTTCAGATGCGAGGTTGAAAGTCCTCCGTTCTCTGTTGGCCTGCTCCTTTCCTAGCCGTTTCGCCTCCTCTGTCCGGTTCATCGCCCGCACAGCTAGCCACAGATACCGATTCGCGTGATCCTCGCTCATGTAGCTAAATGACTTCTTGATTCGGTTGAGGACCGAGTGGCCACCTTCTGCCGCACTGGAGTTTAGAGCAGACAGACTCCTGTTGGCGATCATAGCGTTGGACAGAAAGAACGACGCTGGGCAAGTGTCGTGACCTTTGGCATGAAGCTCATCGATGTAGAGCCTAGGACAGATCAGAGCAGACTTTGGGAGGAAGACGAGAGCCTACGATGTCTCCTTGAACCAAGAAGGGTCACGCAACATGCAATACGGCATGAGCGAGCACGCGAAGTCATAGATGACAACCTAAAGCGAAGATGTATCAGAGCCCAAAGAAGCAAATGAAATTGGTACGTACTTTTGGTGGCTTCGCCCGGAAGCAACGGAGCAGGGAATAGAAATCAATCCCGCCCCTCGGCCGTAGACATGATGTGATAGCCCACGCAGATGCCATGGGTGCACCACATCCCTGCAACGCCGCCCGTCAGCTTCTTGCTGGGGCCGTATCTACATCGAGCATCAGCTTCAGAGCTTCACAGATAAAGAGCCAAGAACTCACGATGCGAAGTATTTCTTGCACATCTTGTCCGCGTCCTCCTCCTGGTCATCGACATCCACTCTGACGGACTGCTGGGCATCCATCTCTCCTTCCTCCTCATCAAACCCATCCCCTCCATCTCTCTCTGTTCGATTCCCTCCTCCCGGACCACGCGCTGATGCCTTCTTGTTCTGCTCGCTGTTTCTGTTCTTGACGGCTCCATCCCGAATTCGCCCATCATTCTTGAGTCTTCTGACGCCGGCGTCGCTCCCAAGCTTCGAGAACACTGGCCGATGGGACGTACGTTGATGCTCAGTAGATACGCCAGTATCTCGCCAATCTCCAAAGAAAGAGTTGACCTCCTGAAGATCGTCGACATACTTCTTGAGCTCGTCCGCCAGGGGTCGTTCTGGAGCCGCGTTGGCTTCCAGAGTGGACATAACCCTCAAACAGCGCTCCGCCAGCAGTCCAATGAGAGCACGGAAGGAAGAAGGGACATCTCTCTCGTCGGCTGCGAAAACGGCAAGGACGTGAGACAAAGATGGGGTAGATGATCGTAGAGCAGCAGAAGCAGTGTGTCCGCCCTTTGACCATGCCACTAGCGCGAGGCATTGTGACCATGGAAGGATGGCGTAAACAGGATGAGGAGTAAAAACCTGTAGTGTTGACTGTCAGTTGATGAACGTTCTGATAAATTTCAAGCACTTGCCTGCCCAAGAAAGCCTCGAAGAACGCCCCGCTGTTGCTCATCAAGCGATGGGTCCTCGTTTTGGACAAGAAGCATGAGCTCTCGCACGTAAAAGAGTACCCCTCTGCGCCCCTGCTCCCCCCTCGCCTGCTCCCCCCTCGCCTGCTCCCCCCTCGCCTGCTGCCCCCTCTCCTGCCCTCCCTGCTCTTGCCCTCCCTGCCCCCTCGCCTGCTCCCCCCTCTCCTGCCCTCCCCTCGCCTGCTGCCCCCTCTCCTGTCCTCCCTGCTCTTGCCCTCCCTGCCACCTCGCCTGCTCCTCTCGTACTCCGGCGAGAACCTTCTCCATCTCTGAGGACCATTCTGTGCCAGGTTTGGCCTTCGTCCACTCCCTTCCGTGTTTCCTCACCTGACCAAGACGCTTCTTGACACCTCTAACGCCTTGAAGCACGAGGCAAAGCTCTTGATAGTCGATGCAAGCAGCAGACACGTAACCCACTTGATAGCGATCGAAAGACTCGGGCGTCGGCAACGTGGGGGGTCGAAATTTGCCAGTGAGATGGTGCGCTTCAAAACTCATGACAAAGCCATCAATGATAACCCAATCAGGTTCATCGCCGCATTCAGCACAGCGGAGAGACCCAGGAAGATCGAGGAGCAGGATATAAGCGAAGAACGCTCGCCGAAAGGTAGACACGTCGCAGAACTTCATTGGAGGAGAGTATTTTCCCAATTCTGGAGTAGGATACCCGTGCGAGTATTCTGCTTGCTTGGCAGAATGGTAGGCGATGAGAGGAGTGGTGGAGTTGATCATTTGATACACATAGAAGTCGAAGAGCTCCCTTGAGAAGCCTATCCTATTATTGTAATTGATCAACCCGTACTCGCGGAGATCGGGGCCGATCCTCCTCTGCCAGTGGGAGCATTTGGGACATGGGCGGGTGTGGATTTTGTGAGTCACGACACCGGTTGGATAGTACACCTGAAAGTCGTCCATGCGGTCCTTTTCAACACACCAGCCTTCATCCAAGAGCTCATACCCACAACGACATCGAGCACTATTACCCAGAGGGAAGGTTGACGTGCCATGTTGCGTTTCGATATACGCAGGTCGTTGATAGGGAACGGGATCCGTTTCGCGATGGAAATGGAAAGGGCTTGAGATGGTTTTATGGGATATCGTTTCTTGACGGAAGGAGGAAGCAGACAAGTAGAGCTCCCTTTGCTCGTCACTGTCGACCTCGATGATTGGTATCTTATCCGACAACACAAAGGCGCCATCATCGCTCCTAGTGGCCAGATCATTCTCGAAAGAGAAAGCGACCGCCTTGTGAATATGCTCGCAGGTGTTGTGGGTCTGGCAGCTGCAGCGCCATCTATCATTCCCCAGGTACATGGTCACCACCCTTTTGCCAGAGTTGTGGTAGCCGATTGCTGAGCTGCCTGACTGTTGGATGGAAAAGACCAGTGGGAAGATGGATATGCCGCTCAGAGCGAAACTGACGACGGGCTGAAGCTGGGTGGAGTTGGTTGTAGACGGGAACAGGTCGTTACAGTGGAGGAAAAGATCGCAATGGGTACACAGGCGGCACTGGTCGCCCGCTGAGAGGCTTCCTTTTTTAGCCGCTGTGAGGCGCTTCTTGGCTGCTGAGCAGTCACATGAAATCTGCTCATTGTGAACTGAGACATGGCAGAATTTGGATGGCTGTGATTGATTAGCCACGACTGTTCCCATAAGCCATGTTGTGATACTTACTGAGTGTACAAGCTTTGTCTCATCCCAATCATGTAATAGCCATATTGCCTTCCAAAGCTCAACAACGAGCGCGTCCCCTTTCCTTACAAGGAAGCGATACCTTTGCCAGTCCTCGGGACTCGCACCAAGCTCCTCCTGATCATCGCCACAGTACAACAGCTTCTTGTCTGCGAACCCTACACCCTTCGTCGAGATGGGAAAGTAGACAGGCTCGTGCTTTTCTGGCGGTGGGAGCTCGGGGATAGGGTCCTTCTCTGCGCTCTCAAAGGACGGATTCACCCTCCATGCGGGATCAAGGTCGCGGATAGGTCCAGTTGGCTTTGGACGTTTTGTTGGCCTATTCTGAACAAGATTCTGAGGGTTGTTACCGCTCCGTTTGGAAGTCTTCTTCGTCGTCATCGGCCGGCCCCCAAATAGGATGGATCCCCTGTTTGGGGGTTGCGATGGCCGTTGTGACATAACTGGCGGGTCGAGTCTTGTGGAACAAGTGGGGATAGTGAGAGATATAGAAGGAAGAAAATGTTGGACGTTCTGTGGGGTGTCAGCTGGTTCCAACATGGTGTAGGAGGACATACTCGGGGACTCTTTTGTGAAGAGTCGATGACTGCTTGGATTATACCATTGACGATCTCTGTGACTTGAGGGTTGTCGGGGGGTGGGTAGTATTGTAGAGGCGGAGGAGCTTGATTTGAAGCCAAGGGTTGGGGACTTTGTAGTAGATGTACTCTGGCGGGTAATGTGATTCAAAGACGATCTGAACTTTGTCAGCGACCACCACGAAATCGCGATGTTACTCACCTTGTCCAACATATAGCTTGAAGGATTGAAGCCCACTTTCTTGCCCGAGCCATCTCTTGCGGCGGCCGGAAGAGACATGACGGAAGATGGGCTGTCGTATATTTGAGTGGTTCGGAACGAAGGGCGGCGGTATGGGGCGAAGACCTTCGGATGTGAATATTGGGATGATTGATGATCTTCGAAGACTATGGGGCACAGAAGAGAAGGGCTTGGGCGCGGGCGCGTTGGCGTCGGCGTTATAAGATCTTGAGGCGGCCATTATATGACATGCTGGTCGGTATGAACTGAAGCCAGGAGCGACTGCTTGTTTCTCACGAGCCGTATGATGCTCTGAATTGTGCGCCGTCCACGGATCCCGAATCACTAGAACAGTGCACATGTTCAAGCCAGAAGCACTATCGGCTAGGATACCGCACAAACCACTAGTAAGTCACACATTCGACTAGTAGAACGCACCTACATCCTGGTGTACCACACCTGTTGTCATTATGATGCACCTGGCGTTGATCCACATGCTTGTGTCGTTATATCACTGTATGGACTGCGTTGACCGATGCAGCAATTCATTCATATGTATGGTGCAATGTAGCAGGCACTTGTGCAGTGAAGCAGTTCATGGTGCAATCGACTAGATTGGTGTTGTAAAGGCAGCTGCTGTGTATATCGCCAGCGTGCGGTGCGCACTACCAGTTCAATTGTGTATATCCCCAAGGTACAGTGCGCTCCACTAATGAATATGTGCATGTTGCTAGTGTGCCGTGCGCTCCACCAGCTATGTTGTGTGTGTTGTTAGCGTGCGGTGCGCTTTACCAGTTGAATGTGCGGTAGTAGGGCCAGACGTTTCCCGATGCGGTATATCAGCTGTATGCAAAGCTGTATTCATGTTGTGATATGGGTTATGACCATTGCTGATGATACTGCATGAGCTTGTGCATGACCTTGAAGCGACTCTTCGGACCGTTCAGTGAGGAAATACGATCTTGATCAAATGGAAACGCGAGTCTAGTAATTTGAATGGTGGCTTGTCTCAATTGGAAACCACCGACGTTGACCGATGTGGTACATCAGCTGTATGCAAAGCTGTATCCATGTTGTGATATGGGTTGTTACCTTTGCTGACATTACTGCATGGGCTTGTGCATGACCTTGTGACTCCCTGAGTTGTTCAATATGAAAACACGATAGGGATCAACCGGAAACACAAGTTTGGCAATCAAAGAGAGAGAGTCACGGAATGAACTTCATCATGCTTGACCGATTTTGCTACATCCTAGCAAGTGCATGTAGGGCGCTGAGAGACCATGACTCGTTCTATTTTGTATACTTGGATATACATACAAGTCTGAAATCAGTAGAAGGGCGTCACCAACGCATCTCCTTCTCATCATGAGATGGCCTGGATTCATTGTGTATCATATGTCTTCCCTTGTACAAGTCTGCTGGAAAATACAGTCATGGTACTTCGAACAGTCCAATATGATGTTCCTCTATGGGAATTGCATAGCTTAGGGTTAAGCTGGTCAATCTTGAAAAAATGGTTAGTCCACACACTGGTCCAACCATCCCTTAATATTGCCTGAGAGGAGGTCGAGATCGTACAACTCTATCAACCCTATCAACATTGGCGACAATGGACACAGAGAGGTCTCTCCAGCTTGAGCTTTTGCTGTCAGGGACTCGGGCAGCACCTCCTGACGACGATGTGCTGTCATTAGTCAACATGAACAACACCCACAAGAATGAAAGATTATCAGTAGAAGTAGAAGAAGCTATGGAGTCTACTGGCGGTACTGAAAGTCCAGTCAAATATCAGCTGCCTATTCCAGCCTTTTACCGTAGTCGCGGCTAGTCATGACCGATGAAGTAAGATACAGACGTCCATGTCAGACTCAACAAGAGAAGCTTCACCTGGATGTTGACAGACGACGACGCGATTAATGGTCGTTGCAAACAAGAATGACGACGTGTTGTCAGTCATGAGAACCCAGCGAAAAACGTTCCTGGGGTGTGCCGACTACAGCCTCGGGTCAAGACCAATCTCCTTGTGTAAGTCAGCAACAGTTCAGTGATCCCTAAAGATTAGATGGCATTGACGTTTGATCATCAACAAGACTCCTCTCACTCAATCTACTTGTGTTCTGCTCTGTTGCCCCAAGGACTAGTCATATGTCATATAGAGACTTCATGCGGTGTATAACTGCCCATGGAATGGTTTACTTACAAAGATTCATTTCACCGATGGATTGGAATATATCATCACGATGATGGGTAATGAATAATGTGAGATTATCACCCCCAATGCCGCCAAACCTGGCGTCGCGCAGTATATTCTTGCTGGTCTAGTGATACATTATGGTGAGAGCCTCAAACTCCATGCCTTGCTATGGAGCTTCATCGCATTACTTCTTGAAAAGTCGGATTGGATGATACTCCACACATCAACAGGAAGGACGCACGTACACTGGTATAGCGCACCAAACAGTGGTAAAGCGCACCGATCATTGGTAGAGCGCACCTGGCACTAGTTGAGCACACCAATCACTAGTAGAGCGCACTCGACGCTAGTAAAGTGCACTCTGCAGGTGCGATGCAGCACCTGTGCATCTCCTTCAATCCCATCAATAGTAGAAGACCGCCGCACCTCAACTCACAGCCGACCACCATGCATGATGCAAGTCACCAGATTAGCGCGATCCTAGTCCTTGGTATGTCAATTTAGTGTAATGGAAACCGCTCGACTTAACACGCTCTATCCCAGTGCATACATGAATGTAGGGGACAGACGCAAGACGCCGCCGTTTCGAATACTTCTAACTGGCGGCGTTTGGAAGTCTCTCAACAGTGCCGGCTTACGAGGTCTTGCTGGACACTTGCAACGGCCTGTATACTTTCAGTACATTCTAAGGGATACCTAGGTGCTTGAATAAGGCTCTATCCCAGTGCATACATGAATGTCGGGGACAGACGCAAAACGCCGCCGTTTCGAATACTTCTAACTGGCGGCGTTTTGGAAGGCATGAAGCAGTGCCGGCTTACGAGGTCTTGCTCGACACTTGTAACGGCCTGTATACTTTCAGTACATTCTACGAGATACCTAGGTGCTTTGATAAGGCTCTATCCCAGTGCATTCATGAATATAGGGGACAGACGCGAAACGCCGCCGTTTCGAATACTTCTAACTGGCGGCGTTTGGAAGTCTCTCAACAGTGCCGGCTTACGAGGTCTTGCTGGACACTTGCAACGGCCTGTATACTTTCAGTACATTCTAAGAGATACCTAGGTGCTTTGATAGGGCGTGATTAGGGCTCAAGCTTCTGTGTATAGAGCTCATCAACACACGCCGCTACTTAAAAGTGTTCGAAACAGCAGCGTCAGCCAACAACAAGCTTATACCGCTACTACCCTATGCATCAAATCCGTGAGCAAGGTTCTCAGCATTGGTGCATATCGCCAGGACCTGAAGTGTAGGCTAACACTCTGCAGCACCTATCAGTTTAATCATGGATGCTCTTTATTTATTACTCTCGCATTGTCAGCACCATCATCATCAACCCATCACCACTATCGTCATGGAGTAGCCAATCACTGACAGAAGTGCATACTTAGACAGATGGCTAGCAGTGTCCTAGAGTTGAGATACAATCAGATTATTCTTTCACTACAGAGCAGGAACTTGACGGTCAGCATCATAGCAATGATGGGCAATCATGATATGACAACACGTGTTGGTTATGATCACACCATACTGTGCCAGCTTACTGGTGACATGTCCTGGTAGAGTGTTCTCACCTGTGGATATAATCGAGAAGAAGGAGTGGTATGAAATTGCGTATCATCATGAGACACCCAGTCTAGAAAGTAAGTGAAGGATGTTAATGATGATGGTTCGTCATTCCTCGATCGGATGGTGTCAACATCACTGATGATCATTAGTTCCCACAATCACTGTCATCATCCTCCACCACTACAGTAGGGTGCTCACTCTGTACTGCTCGATGTTATATAGTTGATCACCGTTCAATCCCACTGAGTCTTGTTGGACATTACTTGACAAAATCAAGTTCGCCATGTCATCATGGTTATTATCGCCAGCTTGTGGGGTTTGTGTACTGACACCATTGTACTCATCTCCTCACCATCATGCAGCGCAGCCCTGTCAAAGTGCACTGGGAGAGGCATCTACCTGAACTCTTGTGATTTGTCTGCGCATCGGGCAGCTCCTCTAGTACTTCAACGCTGTACACAGTGAGCGGCGTGTAGTAATTATCGAAGACGAGGTTATCCGGATTGCTGATCTATTGAGGCTTTCGCTGAGGCTAGCCCTCGTCTGATTGCCATCCCTGTGGTCCTTTCAGATGTCTCGGGTGATCTGTAGTATGTACGAAGCGTGTAGAGGACTGGCAAGGAGAAAACCTCCGCTTCTTAGAAACAGTCAAAATGGCTGCTTTGTTCATCTTGAGGTCCCTTTTGCTACTACCCGTGTTGTGAATGCCATGCTCAAGAGATACCAGGTACTTTGATAGGGCTCTCCCAGTGCATACGTGAGTGTAGAGGACAGACGCAAAACGCCGCCCCGAATAATTCTAACTGGCGGCGTTTGGGAAGGCATTCAGCAGTGTCGGCTTACGAGGTCTTTCTCTATACTAACAACGGCCTGTATACTTCAGTGCATTCTAAGAGATACCTAGATACTTTGATAGGGCTGTAGCCAAGCGTATGCTATTGGGTAAAGATCGATCCTACAGCGCCGCTGTTTAGAAGTGCCCGAAACTGCGGCGCCATGAAAGTTGTCGTGTCTTTCACTGTCTTTCAGTCCTAAGGGATGACATGATCTTTGAATGTATAACATGTGCCGACTATCTGTTGCAAGCATACATAAGAGCATGTACCTATTTAGATACACGGAGAAGTGATATCTGGTCAAAGTGCGTCTGCCGGTAGCATATCAAGCAAATGCCACAAAACGCAAAGATCAACGCTTCAGAAGCATATGCTTGGAAAAGAATTGAGACAAACGCCTGAGATTTGGAGGCAAAACCCCAGCAAACGCCGCAGTAAACAATTGTGGCATATGCCGCCTATGCATTTGCCGCACTTTGCTGCGGCGTGCGTCTCCTCCCCACACAGCCCCTGCCCGGGCCCTACTCGGTAGTATATTTGGGGACCCTGTCCCTGATCCGACGAAAGTAGCGACTCGGAGCAACGACGAAAAGCTCACAGATCTTTTGTTTGCCAACGACCGCCTGTGCACTCAAACCAAGCTATCACAGAAATGCCTCCTCTCAGCGTCAAAGACCTGACAATGCCGTGGGTACTGCTCGCTGCGGATGTCACCCGCAATAGCTAACCAACAACAGCGCTGCAGCCTTCACCATGGCTGTCGTTCTCAGTACGTTGCCGGCCGGGGGCGACAGCGATATATGCACATACCCTTACTGATACCCTGGATTTCAGCTGGCCACGTGTATTCTTCTATCGGCCAAGCGCGTCAAGAAGCAGACATGAAAAGGGCCAGGATTGTTCAAGAGGAGCAAGAAAAAAAGACAGCAGCCCGACTACGGGCTATCAATCGTGGCACACCGGTGTCTTCGCAAGCTGGACCAGAAGAAAAGTAGAACGGCCCCCTGCTTTACCATGGGCAGACTTATATGCCTGAGTGAGTAAAGAGCATTCCTCGGTAGGGTTTCGACACTGATTAGCTATAGATACTCTGTTTTGTTACCAACAACACGATGCCCCATTATCCGTCCGCTGAATCGCTTGCTTCGATGGTCTCTGCATAGCAAGACTACAAGAGATGCGGAAGACCGGGGTAACTATATTTACACATGGGTGGTACGCGTAGGTACAGCTCGACCTACTAACGGCCGAACCAGGGATTTATGATACAAATTGTAATTGTCTATGTAGATATGCGTGTATGCTATATGCTGGAGAGTGAGATAAAGGTCGGTCTGAGAAAGATGCGCTAGCTAAAGCAGGAGTTGACGGTGGCCATGACTGAGTCGAGAAGAATGACCGTGAATCTACTCTCAAGACCAACGTGGTAGACCAAATCGGACGACGTTTTGGTTGTTGAAATGCCGCGTGAGTGGTGTCAAAGCTGGGTAATCATGAGTTACAGTTTCAGATGGAGCTTCTGCGCACGTACGGGGGGCAATATAGTCTCTGTTGTGGACAATTTCGAACGTCGGGGTGACGCAGACATTGATTGCAGGTCCGCTATGAGCAATGATGATATCAGCCGCTATCCACAATCTGAAAGGCGTCAAGAACGAACCCAGTGATCCTCATCAACATCGCTTTCAGTCTGAACCTTCCAACAAATCTCACACTGACGTCTGGAAAGACGAAATACACCCCTTCGCCTCCAGTCATGTCGTCCATCTCAGCTGGAGCCGCTACCAATGTACCGTAAAGCATTTGGACTGCTTGACCAGTGGGAGCAAGGACCATGGACGCGTCTCGTCCATCGGGTGTTTCAAGTGCGAGGTGACATACCAGGAAGGGGAGCTCGTCATATCTATCATCAATGTTAATAAACCGTCCATTCAGAATCAAACTCACGGTATTATCAGCTCGCCCGTTGGATCCCAACAGTCCATCTGTAGTATCAACAGCGGCGCCAGTGGCAGTCTCGAAAGATGCTGCCCTTCAAAAGCGGCGGAGCGTATGGGGGTCTGTATGGGTGTGATGCGATACCGCCTATGAACTCTGGTCAGCACGAATGCAGCGCTCACTCTCACAGCAGTCTATCACGACACAGGCTGAGGATGACGCCTGGTTTTGACCAAGACCACATGTACCGACACGCCGAAAGGAGTATATTATAACTCACCTGTTATGATTCCGGAAATCTCTCCTCTCAATGTTCATTTTGAAGGCAGTATAGGGGTAGGGACGATGTGTGGCGATGAAAGAGCGCGGACGGCGATGTGGATACAGAACAAATCGAGTGGCAAAAGTGCAAGTCGCGCATTCACGGCAAGCTATAGCACTGGATCGTTGCTGGAGTACGCTGACGACTGTGGGAGGGTGGGGCGACGAGATATTCTAAAAAGCCGGGGAGTCGGACCAAGGTAAAGGCGGAGATGGAGCCGTTCATGAAAAAGGAGGCGTTGGATCAAAAAGCACGCGTGAAGCGCGAGGCAAAGGAGTATCCATGAAGGGAGGTTGGCGATGGAAGAAAAGAAAAAGGATGTCGGACGTAGCACCATCAACCCGATGTATTCGGTTAACCGAGAGAAGATACCGACAGAACAGAAGGTGGACACGAATGAGCGGTAGACGGTAGTAACGTCGGTGGTGGAAGAGGCGCGGGGGAAGCATCAGGCGGGAGCGCCATGTCGGACAAGAAGGGAGGGTGGGGGTGGCATTCGGCGTGATAGGGCAACCAAGCAGGGCGATGCGCGTTTGGAGGACAACGCGTTGCATCGATCGGTGACATCGGCGGAAGCACAGCGGGGGTTGGAAAGGGAAAGAGAGAGCAATGATGAGCCACAGGCGTGCGTTTATGGGCGTGATGTGTTGCGTACCTTGCTAGTGATGGCTTCTCGGACCGCCTGTTGTCACCTTGTCACTGTCACTCTCCTATTATTCCCGGCTCTGAACTCTCAATAATACCGTTCAGACTTTAATTAAATCAGCGTTCAGCGTGCCCCTCGGCCTGCCTTGACTACTGAACCCCTTGTTTGGACTGTGCCCTATGTTTTCCTCGCAACGAGGCTATGCAGGGCCTGCTGTGGCGGCTCGAAACGCGGATGACCGTGAAGGCTGTTGGGGGGGGGGAGAGCAAGATTGAGAGCCAGTAGTATATGGAAGGCGATCGGCTACGCAACCATATAGCGGTCAGCGGATGCTATGAGTGGACGTGACAGGTAGCCAGAGATGAATCTACAGTGGCTGATCATGGCATGACGTTGCACTCACAAGATGAAAGTCTTTCGAACGATGCGGCAGAAAAGGCGGCTGTGGATTCAGCGAGACACAACGCAGTAGGGTGGCTATGATGTGCTGGAGCGGAGTCAGGAATATTTACTGGAGGACGCCATGATACGCACCGAATGGAAGAATGGAGCACTGGCGGCTGGCGGATGATGATCCTATAATTAACGGGAAGGAAAGTCTGTTTGCGGAGAAGACCTGAAAAAACCGGAGACCTCGAGGGATGACGGAAACCGGAAGAGCGATAGTTCCGATTGTAGTCAAAAAAGGCGGGAAGGGTCGAAAGGCAGGCAGTGCAGCCGCTTCTTGAGTTGATGATCAAGTATGGCCGTCAAAGAGGGGAAATGCCCATGTAGCTTTCCTGTACAGCTTTTAAAGACCTCTTTTTTATTATTCCGAGCAGGTGGTGACCAAGGCCACCAAGGACTCATTAAATCACCTATGCATACTCGAGGCGTCGGGCCCTTCTTTATTAAAAGTCTTCGGGGCAGGAGACAGCGTGTCTTACGGCGCCGCAGGGCGCCGCGAGATTGGAAGGCGTTCGGAGAGTTTTAATCGCGGTAATGGACCAAAAGAAGGGTGAAGAAGCAGCCGGAAGCTAGGGAAGATCAGCTAGAGGCCCCAGATCCCAGACCCCAGTGGACGGAGGCCTCAGAGGATCCAGAGAATCAGCACCTTTGGCCGCCTACTGTAGACTGCATATGTCTTAGGGACTAGATACAGATAGATCCCGCGCTTCTGGCGTCGTTCACCCTCATCTGCTGTTCTCCGCCTTCCGCCTTCCTCTCTCAATTTGTCCTCCCCTTTCCCCTTCTCGGCCGCTCGGCTCTCACTTGAGTCCAGAGTAGTGTATGTAGTCTCACGTTTCCGGGGTCCGGGGAATGGTTTCCGACTTTTTCGTCACTGCCCTTGATTCCCATTACTCTCTCAAAGCCTATATACTTGAGACTCCGGACCCGGCAGTCAGACGTACCATTTTCTTGGTTCGTGGATCGGCCAGAATCGGCCTCGAACGATAAAAGCACCAATGGATTATCGCATAGCGCGCATAGATCGGATACAATCCCAAACATCTCTATCATGTATTTCTCTGCAATCGCCGTGACCCGCCGAAGTGACGGAACGCGGGAGAGCCCTCAGAAATAGAGATCTCCTCTGGGGCCTCTGGGCTCTGAGCTCTGGGCCGGCTCTTTGGTATAGAAACGCAGATACGCTAAAGATTTTTTTCCGCCCAGTATTCTGGCCCTAACGTAGATCATGATGCGACGAGGCCTGCCATATCCACCGAAGAAAAGGTAATGCGGGCCACGAAATTTTCAAGCTCGCTGCATTCGCTGAGTTGCTGATCTCGCTGGTAATTTTACTGCTGTACTTTTGACCTCGGCCTCGGCAGCTGCCAGCCGCAAGCCCGCAAACAAACCGCAAGGGCCGCAAGCTGCAAGACACCACTTCCCAAAGTGACGTCTCAAGATACCTCGCATAAGTCGATCATATCCGACGTTATGATGGTGCGCCATGACCATGCTTCTGGCTTATTTTGTGGTCCTTCTCAAAGAAGGTTGCGAGATCAAGCAGAGGGTAGAGGGTAGAGGCCGAGGCTTGATTAAACAGTTTCTCCTTTTTTTCCCTTGAAGTTGTAGGCCTTGTCTCACCCTACCCTTACATACCGTCGCCAATTTGCCAATGCAGCCAAGCGCCGCCTCAAAGCTTTTTTTTCTCGATAGAGTTGGCTAATAATATTCAAAATGTGGTAACGAGTCCGTACATAGAGTAGTATGTGGTGAATTCTACTGCCGATTGACTTGTTAGATCACCCCAGCTGCATTGTGCCCGTCTTGGAAACACGAATGGTCGCTCGTTGCTCTGCCGCTGGGCCACCTGCATGGCCTGGCGCCTGTTCTGTAATCTTAGCTTAAGAAGTAGAATGGTAAGCAAGGAAAGACAAAGCATGATACAAGTACATCCGGGAGAACAGGACAGATTGAAGAGATCGGGCGCGGACTCTCATCAAAATGCCCGAAAGGAACATCAAATGCCGAACAAGCTGGGATTTCAGGGTCGTTTAAACACATGTACCGGAAAAATGCAGGTGAGAAGACGTCACCGGTTTTCTTCGGATGCCAACATTATTATCCCTGCGCAGTTGCGTTGGATGACCGCGATTCGGATCTGTGCTCCATACATACATTTGGGTTGGTACGCACTTACAGTACGTACTTGTGTACTAATATGATAGCTGGTGGCTGGAGTGCGATCTCTGCGCGGACTCTAATATCATTCCCGAGGCGATGCATCTCCATGCAGTTTAGTCTGCAGTCCCGGTTTATAACGTACGCCTGTCGGTCGTAGGAAAAGACGAGCGAACTATTGAGTGTAGCATTTGCACTATTGTGATAGGGAGATCTATTGCCTTTCCTTCCAAAAAAATCGATGACCCGTCATTCCGTGGTGCATGTGAAGCGTCCCTCCTGGCAGGTTCTGGCGGCCTCTGGGGCCTTTGATTACACCATTTAAGCTTTGGTTCCCGGCATCTGTAAAGTGATTCTGTGGCAGGAGTTGCGCCACTGTGCTGCGTGATGAATGATCTGTCATGTTGTTTGAAAATTGACGGGAAATCAGAAATAAACGTATGAAGGGAGTGGAGTCACCGAATAGAGTAGTGTGAAGGAAGTGGATCGAAACGAACAAGGTGAGAGATAAGTCAGGTTTCATCGGGGACTCACAACTGGACTGTTTCCGATCATAGACTTGTGGTTTTTGTTGTGCGGGCAGTCGAACTCACAGTCGTCGAGCGGGGTGAACATCAAGGAGTACAGAGTCTTGGCATATACAGCTGGATACATATGAGGAGGGCATCGAGCCTGTGTCAGATCACATTGTTGATTATCTATGAGTGGAACCTCATCATTATCCGACGATCTTCGCTTCTGGATCCTTCTGCAAGCCATTCAAATGTCCCGAAAGCTAAAAAGATGATGATGGTCATACTTGTCAAGCCGCTTCGATAAAGAGGTCTATATGCGGTGCATGCGGATACGTTGACTTCTCCGCACCCGCGAGTGATATGGTGAGCAGTACAATCATTGCGAAGCTAGAGCGCAGGCTACTTGTTGTGTACTGTAATTGTCAGTAGCAATCAATGCCAGGTTTCATTACGAGTAACCTGTTGGAGATTATTATAGGTTTACACGATGATGAGTTCTGTCTTAAAACTACCGTCGCGTTGAATGATGAACCTAAAAGGGTTTCTTGAGAAAGCCGTGAAGCGCTTCGTTGACATTTCATGGATAGACATAGATCCATGGACGTCTTTTGCATTCATGTAGGGATACTGTCCAGAATCCATCTTCGAAATAAGATTGATCTGAGACCTGTTTGGGTCGCTGCTATGCAAAGCCGTATCTATCATCCGATCGCACTACGAGAGGCGAGCATCAGTAACAGGATGGAGCGCCTACTGCTACGGTTCGCGCACTATCTACAGCGGGACCGTGATAATGGTGAGCAGTTCGGAGTTACTATTAGACATTACAAAGGGACCGGGCGGAAGTCCAGCCTAGCAGCCAACGCCATACAGCTTCTATATACTGCCGACTGCCGCCGTTCTAACCGTCGCAATCTGCATCCTTTCTGTGGTTCTGCAGTCAGCTTGTCAACCTTTGACACCCGGTCAAAGTCTTCGACATCGGCGAATTCAAAGCCAGAAAGAAGTGACTGCAGCGCCAGTGTCTAAAAGTCTGTTTGCATTTGCGTTATCAACGTATCAGAGCCCAGTATCATCTGTATTAAACAAGTTTAATGCCTCGTCGACGCTCCACAACTCAGTACTCTCGCCCCGACGAAGGGCACTGCAACGGTCATCGCCAACATCGAAGTCGTCGCCGTAGGCATGAGAACAGGACAGGCCATTTGTCCCGGGCAGCCGCGGAGGCCCTAACAGGCGAAGTACAAGTGAGTACGACAAGTGAAAGTGTGTTCAGGGCTTTTGCTAACTCTCTAGCAGGAGGATCAGCTGGATATTGAGAGATCGCCGCACGGACACTCACCGACGAGAAGTCTTCCAGAGTCCGGCAGGAACGATGTACCCCCCGCATCATCTTGGGAAGTGCCGGGGGAGCGAAGGAGGAGAAGGAGGAAGAGCGAATCTCAGGATGGCCTATGGCCTTCGTTGTGTAGTCTTTGTCTTACTGTCGGAATCCCTCTCATCATAGAGAGATTCGCAAAATCACGCCGGCGGCCCGAAGAGACCACCCAGTTTCGGGCCGATCCTGATGCTCGTGTCCAAGACTGGGTCGAACAAACAGCGCAAGAAATGGAAGAAATTCCAGTCGAAGCGCCCCCTGATACTTTGCCAAGTGTGCCGGACCCCTCCCAGGAGATTGAAGGTGGCGAGGAGGTACCAGCTGACACCGACCTACCCCCAAATGATGATCGCGAAGCAGCAGGAGCTACAAGTTCTTCAATAAGTACCTACTACCATGTGTTTACTCTGAGTATGACTGCCGAACGCCTCGCTAGCCTAGGAGGTAGGACTGGAAGCCGCAGGTCACAACACAAATCATCACGTCCGAGAGGCTGGAACAAAACTGTCAAGATTCCAGACACATACGACTCGCTCCCACTCGACGAATGGATGAGGAGCGTGGGGTGGTCCTGGAAAGACTCGGAGGCAGAGGGCTGGACGCCAGAGGATAGTGTGCCGGAGGAATTAAAATTGGGCAAGATAGACAGGTCAAGGACATTAAGAGGGCTGTCTAGACAAGACATTGACGATGTCAAGAGTAAGGTTTGGACAGGGTATGTGCGCTTCTACCAGGACGTAATAGGAGCGTCGTCGGGGCAAGCCGCCAGTGCATCTTCAAGAGAGGGGCAAGAAGAGGATGTTGCTGAACAAGCCGGGATGACACTGTAGAAAGCCACCGCGTGGATATCAGGATGCTTGTACACAGCGAGTAACATGCATGCTACCTGGCTGGTGCGGGGGCGGTCGAGTCGAAGTACATGCATGCATGAATGATGCATGAGGATGCGGTCTGCCACATTCGGCGAGACGCGGTGAGGGTAACACCGGTAAGTGGGGGGAGAGGGGCCGTGCAAAGAAGACGTGGTGGCTCAGGGAGTGGTCTGGCTGCATGTATTGTCGCTGCATCCTCATTCCATCCATCTCCCCGTACCGATAGGTGAGTCCCTGCCCCTGCCCCTGCGCCCACCCGCCCACCCGCTGACCCCTCTCCCCCCTCCTCAAATCTGCAAATTGCCACTTGTCGCCTACCTTCCATCGCCTTCTCTCCCATCCCTGCCGTCATCGAACAGTAGATCCAGTCTTACGAATCATACAAGATGGCTTTGAAGCGCATTAACAAGGTGCGTTCAGGAGAACCCCCCCCAATGCTGCGCCAATGATCCAGCGGCGGGGGGCGCACGGATTGGGCTCACGACTCTCGATAATAGGAACTCATCGACCTCGGACGTGACCCGCCTTCCTCTTGCTCTGCCGGCCCCATCAACGAAAACCTCTTCCAATGGCAGGCCACTATCATGGGGCCCGTGCGTGTGATTCCAGGGACGATATACGGAAAGATGCTGACCATTACCCAGGGTGACTCTCCCTACTCTGGAGGTGTCTTCTTCCTGTACGTGTCTGATTAATATTCGCAGAAGCACCTGTTAATCATTGCGCAGCTCTCTCACCTTCCCTACCGACTACCCCTTCAAGCCTCCTAAGGTGCAATTCACCACCAAAATCTACCACCCCAACATCAACGCCAACGGTTCCATCTGTTTGGACATCTTGCGAGACCAATGGAGTCCGGCTTTGACCATCTCAAAGGGTCAGTGCCTACTTGGTGCACGGAGGAATCAAAGGGCGTTGCTAATACATCTACAGTGTTGCTGTCCATCTGCTCAATGTTGACGGACCCCAACCCCGACGACCCCTTGGTTCCCGAGATCGCCAACGTGAGCGGCCATCATGAAAGGGTCGTGTGTCACTGCTGACATGCTGGTACAGACCTACAAGACTGACAGGCCACGATATGAAGCCACAGCGAGGGAGTGGACAAGGAAGTGAGCTCCTCATTCGTTTTACATGGACACGACTGATGATCCGCAGATACGCTACATAATTGATGTGTATCTCCCTTTCCATGGCCTTTTGTGTACCTTATCATTCTCGACCAGTCATGCGATCATTGCACACCTTCACCTCCAACATTTCTCATTATATCAACACGTTGTTTTGGAATGTTACCGTTGCGCATCTACCTGTCGTCTCTTGCTGACCCGTGGTACTGACCTCATTGCTGACTAATGAGAGTATGATGTCTTACCTGGCAAGTCGTCGTCGTGGTACAGTACATTGAAACGCTATAGGGCGGTTGGGTCCAGACATGGATTCGACAACAGTACTGTTCGCTCATGACCATGTCAGGCGCCCTACAACGCGACTCCAGCGAAGCGAGACCCTTGACACCACTTATAAGAATCATACCGCGCCTACGATGTCATCTCGGTGACACGAGGGATTTTACTGAACTGAGGATATGACGCCCCGCTTTTGTCATGGACGGCCATTGAGTTTGGTGGCTTGATATGGAAGGCTTCTTTAGGTGGTTCTTCTGCATGTTGCATGCTGCATGCTTATTGACCAGATCTGGAAAGACTCGTAGTGGATACGCCATGCCGAACGAGCCAGAATGCGTGACCCGTAGAGCGATCGGGCAGAGGGCGGAGGCCCGAGCAAGACGAGGGGCACGTCAACAGAAACGATCTGGTGGCTGGGTGGCTTTGTAACTTCGTGTCACTCTGGAACCGAACATCCCCCTCTGCATATATAAAGCAGAGCTCGACGGCTGCTTGTTTTATCACTCCCAACTACCCTCGCCACTCGCCACGTACACCGCCTCGCCACCACATACACTTCCATGGGTCTCGCCTCCAACCTCACCGTCACCGTAAGTGCCACTGTCGCAAGAGATGACATGATCAATAACAAATATCATCAGACGGGCGCGTGAGTGTTTGGCATACCTGGTGGCTAAGAGCCCAACTGACTTGTGCGGATAGCTACGGCCAGCAGCTCCAGCCTCATGGGTACGGCGGACAGCATACACAACAAGAGCCCCGGGGATATATCGGGCCTGGTTCTCTCCAGGAAGGGCCTGCCCAAGGCCCCGGCTACAGCAACAACACCAACACTCAATACCTTGTGAATGTGTTGCAGCAGTGTGTCCAGGACGTGTGTTGCATCTCCTCTCACCACTCACTTGACCCTTTGACTCACTATGTAATTGTAGCAAAACCTGCACGCATTCTACACTCCTCAAGCGCTCAACATCGTTGCCCAAGGTGTCGCCCAGTCTGGGGCCCTCAACAAGATCGCTCAAGAGTGGAAGATTCCCATGGAACTTGCCACAGAGATCGTCCGTCTCTTGTGTCTCTGAAAGGTCTCATCTCATCTGTTCCCAGGTCAAGCTTGCCTTGTTCGATGTGATCATCTATGTCGATGACTCTGGATCCATGGCCTTCGAGGTGAGTCCATATACCATGACCGCCCCTGGGCTAATCTATCACAGGACGGTGGGGAGCGCATCGAAGACCTCAAGCTGATCCTCTCCCGTGTCGCATACGCCACCAGTCTCTTCGACAGCGATGGCATCCAAATCAGGATGATGAATTCGCAGGTTGAAGGCAACCACATCAACTCCGAGCAGGAAGCTTTGGGTCTGGTCTCGCGAATTCAGTTCTCTGGTGCGTCTCTCCTCACTAGTCTTGTGCGTCCAATGGGAAACTGTACTCATATTGCACACAGGGCTTACTCCCCTTGGCACTTCGCTCTGGCAAAAGATCCTTCAGCCTTTGGTCGTCGGCCCTGCGCACCAGGGGCGTCTCAACAAGCCCGTGCTTGTCCTCTGTGAGCTAGCTAATTCACCAAGATCGCCGTCCTCCGCGATTGACTTGCTGCAGGCATCACTGATGGGTCTCCTGCTGGCGAGCCCAAGGGATACCTGTTCGATGTCATTATCCGTGCCGACCACGAGCTCAAGCAGACTCGTTACGGTCCCGACGCCATTTCCTACCGTGGGCACTCTTCGCAGCAGCATCGGCAACGACTGACCAATATCACAGAGTTTGCTCAGGTTGGAGACGACATGAAGGCTTCCCGTTTCCTGGCAGAGCTTGACGCCCACCCTGTCGTCGGCTCTCTTGTCGACTGCACCTCCAACTTTGAGGCCGAGCAGGAAGAAGTGCAACGCAAGACGGGGACCATCTTGGACCCTACCATGTGGATCGTCAAGCTTTTGATGGGGCCTATCAGCTCTTCCTTTGACCTCAAGGGTGAGCACATCCACCGGAGCCCATACCTGGCCAGCGTTGACAACTGTTCTTCAGACGAGGCTTTCCACAAGCGATACTACTGATCAAATCAGACACTGCAGCTCGCCATGAGCTGAACTGTAGACAAGGACTAGGAAGAAGGTCCAAACGACATCACTGCTCTATTGTGCTTATAAGACAGACCGTATCATTATGCAGTCATCTTGTCATTCCGTGCAAGCCTTGAGCTTACAACGCCGACTTGAAGATCGCTCCCCAGACGCTACGGCGGCTACGTACACTTTTCCGATTTTGGCATTCGGGATACCTGACTGGTGAAATTGCGTAGAGGGCGTGCCTTCGTAGGGACTGCGGATGGCGCCGGCAGGCCGAGGGTCATGACTTTGGGTGTTGACGCTCATTCCCACAACGCTCACGAACTCATTCTTGAACAGTACATCACCTCATAGTATCTCGTTTGAGTCAAGTATCCAGCTCAGGGTGGAAATTTCGGACGAACACCCAACTCAATCTTCTACCAACTCGATCACGACCCACTGCACCCGCCACCACTTGCACCGCCTCCGCCTGCTTTACGCCTTCCGCTCACAAAACCACAAGAGATACTCGTACATACCATGGGTCTTGGTTCCAATTTCCTTGCCACTGCAGGTACCGCAGCGGTCGCCGGGTACATGAAAAACAGCTCGAAGCCGCAGTCCAGCGCGTGAGTGTTTCGCCTGTGAAGGTGAAAGACAGGGCTTACTTGCCGGCGCGAGATACAGTCCCGGTCAGCAGTCCCAGTCATATGCACAAGGCGGGCAGTACGGTCAGCAAGGCGGGCAGTATGGTCAACCTTATGGGCAGGGTGGGCAAGGCGGGCAGCAGTACGGTCAAGTTTACGCGCAGGGCGGACAATACAACCCACCTCAAGGCGCTGCCAGCCAGTACTACTCTCCACAGGGTCCACAAGGTGGCACTGCTTCTGCTTCCGCCTATGGAAGCTCTGCGCAAGGTGCAGGATCAAACAGCAATTCACAATACCTCTCGAGCGTGTTGCAGCAGTGTGTCCAAGATGTGGGTTCTCCTTATGCCAATGCAGCCGAATCTGACGCACTTTCCAGCAAGGTATCCAGGCATTCTATACTCCCCAATTTGTCGGCAATATTGCTCAGAGTGTGGCTCAGTCTGGAGCTCTCAACAGGATTGCTCAAGAATGGAGGATCCCCCAGGAGCTTGCTACTGAAATCGTAAGACTCCTCATGCCTCAAATGTACCAATCTGACTCGTTACTAGGTCAAACTTGCTTTGTTCGATGTAGTCCTCTATGTCGATGACTCTGGATCCATGGCCTACGAGGTGTGTATACAGTCGCGCTCTAATATGCTGACATGTATCACAGGGTGGTGGGGAGCGCATCGAAGATCTCAAGCTCATCCTTTCTCGAGTTGCATACGCCACCAGCCTATTTGACCACGACGGGATCCAGGTCAGGATGATGAATTCGCGTATTGAGGGCAACCATATCAACTCTGAGCAGGAGGCGCTGCGTCTCGTGTCTCAGATCCAATTCTCTGGTAAGCACTTTTGCATTCTTGATGACTAGGTCAATATGATACGCCGGCTGAATACTTGCAGGTCTCACTCCTCTCGGCACGTCACTCTGGCAGAAGATACTCCAGCCCTTGGTCGTAGGTCCTGCCCAGCAGGGGCGACTTGTCAAGCCCGTGCTTGTCGTTTGTAAGTAACACTGGTATCAATCCATTCGCCTATGATTGACTACTTTAGGCATTACGGACGGATCTCCTGCTGGGGAACCCAACGGACACCTCTTTGATGTAATCCTCCGTGCCGACCAAGAGCTCAAACAGACTCGCTACGGCCCTGACGCCATTTCATACCGTATGGACTTCTCCAACACCGCCTTCGACTGATCACTGATAGCTCATGCAGAGTTTGCTCAAGTTGGCGACGATATGAAGGCATCCCGTTTCCTGGCAGAGCTTGATGCCCACCCTGTCGTCGGCTCTCTTGTTGACTGCACATCCAATTTTGAGGCCGAGCAGGAAGAAGTGCAACGCAAGACGGGGACCATATTGGACCCCAACATGTGGATTGTCAAGCTCTTGATGGGACCTATCAGCACGGCTTTTGACCTCAAAGGTGACTTGACTTTGCATAGACTGGTAAACAGCATATGCTGACGATGCGTTTATTGCAGACGAGGCTTTCCACAAGCGCTACTAGTGACCAGCTCCGCGTGAGCCAAAGCGTCATTTGATGACCTGCCAACGAAAATGAATTGAAACACGTATCGAAATGTCTGAATGCAGCCGCTATCATGCCCCTGGATGACTGGATGACATACATGATATACAACTGGACAAGGTACTAAGGTGGTTTATTATTGTGTATAATGAGATGCTTCGCTCCAGTCCGGGCTGATGCCAGGCCCCGACGACTGCTTTGCTTCAATCGGTTGTCGAACAGTTTCATCTGAAGAAGAGGAGGACGTGGAAACAAGAGACACTCTTGCCTCATGCCCTTTTGACTTTTCTACCAACAATCGAGCGCCCTGGCTGATATCTCCCTCTTCACACTCGCGATAGGCACTTCCAGTTTCAGTGTAGCTTTGGCCACCCCAGCTCTTGATTCTGGTGTAGCCAACCTCCCCACCCTGCTCCCCTGGGCTGTAACTGTTCCTCCGACTCTCGACGCCGACGTAGCTGTCTCCCCACCTCCGTTCACCGCTGGACCTTCTGCCATAGTCAAAGTCGGCTGTGTGCCACGATGATGTTGACAGCCGAACTTCGCGTGGTTCCCTCAATGAACCAGCCTCTTCAACGCACATGGAAGCTCGACGCTCTTGAACTGTAGGGATCTGGTCCCACCACTTCTCCACACTCACTCCATCCACCTGACCCGTCCTTGTATAGTCGTGCTCTCCACCGAGCAGGTTCCATACGTTCAAGTACATCCTGGGGACGTCATGAGGGGACGAGGTAGAGTGGGCGAAAGCGAGATACAGAACAAGGGCGAGCCAGCATGTGACGAGGGTGAGATGGGAGAAGGCGAGAATGGGTACGGCAGAAGCGACGCAGAGACTAGAGGCGGGAAGGCTTCCTGAGGGGCTTATACAGAGGGAACTGTTGGCGACAGTGATGCTGCCAATGACTAAGCCAGGAGTCAGCTGTATCCTTTGTTCACTCGTCATTGCTTACCGAGAAGCAGTGCAGCATGGCAGACGTGATAGGCCACTTCGACCACCACTCTGTTCGCTGCCGAGTCTGTGCTTCTGGTCCAGATCACAGTGGCACTGTACACCATGGAGAAGGCGAGACCGAGGGCAGATGGGATGATGGCCGCCAGGCTATGAGGGCGGACGGCAGCCGATATACTGAGGGTGGCAGCCCAGAGGAGTGCATGGATACTCTGATTTGATGGTCAGATCGGCTCGGGCGTCATGGGATGACTTACCAGTGTGGCATACCTGGCATACTTCCAGATGGAATGTGCCCGTCCGTTCTCTGATGGAGGTCGCTGTCCCCTGGGAAGGCTGGGAGTGAGGGGAGTGCGCTCTGTGATGCTGTACGGGTTGTGGGGGGTGACGATGGCTATGGCGGGTCTGGTCATGGCTGTATGTGGGCGAAGGGGGGGTCAGCACTCTTTATATATGCATGGTGTCCCGGGAGGCGATGTGGATGCGATGTAGATGAGAAGGACGCCGCAATGCGATGCCGCTGTGCACTTTGGTCCCGCCGGAAAGCCGACTTGCAAAATATTTGTGGTTGCCTTTTGGCGTCGTATACTCACGATATCTCTCAAAACAATGATCGAAACTCACTCGGCGGAAAAGCAGGAGGCCATGGACTGGGACATGGACATGGTAGACGACCCCTTAGAAGAAATCAGTAACCTCGAGTCCAAGTGAGCTTGGTCTCTTTCGGGAACGATTACCAAGCTTATCGTCCGTTCAGATTTTACAACCAAGGTTATGATTCTGGCCACGCCCATGGTAGACTTCACGGACTGTTCGAGGGCCGAGAGTTGGGAAAGGAGAAAGCGTGGGAACTCTGGGAGGAAGTCGGCTTCTATGACGGTTGGGCTTCTATGTGGATTCAAGTATTGCAAGCAAAGGCTGCTGCGTCTGGTACAGCGGGTAGCAAAAGAGGGAAAGAGGCGAGGTGAGTGCAGCATATCATTCTCCAATCTGGCTGACATATTCCAGGGCTCTCAATCATGCTCAAGTCCTGGTTGAACTGATCAACACCTTCCCCACTATCAACCCCACTCAGTCTATCAACTCCAACGCTGTTTCCGAGATGGTCGACGACACCCCTGCAGCTGACATTGACCTGGCTTCTCTCCTGTCTCTCATCCGTGCTCGCTACCGCCTCCTCTGCTCCTCCCTCGGCACCAGGCCTCGTCTCGCGAGCGCCACCATCGTCGAGGCCAATCCAGGCTCCGGTGCTGCCGCGGCGGGAGGGACAGCACCGGATGGCGGTGAAGCGGAGGGAGCTGTACAAGGGATTGAGGGGCCCATGAAGGGTGTCGATACTAGGCAATTGAGGTTTTAATGGGCGCCAAAGGCGTCAAGAACACCATCAATGGACATCTTCCACCTGGCCGCCTACGCAGTGCCGAACAATCCTCAAGGGACTGGGGCCCGTCGGGAACATGCTGTGCGCAATCCCGGCCCTACCTTCCCTTTGATCGGATGTCTCCTGCATCTGACGGCCACGACGTGGTATTCGCTAGGTGGGGTGGATGATTCCAAGACTCTGGTGAGGGCAAGATGCTCGAGACGGGGCCCACCGGTCTTCAGACATCTTATGATGTGCATGCCAATGTGTCTATCTCACATCTGTCTATGCATCTATATTCAACCGTGATCAACCCAACCGACAGGCCCTCATACGTCATTCCCTCGACAAGTATCTAAACTTTGCCGCTATTGATCAAGTCTGCCCAGCCACCAGATGGTCGTTTTGGCAGAAACTCCATACGACCCGCCATACCAGGATGTGCTTTCAACACCGCAGCTTCTACCTTACTTGCGTCATTGTAAGACCAAGGCAGACCCCCCGATCTCGCAGACTCCCACGTAAAACACCACACCGTCCTGTCCCTCTTTGCACACTCTTCGGTCGAGAGTTGCCATCTCCAGTGCTGCAGTTCGGGGTGCATGAACCGCACCACCATGACTATATAGCTGATGGAGCTCTGGACGTTGGTGGTAAACATGGCTGAAGGCTTGAGTACGTTTCGAGTGCCATAAGCGACAATTGGAATCACGTTCGAGCTGCCTTCGGGGGCATGCATGACCTTGGCAGGTTTATGCCCACCGGCAAATTCGAGTAGGCGCTGGGGATAGGCATCAATCTTGATATCGGGCAGAGAATAGCCACTCTTCATCACCATTTCTTCCGGCCGGCAGACTGAAGCGAGAGCCAAGTCGAAATTCCGAACGATGGGACGGAGTTCGGCTGGAGGTGTTGACGTCTCCAAGTATTTCAAGCTGGGGAAGGGTTCAATCCCAGAGGCGCGTAATTCTTCGAATACACTCGTAAACGTCAAAAATCCGTCCGAGTTTCTGCTCGGCCGATCAGCGACTATGAACCAGAAAAGCATGCAGACTTACCTATAAGTGCTGGGATTCTCGAGGTTGATGAAAGTTACTCTTTTGAGAAACCTCAACTTGAGATCTCTGCCAAAAGGTTTCTCTTTGGTCGGCTTTGTGTTCTGCAAGCCCTCGAACAGTTTCTCGGGGCCATACCCTGGATGGCCTTCGCCCCGCCGAGCTATCAGACGGCCATCCCACAACAATTCGCCAGCGATGAATCCGATACGCTGAGAGACAGTCAGAGATCAATACGAGGCTCGAAACGCGCTGCTCACTTTACATGTGGAGACAAGGCCGAGTCTGCTCTCTGCCGGGACTTCCGAGACTATATGTCTGAGGAGTTCGTAAGGCAGGTCCTGAAACGACAGCCGGTGAGGGGATCGTGAGATGGCTCGGGGCAAGACTTGAGGGGTGATCTTTCCCGACTCGCTGGCAGAGTCGTCCATGGGTGGTTGTTGGCGATTGCTACATCAGTCGAGTCGCTGCCAGCGAGCAAAGCGGTTGGCGGGGCGGCGAGGGCCGCCCGTCGGACGGCCGTCATCGGAGCTGGCCGGCGTACCTGAGCACATGGTGATGGTGCCTATCGTACCGAATCTCGCGAGCCTGACAAAGCGGCCACTTGAACTCGACTTATTGCGGAGCCACTCAGAGACAAAGACAAAGCACTGCCCACTCGCCACCTAGGGAGCGCACCATCCCCTCCCCATGTCTGCCATCATCATCCAGGCATCAGCGTACCCCTCAGAGAGGACGCCTCTGATATCACCCGACTCTCGGTCAGCAATCGCCCCTCCTAGCCCCGCCAACGATGCCCCATCCAAGGCGCCACCTCTGAAAGACTCCATATCTTTCACGAGGTTTGTCACTGTCCTGATAGGTATATGGTCGGCCAACTTGGTTTTTGCTTTCCAAAGCACCGCGATTCCTACGTTGGCGCCCGAGATCGGCAGCTGGTTTGAGCACGCAGAGTTGGCCTCTTATCTCGGGAGCATGTTTACTTTGGCAAACACTGCTGGTGCGCAGTCTACGTACTACCTTTGAGCTTGCTTACACATTTATAGTCATACCAATATATGGCGTCCTCATGGAAGCTTTGGGAAGAAAAACGGCGATCGTTATAGCATGTGTTTTGTTTGGCTCTGGAACGATATTATGCGCGCTGGCAGGCAACATGTACACTCTGATAGGAGCTCGAGTATTTGCAGGGGTGAGATCAGCCAATCTAAAATGCCCACAATCTTGCTCATTCATGATAGCTGGGAGGTGGGGGCCTCTTGACGGTCTCTAGCGTCATCGTCACCGACCTGGTTCCTCTGCGAGACCGGGGATTCTACCAAGGTGAGTTTCCCTGGAATGTCATGCATTGCGTCTAAAACTCATACCACGTCTTGAGGCCTCATGATGACTGTCTTTGGAAGCGGTTCTATGTTGGGAGGGCCAGTGGCGGGATGGTTGACGGACAAGGTTGGATGGCATTGGGCGTTCTGGGTTCAGGTGAGTTTCAACTCTGGTACCGTCTTCACTCTGGCTGACCCTTCTTCGAGCTACCCGTCACAGTCTTTTGCTGCATCATAGTCGTAACATTCCTTCCATCACCTGCTATTCCACCCACCCACACCTCCCTCCTATCCGGTCTTGCATCTTTGGATTGGCTCGGCACCATCCTCCTCGTCACCTCCATAACAGCACTGATACTTGGCTTCTCCTTTCACACCTCATATCTGGAGCCACTCACGTCGCCCGTGGTGTGGGGGCTACTCTTGGTTTCGATCATAAGCGCGATCGCGTTCTTGCTTGTGGAGATGAAGGTTGAGAGACCAGTGCTGCCACTCCGGCTTTTCAAGTCGAACCATTTGGCTGCGGTCATGCTGAGTGGATTCTTCTTGTCGATTGCCAACCAGTCTTTTGTGAGTAACATCTGTTTGCTCCTGGAAACCACCAACTGACATGCATCAGACGTATCAAATGTACAGCAGCCCGCCCCCATGGTCGAATACGGAAGCTGATCACATTGCAGCCCCGCCTACTTTCTAGTGATACTCGGCACCACCACTGCCAAAGCCGGGCTCATTATTTCGCTCTGCAGCGGTCTAGGTCTTGCCACAGGATCTTTGCTTGCCGGACAGTCAGTGTCATCTTTTTCCTCCTCTCGTCGCCGCTGATCTCAATCCTCTCTTAGATATATCAGAAGTGGATATCCCTACAGATGGCTAGGTCCCATTGCCCTTGTCCCAGCCGTGACAAGTGCTCTGGTAGCTGCAAGCTGGACGGTCCAATGGCCATGGTGGGGATACTATGCGACGGTCTTTCCGTCCGTGTTGGGTTATTCGACCTTTCTTTGCGTTCAGCTGGGCAAGTCTTCCGTCTCCTCTACTATCCCAAGGGGACACTTACGCAAGGGATACGTGCTGACTGGCGATTGTAGTGGCGATGGTGTCCAGTGTGGACAGTAAAATCATGGTACGTAACCCTATCCTCTAAGGCTCTTTCGGCTCATCATCATTAGCCGAAAGCCACCGCTCTCTTGTACGCCACGCGAAGTCTGGGTGCCACGCTCGGTGTGAGCATTGGAGGCTCTATTCAGCTCGGTGCCCTAGCGACTCAGCTGCGCGCCCAGTTTCAAGGGATAGATCATCAGGAGCAGGTGAGCTTCATACAGTTCAAGAGGAATCGCGCTAACAGTGATGGGCGACAAGATCATAGACGCCATCCTTCATTCAAAATCCGCCATCTCTCTCTTGTCCCCCTCCCTACAGCCCCTCGCCCTTGCTGCATACTCCAGCTCCCTCTCAACCGTCTGGCTCGTAAGCTCCGCGGTAGCTGTCCTCACTCTGCTATGTTCGTTCTTCATACAGGTTCATCATGTCGACGAGGAGGAGAACAAAGTATTCCAAGGGACCGGAGGAGGGCTGAACGATGGTCCGCCTTTTGGACAGGCGTTGGGAGAGGCTAGCTCGGAAGGTGGGAGTCATTAGAATAGAGTCAAAAATGCGCATGGCGCTCTAATTCAGACAGGGTGTAGAACCAGTATAGGTGCATTGTTACAGTATGATATCATCCTATATTATACGAAGCACTGATAGAACATGATTGTATCACATTCGTTCTCATGAAAGATCCTCTCCGGCTTCTATCCTCCCCAGAATGTTCTTGGCTAGCACTTTCTCCTCCATATACAACCCCTCCATCATCTCCAACATCGTCTGTCTCTCTGCAATTGCTCCCTTCTCAGTCTTGAGTTCCTTGTCCAGCTTTTTCAGATTCTTCAACCTTTTCTCAGCTTCCTGGACCACCCTCGCGCAGATATGCTCCAAAGACGACATGACAGCGAGCTCGTTTGACGGAGAGACGTAGGTCGAGTATCCTTGTTGGATACCGGTGAGCTTGGGTGAGCCTTGGGGGAGGTGCAAGACACGAAGGGTCATGAGAAGAGAGTGGGAGGGATGTGGAGGAGAGGGTTGTGCGTGTATGATGTTGGCGCTATTGTGGGTCAGCAAGGCCATGCCGATGAAACTGAGATAGTAGACGCACCCCCAGCATCCGATACCCTCCAGCGCCTTTCGCTTGTCACCCTTTTCTTCGTCTTCTTCGTCCTCTTCCAGAGACCCTACCTTTTCCGCCCACAACTCATCCACAATCCACCCCACATCGAGCTCTCCATACTTTAGATTCAACCACTTTTGATCATCGGCCCCATCTGGCTCTTCCAAGAAACCATACTCTGCCAGCAGAGTCGCGTTGTCATGCCCGCCGTATTCAAACATGACTTCTTCGCCTTGTGCCATCTTGCGCTCTGGGGCGACGAGTTCGAGATCAATCTTGCCTGGGACGAGGTGGAGACCGTTGCGGGAGTAGCGGGTGCCCTGACTGGCGCAATCGTCGGAACTTGTAGACTTGTGGGATTTCTTGGCGCGCGTAGTGGATGACGCTGGTGTGGGGGTGGGAGCAGGGAGTTGTTTTACACGTGGGGCAGTAACAGAGGGATCTGAAGAATGATTGATCATATCGAGGATGGGAACCAGGGTGTGGTTCATCCTCTCTGTAGGGCCTGGTAAGCCGAGAGGGATGGATATAGATCGAGTATTGACTGCCAGTCAGATTAGCGAAAGATGAAACATAGAGGGAGGGGGGCATACTATTGAGCCATGCCCAGAGTAAATCTTCTTCGGTCAATGTTGTTGCTAGGGAATGAGATTTGAATGGTTCCTCGGTACGCTTTCATTATACGTTAGCGTATACCACGGGTCAAGTAAGAGAGGCTCACCAGAGTGGACAATATCACAGCCTTGTCCGCGTCATATCGCTTCTTCACCTCTGCCACTTTCAATTTCAAGGTCGGTGATGCGTGATTTTCGTACAAATTAGCCCACCATTTCCAGCCTTCCACTGCCTCTTTCGTTCCGGGATCTGGTTTGACGAGCCACGTTAGTGGGTGCCAAGGCCTGAAATCTTTGGGAAGCGTTTCGAGGTATACCTGCCAGTCTGATGTATATCTCTTGTGAGGGTCTCGGCTCAGAGCTAGATGGAGCGTGAGAAGCTCGGTGGTGTCTAGCTGCTTGCTTTGCGACGAGTCAGTGCCAGCAGGCGAGGTTTTGAGGCGCTTTGAAGAGTTGGCGGATGATGTGACATGTGATGGTTGGGGAAAGAGGTGTCGGGGGATGGAAAAGTTTGGGCCTTTTGATAGGACTTTGGAGGTCGAGTCGGAGGCAAGGAGAGTGAGGGGGTTGAGCATGGAGGCAGCTGGGATGTGCAGTAACGTGGCTCGCTCCTGTGACAGGTCAGACGTGCCTCTTGCGTGTCATTGTTCGTACCTTTACATCTTCCGTGACAACAAGACCACGAAGGACACCTGGTGTGTATCAGAAGCTGTAGAGGTGAGGGTGCTGCATGGGACTCACCTGGGGTATCCCTCAACTCAATGTTCATGCGGAACCCCACATGGCATTCCTCGAACCATGCCACAAGACTGTCCCAATCCTGCGATGCTTTACTGGGCATTATGCTGGTTGGGTTAGGGACTGGAAAAGTGCAAGATATATGACTCGAATGCATCCACCGGATTACGGCGTATTGAGTCATCGAAGCGGTGACATGGAACTTTTGCGCTTGGTTCTCGCGTCTTCTCTCCGTCGGCCTCCTGCCGTCTTTCTGCACATCAATATGGTCAACCCAGACGAGGACACAGAATTGTAGGTACACTGCACCACAACCACCGCCATTGTTGACGCATGACAGTAACGACGCCCTTCGGCATCATGGTATTCTGCCCCCCAAACCACCCTCGCGCTCGCCCTCCCCCGACATCCCCCACATCTCCCATACCGACGCTGTGCGAGCCGTAGCAGCCACAGCCGATGCGGACCAGCTTGTCACACTACTAGAAGCGGATAACCTAGATTCAGACGATGAGAGGATGTTTGAAGAGTACAAGCAAAAGAGGCTGGATGAGATGAGGAAAGAGGAGAAGAGGGGCAGGTTCGGCACGATGGAACCCCTAGGTCGAGAAGACTTTGTGAGGGAAGTCACAGAAGGAAGCAAGGTGGATCCTGATGCTCCTGCTGAAGAGGAAAAGGAGGAGGAGGAGGACAAGCCGTCGTCGAGATTAAAAGGCACTGGCGTTGTCGTCTTTTTGTTCAAGGACTCGTAAGTATGCCACTTTCAAATGTACAATGACTAACAGATGCACAGTGTGCCCCTATCCCAGCATCTCCACTCCCTTCTACACCAGCTCGCTGCGGTTCACACTTCTACAAAGTTCCTCTCCATCCCCGCCGGTCTCTGCATCGCCAACTATCCCGACAAGAACGTGCCGACGTTGTTGATATATCGAGATGGAGAGCTGGTCAGGAATGTGGTCGCTGGTGCCGGACTCAAGGGGATGAAGACTACTGTCCGAGGTGCGTCACTTGACACATTGTCTTGATCGTGCTGACCATTATGAGTAGATCTCGAGGCGCTGCTCTTGTATTTCAAGGCTATCGAGAAGCCTTCGTCGGCTCTTCAAAGAGCGGAACGTGAGGGGGATGATTCTGATTCTGATCTGGATGATGATTTTAATGACGGGGTGGGGACTATCAATGGCAGAGGCGGGGGTCTGAGGACAGGCGGGGCGGGGGTGGGGACGGGGCGAGGGAAGGAGGAGAGCGACGAGGATGACAGCGACTTTGACATGTAATCCCATGCATATAGCATTTGTGACGGACTGAGGTGGTGGCCACGTGGGCTGCACGCGAGAGCCACGGCGCGGTGGATCCGGGTACTGGTGGGCCGGTGGATGTCGCCTCCTGTTTTTGCGCTGCACATCTACATCTTTCTGTCTTTCTCATCACCATGTCCCTCCACTTCACAGACCACGTCGTCCTCGTCACAGGCGCAGGCAGCGGCATCGGCAGGGTGTAAGTCATCAACACAACCACGCTCCCCGCTCACTTCCCCCAGCTACGCACGCTTCTATGCCGCAAGGGGCGCCAAGGTCGTCGTCAACGATGTCTCTCATAAATCCGCGCAGGCTGTCGTAGACGAGATCAACAGCGGTACGTACTCCCAGACAGCCTGCGATCCCTACTCACAGGCCGTAGCTGGAGGCAAAGCCGCCATCGCCCTTGGGTCGGTCACGGAAGGCGACAAGATCGTTGCCCAAGCCGTCAAGGCCTTCGGGACAGTACATGTACTCATCAACAATGCTGGTATATTGCGTATGTCCTAACTGCTCTCGCCACTCTGCATGGGTTGCTGATCTGTATCCAGGCGACAAGGCGTTCAAGAACATGACCGATGAACAATGGGACCTTGTCATCGCTGTCCACCTCAAGGGGGCCTTCTCTTGCTCCAAAGCAGTATGGCCTTTGTTCAGACAGCAGAAGGTGCGCGCAGTGTCACTGCGAGAAATACATGTGCTGACTTGCTCAGTTTGGACGAATAATCAACACCTCTTCAGCAGCTGGGCTTTACGGCAACAGAGGACAGGCGAACTATTCCGCAGCCAAGAGTGAGTCTCATACCTCGATTGTATCGATAAGATGTTGACCCTCCCAAAGGCGGACTTGTCGCGTTCACCCGGACTTTGGCCAGGGAGGGCGCCAAGTATGACATCAAGGCGAATGTAATCGTACCGGTAAGTTCTTCACTCATTCTCACACGAGGTGCTGATCCTCTACAGATAGCTGCATCGGCCATGACCGAGACTATCATGCCACCCGACATGCTCAAAGGCCTGAGGCCAGAGTTTATCGCCCCCTTCGTCGGGCTGTTGACCGCCAAGGACGGGCCGGACGTGAATGGACGCATCTTTGAGCTTGGTGCGGGCTTCTTCTCTGAAGTTCGTTGGGAGAGGTCTAAAGGCTCGTTTCACCCACACTCCCACGCGCAAAACCGCTAACACGAAACAGGCGCCATCTTCAGAACCGACGACACCTTCACCCCCTCCGCCGTTGCTCTCAAATGGGACCAAGCGAGCGACTTTACCCAATCCGACCATCCCCTCAATACTACCGACGGGGATATGACAGGTTGGGCCAAGCAGGCTGCTACGTCTCCACCCAACAAGCAACTTTCGCCCCCTATCGAGTTCAAGGGAAAGACTGTCATCATTACTGGGTCTGGTGCAGGGCTTGGTAGAGCTTATGCTTTGATGTTTGGCGGTCTCGGCGCGAATGTGGTCATCAATGATGTGGTGCAGGATAACGCTGCCAATGTCGTCAAGGAAGTCGAAGCTCGTACGTTCTCTTTTCTGCTCAGCGTACGTCGCTGACTCGATATAGTCGGCGGAAAGGCTGTGGCAGCAGTGTGCTCTGCTGAAGAAGGCGAGAAGATTGTCAAGGCCGGTGTGGACGCCTTTGGCACCATCGATGTGCTTGTGGCCAATGCCGGTATCTTGCGAGACAAGGCTTTCGTAAACATGACTGAGCAAATGTGGGACCAGGTCATACAAGTCCATCTCCGTGGCACTTTCAAGGTGAGATCCCTCCATCAATGCCAAGCTCGAAACTGAACAACTGGTAGTGTGCCAAAGCGGTTTGGCCCATTTTCGAAAAGCAGGGACACGGTCGCATCATCACCACCGCCTCCCCTAACGGCATCTTTGGCACAGTAGGCCAAGCCAATTACTCTGCTGCCAAAGCCGCCATCATCGGTCTCACCAAATCTCTCGCTATAGAGGGCGAAAACAAGGGCATCCACGTCAATTGCATCGCTCCCAGGGCTGCCACAGCTATGACGGCGACCGTCTGGACCCAAGAGTTGATGGACATCTTCAAACCCGAGACAGTTGCGCCTGTCGTGGGATTCCTCGCTTCTGACGCCTGTGAAGATAATGGGACGTTCCATGAGGTGTTTGGGGGTTATGTGGGAAAGATGAGGTGGGAGAGGACTTATGGCGCCGTCTTCCCAAATGACAAGGAAGTGACGCCCGAGCAGATCTACAGCAAGTGGAAGCAGATCACCACCTTTGACGATCGTTCTAGTCACCCCTCTTCACCCGCTGAGGCTTTGCAGCAAATCGTCGAAAACTTTGAGAATACTGCCCGAGAAGCCAATGAGGGTGTGGAGAGCTTTGAGGATCCAGAAGACACGGAGGAGATCAAGGCTGCGAAGAAGGTGGAGCCAGAGGCGCACGAGTTCCCTTACCAGGAACGCGATGTCATCCTGTACAACCTCGGAGTCGGCGCCAAGGTCGAAGAACTCCAGTGGGTCTATGAAAATGCTGATGGATTTACTGTGAGTCTACTGCCGCCGTATGCGGATTTCGGCTGACGCCAACAGGCTCTTCCCACTTTCGGAGTCATTCCCCAGTTTGGCAGCTCCCACACGATCGACATTGGCTCTATCGTCCCCAACTTTAACCCCGCGAAATTGCTCCACGGCGAACAATATCTCAAGATCAAAGCTCCGATTCCCACATCTGGCACCCTCGTCAGCTATGCCCGCCTTCTAGAGGTACTCGATAAGGGTAAGGCTGCTTCGGTGACTTATACCATCGAGACAAAGGATAAGGAGACGGGCGAGGTCATCTTTGAGAATCAGAGTACCACTGTTTTGAGAGGCAGCGGCGGGTTCGGCGGAAAGAGGAACGGTAATGGTGAGCTTGCACTATCGTGGAAAGATGTCTGGCTGACGCGTGTCAGACCGTGGCGCAGCGACTGCTCTCAATGCGCCCCCAAAGAGGAAGCCTGACGCGGTCATTGAGGAGCAAACAACTCTCGAGCAAGCCGCCATCTACCGTCTCTCTGGCGATTGGAACCCTCTCCATATAGACCCCGAGTTTTCCTCTATTGGTGGCTTCCCCAAGCCTAGTAAGTCTATTCCTGTCATGGCTGGGGATTATACTGAAGAAATCCAGTTCTTCACGGTCTTTGCTCGATGGGAATTGCAGGCAAGCATGTACTCAAAGCTTTCGGGCCTTATGAGGATATCAAAGTCCGTTTCGCTGGGACTGTCATCCCGGGAGAGACGCTGGTCACCGAGATGTGGAAAGAAGGCAACAAGGTCATCTTCAGTAAGTTCTAAAGAGCTCGTCCCGAGATTGGCGCTGATGAGATCGACTAGCCACCAAGGTGAAAGAAAGGGGAGCACCTGCTTTGAGTAACGCGGCCGTTACCCTTGTGGAAGGGGAGAAGCCCGTGAAAGCCAAATTGTGATCTTGTTGAAAAATGTCCGCAAATAGTCTCGAAAGAAAAGGAGGAGTGATTTTACCTGGTAAATGTCTGGTGTCTATATATTTCTGTCTGGTGATGATTATTCCCTGTTCTTGTATCAATGCATGTGTTTTCTAGTCACAGTACTTTGGGGAGATTGAAGAACATCGTTTGACTTGGCCATATATCTGGTCTCACTCAGAAGGCCACTTCCCTTACGGTGTATCTTTGTCTTTTACTTTCTACTCCTTGTCTTCATTCACGATAGTATTGCCATCGTTCGCTGTTACATCCTTACAGTATTTACATCATCTATAAAACTCAGGGTTAGCCTTGCAGGAGCATTCCGGTCCGGTCACAAATATAGTAAAACCCACCAAGTCATGGCTAGCAAACTCTGGATAACGCCCGCCTTGTATCTCGAACGTATCGACGATTTTTTGGATAGCTTCGAACTCCTCGGCAGTAAGCTTGATGTTGGCGGCGTTGATGTTTTCAGCGACTCTGGCCGGCTTGGAAGAGCCAGGGATGGGGATAGACTGAGGCCCGAATTGTCAGCGTTGTCTTGTTTCAAGCAGTAGACAGGAGCTCACGTAGTCCGAAATTCCAACGACCCAAGCGAGCGCCAACTCCCCCACCTTCACTCCCTTATTCGCGGCAATCTTCTCCACCAAATCGACCAGCTTGATATTAGCATCAAAGGTATCGGCTTGGTACCTTGGGCTATAGCCAGCTGCCATCCCGACAGCGTCCGCGGCCGTCTTGAATCTCCGAGAGAGTAGACCACGGCCAAGAGGAGAGTAGGCAAGGAAAGGAACTTTGTTGGCATTGGACCAGGCGATAGCGTCGCGGATGGAGGCTTCGTAGGACATGAGGGAAACTTCGATTTCGTTCAAGGCGATGGGGGTGATCTGTAGCATGATGGTGTGAGTAGGGGACAGAGAGGCTCCTATGAGAACGTACCTTGGAAGCCTTCTCAAGAGAAGCGGCAGACATCTCACTTCCCGCGATGGCATTGAACCAGCCTTCCTTTTGAAGTGAGACGAGACCTTTGAAGACGTCTTCCACAGGCGTGTTGGGGAGCCGACCGAGAGAAAAGACGTCGATGGCCTTGTCACCAAGAATGTCTCTGGCGGTCTTGAGTTCTTCGCGGAGGTACCCCACACTATATATCTGTCAGCCTGCCATTCATATACATCATGACTGAAACTATACGCACTCGTTACCACGAGCTTCAGGACCGTTTGCGGTAACCTGCACTCCGCCTTTGAGCACCAAGACCACCTTGTCCTTGAGCTCGGGATACTTGTCAAAGAAACGACGGAGAAGCCTGATGTTGGCATATGGGTCTTGGGGAGGTCCGTAGAAAGTTGCAGATGACCAGCAGTTTGAGCCATTGTCGACTGCCGTCCTGAGAGCGACACAAAGGTAAGTTATAGAAAAGAGAGATGATCATTAGACGCACTTCATGACTTCGAAAGCGAGCTCATCAGGTACAGCATTGAAGATGGTGAGCTGCATGAGCCCGTAGCTTGAAGCTGATAGTCAGTAGAGCAAACGCTATAGTCTGTTGTTGAATCTCACCCGATCCGACCGACTTGGTGACCTGCGACGTTGATAGACATGACAGTTGATTGATGATGATAAAGAGAGTTGGTAGTTGAATGATGGAGAGTTGTAGGAGAGACGCAGCGTCTATCTACTTATATACATGCACTTCCCTCGGCCGTCGGCTCATTGACCTACGGCTCGGCTGGATGAAGATGCGCTCAACATGTACAGAGGGTCTTTCCCCCACCCTTCAGCGACCGGGCCGACGGCCACCCTTCAACGACCGGGGACGGGCATCGGCCACCTCCGCTTGACATGACCGACGGCATCGACCGACGGACATCTTGGCTTCACGGGAAACGATTACAATGTTGCCGACAGCGAGGGGTATTATGCAGGCCTCACCAGCAGATTTAGTCACACCTGACGAGGTTTATGTTTTCCCGCAACACACGCTGTTCAATTGTCTCCGCCCAGCTGGCTCGGCCGCCGTCCGCCGTCGCGTCAGTCTGCATATGATGTCAGTGTGCTCTGTAGCTTGATGTCTGAATGCGCTTTCTGACGGTGAATACAAGCAACAACTGTATCATGTTGACTTCATCCAATTACATGAAGGCTCTGGTCGTACCACAACCAGGTGTGTAAGTACAAGCAGGTTCCTCAAGAGACGAGTTCACTTGGCTAATTTGGACCGGTCAGAGAGCATTACCACCTCCAGGACCTCCCCATCCCCGTTCCTAAGGCGAATCAGGCTCTGATCCGCCTCCGGGCATCTGGACTATGTCACACAGACTCGATAGTCCGCGATGGCAGTTTTGGGGCAAATTGGCCGTTGATAGGCGGCCACGAGCCTGCAGGTGAAATTGCGGCGCTCGGAGGTTCAGAGAGTGGGCTGAATGTCGGCGAGAGGATTGTTGCACTTCTTCCTAGAGATCTTTGCGGTTGGTCCATCTCATTCTGTATGGATACGAGGACATCCAAGGCGAGAGACTGGGGGTTTATATAAAGCCGATACTGACAAAGATATCGCCAGGCAAGTGCCCCGATTGCACACTAGGGGACTGGAAGTGGGTGACCCTTCTATCTCGTAAATACCTTGTAGGCTTATGGTGTCAGATACTGCAAAAAAGCCAGCCTTGGTGGTATAAACGCCGACGGCTACTTTAGTCAATACGCGGTCGTGGAAGCCAAATTATGTGTTCCATTGCCAGCTAACATGACTTTTGAGCAGGTCTGTGGTTCTGCGTTGTACAAATGTACCGGCGCTAATCGTGCACATAGGCAGCCGCGCTGAGCTGTGCCGGAGTCACAGTATACACGGCTATCAAAAAGGCTGGCCTAAAAGCAGGAGACGTCATTGCGATCAGCGGCCTTGGAGGACTCGGATACCTGGGTGTACAGATGGCAAAAGCTTTGGTACGTGTGTCCGAATTGGACTGAGAGATCCCGCTCATGCATGAAGTCAGGGGCTGAAAGTTGTAGCAATCGATGCTCGACCAGAGCCGTTATTACTCGTCGGTAAACTAGAGGCCAAGCTTCGCCCAGACCTTATTGTCGATGCCAGCTCGACAAACGCAGAAGATATCGTGCAAGCCATCAAGACTCTTCGGGACGGCAACTATGTCGGCTGGGAAGGGGTTGACGGTGCGTATTGCCACGGGATGGCGAAAAAAAGCTCATCAATATCTTAGCTTCCGTCCTCACATCCCCCGCCCCTTCATCCTATGGCTACGCTGCCAATCTCACTCGGTCTCACGGTCTCTTGGTCCTTATAGCCCAACCCCCAAAGCTCGAGTTTGAATATCCTCTTTTCCTCGCCAAAGATCTGACTCTAAAAGGTTCACTGCATGGCAATGAGGTTGATCTGAAGGAGACGGTGGCATTGTGCGCCAAGTTTGGCATCAAATCGGACGTCAAAACATTCACGATCGATCAGCACGAATGGATGTTGGACGAGGTTCAGCACCACAACTGGAAGGGAAAAGCTGTTCTGATAGGTTGATATTCAGGCTAGTCTTTGATCATATATAGTCCCATGTACATGCACGACCTTAATGAAGACTATTCTGCAATCTCTGTAGCTCATGATGTGCACTTTAAGCACCCTCAACCCTCTTCTTGTATACAGTCGTGGCAATGACGATGGCCTCGTCAATCTTAGCAACTTCGCTTCCAACACCAGTAGCACTGTCGTCTCGTCCACCGCCCTGTTGATCATGTCAGCTGGACTTCGAAAAAAGGATGCGAGGCTTACCTTTCCACCAAGAACCTTGGCAACCTCATTCAACCAGATCTTTGCATCAAGCTTCTTTTCCGCAACGACCTCCTTGGGCAAGTAGTTGATATGGGCGACCTTGCCAGTCTCGGGATCGGCGCTGAAAGCGTAGATGGCTTTACCGGTAGCCTTACCAGCGGTAGCAGCAGCAGCCAAAGTTTTGGAGTTGCCTCCGACGTCGAACGAGGCGGCAAAGACGTTCTCATTAGGGTTCTCCTTGAAGTAGGCTTTGATTGTCTCGGTCACCTGTGTGGTGTGAGTCAAGCTGGACGATAGAGAGAAAAGAAAGACTCACAATCTTGGAGTCGGCGGCGATCTTGGCCTTGGCAGCAGCCGCAAGCTCTCCAGCCATCTTCTCAAATTGCTCTTTCAAGGCGCTCTTTTTGATGAGGGAGATACCGCTCTGACCGAGTTCCTACACATCGTTAGCGCCGGGTCGTGACCTCACAAAACAAGACTTACAGTCAAGAACGGTTTCATCGCAGCCTCCTTCTCCTTGCCCTGCAGCCCTCGGATGGTCTCCAACTTCCTCTCATACTCGACAGCCCTTCTTGAGACTTCATGGGCATCGTGTCCGGTAACAGCAACCACACGCCTGATACCCTTGGCGATTGAAGACTCCTCAACAATGACAAAGTCCTTGATATCGTCCGTCTTGGCAACGTGTGTACCACCGCAGAACTCGATACTCGTGGTCGCCCACCTCTTGTCCTCGATGTTGGCAGCGATTTCTTCCAGAGGGAAACCAATGGAGACGACTCGAACAGGGTCGGGGTAAGCCTCACCAAAGACCGCACGAAGACCAGGAATCTTGTGCGCCTCAGCCAAAGCCATCTCCTTTGAGTAGACAGGGGCAGCCTTCTTGATCCACTCGTTGGAAATCTCCTCAATCTTGGTTAATTGAGGAACGGTGATGGATTTGCTGTGGGAAAAGTCGAATCGGAGCTTGGTGGGCGCAACAAGGGAACCTCGCTGGTCGATGTGGTCACCGAGAACCTCACGGAGGGCAAAGTTGAGGATGTGAGTACCGGTGTGGTTATTACGGATGGGCCATCGTCGGAGCTAGACAGTGTCAGCGCAGCGCTATGCCTCTTTCCGCGCGACTCACCTCGTCGTAGGTGCAGATCACCTCGTCTCCAACCTTGATCTCACCCTCTTCAAGCTGACCAACGTGCAAGACATAGCCGTTGTATACCTGCACGTCGGCGACCTTGAACTCGGCCTGACCATCGATGGCGAGCACACCAGTGTCATACTCTTGACCACCAGACTCGGCGTAGAAGTTGGTCTTGTCCAAAAGGACACCAAAGACAGAGTTGGGAGGGAGTTCAGAGGTGGAAGAGTAGAATTTGGAAGAGTGGTAAATGCTCTTGACAGTGGCGGTAATGTCCTCGCGGCCGTACTTGGCAGAGTCGTCGGTTTTGGGGACGGCGTCGTTGGCCTCGAGAGCACCCAAGTCGTGCACATCAAGCTTGACCTGCGCGCCAGCCTTTTCCTTTCCGCCAGCCTTACTCGCTTCAAGCGACTCGAGCCTGGCCTTTTCGAACGCTTCCTCGTCGACCTTCAAACCACGCTCCTCCGCCATAATCTGAGTAAGATCGACGGGGAAACCGTAGGTGTCGTACAACCTCCAGATATCCTTTCCAGAGAGAACGGTCCTCTTTTCTTCGTGAGCAAGGGCGGCGTACTTGTTGAAGAGAGCTTCGCCTCGAGTGAGGGTTCGGGCGAAAGAAGCCTCTTCCTCGTCAAGAATCTCGATGAGCTCCTTGCGCTTGTTGTTGACCTCGGGGAAGATGGGTTCCTACACACGGTTAGCGAGGCTTCATGTGATACAAAGTACGCACCAGAGACTCGATGACAGTAGGCACAAGGGAAGAGAAGAATGAACCGATCTTGACGTTGAACTTGCTGCTCGCGTATCGCACACCTCGTCTCAAAATTCGTCGGAGGACATAGCCTCGGCCGTCCTTGTCGGGGACACCGCCGTCGGAGATGGCAATGGTGAGGGTCCTGATATGGTCGGCAATGACTCTGTAGGCAGTGTCGATGCCGTCCTTGTCGGCCTCTCCAAGCTTGCCCTCGTAGGCTCGCGCACCAGTCAACTCCTGGATTTTGGCAAAGATGGGAGTAAAGACATCAGTGTCATAGTTGGATCGGACATCGTGGAGGACAGAGACGAGACGCTCGAAACCCATACCAGTGTCGACGTGCTTGGCAGGAAGGGGACGGAGCTCGCCAGATTGTTCTCGGTTGTATTGAATGAACACATTGTTCCAGATTTCGAGGACGTCGGGGTCGTCTTCGTTGACGAGATGGGCAGCTTCACGGCCGCCGATGCGGTCAAAGTGAATTTCGGAGCAGGGACCGCAAGGGCCAGTGGCACCCATTTCTACAACATGTCAGCATTCTCGTTTTCTGGGAGCTCTTTCACGTACCCCAGAAGTTGTCCTTGGCGTTACCGGGTAAAATATGGCTCTCGGGAACACCGAGATCTCTCCAGAGTTGCTGAGCCTCCGTGTCGGGCTCCAGACCCTGTTTGGCATCACCTTCAAAGTAGGTGACATAGAGTCTGTCTTTGGGGAGGCCATAGACACGGGTGAGGAGATCCCAGGCCATGGTGAGGGCGCCGAGCTTGAAGTAGTCGCCGAATGACCAGTTGCCCAACATTTCAAAGAAAGTGTGGTGGTAGGTGTCCTTTCCCACATCGTCGAGATCTGCACCTTATCAGTATCGGCCCAAAGGATGTCCGGGTATTCCGGGTACATCGAGTCGAATTAACTGACCGTTGTGCTTGCCACCCGCGCGGATGCATTTCTGGCTGTTGACCGCACGGACCAGCTTGGACAGGTCGCTCTTGGGGTCGGCGGTGCCCAGGAAGAGCGGCTTGTACTGGTTCATACCCTGTGGCATGTCAGCGAGATCGAGCAGACGGGGGAAAGGACACGTACAGCGTTGGCAAAAAGAAGGGTGTCATCGTCAAAGGGGATAACTCCACTCGATTTCCAGAAAGTGTGCTCAAACTGAGGTTGCTTTTGGAAGTACTCGATAAAGGTCTGCCTGACCTTTGCGGCGGGCCACTGTTCGGGCACGGGCCAGGCGTGTGGGGGAGTGGTAGGGACAGTAGGCTTGTCGTTGGCGCCCATTCTGAGTCTGGTGGGGTGGGTGGTGGTAGTTGTAGCAAAAGACCTGAACGAGAGGCGAGGGAAAGAGCTAAGCTGAGTGGTGACTGTGCGAAGTATCGAAGGGGGGAGCATGCACCGATGCTTTATAGGGCGTGACGATGTTTACCGGATCGAAAAGTGGTCTGGAGAAAAGCGACCGGAGATGGAGGACGAAAGGAATAAGACAGAAGTGATGTTCGAGAGCAGCGGAGGAGTCGAAAGTTGGAAACCTTTGCTCGCCGGGTGTCCCGATCGGGCCATTTCCCCGGAGCTTGGTTGGTGGTCATCGTTCTCTTGTCCTTCCTCGTTCTTCCTTTATTTCTGCAAGGAATCAGATTTGCCACAGCATAGTCCCAATGCTGCAGCCTCCGTGAGGCATTGGTAAAGCACATGCAGTTGACCCGAACCCCTCATCCAGTGATAACCGGCGTGTGCCGAAGATAAGAAACGTTATCAACTCTCGTCAACTGACACGGGTCCCTCGGTTATGCTGCTTGACAATTGCTCGCAGATTCACTATCGCACTCTATAAAGTGCAACTATCTCGATCTTTGTCAACCAAAGCTCCTCAAACATGGCCGACGCCTGGCAGTCCAAAGCTGCCCAATATCGACAAGCCCTCCAAGAGTCTATCCCTCCCGAATGGAGGATTTCGGTCACCCCATCATGCTACCCCGTTTCCGAATACCTCTCCCAAAGCTCCCTCTTTACCCATACCGAGCAGTCGATTCTCAAATTGGATGCCACCGGCCTTCGAGACGCCATCGCAGCTCGTGAATTCTCAGCATGCGCTGTTACGGTGGCATATGCCAAAGCCGGAGCGGTAGCCCATCAGACGACCAACTGCTTGTTCGATTTCTTTCCAGATGAAGCGCTCCAGAGGGCAAAATGGCTCGATGAAGAGATGGAAAAGGGCGGGCCTGTGGGGGCTCTGCACGGGGTGCCGATATCAGTCAAGAGTGGGTCTTCTTGGCCAGTGGATGTTCAAGGCTGATTTGGTCGATAGGTTCTTTCGGCATCAAGGGGCATCGAATGACACGGGGATTTCTCAGCGACGTCGACAGTGCGCCCGCAGAAGAGGATGCTACCATGATCTCTATCCTTCGGAACGCCGGGGCAGGTACGTATCCTCCCCGGTCTATCCCGCATTCATGCTCAAAATCTACAGTGTTTATCCTCACCACCGCCCTCCCCCAGTCCATCATGCACCTAGAAACAGACTCTTTCCTCGGGCCTTGCTTGAACCCGCACAATCCCAAACTGACTCCCGGCGGAAGCTCGGGAGGGGAGAGTGCCATTATTGGTGCTGGGTGCAGTGTCCTAGGGTGAGTCGTACACATATGTATTGACTGCTGTGACTGATGTGGTATAGGCTTGGATCTGATATCGGTGGGAGTATACGAGCTCCGGCTGGAGCCGCTGGCATAGTTGGATTCAAGCCCACTGCCATCCGTCTTCCCAAATCTGGCTGTATCGTACGCCTCTTTCCTCGCTCATGTTCCCAGCTCATCAGGTATAGACAATGATGCCCGGCCAAGAAGCAATCCCAGGTGCATTTGGTCCGATGGGTAAATCTCCTAGGGACATGGAGCTCTTTTTCCATACCGTCCTCCAAGCAGAAACGTGGAAGACGGACCCGACCCAAGCAGGGATGCCCTGGGTTCCTGGACGGGTGAACTGGGTGGGAGGGGACAAACCGAGGGTGGGGGTGATGTGGGATGATGGAGTGGTCGTGCCGCAGCCACCTATCCAACGAGCACTGAAGATGGCTGCAGACTCGTTGAAGAAGGCAGGGTATGAGGTGGTGGACTTTGAGCCATTCAAAGCTGCAGAGTCTTGGGAACTCATCGTAAGCACTCGCGGTCTTGAAACCATTCTGATGACATGACAGTCGTCGCTCTACTTTACTGATGGGGGAGCTCGAATCAACAAATGTGCGGCAGAGTCGGGCGAACCGGTCTTGCCTCTTACCAAGTGGATCATGTCACAGAATTGCCGAGAGAGGACGATGGAAGAGCTTCATGAAGTAAGCTCTTTCATGCCTACTCTACTCCAGAGCTGATTGTACAGCTTGTGAGAACACGAGATAAATTCCGAGCAAATTTCAACCACCACTTGTCAGCTTCTGGCGTCGACATCATACTATCTCCCACGGGCTACGGGCCGGCTCAGCCCTTAGGAACGACAGCCTACTGGTCCTATACATCCATGTGGAACCTCTTGGATCTTCCTTCGGCAAGTTTTCCCACCGGCCTCTTTGTAGATGTTGCATTGGATGGGAAGCAGACAAGGGAGATGCATCTTGGCGAGGAAGATGCAAAGATTCATGCTAGTTGTAAGTAGGCGGTCACCCTCTGAGACAATTTTATGACTGACTGCCGCGTCAGATGACCCACACCTGTTGGTGGGCGCACCTCTGAGTCTGCAGATTGCAGGTAGTCGATGGGAAGATGAGAAGGTGATGGAGGCATTGAATATGGTATCTCGGGTAGTGCAAGGGAACACAAAGTAGAATGGACGATGTATCTGTCACAAGAAGTGCAAAGCTCAAAGAGCGCTTGAAGACGGAAGCGACGCGTCACGCGACGCGTTCATGTTTTTGCTTTTCGTCGGTGCCTGGTTTCAGTGTGGCTGTCGCTGGGCATTGACGCAGCTTTTCGAGGGCCGAAGGGGTAGCGGGAGGGGCGGGAGGGGCATGGGGGATGGGGGATGGAGGATGGGCAGACGTGCTCCCATGCATGCAGCCCACAGCCCAGCGCCCCATGCATCCCCCCTGCAGCATCTCTCTTCCACTAGCTCAGGGCGGCGTTCGTCGGCGAGCGCCCCCTTTTCTCCCGTCGTCTTGTCCTTTCTTTCATCCCTCTTCCCCTCTTCTCTCCATCGTTTGCACCTATCCCGCCCCACGTACACCCTCGCCTCGTCCTTCCTCTTCTCCCTTCTACCCCTCAGCTATACCCCGCCGCTTTCTTCCGCTTTCGCTTGGCACAGCACAGATCAGCCCTGGCAAACAAAGCTACCGACCTCGCGACGCTTCGCGATATCACGCTCTCTATTCCTCCTCCCGTATACCGCCATGCCTACGCTCCCCCTTCTTCTTACCACTGCCACCCTCGCTCTCCTCCCGGGCCTCTCGGCCTTCTCATTCTCTTTCAGCCACGGGCCAGCGTCTTGTGATCAGGCGGTAGTAAAATGGTCGGGCGGCCAGTCGCCCTACTCTTTGACCATCATAGTAAGCTTGAGCCGACAGGCGGTAGAGTATAGCTGATGCAAATCCAATAGCCTGCGTATGACTATCCAACGACCGTTAGTATACCCGACAGCGCATACGATGACGCATCGAGCACTGGTTCATACAATTGGACGGCCAACTGTTTGTATTTCCAAGGATTGAGGAGATCCTGTTGCTGATTCACATCCCAAAGATCCTTCCGGAACGAATTTCGTCGCCATGATGTCTGATGACTCTGGTACCGGTGTAGGTCGCCTCATGGGGACTAGCAAAGCAACCGCTGACGCTCGTAGACTGGGGGCGTATCTGAACTATTCAACATATCTAGCGCATCTTCAAAATCCTCGTGTGATATGAGGTCAGAGGAGACTGATTTCTTGTAAGTGACTAGTTTTCCACTATAGACATAGCTAATATGCACTAGGTTCTATCTCAATGAGACTTCTCTTACTGTGAGCCCGAGCGGTGCCAAGATTAGGCTGTGCTGATGACTATGCAGCAATGTCAAGGCGTAGAAGTGTATTGGGACGATTCTGCAGTGTCTCCCGTGTCCATCATCGGTGCCATCCCTGGTGGACAAGTTTTTCAGCTCGTATCGAGTGATGAAAAGACCACTTCCATGGGTAACTCGGCGCATTGTGAACACGGCGATCCAAGCTGACATTTTTTCTAGTCTGGAGTACCAACGTCCAAGCTGGGACGGATGTTATATTTGCCGCATTCGACTCTGGTACTCACCTCCAAGGAGGATCGAGCGACATTATGACCATCCAGGGATCTGGCGACAATTCTTGCATAGATGACGCTTCGCCTTCGTCAACGCCAGCGGCTTCAACGGCAACGCAGACTGGGGCGTCAGGTGGTACAAAGACGAATGCGGGAGGTGTCAAGACGGTCACTGCTGTTACCACGCAGACGGCGTCCGCAGCGAGCGGTGCTGCAGGGTAAGTGTTGAATACTTGCATGTCATATATCTGACATCCCCACAGCCTTTCCACTGGCGCCATCGTCGGTATCGTCATGTCTGCTGTAGTCGTTGTTGGTGCTATCCAGATTGCTCTCCTCTGGTTCTGCTGCCGCAGACAGATCCGTGCGCTCATCTACCACCGCAAAGAAATGCGAGGTGCGGAGATCAAGCCTAGTGGCGGTGTCGATCTTGGGCTCGCTTCTCGCGCTTCCTTTGCTTCAGGGCGCGAGAACGATGCGGGCATGGGTGAACTGGCCGGTACTGAACGTCGTGGTAGTCGCTACAGCACTGTGCGATCTCACGGCGCTGGTGACGATTTCGACGCTGCGTCCTCCATCTCTCCATTCTGGGACGGCGCCGCCGCCATCCCTCCCTCTGGCTCTGTCATGTCTCTGAACGCCCTCGGCAACGGGCGGCCTCCCACGATAGGCTCACTGGGCTTTGACTCTGACGGGGAATCCCTTCGCCCTCCCCGCGGCGCTTTCGGGAGAGATCGCAACGACTCGCTCTCCTCCTTCACCCTCACCATCCCCGAAACCATTGACGAATCCGGCCAGCCCTCGCCCGCATACGACGCCGCCTATCCCTCTCCCGCCCTATCCAACTCTTCCAATTCGCCTCTTGTGCCCAACTCTGCTGCTCTCGGCGGTAGGGGCAACATGTCAAAGGCGCAGATGGCGGCGAGCCTCGGCGCACAGAATGCGGATAGAGGGGGTGAGAGGGATGTGTACTTTGGCGCTAGGGTGCCGCCTCCGGAAGCGCCGTCCGGTGGATTCAGGAGACACGTTGATGCGGGAGCTGTCGAAGATCTGCCGCCCATGTACCGACCAGAGTGGGAGAACAGTCCCAGGAATAGCCAACACGAGCGAGAATAGCGGCGCGACGTGCAAGTCAGACCTTGATGGGAGGATTTTTTATTTCACGACTATATAGATGGAGGGTTTGAAACATGGACCTTATAGTATACCTTGTAGCTATATTTATTATGACGAAACGATGAATGTTGCACACGCTCTTTTGTTCTGCAACCAAGCTTGTACAAGGACAACGTAGCATAGCGTTTCATAGATATGCATGACCGGAAAGTACAGATGCAAGAGCTGGTTTTGGAAGGATGTGTAGGGGAAGAAGAAACGGAAGGAGTTGCTTAGAGCTCGTCCTTGTTGGCGTCGGGCTGCGGAACAATTAGCATTAGATACAATTGACTGACTGACAAGCAACTCACCCTAAGACCTCGGACGGTCTTACCGGCCCTCCAGATCTCCTGGTTGTCAATCTCGTCAAGCTCCTTCTGGAGGTCCTCTCGGTAGGTCTTTCGGCCGTTGAACTCGAGGGATCGTCGGGTCTCGGAACCGTCCTTGACGGACTTGTAGAGAGCCTCAAAGACGGGAAGGTTGGCCTCCTTGAACCTGGGGGCCCAGTCGAGGGCACCTCGTCGGGCAGTGGTGGAGCAGGCGTTGTACATGTAGTCCATACCGTACTTGCCGATGAGGGGGAAGAGGGACTGGGTAGCCTCCTCGACGGTCTCGTTGAAGGCCTCGGAGGGGGAGTGGCCGTTCTTTCGGAGGACCTCGTACTGGGCGAGGAACATACCCTGGATACCACCCATGAGGACACCTCGCTCTCCGTAGAGGTCAGAGTAGACCTCCTTCTCAAAGGTGGTCTCGTAGCAGTAACCGGAACCGACGGCAATACCGAGGGCAATAGCCTTGTCCTTGGCCTGACCGGTCACGTCCTGGTAGACGGCGATGGAGGAGTTGATACCTCGGCCCTCAAGGAAGAGGGTTCGGACAGTTCGGCCAGAACCCTTGGGGGCAACGAGAATGACATCAACGTCCTTGGGGACCTCAACGTTGGTCTGTATAGGGTGTCAGCCGGAATATTGTGTTTTGTAGATACGACTTACGTCGTTCTTGTAGACGACGGAGAAACCGTGAGAGAAGTAGAGAGTCTTGCCCTTGGTGATAAGGGGAGCGAGCTCGGGCCAAGTCTGAGACTGGGCGGCATCGGAAAGAAGGTTCATGATGATGGAACCCTTGGCGATAGCCTCGGGGATGTCGAAGAGGGTCTCTCCGGGCACCCATCCGTCCTCCTGAGCCTGCTTCCAGGACTCACCACCCTTTCGGACACCGACAATGACCTTGAGGCCATTGTCACGGGCGTTGAGGGACTGACCGTGACCCTGAGAGCCGTAACCGATCATAGCAAGGGTGTCGTTCTTGAAGAACCTGCATAGTGTTAGCCGGCAGTTCAGTGTAGGTTGCGCTGGGGCATCCTTGTCAGAGCGATTGCACCGAGGGGACTTGCTCGCGAATCCGCGACCAACAGAAAAAAAATCCCCCGGTCAAGAAAAAAAAAACAATGCTTACTCCTGGAGCTTGTCGAGGGGCCAGTCAGCACGCTCGTAGACGTCCTCCTTGGTGCCGGCAAAGTCAAGAGTCTTGACACCTCGGGTGGCCTGCAGACTTGTATAAGCGGATGAGATGACGAGATCTGGCGGTGACTTACACCGAGTCGGGTAGCCATGGCCCTGGGGGCGGCGCCGGTGAGGAGAGAGTAGGACCTGACGGCGGCACCTCGGGAGGCCCTGGGGGCGGTGGTCCTGAGGGCCTGCTTGAGGGCAGAGGCAGAGGATCTAGAGAAGGACATTTTAGGAGGATTGGTGGAGAAAGAGAAATGATTTTTGTGAATTTGGACACTCCCATAGGTCGACTCAGATTCGGCCGAATTTGCTATCTGGGGGGCCGTATACGGTGCGGGGCTCCCATGTGGGCGGCAGGCCCCGCAGCGCCCGGCGGCACCTGCCGCACTGTGTATCTTTGGATCTCTGTTCTCTCCCCTGTCTACTGGATATAGAGATGAGCGTGAAGGCTGAGTACGTAATACACCCCTGGGCCCACTGACACCCGCAGACAGGACCTGTATCTGGACCCCTCCATCAGGGTACGCACTCCCTCCACCCCCCCGCCCATGCTGACCCCGCGTAGGACTGGGTTCTCGTACCCATCACCCTCATCATGGTCAGCAACAATCACCGCCAACACACCCATACTGACCCGCGCAGCTTCTCGTCGGCATACTCCGCCACTATGTCACCCAGCTTCTCAACTCGCCTCCTAAGAAGCAGTCCGCCGCTGCTGTTCGCGAACAGTGAGTCCCATCGCGCCCTGTATGATCCGTCTCACCATGGCTTCCAGACGAGCGCTTGGCAGGTCAGCAATCCTGAGAGGCACCTCTACCCTTTCTCCCATACCGCCTGCCGCGTACAAGGCCCTCTCAACCTCTCTCGCCGCGGCCCTCTCCTCCGACGAGTACATCAAGCCCGAGGATGTCAAGAAGGAAGGCGATGCTCCGGCCAATCCTCTTGAAGGTGCGGGTATGGAAAGCGCTATGGACGGGATGAAGAAGCAGGCTGTTATGATGTGGGTTGTCTCTGGTCTCGGCGACCACAAGCTGATCTAGCAAAGGGTGCCCAATATGGTGCTCATGCAGTACATCAACATGTTCTTCTCTGGCTTTGTGCTAAGTGAGTGAATTCGATTCATTGTCGCTCGTCTGATTGTTTGTTAGTGCGATTACCTTTCCCCTTGACTGCCGGTTTCAAGTCTCTTCTTTCCCGTGATATCGCCATGGCGGATCTGGACGTGAGATGGGTCTCGTGAGTTGCCAATTCAAAACCAACGTAAAGCCTGACACATTCCAGTGCTCTCTCTTGGTACTTTCTCAACCTCTTTGGTCTCAACGGCGTGTTCAAGCTCATCCTCGGAGCTGATAACGGTATCAACTTGTTCATCTCCCGTGTCCATCATCTGATACACTCGTAGCCGCGGTAGACACCCGTGACCTCACTTCCACCGCCTCCCTCTCTGGTGCCGGTGCAGGCCCTATGGCTGGTCCTGGAGGCACACCCGATATGACCAAATTGTTCAAGGCCGAGGTGGAGAATCTGGCGCTCGCAGAGGGGTCGTACAAGTGGGTCGGTGAGGGGATCGAAGACAGGGTTCTCGCCGGATGGGGAAAGGTTTAGGGACTGTGCATGTATCACACTTTAGGGATCGCGCGCATGGCCAGATGAGACGTGGGCTCAACGGGTGTTTGGTTTCTTCTTTCGCCATTGCTTTGCGTCCCTCGTGATTCTCGCGCAGAGAATAGGCCGTGAGGACAAAGTCTGAACGGCGTCGCACTACAGCATGTCTCATGGGCACGACATACCACAAGTCGGATTACCATGGCGCTGGCGACATCGTTCTGATCAGTTGGTACGTGTAGGAGCGGTAGCCAAATAATAAGGCTATGGATACTAACCCCGACTTTCCAGGGACTGCGCACAAAACTCGATGTCCTCGTCCGGGAGGTCTACATGGCAGGTTGTGCACGCTTCAAATCTGTCACCACTCGATCACACCACCGCTTGTCGGTAGAAGAAAAGTCAGTCACCCCGAGAATAGCGCACCTTGTCGTCTCCTTCCTTGGCCTCCTTGAACCTCCTCTGCGCGTTGCAGCTTATAGACACGGGGGCATGCTCAATGATGGGCACCGACCCATCTGACGACACTCGTATGCCTTTCAAGTCAAGGCGCTGACAAATCCATGTGCGCCGCAGTCGAAAGAGGCCATGCTGCACGAAACATGGACATTACGCCCTGTCTGCAGACGTAGTCGATAGCAAAGGCCGGCGCACTTGACGGGCGCGGCGCCATCATCTGTCATTCTTGCCTATTTCGAGCACCGAAGCTAGGGCCAGATGTGCATTGGGCAGCCAAACAAACGCAATGAATCAACAAGAAGATGAACAACATGCGATCGGAATTGCGCTGCGCTTATGATATACAGCCGTAACCTGATCAAACTGACAAGCTGCGAGGATGCACAGATTGAACATGCCATGACCAGAGCTATCCCTATCAGGCAGAGCTGAGTGCTTTGCCGGCCGGCAAGGTAGTTTCTGGCCGCAGACCCAAACAAGCAGGACGTGTAGACAAACGCGTAAACATCTCGCGCATCTTACGAGAGACCCAATGTTCGAAAGCGTAATCACACACAACTGATTGGACTTTATACATGTACGTAATACATGGAGATAGGGCTGCAAATTGGTGCTTGAGATATGCACAGTACATGCTTGAAATATGCAGGCTGCAGCCGTAATCCTTCATTGGCATGGCCGCTATGACGCCTGCCTCTGCGCAATCTCACTCAACTTTGAATGTATCATCGTCATACATTATCATTGTACATGTACATTGGCAATCCATAGAAGGAGAGATACCGGCCGGCAGCCATGTAGTCAGCAATTCCTCCGCCGACCTGGGCTTATGAAGCCTCCGGCGCGGCTTACACACCTTTGCTGCATAACCATCGAGGATGACCCACCAACGGCTACCCTCTGCTTCCTGCGCCTCGGCCGGTCACAAGTCGTGGACAAATGAAATCTAGATCTCATGACCATACATCTTCATCAAATGCAACCTTCATGTGCCCCGCCCCGCTACCTGGCTCCACAGAGCGCCTGCAGAAGAAGTTTGACCCCATAAAACTTATGGCGGAGGGAAGTCTCTGACTTTTTGACCGGCGAGTCCGGCGGACGGTGAAGTTCCGAGATCTGACGATCTGGCGATAAACAGCTGAGACATAAGCTCTAGGCCATATATGGACAGGGTTCATACCAGCCTTGGTAAATGCCGACATTAATCTCGGTTTTCGGCCCGCCGGCAAGCCGGCTTTATGGCAAGGAAGACGCAAGAAAAAGCCAAGAGCGCAGAACACTAGTGGTCGGGCATTTGCGGTTTAAAGCAGAGATAGGACAGGGAGATAGAGAGTGTTTATGCTCTGTTTACGGCGCATGCGAGATAAGTAAGCGAAAGCGATAAAGAAGCAGAAGCCGGACAGAGGAGGGCATCGTCTCTACCTCGAGATCCTGGCGCCCCGCGAAAGAGAAAAGTCACTGAGCGGTACACATATGAGACATGGGTACAAACCTCGTCTGCTGCATGACACGCACAAGTTGTACCATATTTCTCCCGAGGGCCTTGGGATGTAAGAGCGGCTTTCAAAATTACCGCCCATTCATCGCATAAACATAGGACAGCCTCGGCAGCCGGCAGCCACAAGAAATAAATACCCGGTGACCATTTACCCTGCGCAGCACAAGCTCCGTACCATGAATATGGAATGTACGATATGTGATTACTTCATCCATTAGGGACGATGCAGCGACAGCAGACAGCAGATGTGTATGCGTTCGATCGTACGGTAGCATCAGGTGATGGCATGTTGGAATAGTCTAGAAAGAAAGGAACAGTGGCGCGGGAGGACCAATCGAACACGGTTTGTTGGTTAAATATATTGACGACTGTTTCTATTACAGTCTAAAACTGAGGTGTCACGCCTGAAGATGGGCCATGTACAAAGACTCATTTGCTGGATGTGTAGGGATGACGAGCGATGAGCAGTGCGCTCGCAATCCTCTGTGGATGGGCAGGCTGAGGCTCGAGACATGGGAGGACAAAACAGGGGACGGGACACTCGGTGCTCCGAGCATCTGCATGCACGCGCCCAGCCTATAGACGCGTCCAGTGCCTTTAATGCCGGCGTGTGCTACGGCCTAAGGGGTAGGACGTATGCGTGTAGAGAGCAGTTTCAGGGTGCCCTTTGGCCGATGCATGGCGTGCGTGGCGTGCATGGCGCATAATATGTATGTCAACAATGTCGTCATCGCATGGCAGCAGGGTTTGGGGCTAGTGGGGCGATTGTGTTATCAGATGCGCCATCTCCCCGCTTACGGCTTTCGGCTTTTGCCAGCAGCTGCCGTTCTCCTGGATCTCCTGTCTCCTGGCTATTTGCGACACCTTCTCATCCGCCCAAAGCTTGCCCTAGTCCTGCCCCTCACACTCTCCCTGCATCCCTAGCGCGCCCCAGCTATTTGGGGTCCTCCCTCCATGCCGACCACCGCCGGCCACCAGCTGCCCAGCAGGGTATATAAACCCCCCTCCAGAGCGCAGATTCCTCTTCTTCATCGCATCTCCAGACACTACTTTCAAGCCCAGTTCTTATAATCCACCTAGCACTCTTCCACCACACGCTCTTTATCAAATCAACCACCATGCGATTCTCCACCATCTTCGCCGCTGCCCTCCCCCTCCTTGGCTCTGCTCTCGCCGCACCCATCCTTGCCGTTGACGCTGACGCTGCCGCGGCCCTCAACGTACGAGACCTCTTGGACGTTGACGCCGACGTTGCTGCCGCTCTCGACTTGAAGCGAGACCTCTTGGACGTTGATGCCGACGTTGCTGCCGCTCTCGACTTGAAGCGAGACCTCTTGGACGTCGATGCCGACGTTGCTGCCGCTCTCAACGTCCGAGACGTCGACTACGTCTCTGTGCTCCAGAGCCTCGAGTCTACTGTTGTAAGTACATTATTCTCCCATTGACTTGACTGACATCTCATTCAGGGCTCCATCACTGCTCTTGCTGTCAACGCCACCGAGGACGAGGTTACCACTGTCCTCACCACCGTCAAGGACACTCTCGCCACTGCCCTCTCTGACCTTGGCCTTTCTTCTTCTTCCAAGCGATCCGAGCGACTTGTTGCGTGAGCCCTCTTCTTTTGTCTTGTTTGTATTGTTCTGACACGTGTACAGCCGTGACCTCACCGACGATGTTTCCAAGCTCTTGGCTACCGTCGTCCAGGACGTCAACACCATCGTGGCCCCTCTTGAGGACACCCTCTCTTCTATCCCCGCTGTCAAGGCTCTCCTCGACGAGGTCAACACTGCGCTCTCTTCTATCGTCAAGGGTCTCGATGAGATTCTTGGTGGCGTCCTCACCTTGGTCACCAACATCTTGAACGGCCTCGGTATCAACCTCTCCCCTCTCCTCTCTGGCGGTACGTCTCTTTGCTTTCCTCACATTTGCCATGCTGATTCTTGCATAGTCCTCGGTCTCCTCACCGGTCTCCTTGGCGCTCTTTAAGCGATGATTATCTACAATCATCACCCCTGCTTGTCCCCTTGCCCGCTGTGCTGGAAGTGCTCCTAAATTGTGTATAGTTACTATCATTATCTACCCCGTAAGAACTCCTTGAAAGTAGTGCAGATCGTTGTCCGAATGAAGATAATCATCCCTTCACACACTGCGCTGCTGTTTACTGATAGGTTGCAACCCGGAGCATACGGCACATTAGGATTATACTCTTCCCTTTGACTATTGTGAGGCCAAGCATTTGCTCCTAGTGCGCGCTCATCGACTTGGATGTCACGCGCGAATGAAAGCCCTCTAGATCCTGAGTAGTCTAGGGTCCGGCAGCGTGACATCGGCGTCCCGAGCGAGCGGCGGTCGGTACCCGACAGTTCACGCATACACATGTATAGTTTGTGTTTCGAGTCTTTGATCCATGTGTGCATACAGTACTGGCTGTAATGTACGGTACTCCGTCTAGTGGTAATCTGTATGAATCAGACAGGGGGCACACACAAGACCAAGTGTACTCCACATATACATAACAGTAACGAAAACAATGCACGCGCAGCTTTAGGAGCAAATGCTCCCGTCTTTCCTTTCCCAATGCCATGCAGATACCGGTGAGGTGCCCATAGGCTGCTCGAGGCGGCGTGCAGTAGTGCCGGAAGATCGCCGGCGACGAGATGAGACGCTCGCATCCGATGGTGTCACTTGGGTGATGCGCACTGTTGTACATGCTATCGACGCGAGGTTTCCGACGGGGTCGCTTGACGGCGACGCGAGTGCCAATGCTGCGCTCTTCTGTACCCAAGAGAATATTGCGCTGAAGCTTAAAAGGTCACTCGTTCGAGCATCCGACGGAGTGTTGCAACGGCACAGCGCTTCAGAGTCTACGAAGGTTGGTCAGAGTATCTGAGCTCGGCCGACTCTCGAACTAATGTACTTATCTGAGGAAGGGCAAAAATGCGCCGAGTACCCAAGCTGGAATAGAATTGTCTGAAGTGGTGGTACCACGGACAGTAGAGCATATACCATGACGGAATTGCCGGATGTGGATTCGTTCAACATCAAACTCGATAGGCACGGGTTATGTAATTGACGATAAGATAAGAAGGTGACACGTCACGCCAGTTTCGCTTTGCGCCCGTTCTATGACCTCTTCCATTTCGGAATTACTCCATTGCCGCTTGAAAGACGGACAAACGTATGGCGGCTATGCCGAGAGCTCTTGGGGGCGATGACTTTCAATGCGTAAGCTGTTCTTCGTTCTTCCGGAACCATCATGGCGCTGAATCTGGACAGAAGAGCGCTGTTGCTTTGCTTACACGCGCACAAGCGGCTGCTTCAGTGATTGCACTGTACCCATGATATGTAGCTCATCGAGAATGTCTGGCGCTGTGTAGCCTGATCATGGGTCCTCCCCGCAACCAGACTCACCTTCGGCAACTCGATCATCCGGAATATACACCGACTGCAATGCTCTTTGCCCACCTCCGAAGAGAAGCCTTCATTCAAGATCAGACATGATGCGTTGGATGATGGAGATGTGAGATGGCCATCCTGAATCTCATCTCACAGCTCGCCACGCTTCCCCTCCATCTTCATCCGGGTGTGAGACATCCCTTTGGCCACCGGATATCTATCGCCGAAGTCGCCCATCTCTGGCTGATGGTGACTTGAAGCGAAGTGCTGCCAGGTGGTAGTCAACGATGAAGGATATTGTTGGTTGATGGATGAGATCTAGCTTGATTAATGGGGCGTTCGATGCCGATGGTCGGAGTGCGGCTGGCGAGGGAGGCTTCCAAGCGGTGGAGTATGGGCGCACGGACCTGGGGTGAGTGGTGTCTGCTGGGAAAGGAGGTCTCGCTGAGTGTTAGCGTGCGATGTCCACTGAATCAGATCCCGCCCAGCCATCCCATTTCTCTTGCCCCTCTCCATCTTCTCTCATATACTCCCCGTCCCTCCCCTCTCCCCCTCCTCCCCCTCACACCCCTCCTCCCACACTGCGCCCCATGCCCGGCGACGCCATCTTCGCCGGCTCCCAGGAGGTCGACTCTCGCAACAAGGTTTGCCATTTCCCTGTCCTTTTCTCCTACCCACCCAGCGTCAGGAGCCACGCTGATCTGATTGTCCCTCCACCAGCCTCAACGTCGCAAATCAGACCCTCTTGTCGCTTCTCCTGCCCCTTCCCATCCCAACGTAAGCACACATCCACACCCCATCCCGGCCAACTCGCACTTACCCACTCTTGTGTTGATCCACAGCATACCCACCATACAAAAGGCACAAACATCCCTTCCAGCCTCCTCGCCGTCTCCAATACACCTCACCCGACCTTCACCCTCTCCATCAGGTCTTCCACCGAGTTTCCAAGCCTCAACAAGGCCGTCCGGTCTGTCCCGGCTGCTCGTCAAGAGGTTCAGCCCGATCCCGAGATGGCCCCTCAGCGGGAAATCATCGCCAAGTCGCCTCTGGGCAAGGATGATGGCATTCTTTCCAGTCCTCCCGTGGCCGACGACAATCGAGCCCTGGTGGCGACAAGGGGCAAAACAATCGCACCGGTCAAATATCATGCAGTGACCGGTACTTCGACCAACGGTCAGCATTGGCCCCTTTCTCGTAATCCCTCAAACGGCACTGAGGGAGGCAGTATCCCTTCTCACCGAGAGGACACAAACCCGTGGGCGGAGGATGACGCTATAGCCTCAGTCGACTGCCGCCGCCCATTCCCTTCCTCCGATTCCGGCGCCGGATTCAACAGGCATCAGTCGTCTGGGGGCTTCAGAGGTGCGAGGAATGGGGGCATCAGGCCGAGGAGGACAGACTGGTGGAGAAGGGATCCGCACCCGATGTTTAGTCCCAAATATGCTGCTCAGAGGCTGCTCATCGAGTGAGCCTGCCGGATCTTTGCTGGCTCGAGTGACGAGGCTGACGTGATTTAGGTTCCCGTCGCCGATCAGTGTTGCTCATGCTAAAGCGGTTCTGGAGAAGCACTTTGAAAAGTATGGAGCTGTACACTCTGTGTAAGTTGTTCTATTCGAACTACCTGGTCTCAACAGTTGACGCTCCCCAAGTTATCATTACGATCAGACCGGCGACAAATGCTACAAAGGCTTTGTCGTATTTGAAGTACGTCCTATCCGCCGCCCGAGTACATTTCTAACACCGCTCAGGATCCCGTCAGCATTCAACGTGTGTTCAGCGATCCCTTGGCCAAAGTCTGTGATCTCACCCCCGACCCCGATACCGCCGAGTCTCGCGTAGACATTACCATTCGCCCCTCTGCTGCCTCAAACCTAGAGCGTATCGTGTTTATCCGCGTCACTGGCTCCCGTTCTCCCGAAGAAGCGAGGGACCGTCGTCAGGCGCACCACAAGCAGTACGATATCGAGCGCAGGGACCGATACGAGGGTGCTCCTTCGCACAGATATGATTCTGCGAGCTCGATCAACGCAGATGGGCTTGCGCTGGTTCACAAGGAGCTGTTGCCTGAGAGGGTCAATTTGGATCAGATTCCATTCAAGGTGAGGACCAAGGAGCATCACAAGCTGTTCTCGTCGATCTGTGTCCGTCAGATCAGCACTTCTTGGGAAGAGTTTGCGAGGCAGGTGGAAGAGGGTTGCGGTAGGAGGCCAGTGAATATCCGGGAGATCAGTGTGAGGCACTCTTCAGAGCATGAGGTCAGTTCTGGCAGTTGGAGTGAGGTGCATGGCTGATGATCAGACAAGTTCATTCCTCAGCTCTGTGATCACCTTGGCGAGGTCTGCAGTCTGCGCCAGCCTAGCGATAAATTCCCTGGTTGGCTGGTGACTGTCAGTGGGAGTAGAGACGGGAGACATATGATCCATGTTGGTGTTTAAGTGTATTATTCAGACCCCCTGCTGACACAAGACTAGGAATTGCAGAAGATCCCCGGATTCTTCGTCCGCTGGGCTGACGAGCGCGATGGTCTATTCAGCGACGACCCTAACGCTACCACCCTCAAATGGCCTAGCCAATCCAACGCACATCGCCCCTTCCCTCAAGACCGGTCCTCTCCCTCGCCTCCTGACCCTGTCATCCACACCCCTACCACACCCCACGCTACAATTCCCTCGTGCTCCTCCCTGACTATCCTCGGCCCCAGTCAGACCCATCCGACCCTTCGTCGCGCACTTTTGCACTCGTATCGCGGACGCACCCTTGTGCAAGATAATACAAGTGGGGAAGCGAGATTTTTGGATGAATCTGCAGTGTTTGTTGGAAGGGTGAATAAGGATATGGAGAGCAATGCGAGTTTGCAGACCAGGTTTGGAAAGTATGGGAGGATTGTGAGTCATGTTTGCAACTTGAGAAGTAATCAGGAAGCTAATATAGTCACAGATATGCCTGGAATTCAATCCGAGGGGTGTGGCCCAACATGTCAACCATGCAACTGCAAGGGTCATGTATGACAACAAAAAGTCTGCTGCTGATGCTATCGCCGGCGAAGTTGGTCTATCTGCCTATCAACAAGAATTTCTGCTAATGGTTGTCCCAGAATGGGGCGCACTCGTATGGGAGTCACCTGAGATGTGAGCTGAGGAAAGTCATCCAGTCGGATGTTCACGTAAGTACATTGACATCGCAGTATGGGTGATTCAGGCTGACGCAAGGTAGACGAGAGCGATATACGTTGACGCCAATAATCGTCCACTCAGCCCGACCGATGTTGCCAAAGCCTTCCCCGACCCCAACCAGGGCTTCCCCGATCCGGCCATTGTCGACGTCAAAGTCGCTCCCAGTCCCGAGTCTACTGCCGCACCGCCCAAGGCAAGACAATCGCCCCTCTCCTCCGCACCATTCAATACCCTTTCGCCTTATAACTCCGGTTACCCGTATGACATACCCCTTTCTCCTCAGTTTCCGGGGATGATGAAAGGTCAAAAAGAGAGGATCGAGGCCCAGATGGGCGCTCCGAGCCTTGGGCTGTCTTCAATGGCCGTACCAAACTTTGATCCCAGTGCCATCTTGTCTTTCAACTCTATGTGGGGCTTATCTCAGCCGAACGGTGTCCCTACGCTGCAGCCCGTCTACGCAAACGGTTCTAATCCCCTGCCCGCCCACAAGGCCCCCAAGCCCGACGAGAAGGACACTCCGATCACTACGCCCGCCACCCCTTCTCAGGACATCCCTTTCGCAACCATTGCGCGAACAATCGAACCAAACTCCCACAATCTGACGCCTGTCGGATTCAAGGAGGAGAATGGTATCTTCACTGCCATATATGCGGACGATGAGCTCAAATCGTACTGCGAGAAAAATGGTCTACCTTACCCTCCGGAACGACATGTCACGCCCAAAAAGGAGGAGGGACAAGCGAAGCTTGGTCCGGCATGGCGAGAGAGTTTACTGCCTATCCAGACCGGGGGACACGACCCTACTAGTATCTCGCCGTTGAGGAGGGGGTCAGAAGCTGCTATTTCAGGAGAGGATCGGCCCACCTTGACCAAGTTGAGGCTGAGGAGGTCGAGGAGCGATTATTCTCTGGACACGAGGCTCAGGGACGGGGACGTCTCCGAAGCTGTTTCGTCATTCGGATCTTCCAGGGTTCCTTCCCCGAGGGGCCTGTTGTCAAACCATCATCCTCATGGCAGGTTGACTCCCACTGGAAGCTTTATCGATGACCCTATACCTGGTCACCATGTGCCTTATGTGGCCAGCACACCTGCTGATATGTTCCAATTCCCGTCTCTCGTCATGTCTTCTCCCCCTCCGCCTGTCATGCCCCAAAACCTCATTCCCATTCCCATCCCTGTTGACACCCGCGCTTCACCTGTTGACGAGCTCGGCAGAATGGGCCCGACCTATATCTCAAGCCACTATCCCATCTACGACAGTCTTTCCTCCAGCGGATCGAGTGGGCCAGCCGGATTCTATTTGCACAGCATGAACGGGCACAATGCGTCGAATGGGTATCCGAGCATGATGGGCTATGATGTGTATGCTCATCAGATGGCAGTGCAGCAACAACAGCATGCCATGGCGATGAGCTACCAGTATACCAAGCAACCCCTCCACGGGGGAAGGGAAGGGCCTGGAAGAGAGAATTGGGGTGGAAGCGGTTTACGGGGCAATGGAGGTGATGTTCACTGGGCTGGGGGAAACGACTGGGGGAATGGAGCGGGTAACATGAGGAGGAATGACAGCAGCATCAAAGGGAGGACCAACAACTATGGGAGTATGCGAGGAAAAGGGAAAGGGGGCAGGAGGAGGGGACAACTTTACCAGGGACAACAATCTAGCCGTCAGCAAGCGCAGACCGAGTTCGCTGAAGGGGATTGAAGGTTCGAAAAATGTGTACAGGGGCTCTTTCGCAAGATTACCCATTTTTTTCTTCCCTTTTGTTGATATCCCTTTCCCCTTGATTGATTATTTGTTCATCGCATCGATTTTGTGAAGGCTAGAGTATAGCAGCCTTCTTGTTTCTAAAGTTCCTTTTTTCACTTAACCGGAAACGATACCAAAATAATAGAAGCCCTTTCGTATTAGTCTGTTGAATGTGACGGTTACTTGTGGTATCTGGAGCATACTTCGCAACTGAGGCCTGCTGTACATGTGCTCACATTCCTCGTATGCTATGAGAAAAAGGCATGATCATGGTGCCACGATCTTAAGCCAGCGCAGGACGACGTCTGACATTCCAATTGAATCTCATCGATAGCAGATAACACATCAGCAAGAGGTCATAAGACCATCTGTCGCAAGCAAGGCCTACTCCGTGCAAAGGAGGTGATGAGCATTTTCGTATGTCTGCTCGATGGTGATGGATGGGCTCCAATCGCCAGCGGCCGGTGATAATGATATCACAGTACATTAACGCACGATATATGCATTTCCAAAAGGACCCAGGCATGTGATCCAAACCAAATTAGCCCTTCACAATGCCGTTCGCCGGCGACGGGTTCACCCATCTTGGCAACATCGAAAACATTACGAAGTGAGCATGACATGACACTGGCATATGCGGCACAATAACCCCACAAGATCGAACTACTACTATCCCAAAAGCAAATGTGGTATGTGTAAGTTGTACGAGCGCTTTGAGTCCATCTATAGCAAATCATTCTTCTATCCAACCTTTTCTTCCCGTCCAACCCCCGGCCCCTTTGAGATATCTATGTTTCAGTAACGTCTCCGCACTGGGCCTGTCCGCCGCATCAATCTCCATACACCTCCTGACAAGATCCGCTGCGTCACCCAGCCGCCCTCCACCGTCGTCTTCCAGGCCTTCTTCTTCATGGCCGTTTCCGCACCTAGCCGTCAGAACCGTATCGGCCTGATAACCCTCTTCCAAACCCTTGAGAACCTCATCGGGTAACTCTGAAAAGGGAGTTTCGGCTACTAGCAGGACGTAGAACACCACGCCGAGCGCCCAAACATCCTGCTCCTTCCCGCCATACATGTCACCTCTCAAGATTTCTGGCGAAGCATAGTGCAAAGTACCTGAAAAGGTATCCCACTTCTTGCCTGGCCGCCAGTGAGCGGCAGAGCCGAAGTCTATGAGCTGACAATGGCCGGAACCGTCGAGGATGACGTTTTCGTCCTTGATATCTCGGTGTACGATGCCATTGATGTGAAGGAAGTTGACAGCGTCGATGAGTTGGCCAGCTAAAGATCGAATCTCGAAAGCGTCCAGCCCCAACGGCTGGGTCTCTACGCGGTCGAAGAGATCGAGGCCGGTACCGAAGCGAGGCATGACCACTACACAGTGATTAGTCTCAAAAGAAAGATCGTCCAGATAACAGACTCACGGTAGTAGAACTCCCTGTCTTCAAAAAAATCGACAAGTTTGCAGATATTGGGATGACCTCGCCTGGGCGACGTCTTGATCTCATCCGTAATATGCTTCTGCACCGTCGACAAAGGCGGGCTCAATTGATCTTTTTGGCCGGGCGAGACTGGGGTAGACGAAAGTGATTCGGCACTGTCAAAAGGAGGTTCGAATGGTCCAGGACGGGGTCGAGCTGGATCCCAGGGATTCATCGTCTTGGGAGGGGTGTATATCAATTGACGGAGTTGGTCCATCACATGAACTATCGAGATCAGCATGATATGGTTACAAATCATGTGGGAGCTTACTCTCTACTGGAATCGGACCCAGAGTCTTGTGCCTACTATGAGTCAGTCCGAGGTTCTGCTATCAGATCAAAGTCACTCACTTCTTCCAGCAGTCCGCCAGAATCCTTGCTTTGATGATGTACTTGATGATAACCTCGTCACCAACTGGTTGTCCGTTGAGGCCCTTCACCTTTGCCCTCATCACCAGCCCATAAGCTCCTTTACCTGCCTCCTTCAGAATGACATAGTCATCAATGCCCCGCCCTCCTATCCCGGCCGCCTTCTCTTCTGTTGGTGTCCCGCACTCACTCGGCACTCCAGTACTTGGAGCCATACTGATTGTGCTGATATGAGAATCAAGACGAGGGAACGTCGTCGTTGCTGGCGTCGATGAAGCAGTATTGGGCGAGATGAACGGGGAGAAGGATTGGAGAGCTGGGCTCTCTGCGGCCGCCCGGGCAGAAGGAGGGAGGGCGGTGGAAGGTGGAAGAGCGAAAGGTCGCACCACTCGGCCAGCCACAAGACTGACGCGATTGGTATCACGCTTACGAGATGAGACTCGAGGTGATTTGGGTGGAGTGATGTCTTCAGGTTTGGGCGGCTGAGAACCAGCGATACCGCGAGTGTAATCGCGAATACTGTCTAGACCAGTGGATGTTTCACTGGATGATTCAGTGGTTGGACGGGTGTTAGACTGGGTAGTTGCTTCAAGGGTGACATCTGCCGCAGGAGTGGTAGCGGCGGTAGATGGTGTCACCGAGCCGTCTTCGGGAGCAACGATAGGAGACGCGTTGAGGGGAGAGGGCTTGAAAGGTGAAGTGAGCTGCTTAGAGCCGAGATTCTGGGTGAAATGAGATTCAAATGGATTGGGCGGGCTCTTCTTGTTGTTCACAGCTGGGTCTTCAGAGCTTGGGTCATTGAGCGCATCGGGATCGACCCGCACAGTGGGCACATCCGAGGGAGGGGGGGTCCGAGGGCTTCTGGCACTCTCTAGGCTGAATCCCTTGCCGATAGACTGAACACCGCCGCCCCAACCCGGACTCTGAGCAGGTTCATGTTCAGCCTCGAGCTCCTCATCCACCATCTTCAACAGTTTCTCCCGTTCCAGCTCTCGTTTCGTCTTGGCTCGCTGAAGAGGCGGCGGAGCCTCTTTCTCGGTCACCGAGCGCAAAGAATCGCGTCGGCCTATACTATTCCACCTTGCAGGAGCCGCACCTCGATTGGGGTTCAGAATGACATCGTCGGGATCGGCCTCACCCGGCGTGGGGGTGCTTTGATTAACCGTGGGACTAGGACAAGCGGAAGCGTCTTCGAGTCCCAGCGCCCCAGTGCTCTGCACACCATCCGGAAGCCCCGAGGACTCGGCGGCGGGTGAACCAAGAGTCAGGGGGGCGCTAGACCGCCTGCTCAGGTTCGCCGCCATAACGGGGCTCGGGGCGATGATGTTCGGCTGGTATACTGGGGCAAGAGGAGCAGACTTGTCGCCTGAAGGGGGAGAGCCAGGGTCTGGGGTATGAGTTTCCTCGGGCCCCAAATACTCTGCAGAGATGGACTTTTTGAGCATTCGCCTGGGTCTTTCTCCCTCATCCTTCTCCAGGCTATTATGCCGACTATGGCCGCTATCATCCTCATCACTGCTGGCAAAGTTGGCATCCACCCTCTCCCCGTGAGCCTCTATCCACTCCGGCGTCTCTTGCAAATCCTTCCACTCTTGCGTTGTAGGCGTGAAGACCATGGCGGCAGGCCCATGATATTCAGGGTAGAGCGTGTCTGGACTGGTGCCCGCGTTGACTGGAGATGGGAATGTCGGGGGTAGGTGAGATTGCAGAAAGTGTTGGTTGGGGGAAAGTGACTTGGCAGAGCCCGATCCGCCTGCAGAGCCGTTCTGTGGCAGGGAAAGGTTGCGGCGCACGAAGATCGGAGAGGTGGTATGGGACGCTACGGGCGATTGATCAGGGGAGGTGCAGATCGAAGGCGACTGAGAGTTCCTCCCAGAATGCAGATGGTGGTAGTACCGGGCTCTACTGACTGTCAGCGCTGGTCCATCGGAACTCATCTGGCTCACGAGTTGTCCCACAATGATTCTCCATCGCTGTTGTGCCGGCCCTCGCTCATTACTCTCTTCCACCCTTCTCGGCTCGCCGGACGGAATCTTCCCCTGCCTTCATACTCTTCCCAAAAATCATCATCGTCTTCATCCGTGTCGTGACCCAGATGCTCCATCACATCGCCGTTTTCTGGCTCATCGTCGTCTCTCCTAGCAGCTGCCATTGAAACCAGGTCGCCATGGCTTTTGCTCCCTGAGACATCTCCTTGCAATCTGGTGGATGATCCAGATGCTCGCACCCTAGACATCAATATCCCTGATCGATGGCGCCTCGCATTCGGAGGCGGCGGGATAGGTCTAGGGCTGGAAGGGCCAGCCGCAGACTCGTCCCGCCCTGGGATGCCACTGACTGTCGGCAAGGACGTGACTACAGTAGGGCTCATGCGATCCGGGGGCGTTGTTCGGGGCAGACCATAGTCGAGAGTGGGGGGTGGATGTTTGGGCGAGATGGGAGACAGGGCAGTTTTGAGTGCGTCAGCGGCGTCGGCGTGGGTGGGGTGAACGGGGGAGATGGCTGTGACGACCATGCTATCTATCGCGCTCGTGACTGAAGTAGCGTCAGTGGAGATGAACGCTGAGTTGGGATGAGATGGAAAAGAGATGTGTATGGGATTTTATAGCTCATGACCCTGCGGGTATGAGGGCGACAATGGCGGATAACCCTTTGTATCCATTGCATTTCCGCCACCATCGCCGCCATTGACCTCAGTCAAGTCGTGGGGGGCTGCGGATACTGTCCGGGGCTGTTTCCGTGAACCTGGAGGCTCAAAGAAACAGGTATCCCGTCCAGTCCAATGCCCAGTGCCGAGCTCAGGGCCGGAGTGTATGTAACGGATGAAGGATTCTACTCACCTCTGCCGGATGCCTTGTCTCGAGATGGGGTTGCCGGGGGGTACCCTTGTGTCGTTTATGCTACAGTTGAAGACAGAAATACCGAGAAAAGCGACGACTGGACCGCGAACGAAGCCAAATTTAGCGGGACTGTGGAGTTACTCCGGCGAGGCCAGCCGGCTGCCGCCTATCGGGCCTATCTATGCAGTCCATTCATATATCTGCCATTGCTTGCTATGTTCTTAAGAAGTGCTCGTACAATCGCATCGGCTACACCTACAGCGCCCAGGGATCAAACATGAAAGGGACAAATCATCACCCGCAACAATGGGAGACGCCTCGACGCGCCGCCCTTCTCTATATATGCCCGTTCGCCTGCTCCCACTGCGTGCCCTGGGGGAAATCGGGCGTCGGGCACTTGTACAATTTGACTGTTCCAGACGTGTCGAATCCTCCAGCAGCCACCATCATCTCGACCTACACATCTCGATCAGTAACCCGTTTTACGTTACGGCGGGGACCAAACTCCGACTTACCGGGTGGAAGACCAGAGACGAAGCGCTGGGCAAAAAGTCAACAGGTCGATGTCGAGGGGTATTGTATGCTGGGGGTACCGGTATGGCGATTCGAGCAAGCCTCTTCGGTTCAACGGGGTTGCTGAAACCAGTTATTTCTAACTCCTGCTTGGTAGAGTAGGGGGTGATTGCGGTGGTGCTGTGAAGCATCAGTGACCGATCAAGTGGGGACAAGGGAGGCTTACCGAGCAAGAACAGGGGCTCCGGTATGCACAGCCAGACCCATGAGACCAGAATTCCTCTTGGGAAGAGTGTATAGTGGTTCATCAGGCTTTCGAACATCCCATACACGGACTTCACCATCCATACTGAGATGACCGTCAGCTTTGACCGCTACCCGGTTAATGAGAACTCACCTTCCACTGACGAGCTCTCTCATGCTCCCCTTCTGCAAGTGAACACTCTGAATCCAGATCTTATGCTGTCTCCACGTCCTCAGCACCACCTCATCCGCCTTATCTGCTCGTTTGTCAAACAGCCTAACCACACCGTCACCAAAGCCCGCCACAAAGACGTTACCATCAGGCTCATCAGACGAGATCGCTGTGAGATTGGAGCCAGCCTGAGTAGAGATATCACGAAGATGCCGTTCAACTGTAGCATCCCACAGTCGGACAACCTTCATGTCACCACCGACCAGGAGGTGGCCCTTCTGTTGTTCCCAGGCGGTGAGGACGCCACTGCTGTGACCGACAGGGTGTACGTCAGAAACAGCTCGGAAGGTCGAGGCGAGCGCAGTCTGGCCGGGAATGTCATAGTCTCGGAATACTCGTATGCTTCCTTCGGCTGTCACAAGCGTTAGCATCACCCGAAACCGGGGTAGAGACACATACTAGATGCGGTGAGCATCAAAGAAGACGCCATCTCGTTGACAAAATGAATCGACGAGATGCTACTGCCAGAGATGTTTTGGTTGCTAAATTTGTTGAGTTTGACACCATATTGCCAATCCCATATGCTTGACAAGCGTCAGTGGGTATACTTCCTTGATAGCACGCAACTCACCAGACCTGATCAGTGTCATCTGTGACCGCCAAAATTGGGTCATACGAGTGGAAGGCCAACTGCAGAGGCCACGCCTCATTATGCAGTGTACCCGCTTCCGTCGCCCACGAATGAGTAGCCGCATACTCCTCGCCGGCCCGACTCTTTTCCACCATCATCTCGTTCCTCTGGTGCTTCCACGCCTGCTCATTATACGTTTCGCTTCCCGGCTCGTCCGCGTCTGGCGCCTTCATCTGTGGCGTCCTAAAATAGTCCATCGCCCAATCGTAGTAACCGCTCTTCAACGGAAGAACGTCGTCTTTGACTTCTTTCGCAACCATTCCCAGGCCGAGGTCTGTGGAGAGCGAGAGACCGTTGTTCCCGTATCGTCCATCTGAATCTTCGCCCGCTTCACGACCCTTAAGTCTGCGCATGCGCAAACGCTCCATATCCTCAGCAGTGAGCGCCTCCAATACTTGGTACGCTTCTACAGGATTCTGGTCAAGTCGCGACGGTAAGATGCCCAGACTGGAACGTGTGTTCATATGAGAATTGAGATGGTCGCCTTGGTGGGCCGGTCGGCTGGGAGTGGAAGCGCGGCTGTCTCTGTCTGGCTGAATGCGTTGATGGGTAGCGCCGGGGTAAACGGAGATGTAGGACGACGCAGTGAGATCTGGCACGGTAGGCATCTCCGAGTGCGGCTGTGCGAGCTGTTCCTGCTCGGGTGGCGCATCTGGTGTTTTCAATCCAGTAATCGAAGCCAAACTTCTCAGGGCGTGAGCCACAGAGCTTGAGCGCTTCAAGGACGCTATGCTGCCGGTAGACTTGTCGGTCTCGGTGTCGGATTTCTGGCGGTTCAGAGACGGAGGCACACCGTTGAGATATGACAACTTTTCAGACTGCACTCGAGGCTTTGGTTTCGGCAGGCTGTGTTTTCGGATAAGAGCCCGCAAAGCCGACCCTTCGACCCGCACAAATGCAGAATCGACCAACAGGGCGATGATGTAATCCACCACAGTCGATGCTGGCAACGCCACACCCGTATGCGGATCCACAGACAAATCGAGAAGGGTTTCAAAGAGCACCTTGAAGCTACTCAACAGCGTCAAGTTGTGCTGATGTTCTGCGGGATGCCTATCCTCGTCCGATGTCCACTGATCCAAAGTCTCAGAAACAACATCTCTAGTCAGGGGTTGGTCCGACTCGGCAGCAGCCAAAGCCGCCTCCTGCTCAAAGTACACCCATGCAGCGGCTACGAGCCATCCGCGCCACTCACGCACCACGCAGCTAATCACCACCACCAACTCTTTCCTCACCAACGGGCTCGCATCTTCCTTCACAGACATCATGCACGCGAAAGCAACGCCTGCCTCGAGCTCAAGTTGCTGTACGTCGGAGAGCCCTATCTGGGATCCGGTGCCGCCTCCGCCGATGCCCGCCGAGTCGGGGGGCAGAGCGGAAGCGCCGAGCAGAGTGCCAAATGCGTACAAAGCTGCTGCCCTGACTTCTACCGAGGTGCTCCTCAGCGAGTCGATCAAAATCTGCTGCCTATCCATCCTCCAGAACACCGACTTTGCCTCATCAAATCCTGCCCACAGCTGCCCGATACACAGCAGAGACCAAGTCTTCAACAGCCAATCGTCCTCGTGCAGCCGTTGCACGCACGCATCCAGCACGTGCGTGTTCAGACACGCCGTCTGACCTTGGCGAAAATCACGGCAAAGGACGGAAAGGATAAAGGCGGACATGGCGCGGTGCTCGTTGGCGTTGGGGATGACGAGGGAGCCTTGTTGAGGGAAGGCAGAAAGGATTTGGGTAAAGTACGTGAAACCAGAATCGCGCAAAAGATCTGCTTGGCAAGAGCGGTCGATGGCGAGGATACGGGCCCAAATGTAGATCAATACAGGTTTGAGCTCGATGGCAGGAGAAGCCAGAAGTTTCTGGACATAAGGGAAAATGCCGATGGAGAGAGACAGGTGCACAGCCCATGGTCCGAGGTCAACAAACCTCGATATCAAGATGAGAGCTCGGAGACGGTGGGATTGGGAGAGCAGAACTTGCAGAACGATGGGTAATTGTTCGGGAGGAGAGCGAGGGACTAGCCCGTTCGCGCCGCGCGCAGCTCGTTTGCTGTTCAGCGTCGCGCCGTGTTGAAGCCACACTTCAAATGCTTGCAAGTGTTGAGCAAAGAACGTCGAGGGCTTGTACATTCCCGCAGGGATATTGTAGGGCTTTCCGGGTTCGGGCTCGCCCACCTGGTCGAAGATACCAGGGAGTTGGGCAAGGCAAGAGTCTACCGCAAGATCCCATGATTCCCAAAGAGGATGGTTATGGGTATCAGGGATCTCGGGGATAGATGTTGGTGTACAGTGGTACGCCTGCATGATCCTCTGCGCAAGCAGGAAATTTCTGAACAGGGCGGCAACGAGCAGATCTTGCCTGAAGAGCTTGTTGAACATTTCTCGGGGAAATGAGAGCCAGGCGATGGTGTCGGTCACGGCCGTAAATATCCAGCTGAGCTCTCCCAAGGGTGTTCTCCTATCCTTCAAGTCGCCCGGAATCCTCATGGCCAGGTCCACCGTGATTCTCGACCTCGGATCATCCGCGCTCAGACCAGTGTTCCTCCGCAGAGGGTCCTGGAGTACAAAATGACGCAACGCCGTTTCGATGGGGGATGTGAGGCAGCATGTAAAGAGGTCGGCAGGGAGGTCGGGTGACATGGGGAGAATCTGGTTGACTTTGCAAGCGGCCAGGTGAAGGGCTTCGGTGTATGACGTGCGTGGGAGCTCTTCATGGCCGGCTTGAGAAGCTGCGTGTCGAGCCTCTGCATCTCGGCGTTCAGCAGACTTCATGAAGTTGTTGAGGATGTTGCCGGCTGCTGAGCATTCCCATATATAGATACACGGCCTATATGAATGTTAGCAACGAATGGGGGTAGAGGCATTTGACACTGACGATCCGAGCCATTCCTGAAGGTCGTACAAGCTGACCGGGATATATTGGGTGTAATCTGCACCTGTTTAAGCATGGTGATTGAATCAGCTGGTCAGACGTACTTTTGTTGAACACCCAAATCTCTCCCGAAGGCGTCGGCCTCGGTACACCATGCCCGTTGTAGTAGAAGACCACACGCTCATCTTTCGTCGTCTTCCTCATGCCAATACAGTGCTTCTTTGTGTCCTCTACGGATGGATCGAGAAACTGCAAGTTTATCAGCGGAGCAATACGGTTAGTCCATGAGCAAACATACAGCCTTGTATTTGACCTTGGGGTTGAGCGTCTCGAATTGCTGGTGCAGATCTACAATGTTCAGGAGAGGAACGCATGAGCGCACAGTGGCACTCACTTCTTCCTATAGCATCAATGGCCTTGTTGGCTGGCAGTTGCGTCGGGTCAATCCAGCACTCCGTCTTCGCACACGGATTCGTCTTGACCACATCCGGCGGATCTACGCCCAAATTCAGGCAGATAAACAGCCCAGCAGTGACTGTCTTGAGCTTTGACCGCAGGCGCCATGGTGATTTGCTTGCTGCATAAAGATCAGCTTCGTGACCAGATATACTTGCCCCACCTTCCCCATGTGCGGCATACAGAATACTGACCTTTGTCCTCATCCGTCTCTTCCCTCTGTTTCCCCTTGGGGCCCATATGCCTCAGAGCAGTCCAGTACTGCAATGCAGCTCCGACATCAACCTCGCCGGGAAACTCATCGTGCTCATCGAGAAATGCCTCGTCGTGCTCGTACGCCTCGGCAGGAAAGGCCGGGTAGGATGACTGGAGTTGCGAAGTAGATCCCTCATCCCTGGCGTACTGCAAGCCCTGGTGCTGGCCGTAGTAAGCCATGTCGCGAGTATTGTGGGATACCGAGTACTTTGTGTCCCGGGAAGACAAGCCCGGCTGCAAGAGGAGATAGGCGGGGCGGTAGTCCCCGCTTGTAAACGCGCCCCCCTTTACGCGGGACATTTGCTTCCGTTTCGAAGATCTTTTCTGTCGAAATCTCACACCGCCATAAGTAAAACCACGTCTCCGGCATCCACAGCTCTCGTCAGCACCCCTAAGCCACCCCAACAGTCAACACAAATCAAGCCGACGCCATGCACCTTATGTACACCTCGGACGAGAAGGGTAACCGGTACGTCGATCCATAGCTTCGCATTTGGAATGAAAGCTCACCGTTGTGCTCAGAATCTACACTCTCAAAGTAAGCTTTCCACCCACGGCCAAGAGTAGATGCAATGTGAAGATTGAAGGACAGTTGCCGAATGATTAGGAGGCGGAAATGACTCGCAGGATGATGGAGAAAGCAGATCCAGGAGCTGACGCTTTAAGCAGAAGGTGACCGCTGCCAACAAGCCCACCAAGTCTGCCCACCCCGCCCGATTCTCTCCCGATGACAAGTTCTCCCGACACAGGGTTACTATCAAGAAGAGGTGCGCAGTGCTGCTGTTCTGACTTGGGTCTTGAGAGCGAAGGCTAATGATAATCCAACAGATTCGGTATCCTCCCCACCCAACTCCCTAGCAAGCCTTTATAAATAATGTGGTGATCGATAGAGGGCGGTGCCGAGGAGATGCATGTTGTATGATATCCCCAGCAGCACAGGCATCGGTCGAGGCGCGAGCAAATATATCAACACTATTACTGATGAAGCCCTTGAGCAGTTGCAGACACCATCAGTCAATGCCATTGTCATGTACATCATTACGCATTATAACGCGATACCAAGAATATGTAAATATGCAAATAAATCCCCCAAGGTTTCTTCCCCAGCTAAGCTCCGCACTCAAGGCGGCCCATGAACATTCCAACCCATTTCCTTCCCCTGCACATCCCATCCCATCTCCTTCTGCCTTTGCTGCTCCTTCTCCGCCTTCTCTGGCATGATCTTTCCCTTCTCTCTACTTTCTTTCGGGGGCACCCCGTTCTCGGGAGTATATTGCCTACCAGCTTGCGCCCAGAGGTCTAGTAGCCGAGCATGTTGTTCCCAAACCCAGTCGTCTAACTTGCACCAATCTGGGTGATTTGTCAGTTTGCCGCAAGCACAAGGGGGCAGAGAACGCACGTAAAGCGACAGTTTCTATTGAGACATCGAGTTGGTTCCAGTCCCCCATCGTCCAGCCCATGTCTATCCGTTTAATGGGATCCGTGACAGGGTCGAGATGCCGCAGCCACTGTCCTGTACGGGCGTCCTCAATTTTCGCAATGTGCGTGAAGGTCATGTCTGCGGAACCTATCCAAGACACCTGAACTGTTATTAGCATCTACACTCCTTGTAAAGATAAGGACAGGACTTGCCAATGGCCAACTCATAGCATAGGCTAAACCCCTGAAATAATCTCCAAAGAAATGCGACCTCCCAGCACTTGTCCCCCAGTACACATTCTTCGAACAATCCAGGTCTTTGAACGCCGCAATGAGATTGGGCATGACTAGAATGGTATCGTCGTCCGCTTTGACGACGAAACGAGGACGGCCTGCTACTTGGCCGTGGGAGGGACCGGCGTAAGTGTGGGCAATGTATTTGAAGTATTCATGAGTTTTTCCGAGGTCGATGTTGTCAATCATCTGAGGGTGGTTGTAAGTATTCGAGCGTCGCCAATATGACGGGAAATAATTCACTGGAAGCATGACCATATCGCCGTGCTGCTTCATCTCCTGCCTTACATCCCTGAGCAACGCATCCCGCTTCTCAATCTCCGGGCCTGTTGTCGCATTAGGGAACGGTGGTGTCCCCAAAATGAATTTTACTGTAACGAGATCTTCTGGGAAGTCTGGTATGATCTCCTTCCTATATCTGCAAGGTCTCAAAGTCAATGTATGCACTGGCAGGACCAAACGCGCAAACAAGCAGAGGACATCACTCACAGATCCCTCCTGCCTCTCTTGTCCGCCGCCGAGAAGATGCCCAGGAATATCAGCACCCCGCTGTCTTCTCCCTCCAACGGCACATTACACCCAATCTCATGAGGCTGTCTCCCACTCAGCAGCGCAAAATCAGGCTCCTCAAAACTCCGCTGGATGTCTCCGTCCACCAAGTGCGCGTCCTTCCCCTGGGCTATATCCTTTCCTTCTCCTGTATCTGCGGGCGTATCCAGCTTCGGCGAGCGAGATATATCCCGCTCAGAAGTCGAGGGACCCGAGGTTGCTGCGTTCAAAGCGAGAACCAGAAAGAGGACGATGAGGAGGGTGAGGGTGTAGAGGGATGTCTTTAAGCGGATAGATGGGCGAAGGAGGTGGTGGGGGTGTTGCAGAAAGTGTTTCAGGCCTGGTCGAGAGGGGTAGGCGTTGGCAGGGGAGCCCATGACGGGGGTATAGGGGGTCAAGTGAAGAAGAAGAAAGAAAGAAGCAATTCGCGCAAATGACAAGCTCAACAACAACCTCGGCGTATTCAAGGCACGTCGGACCACACCGACATAACGTGAACCAGCGTAGAGTTGGGAGATGAGACTTTGGAGGTATTTAATTACATGCTCTGTTGACTCTATTTTGTCTGTGCATCCGCTACCTTTCCCCAGCTAATCCTTGAGCCTAGAAAGCGAGCCGTCGGCATTCACAATCGCCAGATGATGCCTGCCAATGTCCTTGACCTTGTTCACGCCCACCATGATCATGGTGTCGAGGAATTCTCTGTAAAGCATTTTGACGGCCAAATCTACACCCGCTTCGCCGTTGTACTGATGGTCGAGTCAGTATGCACACGCGAACAAGTTGGTTTTGACCTACTGCCAAGCCATACAAGACCACTCGCCCAGCAAAGACGTGGTCGGCACCCAAGGCGAGAGCTTTGAAGATGTCTGTCCCTCTTCGGATCCCTCCGTCAAAGTGCACCGGGATGCGCCCAGCTACGGCGTCAACGACACCAGGGAGGGCAGAAAGGGTAGAGGATATGCCGTCCAGCTGGCGTCCGCCGTGGTTGGAGACGACAATACCGTCTGCACCGGCTTCCACAGCGAGCTTGGCGTCCTCGGGGTCCATAACTGGTAGGCTGTCAGCGGTGATTGCGGGTTCGAGAATATTCTTAACTCACTGCCTTTCAGCCAGATCTCCATCTTGGTGTTCTCCTTGAACCATTTTACTCTCTCCCATGTGAGGCCTCGGTCTGAGGTAGTCAGTACTATGACAACAGCAGACATGAGACAAACTCACCATACGCCATACGAGGGTCCGCCGCCGCATCACGCCAATTGGCGCCTGGAGGGAAGATGGGCATATCCAGATGGTCTGGGACTTGGAACTTGTTTTTGTACTCGTTCAAGCGACGACCAAGGATGGGAAGGTCAACGGTGATCCAAAGCACTTTGCATCCAGCAGCTACACGCGAGTCAGCTCCAGCCCCGGACAGATTGAAAAAAAGAGACTCACCCTCCGCGTTCCTCATGATATAAAGGTTGATTTCGGGATCTTTGACCACACTCAATTGCATCCCATAGGCATTCGGGTACTGGGCACCCTGATCGACTACCTCCTGGACACCAGAGTTGGCCCAGGACGAGAGACACATATTAATGCCGTTCTTTGCTGCAGCTCGAGAGGTGCCTAGTTCTCTGTCGCTATGAGCAACGCCGTGCAAGCCGGTCGGAGAGAATCCCATAGGAAACGAAGACTACTCAACGTCAGTCAAAGCAAAACATACGAAGCGACAACTTGCCTTGACTCCCCAGCACTCGCTAGAAGTGTCCACATCGTTGACATCCTTCATGACTCGGGGCAGCAGCCTGTATCGATTGAAAGAGTTCATGTTGTCATTCAGGCTAGTTGAAGTGGTCAGCAATGTATCAGGTGGGCTTGAGAAGTGTACTCACGTAATCATATCCATGGCACCCCCCTCGATGTAGTCGAGATTCTTTTTGGGTAGCTTCGCCCTCGCTGCCTCGTGCATGTCTGCGATGCAGAAGACTTTGTCATCAAGTGCAGCACCTCGTCCGGCCATATTGGTATGTAGATGTTTGAAGGGAATACATGCTTGCGCTGACAGCAGACATGGTCTTATACCCTGCGTGGGCTTCGCGACAAGCGCTAATAGGACGATAAGAAGATCGGCAATGTCATCGGTAATCTGACACGGCGCACCCGCGATGCAGATGGATAGTTACCGTACGTTAGTAATCTTAATTAAGCAGGCACACGCTTCAGGGAACGGTGTCAGTCATTCCATTCAACGTGCCGCAGTTGCTCATGTTTACGGTTCGACTCGGTTCTCCTATACGCATTGACCATTCAGCACAGATGTGCGGTAACTCGAGACCATGTAAGTGGCGGCAGCAGCAGCCAGCAACGTTGATGGTCCTGGAGAGGCCTTATCAGTGCCTTATCATCCCAAGCGACTCGGTTCCCCGACCGTGCAAGCAAGCTTTAATAGGGTGTGATGTATCGTAATCAGTCAAGACATCGGCGGAATGCTTCGATTCTATTGGGCGCATAGTATCGCAGTACCAAGGTAAGCTCATGAAGTCGAGTGACAAGCTACCAAGTATGACGACGCTCACTGTCTTGCGATAAGCCGCCCAGCAACATGTTGAGTACATAAAGAACAACTCAACAGACCAAATCTGGAACCCCCAGCCTCTAGGACATAATGTCTACCGTCAATCAACAACACCCGTCCCCTGTTGGTGGGAGTAAAGATGACCTCGACAAATCCACCGACTTGGGCGCCACCATCGATGTGCAAGCCGTCGACTTCGACCCAGAGGCTCCCACCGCACAGAAGCAAACCAAACGTCACCTGAAGCCCCGACATGTCCAGATGATGGGCATCTCTGGCTCTATCGGTACAGGCCTCTTCATCGGCATCGGCACTTCTCTGTCCAAAGCCGGTCCTCTTGGCCTGTTGCTGGCTTACTCCAGCTATGCTCTCTTGGTCTTCTCTACCTACAACGCCATGGGTGAGATGGTCTGCTGGCTTCCCGTCGACGGCAGTATCGTCGTCTTTGCGCACAAGTACCTGGACGACGCTTGGGGGTTTGCCCTGGGCTGGCTATACTTTATCGTCAACGCCTTGGCTGTTGCTAGTGAGGCATCTGCTGTCGCCGCCATCATCAATTACTGGACAGACGCCGTCAACAATGGTGAGTTTGCGCCCCTTCTTCTCAAGTAGAGGACTGATAGTCTGACGCTTCTGACAGCTGTATATGTCGCTGTTGTCTGTGCTTCTCTTGTCGGACTGGTCAGTTCCCTTCTCACACTCAGATCGTCGGCATTCACTGACCTATCGGGTTCAGAACATCTTTGGAGTACATATTTTCGGAGAGGGCGAGTTTTATTTCTCCCTGTTCAAGGTCTTCCTCATCATGGGCCTTCTTTTCATGACCTGTGAGTTCTTCTTCGCTTCTCGACCCGTCAGAGGTGTGGAGAAGAGTAATTGACCACTTCTGCAGTCATCACCATGGTCGGAGGGAATCCTGAACATGATGCCTATGGTTTCCGATACTGGAAAGACCCAGGGCCTTTCGCCGAGTACCTCGTCCCAGGCAACACCGGTTAGCTGATTGCAGCTTTGTTGACGCGACATCATTGCTGACACCTGCGTGAAGGCAGGTTTCTTGGCTTCTGGTCCGTTTTCGTACAAGCAGCATACGCCTACGGGGGCCCTGACTTTATTGCCTTGGCGGCCGGCGAGACCCGTAACCCCAGACGAGTTCTGCCTTCCGTCTTCAGAAGGGTCATCTACCGACTCATGGTGTTCTACCTCTTCGGTGCTCTTGCTGTGGGCGTCCTTGTATGTCAACACGATCGTCGCATGTGCATAGATGCTGACTACCAAGCAGTGTCCTTCCGATGATCCTGATCTCACCGGTGGCGGAGCTGGTGCCGCCGCCTCCCCATTCGTCATTGGCGTAAAGCGCCTCAACATCCCCTTCTTGCCTGACCTCATAAACGCCCTCCTCATGACCTCCGCCTGGTCTTGCGGCCTGGAATTATTCTACGGATCCTCTCGAGCTCTTTACTCTCTGGCTGTTGACCACAAGACCCCAGCTTTCTTCCGCTTCACCTGGCGAGGTGTCCCCACCTTCTGCGTCCTCGCGGTCTCTGCCGTCTCCCTATTGGCGTTCATGTCTGCCTCCAACAGTTCGCTGGAGGTGTTCACCTGGCTCACCAACATTGTTGGATCGGGTATCTTACTGCAGTATATCATCTATCACATCATCTACATCCGCTTCCGCCGAGCGCAGATGGCCCAAGGCATCCCCGACATCGAACGTCCCTGGTACCGCAAGGGCCAGTACTACTCCTCCATGGCCACCCTGTTCAGCTACATCGTCATCTACTTGACCAACGGCTTTGCAGTCTTCATCAAAGGCAACTGGTCCATATCAAACTTCATCTTTGCCTATGCGTCTTTGTTGTTCTTTTTGGTGCCCTGGGTGGGTTACAAGATTGTGCGGAGGGGGTGGCTGACGCCGTTGGCTGAGGTTGAACTGTATGCGGGGAGGGCGAAAGAACAATTGGACTTCGATGACGATGTCGAGATGGAGCCGGTGACAAAGGGGCAGAAACTCAACAAATGGCTTTGGGGATAGTCCTCTCCCTTCTTGTGTCGGTGTCCGTCTTGTTGTGAAAATTTTGACTGTCTTAGTCTGTTTGATATGCGAAAATGATTGCCAGTTGCGAGAAAAATGCTGTAGAGGAGCTTTGTTTTATAAAGATCCTGGCGTAGCAGTAGTATTGTTGAATAGATTGATTAGATGTGATGTGAAATCTGCTGTGGAATTCCCTAAATAGAGAAGGATTTGCCGGCATCGCAATCCTCGACATCATCTATGTATCCCTGTCACACGTGCACTACACTACTGTGATACGATGATCATGAAAAGGCTGGAAGGGATCGAAACCGGAGTAAGCGTGAGAGACTTCTTATCCTAAGCATTATCTCCTCGCTTCCCGATTTCCTTGCATTGCTTGGTCTTGACTCTTTTCCATGTTAGACCCTGGTCAGAGGCATCCCGGGGAGGAATAGGTCCAGATACATGGTCCAGACGCAATTTGAAACCCCTATGCTCGTTACGATGACCCTCCGCTGTATGGCGGCAAGTGGCACTGTCCGGAGGGATCGGAGACCGTGGAATGCGACAAGGTTTCTTCATCTCATACCAAGTACGACATCCTAATGAGACAGAAAAGAGTATACATTCTAATTGCTACATGATCACCAGACACATCTTCCATGCCAAAGCTCTCTGTCCTCCCGGTGCAGCTCAAACTCTCGACTCAACAGCGCTCGACCCCTTTGCGGCATCGGCCATCAACTTTCTCAACAGCTGCGCATCCACATTCACTGAAGCTTGTCCGTTCTCCAACGCCGCGAATAGCGCCCAGGGGTCTGATACTGGCGCTGCCGGGATCGAGGGTAGGGAGAGAGCAGAGGAGTTTGCTGAGGAGAGACTTGAGGGAGATCTTATCGGTGGTGCGGAGGCTTTCACTAGCTGTTAGGCACGAATCGGGGACGTAAAGGAAAACAAGGTGCTCACAAGTTTGAGTTTGGCTCTGAGATATAGACGCAGCGGCTGACTTTGATTGTTGGAACAAGCTCAGCCATTGATCCATGTAATCCTGGTCCAAAGCCGGCGTTGGTATGACTGCTCATTTCATTAGTCAGTTTTCTTTCGTCAACCATGCATATGAAGATGTAATGAAGCGGACGTACTATTTTGAGCATCTGACATACTCAATCGGTCGTTATTCTTCATCAAGTCTTTCCATATCTCTGGAGCTGATTTGGCTCTGGTCCTTTCGAGCTGCGGCGAGTTATCTCCTGGAACGCTGCCAAGGAGGGGAGCGTCAGGAACTTCCCAAGGAAAGAGCCCGGGAGTGCCATCCGGTAGGAGTTCTCCAGGGAGTCCCCATGGGAAGAGCCCGAGGGTGCCGTCGAGAGGTGGTGTGTCTGCTGAACGGAGGGTAGTGGTACGGTCGCCCTTGGATTCGACAGTATGATGATGCGGTGAGGTATGTCTTGCAGCGGCTACATAACTCTCAGTCAACACATGCACAATTCTGCCGCAAACTTGGAATCAGATGACTCACAAGCGCTAGCCTTGTTGTTCCCACGAGTAACATCAAAGTACTTGCGACTTCGATTTCTACACGCCAGAGGGCTCCTGCCCGGTAAACTGTCTGATATTACACTCCATTTTGCGCCATGTGCTTCGAATAGTTGGAGGAGGAGGGCATCTTCCAAGGGCGTCCAAGCCTTTTTGGATGTGAGACATGGGTCCAAGACGTCTCTCCACCGCTTGGAACATTGATCGTCTTTTCGCCCGGGAATCAAGAGAGCTGTGACAAGCTGTCAACTGGGTGGGTTCGACGCAGGTTTGAAGAGCTCGCAGGCTTACCAATTTCCTTCCATTGCGGCCCCATCTCCTTATGTAATCGCTTGAGAGCTTCGTCCTCCTCTCTTGACCACCTCCCTTTACGCAGCGATGGGTCGAGCGAATGGAACCATCTTTTTCGGCAGTCCTATGTGGGGTTTAGCAGAGATTCTTCGGGAAAACTGATTATGACGATACGCACCTTGTTTGTTCTTGTCCCACCCACAATGCTGGAGATCTCCGACCAAGCTGACCCGGCCCCTCTGGCAGAGCCTAGTCGATCGACTGCATCGATAAGCAGGGCGTCTTCTTCCAGAGTCCAGGGCCGTCTCTTTGCGTGTGGCTCTGTGGGCTGCTGGGGCGAGAGGTGGTCTGAGGAAGACGAAGTGACGCTCATTGCTGGTGCAGCACAGACAAGATGTAAGAGACGGGAAGATGCCTTGCAGTCTATGGAGGCGACGGTGCCTCTGGTGCACTCCTCGAGAACCAATCTGTCCTCCGAGATAGCGTCTTATCTAGAACCGAGTCACTCAGAGCCGGGTCAGCTCCGCCACGTGTCGGCCGCCGCCAAGATGTACACGTAAGTAATGCTGTCTTGAGTGGCTCATATAATCATGCATACTGGTCAAAAGGATGTATGAACAGTCCAGTAAAGTTTGGCCGCCGCCATCGACAGCATAAACCGAGTCGTCCGATGTCTAAGATGAAAGCGGTCTCTTTTCGATGCCAACTCGAACGCCTTTAACGTCCACGTCCTCCACCCAAGCTTGGCTCAAGATATTAGTCAGGGCCTCCCCCACTCGCGTGTCATTCGCATCATTCGGATCATTCCAGACATTCCAGAAATGCTCATTCACCTCTTTTTCCAACGCAGCCCGTCCCTCTGCTTGTATATTCCTTGAGGGTTCCTGGTCGGTTGCCTGTTTGCGATCCCACCAAGAGGCAAGAAGCGCATCGTCCGTGGGGTCGCCAGTGCGCATGTCGGCAGGAAGTGGGACGGGGTCGTGTGGCACGGTCAGTCGTGAACGTGACAAGAAGGACGTGAATGCCTGACGAGACTTAGAAAGTTGGTGCACAAATGTTTGTGCGCCATAAGCGTAGTAAGGCTGGAAGGCCGCACCAACTAAGCCGGCCCAAGACAGGCCCTTGAGAGCGTCTACTCGTTGACGGTTGTTGGTGGCATTGCGAAAGTCGCCGATGTATTCCTCGATCCTACCCGCTACAGCCTGAATCAGCCCAGGTCCCGGAGATGCAGTGGATGTGCAACTGACTGATAACAGGGGGGGCGCTAGTAAGATCATGCTGGTCAATCTCTTCTTGCAGGGACGACGAGCCGTCATTGAACCAGTCATTGTCGTTTGGGTCGCTCTCTTCATCATGCTCATCACTCTCTCCTTGCAAAAACGACGAGTCGTCATTGAACCAGCTACTGTCGTGTTGGCGGTTGGGAGTCGAGCTCATTCTTGTCGTTGTTTGGCGTATACCTCTTCCTGTCTAGAATTCTGATCCTGCATGACTACCCTGCCTGCTGGCCCTGCTTATATAGGCGAAAGTTTGAGCGTATTTTGAGACCTTTCCCAGGAGACGGTCGACACCTGACAGAGGAAGAGAGCAAGTCTCCCGCTACTCCTTTCGTGGGTACGTAACCAAACCCCTGGTCACTATTTTCGTCAGCAAGATCTTGGCTCAATGGGTCGCACCTCAGTTTGTCGATGCATGCTAACTATAGACCCATGCATTGCTGCAAAGATAAAAAAACAAAGATGATCGGCAGATGAGTCTGAGATGAGTAGATGATGGTACGAAAAGGAAGACAGGCGGGGCACGCCTAACGGCCAGGCGCGCGTTGCGGCATGCTGCGCCTATTCCGCGGTTGAACAGTGACGAAGCGCGTTCGTTCGTGCCCCTTCGTCCTCCTCCATCTCCTGCACCCGCAATGTCCAGATCATACGACAGAGGCAAGTCAACCCCCCCTGGACCTCCAATGGTATCGGATGGACACTGACACACTGCTGCAGCTCTTACCGTCTTCTCCCCGGACGGACACGTAAGTGTTCAACATCCCTACAGCCATCCATGCGCTCATACAAGCTATAGCTCTTCCAAGTAGAGTACGCGCTCGAAGCCGTGCGCCGAGGAACATGTGCTGTCAGTCTCTACCACCGCGCCTGACGACCTCTCACTGACGTGCCATTGCTTCCAGGTCGGTGTTCGTGGCAAGTCCTGTGTCGTGCTCGGTGTCGAGAAGAAGTCTACTCTCCAACTTCAAGATCCTCGAACTGTTCGCAAGGTCGCCATGCTTGACGACCACGTCTGCGTTGCCTTTGCTGGTACGTCTTTCACTAGAGTTGCAGAAAGATGAGCAGCTTACGGGGCTCAACAGGTCTTACGGCGGACGGACGTATCTTGATCGACAAGGCTAGAGTGGAGTGTCAATCTCACCGATTGACTGTGGAGGACCCCGTCAGTATCGAATACATTACCAAGCACGTTGCTGGTATCCAACAAGTCTGTCATCTGCTCCATCTGCTCTACTATATCTGATATCCTGCTGTAGCGATACACTCAATCAGGTGGTGTCCGTCCATTCGGTATCTCTGCCCTCATTGTCGGCTTTGACCCCAACGACACTATCCCCCGCCTCTACTCTACCGAACCCAGTGGTATCTATTCTGCTTGGAAAGCCTGCTCCATCGGCCGAGCATCCAAGACTGTGAGAGAGTTTTTGGAGAAGAACTATGAGGAAAACTTGGAAAGGGACGACTCGATCAAGTTGGCGGTGAAGAGTCTTTTGGAGGTTGTGCAGACGGGAGCCAAGAATATCGAGATTACGGTCATGGAGTCTTATGGTGTTGTCAAGGTGAGCCGTCGATCAATGCCAATTGGATTGAAGCTAATGGAGCGAGTAGAACCTTGAGCAGGAAGACATTGAAAAGATCGTTGCACAGATTGACGCGGAGAAGGAGGCCGAGGCTGAACGTAAGCGCCAGCGACTTGCTGCCACACAAGCCGGCCAAGCTTCCATGGCTATGGGCTCATCAGCACCCTCCGGTACTCAAACACCATCTGGCGCTGCTGGTGGCTCCCAAGAACACCATTCGGCTCCCGGGGGTGACAGCGGGGTGCAATAAGCGTTGTACAATGAAACTTGGGAATGGGCGCTGGTATACATACCCGGAACGATGCATGATGTAGGATATCAAACACTATGAGGACTGCCGGGGGAGGACAGAGTAGGGTTTGCGGAGGCCAAGGCGGTCTATGAGGTCTGCAGGCATGCAGTAGACGGGGTCTATATCTTGCAGTCCTGGGTAGCCGAGTAGAGACAAGCCAGCGACACCGAAGATGGTGTGGAACACGTCTACCCAGTTTCCGGGGCGGTCCCCGATACCTCCTTCATCTGGATCCTATCCGAGGTCAGCTGATATAAACTATCGTTTCCAGTATGCTTACCTGGGCACTGAGGATAAAGTTGGTCAGCTTCTCAGCGTTGATCCAGTGGATCTTGCCGATAATTGATATTGACGCCAGACACCACCACGAATAGCATACCTTTGACTTTATGAGCCTGGAATCGAAATAGCCCTGCAGTACTTACATCTTCAAGTTTCTCCGGCCTCCCATTCAGTCCCCCGTTTGGTAATTGTCTCTCCGACAGCCAAGCGCCCAAAAGATCCTCATCCACCAGATCCATTCTGCCCAGAATCGCCAACGCCGCCGTACACACCCAAACCTGGCCCGAGTGGCTCTCCGTCCCCGGCTCGAGCCCAAAACCTCCGTCAAAGTTTTTACATTGTTCAATGTTGGAGGTGATGGAAGAGAGCTGTTCGGAAGTAAGGAGGTGAAGGCGGGACATTAGGGAGAGGGAGGATAGGAGGATGTAGGTGAAGCGAGAGTCGGATTCGGGGGACGGGTCGCCACGGACTGATCCGTCGGCATTGATGAGGCTTAGAAGGACTATTCGAGGCATGAGTGATGGAGCGGGGGGACCCGGCTGGGAAGAGACTTGCAAGAGGTTATCCTTTCGACGTCGGCCCGGTCGAGGGCATCTTGCATCAGTAGTACTTGAATACCCGAGAGCGTCGCAAGGATATGCCCGTCATGGCCCGGATGAGGCCCAAACGTGCCTATGTATATTGATCAGTGCAATCTTGGGTCTTCAAGCCAGAGTACACACCAGCTTTGTCGTCCCAGCAAGACAAGACATATTGTATCACACCTTCACGATCAAGCGCTTCAGGCTGACCCATAATATAGAGGGCGGTGAGGCCCCAGTAGATACCATTGAGCCGTAAATGAGAAGTCAGGTGGTACGCAAGATCCTGTTTCTGTTTTGAACCGTCAGTGTCTGATGGCGTGTCCTGCACGTTCCCGAGCAGAAGTGTGTACGGAGACTGGCCCACTTTGTCGAGGTCCTGGATGTACTTGATGTGGAGAGGGATGTTGAGGGGCGGAATTGAGGCGGAGGAGGACATGGTGGCTGGTGTTGTTGTGAAATGCAAGAGAAGATGGGCGCGGGTGGAGGTTCATCCACTGCATCGATTGATCTGAAACTATCTATCTTTTGTGTTTTCGAACAACGCTTCCATAGCTTCTATCCAGGCCATGACTCCATGATATGCCCCACATCGCCCACCTTCCCCGGTACACCTCCACCACCCTCCGCTCCTCCATCATCCTTCCCTCCCTCCCCCAGATCCTATCCGAGCTTCTCCACAACTCGCTCGATGCTGGTGCAACAAAGATCGACTGCTATGTAGATCTGACAAAAGGAGCTGAAAGCCTGAGAGTAGAGGACGATGGGGTGGGCATTGACAGAGAAGGGTTGGAAAAGGTCGGGAAAAGGTTTCGTGAGTATGCCAGCCTTCTTCATGTTGGCACCCAGGCTGACAATCATATAAGGCACGAGCAAACCTACCAATGAAGGTGGCCTTGGTCCCGAGGCGTCTTATGGGTATAGAGGAGAAGGTATGTCCGTCAGCACATGCCCAAAGCTTGATCTGACAACAGCCTCAGCGTTGGCATCTATCGCATCCCTATCTTTACTGGACATTACCACCAAGACGCGCTGCTCTCAGGTTTACACCAAGATACTCAAGCACTCTAAAGACCTATTCTTCGGGCCCAATGCCTCTCGCCACGTACCCGGCTCTCACGGCACCCACATCGTCGTCCGTGAAATTTTCCACTCCATCCCAGTTAGAAGACAGGAGTTGGCGCAGAGCAGTCAGAGTACAATCATGGGCCAGATCAGAAAGGCAGTCGAGGGCTTGATTTTGGGTTCGAAGGGAGTACGTTGGGCAGTCTGGGAAGAGAGGGGAGGTGGGGCTGGAGGTCTGAGGAAGGTGATCTCGATTGGCGAGGTTGGCAACATTCGTGTGGCAAACGTGAAACGACTGACGATACTTGTAGACTGAGAGCTCGTTGGATCTGTTCAAGACCCTTTACGGGAGTGCTCTTGTACAACGAGTCCAAAATATTCGTGTCACGTCCGGCAAGAGAAGGATAAACGGGTTCATCAGCATATCGGGCGATGTATCCAAATCTCATCAGCACCTATGTGGGTCTTCGTCTGGCTCTACCTGAAGCAATACTGACAGTGCATGTCAGATATAAACAACTATCCCATAAACAAAGGAGAATTACATCTCGCGATCGCGAAAAGGTTCGCGAACAGCAGATTCGCTACTGTGGCATCGACTGGAGGAGCTGATGAAGAGGATGATTACGTTGCTTGTGAGTTCAGTTCTTCATGAGCATATATATGAATCCTGACACGACCTTAGCTGGTCGTAGATCCCCCCGTCGTTTGGAGCGGCACCCTGTATATGTGCTCAGCGTTTCGTTACCTTCAGCGGAGATTGACGTCTCCTACGAGCCACAGAAAGGCATCATGGGGTACGAAGTGAGTCATGGATGGCGAAAGTTGATTGGAACTTGCTGACATTGTGCCATAGAACATGCCCGGCCTTAAGAACATGCTCATCGCTGTGGTTGACGAGTTCTTGCGACGGAACGGGTATAGCTCCGGCCGCATGGCCTCTTTAACCCCAAGTCCTACCAAGAAGCCGACTTCCCCGCTGTCCAAAGTGTTTCCGAGATCAGAGACCTCTTACGCCAAACCCTCCCCACTGTCTATTTCTTCACTGAGGGCTACCGTGACCCCTACTCCTTCTGCCGCTGGTGTACCAATACCCAGGCCGCCTTCCACCAGCTCGCAGCTCCTCGGGCTCAAGAGACATGCCTCTCCCGTCTCCTTCTCCACCTTTTCAACTCCCAAGAAACCAAGATTGGGTGGCACCACCCATTCTGCGTCTCCCAGGATTAGCGAAATAGGGAGCAGAAAGTCAAGGTGGATTGAAGAGCTCTTGGCTGGCGTTGACACTGGCGTCTTGCCCATCACCCGTCCCAAATCCGCTCTCCGGGTCGCAAACCCAACATGTACTATTCACGAGCTCCACGAGGACACATGCTGTAGTCAATCGGCACCCGATATCCCTCTAAACCTAAACCTTCCACCAATTACCCAAACCACATTACAGGTTCAATTCGCCAAGTCCTGCCTTTCCTCCGCCATCATACTCTCACAGGTTGACCGCAAATACATCGCTGCCGTCCTCACTACAATGAAAGGCGCCAAGGCTCTGGCTCTCATCGATCAACATGCCGCTGATGAGAGGGTGTCTGTTGAGGGTATTCTCTGGGAGCTGTGTGAGGGGTTCCGCAAGGGTGATCTTGCGGCGGAGAGGTTGGAAGACGGGAGTGAGGTGGGAGTGGTTCTTACAAAAGGCGAAGGGGAGGTTCTGAGGCGGGATGGAGTGATCGAGGTCTTCAAGAGATGGGGTATGGATCTCGCCCTGGATCATCATTGGATCGACGGAGATTATACCCAAGTCATGGTCCGCTCCGTGCCAGCGAGCCTCGCCAGTCGGCTCAAACGAAAAGAGGCCATTGAGATGACGCGGCTTATCAGAGGTTATCTGCCTGTCTTGGAAGAAAGTTTGGGTCAGATTCAGGTGCTTGTCAGAGATCTCGAGAAAAAGTTCATCGATCAAGATGATGAAGGGGAAGGATATGGGGGGACTTGGGGGAGGATCATGAGATTCATGCCAAAGGAGATGTTGGAGCTGGCAAATTCAAAAGCATGCCGAGGTACGCTTCCAAAGCCTCGCATCGTCTCTACGCCAGATAACACTAACTCGATCTTCACAGGAGCGATCATGTTTGAAGACCGCTTGACGCAAGACCAATGCTCCCGTCTAGTACATCAGCTCGCCCAGACCAGGTTCCCATTCATGTGTGCGCATGGAAGGCCAGCGATGGTGCCACTCGTGGTACTGACGGAGCTGGAAGAGGTGCCGCAGGACAAAGGGAGGAAAGGCTCGGGAAAGGCGATTAACTGGGGAAACGTTGGACAGAGGATGAAGGAAGCACAGGAGGAAGAAGAAGAAGAAGAGAGCAGTGTGACAGAGGTACGGCAAGACGTTGTTGTATGACACATACTGTATCCTTTATCCAACTCCGCATCATAATTGTGCTGTTGACATCTGTAGCCTATCAATGCATCATCAATCTTCAATTCGGGTACCCCCCCCTGAATCTTACTCACGGATTACCAGCGAGTACCAGAGTGCATTGGTGAGGTGCGGGTGGGTATACGTGTAAACTGAGCCTATGCGTCCACGAACGGCGAGGTAAGAGTTCTCCAGCAGCTGACGCGAAACCCTCGATTTACGGGACTGATGCTACCAATCCGATCGCATACATTCAATATATTAATCTACTTATCTAAGACTTCTACTACGTCAACATGTTCTAACTAGACAAGGATTTACTTTAACAACTACCCATGGCCATCTCTCTCTCCCTGTAAGACACCAGAAACTTTTTCACGGCCACAACATACACGACGTCGGTATCACAGGTATACTTGTAGGACTATCCCCAGAACCATTTGTTGAATTTTTGCCCCTTCGTGACAGCTTCCATCTCCGGATCATCAATGAAATCCATCTGTTCCCTTGTCCTACCCGCATACAAATCAACCTCTTTCAACGGCGTCAACCACCTTCCTCTCCGCACAATCTTGTACCCCGCCCATGGGACCAAGAGGAACAGCAGAGAGGCATAAGCGAAGATGAAGCTCGATATCGACCAATGACCCTTCATGAAGACTGAAAAGCCGTTGGTCAAGAAAATGATGATATAGCAGATCAAGGTGACGATAGAGAAGTAGTACTGGCCCTTGCGGTACCAGGGGCGTTCGATGTCGGGGATGCCTTGTGCCATTTGGGCTCGACGGAAGCGGATGTAGATGGTGTGGTACATGATGAATTGCACCAAGACACCCGAACCGACAATGCTGGTCAGCCAGGTGAACACTTCGATTGAGCTGGTAGAGGCAGACATGAACGCCAGCAAGGAAACGGCAAAGACTGCGAGGACGCAGAAGGTGGGCACGCCTCGCCAGGTGAAACGGAAGAGGGCTGGTGTCTTGTGGTCGATCGCGAGGGAGTATAAAGCTCGAGAGGAGATGAAAAACAGCTCAAGCCCACAAGACCAGGCGGAGGTCATGAGAAGGGCGTTGATGAGGTCGGGGAGGAAGGGAATGTTCAGGCGTTTTACGCCGATGACGAACGGGGAAGCAGCGGCACCTGCTGCGCCACTGGTGAGGTCGGCATCGTTGGAAGGACACTGTATGGTTATCAGATCTCGGATTTCGAGGATGGTTGGTTTGAGCTTACAAGAATACCAACTGCGAGAACACCAAAGATATAAAATACCAACAGTCGGTAGATGACCCTCCTGAACACAGAAGGCAACACTCTTCTCGGGTTACGGGTCTCGCCTGCAGCGAAGGCCACACAGTCAGGGCCTCCGTAGGCATAGGCTGCCTGTACGAAGACGGACCAGAAGCCAAGGAACTTGCCTGCCATGCACGCATCAACATCGAGATCCCAAGTATGGTAGAGGCTGACGACTAACCGGTGCTGCCAGAAACGAGGTACTCAACGAAAGGCCCTGGGTCTTTCCAATATCGGAACCCGTAGACATCATGAGCAGGGTTTCCCCCGACCATTGTAATGACTGAGAGGGATGGTCGTCAGCTCTGGTGAGTCTCTTCATACCACTGATCATCCGAGGCACTTACAGGTCATGACGAGAAGACCCATGATGAGGAGGACTTTGAACAGGGAGAAATAGAACTGCCCTTCGCCGAAGATATGTATGCCGAAGATGTTCTGAGCGATCAGTTCAGTCAGTGCCGACAATGTGATTATTGGTGTGAGGACGGTGCTTACCAGTCCAACAAGAGAAGCACTGATGACAGCCACGTAGACAGCTTATTACCGATCAAAGGGTCAGGTTGCGACTAATCAAGATCATTAAGGTGCCAAACCCACCATTGTTGACGGCATCCGTCCAAAAATTGACGAGGGCAGCGACCGCAGATACCTCACTAGCAACAGCCAAAGCGCTGTTGATAAAGTATAACCAGCCCAGTGCGAAGCCCCAAGAGTCGTCCAGGTACTTGTGCCCAAAGACGATGATACTTCCGTCGATTGGAAGCCAGCAGACCATCTCGCCCATCGCGTTGTAAGTGGAGAAAACCAAGAGAGCATAGATGGTGTAAGCCAGAAACATGCCGAGGGGACCAGCGTGAGCCAGAGAAGTACCGACGCCGATGAAGAGACCTGTGCCAATGGAGCCGGAGATGCCCATCATCTGAACATGTCGGGGCTTGAGGTAACGCCTCGTTTGTTTTTGCTCGCCGATGGGACCATCGGTGTCAAAGAGGTCGTCGACGGCTTGCACATCGATGGTGGCGCCCAATTCTGTTGACTTTTCAAGACCATCTTTGCTCGTCCCATCAACGGAGGAAGGATGTTGTTGATTGATGGCCGACATGGCGTATGGAAGAGCTTGGGGATTGTCCAAGATGGGGTGTCGATGTCTGTCTTGTATAGACTCGACAGATTGCTGTCTTATATTGGGGTAAAGATGAGAGCGCCATACTTAATCGTCATATCTTTCAGCTTCAGTATCATATCTGGACATCTTATCTTTCGGGAACTCGGGGACGCCTATCTCCGCTCACCTGCTGCGCTCGATAGGTGCGGGGTCCCAAATGAGGCCGAGCCTAACAGCGCGTCCAGCACCGGGGGAACGCCAAAGCAGACAACAAAGACAGAAGAATAACTGAGCAGCTGTGCGCAGGTCACAAGAAAGAGCGCCTTGTAAGGCCAACTTGTGAGAGATGGATTAAACAATACTCAGCAGAACCTGTATGGAGCCTCCAGCTGCGCCTGCCGGAGCCCGATGAACGTCAGTTGTACAACACCGTCCTGTACGCCGAGTCATGAGGGTCGTCGCTCATTTCCGATGGTTGCCAATCTTCTTATCGTCCTGTTATCAGCGTGCATGACCGTGGACACCGAGACTGTATGGTTGCCGCATCTATCCAGTACCAAAACATGCCTCCATAGTCCACAAAAACAAAGTCTGCTGCATCGCAGACGTTGAAAGGCTGCGAGGGCGAACTGCGTAAGTACTGCTACCACGTGGTCACTGTCTTATCGTACGGGCTCGTCGGCCCGCCAGCTAAATAAAGTTACTCTTTTCTCCTTATCTCCTTGTCTTGGGCGCACCCAGTCCACTTTCCCTCGTCCATTTACACCACCATGTCTGGACTGGAAAGAGAGAGCGACACAAATATTCCCATCACCACCAGTCAAAAGAATTATTTTGAAGGTTATGCCCTTGCTAACAGCGCCCTGCATGACCATCGAAGAGTCGAGATAGTCTATAGATCTATACAGATGCATGAACCACGTCTAAGAACCCAAAAAACAGTCCCAAAAGCACCATCGCAGTAAACCGATTCCTTCTTCTTCTATGTTTCCTTTTTTACTTGGTGCAGCAGCTGCCGCCGTTCACCTTGTCACCATTGACAGCCCCGTCCGCGCCGACTTGAAGAGTGGGGTCGTATCTATCGCAATATCAGCTTGGCATCCTTCAGAGGCGGAAGGGATGGGCGCGAGGAGGAAAGAGGAGGCAAGACTCACCTGACACTCTGGTTGACAGCCTGGGTGGATGGGGGAACGTCCAGCGAAGGGTTGTAGTTGAAGAACCCAGAAGGCTTCAACATGATCTTGACACTCTCGGCGGCTATTCATATCGTCAGCTCTTTTCCGACATATGAGGCAGAGGCAGTACTCACGCATGATAGGGAAATCCTCAGGCCTAGGGTTGTGCGTAAAGGTATAAGTGTGCCACAGAACGACATCGTCGTTCTCCACAGCATCTTCGCGGGCGACCCATTCACGAATACCCTCAGTACCGTCAGACTGGCAGGTGTAGTCACCCGAGGGGTAGAGCTCGCGGTCCTTGTACTTGGTGACCCAGATGGGGGCATCGCCAAAGTGCGATCGCTTGTCGTGCCAAGAGCCCTTCGCAGCCAAAAGACCCTACTTGAGTGATGAGCGCCAGCCTCTCAACCCAAATAGATGACTTACCTGCGAGCTGATAGGGACAAGCTTGTAGGCAATAGGCGTCAAAGAGACAGGGTTGATCTTGTCAGGGTTACTGATCTTGATGACCCTTGCCTTGAAGGGGTCAGTCTTGAGGGTACCAGACTTGGTGATTGTGGTCTCTTCAGTGTAGTACCCAGTTCCAAAGGGGTTCAGGTCCTTGTCTTCAGGCATCGGCAGAGAGTCGACGTAGGAGACGGTGTTGTTGTAGCCGTCGATGGAGGGGTCGATACGAAGGTTGAAGATGTGCTGGTGGTACGGGGCAAGGACACCGTCGCCGACACGGGTGGCAAAGTTGACCTTGTCGGTGCACTTCGGGTCGATGGGAGTGGTGGAGAGGATACCGGTGGCGCCTGTGAAAAGTGTGAGAGCTCAGCTGGAGAATGCGAAGAGGACGTACGGGTCTCAAATTCAATCTCTCCAGATTGGTCAAAGGTCCAGTAGAAGATGTACTCGTAGTTGGCGACTTTGCAACATCAGTATAATAAGATTGGGGGTTTGAATCAGGAAACTCACCAGTCAAGATTGTCTGAAGCTGGAGCTGCCTCTTTCGCACAACAGATGCCTTACCAGTCCGGTGGTTCGTGTGCTTCCACTGGATACCAGAGTCGATCTCGTGACTATAAATCGATTAACCATCTGATACGACTACCAAGAAAGGATCGAGTACTCACATGCAGACACAGTTGTTCTTCGGCACGACTTCGCCCCTGGCGTTGATGATGTGACCGCTGAGGTAAGCGATGGTACCCAAGCAGTCACAGCCCACTGCAGATACGAGTCAGATCAGGTCCTATCCGGTCGAGTTGAGACGAGTACTCACAGGAAAGGTCGTTGGCAGTGGCTCCTGCGCCGACGTTTCCGAGGTCGAAGGCGCCCTTTCGGTGGAGAGGGTCTCGGGGGTCACCGTAGGGGACAAACCTATAGATACGTCAGCATGGCGGTCTCAGCTTCAGACACGGGACGTAGACGCACATCTCGGAAAGGGAGAGACGGAAAAAGACTGGTCGGCCATCGAAAGTGACGTCGTAGAGGATCATACCCTCTCGCCAGTTGAATCCCACCCTGAACCTCCACTTCTCCCACTCGATGAGTCTACCAGTGAGCTTGAAGCTGGCTCCCTCGGGCTGGACAACCTGCAAAGGCTTCATGGTCGTCCTGGCTGGCTTGCTCTGGAGGCGGTGGTCGTACTCGGGCTCGATAGGCTCACCAAGCTGTAACGAAGGTCAGCAAAGTCGAAGCATGAGGAAAGAGGAAGAGCATACGATTCTGGGACCATTGTGGGGAGTAGCGATAGGTTCAGCGCCGATAGGGATATGACAAATCTTGACGATCTTCATCTGCACAAGGTCGATGATGGCCATAAAGTCGAGAGGGAAAGCATAGTGGTTGGAGTCGGGGTCATTGTTCTTGGGGCTATGAAGAATGTCAGCTGTAGCAGACAAAAGCGAACAGCATTACTCACTTTCTAGTGTAGAAGAAGATCTGGCTGAGACGCCTGTTCGAGTCGAATTCGTCCTTTCCATAGTCCCAAGGGTCACAGACAACTACGCTGTCGCCAATCTGGCAACGCTCGAGCTCCTTCTTGACAAGGGGGTCGTTGAGAGCGACTTCAGCAGCCTCGTTGTGCTCCACACGGTCGACAGGGGCGTAGTGGTTGCGGGACATCTCCTTGTTGTGGTCGATCTTCCCGTCAGTGACATCGATGATGGCCTCGAACAGTCGGGGAGTGTTCTTGATGTAGTACATCCTGTGTCACGAGTCAGATAGCAAAGAGAAGAGTACATAGAAGACTCACATGAAGATCAATCTGTTGGGAGGGGCGATAGGAGTACCGGCGCGCTCGGCAGTAAGGTACTTCTTCAGGACCTCCTTAGAAGGCTCCTCAAGACCTGCGACCTTGAAGTGGATGGGAACATCGTAGAGCGCCTTGATGAGGTCGATGGCGGCGGTGAGCTCTTGAGGGCTGGCGGGGTCGAGGGGGTGGGGGGCAGACATGGTGGAGGGATGGGTGATGGTAATGGAGTTGATGAGGCATTTCTCGGCGAGTATATATATCTGGCAGTCGGGCAACCGAGTCAGCGTGGAGGATGACACCGTCCACGGCTCGTCGGTGCCACCCGGTTCCCGTTAGCACGGCGCTGTCCCCCATGCGCCAGGACTGCGGATATGCTCAAGAATATCTCATTACAACTGCATTACAATTTGAAGTCGCTGATTACAACTCTTGACACGGCTCTCTCCCTTTACGTAAGGGTTATCTCGGCGTTATAAGCGCGGTAACTTAGATAACGGAGTCAGCCAACGAAGATGCGAGACTAGACTCGGCTCCCTAATAAGCGCGTGGAATGGTCTCGCACACGGCTAATCCGTCTCATCCCTTATATATGTACTCCCTGCATGTCTCCCTTCCTCTTCATCCATCCACCATGTCCTCATTCATCCTCGCCTGTACCGTCTTCCTCGAGCCCCCTGTCATTGAGAGGCTTCACAAGGCATTCGCCAAGGTCCACTATCACCCGGATGGCGTCCTCCCCAAAGAAGCCTTGCAGGAGGCGGACATCCTCTTCACAGAGATGGTCGGTGTCCCCGCGCAGATCACAGACCTGAAGGCCGAGATCCCCAACTTGAAGCTCATCCAGCTCGTGTGTGCCGGCTCCGAGAAGGTCCTCGCGTGCCCTGCCGTCAAAAACTATGCTGCCCAGTCTGATCGCTCGATCACCTTGGCCAATGCGAGCGGTATTCATGTTCTCTCCATCCCCAACTATGTTGTGGCTTCCATCTTGGGGGCTTACCACCAGCTCTCTCGGCAGATCATCTTTGGTGCGGTGTGTACCTTTTTATTCTTCGTATCGCGCAGGGCTGATCAAGTTTGCAGGTCAACAAGCGATGGGCTACACGAGCCGAGATCGAAATCACCGACAAGCCATACTACGCACGAAGCCCCAGGGGACGTACTGTCGGCATGCTTGTGAGTGGTCTTCTTGTGAGCTCTTGTGAAAAGGACAGTGACTGATTGCCTGAAGGGTTACGGAGCTCTGGGCAGGGAGAGCGCGAGGCTTCTGTCGTGTCTTGGTATGAAGATTATCGCCGCCAACACCTCTGGATCTGCCACCGAGCAGACAGGCGTAAGTTGCTTGCTTTGGAAGCCTCTGTCGACCTGCGGACTGACCTGTCGATAGTACATCATTGACGGCACTGGCGATGCTGATGGTTCCATCCCCGAAACATACTACTCTACCAAAGACCGTGCATCGTTTGAAGCTTTCCTTAAGCGGTGTGATGTGCTCGTTTCTAGTCTTCCCAACACTTCTGCCACCCAGTACCTCATCGGACCCAAGGAACTTGGCAAGTCTCCTTCATCGTCCGTATTGGCTTTACTTTACTGATCCTTTGATATAGACCTTCTTCCAAAGAACGCTTTGCTTGTCAACATTGGTCGGGGCAACCTCGTCAAGTCTGGTCAGTTTCTGTCTCTTCTCCCTGCACCTCTTGTCTGACATAGGTCTTCAGAGGACCTCCTCGCGGAACTGAACAAGCCTGAGGGCGAGGGCCTCTTCGCCGCCCACGTCGACGTCACCGACCCCGAGCCTCTTCCCGAAGGACACCCCCTCTGGTCCCACAGAAAAGCTACCATTACACCGCACCTGACGGGCGATACCGAGGGAGAGTATGATATTGCGGTGGATATTCTGATCGCGAATGTGAAGAACTTGGCGGTGGGAGAGCGGTTGTATAATGCGGTCGACTTTGTGAAGGGGTACTAGAATGTATATAGAAGGAACACAAAAAGATTATGCAACCACGCCTAGTCAAGGTTTTCTATCTTCTTTCTTTGTGGATCAACAAAATGAATGACCCAGATGGCCAGTCCATAAGATAGTAGATACACTTGCGGCAGAACGGGACCAAATTCCGTCGATGTCAACGAAGACGAGTTGTAATGGTGTCAAGGGCTTCTTCCATCTATTCTCTCTTTACACTCTTTTACGCCCAAAAGCTCGATGCCATTCCGAGCACGCTGCAACCCCGCAGCCATCCTCCAACGCAGAAATGCCGCCCTTCTTTTGAGACCGGACTCCGTGCGCATATCATCGGTGGTGACCCCGCTTGTAGCCCCGAGTGAGCATTTTCATCTGTCCGGCGAGCTATGCTAAACCGTCGTTAGGACACCAGGTGCAGCAGTACAGACATTCCAGCTCTTCATCACCCCTGCAATCCCCTTTCTCCTCCTTCTTCTCCCGTATTCGCCGCGCCGACACTCCGGAAACAGCCTCCAAAGAGTTCACAGATGCCCTCGTCTCATGCGACATCAACGCTCTTGGTACAGCCTACTACACTATTGGCAAGGCTGCGCAGCCTGCACAATGGATATCAGAGCAACAGCTGCTGGCATCCATGCGAGCTTTGGCGGAGAAGACGGGCAAATCGCCCCAGGGTCTGCGGCTATTACGCCGTATGTACGGCGATGTCTCCAGGCGCTTTGGGTATTCCAAAGAGAGCGCGTACGATGAGGCGATGATACTCGGGCTCATACGTGCTGGGGCTGTCAAGGAGGCGATTGATTTAGCTGCGACGTTGAAAAAGGAGGCGGTAGATTGGAGAGCGATGCTACAGGCTACCCTGCGCTCAGGGGGGGCAGTGGAGTATGAGCATGTTGCTCGAATCGTTGAGCCTTTCCAACGGCAGGCATCGCTGTCCCATGACGACTATCGGCTACTCCTTAGAGTCCTCCGCACCTACCCCGATCAGAGTAACTCCTCTCAGCTCGTCGCCCTCCAAAAAAGTATGGCCGCCCGAGGCATCGCACTCGACAAGTCTCTCGAAGCGGTAATTACATCTGTATACATTGCTTTGGGTGACCTGGAGGGCTCAAGAAATATAATTGAAAAATGGAGTCTGCTCTCGACAGAAGAGTACGAGCTCGACATGTGGGACGCCATTGTCAGTCATCACATCGCTACCAACGATGTCCCAAAACTCCACGAAGTAGTCGGCAAGATGCGTGACGCTGGTATCAAGATTCCTCAGCGCGCTCTGCTGGTTCTTGCGACAGCTTATCTGGACGGTTATATCGACTCCAAATCGAGAGTCGGCTACCGAGATGCTGCCGCGGCGATCGACGAGGTCGGACAGTTGTCTGGCGACTTGCCGGGCACAGAAGTGTGGACAGGCGTCATCCAGCACTATCTCGACAAGGTCGACGAGCGAGATTCACTCGATGTCGCCCTGCAGCTCTTTGATGAGTCCCAAGGTCGAGGTATACCCCTGACTGCCGAGCTCGTTCGCACCATGATCGTCCCCCTCTGCTCTTCACGCAAAGGTCAGTATACAGAGGATGCTCTGCGAATTTACGACGAGTACATGACCTTTGCGCTCAATTCTGAACTCGAAGTTGAGACGGTTCGCCGGCGGTTTGCTGGGGTGTACGAAAAGCTGTTTTACGCTTGCGCTCGTGCTTCCCCTCCGCCCATGGCCTCCGTCATCCGTCTTTTAGACGACATGCGGACCCTCTCCATAGACTTCACACCCTCCAACCTCATTTCATGGCTCGTGCTCCTGATGCGGGCGTCTCCAGACCACAATGCCGCTTTCACCCTGTACTCCAACTTTCACTCGCTCAATCCTGCTGCCATCGATGAAGAGGGTTACAATGTCATCTTGACAAATTTTCTGGGATTGAAGTGGGAAGGGCGAGGGGAGGCGCATGCACCGCCCGACCTATTCGTCTCAATCATGAAAGATATGGCGAGGGCGGGGTACCAACCCAGTTCCCACGCCCTCACCTCTCTCCTCAAGACGTACGGTCATACCGCCACCCGTCTTCGCCGCTCTTCTCGTCGCCCCGCTCTCTCCCCGGAAGACCCCCTCTCGCGGCTAGGCTCATCCATATCCTCCATTCATACCCTCATTAAACTTGACCCTCTTCTTCCCCCCGACATCCCCCTCCTCACCTCGCTAATGGACGCTTACAACCGTATTGGCTCTACCTTTGAGGCATTTGAGGTTTGGGACGAGATAGTCCAGAGACGTGGCAGAGAAGAGGAGAGGAGAGGGAAGGAAGGGGTGAGGGAAATCTACAAGCCCGCAATCAACGTGATGCTCGATACCTGCGGGTGGAGCTATCAGCTCGCCAAAGCCCGGAAATCTTGGTCCTGGGCTCGCCGTTTCGGCCTCGCCTTTGACAAGAAACATTACGAGGCATGGGTGGAGTGTCTTTGTCGCTGCGGCTCCCTTTCAGAAGCCGCCGATGTCGTCCTCGATCAGATGGGCAAGGAGGACGGAGTGCCCAGGGCGGATAGGGATACACTCAGATTGTTGTGCAAGTTTGGAAGGAAAGAGAGGGATAAGGGAAAGCAGGTAGCAGTGGCAGAGGGGGTGCTGAACAGGGTCAAGGAAGCTTATCCTGGCTGGTGGGACGAGTTGAAGCAGGAGGGTGGAGGCAAGGGAAGAAAGGGACAGGCAGGAAGTCAATAAAATTACATCATAGTATGTACGAGTCAACTATAAGCCTGGTACGAGTACACCATAATACATGTTCCGGTCGATACAAGAATCTCGTCAGTCGCCAGTCGTCATCAGTCGTTATCATTCATGGCGCGGGAAGAGACAAGGTCGGAAGTTTGTCCTGACAGAGCGGACACAAGGGCTATGTTGGACGTCAGTCTCTGTCCTCACTCCTCAGGGCCACCAAGCTCACTTTGATCTCCAACCACCCCTTCAAGCATCTGTAATGGTACACATGCCCACAAGGCGCGACCACATGCCCTTTACTAGTGTGCAAAGCGGGATCTACAGGCGTCTCTACCGCCTGCTGATAAGTCTGCTTCTTCCTGAGACTCCTTATCTTGCCTCTCAGTTCAGATGGCTGAGGTGCAAAGATGACGAGCTCCATCTCGTCAAGGCAGATGGGACATTCGGTATCCGCCTCGTCGGAGAAAGCCCGCGATGGCAGGGGGCGGGGGCAGACGATATAGGCTGCTGTTGTGGCAGCCTGCTCGTCTAAGCGGCCGCTGCGGCTGCTCTGTTGGGAAGAGGTAGAGGAGTTTGTAGACGTCGGTGTGAGGTTGAGATTTGGTTTGCGAGGGGACGACATCCATCCCCAAACGTGGCGGAAGACCATAATATATGCTGTGCTGTACGTATGTGTGATAGTGGAAGGTGTGTGGCGACTGATTAAAGCAGATACCGCAAATACCCTTCCTATATCGATTTGGGACCAGAGGAGTACGTACACTGCCCCCGGATCTTGGCCAGACGGTCCATCTTATAAGCGGTTGTTGTTAAACGTTATATTTGCAGACTAGCAATGGATCTGCCGAACCCGCCGGCCGCCCGGCAGCGCCGGCAGCATTGTATGAAGATCAAGCGTCAAGCGTCAAGATCGTTGTTATTTCATACAGCATCATCAAATGTATACCCTTCTTATCTATACAGGTCTGATCGTTCACCCAGGCTCCTCGCCCTCCCGACCAATCCCTCCAATCGTCTTTCTAACCTCCTCTCCTTCTTCTTCCACTCTCCCACCTGCACCTCCGGGGCATTCTTCCGGCTCTTCCATCCGACCTTTTCTCCACCCAATTGTGAGATATCGACAATCTTGGGACTGGCTTGAAATTTGGCAATCTGGTGGAGGAGTATTCGCGATTCCATCTCGAGGGCGTGCTTGGTAGGCGGTAGGGAGCGAAGAGGGGAATGTGTTGGCGTACTTGGAAGAGAAGATTCGGATTCGGATCCTGGGGTGGCAGGAGTCTCCTTGTATAATGAGGAAACAAGTTCTGGTACGTCAGGCTCGGAGCGGAAGCCCAAAGTAGGTAAGGAATGTATGTCCTTGTACAGTTCTTTGGACTTGAGCAGGGCATTCTCCTGGCGGAGGAAGCGGACAGCGCTCTTGAGGTTTGCAACCTGTTCCGCGAGCTGAGAAGATTCGAGGCCGGCCCCGGAACCGACTATGATGGGCTCCCCGAAGCTAGGGGTGCCTTGGTTCGCGTTCACTGCAAAAAGTCGTCAGTAGATGTAGGCGGCCAATTAGTGTGGTGGCTCACCTTGCCTGTCACCACCCTGGCCCTTCCTAAGCTCAGCATTCTGATTCTCCAAGGCATTTACTTCCTGCTGCAGTTGCTCTACAGCATCCGCATACACCTTCTCCTGCTTCTTTGCTTTGGCCACATCGTTTTCGAGATCGACAATGTCGTCGGCCTGCTTGCGGGAAGTTTCAAGTCTTCTTTCGAGGGTTTCGACTTTGACGCCCGCCTCTTGAAGGGTTTGATCCTGATCAAAGCGTTAGAACCAACAAGGTATATATAGAGTCGGAGAGAAGCGTACGCGAATTTTGATCTCTCGGAGCATATCCTTGACTTCTTCGGTAAGCATGAGGACTTGCTTTTCGGTCTCGGCATTGTGCGAGGCGGCCTCCTTGATGTCTGCAACTCTGGCGATCCAAGGAGCCGGGGCGTCGTCTGGTACTCATCAGCGCTGCTTGCTTGGTCGTAGTTGCAGTATACTCACAGACCATCACTCTGCCTTCCTTTACAGCCTCTTTGACTTTCGGCACGGCCGCTCCGAGTTCCTCTCCAAGCTTCGCGACGAACGCTCCAATAACCTCCCAAGGATGCGCTTGCACACCCGCCGACGCCGACTGCGCCGTGACATCCGCCAAAAACCCTTCAATATCTGACAATTTCAAAGGCTGCTTGGTTGACCGGAGAAGTGCAGTGTGCTGGCCGATGCGCTGAGCGAGTTGGACGGCCAAATCGACGGCGTTTGAGACGGAGGCGGTGAGGTCGCTCAGAATGAGAGTGATCTCAGGCATGAAAGCAGAAGAGGCTTGTGTAATCTCCTCAATTTGGTGAACAAGTTTGCTAGAATTGAGGTCAACAGTGGTTCACAGGAAAACCATGGGTCACGTACGCGGATGGGACTTTGACACTCCTGACCAGATCCAGTATCCTCTGGACCGGGTCATAGATACCTTCCTCCAGAGATGACTCTCCGACATCGATTTCAATATCTGACAACCAATCAGCCCATCCTATGGAATCGTATGAGTACTCACCTTCTTCGGCGGCCAAGCTGGTGATGGCATGCCTGGCAAACCCAACAGCTGCCGCAAAGTTGTCCAGATCACAATCAAACACATGAGCCAACCCCAGCTGCTGCTCCCCGACATCCAACTGCGGGCGATGGAAGGCAGTCTCCGCCAAATGATCAAACTGGGCCACCAAGCTCCCCAAGTCTCGAGCACAATCGCCCTCGCTGAACTCGTCGTTCTTGAGGGCGGCAAGCCACGAGTCAATACGGGCCTCTACACCGGTGATTTCGGTGAGCAATTTGCCATAGGCAGACCAGTCGTCGGTGGAACCGCGTTTCATGACGCTCGAGAAACGCTTGTTGAGGGTGGAAAAGTAGCGTAATTTGCCCTTTAGCTCGCAGATACCCACGAGGGCTTCGGAGGAAGCCGAATGCAGACTGGCTGGCAACCCGTGGACCTGGCTGACGACGTTGACCAGCATGTCCACCTTTGCGCCTACCCTGTTGAAAAACAAGAACATGCTCGTGGAGTCTTCTTCCGTCTCGTGATAGGCTTCGGGTAGGTAAGCTTGTACGATACGGAGGTGTTCAAAGAGCTGAGTAGCCTCCAGCTTCTTCAGTTCGAGGTCAATGGTTTTGGACTGAGCTTTGGCAGCTGTCGATTGGAGTTTGAGGTTGAGGTTCATGAGAGCTTGTGAATCTTTGGTGACCGTGGCCGTGTCGCTCTCTTGGTTCATCTGTTGAAGGCGGACATTCTCCAGATCGCTACGCAATGTTAGAAACACAGCATGTCAATCAGTCCGATCTTACCTCTGAAGGCTTTGCACCAGCTCCCTGAACTGCCCAATGGTACTCTCCATATCCAGAGCGACCTCCTCCAGCTCGGCTGCTCTCCTTTTCTCCTCTCTGAAAGCGATCTCTAGCGCCTCGATATCCTCATTCAACTGCTTCTCTGTCTCCACATGCCCTTCCTCCAATTCATCGTTCAAGTCTTTCAATGCTTCCAAGTCTTCGATTGTAGCCCGCATTTCTTCGAGGCGCTCGGACAATTGAAGGTTGCGGTCTGTAAGCTGCTCAAGCATGTCTTCGGCACCGAGGGCGTCATCGAGCTGGAGCTTGAGGTCCTCGATCTGTGACTCGGCGTTCGATAGCTTGGCTTCAGCTAATTCGAGGTTGGCTGAAGGACTATCAGCAGAGTACTTGTAATGGTCAGTCGGGCTTACTGATGAGTTCTTCCTGAGAAGTCAGCTCTCGTTCGAGCTCAGCCATCTTGGTCTTGTGATCCTTTTCGGTCTCAGATGACATATCACGAAGCCTGATGAGAGCATCCTTGAGCCTCTCATTATGTTTTTCCAATTGCACGAATGCCAGGCTCGTCCTCTCGCCTTCCACACCGGAAACCGGTCGCTCATACTCGGCTGATGTCATATGAGCTTGGTCTTCAATGATCAGTAGTCACGCACCATTCTCTTCTTTCAAGATGGCCACTTCCATCTCCAACTCTTCCACTCTCTCCCCGAGCTTGACGACTTCTGAATCAGCCGCCTCTGCCTTTTCCTCTGCCACTTCTCGATCCAGCGCGGCCATCTCCAGCTGATCCAAAGCCTCAACTGCTCGGTTTTCCAACACTCCATTCTCCGCCTGAAGATCCTTCGCCGACCTCTGCGCAGCCAAGAGTGCCGATTGAATTTCTTGAAACTTGGCTTGTAACCGGACTCGAGCCGTTTTCAGTGAGTCTGCCTCGCCTACACGGCCTTCGAGATCTTTGATCTTTTCGCCATCTTCGTGCTTTCGCGTTTCGAGAATCCTGACTCTAATCCGCAGCTCTTCAAGTTCGCGTTTCATTGCTGAATCATGGATTGCCCCTTTATCGGGCGATGGAGAGCGAGGAGTGGGATTGGCCGCGGGGTGTGCTTCGGGAGAGGGTAGTTCGGGAGGAGGAGCGAGGGTGGCAGAGATAGATCGAGTGCCCGTCTGATGAGATAGACTGGGTACAGGAGAGATGACTCGTCGAGTGGGAGATATCACCCTTTGAGGCGGAGGCGATATCACACCGCGGACAGGTTCATCTTCTTCCTCTTCCGCTGTAGTCAGCGGCGTCGGCGCTCTGTCCAGGACGGAGGGTGGCCTCTTGAAGATGTTGCCTTGCCCGGGGCGGCTGGACGTTGATGAGACTCGTCTGACAGGCGGAGGAGCGGGAGCGGGAGATTGTGGTACACCGGTGGCGGAAGAACCGGAAGTGACTCGGGATGATTGACCGGGCGTTGGAGGGGCCCGAGAGGCCAGTGGTTTTTGGGGTGATGAAGCACGCGATGACTGTCCGGATGCGAGCCGAGACGTTGTAGGTGTTGCCGGAGGCCTAGCTGATGGCGGACGAGGCTATTGAAAGAGGGGTTAGTGCAGAGCTCGCAGCGACATGATGGACTTGCAGCAGTCTTTGGCGTTTCCAAGATCTTGACCTGACTTGGTCGAACAAAGACACCATATAGTGGGGGACAATCAAAGTATCGTTCTCCTTTAACAGTCCCGTCGTTTTTTCCTGCTGGTTCTAATCTGGCCGGAAGGTCAGCATTCATTGCTTTACAGGCCGCATGACGGGTCAATGATTTGAGTGCAACATCGCCAGTCGGACCATGACGCTTAGATACCCTCGTCTACACCTCTCCCGACAATATCCAATCGGAGCATTCACCTTGATATCAGCCGAAAATCACACTCACAGTTCAACACCGACCCATTTGCCAACTGCAAACCCCGGATTTGTGCCGGTCCATCTGACATGGCCTATGCCGACCGACACCTGGACTTTTGCGCCTACTGGCACTTCTGGCGTAGTCATATTGTCGGCATAACTTTGTGGCTGGAGAGAGGGATTGTAGGGGCTCCTTAGGAGGACAGGGTGTGCTAGGGGTCAGTAAAAGATTGTTCAGAACAAACACTTTCAAGATGCAACGCGCCTTGTTCGCGTCGCGAGTACAGTGTCCGGACGCCTGAAGCAGATCCGGACGCGCTTTCTCTCCTCGTCAGAATTCAAAACAGTCCGACATTTCGATCTCACAGCTATACCCCAATCGCTTTTCTGATATTCCCAACAAAGCCTCGAGGAATGACCAGCTCTTTATAATTTAATCAACGAACCAGTACGAAAAGACATGTCGGCTCTTCAACCACGGCCTCTAGCTGCTCGAGCTGCTGCTGCACCAGCACCCATAACAACCAACATTGCCTCCACTGTGAGTCATTGACCAACTCCAAAGCCTGTATATATCACTAACTGTCTCACTATAGCCTCTACAGAAGATTGAACGGCAGTATACTGTACGTTCTATTCCTTCGGAACGAAACTTTGCTAACATTCCAACCAGACATTCCTTGCCAAACGATATATGTCTGCCTACTTGGGCAGAGTAGCTCTTTGGACGGTCTTGGTACTTGCCGGGGCATCTGTATGCGTTACTGGTACGTCAGCTCTCCAAAAGTCACTGCGTCACACACTCAATTCGTACCCCAGGCTCCGCCTCCTCCGGCCTTTACGCCCTCATCTACGCCATCCCCACCTTCATCTCTCTCGCCATCATCCTCAAAATTCGCAAATCGTTCATCACTGAACCCTACCGCCCCGCTCCCCGAACCTCTCTCGTCCGACTCTTTCTTTCTTGTTTTTGGAACCCGAGAGCCATCACGTTGCTCGCGGCGTACTATGTCTTTGGGTTGACTGTTTCAAATGCGTGGTTGAGTTTGTTGGGAAGGAGTAATTGGGCATTCTTTGCTCCTACCATGTACGTCCATTTTGAATGTTTCTGTGGGTTCAAGCTGATCAGGAACGACAGTCGACACCCGTGGCAGCTCAACGAGCACCGAGTCATCCTCGTCTTCTCCAACGCATGCCTTCTCACCACCATCGCCGCCCGTGACATCCTTGGTGATAAACTCAAACCCACATGGCCGACAGAAAGGGTTTGTCTCATTCATCTTCTATGCACAAGTCTCGCGATGCTCACTTGATTACAGAAACCTTTGGGCAAAGCCGTCCAGGCAGCTCTTCTCAGCGAAGTCTGGACGTCCACCCGGATCGGATTCACATTCTCATGGTCCGTCATTGCGCCTTTTGTCTACTGCTGGCTCGGTATCAGGACTTTTGTATGGCAGTGGGCCAACTGGAGGATTCTCGCTTCAACTGTCCGGTATGTCTCTTGTCGAATTTTGTAAATATACTGAATGAAAGGTAGACCGTTCGTGGGCAATTTTGCTCGCCAGACGTCCAAGACGCCTAGTCCGTGGTCGCTCCTCGGCCCGATGCTGGTGTTGAATTTTGTGGCGCTTGTCATTTTACAGTTCCCTGTCAAGGCGTTGATGGCTTATACAACTCAGGTAGGTCCAACGCTTGGAAGAGAGTACATGTGCTGACAATCCACAGCCTTTACACTTTGACCAGTTCTACAGGAAGAGTCCGTTGAGTCAGGATCAATACTTGATCACTGCTCTCAAGTCCAAAGACAAGTACTACCTCGTACGTGACTATTTTGACAGATGATTATGACTAAACATCTATCCCAGCAATTCACCCTCATGGAGCTTCTCCGCATCGCCCACATCCCCGCCTCCCGCAAAGCGCTCTTTGACAACATTTCCAAATCCCCCATCCCCGTCCTCGCCCTATGGGAAGAGCTCCTCCTCCACTTTGGCACCGTCCACCACACCCTGATCACCCGCGGCTCCACCTCTCGCCCCCTCACCCCCGCCCAGCCTTCCACCCCCTCCTCTGCCCAAGCCATCCCCATCAAGCAAGGCGACATCTTTCGTCCCCAGCCCAAAGCCAAGTCTTCATCATTCAACCTCAAAGCCGCTTTCGACGGACCTATCCGGCCTTCTGCCCCTCCTCCCGCTGTGGCAGATAATATTTCGAAAGTCGGTGATCTGGCCAAGAAGAGGATTGGAGAGGCTCAAGGCATGGCGTTGGGGAGGATTGAAGCGACGGGGGTGGGGGCGAGTTTTGTTGGAGAGGCGAGGGTTGCGCGGAGGGATGTGCATGAGTGGGCGGGGAGAGAGTGGGCCAGGAGGTCGGTGAGAATTGTGCTGGGAGATGCGGTCATTGTGCAGAGAGTCATTGACAGTGAGTATCTCCCCAACGTTGGGTTGTTTGCAGAAATAATCGTCATACGTCTAGTCATGGTGCTCTTGGCAGGCGCTTCGATCCAAGAAGATACCTACGGCAACGTCCAGCAAGTGCTTCCCTCGACCCTTGAAGCAATAGTCCGATTCCGGGATGCCGTCAAGCTGTTTGAGCTGGAACTTGTTGGCAAGGCGAGAGTGCTCGGGCCAGCGCAGGAGAGCGGCTTGGAAGAGATCAAGGAGAGTCTGGGAGAGATTGTCAACTGTATGTCCACTTGCGTTTACTCGACAACGCGGACAGATTAGGCGCTGACAATTATGCCAGACTGTGAAGACTCTGTGCGCAAGGTGGCTGCTGATTTTGGGCAGAGCCTGGGGGCATTCAGGTTCCCGCCTGTCGTTGCGCATAGCCTGGGAGAAATTTGCAAGCCCAGCATTTGAGAACGCGGGGTGCGGGGGAAGAGGCTGATTGACATGCATCTACATGTATGATTCGACGACGCTGGCTGAGACATGTACCTAGGACAGTTGACCACGTAATGGACAAGCGGCGGGTAAGAGATGGACGAGAAGATATTGAAGCGACGCGGTGGACGCGTGTTGATAAGAAGACGGGCGATTTTCTCCGGGCCAATAGGGGTCCTTTTGGAGCTGGTGTTTGGTGCCTGTGGTGGTTAAACGGGATGACGTTATGCTTTCTCCGCTTCCTTATCAGCTCCTTATCACCAGCCACATTTCACATGCATCCCACGGGGGGCCTCCTTCTCCCACGGACATCGATTACTTTCTGCCACTCTCCCTTGTGCTTACCCAACACCACACGCCCCTCCTTTCCCTTGTCTCGCCCAAACTTTCCAAACATTCGGCCTCCCATCAAACACAAAAGACGCCTGTCACTCCTTCCCGACCCACTGCCTTGACCATGCCATCCCCCTCTTGCTAACAACCCTTGGTAAACAAATACCAGTATGCCCCACTCAAATACCGAGGAGACCAAACATCCCGGCGCAGGGACCCTCTACGTCTACTCGGCCACCTCGACCAGAGGTATCAGCCCTGCCAAAAGCACCAGGAGGGGTGTATCGCCGTTTGCTGTGGCGACTGTCCCCAAGCGGTGGGAGGACGTCCCGAGTGTGAGTATCGTTGCGGCGACCCGTGGTGCAGTGTACTGATAAGGGGCTGTAGGCCAAAGAAGAGCCTGCCATTGTGGCCACTCTGGACAGTCTGCTGCGGCATGGCATTGCCGAGTATACATATCTCCCGCACTCCCTGACAGGTGTCCTGGGGCGTGGCAAATTCAGCACCGTATACAAGGTCACCGGGGCTGATGGCAAACAAGTACGTCGTCGCGCTCAGCCATTGACCTGTGCTCATTCTTATCACCAGCACGCCCTCAAACACACCCCTCTGTATCCCCATCATCCTCTCATCGCTGCAAGGTTGCTTCGAGAGCCCAACCTTCTCGCAGAACTACCCAGGCATCCCTGTCTCATAGGCGTCAATGGATGGATACGCACACCGGGGCATTTTTATCTCGTCGGCAAGTGATGGCACCGCAATGACCCTATTCCTCAGCTGATTATCAACAGAACAATACGTGGATGGACATCTCCCTCTACCCTCTCACCCTTTACCTCTATCACCGTCCAGAGCGGCATACATCCTAGACCAACTCGTATCATGTGTGAGGGATACTCTACATGATAAGGGTCGGGTATGTCATCGAGATCTGAAAGGGGATAATGTGCTGGTGAATGTCGATACTGGTGATGCAGTCATCCTGGGTGAGTATCATGCCTACCATACTAGGAATACCTTCTGATCAAAGTAGATCTCGGTTTGGCGACCCGTTTCTCGATGAGTCAACCAAAATTGACTACCTGCTGTGGCTCTCCCGCCTTCCACGTACGTATCCGTCCTACTCGAGTCAACACGCCTAACATCCTACCAGTCCCCAGAGATCGTCCTCGCCCTAGCTAGCCCGCCAGGCGAAGTCACCTACTACGGCCCCGAACTCGACATCTGGTGTATAGCCCTCACTCTTCTATCCCTCCTGCTCCAAGTCCGCTTCCCCCTCGGGCCCAAACATGTGTCTACCCATATCATGCGCGAACGCGCCATGGACCGTTTACAAGAACTCGACGAGCTCTACCCGCCTCATTCGCCTTGGCGCCTCAAATCGTCTCGGTCGTCGAGAATTGTGGGTGATGGGATGAGCGGGATGAGTGGGCAGGATGTGGATTTAGACTTTGAAAAAAGAGAGTGGAAGAGGGTGAGGAAGGCTATGGAGGATTTCTTGGAGATTGATGGGGTGAGGAGGATGGAAAAGTTTTGGGCGTACGAGATCGGGGAGGCGACAAGGCAAAAGGTGGCAGCCTTTGAAGCCGATCACGAGGACAAAAAGTTCAAACAAATCAGCTTCGAGCCTGCAGACGTCAAGTATACTCTGCCGATATATGTGGATGAGGACGCCAGGAAGAATCCTTCAGAGGTGATTACCCTGCGGAATCCTGTGGGTGAGAGTCATCGACGAGTCAAGAGCTACATCAAGTACCTATTGCGCTCCGCTGGTATCCTCTACCACGTCCTGCCCTCTCCCTCGTCTCTACCCGACACCCAACCCTCTCCCAGCTCTTCAATCGATTCGCTTGAGCAGCCCTGCATCCTTCAACTCGTCGTCTCGATACCAGACTCGGCGACCATCGAGCCTGACCCATCGCCGTCACCAGGCTGGTTGCCCTCCATACTCAGCAACTTTAAACGTTCTTCTACCCCGCCCGGCAACCCCAACACCCGATCTGTATCCGTGCCCCCGGTCAAGGGCAAATCGCACTCTCCCTCGCCCGCTCCCTTAGGCAGCCAAGGCGGGTCAAAGAAGGACAGGGCGTTGAGATGTTATATACGCCTCGAGTTTGAAGATGTCCCTGCCCCGGCAGAGGTCTATCGTCGAGGCTCAACAGAGACATTCACGTCTATGCGAGACTCGCTCGGCTTGACAGCTCTCCATCAGAATCAATCCTCGTCTTCAACGTCCACCACCATGTCCATCACCCCGACGCAGTCCCCTCACCCTCCCCACCCCCAACGCTCCGTCTCTGCCTCCCGCACAACCTCTCAACGACCCCATTCTCGTCGAGCAGCGTCCGCAATCCCCAATACATCTACTCCCCGGCTCTCCATATCCACCCAAGGGGGTATGCCAGCACACAAGACTACAATCCACAATCCCGCAATGATGCCTCCCGGGTCCCCTCTCAGCCAAGAAGTCAGCCTCGCAGGATCGCCTACTGAATCTGATCCTGCCCAGAGTCGTTCCCGGAGCTGTGCGCCCAGTCGAGCATCTTCGCGATCCCGCAAACAAAGTGTAGCGAGGTCGAGCTTGCTCCTCCAGCACGGTACTTATGGCTCATACCAGCATCCTTCCAGACAATCCAGCCTCGACTCCAAGATCCGTATCCACCTCTCCGACACTCGCGCCTACGCTGTCTTGCTGAAAGCGCTCGATGTGACGCCCGATGTCGGGGTGGGTATGCACCAGGGGTACGGTGATCCTTCGCTCTCCCCCATGACGATCCGCCGCCCGAGCTTGGCGCCTAGTATGGCGGAGGGAGCAGAGATGGTGACTGAAGAGGATGAAGAGCCGCAGAGGGGGAGGGCAAGGAGCAAAGAAGACGGAAGTTCGTTGCTGTCGATGCATACCACACAGGGAGAGGCGAATGGGGGAAGGCATGGGGTCAAGGGCAAGCCGGCACCGGCAGCCTTGTCGCCTGCAAAATCGGTGGTCAAGTTGCCATTGACAAACCCGGAGGTGGTGGATGCCATGACGCCAGTAGAAGTCCTTCTAGACGAGCATGGGCGAGACCGCGACGAGGTTGTGGAAATGGAGAAAAAGCAGAGGGACCAAAGTAGGGGGCGACAGAGAGGATTGCTGGATGTGTTGTTTGGGAGGTCCGAGGGAAGAGGCGCAAGGTCGTCGAGTGTACCGGCGACCTTTGTTGGAGAGCCAGTCGGCCTTCCTGTATAATCTTTCATCTTTTCGGTTGTCATATTACTAGCATTCATAGAAACATCTGGACCAGTCCACGAGTTGTAGATGTGACATCGATACGTCTGAACTATTAGAACTTTTCATCTCGACAGAGTACATGATGCTCAAAGCGAGCAAGCTACTTCACAAAGACCCCAAACCCCAAAGTATTTTTCTACCTAGTATCTAGGCCTCTCGTCGTACCTGGGCCTCTCGTCGCGTCTTTCGTAGCGGCTGTCGCGTTCACTACGGTAATAATAAGGATCGCTGTAAGGGGGGTGAAGGAAGACAGCGCGTTAAACGCTGTCCCGTCTACGATCGGCGAAAAGCACTTACGGAGCAGCAGCAGCGGCGGGGGCGGCAGCAGAAGAACCAGATCCTCGGTAGTAGTCGTCGTATCTATCGTACCTGGCATAAGAGTGGTACTCTAGTCTTTGGAAGATTTTGCAAAGAGGACTCACCGATCACCACGGGGGGCAGGAGCCGCATAGCGGTCGTCGTACCTTCGGTCATCGTACCTGTCCCTACGGTCGTACCTGTCTCGCTCATCGTCTGCAGCCGAAATGTCAGCTTGGATCCATACCTTGAATGTGACACTTACAGCCACCTCGAGGAGGTCTGTCGTAGTATCGAGAGTCGTAAGATCTGGGCTGGTAGGGTCGGTCGTAGCCGCCGCCGCCGTATCGGGGACCACCCCTACCACCACCGGGGGGACCATCGGCCTTGGTACCGTGGTATCGGCCAGGAGTAGGAGTACGAGCTCGTCCTCGGCGGGCCTGTGAGACAGTCAGTGAGTACATCGCATAGATGATCAAAAGTACGCACGTGAGCGACGGTCATGGTCTTGCCCTCAAGGTTGGTGCCAGTAAGCTGATCAATAGCAGCCTGCGCTTCCTCGCCAGTAGCCATCATGACGAAACCGAAACCTCGAGACTCCTCTACAACCAGTATAAGTGGCTGGTCGATTGTGTGGTTGCGTCGACTCACGAGAATGGGGGTCCATCATGATCTGCACCTTGACAATCTTGCCAATCTTGGAGAACAGGTCCTCGAGCTGACGCTCAGTAACCGAGCGGGACAAACCACTGACGTGAAGGTTGTTACCAGGGTTCTGTTGGCCGGCTTCGTTGGGTCTGCCTTCGTCAGCACGACGCTTCAGTTTGGCACATTTTGCACTCACCGGCCAGACCTCTCGGGACCACGTCCGGGGCTTCGGCTTCTGTCTCTCCTGGGGCTCCTCGCAGGCGGCTGCTCCTCACCACGAGTCTCACGTCGAGGCGAGCTCTCTCTAGCATAGTCGGCAGCGGCAGCACCGTTGTTCTCCTTCCAGACTGTCGAGGAGAAAGCGAAAGTGTCAGCCGTTAGTCGATATGGTGCGGAGGTAGTGATAGTGGTGCGTATAGGCGGGAGATGAGAGAGAGAGACGCGAGCGAAGGACAAAGGAGAGACGGAGAAACACCAGACGCCCTGAAGCCGCCGCCGCCACGCCGAGCTGACACACTGGCATCGACCGCCATCGCCGACGAGATTGGCCGTAGAACCGCATCATCGAATAGGCGCGTACTCGCGAGAGCCGATGTGAGTCGTAGAGACGACAACAAAGACGATATGGATCGCTACTACCGAGATGCGGGAAGCCGGTAATTTATTGATACTCGGTAGGGCGGAAGGCCGTTTCGGAGAAGGAAGTTGTAGTTGGAATTGAGCGGGAGCTGAGACATACCGTCGTTGGGGTCGGACATTGTTGTGATGGATGTATAGCGATGGAGGAAAAGATATAGCGAGATGCGACTTGTTGTGAAGAATGACAGTGACGAATGGCGGCGGTATTTCGGCGATATAGAAAAGTGGCGTTGACCCTTTCAACCTCTTCCATGCATGTGATGCGAATGTACACATATATATTACAATGACTATTCTATGGTGATGCAATGCGCTAGGATAAACACATCGTACAAGCTGAATCACTGCCCTCGAGTGTCAGATAACTCTCGCGCGCCTATTTCCCTTCTTCGCCTATTCCTATCACTACAAGTTCACGCCGGGATCTACAATATAGCACCCTTGGCAAGTTACCGTAACTACCACGGAGGCTTTTGACGGAAGAATTTTGACTTCCTCGATGGCTTTTGCGCTTATAGGAAAAGACCCCCCTTTTCCTAGGAATTTGCCCGTCTCTAGGAAAAGCCCCATTCTTTGGTCATGCACCCCCACTTTGCACCTTGCAAGTTCATGGCTCGGCGACTGCATTCATTGAATACCTGGCAAACATTCATCTATACTTTACTACAGTGGTGCTCGCATACATCGCTCACTCATCCTCCCATCCAACGCAACCCGACTCCGTCAGCAGCGATCAGCATGGAGTTTATGGATGCCAAAACCAGGCGCTTCATACACCCTTACGTCAAGGGCAAGAAAAAACGACCACGACGGCCTGCTCAAGAGACCAAAGATGAAGGATACGAGCACCTCAAATATACCAAATTCGACATGCATGCGCCTCTGGGGTACACTGTATATCACGGAGCGGATGCCGGCCGTCGAGCGGATGCCGACCGTCAGCTAGACCCCGTATACAGACGACTTGACGGCAACCGGGATCAGACGGTACCACAGAGCTCTACACGGAATGCTGAGGAGGCCAATCGTAGACCAGGTCTCAATGACGCTTCCGGCAGTGTATCAGGCGGATTCTACGAGGATCTAGGAGGTGGTAATTACGACGACGGATATTACGGCCCGGCTTATGGTCCAGAAGACGACATTCCTCCCCCACATGTCCGCGACAAGATCAGACAAACCGAAAACTGGGCGCAAATTCGCCCTGCCTTGTTTGCAGCGTATGTGGACCGCATGGCCGCTGGTGTTTCGGTGGATCCAATCTGTCCAGATTCTCTCGGCTGCGGCCGTGACAACTGCAAGCAATTACGGGCGAACGTTGTCTTTGTCACATTTTCTAGTCGTGAGCGCCAACTGCCGAGTCAAATTTTCATGTAGCTGAAAAACTCCAGAACTTTCAAAGACCATCACGTTCTGCAAGTGTGGGAAAAGAGCGATCCGGCTCATGGAGGCAGGATTTGTATCCACCACGCCGGAAAAGCCCCAGATGGCATTCTCTTTGCACCTTCTGATATTCATCGACATACTTTGGCGCAACAGTCCTCAGAGCCTATCGGGAATGGGCCTGGCTCTTTGGGAGTTTCATGAAGTCATGTCTGAGACAGTCAAGGCTGCACAAGGGTCACATAGAGTAAGTTGTGCATCGTTCTTTGTTGCCATTCAGCTGACATCCGACAGCCAAAAGGCGCACAAAAAGCTATGCTGCAGACCCTGGCAGTCTATAGGGATATGCTCTTGTGTGAGGATGAAGCACAGAGAATCATCTTCGAAACCACCCCGGCAACAGAGCTAGCCCTCAAATGTCCAGCCTGCTTCGGCCCTCGACAAGACCACGACCTTGCGCCTGGTGACCCTGATGTTCTTGTGTGCGAAGATGGCAATTTTGGTCACAAACGATATAACCATGCCACAAAACATGAGTTTCGGGACGACGATCTCTCTACCTTCCTTCCTCAGCGAGATATAGACCAGGCAGAAGCGCGCTGCTCGGGGCAAATGGTGGAGCAGGATGATGACGCTGTTGGTGCTGCCGGGAATGAGTTGGATGGTGACGCGCATTCATTAAGTCTCAAAGTATGTTTCCTCGTTCTGCCTCGTTTCAAACGCATCTGACGTCCAACAGGGATGTGGTGAAACCAACTGGAAAGCCATGAAGGAAGGCGCTGGCAATCAGACATTCAAGGGATTGAAAGATTCGGGTCTTTTTGCCCTGGTATGTCGTCATGATGTGTGCCTCAAACTCGTCAGCTTAAAGCAGGGCGAACGGTGGGTGACTTGTAGTATTTTGCAAATGACTATTGAAGAAATGATACTTAGGCAATATATTCCTTATGCCCTGATCTTCTGGCTTCGGCAAGCCCTCGGCGCCGAGGCCAAAATCGGTGTCCTATATGACATTGCCTGCCATTTCTGGACATACCTTGGCAAGGTAAGTGCAATTTGCTCTTTGATTCCCATACTGACATACCATGCAGCGTAACCTCTTCAAGAGTGACCGTGACAATGGCCGCCTGATCATGGCAGTGTCAGTCTTTCACGCGTTTGCGCATGCTTGGTCGTGTCAGGTTGATTGGAACCCTCGCCTCATTGATGGCTTTGGACTTACCGATGGCGAAGGTACTGAGAGATTGTGGGCAGCTCTCGCCTGTCTGATAGCTCTGAACACCAATGCCTCCTCGTTTTTGAGAAAATCAAATTTGTTCTTCCTCACGGAAAGTCTTAATGATCGGCATTTGTTTGGAAAGGGTGAGATCATGTCTTTCATTAGACTCTGAGCTGATGTTTGCCAGTCACTTACCTCAAAGATCGCTCCGAAGAGGCTACTATCAAACTCAACAACTCTATGGACACTCTCCGTACTGTTCTCGACAAGAATGCTCTATATACTGAGGAGACCCTGACCAAGTATGCTCTCGAACAACGGCAAAGGCAAAGCAAATCAGGAATCAGGGCAGCCGAGAGAGAGAGGGATAAAGTATTTGACGATTTTCTCGAGAAGTTCAAGCTGCAAGTCAAGTACGACAAAGCATAGTAAGTCTTCTTCTGAATGAACTTGCAATGACTTACCCAACCCAAGTGCCCAATTCAGGAGGTCTTTGCAGACAGGGACGCGTGAAGAGCAGGTCATGAATGCTGGCGAATTGGAAAAGTTCTCCGAGTCTCTCAAAGGACTGACGGTCGGCTTGACCTCAATGGCCAAGGCTCTTGCCCCCGATATGTACGATGACGATGCGCAAAGTGAGTCCTAATCTGTGACTGTCACTTACTGACAAATATTGCAGAATTCTACCCTCTGGGCTGGCTGCGACAACTTTATCAGGATCACTCAAACTTGGTAGGACATGCGCAGCGATTAAGGCATCTGTTACAACGATTGGATCGCCCCAAGGCAGGCATGGGCCCCCCACTTGGTGAGCAATGTAGCAATCAGCGACGGCTGCGATCACTGATGCTGGATATTGTAGGTGAATCTGAACGAGGAAAGATCATGACGAACACCAGATCATCATTTACCGCGCTGAACAAAGCTGTCGCTCGTTACAACGCATCCCGAGAGTCATATATACGGGCTTCTCACAAACCTCTCCTGTTTCCCCATGATCAAGCAATGTCTGCTAAGGAGGCCTTGAACCTGACGCTCCAACCAGAACACATATTTTGGAAGGATATGGCAGGCCACGAGAAGGCGCCTGCTTGGGCAACAGATCCTGTTTGTCAGGACGGTATGTCCATGCTATAAGTGCTGAAAGCCTCTCTGACGACCTTTTAGGAATCAACGCGCTCCATACAATGAATCGGTCGAAGGAAGAACTACGCCGAATTCACGCTGAGACCGCCAGGATGATTCGCTGGATTTCTAAGCGGCGTCTCAACATTGAGCAGGGCGAGGAGGAGTGGAAGCAGAAGAGGTCCGCTTTACAGGCGAGTGCTGGTCAGTCGTTGAGCGACAGGACGGACGATAGTTTGGGTTCTGAAGATAGCGCCCACCAATCTGGACCTATCGCAGGGCTGGATCGTCACCAAATCTCTCGATTGACTGGATACTTCATCAAAAAGCAGAAACGGCATCTCGAGCGCTTGGAGAACTACTGGATCGGGGAATCGCTGGTGTCTCTTTGGACATCTCAGACACAGGAGATACTGGTTGACCCAGAAGTGACTGCGGCGTTGACAGAGATTCGTTTGCAAGCTGGCAAACGCAAAGGCGTTGCCTTTGAAAACGAGCCTCATCCCAGTACTTCCTCCCAATCCGAAACCAGGCGCTCAGTCACTCCTCAGCAGCCTTCCCAATTGTCCGCTCGACCCTCATCGCCCATCCGCTTCCATAAGCACCCAGTCATTGTTCGGTCAAGCAGCGGAGAGCTCGTTGGAGGTGCAATCAGAGGTTCTGGGGTGGAATATCATGAGGGAGAAGGGTTATCAGATCAAGAACATACGGATTTGTATGAAGGGGAGTCTGAGGGGGAGGAGGAAGGGATACTCTCCATGTTGGATCCCTCCAATCAGGAGGATATGGACTTCATGTCAGCGTTGACTGCTCAGAGCTGACGAAGGCCCCCTGGTCAACGCGTTGTAGTGCAATGGCATCGGCCATGTGCGGAGAGTGCCGATAGAGAGTAGGGCGGAGGTGACCCAGGAGCGAGGGAGCGCTTAGCGATCGGAGAGAAGGAAGTTGGGACGATATACATAGAAGACAGAGAGATATATACAGCGCTAGAGCAGGATATCTATAGTGATACTCAGAGAGAGCCATAAGGCATATTGCATATATCTAGTACTATATCAGTCTACCACTACTACAAGGCCACAACACATCCAACGTACAACACAACAACTCTATCCACCACAACCACACCTTTTATGAGACCGGGTGTATAAACTGTTACCATTACCAACACAACCATACGGCAACCTAGCTGGTATCCAACATACGATATCATCACCAACAGCCAAACCCTTGGGAGGCTATATTCCCTAGTGGCACTCATCGACCTACTTCCGGATACCACGACTGGCGGGTGACAGGCGGACGGAACCTAATACAATAGGAAGGCGGGGTGTTCCCACTACAGCGTTACAATCATGGACGGTTTTCATTTAACGTCGCTGTCTTGGCAGCCTGCTGTAAACACTACTCTATGCATGGCATGCTTCGATACACTCAACTTTACATGAGTGCGATGCCAGGCGAGGGCCTGGTCCGAAGTCATCATCGTACATTGCATGGACAAGGGATCGCCGCCGACTGCTGTTCAGAACAGCATTACTTGACTTGCTCCAAGATGCTGCTAACCAGCTCTGATACCTTCCAAATTACATGAATGTAGGGGACAGACGCAAGACGCCGCCGTTTCGAATACTTCTAACTGGCGGCGTTTTGGAAGGCATTCAGCAGTGTCGGCTTACGAGGTCTTGCTCGACACTTACAACGGCCTGTATACTTTCAGTACGTTCTAAGAGATACCTAGGTGCTTTGATAAGGCTCTATCCCAGTGCATACATGAATGTAGGGGACAGACGCACAACGCCGCCGTTTCGAACACTTCTAACTGGCGGCGTTTTGGAAGGCATTCAGCAGTGTCGGCTTACGAGGTCTTGCTCGACACTTACAACGGCCTGTATACTTTCAGCACATTCTAAGAGATACCTAGGTGCTTTGATAAGGCTCTATCCCAGTGCATACGTCAGTGTAGAGGACAGAAGCAAAACGCCGCCGTTTCGAATACTTCTAACTGGCGGCGTTTGGAAGTCTCTCAACAGTGTCGGCTTACGAGGTCTTGCTCGACACTTACAACGGCCTGTATACTTTCAGTACATTCTAGGAGATACCTAGGTGCTTTGATAAGGCTCTATCCCAGTGCATACGTGAGTGTAGAGGACAGAAGCAAAACGCCGCCGTTTCGAACACTTCTAACTGGCGGCGTTTTGGAAGGCATTCAGCAGTGTCGGCTTACGAGGTCTTTCTCTATACTAACAACGGCCTGTATACTTCAGTGCATTCTAAGAGATGCCTAGGTACTTTGATAGGGCTCTATCCCAGTGCATACGTGAGTGTAGAGGACGGACGCAAAACGCCGCCGTTTCGAATACTTCTAACTGGCGGCGTTTGGAAGTCTCTCAACAGTGCCGGCTTACGAGGTCTTACTCGATACTTGCAACGGCCTGTATACTTTCAGCACATTCTAAGAGATACCTAGGTGCTTTGATAGGGCGTGATTAGGGCTCAAGCTTCTGTGTATAGAGCTCATCAACACACGCCGCTACTTAAAAGTGTTCGAAACAGCAGCGTCAGCCAACAACAAGCTTATACCGCTACTACCCTATGCATCAAGTCAGTGAGCAAGGTTCTCAGCATTGGTGTATATCGCCAGGACCTGAAGTGTAGGCTAACACTCTGCAGCACCTATCACTTTAGTCATGGATGCTCTATATTTATTACTCTCGTATTGTCAGCACCATCATCATCAACCCATCACCACTATCGTCATGGAGTAGCCAATCACTGACAGAAGTGCATACTTAGACAGATGGCTAGCAGTGTCCTAGAGTTGAGATACAATCAGATGATTCTTTCACTACAGAGCAGGAACTTGACGGTCAGCATCATAGCAATGATGGGCAATCATGATATGACAACACGTGTTGGTTATGATCACACCATACTGTGCCAGCTTACTGGTGACATGTCCTGGTAGAGTGTTCTCACCTGTGGATATAATCGGGAAGAATGAGTCATATGAAATCGCGTATCATCATGAGACACCCAGTCCAGAAAGTAAGTTGAGGATGTTAATGATGATGGTCCGTCATTCCTCGATCGAATGGTGTCAACATCACTGATGATCATTAGTTCCCACAATCACTGTCATCATCCTCCACCACTACAGTAGGGTGCTCACTCTGTACTGCTCGATGTTATATGGTTGATCACCGTTCAATCCCACTGAGTCTTGTTGGACATTACTTGACAAAATCAAGTTCGCCATGTCATCATGGTTATTATCGCCAGCTTGTGGGGTTTGTGTACTGACACCATTGTACTCATCTCCTCACCATCATGCAGCGCAGCCTTGTCAAAGTGCACTGGGAGAGGCATCTACCTGAACTCTTATGATTTGTCTGCGCATCGGGCAGCTCCTCTAGTACTTCAACGCTGTACACAGCGAGCGGCGTGTAGTAATTATCGAAGACGAGGTTATCCGGATTGCTAATCTATTGAGGCTTTCGCTGAGGCTAGCCCTCGTCTGATTGCCCGGTCATCCCTGTGGTCCTTTCAGATGTCTCGGGTGATCTGTAGCATTTACGAAGCGTGTAGAGGACTGGCAAGGAGAAAACCTCCGCTTCTTAGAAACAGTCAAAATGGCTGCTTTGTCCATCTTGAGGTCCCTTTTGCTACTGCCTGTATACTTTCAGTACATTCTAAGAGATACCTAGGTGCTTTGATAAGGCTCTATCCCAGTGCATACGTGAGTGTAGAGGACAGAAGCAAAACGCCGCCGTTTCGAATACTTCTAACTGGCGGCGTTTGGAAGTCTCTCAACAGTGCCGGCTTACGAGGTCTTGCTCGATACTTGCAACGGCCTGTATACTTTCAGTACATTCTAAGAGATACCTAGGTGCTTTGATAAGGCTCTATCCCAGTGCATACGTGAGTGTAGAGGACAGAAGCAAAACGCCGCCGTTTCGAATACTTCTAACTGGCGGCGTTTGGAAGTCTCTCAACAGTGCCGGCTTACGAGGTCTTGCTCGATACTTGCAACGGCCTGTATACTTTCAGTACATTCTAAGAGATACCTAGGTGCTTTGATAAGGCTCTATCCCAGTGCATACATGAATGTAGGGGACAGACGCGAAACGCCGCCGTTTCGAATACTTCTAACTGGCGGCGTTTTGGAAGGCATTCAGCAGTGTCGGCTTACGAGGTCTTTCTCTATACTAACAACGGCCTGTATACTTCAGTGCATTCTAAGAGATACCTAGATACTTTGATAGGGCTGTAGCCAAGCGTATGCTATTGGTTAAAGATCGATCCTACAGCGCCGCTGTTTAGAAGTGCCCGAAACTGCGGCGCCATGAAAGTTGTCGTGTCTTTCACTGTCTTTCAGTTCTTCTTGCTGCATATGGTTCCCGGGTCGGTCATATGTCGAACTGTACACACACTGTTCCATCGAAGCGTAATTAATGACAAAGCAAGAAGACGGCGCTAGTGGTGTTATCGCGCTTTACTATTGTCCTTCCTCGGGGCAATCATTACTCGACTACTGATCACCTAATTTTCACATTGCCAAGATCATTGGAGCAAAAACGCATCAGTGATACAGAAGCAAGCTTGCGTTTGTCTCCACCCGCACCCCTTACAACAACAAATCATACGTCTCCAAGAAAGTCACGTCCGAATCCTTTGCGAGCATAAGCGGCACTGTCTGCTTGAAGTAAATCCGCCTCGCGCAACCTTCTTTTCCTCCTTGTCTTCGTCGGCGGACTACTTCCCACGGCGTCCATAGCCAACATTCCCTCCCTCAAATCGTGCTCTCGCCCGCTGTCCCGATCACCGTCTCGTTCCCGCAAGAGCGATCCATCCCCTTCCACAGATTGGACATCGTCGCCTTTGTCCGCCCCGTCTTCGTCTTCTGCCTCCACCCCCTCGTCTTCGTCTTCTGCCTCCACCCCCTCGTCTTCGTCCTCGTCTTCGCCCTTGTCCTCACGGCCCACACCCCGTCCCTCTGTATCCGCTCCTGCCTCCGACCCCTCTTCATCTTCGTCTTCGTCCTCGTTCTCGCGGCCCACATCCGGTCCCTCCGTATTCGCTCCTGCCTCCATCCCCTCTTCATCTTCTGCCTCCATTCCCTCCTCGTCTTCGTCTTCGTGGCTCACATCCCGTTCCTCCGCATCCGCTCCAGGACTGCCAGCGGTAGAACACCTAGGAAAGATCTCGTACAGCTTCTCCTTGATAAACCGGTCGAGAGTTCTTCTGGTATCAAGCGGCTTGGGTATGTACTCTTTGTCGATAACAAGAGAAAGATTTTGCCTGAAGGTAGTGGCCGAGTCCGCCCGAAGAAAAAGAGGTTTGGGGAGCTGCTTGGAGCCAGGCCTCTTGATAGGAGCTGGCTCCTCCTCGCGCGCAGTACCTGTGGCTGGGCTGGCACCGCCCGTAACGCTTTGGGATCCTGCTTTCTTGGAGGAGACCGGTAGGAGCAGAGCATACTGCGCGTCGGTCAAACTCAGGAAGTCGAGGACGAGGAGGTCACGGACGCGGGCCAGGTGCTGGGCAGACGTGAAGTTGCCGAAGAATTGAGCACCTCCGGGGAGCTGTTTGCGACGTTTCTCGTAAAATAGACGCCATTTCTGGAAGCACAGTTAGCCGGCATGAGGACAACGCCAGTAAAGTAGACACTTACGGGCTCAAGCTCTTTCTCAAAGTACTTCTGCTCGAACACGAAGGCAGGGACGAATACGTTCTGTTTCTTGTGGTTCGAAAACCACTTGCGATGGACGTTCTTGTAGTGAGATTTTCGACAGTCTCTTGGATTGATGACCTTGCCCGCGGGGAGACGAGGGTAGCCGTCACACAGCTGGCATCGTGGTAAGTCGAGCCACTCATTGTGAGAGGAAAACGAGAGGAAAGGTCGGGGCCGCCAATCTCCTTTACGGGGTCGACCGGACATCAGGGCGTGGATAGAGTAACAGAATCGAGACCAAAAAGTGACGGGGAAGTAAAGAAGTTGCGTCCTTCTGTTGTCGATTGTTTGAGTGTGCGCGGCGCGTCTCGGCGTCTCGGCAGTGGCACTTCGGCAGTCATCTCATTCCACCATATATGTCCACCCGCACGGCAGTATTACAAGGACTGTATGTACTGGTTACATCATATTATTCAGATCACTTAGACTCTTCTGGTGGACCGTTATATGCACCGCGCTTGCACTACTAAAGATACCACGGTAGCTGCGCTAGGCTGCAGAGATGATTACTTGTACTTGTTCCTCTGAAAAGAAGTGTGGCTGTTGGCCGTGCGTCCCGTGTAGCATTACAGACTGAGCAGAGGGATGTGATCTTCTGCATGATAATTGTCTCACTGTCGGGATCTCCCATCAACCCCATCCGCGACCTCTCTTTCTTCTTCTCCCGTGCGTTGCACATCTCCCACCGCCGTTCCAACATCCACTGAGGCCTCCGAGCCATCCCTTGACACTACACTCGCGGCCACGGACCCGTTTGTCCTTGTTTCTCCAGCGCGGCCACTCCCCCGTCTCCTGCCAGCGACGAAACGGAGTTGGGCTTGATCGGGGGGCAGCACTCGGTAGTAGATCCGATGCTCCTCCACAGCTTCGCGGTACCGCTGCATCTCGGCCTGGTTGAATTTGTGCCACGAGCGAATTTGTTCAAAGGAGAAGTCGCTGCTAGTGGGCAATACCAGTTCAAGCCCGTAGGATTTTGCAAGTACGTCTGGGTTGAATGCCAAGGCCTTGGCGTTGTCGGTGGTACGCGGCAGGTTGTAGCGGGTACGGGCGACTTGCTTCTTATGGTCTGGGTTTTTGGGCATTAGATGGACCACCACATGTTGGAAAACGTACTGAGGTCGTGCAAAAGATACTTGGTGAAGATCACCTTGTTCCTTTCTTTCGGACCCTTCCCAGCCAAGTCGCGGGAAAGATCCGGCCGCTGATCCTCGGCCGTACCTGCAGTATACCAATTAACAATGATATTCATTCGAAGCAATGTACTCACCTATCTGAGCGCCACGTCGATGACGAATCCCAGACGCCATTGAGTCCTTTGCATAACGCCCTTGTAATGTGCGCTGTACGACAGTGGAGAAGAACTCATTCACCGCGAATTCCTCGTGCTCTTCGAGCATAGCCGAGATTCCGGGAGTGGCAAAACAGAAGCGGTTTTTGTCAAAGGGATGCTTGGACATGGTGAAGGCAAAGACCTCTTGTTGATATGCGTGGTAGTTTGACATAGCCTGTGAGAGGAAGTGAATAAGACGCTGTCAGACAGTAGATAGGTAGACCCACAACGTTCTGGATGACATGCTCAAAGTCATCTGCAGCTCTCCGACGCCTATCATAGGCAACATTCGCGTTGACACCACTGGCCAAGGGTACTCTCCCCTCGGGCATATCCTCATCCCGATCTTCAAGAAGACGCTCATCCCGCTCTTTGAGAAGACGAGCTCGAAGTTCTTCTTTCCCAAGCGTTTTCTGTGCCTCCTTGTAGGCTGGTCGAGTCAGGGTTGCCCTCTCCCCTAGTTTGGCGCCATGTCTCTGACCTAGCACATTATGAGCTTCCGCAATGATTGGCAAACGTCTGAAACTCACGCTTTGTTTTCGGTTGACTGAAGTCTCCCTCAGACTCAACACCGGGAGAACGAGTGTCGTCTTGATCTGCGTTGATTGTTAGTCAATGAACGAAATGAATGTGGGCGACTATTCACTATCGGTAGTTGTCCCCTTTGGCGGTAATGCTGGTCACAAATGTCAACAAAAGGCCTCTTGCAGAGTTTATCTTACTCACCTATTCCTAGCTTTGCGCACATCACCTCCTCTTCCTTACTACCCTGCCAGAGATTCCATTCGGTATGTTCTACCGGGGCCTGCGCCAGATTGAAAGCGAGCTGTTGGTAGGAGGTGAAGCTAACCTCATTGTCGACACACCATTGCAAAGTTGAAAGTTGCGTTTCCTTGGCATGTGCTAGGATTGCATCTCGCTTCTCTCTGGACAAATCGCGCGATCCTTGCTCGGCCTTGGCGTACACGTTGTTGGCAGTGTGACGAATCGCAGCCTGTGCCGTGCCGCTCCTAGGAATGATTGGTCGAGACACGGAGCTTGGTGGAAGCTCGAGATCCTGATTCGAAAGGGCGTCGTTGAGGGTTTGAGGAGGGATTCGCCGGCTTCGAGAGGTGGCAGCGTTTGGGGATGTAGGGGGCGCTAAGAGATGCCCGTCAGTGACGTGATTCTGCGATAGACATACAGTACGCACATCGAGACAGTCCTCCGGTTACGTATTCTTGAAGGAGTTTGATACTTTGTATGCGCCCCGAGTCCTCTGGGTGATCCTGCCACTTCTGGTATAAGACGGTGGGGTCTTCAGCGTCTCGAAGCTCATCCAAAGCAATCATCTCGTCCACACAGTTGAATCTGAGATTCTCATCTTCTTCTGTGAGGGTTCCAGCTTGCCTCTGCTCTTCGCGCAGCTTGCTCATTTTCGACTGGTAAATGTCGAAAGCTTGTCCAAGCTGGACCAGGTTGATTGTCGCAGCTGCTACCATCAAGTCAGCTGAAGCAGATACGAGACGACTGGCAACTGGGATATCTCTAGACTTGACCCCCTTCTTGAGACCCTTCGGTGGATTCGGGTTGACTCTCGCCTTCTTAGACGATCCCGCAGCTGAAGACACTTCTGCTGTTCGCTTCGTGGGATTGATTGAGGGTGGGCGGTGAGAGGAACCAGATGCTGATGCGTTGGCGGCCTTTTTCGCAGCAGATGCAGCTGCCCTCGCGCGCTTCTCTTGTTCCTCTTTCAGCATCTCTTTAAGGACTTCCTCCAAATCATCCCAGCCGGGTCGATCGCAAAATTCAAAGTAGGCTGCACTGCAGGCACCATTATTCTCTTTTTTGTCGTAGCTTTCTCGTACCAAGTCGTAGGCGAGGAGGAAATTAGGGTCGCCGCCATTGACAACGCATGCCCTTTCCTCGGCACTGAGAGGCTTTCGCTTCCAATCTCGCTCCTTCACATTCTTGGTCAGTTCGGACTTGGTGGTATATAGTTCCTTGAACAGAGTGGTCGCCATTTCCATCCAGTAGGTGTGGGCGACTTGAACAATTTGGGTGGAAGACATGTTGTGGGGACAAGTGTAGTGTTGTTTGATGAGGATGGTGGTGATGTTGGTGGTCGTTGTGTTGGAAGATGCTGTATAAAAGCCAGGCGCGAAGTGGAGATGCACAAAGTGGGGGTGCATGACCAAAGAATGGGGCTTTTCCTAGAGACGGGCAAATTCCTAGGAAAAGGCCCCCCTTTTCCTATAAGCGCAAAAGCCATCGAGGAAGTTAAAATTCTTCCGTCAAAAGCCTCCGTGGTAGTTACGGTAACTTGCCAAGGGTGCAATATAGTTACAATGTCCGACGGCGAGTGTTGAAGAGAGTATTTTGTTTGGTCTCTTCATCTTCCGAAGACATGGCTCCACCGTCATCGATGTGCTGTTCTTCCGAAGGGCCTTTCACTTCAGATAGACGACGAACAACTCTTGTAACAAGGCGGTCATACATCTCTCCTCTGCAACGTTTCGTCAGCATTTCACAAAACATCTGGGTGATGTCAAAGACCTACTCGCTAGTATACCCACTCACCTCCTCCCTCTCCTCTTCCTCACAATTCCGCTTGTCTATCCACGCCCTACCTTCCCTGTCCTCGCTACCACCCCTTACCAGCCTCTCCTCATCAGCCTCCCTTCTCGCCGCACCTCGCTGTATTTGCCGATCACGCCTGAAAGTCCATGCTTGGATGTTGATCATCCACTGCTCTCGTCGCATCGGCAAAGGTGGCTTGGCAATAGTAGGTGGGTGAGGCGAAAAGCGGATTCGGTGGACGGGATCTTCGAGGACGTCAAGCATTTCAGAGTCTTCGTCTCCTGACTCGGAGAACTCTTCCTCTTCAGACTCGGCTCTGGCCTTGCCTTTCCCTTTCTGTTTGCTGCCACGCCTGTGTCGAAGTTTGGTGGGCGAGGGTCGCTTTCGAGGAATCACAGAGGGACCGCTTGCCGAAGACTCGGATGGAGGAGAGCGGGGAACCGGCACCGTGGGCTCCACTGGAGCAACGGAAAGAGCAGATGATGAAGATGGCGACGACCCGCCCCTGAACGACGTCCTGAGTGGCGTCGAAGGCCCTTGTTCCCTCAATGCAGCGTGATCAAGGTTCAGAGCAGCCGGGCGGGCTCTGATACGGCGCCGAGAGGTCGGTAACGAAGGTTGATCGGGCGCTGGCTGAAGCGGCGTGAGGTTGAGGGAGCCATCTGACAATGAAGGAATCGAGGAAGAATCGAGTACTTCATGAGAGGATGATGAGGATGTCATTGGGGGATAAGGCGCCTCGGCATGAATGTTCACCGAAGGGACTCGACCGGGTTCCATGGTCATGCCCCCAACATTTCCAGGCCAACCGTAATCCTGCACCGAAACACCAGACCTCTTCATATCACTGTCCGCCAACCAACTCGCAAGGATATCTTTACCGAGTCCTCCCAAGCTTTCATGGTAAGGCCCAGCCTGTAGTCGAGGGATGGATGGGGTACGTGGGGATTTGACCGGAGTCGAAAGAGGGAACCCGCCTCCACGTCCCTCAGGTCTCGCAGGCTCGTAAGGAACATTCAAAGCCCCAAACCCCAAGCCCGTGCGCGTACCCGCAACGGCAGTTGATTCAGGGAGGATGTCCACAGCCGGGAGAAGGTTGCTTGGGAACACCGGAAACCGGGAACGAGGGTCGGGACGGGTAAGGAGATGAGAAGCGAGGGAGGGAGGTAAGGAGCTGGACGGGCGATAAGGAGGAATCTCGGCGATAGAATATCTTGATGGCCGAACATCATTCCTCTCGTCTTCATCCTCTGCATCAGACTCGGACTCTTGCTGAGGAAGATGTGATTGCGAAAGCGGGCTAGGTCCAGGTGGTCCCTTCCGCCGTATCAATCTTTGTACCAGGGCAGGCGCGTCGCCCAGAGAAGGTATACCGGGAGAAGGTATATCAAAGATGATGGTGTGAGCTGGGCGAGGGGAGGATGGAGGGGGAGGGGCTGATTCGCGGACAAAGGGAAGGCCGGATGTGGCTGCACGATAGTCGTCCTCTTCTTCTTCCCCTTCGGCGTCAAGGTCAGACATTTCATCGTCCGAGTCGGGCCCCCTGGCGGGGGAGGAAGATTGGAGATGCCGAAGCTTTGAATCGTCCTCCAACCCTAGTTCAACTTGCTCAAGGATAGACTCTCCCGGCTTCAGAGTTCGGGCCTTCCTAAAGCCTCGCTCCCTTTCCCTCGCATCCTCCACCTCGTTGTATTGAGTAGGAACACTTGGTTCAGGAAGGTCGTAATAGAACTTGTCACTGTCTGGCCCGACCTGTGTTCGAGAGGGGTGGGAGGTTTTGTGCGCCCGTTCTGCTTGTTCCTGCTGCCAGAGAGCAGCAATGTCGCCCATGACGCCCATCATACTAACGCCGTTATCAGATTGATAAGCTAGAGTGCGAATGGCTGACTCATCGCTAGCTTACAATGTTCAACAGAAGAGTGAAGATGCTATCCTTATTGGATGAGGTGTGGTGATGACAAAAGTTGCGGTTGAATGCCTTCATATCATCAGCATGGTTCATAGTCAGTTAGACTGATAGACTTACAGTATGCAGGAAGAATGAGATCAATGAACCCAAGCGACAATAGAGACAAGAGTTGCAGAAAGGCCTTTGCTCAACTCGGGAACAGTCTAGCACTGCTCACAAAGGGCACAGACCTGTATCTGAGATGGACTCGCAGAGTCGGCAGCAGCAGGTAGATAGAAGAAGTATTGAGGCCCTGGTTAGGGGGGCGTAGAGCAGAGATGTTGCCGACGGATTTCAGAGAGCGTAAGACAAGGATGTCTTTGTAAGACTTGATGAGGAGAAAAGCTAAGCTACCTAGTACCGTTCAGCTCTTACTAGTCAGGCGGCAGAAGCACATGAAAAGAGCCCCGGGACAAGTCGAGAACAGAGATGAAATATACACTCACTTTATGGGAGATCTCGAGTCCTACCTGCAAGATAAGACAAAAGACTTTCGAGCTGATGGGTCAAACATCAAAACCAGGGTCAGCCCTTGCCACTTCCGCCTGCGCACGCTGCCCACCTGCTCTAGATCAATCACTCCACGATCCACGAGGACCGCACGGCTTACCAGGGTGGAGGCTGTGTATTGGCCGTAGGCCGTCGACGCTTTGGCCACGGCGAAAATGATGGGTGTCTGTGGGAAAAAGTGGGGAGAGATCAGATTTCTATTGTCTTGCGGCAAGAGAGAGGAACGCGACGCACATGCTGTCCTGGACTAATTACTGCTGGGCGATCGAACTGGGGCCGCTGCTATCGGCGGTTATGCACGCTGCTGACTAGTGGGTGGGGGCTGGTGTGCATAGGCAGCATGGTGGAAGTGGAATGGCGGATTCCGGGACAACAAGAAGAGGGCGGAAACTTTCAGGGCTTTGGTTGTTTCATCCACCAAAAAGGCCATTGTTCTCGAGTTCCTGGTGGCTTCTTTCCTCCGCGGTTCTTCGGGGCGCCGGGCGTCCAGCCAGCTGCATTTCGGAGATGCTTGTACGCATGCTACGGGGTTAGAGCGGGCGGTTTATGCGCCGAGATGCCAGCGGGAAGACGAGCATAGCCATAGAGATCTGCAGGAGGGTCTCATTGCGGACAGAATGCGAATCGATTTTCGTAGGCGCGTTCGGCCCACCGAGCAGGCATAGTTTCGCAGTCTGCACAGTGCAGTGGCTGGACTCCGCTGCAACGGAAAATCACAGGCAGAGGCTGGCATGACATTTGTGGCCATCGTGCTGCTCGACCCAGCTCCAGGCAGGCATGTTGGTGTGCATAGGAGACTGCCACAAGACTCCCTCGGCGCAATCCCCGGAGTCCTGAGCCTCCCATTTGCTCCCGCTCCACGCGCTGTTTTGATGTGAATTCCTATACACTGCCATCCACAATCTATAACCTGTTATCCCCCTATAATCATGTTTGGCATCAAGAAGAAGCTCTCCTCCCTCATCCCCAACGACGTGAGTCTCCTCCCCTTCTCACGTATTCAAGCGCAAGCTCACGCGCCAAACCTTATCCTTCTCGTGATATATAGGCCAGAGCCCACCTTCAAAACGTCTTTACCGTCGAATGGGAAGACGGAAACAAGACCGTTCTTGTTGATGTGGCCGATACAGACAAGCAGCAGCATGAGATGGAATTGAACGGGATAGGGGCTGGAGGTGGAGGGACTTATGGCCGGTTGGCGGACGATGAGGAGGTGAGTAGTTCTTCAAGAAGACGGCCTTGAGGCTTGTGAAATATGCTGATATTTTGTAACAGGAGGACCGATACACGCGACCCGTCCTTCGAACACGAAAGTCTTCTCAAAAGCTCAATTCCTCTTCGAAAAATCTGCCCTCTCTGCCCTCCATCTCCCGAAAATCCACGTCCGAATCCCACGCCCCTTCATCGGCTTCCACGTTCCGGGCCAACCCATCTGGCCCCAGCCGCTATGGGGGGACGAACCCCTTTGACGGCAGCGCGGACGATTACCCTTCTCCACAGACCTCTTCCAGCTCCACCTACACCTCTTCCCCATACTCTACCACATCTCCCAAATTCCCTCCATACTCGTCCTCTTCTCAAAACTTCTCGCAGGGAGGGGCGTCAGGATACGGCTCGGGGCAAGAACGGAGAAAAGCAGAGAACCCTTGGCAGACTTTTAGGTCGGACGAGGTGGACATGTTGGGTGGCGGCGATCTTGGCGTCGACAGTCCCACGAGTTCATCGGGGGCGCATTCCAATGGCAGCGTGGGATATGAGGTGTACAGGAGTAGCAGGACCAACCCCTTCAGATGACGTTGAGGCTGTCGAGAGGAGTGCGTGGTGAATTGTGAATAAGACATTCCGGGCGTTTCTTGGGAGTCCCCATTCGATATATGCGTGTACCTGTCATCTTATGCTTGTACGGTATCTTTTTCCATCCTTGTCAGTTGTAACCCTAGATGTCATATGGTACTCTGCACATCAGCTATTCCTCTTTTTCTTTTGCAGTTGGAAACGAGGCCAGAAATCCCCAAGGTGTATATTGTCGCCGCCGAGATGTTGAGCCTAAGTGTATCTCAGCCCTACAGTGCTCTATCTCTTCGATCAAGCAGTATGCTATATCACACAAACCTTGGCTACCTTGAGCCATATCTAGGGTCAGTCTCTATTCATGGGGATACTTTAGTGTCTGTATCACTGTGCACTCTCGAATCACCCGGCATCTTGCCCTGCAGTACTGATACAAAGAGCCTGGTTGGGGTAGGACGATAGACCAAAGGAAGTGAGTATCCTAAGGGCGTGTATTCCAGCAAAGCTTCAAGTGGTCTCAAGCGATATAGGATGATATTCATAAGTCGTGTCATACGTGATCATGGCCCTGCCGAATCCTCCTTCCCATGCTCCCACTCATGCCAACTTCCTTGACGACAAACTGAAGTCTACTCGTCAATGACGATGGCATCACCCGCGTTACCTCCCCCACTCGTCTTGGCCCTTTTCACCCCCCTCCCCTGACTCCCGGTACCTCCCCCTTGTCCACCTCCACTTCCGGCATGTCCATTCACTCTCGAGCTCCCTTGCACCACCTCGATATCTCCCTCATCCTCTGAATCTCCCAGTTCGATCGGCGGGCCTCGCCTGGTACCAGCAATCTGGGCTGGAGGCGCGGGAGACTCAGATGAGGGTATCGGGCGGGAGATGGCTCGGCGCGGGATGGATGCTGTCGAGGCGCGTGATTGTATAGGTGGTTTGGGAGCTACTTTAGGTGCTTGTTTCGGTTGCGCAAATCTTCCGAGAGTGTCAGCTTGGTCCAGTATGATACCACACACGACTTACTTGCGGACCCATTCACGAGCAGTCTCGTCGTGTTTCTTTCTATTCGACTTGTACTCTTTCGCAATTGGTGGTACGAGCGGGTCGGCGGGGTTGGGGTCGGTGAGAAGGGATGAGAGGGAGAGGATGACTTTGTACAGGGAAAGGGCTGGAGACCATGCTGTTTTCAGAAGCTAGCCAAAAGTCAGACATCGAGTGGGTGTGATCAGGGAAGGAGAGGCGTACATCGAGACCTGGAAGACGTCAACACACAATCAACCAAGACGGATCGTGTCGACTCACATATATTGCCGTTACTCGATACATTGCAATGATACACCTTTGTCATGAACAACAAAGATGGTGGTGAAAATCTGCCACTCGTACATCAGCACAGCACGATCCATGCCTCTCGAATGCTTACGGATAGTCGTGCGGCACCTTGATATCAATGTCAAACATGCCCCCTTCATATGGGCTCCCCGCAGGCCCCGGCAGGATCGCCTTCCAATGCAGTATGTTGGCCTCGTCTGGTGTGAGAGATATGTTGCCTAGGTCTTCTTTCGCGAGGTCTGCAATCTCCTTCTTGATACGCTTGGTGGCCATGTCGACGTTGGGCCGGCGGGACATGGTGGCGAGTGTCTGTGATTGGGCGGCGGGGGAGGGATATGGGCTGAGGCAGGGTCGAGGATAGGCGCCTGGGTGATGACGAGAGAATACAATCCGGGCTGTTGAAGTTGAAAAGAAGAAGAAGATGCGAATTCAGGTTGACGGTGCTCTGCTCGAAATCTCGAGAACCCAGGCGCGCTCTCCGCCGCCGACCACGTGGCACGCCTCCACCGCACGTCGCGTCTGCGTGCATCGTGGTCTTCGACTTGTTCTTATTGTCTTGTCTTTTCGCCTCGCTGGTTGCAGGGGAAATCTCTGGCGCTCTGGATTGGGATACAATCGATGCGCAATCTCTGGACACACCCTGTCTTCCGCCCACTCCTCTTTCTCGCTCTCCTCGTACTGACCATGCACGCTCTCAAATCGCAATGGCACCGCCTGGGCGGTTCGAAGGGAAAGGCGCCTTACAGACCTGATCAAGGAGATGAAAAGAGGCTGGTGGTCGGACACTTCATGGTAAGTTGTTTTTGGATCTTGGGGTATAAGCTGACAAATACAGTTGGGAAATACGTATCCTTTCACGGCAGATGATTGGCAGGCCACATTCGATCTCGCTGAGGATACGCTATTGTAATGCTTTTCATCATACAGATGCTCATCTGCTGACATATTTTGAAGAGATGCGATTGTTCTCAATTTAGGTCCAGAGGATTGGCAGCTCACCCAAGCTCAGCTTGCCTACGAGCTCGCCTCCTCCCGTCGTATCAAGCTTCTACTGTCGTTGGATATGAACGTCCTTCCGCATTCCCCCGATGAGCTGTCTAGTAGGGTGGTCACTGCTATCAATGCTGGTCGCACTTCCCAGCTGCTATGGGACGACAAACCTGTCCTCAGCACCTTTTCCGGCCACGAGTTTGGCGATGACAACTGGGTCGAGACTCTCCGCCTGATCTCACGTGGCCTCGAGCAACAAGTCATGTTCTGGCCTGCATTCTTCATGCCGCCAAGCGACTTTATGGCAAAGCCATATGTGGATGGTGCGTATGCTTGGAATAGCGGATGGGCGATGGACAATACGTCAATGAGCTTGAAGGAGGACCAGCCATTCCTGAAGGGCGACAAGCCGTATATGGCTGCCATTTCACCGTTATTCTTCACTCATTATGGGACGGAAGGTGATTGGGCGTGGAACAAGTGAGCACAAACTCGTTGTATAGAGCTGTGCTGACGACTACTAGGAATTGGATTTGTAAGCACTACATACGTGACTTGAACTACTAGCCTGACAACCTACAGACCCCTCGGACAATCTTCTTCTCCCAAATCGCTTCCTCAACTTCATCTCTCCACACACGCGTACACCGACCCCTCAGATCATACAACTCATCTCTCTCAACGACTACGGCGAGTCTCACTATCTGTTCCCCGTCCGCGGCGCACAGCCTGGGTCAGACGCCTGGACAGAAGGGATGGACCATGAGGGATTCAGAATCATGTGCAAGTACTTTATCGGCCGCTGGAAGAATGATTTGAGTGAAGGTGAAGGGCTTGAAGATGGGCATGAGGGCAAGGTGGTGATTTGGTATCGGACAAAGCCAAAATATGGAGTCTATGATGATGCGGTCGGTAGGCCAGATCGAGCAGAATGGGCAAGTCTTATCTCCCTTCATTTGTCAATAGGCTCGCTTACGATAACGCAGGCCGAGGACCTCATCAACCTCTTCATCCTGCTTCCCTCCCACTCGGCACATTATACCCTCCACCTCACCAATGGTCCAGCCAGCCATACACGCTCCTTGAAGTCGGGTCGACTCAACCTCCTCACGTTACCTTTCATCCCTGGCAATGTACACTACAGTGTCACGAAGAAGGAAGGGAGCGCAGAAAGGGTTATACTGGAAGGAGATGGGAAGGAGATCACAGAGGGCGGCGCGTGGAACTTTAACATGTGGAGTGGGAGCACGTGCTGAAGGAAGATCTCGTTCAAAAGGGACATTATTCTGTTGACTTCTTGTATACTATGGGATGTCTTGGACCAGGTGCCAAATGCGACCCTCAAGTACAGGTCGAGATTGGGTCTAGACGCATTGACAGTGGCACATCGCTCTTCGCTCTGAAGAGGTTCTCTCCGCGTCACAAAGAGACGGAGATTCATACGTATCATCAAGATCATAAGGATCGTTAAAAGAGCAATAATCATCATTCCTGATTCTCGCACAAAGTGTCCGTTCTCACTCCCATCCTCATCCATCCTTTGCTATCTTCTTCTTCCCCGTTTTCTTTCCCTCCCCCTGGGGAAAGAAAATAGGAGATGCGATCAAGGTAGGACGAGAGGAGGGGTCTTTGTTGAAACGAAGAGAATCGGGAGAAAGCCAGTCCAGTTGACCCACAGCGCTCAGCGCCATATGCAGAGGGTAAAAGCGCCCAAAGAGACCCGCTCTTCGGCTACTGACTTTCTGTCTTCTTCAAGAGGATGTGCCTAAGGTGGAGGAATTGGCAGAGATTGTAGGTTGGCGTGTATTGTTGATATGGGGGAGAGAGGGGAGGGTGACATAGATCGGAAGCCGAGCCATAACGTGTATGTACACTTATAGCACAATGTCGTACGCTTACAGAGTGGCCCTGGCCTATAGTTCTTGTCAGCCGTCATGCTTCCAGCAAGGCTCAAGAGGGCAAGGAACATACTCACGACAAACGTCAGACCACGGCATGAGAAGAGCAGAACCATATTTCTATCCTATGTAACAGAGAGTACTGAGCCAGTACTAAAGAGAAACACTACGGGCGGAAGGGTAAAACTGAAGGAAAAAGCTAACTAAAGAAAACCACGTCGAGATAGAGATAGAGATAGAGGAAAGAGGCTAATCACATATTCACAGCCGTAGATACAATTTCCTCCAACTTTCTTCCTTTTCCCATATCGACACCTCCAGCACCAGCAGTCCATGTACCAGTCCCTCCAAAGGGTATTATCGGTACAAGCTTGAGCTCCCTGTCTCTACCCTCTGCGCACAAGGGAAAGAGGAGGGCGAAAGGGAGCATAACACTGCCATGCTGAATTGTCGTCGAGAGGGAACAAAGAGAAGAGATTGTGAGGAGTGGAAGCACCATCGGCCAGCCCATCATGTTGAGTGACAGGGAAGACCAAAGCAACGACCAAGCAAACTTGGTAGCTAGCTTCACTATAGACAATTCGGTGGTTGAAACGATAGGACGATCCAACGTCCCAGACGTAGCTCATCGTAGGACCTCGAAATCTCGCCACTGGGGCAGAGGGAGGACCCGGACGAAATCGTTTTCTTGTTTCTTGGGTTGCGTATAGACATGGTCGATTGAATAGAGGATGGCGATATTGGCCCGGGAGGTTATGGCTAGGCACACGTTTGGCACATATAGGCAGCCAGAGAACCAGAGTTGAGAGACGAGTCGAGAAAGATCGCGATAGAGTTGAGAAAAAGAGACCCGAATCACATGAGAGAGAGAGGACCGAGGGAAACCAAAAACCACGCATGGTGTACACGGCTCCTTCTTGGAGCCTAGAGTCGTATGATACAGGCGCAGAAAGATAGGCTGGTTGTACTGCTGTACTTGACCGTACTAGCGTGGGTGTACGCGGTGTGTTATTGACACCCCAGCATAGCTTGCGCGTGGAAAGGAAATGATCGCTGAGAGCGATAGAAAGCCGGACCGAGAAGAGATGAGGTGATCGGAGATGGATGAAAGAGAGCATGATGGCTTCTTTTTGTCGGTGGGATCCGTATAATACAGAGGTTTGCCGGGTGTGTATGTGGTATTTGCTACACCCCTGCGCGCTATGATAGCGTATTTTACACTCTTCCTCCGCCCAAGCGCTTGAGCAAGGCGGGAAGAGAATGAGAAATTTGACCTCGAGAAAGAGTCGTCGAGAGGCACTATACACACCGTCGCTGCTCTGCACATTGAAGCGCGAGGATGATGTGAGATTGTTGTACAAGTGCGTGCATGTTGTGAATGCGAAGGAGAAGCCGAAAGCGAGACGGAGAACAGAGACCAAGAGAAACGGGGCGATTGGACCGGTAAAGGAACAGCGGAAGGTGAATAACAATCCGAAAGCCATAATGCGATATGGTACATGCGATAGTTTGAGGCAAGAGTGTGTTCACAATGCCGGATAGGGGTGAGATTGAATCTCCTGTGCGCTGTGTGAGTGTATATTCCGAAGCGATAAGAGAGGGGCTTGCCAGATATTCCAATGGTCATCAACAAGGATGAAGATAGCACCACATTTTGAGTCCACAATGGAACCCCACAAGATGACCCAAGAAGGATACAAAGACCTCAGTGGAGTCTCTGGGTTTGCTGCTCTTGCGGACTGTTGGACGAAGGGCGGGTCAAGACTTCGTTATGGAGGATCCTACTGCCCACGTCAGCATTGCACCAGTGAAGAATAAAAGGACACACTCCCGAAGCTTGATGCACTCCTTGTTCTGGTCCTCGAGCTGGGTGAGGAGGAAGCGGTTCGCACTCTCGATAGCCTGGATGTGGGCCACAGCTGGATGCGGCGTCAGTGACGAGTGGCAAGGTAGGGAGGTGACGTACATCGATCAAGGAGGCTGGATTTAGATGCCCTTTGATTTGTCTGGGGAAGAGCTTCTTTCAGTCTCTTGAAGCCTTCCCTGAGCTCATCACGGCGCCTCTGTACGACACGTCAGCGTTGAATCGAATGGAGTGTTGAGATGACGCACCTGTTCGCTCTCGATTCTTGCCTTACGAACATCCTCGCGCTTGTTGGACACTGGCACGCGGTCGTCGTCGCTACTCTCGTCAGCACCATCCGCTACCACGAAAGTGATGAAACTCACTTGGACAACCCAAGCCCTCTCGGACTATCCTCGTCCTCGTCATCACTCAACAAGTCCTCTTCCTTGACACGCCTACTCTTGCTACCCCTATCCCTATTTCTCAACGTCCTCACGGCACCACTCTTGCTTGGCGAGCCACCCATGAACGAGCTCGTTGGATAGGGGAAACCAGAGACCATGCTCAGCCCAGGTCCGGTAGGCGAAACGTTGGACAGGTTGGACATGCCTGAGAGAGGCGTGCCCGTGTAGAACTGGTACGGGTACCCCGTAGGAGGGTACGCCCCCGTGGGCGATTCATCCGGGACACTCCCCACCAAGGACTGGGGCGAGACCAAACTGGGTGACACGGCCGTGGGCGCCCCAAACGACAGACGATTCGAGTTGAAGCTGCCATGCGGGGAGCCGTCGATGGAATTTGGCGAGCGAGGTGACCGGGGAGAGTGGCCGGTGAAATCGCCGCCGGGGCCGCGGTAGGGGTGGTAGAGGACGGACGAGTGGCCCATGGAGGAGTTTTGTTGGTCGTACGTGAGGGCGTACGGGGGATAGGGGTACGCTACCGCAGAGAGGTCGACGGCGTGTATAGGCTCGTTCATGGTGAGCGGCGATAGAGAGAACTGATTTGAGGCTGGGATCGACTGTCAGCCACCATGCTCTATGACGACGCGTACTCACCCTCTGCGTTCTCCCCATGTTGCTGTTGCTGTTGCGGCTGTTGGCTGGTACTCGCCTCTGGAGACTTGGCACCTTCTGGGCTGGCGAGGTAGTATTCCATGGTGTTGTCTGTGGTGTTCATAAAGGAGAAGGAAGAGTCGAAGAGTTCGTCAGAGTCGTTGAAGGCGGGGTCGATGTCAATCTTGGACATAGTTATGATGCGAATGGATGGGGTTCAAATTTCTACTGAGCGGTGCATGATGGGTGGGGAGGGGAAAGGAGGTGTATCAGCGTTGTTTTGATACTCTAGCTTGTCTCCGGCGCGCGTGCCGTACCGAGTGCACCGAGGACAATAGAGAGTGGCGAGGTACAGGGATGAGACTCACCTGTGACGCTGCGTACCTGGGGCGATGAGCGGGTGATTCGTGAGGGTCGTTACAGTCGTTAGTAGTGGTACAGCGGCTGCTTGCGTGGCGGGCGGTGGCGACGAGATATGGCAGAGGTGGGGGGAAGAGGGAGAGAAGAAGAGGAGGGGGGGATATATATACCTGGGTGACTCCCGGGTGACTGGACTCCCCACTCTCCGCGTCGAGCGAGGATCTGTCCGCCATCCCACCAAGGGCGCAGCCTGGGCGGACGGGGCGGACCTTGTTCCGGGACATGCACCTTCCATACACACAAGATCGGTCAACACGGAGCCATACAGGCACATCCCATTCTCGGTCAAATCACTAGTCCAGACCCCCCCACATAAGCCCCTCCTCCTCCTTCAGCCTCCTCTTCTCGTCATCCCATGCCGCCTGCTTTCCACGCCTCTGCGCCCTCTCGACGCCCAGTTCAGGAGACCCCGCCTCCAGGCTTCGCTTACGACGCTTCTCGAGCTTGTGCCGTCCTTTGCACTTCTATTGCAGCCTTCCACGCATCAGAGCATCAGCACAGAGCATAACGTCAGACGGCAAAAGGACAACGCATCGTTCCAACTGCGTCAACCACCCTCGTTCCGTTCGTTTCTCCGCTTCGGACGCGATTCCCCTTTTTTCCTGGTGGGATTATCGGCGATATATCTTACACCCGACCCTTCCAGGGGGTCTGCGTGATGGGTCCTGTGTGGCGCAGACATGGCAAAAGTGGGGGACGTATGACCCTGTATGCCACCATGCACATATGTTGAGCGCGGGACCTGGGACATCGCACTATCCGTAGATGGATGCCACACTCGTCATATCCCTCCTCGTCGTCGAGGGTCCATCCCCCTGAATACCTAAGATCTAGGACAGACAACAAGATTCGGCTTGATGGATGGTACGACACAGGAGAAACGCCACGAGGCAGAAGCCCCTTTTTGGCCGAGCCTGAATTATTTTTCCCACGCAGATTGACCTGGATTGGGGATTGATGGGTCTTTCTGGAATCGAAAGGTACCGGAGTGATGTGAATCGCCGCTCGACCAATTGTTGATCCCGCGCGCATCCGTCTTCAAATCATCCGTCGTTGATAGTCACATCCTTCGCTTCTGCATCTTGTTCCTCCCATGCACAGCTTCAATTCACGTGAGCTGTATAGCCTCCTCCTCAACTGCCCGGGGGCACGAGCACATCGACTACAACGACCTCCTGATGTACTTGTCGCGTATGTACTCGTATAGAGACTTAGAGAGTACGGCGGATGCTTTAGTTTACGTAATGCGGCGGGAGCAAATAGCTTAGTACGTTGGGTATCTTCAAAGGACCTGTCATGCGTCCTATCTCTCATCTCGCCAGGTGACGTGAGCTAAAAGACTGCTATTGTACACTCGGGAAGATGTATGTGAGTGAAATAGTCATTACTGTATTGTATGCTACCACCGACTGGGGACGTTGCGTAGCCAACTTACGCTGCTTGGAACAGATTGTATTGAACCCGCCAATGACGACGACGATGTCATGGCTGTGTTGCGTGAAAACATAGACCTCGTCAGGTGTGACTAAATCCGCTGGTAAGGCCTGCATAAAATACCCCTCGCTGTTGGCAACACTGTAATCGTTATGCGTGAAGCCAAGATGTCCGTCGGTCGATGCCGTCATGTCAAGCGGAGGTGGCCGATGCCCGCCCCGGTCGCTGAAGGGTGGCCGTCGGCTCCGGTCGCTGAAGGCTTCATCCAGCCGAGCTGTGGGTCAATGAGCCGAGGGTCGAGGGAAGTGCATGTATATAAGTATAAGGACGCTGCGTCTCTCTTACAACTCTCCATCATTCAACTACCAACTCTCTCTACCGTCATCAATCAACTGTCATGTCTATCAACGTCGCAGGTCACCAAGTCGGTCGAATCGGGTGAGATTCTACAACAGACTATAGCGTTTACTCTACTGACTATCAGCTTCAAGCTACGGGCTCATGCAGCTCACCATCTTCAATGCTGTGCCTGATGAGCTCGCTTTCGAAGTCATGAAGTGCGTCTAATGATCATCTTTCTTTTCTATGACTTACCTTTGTGTCGCTCTTAGGACGGCAGTCGACAATGGCTCAAACTGCTGGTCATCTGCAACTTTCTACGGACCTCCCCAAGACCCATATGCCAACATCAGGCTTCTCCGCCGTTTCTTTGACAAGTATCCCGAGCTCAAGGACAAGGTGGTCTTGGTGCTCAAAGGCGGAGTGCAGGTTACCGCAAACGGTCCTGAAGCTCGCGGTAACGAGTGCGTAGAGCTTCAGTCATGATGTATATGAATGCCAGGCTGACAGATATATAGTGTGGGGTACCTCCGCGAAGAACTCAAGACTGCCAGAGACATTCTTGGTGGCAAGACCATCGACGTCTTTTCTCTCGGTCGGCTCCCCAACACGCCTGTGGAAGACGTCTTCAAAGGTCTCGTCTCACTCCAAAAGGAAGGCTGGTTCAATGCCATCGCGGGAAGTGAGATGTCTGCCGCTTCTCTTGAGAAGGCTTCCAAGGTACGTTCTCATAGGAGCCTCTCTGTCCCCTACTCACACCATCATGCTACAGATCACCCCCATCGCCTTGAACGAAATCGAAGTTTCCCTCATGTCATACGAAGCCTCCATTCGCGACGCTATCGCGTGGTCCAATGCCAACAAAGTTCCTTTCTTTGCCTACTCTCCTCTTGGCCGTGGTCTACTCTCTCGGAGATTCAAGACGGCCGCGGACGCTGTCGGGATGGCAGCTGGCTATAGCCCAAGGTACCAAGCCGATGCCTTTGATGCTAATATCAAGCTGGTCGATTTGGTGGAGAAGATTGCCGCGAATAAGGGAGTGAAGGTGGGGGAGTTGGCGCTCGCTTGGGTCGTCGGAATTTCGGACTACGTGAGCTCCTGTCTACCGCTTGAAACAAGACGACGCTGACAATTCGGGCCTCAGTCTATCCCCATCCCTGGCTCTTCCAAGCCGGCCAGAGTCGCTGAAAACATCAACGCCGCCAACATCAAGCTTACTGCCGAGGAGTTCGAAGCGATCCAGAAAATCGTCGATACGTTCGAGATACAAGGCGGGCGTTACCCAGAGTTTGCTAGCCATGACTTGGTGGGTTTTACTATATTTGTGACCGGACCGGAATGCTCCTGCAAGGCTGACCTTGAGTTTTATAGATGATGTAAACAGTACTCGTATCCGCCGGCGACGTGGCAATCTCGGATACAACCGCCCATCATGTCCATGAACCCGTATCATGCAACAACTCCATAACTATGATACATATGCACCAAAAATCTCACGAAGTCCTAGCTGGGTTCTGTAGGCATGCTTGCTGCTCGTTTGACTGCGCCCCGGCGCGTCGATTACGAGCTCGCTTTGCCCGATCCCCCCTGTTCTTCTCTTCTTTCTCTTTCCTCTTCTCCAGCGCTTCACGGTCGTCATCCCTATACTTGGGATCATATAGGTTTCCATGAGTTTTGCCTCTTGACAGACAACAACAGGTGGTACGGGAGCGGAGGTCGTGCCGATGCAGGTGATGACAGACAAGTGGTCGCTAGTGGGTGGGGATTTCTGTGCATTCTTGGGGTGGTGCATCCCAGCGACCCTGCACACAAGGCGCTTGGGCCCAGGTCGAAACCGCACTCGTCCATGTTGTAGATACACGATGGGCGATAGACTTTGCTGTCGTACATTTCTTGGAGCTATGGATGCATCAGAAATGCTTCTGGACCAGCCAAATCACTTACAAGTTTAAGAAAGGCACCACAGTTCTCGCTCGTATTTCGCATCTTGGCGGTCAGCTTCGGTGTAGCCGTAGAATTTCGATTTCAAGTCGGCGCGATGACGCTCGACGAAAATTGAGCCCCATCTCTCGCCCAGGGGATGGCCATGGAGAGCTTGTCCAAGTTCTCTTATGTTCGCCGGGGTCAGGAGGGTACCACGGTCGGCATACGTGTTGACTTTGTCGACCAGCTGCTTCTCTTGCATGACAGAGAGCTTGCGAGGGTTGTTGGTGGCATGTGAGGCGTGTCTTTTGTGGTATCGATCATTGAGAGTGGAAGAAGCGACCTTGAATCGATTGGCCGACTTGTCGAAGCTCTACTCGGGATGCGCTCGCTTGCATTGGACTGCCGAGTTGATTGCATCGGCCATTGTCGAGGTGCGTGGGATGAAAGTATAGATATGTATGGGAAGAATCAACACGCGCGTTATCCGAGATTGCCACGTCATCGATTAATCAGTGATAGTAGTCTTGTTTTAAGGTTGCGGTGCTATACATGTACGAGTACACCATACACGTATCAAATGTATTGGTCAAAGACCAAGAAGATTCGATCGAATATGACATGACGTTGGGTAGCAGCGCTTGTTGGATGTACGAGTACATGTAGTGCTTGGTAGTATGCAAACTCCTTGCGTGGGACCATATCTGCCAGCGTGTTCTGTCTCATCTGAGATGCAATCGGATACCAATCCTGGAAAGTGACGCATTACTGTGTTCCAAAAGAAGGCTCAAGATGGAAGCGACCAACACCTACTGCAAGTGAAGGATCGGCCTTTGACTCCAGAGTCTGGGCAGAATTCGAGATGCAAATAACTGAGTCATCCATCTCCACCGGTGTCATGAGCCCGAAGCTATCTCAACCCATGACTCTCGCGCCCGACGGCCATCCGGGCTTGCCGCGTGCCGAAATGCCGCGCGGACAGTAGAAGTGGAGGCAAGTGGAGGTGGAAGTGAAGGTTCTTCGGAGGCCGAGGCGTCGCCGTTTCTTTGTTCTTGATAGGCAGTCTACCTTCCAGAAGTACATATATATACCAGCGCCATGTGCCAGTCAATCCCCTATCTTACCTAGCAGCTCGCTCTTCACCAGTTTATTCCACTCTTCGAAATCAATCAGCATGTCTTCCACTGTCAACGTCGCGGGTCACCAGGTCAACCGTATGGGGTCAGTAACCATTGGTCAATTCAAAAGATGTCCACTGACGCGTTATTCACAGTTACGGGCTGATGCAGCTCACTTGGACCGCGAAACCCGTCCCTGATATGACTGCTTTTGCAGCTATGAAGTGCGCGTATCCAGCCACACTCGCTTGTTAGTTGCTGACATAACTGCTTTGCAGAGCTGCTGCCGATCACGGATCCACTTGCTGGTCCTCTGCGACCTTCTACGGTCCGCCTGATGACCGTTTTGCGAACCTCAAGCTCATTCGTCGTTTCTTTGACACATACCCAGAGTACAAAAACCAAATTGTTTTGGTCGTAAAGGGTGGTGTCGACTTTACCTCTCGTGGTCCGGTCGGTGACGAGTGAGTGTCATTGATGTGACGGTCTGATACAAAGCTGACAATAAAAGCCTCGATTTTCTTCGTGACGAGCTCAAGATTTCCAAAGACATTCTTGGCGACAAAGCTATCGACGTCTTTTCCCTTGCTCGACTCCCCAGTTCCCCTGTGGAGGATGTCTTCAAGGGCCTTGTGACTTTGCAGAAGGAGGGCTGGTACAGTGCCATCGCCGCCAGTGAAATGTCCGCCGCATCTCTCGAGAAGGCTTCCAAAGTGAGCCACTCTATGCAAGTCTCCTGATATGTTACCAACACCATATAGATCACCCCTATTGCCCTCAATGAGATCGAAGTCTCCCTGATCTCCTATGAGCCCTCCATCCGCGCTGCCATCGCCTGGTCGCAGACCAACAAGGTCCCCTTCTTCGCCTACTCTCCCCTCGCCCGTGGCTTGCTCACACGAACCTACAAGACCCCCGAAGACGCCGCCGGTCAGGTGGCCGGTCACATCCCCAGGTTCCAGGGCGACGCTTTCTATGAAAACATGAAATTGGTGGATCTGGTGGAAGAGATTGCTGGCAAGAAGGGAGTCAAGGCAGGGGAGTTGGCGCTCGCTTGGGTTTATGGGACTTCTGACTATGTGAGCTTGTGTTCTCAGAGGAGCATTTTTGAAGCTAATGTGGTGACAGGCTGTCCCTATCCCTGGATCGTCCAAGCCTGAGCGCGTGATCGAAAACATCAACGCTGCCAATATCAAGTTGACGCCCGACGAGCTCAAAGCTATCTCCAACCTTCTCGAGACTTTCGAGGTCAAAGGAGGCCGATATGCCGACCATGCTACCCCCCACTTGGTTAGTCTTGTTCCCTTCTTTCCTCAACTACCCGGCTGACGATGGATGGTAGATGAAGTAAAGGAAGGGATGCTTTTAGGCCGCGCTCAAGACCAAGACTGTGTATGTTTGAACGCTTAGCCACAGCAAACGAGATGAACACAGGCAGCACCGATAGAAATGCATCATATGTATATAGATTCTATGTAGAAGCAAAGCATAGCAAACAATTGCATTGGCTTACGAAGAATACTTGTAGAATTCAGGAACCATTCCATCCTGAACGCACAGCGCTCGGGACACCCGAAGGGACAAAATTGTCCCTTGGTGGCGAATGTCCTTCGGTGGTGCGCTTTCCAAGGACCGAAAGAGTGCGATGACACAGCGGGAGGGAGCCGGCAAGGGGAAGAACAGCTAAGCGCACAGCGCTCGGGGCAGTCCCTATGCTGCTATGCATGGTATGATGTTCTGCCTAGGCGGAGATAGGCCCAGCAGCCTAATCGTGATATGCTGTCCTAACCAAATTATGCTGATTGGCCTAACTTTGCGAATGTCAGACTCTTATTGGACAATCGCAAAGCGCTTGATTGTTTACTCTCTTTCTACATACAATATATCCACGCATCCACCTGTACTCTTGGTCTCGATCGGAACAAGAGCCGGAACTTTCAAGTCGCAATCTCTCTGACGATGTCGCAGTACACATCCGCGCGTCCAATTCTATTTGACCGTCAAGAGTTCTTCTCATGTACAGGTGCTGTAGGGGAGGATCACCGTAACGAGTCGGAATGATCGGTCATAACGAGAAACAAGACGACTGCTCGATCGGCCTGCACTGCTTGATCGAGGAGCTTCACATACATACACGTGCAATGATCATTCCTCATCGCTCCCTTGCTCCGCCTCCTTCACTTTCCTCCGCTTACTAGCCTCCACCATCGCTTTCCTCTTCTTTCCCGCCTCCTTCTCCAGATCTCTCCCTCCACCTCCAACAGCCTTCCTCTTCACCGGCGCCTTAGCCAGCTTGCGCTTTTCATTTTTGCTCGGCTTCTTCATCTCCAACATGTACTCTGGGACGGGACAGCCGGAAGAGCGAAGGACGTTGGCGATGGTACGGAGGTGTGGGCCGTCTTCAAGAGTGAAGAAGGTGGTGGCTTTACCAGGGCGACCAGCTCGGCCGGTACGACCGATTCGGTGGATATAACTTTGAACTGTTTGAGGGAAATCTGTGGCAATGTCAGCGGGTACTGGAATTGAGATGGTAGGACAAACCATAGTTGATGACCACTTTAACACCCCTAAAGTCCATGCCTCTTGCCAAAACCTCAGTCACTACCAGCATCCAAACCGCGCCCGTCCTGAAATTCTTGATTGCCTCGTCTCGCTTCGTTTTGGCCTTCCCGCCATGCACAGCGTCGACTTTGATGCCATCCAGGAGCAAAGTCTTGTACAATTCTTCGGCACGTTCAATAGATTGGACGAATATGAGGGATGGGTAGGGAAGTTGGCCGGTGGAGATGAGATTACGCATGGCGAGCAATTTACCGGCTTCCGAGCCGGTGTACAGAAGGGACTGGTCGACTGTCGTGACAGCAGAGTCTCTGTGAATGTTGTCAGTACACAAGTCGCAGTGTTTTAGAGTAAGACTCACTTGACACCAACGACGACTCGAATACCGCCCTGCTTCAACCACTTCTTGGCCAGACCTTCGGCACCAGAGGGCATGGTCGCGGACAGGAAGCACTTTTGCACCTGGGTGTTGGTGCAAGCCGCGAGAATGGGTTCGATCTGGGGGAGAAAGTCGGGCGACAAAAGACGGTCAGACTCGTCCAAGACGACGTGTCTTGTGCTGCTTTATATAAGTGGATATCCAGAGGCTGAAATGATATCGACGTACTGGGCAAGAGAGACCTTTTTAGAGTCGATCAAGTGGTGCAACCGTTCAGGGGTGGCAATCAGGATATCAATGCCCAGACCTTCCGGGTTGCCAGATTTTTTCGGGGCAAATTCGTCCACAGATCCTGTAGACTCGTCGTCGTCTTCGCTATCGTCCCCTTCCATCTCCTTGTCCTCCCCAGCAGCTTCTCCCGGAGCACTCTCCCAGATGGCCTTTTCCGTCGCCTTACTCAGTACCAGGGTTCTCCAGTGTCTTCCCCGGGTCACAGCCTTCACGACGCCCTGAATCTGGACCGCAAGGTCATGTGTGGGAACGAGGATCAACGATCTGATACCCTTGCCCTCCTCTTTATCCTTCAAGTTTCTTGAAGGTTCGCGGAGCTTGACTACGGTCGGCAAGACGTATGAGAGCGTCTTACCAGACCCTGTTGGGGCAACACACAGCGTATCTCTATCCTCCAAGAGACAACCGCCCACGGCACATTGAACACCCCACAGAGAGTGGATGTTTGCCGAAGCAAGCGCCGAGAGGAGGGGTGTGCCTTCAGCGGAAGTCAGGGGGTGGTTCTCGTGGCTAACTAGGGAGGGGAGGTTGGTGTGAAGAGATTTCGGGAGTGGGTCGGGACCTGTGAGGGTGATCTTTTGAGGAGGAGGCGCGGGGATTGACGCCGATGAAGATCCAGAGTCGGACTCATCGTCCGAATCTGGTTCTTCTTCCGACTCTGGCTGTTGGGGCTTCTGCTGAGGATGATCACCGAAAAAGTCGAGGGAGCTGGGGAGGGCAGAGGTGACGGCGACATTGTCTACCTGCTTGCTTTTGCCTTTACGGTCTTTACGTTTCTGTTTTTATGATATAGTGAGCCGGATCCTTCGTGAATGTATTGTACATACCGTGGTGAACAGCTCGAGGTCGTCCTTGAACCTGTTCCTGTCGAACTTTGCGCCGCCTGCTGTGAGGATGTTGAATGCGGAAGCCATCTTGGAATAGTCTACTGTCGAAAACAAAAGTCGTTCAAGCTGGAGAATTTTGAACATCGTGCAGTCGGCGGCCGGTGGGCAGCCCGTCCTTTACGTAACGTTTTCTATATCATGCATGAGCATTAGATGGCGCAACAACAACGAACCGGCGGCAAGAGATGCTTTGTATTTGTGCATGAGAGCGGGAGACTGCTCAGCCGAACAGATGCACGGAATACGGTGCCCTGCGCAATTTCCGCTCTTTGTATCTTGTACCATCGCGCGCCACCAGCTGCACTCGGTGTTCCCTCCGGTATCACGCCATCTTGCTCACTTGTAGGATCTGTCCGATACCTTGGCCTATAAGAAGCCGCCCATTACGCTCAGAGGCCTAATCAGCCACTGACAATGGCCACCATCACCCAGACCATCGATAGCTTGACCGGCAAGGCTGGTGTACTCGGCGTCAGAGGCAGCACACAGCCGCTTCCTCGCAATCACTCCCTCGACAAGTACCCCTCTATCGCCCCCACCCCTTCTATCGGGCAGGAGTTTAGCTCAGAGCTCCAGCTGTCCGAGATTCTCAAGGCTGATAACAGCGACGTACTTATTCGAGACCTGGCGGTAACCAGTGAGTAGGTCTATGCCGCGAGAGCATGAGCTGACGAGCACACAGTCTCGCAACGAGACGTGGTATTCCTCCGCGCACAAGATTTAGATATCGAAGGTCAAAAGTCTCTTGGTAGGAAGCTCGGTGAGCTGTCCGGCAAGCCCAAGGACTCAACCTTGCACGTCCACCCTACCACCGAGATCACATCTTCCAAAGGCGACGAGATATCCATGTGAGTAGCGCTCTCCGAATCAGAGCCTCAATCTGACGGTCTCCACAGTATTAACAGCGAGCGTCAGAGTCGCAATGTTGGTGACACCTCTAGGCTCGCCTCCCACCACTGGCATTCGGACATTACATTCGAGCCCGTGCCCAGCGACTATGCCATACTCAAGCTCCACACCATCCCCGAATCAGGTGGCGATACTGTATGGGCGTCTGCTTACGAGGCATATTCCAGGCTCTCTCCTGAACTTGCCAAATTATTGGAGGGCAAGGAGGCGTTTCATGAAGCTGGCTTCTTCAGGAAGGCGGCTGAGCAGTACGGGATTGAGCTGAGGACCGGCCGGAGAGGGTCACCTTTGTACCAAGGCCCGTCGCTCTCCGCTATACACCCCGTGATTCGAGTCAGTAAGTGAATCTTGTCTGTCTTTTATTCGGCTGACAAACTCAGACCCCGTCACGGGCTGGAAGGGTCTTTTTGTCAATCAAGGCTTCACTCGACGTATTCTCGGCGTTACCAAAGACGAATCCGACTTTCTTCTAGACTATCTCACCGTGAGCTGATTCTTTACCTGTTCAACAGCAACTAATTTGTACACAGAAACTTGTGACCAACAATCACGACCTTCAAGTTCGCTTCAAATGGGGCACCAACTATGCTCCCGGCATCGGGGACATTGCCATCTGGGACAACCGATCCACACAACACTCGGTGAGCCTCCTTTTCACAATCTTTCCCTGTTTTATAGAGAGCTGACGCACATCTAGGCGACCTTTGACTATGGCAACGCCCACCGCGTCGGAGACAGGGTAGTCTCCATCGGGGAGAAACCCTACTATGACCCTGCTGGGATGTCCAGGCGCCATGCACTCGGTCTCCCTGACCCTGTCGAAGGAGCGTTGGGGGAGTTCTACAGGGACACGTTGAATAAATGAGGAGGGGGTGATGTTTAATCACAGCGTTTGTAAAGGAAAGTCGATACAGTCCAAGTTGTATGATGTATGGGTCGCGTACCCCACTTCATGTTGCCAGTCTTTTCCACTGTACAATCAGCCTTATGGTCACAGGCCCAGACCACTTCAAGTCCAACCTGTCCCACTTGCTCACTCGGCATTCATCTATCGTCCTTCACGATCTCTGTTCGGTCAACCGACGGATATGTGGACTCCCACATAGAGCTCCCGATGACGCGGCGCCCACCGCCTGACGCATTTCTCGCCACCACTGCACACGAGTAGTCACCCTTTCCTTTTTCTTTTGCAATTATCTCCATAACACACCTCCACAATGTCCTCGCCTCCTCGCTACTCTGACGAGATTCACGACCCCGTCAAGTCCAGCAGCGTGACCGAACCTCTCCTGGGCGCCTCTTCCCGCACCCCCAACGTCGCTGCTGCCGCCTCTGGCTCTGTCAGCGCCCAGCGCCTCGCAGAAGAAGGCTGGAGCGATGATGATGTCGCCAATGGCCTCAAACTCGGCCCCAATGTCTCTGACTGCGACGCCGAGATCCGCATGTTCTTCATCCGAAAAGTGTACTCGATCCTCTCGGTGCAGCTTCTCATGACGACGGTGGTGTCTGTGTTGCTGTCACTCGATGGGGCGAAAGAATTCACGCATGCGAATCCGTGGCTTATGTGGATCCCTATGATACTCAGCTTTGTCAGCTTGGGATTCGTCTGGTGGAAGAGGCATCATCATCCTGCCAACTTGATACTACTGGGACTGTTCACGCTTTTCGAGTCTGTCATGATTGGCCTCGCCGTCAGCTACTATGAAAGCAGAATCGTGAGTCGTCCCGTCGCTCCGTTGTTGACATCGTCTCACAAGTGTTCAGGTTCTTCAAGCCTTGTTCATCACCTTGGGAGTGTTTGTTGGCCTGACTCTCTTTACCTTCCAAACCAAAGTACTCAACGTTCCCCTCCCGCCCGATCGCATTGACTAACTTTTCACAGTACGACTTTTCCTCTTGGCAACCCATCCTTTACATCTCCATCTGGGGCCTCCTTACCACCTCGCTCATCTCAATCTTCCTTCCTTTCAATGCCACTTTCGACCTCATCATTGCTGCCTTTTCCACTCTCTTGTTCTCAGGCTTCGTGCTCTATGACACGCAGCAGATTATGCAGAAGTTGAGTGTGGATGAGGCGATCGTGGGAGCTTTGACGCTCTATCTGGATTTCTTGAACCTGTTCTTGAGTATCCTGAGACTGGTGAGTCGGGTCTTTCGGTCCGAATTGGGAATCTGCTGACCAGGCGCAGCTCAACAACCAGAACAACCGATAAAATATACAAACGTCTTTAATTATTCACGAATGTTTGCCATGCCCGATCTAATGTATGCCTAATCATGTATTGTTGCTCGGAATACATGATTGGTTGTTCTTCTACTGTGCCCAGTCACTTTCCCTGCGACCGAGATCTCTCTTGCAGGGCCCCTGCACTGTTGTGAGACAGATCTCGGAACCCGTCATGAGTTTCTGTTGAGGGACCACAAAGCGGGGCGAGGCATTGCTAGGGGATCGAGCAACGTAACGAGCAGTAGCATTGGGTCTTGCATAATGGATCGAAGGGGCTACGTCTACCCTTCTCCACTGACAACGGTCATCTCTTAGCAATTGCATACATATAGTGCGACACCATTCTGTTGATCCCTAAGCGCGATTCATATCAACATGACTCTCCAAAATGAAGAACATCTTCAGACAGCAAGGTGCGCCTCGTACGAACGACTCGAAGAACCCCATCGTCTTCGATCGCCCCTTCTATCATGACCAATTGGATACCGTAAAGACACGAAAAGAAAACATCATTAAATTACTGAGATGACAACAAGAACAGATGGAATATGGAAATTACAATATTGACGTGAAATGAGTAAGACGTATGGACGAGTGCTGGGTGACAGGGCATGAGGGTGTGGGGTGGGAAACAGGAAATGAGGAATCGTGAAAGAAAGATATGAAACACACAGCCACAGGAGACTGTTTTGATACAACGACCGCAATGGCCTAGCTCGTCTCTCGCGAGATCGTGCTATTCGAGAAGGATGCTCCACTCCCTTCCTTCTCTCTCCGCCATCTCCTGCACCATTCCTCGCCCAAAAGCGACGACATGCGCCACAGGGCTAACCATCCCGATTTCGATCGGCCAACAGAACCTATCCGTCTCATCCACATCGACATACCTCGCACTTCCCAACGCATCCCCCGGCGCCGGCAGCGCATGGTCTGCGAGTTCAGAGTGGATGGCGTTCTGGTACGTGGTAGGGAAGGAGGAGCGGAGGATACGGAGGGTAAGATGGTGCCGCGAGAGGTGGAGGGATTGGGAAGATTCGGCGTTTTGGCGGAAGGAGGAGAAGATGAGCGGGAGGAGATCGGGTGGGAGGGAGGAGGTGGAGGAAGACGGTGAATGGGCTGGCGAGTGAGAAGAGGCTGGAGAGGGGCCCTGGACAGAGGCAGGTTGGGGTAGGGGCGGATTCGGAGACGCGGTGGTGTTTGACGCAGAAGGAGAAGTCTTGTCGCGCGGGGAAGTGGATGTCGTCTGCAACTCCTTTCCTCGGTGTTGCAGCAAAGCAAGGGCATCTCGCCCAGTCTGATACTGAATGACCGCCTCAAGCAGGTACATCAGCCCCGCCATCGCCTTTGCTCTCTCCTTCTCATGCACACCCTCCTCGCCCTTGTACTCCTTCCTCATCTCTGCTTCCCACTTGGAACACACAAACTTGCGCAAGCCGGCAGAGGAATCGTAAGTGTTGGGCGATGGACGGCCCTTTGCCTTTTCTTCGCAAAAGTGCGAGTAGTTGTATAGGAGGGCGGAGTCGGTGAGGCAGAGAAGACCCTTCAAATGGTCGGCTGGGAGAGTAGAGGTATATTCTTTGTGAGCCGTGGGGGAGCGGAAGTAGGCATCGCCGTGCCGTTTCAGCAGTAGAGCCCGATCGCGATACCTGTACACTGTCAACCTTGGGTTGAGATTAACCATATATGAAACATACCAGGCGCTCATCTCTATCCACTTTTCCCTCTTCCATAGATCTCTCCTCGCGTCCTCCCCACCTCCCCTCTTCTCATGCACATCAACCTCATTCCTCAGACCACTCTTCACCCTCTCCTTCTTTGCGAAAGGCAACGACGGGCTCCCCAACGGTGTCACGTTCCGTCCTTCATCCTCCGTCTTTCTCCTCTTTGCCTGACCAGGGGATACACTCAGGCCCAAGCCGACACCGGCTCCACATCGGGCCACCTGACCAGCGAGCTCGGGCTCGGAGTCGGAAGACTCGAGGGCGCGCTTGCGTTTCGCGCGGACATACTCTGAGAATGTGCGTGGCGGTGAGCCTGAAGAGGATAAGGGCGAGGCGGATGGGCTGGGGAGGAATGTCGGTGGGAGTTCTTCAGGCAGGGGTGCGGGCAGGGTTGATAGCAGCTGTGGGGGTGGTAAGCAAGATAAGATTACTGGGTGTCTTGGCAGCGGCTTTCTTGCGGTCGATCTCTGCGATCCAAAGACAGCCACGCCCCCCGTATAGCGCGAGCTACTCATTTCACGTGGGGGTTGCTCCAGAAAGCCGGCCAGATGTTACAATGACTGACCTTTAAGATTGACTTTGCGCTCTCCTGAGCCTCTACGCTTGGCCGCATCTCGTTCCGCAGCCTGCTCGATTTGCGTTCCAACGGCTGTGACGGCAGTTTTGGTGTGACGGCGCTTTCTGCTCTGGAGGCGGAGGCGGACCGGGGGACGTAGGCTGGAGATCTGGTCTGCGGCACGGCAGGAGAAGAACTAGCAGGCCGAGAGCGGGGTACGTAACTGGGTTGCGACATTATCTGCAGCATGGTGGATGAGTATATGCTGTGAATAGAGGCGAATGCAAGAGATAGATGATGGCAGAGGAGACGTACGGCAGGATGTGAAGCGTGCTTGGGTCAGCCTCGTGTCTGCGAGTCAGGGTGACTTCCTGAGTGCGTTCTTTGTGGACCGGAGATGATGGGATGATCTTAAAGGAGGGAGGCTGACCGGGCCAGCACGGCGGGGGGTGAATGGGGAGCTGGAGGGCTTCGAAGGGGGCGAGATGAAAGGTGTGGCGATGGGAGGGCGAGACGGGTCGCTAGGTTTGCTTGTACAGATCGCTTTGCTCAGCGCGGTCGGCGGTCGCGGTCGAGGCCGAGCGTGACCCTGTGAAGCGAGATCGGTGATGCCGGGGGTGGAAGTGGGAGGAAATAGCTGGGGAAGGGGGAGGGCTACAGGATGGGAGATGGAGAGAAAAGCGAGGCAGAGATGGGGGACGGTGGTTGAGAAAGAAGATAATTGGGCGTCGCACTCGATGTGTCCATTATTGTGTCGGGTATCAATATATTCATGTCTTCGGCCCTTCGGATCCAGCCTGCCGTTACCCAGATCGCTCGAGGTGTCCGCCTGTATGTCCCATGCATGCGACCTGCTACCTGTGTACGCTGTCCATCCTTCCCCTGCCCCGTTCTGCCCTTTGCCACCGTTCTTTTCCCCAGAGGCTGGCACGGTGAGACCAATAAAACCATCCTCCCTGACGCCTCTTCAAAAGTTTCCCCTTTCAGCAAATCCGGCCCTAATCTACCCTCCGAATCTGACCCGTTGTCCGATGTTATTTTGCTGATAAGAACAGATTAATTCCATACTTACGTCTGTGGCGGTTGTGCCTTCCCAGACTTGTGGCTCGGAAATGAGTTCATTTGGTCAGAGATCCGTCAGCGGTTTTCCTTGAGGCGGATCTCGTTGGGTAGAGAGACAGCGGACACTGCGCTCATTGCCCGGCCCCCGTGTATCGTCGATATGTACACAGGACGAGCTGGACTGCTACAATTCAACTGCCTCTTGGCGTTGTGAAAACTTGAGAAGAGAAAAAGAGGAAGGGAGACCCAAATAATAAGCTTTACGGGAAAGAACAAGTTTGTTCAGATTGAGCTCATTTGAGGAACGAGCCGAGAATTCTCGAGAGTTGACGAGATTTGCGCTTTTCCATGATTTTCAGGTAGATCTGCAATAGTGCTGTTATCCTCATAAGTGGGTCTACCAGTGGGTCTACAGTCTACAGAGCATCAATTATATGTGTTCCTCAAGCAAAGCGGTAAAGATGGCCGGAGGGCGGGGAGGTGTACAATTGCGCGTGCCGCCTACCCTGCCAACATGAACACAAATGTCCATCCCTTTATGGAATATGATAGGCAAAGTATATAAACAAGATCATACATTCAATTGTCCGTTCTCCCCTAGCAAATAATTGTCCATGGCTCGAGAAGCTTGCATAATCAGCACATCGTGCGCCACCTAAGCAGCAGCGGTGACGGGGTACCCAGTAAGAGGGTCGGTAGCATTCTCGTTGAACTCGAGGTACCAAACTAGATAATTCATCAGCGATGACCCCAAAACGACAAGAAGGATACCCACTCTGGTTGGTGTTGCCAGTGGTGCACTGGTAAGTCTGGGGTCCGTCGTCGCCTTGGTCGAGGCATTGGTCGCCCCCGGTGATAGCGATTCGGTTGTCGTCGGTGTAGTACCAGCTGTGGAATGATTAGCAGGTGGGGTAAGATGGATAAAAAGGCTTACGTCTGTTGGAAGAGACCGGGGTAAGAGGTGAAGAGCTAGAGAGTGTGGCATTAGCAAAACTCAGACTATATGACCCTTGGACTCACCTTGAGACCCTCGTTGTTGTCGGTGCCGGTTCCAGCGTCCAATGCCAACTGGGGAGTAGTGTTGGTAGGCTCAAGGATGATGCTTCCCGAACCATCGCCATTGATGGTCCAAGTGGGCGCCTCGGTGCAGAGTCCGGTAGTGATGGCGGTGTTTTTACCCCACTTGCCGCCAGCACCTGTGAGGCAGGTTCCGTCGCGGTAGGACTTGATGCGCATGCCAGTGGCGCGCTTGGCAAGGCCGCGAGGCTCATTGGGGAGAGGGGAGGCAGAGGTGAGGGAGGTGAGGGCGAGGAAAGAGAGGATAGATGCGGCGTTGAACAACATTATAGCTGGGTTGGTAGTAGTAGCTAAATGGGTAGGTCGATTATACGAGTGGTAGTGAGTGTAGAAAGCGATGTGATGGAGAAGGGATGAGGCAAGGGTTGTGGATGATGGGCTTTCTCGAACCAAGTGGCTCCTTTATATACCTTTCATTTGCCCCGCAACGTTTCGGCCTTCGGGCAGGGTAAGAGTGTAAAAAGTTGTGGGTGGACTGAACATGCCTCGGTATGCGACACAGCTTGGGGCGGGTACCGATGAGAGAAACGGGCGACCCACGAGGGTCATGAGATGAGTATCCAGGGGGGATTGGTATTAGCGGCCGCCGGTTCCGGAGGCTTCTGGACGACAGGTGCTGTGGAATGGCTATGATCCGGGGACACGGCCATATTGCATATGATGATGAAGAAAACCAAAATTATCAAGTAATGCACCTGAAATCCTCCGAGCACCGCCTCTGTAGCCCCGGACCTCTCGGCTTCAGCTTTTGCCGTCGGAACATGCAAACCGAGCTCTGCTTCTGCAAACACAGGTAACATGTATGGGTGGGGGAGTATACGGCGGATACCAGACAGCGAGACAGGAATAGAAGCAAGACGGGATGCGCGAGAATACAAACCGTCGTCCGCTATCTGCTCCAGGTCAAAGAGCCCCTACCGTCTTTCTCCTCGTCCTTGAAAGGTCACAACTCTACTACTGTCCATCTAGCCCTCAGTATCGCATGCATGCCCCTGGGTCGTCACAATGAGCTGCCTCTCATGCCTCGTCTCGGCCTCTTACATGTCTGATCCCAAGCCGTGACATCACGACAACTCACCTTTGTTGTATCCCGCATTAGCGCCTTTCATCTTTCCAGCCCCTTCACCTCCCCAATCCACCCCTCTCCGCCACCTAAACACCCCCAAAAAACTTGTCAAAGATACTCGGTCCTCCATCCTGATATCCGTGGCTTTTTCACCGGCGCTCGGACGTCGAGTTTGAGGTGTATCAACAACCCTCGGTGACCCGCCACCCCGCCCTCATCTCTTCATCAACTTCTCAAAAAGGCATACAAGATGCCGCTCAAGCTCAATCCTCGCTCCCCTCTTCCCCCATTCACCTTCTCCCTCTCGCCTTCTCCCCATTCCCAATACCAACAACAGGATGCCTCCCCGCCCCGTCCACCAGCAGACTTTTTGCCTGAAAAAGACATGTACCAATTCGGTACCTATCCACTTGTAGCGGACGGGGAGCCAGGCAGGGGACTCGTAAAGTGTGAGCGATGTGGAAAGGTTGGAGTGGAGTGGGCTGCTGGGGAGCATCGACGTGGGTATCCCGGACTTGGAGCATGATGTTGAACTGATGTTGCATAGGCGTGTGTAGCCATATACTGGACGGGACGCCGCTGGCTACTAGAAAAGGAGGCAAGGGTATCAAGACGGATCCAAAGAAACGGCGTGCTTCCGAGGGTCAGTTGTGCGAGACGCGATGGTTGTGCATCTATTGACGCAGGCCAGATACCCCTCTATCACCTCAAAAACGGGCCAAGGCCTCGCCCATCCTTCCTACCGTCGACCTCAACTCTCATGACTATCGAGGTATGAAGAAGAGCGAGATCAAAAAGCTCCAAAAGGATAAGGCCAGACAAGAGAAGAAGGAGGCGAAGGAGAGGGAGAGGTTGGAGATTGCTGAGCGGAAACGACAACGAGGTGAGTAGTCATTGGGATTGCGGTGCTAGAGACTAAAACTGGACCAGCCAATAATCCAATCAACGTCGACCGACAGTGCGGTGTCATCAACGACCGAAATGTTCCCTGCGCCCGATCCCTTACGTGCAAAACACACACAGTCGGCGCCAAACGTTCTGTCGAGGGCCGTTCCCGCCCATACGACGAGTTGTACCTTGATTGGCAACGAGAGCATAATCCAAACTTTAAGGAGCCTGCCAGAAAAGATAGGGTGGAAAAGAAGAAGGAGAAGAAGAAGAAGGTATTTGGGGAAGAAGGCGACGACGATGGACTCGAGGGTGATGATGGGAGGAGGGAAGTCGGCGAGCTCATTGCTCTTACCCGGATGGCAGGCGACCGCGTCAAAAACCACATCACTACTCTCGGCAACCCTTCCTCAATCCATTCTCAGCCGGGCTCCGCTACCCCGGGCCTCAATTCTTCGTTCCCACCCCTCAGCGCACTCGGGCGAAGTCAGAACAACGCGTCCAACAGGACGACGGCAAAGAAACCGCCTTTCCAGCCAGTGTGGCGGTCAAACGCTGTGGGTGGAGGAGATTTCTCTGACGTGGGGAGGATGTTGGTGCAGGCACTGGCGGCGAGGACAAAGCCTTCGGTGCAAGGGGCACAGGGAGTGGGGATGCCTGGGGCGGGGCTAAGCGAGAGCCAGCGATTGTCCATCTCGGCAGTGTAGTTATCAGTTGTATATTGCGTCGGCTTGTGTCTTTTCTTTGTATCTTTGAGAATGATACCCATGCATCTGTCTGTTTCTAGGCGAGCGCTGCTGTCGGACATGAGCTTTTACTTGTACTGCCAATAAAAGATCATCGATTGCAGAGGTAAGTGTTGGACTAGGCCGTGACGAGCAACTGTATGTACTATTGTACTTCTGTATATAATCGGTTTACCAAGATATAATACCAATAGACCATCTAACACAGTACACTCTTCCGATATTACATCTCTCTCTATAGCAAATGAGCGACAAACACTTTCTCATTCAACACAAGCCGCGCGATCCTGGCTGCCGGACTGCCGAAAGGACGCGCGTACGCGTTATCATGTCTCACTCGAGACCTACCGTTCACGGTGAACGCTGCAAAATGGCGAGAAGCAATGCAACCCAACATTGACAGAAGTTGCAACGTGAATGGGGCGGTTTCGTACGTCCGGATCAAGAGGTGGATCGTACCACGTAGAGGCGGGCCCTCGCTCGTCATACTCTGGCTCCTCTGGCTCCTCCCACCCCACACCCAGCGTTCCTACTCTACTTCATGGGACCCAAACTGCGGTAGAGATATCCTCCCTCATCGCTCCAGTCATCTACGCCGCCTCATCTGTCGTCTACAAGGGAAAGAGGGCTCCTTTGGACAGGCTTCTTCGGTACGCTTCGGTCTCGGCGCCGCCTGGCTTTTTTGTGGGATTGGTGGGGGGCTTGGCCTGGGATTTTGAATACTGGTCGGGGGAAAAGGTGAGTGCTCGCTGCTATGTCGTATGGCCATGTCTCACAATGCTCGTTCGTAGGCAGAGGATCCTTCAGCAACAGGCCGACATCGTTTCGCTGGCACGACAGCAATCCTCTGTGCTGTGCTCGTGCCTGCAGTCTGTCATAGATACGCACCAATGCGGCTGCTCATCACTGGGGGAGGTAGTCTGGGGCTTGGGCTAGGCGCTCTTGGGTATTCCGTGGCTGGCTACCTGAACCTCCACCCGTATGGTCTAAGGGGTAGATGGAGGCATGAAGAGTAGTAAAACGACTTTCACAGAGCCGCTTGGAGCATAGACGATATAATAAATACACCTCTCATATCTTGCATACCCTGGTCAAGGTCAATGATCGTTGGGATGACTCTTGACCTGACCGAACCAAACAATGCGAACAATGGACTTTAACTCATGACGTCATGCCCTTCGCCGTTTCATCAAGAGATGCCGTTATGAAATTCCAACTCGAATACAGCTAGTGATCTTTCGACTACATACAAACCACAGCAGCACCCGACAATGTCCGCACAGCCATCCGCCTCCGCTCCCCTCTTCTTCTCATACTCCCCCCGTACGCAGCTCATCCTCCACTCGTCCCTCACCTCCGCCCAGCTTTTCGCCTTTCTCGCGCCCCCCGCCTTCCTCGTTTCCTCGCTGGCTCTCAAGCGGACCAGTTTCTCCATCAGGGGGCTGATGAGGTACTCTGCGAGTGGTGCGGCCCTCGGTGCGGTGGCCGGGGCTGGAGTAGGTGGTGCCAGGGCTGGCAGTGCGAGTGATTTGGAGGTCAACGCCAAGCTCGGACAGATGGCAAGTTTCGGGAAATCAGTGTGATGACAAGCTGACAATAGATGCAGTCTCTGGACGAGACATCGGTACGCAGAAACGACTACGCCACAATAGGCGCTGCCCTTTCGGCCCTCCTCACGCCTGCCATCTTCCTCAAGCGGGCCCCTCTGCCAGCGTTGGTCCTGGGCGGCGCCAGTGTAGGCCTAGGTCTGGGTGCGGCGGGATACTATATCGAAGGAGCTACCAAAGGGGAGCCAAAAGCGGTTTGAGTGAGTTTATGACTCACGTTGCGACCCCATCGACGAACGCTAATGAAGGGCGTCAGTGGTGTTTGACGGTATTCGAGGGGAAGCAGGGCAAACATCAGGCTTTTGAGGCATACGGGTATACGATGGGCGAGATTATGCATCGAAAATCATCCTTCACAATCCCTGCCAGTCGATCATTCGGATGATGAGTTCCCAGGGCGGTGATCTGTCTGCTGTGTTTGGTTCGGGCGTCAGACGTGGGGAGAGACGAGGGCGTTGGTAGAGGGGATGCGGTTTTGCAGTTCTTCACCTCTCCTACTCTGGTTCCCCCCCATCGGTGATAACTCGTAGGCACGATTCCCGCGAAAACAGGACATGGAAAGGCCGGGCTATAGGCACGGTACAAACAACCCTTGAGGCTGTTGCGGCACACAGCAAGTCCCCGGAACCGCACTGCCCCGGGTGACTCATCGACTCATTCCCGGCTGATCCCTCGGTGGCGCATACATTACCGTGGTTGACTCACCCAGAAGAAAATTATATATAACAGCGGCATTCTGCATCCCCGCTTCTCTTTCACATCTCCAACGTCCCCTTCGCTCTCCAACCACTACGCTCACACAACTCGCAAGCTGCGGTTCAAGCGCGACAAACAGATACAGCACCCTACCGCTCTCGCCATGACCTATAACCTATATGGCTACCCTCCGCCCAATGCTAGCCCATACGGCTACGGTTATGCTTACCCTCCTCCTCCCCCTACCCTGAAGTACGTCTCTTCCCTCTCATTGCTACCTCGCGCTCATACGCTATGCAGTCCATGGCGCGACAACCCCCAAGGCTCCGTCCGTGACTGGGTTGAGCTCGACACCAACTCGGACAACATCCGCCCCAGCCACATCGCCAAAGTCGAACAATGGACCAAGCACCCCGACTGGCTCAAGGTCATCATGAGCGTGCTCAAGAACCGCCTCGGGTGTGAGTGGCCGCAAAACTACAAGGCGATCATGTACCTCGAAAAGGTACCCGAAGCCGAGCTCGCTGGTGTGCACGACGAGCTCAAAAAGATTGTCGATGCCGGTGACTCTCTCCGAGGGCACGAACACTTCAAGGAGCAGGCCAAGGCACTCTATGAGAAGGCAAAGGTCCAAAAGAAGAAGGCGGATGTGGCGGCGGAGAGGAAAAAGTATGAGGAGATGATGAAGAAGTTCGGGGGTATGCCGTATAGTGGATGGGCGGGATGGGCGGGGGCGCCCCCTGTACCGGGGGCATACCCCGGTGGGCAGCAGCAGTACATGGCTCTCTATCAGAGGCCAAGTCCCTACGGCTACTACCCCTATCCGCCCTAGTCTCTGTTGCCGACAACTTTCCCATGCTACCATACCAAAAATCAAGAAGAAGGCACACAGGCCGAGTGTATAGACATCATGTCTGGAGTGTAGGCTATGGCGTGAGTTTCCATACTGGGTGACGGGACGTATGCTGACACGATAACCAGCATTTGGCAATTATAGCATCCCCTCCCTAGCAGTACTGCCTACATATACGCAAGGCTCCCAACATACATTACGCTTTGCTACCAAAATCAGAGACAAGCACGAGCATGAAAAAGTGTTGATAGGGAGGCGGAGGAGCTGAGATGATCGTTCGCTTTGAGACTACTTGTACAGCTATCCATATAAACTATGAACTAATAGATGTGTAATACCTGCGAGAGACACAATACTTGCTTGCCTTCTGTGGGGTCACCCACGGCTAAGACGGGTCAGAGTCCTGCGCCGCCACACATGCGAGAATCAATCAACGCGGTCAAGGCCGCTTTCTCATTCGAAGGAACAAGTCAACAACAATACATGTCTCATTGTTTCGCTCTTTCTTCTCTTTCATCGCACACTGAAAGCATACCGACTACTTCTCATCAACGTAACATCACCAGTACACGCACCAGTATCTCTCATCAGCAGATTTTCTCCCGGCACCTCCACCACCACTGCTTCCGTCGGAAGACACGGCGCCATCCCTCTCGCCCACCGCCATTTACTCCATTCACAGCCCTTTCTGGAACCTCTTCCTCGTCATCCCATTCATTCTGATGTCAAGGATACCCTATCTTACCTTCGAAGGACATCTGATACAACCGTTTGGCGCCAGATGCCCGATGCCCGGCGACAGATGTTCTTGTCGGGGCTGAAAAGGCACTGCACAAACAACAAACAGCAACAGCCCTTGAGGAACGCGCCTGCAACACACAGCAATCACCAAAATTTGCCTCACCCGCGCCACGTGGCATCACTCTCGCTGCACCTCTGCAAATCCGACGACGGGCATGCCGCCGCATGTAGATGCAGGCTGACGAGTAGCTGCTGGGATGACGTGGTGGCAACTTTCTGGATCTCCGTCTTGATCGTTCTTTCCATCTCCTGTCTGTCTTTCCACTCACTCTTCTGCTCGTCGCCCCGAAACGCGCCTCGGCCCTCCCCGACACCGCCAGCAACTATCAGAATGGCCTACTACGCCTATGGTCCTCCACCCATGCCGTACTATGGCTACGGCTTTGCTGCCCCTGCCCCTGTCCCCAAGTACGTCCGTCCTATCTCTATGTAGCAGCCTTCCTGACGAGCCTCATAGTTTGTGGCGCGACAATCCCCAAGGCGCGATCCGCGACCTCATGGAACGTGAAACCAGCACCTCCTTCTCCCAACCCAATCATCTCGGCGACATGGATCTGTACACCAAGAACGCCGACTGGCTCAAAGTCATCATGAGCGTCCTTAAAATCCGTCTCGGTTGCGAATGGCCCCAGAATTACAAGGCCATTCTATATCTCGAAAAGATGCCCGAAGCCGCGCTCGCTGGCGTACACGACGAGCTGAAAAAGATTGTCGATGCTGGCGACAAGCTCCGCGGTCATCAAGCTTTTCAAACCCAGGCAAAGGCGCTTTTTGGCAAGGCCGAGGCGGAAAAGAAGAAGGCAGCAGAAGCAGAGGAGAAGAAGAAGTACGAGGAAATGTGGAAGAAGCACGGGGGACTGCCTTTCAGCGGATGGGCGGGTTGGCCGTTCCCTGCTCCTGGGGGTCTTCCACCTGGCACCGCGGCTCAGTGGGCGGGTCAGTACCCTTTCAAAGGTCCCGAAGGATTCTCACAGTATGTGGCTTTCTATAATGGTCCGGGTCCATATGGCTATTAGCTTTGATTCTGTCTCTGTAAGAGCTGATGGATAGAAAGAGTGGCCAGCTGACGAGGTCACTTAGGACGCCGGCGAGCTATGTTCCTAAGGAGTATCCTTATTCGAGATCGTTTTACTATGCGGGGCGACCGGAGGATGAGGCGAAGAGGCCTAGTATGAAATCAGAGCTTGCTTGGGCTTTGAACCAACAGGCCGCTGCGTGAGTGGTATTTGTGCAGAGGAGTCTGGAAACTGATAGGATCGGGTAGTGCTTGAAAATGCTTCAAGAAACGGCAACTTCGAGCAGCTATTACCACTGCATAATCTATCGCCACGTCCCATCACGCCCACCCACGAACATGTCACGAGACCCAATGAAGCGGGAAGAAGACTGGGAGAAGAAGGAGAATCAAGAGGACATTGAGCGTTAAAATGGTCCTAATCACGTCTTCTATAACCTGTAATGACCATCATGATACATCTAGCAAGAGTATAATATGGTGTCCCCGAGCCTGGATTCGCGGCTGACAAGTCTTCTAATAGACCTAATCGCACTGCCACATCGTTATGTTGAAAGACGCGACCGGCGTGCGTGCCGGTCCTACCTCTGATATTTCTCGGCTCTATGCTCTATGACTTTTATCCACCACTTGCTTTTGGCCTACGTACCGACTGTCCCGCCTTCTCTCTTTGCAGCTGCATGCCCTTCTTCATCACATTCATAGATGCCGCTAGATAGCCTGGCCTCATGATGCGAGGGCGACGTGCTTGATCTGCCCCTTCTTATAACTCTAACGATACTGCCATCTCGTCAAATGCCTCATGCGAATAGTCTGCACAGTAGATCACAACGTGAAGGTCAGGACAGCGAGGCGGCAGTTGTATGGGGAATACAGTCAAAGATCGTCTCCATCACATTGCGTACTCTAGACGACTGAATCCCCGACATGCTCTTCTGACGCCGAAGTGCTTGTCCATGGACAATATGTATGATCGTAGCTGCTCGCCCTTTCGGAGCATCGTGTTCGCTCAAAGATGGTGGGGGCAAGCAGCGAACAGCGAGGCTGTTGTATACGTGTGTGGCATGCTTGCCCCATACAACAGAGATTGATGGACTGACCGGCAAGGCATCTGACGTACGGAAAGGATCGAACGCACTCAAGGCGAAGGAGGATACGCCGATCTTTGTGATCACTGCTGACGTTTTGCCATCCCAACCCCAGCTGTGCGTGAAGCCATATATACCACCAGTGGCAAGTCTCGTGTCCCCCATTCTTCTCCGTTCTTTACTACTTGCCTGGCGACTTCTCAAGGTGTGGTTCAAACAGAGCAAATACAAGAAGCGCCTTCCTACAATGGCCTACCCGTACTACGGATATCTCCCTCCCCCGCCGGTATTTGAGACTCCTTACAGACCTCAGCCGTTCTATGGTGGCTATCCACCCATCATACCATCTCCCACTTTCTACGGCTACAGCAGCCCCACCTCATTCCAGCAGTAAGTCCTACAATCAACTTACCTCAGTTCTAATGGCGATAGGGCATGGGCTCAAGACCCCCCGGGCACTTTCCGTACGATGGTCGAATGGGACACCAACTCTGAAAAGAACTGGCCCATGTGCACTCATTTCATAGAGCCCTATACGAAGAATGCCGACTTTCTCAAGATCCTTATGAGTATCCTCAAAGGCCGTTTGGGGTGCGAATTTCCGCAGAATTTCAAGGCTATCGTCTATCTCGAAAAAGTGCCCGCCGCCGAGCTTGCCGGGGTGCACGACGAGCTGAAGAAGATTGTCGATGCGGGGACCTCGCTCCGGGGGCACAACCTCTCGCTTGAGCCGGCCAAGGCGCTGTTTGAAAAGGCCAAAGCCGAGAAGAAGAAGAAGGACGAGGGGGACGAGAAGAAGAAGGTGGAGGAGATGTGGAAAAAGTTTATGGGTGGGTCGTATGGCAGTGGGTGGCCCGTGTGGCCGTATCCCCCAGCTGCAGCCCCCCCTGCGTGGCCGGGGTATGGGCCGTCGTACATTCCGTATCCCTTCCCGCGGCCCTCATGATGCATGACATCTTTGTTCGCCACTTGCAGTGGTTGTTCGGAATGGACGGTGTTTACATAATGGGGGTATTCGGAGGCGTCCCTGAGCGATTAGATTATGGAATTTTTGCATCACGCCATCTGAGTTTTGGGCGAATCAGCCAGCCGCGATCTCGATTCTTTCTCTTTTGCATCTCATTCTTCTCCAACACCATGGCCCCCATAGCCCTCACCGCCGACAACGCCTCCCCGCCTCCCCTCGCAGCCAAAAAGGCCTACGCTGCCGCTCAGCTCAACGCCGGCCTCAACCTCGACGCAGACGGAGCATCCACCCCCTACTCGGCCACCTCCACCGCCGTCTCAGAGTACGATGGCGCCAAGGACAAGGTCTCCCACCCCGCCTCGCCCTCCGCCATCGCAAAGGCCCTCGTAGAGTCCACCATCCCCTCCACCCTCCCATCGCCCACAGACGACGGCTACTACAACAACCTCATCGCCTCCTCCCTTCCCACCGTCGCCACAAAACCCGGCGCCACCGTCTTTGCCTCCGCCGTCGGTGCCCTCGAGGCCCTCGCCGTCAAGCACTCTGAATCTGTCTGGGTGTACGACGACGCCGCCCTCGTCGAGTTTGGCGCCCGTGTGAGCAAGTCCGGGTCCAAAAAGGTGCACGAGCTCCAAACCAGGCAAGGCGCCGGTCTCGAGCTTGCCGGTTATGCCTCCAAGACCCAGGGCAAGTTTACCGTCTTTGCCAGCATCAAGACTCTGCAGTACCTCTTGCCCAGCATTGACAAGATTGAGGGCGATGTCCTGATCAACCTCGCTACCACTGCCAACGATGAGTCGCTCGAGTTTACCGATGCTCTCTACGCTCCCGGTACCCTCAAGGCGCTTGCTTCGTTGCCCGAGGACTGGGAGGTCGTCTTTTCTTCCGGCGACAAGATCATTGACACTGCCTCCAAGCTCTACGCGGGTGAACCCCGAAAGGTCATCCATGTCGTCGAGAGCACCTACTCTGGCCGTGAAACCGCTGCCTACACCTTCCCCGCTCCTCAGCCCGCTGCCATCGAGGACTTGACCATCCAGAACGGCTCTGCTACCCAGCTCTACCTTGCCCCCGCTGGCTACCTCGCCTCTGGCATCGCCGCTGTACTTCCTGCGTCTGCTGGTTTGGTTCAGCTCAACACCCTCAGCCCTTCTTCTGACGCTCTCTTTGCCGCTCTCACCACCGAGGGCGAGCGCAAGACTGTCCAGGTTCTCGGCGCCACCAAGGCCGATGCCGAGGCGCTGAAGGCTGTCGTCTTGGCGTCCCTCTACGCTGCCTCCGGCTCTAGCAAGTCCGTCTTGCCTCTTGTCAAGTCGCTGGTTGCTGCCTCTGTCGCCGCTATCCCTGATCTCGCCACTGAGCAGGTCGCCAAGCCCGGCAAGGTCGTCTCATTCTTCACTGCCCCTACCTCTCCTCTCCCCCAACTCCTTGCCCACCTCTTCCTCTCCTCCCCCTCGCTCTCTACCCGTCTCGCTCAGTTTGGCTCTGCATCTGCCCGTGGTGTCAGGTCTGTCCTCTCTCTTGCGCCTGCCAGCACTCCTGCTGCTGCCTTGAGCGTCGAGGAGCCCAGCGACGTCACTTGGTTGTCTGACGCCAACGTCCTCAAGAGCGCCGACGTGCTCGCCTCTGCCAAGCAGGGCTCTATCGTCGTCGTCGCTCTGCCTTGGTCCGAGGAAGAGTTGCCCGTCAAGTTTACTCGATCCGAAATCCAGACTATCCAGTCCAAGCAGCTCCGAGTCTTCCTTCTCGACCTCGCTGCCGCGCCCACCACCCCTATTCAGGAGCAAGTCGCTTTCCTCCTCCTCTACACTGGTACTTCCAAGCTCTCTCAGGGTGTCTGGAAGGTCCTCGACGCTTTCCACAACCACCAGGTTGCCCGAGAGGATGTCGAAGCTGCTCAGGCCGCCTTGTTCGAGGTTAACGCTGCCAGCTGGGAGATTCCCGAGCTCGAGGAGGGCAAGACTGAAAAGGTCAAGAGTCAGTGGGAGTGGGACGCTCTGCCCGGCCTTGCCGGTGTCGTTGCTTCCTCTGACGAGCAGGGGTCTGGTATGGGTCCTTGGGAACTTGCCGCCCGTCACTTGTTCTTCCGAGAGGCCTTTGCCGTGCCTTCCGCCAAGACTACCGACAACGCCCAAGGTCTTCCCGGCGTCTCTGCCCTTCGACCCAGCATGTCGGAAGAGACCTTCCTCGTCACCGTCTCTGAGAACCGCCGACTCACTCCCCAGACCTACGACCGAAACGTCTTCCACCTCGAGCTCGACACTGCCGGTACCGGTCTTCGCTACGATGTTGGTGAGGCCATCGGTATCCACGGTTGGAACGATGCCGAGGAGGTGCGCGATTTCTGCCAGATGTACGGCGTCGACCCGGACAGCCTCGTCACTTTCCCCTCCCCAACTCGGGCCGGTACCCTCGAGTCCCGAACCGTCTTCCAGCTCTTGCAGCAAAACGTCGACCTCTTCGGTCGACCCGGCAAGGCCTTCTATGCTGCGCTCGCCAAGGTTGCTACCAACACGGCTGAGGCGATGCGACTCAAGTTCATTTCTGCGCCTGAAGGTGCCGAGCTGTTCAAGAGGATGGCCGAGAAGGAGACTGTCACCTTTGCCGATGTCTTGAAGGGGTTCAAGACTGCCAGGCCCACCATCGAGGAGTTGGTCGGTTTGATCCCCGAGATCAAGCCTCGACACTACTCTATCGCCAGTAGTCAGAAGGCTGTCGGTGACAAGGTCGAGTTGTTGATCGTGACTGTAGACTGGGTCGACGTTCATGGTGAGTTTTCATCTCCTTTCAAGAGTTGTTGCTGACAAGTCACAGGCTCTCCTCGATTCGGTCAGTGTACCAGGTACTTGGCCGCCCTCGCGCCCGGATCCAAGGTCACCGTGTCCATCAAGCCTTCCGTCATGAAGCTCCCTCCTGATGACAAGCAGCCCATCATCATGGCCGGTCTTGGTACTGGGTAAGTCGTCTCCTTCTTCCACCCTGCCTTCCACTGACACAACCTAGTGCCGCTCCCTTCCGAGCCTTCATGCAGCACCGAGCTTGGCAGCGAACCCAGGGTATCGAAGTCGGTCCCCTCATCTACTACTTTGGTTCCCGTTACCGTTCGCAAGAGTACCTCTACGGTGAAGACATCGAAGCCTACATCGCTTCTGGTGTCATCGCCCACGCGGGTCTTGCCTTCTCCCGAGACGGCGTGGACAAGTCTTACATCCAGCACAAGATGTCTGCCGACAAGGCTTTGCTCTCCAAGTTGCTCAAGGGCAAGGGCAGCGATGCCGCGTACTTTTACCTGTGTGGACCTACATGGCCTGTGCCAGATGTTTACGAGGCTCTTGTGGGCAGTTTGACGAGCGAGGGTGGTATGGAGAGGAAGGTGGCCGAGGACTATATCGAGGAGTTGAAGGAGGAGGAGAGATATGTGTTGGAGGTCTACGTGAGTATTCCTGTTGTTTTACGAGAGGCAATGCTGACGAGTGTGATAGTAAACCGGGACGTGATTCATACATATCTGCATAGAATGGTTTCGTGGACTTTATGCATGTTGCTGTGCTTTGCTTCGCCTCGTGTTCCGGGACTCGTTTGTAGGCGGGCGCACGCTGACAAGTCGGTAAAACATCGTTAATGGTCATACATGAAACCCTGGTAATAATAATGATACACGATCGTATGGAGTACTACGTTGTCTCTATTCCTCTTCTTTCCTGCCACCTCCCAATTTCGACGCCTTGGGCGCCACCGCCTTGCCCCTTTTCTTTTCCTTATCTGGTGCAACATGGACAGGGTGTGCTGGAGCAGCGTCGAATCCTGGGATAGTCATCTCCCACGCGTGATCTTTTACCAAGTCAGCACAAACTCGCCACAACTCCCTAAACACTCACCTATATACCGCGCCATATCTCTCAGTTCCACCTTGTCGGAATTCCGGTGCTTGGCCAACCTCGCCGCGCCCTCCAACCCCTCCTTCATCATTCTGTCAATGATATCCTCGACCACCTTTTCATACCCAGCCTCCACCGATAGTCCCGGCGCGATCTGTGCCAGCATAGCGTGGATCTGCCTCAATCTTCGCACATGTTCGGGCTCTGGCGGCGGGAGCTGCTGTTGGGGGCGGTTCATCCCCCCGGGGCCACCCAGCTGTCCTGGTGGAGGGCGAAGGGCGAAACCGCGTGCGTCGGGGAGGGCACCGGTGAAGGAGGTGGTGGCAGACGCATTGGGAGTGGTTGCAGACGCGTTCTGGGGAGGACGGCCAGTGTTGGAGTTGGTAGGGTTTTGCTGTGGGGTAGCACGGTTGGCAGGATTAAAGTTGCTCTTTGGCTGAGCACGCCAGTAGTTTAAAGACGCTTGGAATTGACTTTGTCGAGTGGGTTCCTACAGCTATATCAGGGGGGTGCCGACTGAACGAAAGGCGAGACGTACTTTGGCTAGCCAGGCATTCCGCACATCGGCAGGTAATCGTGCCAGCTGTGTAAGCTCAGCATGGGTAAACAGCCCAGAGGGCATTGGTCTTGGTCTCGGTGGTGTGGGAGCTGGTGTGGAAGTGGCTGATGAGCCGGCTGGTGTCGCCTGCCCCGCCGGCCTGACTGGTGCACTCGTCGCTGCCGGCCCTGGAGTTCCCGGTCTTGATACAGGAGCCGCTGGTAGTGCTGCCGGCGCCCCTGGTGTTCCATTGGAAGATACAGCAGCAGCAGCGGCAGCAGCAGTAGCCGCCGCCGCATTCTGCTGTTCTCGCGCCCTCTTCGCCTCCACCAGCGCTCTCGTCGATGTCTTGATCATCGCGTCGAACCCTTCTCTGCTGACTAGAGCCGGTACATCTTTGTACGGTATTGATGGATTGATGGCATCGGGGAGAGAGTAGAGGGGATTGGGGCGACCGCTGTTTATAGAGTTGGCTGTTATTTGGCGAATTTGGGTGTGGACCAGGGTGCGCAGCTATGAATCGCCATGAGCACTTGTTGACAGGGCACAGTTTGAGGTGGGCGTACTTGGGTGATCTGGGTATCGGAGAGCTGGCCTTTTTCGTACATGTTGAAGAGGTTTGGGAGGTTCTGGACGATGGTGTGGATGGGGGTGGTGTTGGCGGGGCGAGGTGTGCCCGGGGCTGACGGGGGGGCGGAGGGGGGGCGGGACATGGCGGCAGCTGGATGCGATGGAAGAGATGGAAGAGGAGAACAACGACAAGTCCAAGAGTCAGAAGAGAGTGAAAGAGACAGCTTGACCGTGTGGCTTCTGGCGGCGACCTCCGCACAGTCATACAAGAATGCCGCCTTCCTTACTAGCCTCCTTTGAACACATCCTTACATGATCTGCGACATGAGATACTGAAGGGGCCGCAGCTTGACGAGGTGCTCCATAGAGCAGCACCCGCTACTATCCTGGTGATCGTCTGACTGCTCATTCACTCATCGCATCATATAATCACATCAAGTGCTGGTTCACGACAATCTCTCTTTTATCAACTCATCGTCCTTATACTATCTGCATTGCTCATCGCAATGGGTAGAGCCTCTAACGTGACGACTCGGGGTCTTACCCTGGGGATCATCCTACTGGGCGACATTGTGGCGGCCAAATCTGCTGAATACGCTGGTGAGTCTCTCAGATCAAGGAGTCGTAAAAGTGCTCACGGCATTTAGGCGAGAACAGGGGTTTCGACACAGCGTCACTGAAGGACAGAGGCTTCATCTCCACAGGCGTTTTGGCTGCCGACACCTCCATAATGGCGACCAGTGCGGCGGCCAGCGACACGATAGCCTCAATCTCCTCCATCACCCAAGAAACCATCTTGACATCTCAGGACCGCACTCAGTCGATCATCTCAAACACTAACCCAACATCGGCTGCTACGAGCGAGGCAGAAACAACCGCAAGTCTACCGTCTCTAACGACGGCCTCCGATGGAACTCTTCACTGGCAGTCTGAAATCTCCTCCGAGGCGGACGCTACACCCGACGACGCACAAGAAGCGACTACTGCACTGGCTACTAGCACTGCAGGTGCTCTAACGTCCTCCGCTTCCCCATTGCTCGACGAGCCTCACACTTCCAGCAACGAAGAGACATCCGAGTCTCTTCAACAAGCTCCCACGACAACTGCGCCATCATCGCTCGTATCTACCTCTCATGGCAAAAGCACCGTCGTTGTTGCTGTGACTGACCCTGGATCTGGAAGCTCATCTTCTGTCCTATCAGTATCTGATGTGGCTCTATCTGGCCAGGTCTCGCAAACAATCCTGTCTTCCGGTGTCCTAGCTTTCGATGAGAACTCCTCCAGCGGTCTTGGATCAGCTCAATCCTCCACGGTACGCGCATCGACACACACCACCTCTCGCTCCGTCGCCCTCGACTTTGGCGATGCCACGGCCAGCTCTCATAGCAGCCAGAGTGTTTCGACGACGTCCTCTAGGGTATCTGGCACTGCTTCGAAATCATCCTCCATAGATGGAGGGGGTGTGATTGCCGCAGAAGTTGACAGTACGACAAGATCAACCAGTTCCAAGAACACTGCTTCGGATTATAATCTCGCTGGGTCTTCAAAGTCCACTGGTACGTCAGAGATTTACGTGCGCCATTCAATACTGATGTCTCTGCCATAGCATCGGCCCAGAAGAGCTCAAGTGATGCTCTATCTGAAAGCAGTTCTGCCGCCACTACTTCTGCCCCGTCCTCCGCCACCTCTGACATCTTTGTCACCTCCGGAACCACCCTCACTGGCCAAGCTGCTATTGCCGCCCTTGCCTCAGAGACCAGTACCGTTTCTACATCTGGTTCCTCCAAAGCAAGTGCCGACTCGGACAGCGATACAAAGGAAGACAGCAGTTCATTGAGCTCGATCGCCATAGTGGGCATCGTGGGCGGGGTACTGGTGGGACTGATTGTGATCTACCTAATTTGGTACCAATGGGTGCGTGATCGTGTTTCTTTGCGAGTGCGACAACTGACGAGGATGACGTAGCGAAAGAAGAAGGCTCGCGCATCTCTTGGCGATCAGATACCAGACGATCCCGAGGAAGACAATTATGACGAGAAACGTCGCCAAACCCGCTCAAGTTTTGGTGCGGACGAACCCTTCACCCCTGCTACGTATCGTCAGCGTGGCCGAGGCGCCTCGCGTCAAGGATCGAGAGATCGGGACTGGGAAACCGGTTATGGCGAAACCATGTACGACCGACAGACGTACTGGGACGAAGATGGGCATGAGCGGATGACAGAGTACGACGGGGGGGGATACTATCCCCAGTCAGAGTACTTGCAAGACTATGACAGGCAAGGAGGCGGAGGGGATGGTAGGACAGAGTATGGGCTGACCCAGTATGGCGATGGGATGACTGCTGCTCTTGCTGATGGCATGGTCACCCACGCTCCTACTGCTCCCAGCCAAGCGGGCAGCGCCCAAAACCCATTCGTCCCCGTTCCTCCAGTCCCTAGAGTTCCTTCCGCCTACTCAACCAACAAGAATAGTATCGTCCGGACGAACGCCGATGGCCTCGATGTACCACACTCGGTAGCAGCTCAATCAGCAGGACAAGGACAAGGCCGAGAGACCGCGTATGGAGCCAGCATCTACGATGCATATGGAGGCCCCGACTCGAGGCCTCAAACGCAATTCACCGAACCGAGCACGTCAAACTTGCTCCCATGGCTCAACAAGGGTAGTCAAACACCCGCCCCGCCTGTGCCCGCTTTAGACGCTCAATATAGTCATCGTGTCCCTTCGCCGCCTCGTCAAGGGAGCCCACCACAAGGGCCTGTGCAGCAACGCCAACAGATGATCAACTTGGAGGACGAGTACGAGCCTCGGGCGCCGCCAAGGGCTGTTATGGCACAGACACCGCTCCCGATGGCGCAGAATGTACCGTTTGATGGAGGGCTAGAGCAGGCGCCCATTCCAACTTTCCGTTGAACTGGAAAGGATACCATGCATGTAATCGACAGGTAAGGGGGATACTCGTATGATGGTTGAGCTATCGTGATGAGAGTGATTATGTACAACCTCTTGTGAAGAACGTCATGAATGTCTGTGAAAGCCTCCTTTCGCTACTCGGGCTTGGTCGGACAATTGCCTTTGCTTGCTGATCCTTTCGCAGCAGGCCTATATCAGGATTCAAGCTTGGAAGACCGCACCACCGTATATCAGGAGCTACCTTTGTCTACTTAATTGAAGAGTAGCTGTGGCCATCCGACTCGTCACTGTGTCGCTTCTTTAGCCATCCATTGGGTCGCATATAAGAAGTACGCATACTGCCGCGTACTCGCCGCTTTCCACTATTTCTTCACGATGTCGCCTTGGAACAGCACCGCTACAAGCCCCACATTGGTCCCTTCGCCCACCATGCCCAGCAGCCCCGACCTTAGCTTGGCAGCTTTGTATTTGGGCGGTGACGCTGCTGTGCGCCGCTTACCTCGTTCAGAGCCCCTTAATGATGACTCTGATTCGAGCTCGGTCGACGTTCCTCGGCAACAAGCACCCGCACGGCGGTTGGGCCGTTCAGCACCCGCAGAAGATGATGATGACGACTCAGATTTCCTCAACAGTATCCGGTACAACAGACCCCCCCGTCGACTGCCCCGTTCAGCGCCCCCTGAAGATGTTTCTGGTCCAAGCTCTTTCGATGCTCCCCGTCAAGAGGCGGTGGACCTCCCCCGGTCCACGCCCTGTACCTCTCCATCTTCCGCCCAGCATCAGGCCACTGAGTCCTTTACATCTAGCGCTTCCGCTCAAGGGCGCCCACCCATCATCAGATTCTCTCCACGAGCCGCCGCCGTCTTATTCGATGGCGCACCTGCGGATACTTCTGATCATCAGCGCTGGCAAGGAGACAATCTGCAGAGTGTGGATCAAGCATCGATAGACTCCAATATCTCAAATGGGCGCTCACAGGCTGTAAACGAGTGAGCTCATCTTTCGTGTTGATCCTGGCAAGGGAATAACGGAAGTAGGGCCCTTGCAGCCTTGGCATTAACTGGCCTGATCCGGCAGGAGTTGTCAAACATGGCGAGCTCTGCGCAGAGTCAAGAGAACGAACGTCTTCGATCAGTGAATAGCGGTCTGGTGGAAGTGACTCGAATACAGAGCGAGACGATATCTCTGATGTCGGAATTGATCGTTGTACAGTCGGAGATGATGAGCAGAAAGATACCGGAGCCCGAGTACCGAGCTAAGTCACGGGGGATAACCTCCAGACTGAGAACATTGGTCGGTCGGGATACCGTCGAGTCCGAGTGATTGTGGTGGTGAGCCAAATGGTGGCGAGTGCTGCAAAAGGTTGAACCGGAACTTGGATTCTGGATAGTTAGAAGATTGTGTATATTATGCATACATGTGGCATCATGACTGCTGTTGGGTCAGCAAGGGAACGGCATGCCATAGACGACACATACCTCGAAGCATCACGATACAGTCTATTTCTTCTTCTTCATCATCTGGGACCTCTTTCCTTGACCTGAACAACTATCAGTGACTGTCATGAGGAAGAAGACATCTGCCTTACCCTTCTTGGGAGGACCCTTGCCGAATCTTCTCCTCCTAGCCACCCTAGCAACACGCCTCTGTTCCACAGGGTTTTCTAACCACCCAGTTCCCTTTCTCCTCTCCACCTCCGTGAACCCACTGTCCACCAATTCGCTCGCTCTAAGCATCGATCCAGCATTCTTCCACTGGATATCGTCCAACAACACCTTTCCCTTCCTGTTCGTGATCGTTGATGGTAGAGGTTTGCCATCCCAGCCGGCGAAAGGGTTTGATGGGATGTTTTTGTTGAGGAGAGAAAGTTTGGGGAATGGGTTTGTCAATTGGGGGTAGTAGGAGGCTACTGATGGGCCACGAAGTCGTTTTCTGAGGTACTTTGTACCCATGCGGGCAGAGGTGGGGTTGGAGATTGTTTGGAAAATGGGGGATCGGAGGGAAGACAAGAGATTGTGGAGATTTGGCGCCATTTTGAACAGGTTCGCGACGGAAAAGTATAGGGAGAAATGTTGAACGCGACAAATGAAAGAGGAGAGCGGGTGATGAAATGACACGTCAGGCGTCTGATAAGCTGGTCCTCGTGAACCTGAACTGTGAAACGTCTGTCCGTCCTGCACACAATCAACAACAATTGTGTACTCGAGTGTGGTATGCACTCCTCCGGTGTATTTGGGACACAATCACAGGGCAGCTCTCGAGAAGGGAGAAGTAAGTGGTCTACGCCAACAGCTCTCCTTGGGTCCCCACCATCTCCTCACCCTATCGCCATGCTCATTGAGGACACAGCCCAACAAAGGTTTCAAGCTGACTGCTCAACTCCCTTCCCAGTCAATTTAAGGATCAGCATCAAGAAGGCCATCTCAAAGGTCACATAGTGACACACAATCACACAGCGGAGCAAAGAGAGCCTTCCATCAAATTCCCTCACGCCACAGGCCCCACAGGCCCCAAGCTCTTCCCAAGGATCCCAAGCCAATGTCGCGGAGACATGACTTCGGATCTCACTCCCGATTGACTCAATCATATGTATATAACTGACATGCATCCGGAACCCCTTCACTGACTGCCATCGTCCTAGACTTTTCTTACCAGACGGCTCATCATTGATTTGCTCCTTACTCTCCTTTGACTTCAACAACCATCCAAGGGACAATCATGGCCGACGACGATTACCTTTCTGTATCACCCTACGAATACACCCCCACTGGCTGGGTATGTGTCCTCTTTATCGTCCTCTTCTCGCTCCTGGGATGTACCCACATCGCACAAGCGATTAAGGGCCAGTATTGGGTAGTATTGCCCACACTCGCTGTTGGGATCTTGCGTGCGTCAAATGAACATATAAATTTGCGGTCGCTGACATTGTACAAAGTGGAAGTAATCGGCTGGGCAGGAAGGTATTGGAGCAACCAGAATGTCCTGTATAACCCGCCCTTCCTGATGCAGATCATTACGTGAGTCAACATCTTCCATAGCAAGATTCCTTTTTGTATTGACTGAAAGTGCAGTCTCATCATCGCGCCGGTGTTTTTCAGTGGTACGCAACACATGACAACCCGCGATCATCTGACACTTCGTAGCCTGGTGCTATACCATGCTCGGAATGGCCATCCACACCCTGGGTCAGCAATACTCTTACCTTCGGCCCAAAACGGCAAGATCATTCTTACCTCCTTTCTCTGCCGGCGTTGACCATACACCAGTACATCATTGTCTTCGTAGCCTGCGACTTTATCTCCCTCATATTTCAAGCTGTAGGTGGAGGCTGGGCCGCCACCGTCGATCCTCCAACCCCGCGTACCCCCACCAATATCATGGTCGTCGGCATCGTCTTTCAACTCGTCTCCATGATCATCTTCTCCTACCTCGCTTACGACTTTATACTGCGCGCGATGCAGAGGAGGCCTTACCCAGGGAGGCACCAGCAGGATGGAGTGGAGATGCAGTCTAGCATGCCAGAGATGGGAGGGAAGGAGTATGGCAGCGGCGTTGAGAGAGAGTATGGATATGGGCAAGGGGTGAGGGGGTTTAGGAATGAAGAGTTGGTGAGAGGGTGGAAGTTTGTGATGATTGGGACAGGTATCTGCTCTCTGATGATCATCATTCGAGGTCGGTCCTCCAACTCTATCATTCAGTGTCTTTTTGACAACATTACCAGGTATCTACCGTTCAGTCGAGCTTGTCCAAGGCTGGGAAGGTCACCTCATCACTCACGGTAAGTGTCTTCCTGACTCGGAAGAGAATACTGATATACCTTTTGCAGAGGTGTACCAAGATACTCTTGACGGCATCCCCATGATACTTGCTCTTGCGGCTGTAGCCGTGTTCCACCCGACCTTCTACCTTCCCAGGAGACAAAGCTGGCAAAAGGCTTAGATCGCTACCGACGCCGAGGCGCGTGTCCGTTCGCTCTCCTGTATGACTTCGTCAAGGACTTTATAATACATATATGTACACTGTGGCAATGATGTGATCATGAACCCCTGCACGTATCAACTTGTAAGCGGTGCTTCCATATAGTGGCTATGACTGAACGAGAATGCCCGTCCCGGATGTTGAGGAACCAAAGCTTCGGGAAAGGCCGGCGGGTTTCGCCTCCACCGCGAAAGTTCGACACGTCGACGGTGTCCATGACGGCGGTCGTGACATCGCCACTATCTTTCATCTGCCATCTCGCTCTGCATATACACTAGCATACATCGCCTTTAACAGTCTTCTGGTCTTTCCAAACGCGACATCTCCTCAGCCAATCGACCTCACCACCCCCTACTCGCTCGATGCGCTGGTCATCGACTCTCGGCGGACTTGGTCTTCTGACCGCCGCCTCTGCCCAACTAGATGGCCTGAAAGGGGCCTCTTCCTCCTCCGTATTGGGGCAAAAACCGGAAAGTAGAGTGGCACGCAACGTGCTGGAAGGCAAATCTGAAGGATATTGCTCTGTAAGCACCTACCTTCGTTCTCTCGAGCACCATCACATCGATAAATTACTCATCTTGATGTAGCCATCAGGACCTATCGAGTCCACTCACTGTCTATACGAACAAGTAGAATCCCTGAATCAACGCCTCTTCCCAGCTCTGCACGAGCTCGTGACAACACCCTTCTTCCGACATTACAAAGTCGACTTGTATCGCGAGTGTCCCTTTTGGTATGAGAATGGCTTCTGCATGAATAGGAACTGTGGAGTAGAGGAAATGAATGAGGTACGCTTGTGGTTCATCATGGGAAACCGAGCATCTGCTGATTGGCTTGCAGAGCGAGATACCTGAAAAGTGGCGGGCCGCTGCTTTGTCAGAAGTCCGAGTCTCGGGTGGCGAAGATGAAGGTGTCTCGGGTTGTTATTTCAAAGAGCAAGACTTTTGCTATGTAGAGGACGATGCCGATTTCAGTGAGCTCCGGTGTCCATCATCCTGACTTTGCTGACAAACGTAGATGGCCAATATGTCGACCTGACCCTCAACCCAGAGAGGTTTACCGGATACTCTGGTGACTCGGCACACCGTGTATGGCGAGCAATATACGAGGAGAACTGTTTCGGCCTGTCTGAAGCATCTCTCTCTGAGCTGTCCAAACCTTCTTCCGCTGCCCCTCTTGGTTTAGGCTTGGGATCAGCCAAGAGCAAGAGCGAACTTGCGTCTGCTGTCGTAGGGGCTGGTGGGGTCAGCAAGCCGGGAGATGGATCTAGTGCTCCAGGTTGGGGCTTTTCAAAATTAAGTGAGGGCTGGGGGACGGAGATGGTCAAAGCCCCTGCTACAGGGGAAGAGATGTGCGAAGAAAAGCGGGTGTATTATCGTGTCATCTCTGGTCAGTTTGTTGACACCTTGTTGTGTAACATTGCTGATACATTTACAGGTCTCCACGCTTCCATCTCTATACATATCTGCGCAGACTATATGGACCAAACAACAGGTGAATGGGCTCCCAACCTCGATTGCTTCATCTCCCGCCTAGCTACCCACCCCGAACGGCTATCCAATGTCTACTTCAACGCCGTCCTTCTACTGCGGGCAGTGGCCAGGGCGGCGCCGTACCTTGAAAAGTATGATATCAGCACTGCTCAAGTGGGGGTGGTGAGGGAGGGTGATGCGAAGGCCAAGACGTTGCTTGGCGAGGTGTTGGGTCTGGCAGGAAGCGAGGGGGTGGCCAAGGGGTTCGATGAGGGCGACTTCTTCGCTGGACAAGATGCCGGTGTGAGTCTTACAACCACCCTGTCAGACTCGACAACTGATCGCGGTGCAGATTCTCAAAGAGCAATTCAAGTCTCACTTCAGAAACGTGTCTCGCATTATGGACTGCGTTGGATGTGACAAGTGCAGACTCTGGGGGAAATTACAAGTGACTGGTATCGGAACAGCGCTCAAGATCCTCTTCGAGCTTGACGACAAGGCTTTCGAGTAGGTTTTCTGTTTCATATCCCGTAAACTCAAGCTGATGTCGAAACAGCCCAAAGATCAATCCCGATTTGCTCCAGCGTTCCGAGGTGGTAGCACTTATCAATACCCTGCACCGTATTTCAGAAAGCTTGGCATCGGTTGAGCAGTTCAGGAAGATCTACGCGGATACTCAGCAGATCGAGAGTCAGAGTCAGTCCAGCAAGACCAAGACAAAGCCATTCAATGCCAAACCGCCCAAGGCCGCCAAGTCTCCCATTCCTTCGAGGCCGCACATTTCAGACGACTTACTGGGCGTGCTAGGGAGTCTGATAGATAGTCTGAAGGACAGGTGTTGGTGGTGCTTTGATTTCTGCTTGAAAAAGGTGGAAAGTGGGGGTGGGGGATATAGAGAATTCGGTAGCTCGGTGAGACGGTGGGTAGGAGGTGTAGGACTGGGGAGGGAGCTCTAGGTGTCCGAGTAATTGTAACACATGGTTGAATGTCATTGTCATACCTCATTTCTCTTTCAATGGAGGCGCCGTTGAGTACAGGCGACTACAGACCAGGCAAGTGGTAGAACACTCTACTTGAAATTCAGCGCATAATTTATCCAATGCACACGCCTCATGGGGCCCCCGTGTTTCTACGATACTACATACTACCAGGACACCTGCTGTACCACCTGTACAGCCCTGCACACAAGCGGAAACGCCCCACTGTGTCCGGATCGCTGTGCGTTCACTTACATCTGAGCTCATTCGACCTCCAGCTGTGCATAGCTGTAAGTAGGCTATCGTTGGCCAACGAGGTACGTACAGTGCATATTTTGCAATCCTCTACTATGTGACGATACTCTTCCACATCATCAAAGCACCTTCCTTCTTCTTCTCGCGTCAATGCTACATATACAACTTGTCATCTATATCAACAACCCTATGCACAGTCCATGAAGCGTCCATAACGTCCCGAAATTTATGCAACATCACTTTCGCCTCTTGAATCCCCTCTCATCTTGTCTCAAAGATTGTCCCTGCCCCGCACTTCCTCCTCTAACATGACCTGTAGTCGGCCCATCTCCTCCAGCTTGCCCCGATGCTGGGGCATTCCCCGGTGAGAATCCACTCCCGTTCCCGGGTCCATTACTGAACGGCCGGCGGACTCCGGCGGCGGGTTGGAATCCCGGCTTTCCGCCTCTCCCTATGCCTTGCCCTTGCCCCTGCCCTGGCTGCTTGGGAACGAAAGGTCGGGGGCCCCTACCCTGCTGAGCTGCTGAAGGACCTGTGGGTGTCGGTCTTCCGACAAATGAGGGTAGGCCTCTGGAAGCCGTTGGAGTACCTGATGGAGCAATGGCGTTAGGGTGTGCAGTAGCGGTGGGCGCGATATTGAAGGGAAGGGGACCGAAGTGGTTCTGATATGTTTCGAGCTCGGCGCGTGTGGTTTGTACAACGGAAAGATGGTGTGAGAGGTCGGAACTGCGTTGAATCAGCTCTGGTACTGCATCTGGAAGATCGAGACACATACTCTAGACTCTCAATGACTGCCTTGGATTCTGAGGTAGCAATGTCAGTATGTGACTAGGCATCTCATTGTTCGGGCTCACCTTCCAAGGATGTTTGCCAATCAGAACTACTTCCTCTCCCTGCTTCCAGCACCATCTCACCCAGCTCCTCATTCTCTTGTACGAGCGTTTTCACAGTCTCCAGTACGCGCTCCAGGTCCAAGCCTGCCGCGCTCTCTCGGCTAGGTGCCAAAGCCGGATGTGGCGACAAGGTCTCCGACGTACCGGCCTCTGGTAAAGCGTCCATCTCTTCGTCTTCTTGCACTATCCCAGCTGCCACAGGAGGGGCCAGGGCGTTCGGCAGAGTAGCTGTCTGAGCGGTGATAGGGGTCGCAACCTGACTTATGGGCCCTCTTCTCGGTATGGCCTGTCCGAGGAACGTTTGCCGTAACGCCTGGTTATCTCGAGTAAGCTCAGCGATGTGAGTTCGCAGGGTATTCAGAAGCGGGAGGAGAGGTGGCGGTATGTCCACTGGCTGATCTGTCTCGGGGGCGGAAGATGCTGAAGGATGTTGAATGGGGACCGTGGGATTCGCGTGAGTTGGTAAGCGAGACTTGAGAGCTTGTAATTCGGTCTGGGTATGGCTGGTCAGCGGAGGTGTTGTAGCGCAGGGTGATAGATCTCACAGCCAAGGAGTCGCGCTCCTTCTCCAGCTCCAGCACCCTTCGCCCGAGTTTTATTTCGTTTGAAGAGGGTGCCGCTTGGGTCACGGCTGATGGGTTCGAAATGTCTCGTTCCAAGGCAGACTTGAGAAGGGTTGTTAGCTACTATAGCCACGGTATGGATGCAAGCTGCGAGCTTACGTGGTCTACCTGCTCCTCGTACGTTTCATCGCGCAAGAGATCCTCAAAGTCGTCGTCCATTCTGCGAGTTGTCGGGTGCAGGCTGAGATTATTGCGACTTGTGAAATCCAGTACTCGGCTTCGGTGCCCCGCATTCCACTCTTCTCTTACACCGACCGCGACTTCCTCCTCGTCATCACAATTGCACCGTCTCTATCCACCTTGAGGGCACTACAATATGCGTCTCTTCGCTATCAGAATACCAGACACCCCTCTCGACGCTGCGGTACGTTCTGTGTGCATCAAGCACCCCCAGCTTCACCGACCTGGCTCACCCCAAGCAGGCCTTTGACAAGCTTGCAACTCTCGTTGAACCACCAGCAAGGGAGCGGCTCAAGCGGTTCAGACTACCTGAAGACGCGCTTCGTAGGTATAGCTTGTGCGTATCGATTACGGACTGATACATGAAAAGGGTCTCTGGTCGCCCGCCTCACTGTCACTTGGTACCTTCATACCCAAGGGCTTCTCGCGCCCAGGCAGCTCCCTGTATTTGGTAGGAAAGGCAAAGGAAAACCCACCCTGGTACAAGTCATCTTTGCCCACGATATCATCTGCTTACCGAGCGTATAGTCAGTTCCTGCGCTGCAGCCTCGTCTCGAGTTCAACAACACTCACGAGGGGTCGTACATCCTCTTTGCCACTCTCGTATCTTCTTCATCTCTTGCCTGCGTCGGCATAGACATTATGCTTCACCCGGAAGACCCTTTCCCAACTCAAGAAGGGATAAGCGAGCAGCTCACGCTTCTGGAACGACAATCTCTTGCCATACCGCTCACCCCTAGAGAACGGTCGCAAAGATTGACAAAACTCTGGTCGGTCAAAGAGTCATATACGAAAGCCATAGGGGAAGGCATCACGTTCGGCCTCGAACGAATCGAGGTCGAGCTTGAAGGGCCTGGGGAAGGCAAAGTGAAGACGGTCAGAGTTGACGGAAAGGGTGTAGGTGAGAGGGGTTGGGAGTGGCGGCAGAATGATCTGGGAGAGGATTACGGGTATGCCGTCTGGTGGCGTGGGGACGACGCGGAAGATACAGGGGAGCCCCAAATGGAGCATGTATCCTGGGAGGAGTTTAGCGGGCCGTTGTCAGACCTGGCTGACAAGCTAGCACAGTAGATACATATATTACGACACTCTCATGATAATGATACTCTTATGAGATACAACAAGGGCTAGACCCTCTAATGCATACTAGCAGTAGCCTCCAACAACCTCACAACATCCTCCAGAGTAGCCTGCTCCTTGCCGTTCTCGCCAATCTTGCTGATATGCTCATGGCTGCTCGCCCCTTGGAGGACCTTGTCTTTTTCCTCAGACTCATAAAAGAAAGGCTCCAGGAAGTGTTGAACGCTATTTGCCGTCAGCATACTACTCTGACAGAGCTGGGCATCACTTACAAATCGCCATCCACAAACCCAACAGTCTCTTTCCCTACAACTTCCGTCCCAGCTCTCCTCCAATTCTTCCACCCGACCTCACCAGGACCTTTCCATTCCTTCTCCATGTTTCTCTGCAAATCATCCAACGTTCTTGCTGCAGAATCGGTGAGCTGCCCAATCACCCCTAGGCGCCCGTCACGGGTAGTGAAAAGCACGTCTGGGGTGATGACTTCGGGAGCAGAGGAGGACGGGACAAGGGAGCCGCTTTGGAATTTGGAGACTTCCTCGTGCAGGCCAAAGGTGGCAGCTTTCTCGAGGGCAGAAGAGAGACGGTATGTCATAATATTTGCGTGAGACTGACAATCTTCTCAGCTCCGCCCAGTATCTTTGAGAGAACACTTACATCGGCAATCACAATACCTTCCCCTCCATCTTGTACCCTGCCCAGAGCAACGACCCCATGTGTCGCCATGTCTCGCTCATCATCATATATCTTCCCACTCCCTTCATCAACCTGCAGCACGATCACGCTCCGCATACCATCACCGACGATCAAGTCACCATCTTCTCTTGACCCAAAGGGCGGGATGACAGCAAGGTGAGATATGACGAAAGCGGATGCCCAGGAGGCTACTCGGGTGAGAGAGCGGTTGATCACCGGGAAGTTTGGAAGCTTTGGATTTCCGGGGTTGACTTCCGTGCTGACACTGAAGAGCACGAGCTTCAATGACGTCAGCCTTGTGCACCCCTCCAATATTTGACACTCACTTCGCTTCCGGCAGCAACAGCCAAGAACCCATGTATCGTTTCCAACGCATACACAGCTCCCACGGTAGATACCTCCATCTCCAAGCCCAGTCGCCATTGTCCACTTTCCTGCTCGGCTTTGAACAACAAAACACGACCCTCTTTGACGACCGCCAAATTGCCCTCATCCCAAGAGTCTCCTTCCTCTTCTGGTAGCAGGGCTGTACCGACCGCGAGGTACTGTGTGCCGTAGAGAAGGACAGAGCGGATGGAAGTGACCAGCTCGCGTTCTTTGAGAGTATAACTCGCCATGAATCCCAGAGTCGACTCGTCTCGGATCTCGACCCAGTTCGTCTCTTCAAGATCTCCGTCCTCCAGGACCAGTCTTTTCGTAGCCCCACAAGCGACAGCTCCCAAGTGTTCGACATGAGCGAGTTTGGAGGTCGACGTAGAGCCCATATCGCAAGTTTGCACATGCAACTTCTTCAGAGACGTCACTCTCACTAATGAAAGTCCCGAAGAGGCAGAGTAGACCGCAAACACGGGACCAGAGGAAGTCTGAAGGTCGGCGACGGCCAGAATGTCCTTTTTATTGACGGACGAGAATTCTGTTTTCGAATTGGATTCGAAAATGACCGACATGCGCTCCGTGATGCCTATGCTAATGATGCTGGGTTCACCCTTTGGCGATGTGGTTGGGAAGAGGACAAGCGGCTGAGAACCAAGTGAAGTGGACTTTCTGGACTTCAGCACCAATGCCTCATTATCGATCGAAATGTCGTATGTCAATAGGGTTCCACTGCTCAAACCTGCAAGCAATTGCGCAGAGTGAGATCCCGCGACAGGAGATTTCAGTTGGAGCGAGGTGGCATACCCTTCCTGTGTCAAGGCGACGGGTTCGCTAGAGTCAGCCAGCTGGGAGAGGGTGTAGAGATATATTTGGGTGGTCCAGGTGGCGATGGCAATAACAGGGCCCGGTAAATGACCTTGAAAGATGGAAACGGCCGAGACTTCATTCGAAAGGTCTTTGGTCCTACTCAGGTAATCAGCCTTGTCCAAGCTACAGTTCTGTCGACTCACGCTTGCAGCTCAAAGCCATCGGTTGTAGTCTTGAACACTGACACCCCGCCGCCCCGCTTGGCGATTACAACCCACTTTCCCACCACCTGCGCACATACGATCTCCTCATCGATCTCCATCTGCCCGCCGAGTACTCCAGCAGCCACATCGGCCCACACGTACAGCCCCTTGGGAATCACCTGCACCAAACGCCCGTCCTCGGAAGCGATGCCAGCAGCAAGTGTAGGGCTATTGGAGAAACCTTGCGAGGTGTTCTTGATGGAGATAGTAGGCTCTATCTGGAGCAGGATTGTTGATGTCGGAGTGGAAAGGAGCAGTTGAGAGATGCCAGAATTGGTTATGGGCCACATTCGCTCAACAGAATCAAGGCCGAGGATATTGGTAAGCTCTTCCAGACCTACTCCGCTGCGTATGATTCGGAGCGAGTTGCTCTCTGACGCCCCAGAGGCAAGCAGCAAGTGTGACTGTAGAATTGTCAGTAATCAATGACGGGCAAGAGAACGATACTTACTAGACCTCCAGACGCGTCTTTGACTGCGCACATATCCTTGACAGGTGCCACGTTCATCCACCTCTCCAGGACCTGTGCAGACCCCTCTGCGGCCGCCTTCTCTCGGCCTTTGGTGTAGATGACGCTCCAAGCCTCACTTTCGTCACCTTTGGCAGCCTGCTTGCTCTTGCCAGATTTTGCTGTCTGACTGTCGCAGCTGTCGCCTAATGAGGGAAGACGGAGAAGGACGGAATCTGCTACGGCAGAAGAGACGAAGAGGTGCGATGCGTCAAGGTACGTCAGTGAAGAGGGTGGGGAGGTCTATGACTGGTAAGCAAAGTCGATCTATCAACAAAATTACTCACCGAGTCCACGGCTGTCTGCAAGACCTGTACGGTTCCCAAACGACCTCCGCCATCGCCCTTCTGGAATTCCCATCCCACAGCGGTCAATGCCCCATACTCATCTCCTATGATCGCACTAGCACCAGTACAATGATCTTCCAAAATCTCAGCAGCAAGGACAGTACCAAATCCTTGCCTGATCCTCCATCTGGGAATCAACTCCAGACCCCTGCCGTCTGTAGGAGCTGTAGCAGCTTTGCTCCCTCCCATGCTGGCTTTGCGGCGTTTGACATTGGCGCTGGTCAACTCTTCTTGAGGACTTCGTCGAGCATTGGCACGAGGTGATGTCGCTGGCCCCGATGTTGCCTTCCCGGCATCATTGGGAGACTCGAGTTCCCGAGGGCTAAGGGTATAGAGAACGGTGTGTTCGTCGCCAATGACGAGTAGACTACGCACACCATCGGACGTCACACTTGGGACAGGGACAACACGCCTGGCAGCAGGACACGAGAATGGTATGTCGTTGAAATCTGTGTCCTCGGAGACTGCAAGCTTGGAAGCCGGTTGGACAACATCGATGGGTAATGAAAGGTCGGCGAGAGAGTGTGAGGCGGTCATGACAGATCGCGCTTGGAGGCGCAATTCGTTGGTGGCGGTAAGCCAGAGAAACGTGAGGGTCGGGCCATAGGTGGATATCGGCAAGAAGCTGATGTGGAGTAGATTATGCTCCCGGATGCTACATCGAACGTCAGTGACAGGTGGTTCGTACAAGACCATGACCTACTTGATGTTGTAGTTGTCTCTAAACTTGAGTATCGCGTCCTCATCAGAGGGGACCTTGCTCGGTCGCTTCTTCTTGCCTGAAGACTTTCTATCGACTTCGATCTCCAAGCATGAGATGACACCGATCCACAAGCTGACTAGAGCAATTCGCTCCTGCGCAACGATGGCCGAGAAGAACTCGGCCGCGCGCAATGTGGGTGTTGGAGGGGACAAAGGTTGAGAGGAAGTGACCACCAGTACAGAGGTAGCCTTATCGAATGCTACCATGAGGGCACGAGCATTGGGCGGCGACAGCAAGATGACGATATGTGGCCGCGAGCCCTGCGATCAAGATTAGAGACCACAGATGGGGTCGCAAGGACTGCTCACTTCGACCGACACTTGATCTATGCCGACTATGGTGCCCCATACTTTGAGTTCGGCGACGGATACTAGGCCAGTCTCTGTGAGATCCCAGACCTCGACTCTGTCTGGTTTGGCGACGACGAGGGATGTGTGATTGTGAGTGAGGGATGTGGCTCTGAGGGTGGCGAGGACGGGGGTGGGGGTGAGGGCCTGGGGGGGTGAGCTGTGTCCATTCGCTGTTTGTACTCACGGATGCGATGTACAGCATGTTGCTCAGTATACCCTGCCAGGAAGATACTATCCTCCCAAGTCATGGCGATGTGGAGGCGTGTCCGGACGCAGCAGCCGGACCAGCGCGCTTAAGTCTCAGTCGGACACCAGATTGTTTTTGTTTAATTTTGACATCCACCCACACTTCACCCAGAGCCATTATTGTACTATTACCACACTCCATGGACCCGCAACAGGATCCATTCAAGCCAAAGCACAAGCGTACGAGGACAGGTATATATCCTTTTCGTCTATAATGTCATCCACTTACCGATAGTGTGTAGGTTGCTTGAGATGTCGAAGAGGCAAGCACAAGTAGGTTCAGTAATCCTCACAGGTGGTACTGTAGCTCACGCTGTCACTCAGGTGTGATGAAGAGAAACCAGTCTGCAAGAGATGTCGCAATGCCAATGGAGAAGTAAGCAACAAGACGGGCGTTTGCCGCTGTTACAGCACTGACGTTGATCAAAGTGTGTCTGGCCAGATACTGCCAAGTCGACACCCAGCACTTCCTCCGCCGTCACCTCCTCCAAACGCTCGCATCATTGTATCGAAACCCAAAGCGTCACAATACAAGAGTTGAACGAAGATAGTCAAGTTTGCGTTTGCCGGAAATCCAGTCGTGCGCAAGGCAACGACCAATTGGCAGCCGCTTCTGGAAATGAGCTTGATGCACTCTTCAGCAGTCTCACTCCAACCGACTATCTCACTTTGACATTCCCCGACTCTCAAGAAAGAGAACTGGTAGGTGCGACACAATCCGACTTGGCACTCTTCTGACACCAATTGCAGATGAGTCATCTCCTATGCTTCGGGACAGTCATCATGTACGCCATACCGATCATAGACCGCCCGGTCCTATTTCTCGACATTGCGCAATGTTTATCCAATCCCCGAGGCTCTTCCATCGTGTCCGACGCTGTACACCTCTCCCTCATCTCCATCGCCGCCGTCCACCAATCCTCCCTCTTTATGCAGCAAGAGAAGAAATACTTGGCCGAAGCACCTGTCAACCATTTCGGCTCTTCGCCAGCCTTGGCGCACGCATCTTTTCCGGGAGACAATCAGCGGCGCATGCGGCTGCTTGGAGACATGTTTGCCCGAACATCCCTAGACCTCTGCCGGACAGGTATCGTCTTTCAATTAGAAGGCCAACAACACTCGACACCGGTGTCTCTTCTCGCCACAGCAGAGTCGTTATTATCCAGCGCCATGGCCGTCATGATCTCTCAATCACTTGCGGGAGGAAAGCTCTGGCAAGGGGCTTTTGACACGGCGCTGGAAATAGTTACCCTGTGCGGGGGCCCTGCCAAGATGCTCGATAATCTCAAAGGAGATCCCGCCAGACTGGCTAGGATGAGAACATTGTTGGAGAACCTGGTGGCGGTTGATGTGTGCCGGTGTCTCGCGTCCGGCAGTGCGCCGAGTTTGATGAATGAGCCTTTTGCCCCTTGGTGGTGAGTTTTGGCTGATGACCAAAAACGCTCTGGCTCACATAATGCAGGTTCGAGCATGCGCCTAATCCACGAATATCGGGTCTTACCGACACTGTCAATCATTGCTATGGGATGGACCGAGGGTTCCTCGAGCTTGTGGGTACCTGTAGACTGGAATAAGCATCGTGCGCTAATGTTTCGCAGGCCAATCGTGTCAACATCCTGGTGCACGACGGCTTGTCTCTAGAGACGCTCCTTGACGAGTCGCAGTTTGCCATCCACCGACAAAAAGTCAACGACCTCCTGCTTGAAGTGGATATATGGGAGCTGGACGCCAATGGCGCGCTCCCACACAAACGGGTGCAGTATGGAAATGCGATCATGATTAACGCTCTGAAAGTGAGTCTTGTGTCTAATTTCCCACTGCTTTGGGCTAATGGAACATAGGTCGTGATATACGTTGACCTCGTCCACTACCCGCACGAGCATCCGTTAGTGCAAGCCGCAGCTACTGCAGCGTTGGAGGTCCTCGAAGACTCTCGCACCTTGGGCTTTGACATCGGGCAGCTTCTTCCTACAGTCATCACCAGTATGTCCATCTTTGTTGATCTCGTCTCGTAAGCTAACACCGAGACAGGTTCCATGATGATGACTGAAGATAAAAGAGACAGGGCGCGGGAGGTCATTACCAAGTTGAGGTCGACTGTTGCTTTCTCGTACGACATAGAAGAAACGCTGGTCATGCTTGAAAAGGTGGGTCACTGTGTGATTACAGCGTGTACATACACTGACGAGCTACAGCTGTACGACTTGCGCGATAGCGGTAATATTGACCCATCGTGGCGCTTAGTCACAGATACCGGGCTGCTATTCTTCTGATGCCATCAATTGACCGACTTGTTGCCACACTGTATATATATCTTATAATGGTTTGTATCATATTATCTCTCACAGGGATACCGAAACGTATACAATATGCATGACAAACGATCCAAAACCCAAGAAAACCCAGTCTTCTATACTTTAGAACACTCTACAAAAAACATGTCTACATATTATACCTGCACCTGACTCTCTCCCTGACATGACTCCTTATCGTCCCCATCCCCCTCTTCCCGGTATTTGACCCTGAAACTTTGAACGGTCGCCACGATAGCGATACCACCAAAGAGAATCCAGACGATGGGGATATGCTTTTCGGCGCTTATGCCGTACAAGATTCTGTAAGTACATCAGCTTGGAGCGGGTCAAGAGAGATCAGAAAAGACTTGCCCGAATGTGGCAGGCCCCATCGTCCTCGCCAGTGCGCTCACAATGAGCGAGATGCCATTGAGAGCGCCGAGTGACGAAGGCGAAGGCGCAGCGGCGTTGAGGGCCATCATATTCAACCTGGACCCAATATTCAGCAGAGTCCTTCCTTGTCGTAAAGGCAAACTCACGGGAAACACAAATCACCAAACACATACAAGATCACCAGAGGCCCCATCAAAAACCACAAACCCTTCAAGGTTCCGTTTTCCACCCATGCCCCACTTTCATTCCCGGCTGCAAGCACATTCATAAGTGGCGGTATCGCAAAGATGCCTACCCAGCAGGCTGCAAACAGCCGATAGAGCGGCCGCATACCGAATCTGCGTTGAGCAAGGGGGAAGAGGAGCAAGCTGAATGCGATGGAGATGAAGCCTTTGATGGAAAGACAGAGGGCAATGGACGATGGGGAGAGGGCGATGCCGCCGAGGTGGATAGGCGAGTAGGTGAATAGGACAAAGCCGGCATCGAAGGACATTGCTGTCAAAGTGATGACTGTGATGAAAGTTAGTGAAGGTTTGGGGAGTGGAGAGGGACGTACGGAAGACGGAGACGAGCACTTGGCGGACCTTGGGGAGGGCAAGAAGCTGGAGGAAGCTGTGCACCGGGGCTGGCGCGTTGAGAGAGTCGGGAGGTACCTCTGGCAAAAGGTGACTCGTCTCATCTGGCGTAGAGTCCTTGTCGGCCAAGTCCTTGTGGACTTGATGCGTCTAGAACACTGTCAGACAGGCGTGCCATGTGAGATCCCCAGAGACGTACCTCTTCCAGACAGAACAAGACCAAGAAGAATGATAGAAACGACAATGCCGATATGAAAGCGCAAGGCAAAAAGTAAGGATACTTTTCCAAAAACTTGATCTGTCCTATCCAAGAGCTTGGATACTGAGAAGCAGGGTTTTGCAGCAGAGCGCCGAGGGCAGGTCCTATCACGCAAGACAAGTCCCAGCCGATCGTCCAGAGCGAGTAAACCCAACCTTCGTCTTTCTTGGGTGTCATATCTCCCAACACTGCTCGCATGACCGAGGCCTATAACCGTCAGCTGTATCCATTGAAAGGAAGAGTACACACATTACCACACAAAGCGCCGCCTAAGTTTGAGCGGTTAGTAAAAGGTTCACGACCTACTAGGTATCACTTACACAAAGCCCGGGCACCCAAAGCCCACCAAAAGCTCTTGCTTAACCCAAGCATACACAGACTGAATCCCAAGCCACAAAGCCCGGCCAAGATGACCGGCTTGCGTCCTATCCTGTCGCTCAATCTGCCCCATTGGTACATGAAGAGCACCGAAGAGAAGGCGAAGATGCTCTCGATGATACCAGAATATTTGCCGACGCTTGACTTGGGGACATTTGGGACAATGTCCTCGACCATGCGATTGACAAAGGGGAACAGGATCTGAGACGGGAATCAGCCGAGCGCCTGGTATGGTGCGTCAGGACTCACAGTGTAGCTCAGAGGCTCGACTATGCGGGCTGCCAGCAAGACGGAAAGCTGTCTGACTTTGACACCCATGTTGGTTTTGGTGCAGACCGGGAGAAGATGAGATGTAGAGTCTTTTCTGGTCTGATCGCATTTTTTGGATGGTAAATAGACCGACGGACTCGGCTCTCAGGCGCGTTAAGCGCCTGTAAGCACCCGGCTCTCTGGCCACGGAAGAGAGGTCGACGGGGGGCATGGGCGGTCATATATTCATCACAGTCGTGGGTTCTATCGATGCACAATCAAGCAGACATCTGCGCCGCAATGACATCCCCTTCTTCCACTCCCTTGCGTCTACGGATAACCCCCACCAGCGCCTCGACCGCCGCTATCGCTCCTTCATCATATCTCTTCAAAAACTCCTCGTCCCCCTCTATCCTCTTCTTACCTACAATGAGATCGCCGGGGATGGCCACCTCTACCCCTTCCTCCACCACCTTCATGTCGAAGGATCCTCCACACATCACCTTCAAATCTCTCCTCAACCTGCCTCCGCCGCCCCCGCCGAGCGACATGATGGCGCAAGGCAGATTCGACCATTCGTGGTAGAGGTGGTCTAGGGCATTCTTGAGAGGGGCGGGGTAGGAGCTGTTGTACTGCGGGGAGAGGATAATGAGACCGTCCCAGGCTAGCACGGTCGCACTCCATTGGCACACACGCTCATTGTCGTAGGCACCCGGCAGGCTCTCCCTCGAGTGTCTCGCGGGAGGCTCGTCAGAGAGGACGTAGGGCAGGGGGTGGCCTTGGGAGTTTTCGAGGTGGATGACCTCAGGGTGGAGGAAGGGAAAGCGGGCGGCAATGAGGTTTGTGAGGTAGACTGAGAAGCCCTGGGTGTTGGAGAGGTGGCGGTTTGAGCCGAGGAGGACACCGATCCTGTAGGGAGCAGGGGAAGTGGGCGGGCGGTAGACCATGGCGCGTGGCTTGCAAGAGAGAGAAAATGAGACAGAGACGTCCAGAATGTGCTTTTACGCGCCAGGCACTCTTCTGCGAATCAGATAAGATGGCGAATTTCCCAGGAGGCCATGCGAGTCGGCCGATGGATCGTCTTGGTACATGCTTCTGATGTCGTCCACATGGTCCACCCACGGTCATGCTGCTTTCCTCGTGGGTCACGTACCGAAAGAGCAATGCAGGGCCTCGACCAGAACAGAGCACAATGCGCCCTTTTGTGTTGTAGTCTTGTGCGTATTTGTGGCAAACGACGACACGATTGTACTCAACAAATGCCATCGAGCCTTCCAAACGATCCACAGGCCACAGGATAATTTTTCCATGTTTACACTAAAATCCCCGGCTATGCTCAACGAGGCCCTGTATAAAAAGCTGACCCCTCTTTTGTCGGTCCATCTCTCTATAGCACTGGCAAAGAGCAAAGACATAATCCAATCCCACCTCGCTCCATCCTTTGTGGAGCCAATTGGCTGGATTCCATGCTTCACAGCCCTCTGCGAACTTCGGCAGGTGTAGGTCCCAGTGTGTCGCTACATTTGCATTTTTTGTAAACTGTTCCGAGCCCATAGGGACTGGATCCCACAGCTCGATCACCATGCGTGCCACATTTGGCATATTACCCTTGGCGGCCAAGATAAAAACTTGCAGCGGCTTGAAGTGGTCGTCGCCCCAGCGCTCAAAAGCAAGCCTGCTCAGCCATCCCTCCAGAGTTCTTAGTACCAAAGGGCAATCCCATTTGGTAGCAAGCTCAATGGAAGCATGGAAGGTCTTGACGGGATTCTCACCGAGATTCGCTTTGTCTCGAGGGAAAACGTCATTCGTGAGGGCGAATAAGAAGAAGGAAACCGAGTCGCTCGTTTCGCAGAAGGCATCCGTGAGGAAGATGGGCTGGCAGGCGAGGTGGTTGGGGTCGTTGTTGTCTGAGGGAAGGCTGAACATGTCATGGAAGAGCTGACTGATAGAGATGTCAGCCTCAACTCAGGACAAGTCGATATAGGCTATACCAATGGCGCCCCATAAAACTCTTGGGAACGTAGAAGGTCACACGGTCGCTACTGACAACCGTCATGTTCCCGGGATCGTGGTGATTGCTCCAGGAGGAGTGGGACTCTGGCAAGACAAGCGGTTTGGAGTCACACGAGACATTGTCGTCTTCGTACATGCTGACAGACGACAGCAGCGCAAAATGAGCAAAGACAGATGCGGGAAAAGGATACAGAGCTCTTCCCGCCCTCACTTTGATGGGTTTGATCCGCGTCGGCGGCCGGGCTTATCTGCGAGGGTGTTACATAAGCAATGACGTCAAAGTGTCGTCCACCATCGATCCCGTCGAGTCTGAGGACAACTTACTGGAAGGTGCAGGGAATGTGACGGGATTACGAGAGGGAGTAGGGGAATGGGGAGATGGAATTGATCGCACTCGTCACTTTGCATCTCATCATCCATTCCAGCCGGGACATCTCATTCAACCCTCGCATGTCCATCAACCTCCTCCGATCTCTGCGACTGACATCGAGTATACCCGCCCATCGCTCCTCTCTTTCTCACTTCTACCTTTCCACAGCAACATTTGCTACCATGTCCCGACGAAGTGCTAGAACAGCTCTACAACCCACAGCCCCCAACCTCGCGCCCCAGTCCACCTCCCCTCCTCCCGCTGAACCAGTCAAGGCCGAGTATCCGCCCAAGGCAGCGATCATGGCGGCGCTCATGACGCCCGAGGATGACGAGGAGCTTACCCCTCCACCTTCCTCGCCTGTGCCTCAGAGAGAGCAAGCGGTGGATGAGGCGGCCGAGAAGGTGGTCAACAAGCGCAAGAGGGCGGTTAAAGCCAAGGAGCCACGAGAGGAGGAGCAATATGAAGAAGAGAGCGAGCTGGAGGAAAAGCCCAAACCCAAAAAGCGTGCTACAAAGAAGAAGGCTGTCAAGACAGAGGACGAAGGAGAGGGTGGTGAACAAGAAGAAGACAAGCCGAAGAAGAGGACACCCAAGAAGAGCAGGATTGCCAAGGACGAGCCCGAATATGATGAGGATGGCAATGAGATTGTCAAGAAGAAGCGGAAGGCGAGGGTATACCCCAAGAAGGTTTACGAAATCCCAGACGTGGAGCGAAAGACGACCCATTTCAAAGGTGCGTCATCCCTGATTTGTAGACCCCTCTTTGACTCTTCAATAGGGAGGCTGGGATACGCTTGTCTCAACACCGTGTTGCGGGGGACCAAGCCTGACAGCATCTTTTGCTCAAGGACCTGTCGAATTGCAAGCATCGAGGAAGAAGGTATGGAACTGCCCAAAGGTCTCGCGATGATGAATGTCCGCGACCTCAAGACCATGATCCAGGTGTGTTCTCTCGGTCTCTACCTCGTATGTCTCTAACCAGAGCTTCAGTGGAACGAGGACAACAAGATCCGCTTCATGCGCATGTCTTCTGAAATGTTTCCTTTCGCCTCTCACGCCAAGTACGGCTATGACCTGGCGTTCGCGGGCGAGTCGTTGAAAGAGGCAGGGGACTTGGCCAAGCAGTATGGACATCGATTGACCATGCATCCGGGACAGGTAAGCGCTTCCGCTCTGTACTCGGAATGTTACTGATAATTCACAGTTCACACAATTGGGATCACCAAAGAAGGCAGTCATTGATTCTTCGATCCGCGAACTGGAATATCAGTGTGAGATTATGGATAGAATGGGGCTCGACCAAGACGGTGTTATGATGTGAGTTGTCCCAGCCATCGATAGAATCGGCTGACGTGTGCCAGTATACATATGGGAGGTGTCTATGGCGACAAGGAAAGCACGCTGGCCAGGTTCAAAGAGAACTTTACCACGAGGTTGCCTGAAAATGTCCGCAATCGATTGGTGCTGGAGAATGACGAGGTACGTCGTACCAAACACTGTTCAAGGTCTGAGCTGATCTCTCGAAAGATCTGCTACAATGTCGATGATATCTTCCCTCTCTGCGAGGAGCTCTCCATTCCCATCATCTTTGACTACCACCACGACAGCATTCACCCTTCCCTTTCCCCTCCTTCGGTTCTCATCCCAAAGATCGCCGAGCTGTGGAAAAAGAGAGGCATAAAGATGAAGCAGCATTTGAGCGAGCAAAGGCCTGGAGCCGTGAGCGTGATGGAGAGAAGGGCACACTCCGACAGGTGTCAGAATCTACCGGAAGAGCTGCCCGAGGACGTGGATTTGATGATTGAGGCAAAGGATAAGGAGCAGGCTGTGTTTGAATTGTATCGAATCTAGTGAGTGGTCACCCGGATTCGCACTTCAACATATTGACCCGTTCCACAGTGGGCTTGAAGATGTATTCCACGACAATTTGCGTCCCCCTGACCCCAGTCCCAGCATGCACACCAAGGGCAGGAAGAGCAATCTCAAAAAGTAAGCCCCTGCCGTCGTTCCTTGTATTGAACCTCACACTTGCGTAGAAAGGTCAAAGAGACGGGCGAAGTCGACTCGCAAGGGGAGCCCATCCAGCTCACTGAGATCGAAAAAGAAGGTGACGGAGGTGAAGGAGATGATGCTACTTTACCCGCAGCCGAGGATCCTGGCATGGAGGTTGACGGACTAGAGAAGGAGGGTGACGTCAAGCCAAAGAAGAAAAGGGCACTCAAGGCGAAGAAGGAGGAGGCAGTGGAGGAGAACGGAGAAAAGCCGAAAGCGAATAAGAAAGGCACGAAAGTGGGGGCGGAGAAGACTGGCGATGAGGGAGAGAAGCCGCCTCCCAAGAAGAGAGGTAGACCCAAGAAGGACGAGGCGCCAGTCAAAGCTGAAGAGTGATTGGTCCGCCAGATTATCGTTACAGTAACATATGCAGAAAGAAGCTTCCGAGCATACTCGTAGCCTGCTACGCATCTAGCGGAATTGACATGTCAGACAAACAAGGATTGCGCCGATCGCCGCCAGGCACCTGGAGATGCACGCAATCAACAAAGACAAGGAGCGGTGAGATGCTGGTGAATACTCGTTCTCGCAGAAACAGAGCCGCCGCCGACGTCAACAGCAGCATGCCCGCCGCCCCCCTCAGCATGCCTCTCCCACTCCGGGCAGTCCATCCCCCGTAAGCACACCCCTGCACCCTCCGCTAGCTGCTCACTGACTGCGTTATCCCTTGTTTGTCACTTTCCCAGACCCACTGCCCTCCCTCTACAGCGCTCCGTTCCCAGCGACGACGCATACCGGCCACCCCCCTATATCCCAAGGGTCCGTGCAACTGGCTCCCGCTCAAGCCGCGCATCGCCTGCTGGTGCTGGCCTTGGAGAGGATATGCCCATTGCCATCGACCGCGGCGTTGAAGGTATTCCTCCCGGGCCCCGGCCTGTTCATCGCCCAAACGCCCCCCTTGTATACATCATGGGCCAAGCCATTCTCGCCTCGACCCTCAAAGGGCTCTCTCTCGAGCACATCTACCGATGGATCGAGACTGTTTTTCCTTGGTTCGCCCACGAAGATAATTGTGGCTGGAGGAACTCGGTCAGGCACACATTGTCGATACACAAGTTGTTTGAAAAGGTCGAGAGGACCGAACTCCACCCGCCGGGGAAGGGCGGCATATGGCAAATCGCAGATGGAGAGGAGTGCCATTGGGGAGAGGGGACGTCGTTCACAAAGGCGTTTCCCGTGGGCCATTTCCATCGTGGGAAGTGCAAACAGGTGTCGTGGGAAGAGGGCAAAAGTGGCAGAGGCAAGGGCAAGAAGAAGCGCCTGTCCGACAGCAGCGAGGATGGAAAGGTATGTTTATCTGTTTGTGCATGTGGTCCAGCGCTGATCATATGCAGTCGGCCAAGAGCGAATCCACGACTCCCCTCGTGCCCCGCAGTCCCGCAAAAATCGAGCGACCAGTCGCGCCCCGTCGAATGAGCTCTGGCACCACAGCCGTCTCTTCCAGCCTTCCCGTTACTCCTCATCTGGAGACCACTCCTACACTCCCCTCCATCACGGAGCTCACCAACTTTTCGTATTCTCCTCCGGCTTACACCTTCCCAGAGCGGCCTTTGGCTCACGGACAAACCCACTCTTACGAAGAAGAGCATCAAGCCAAACGCCCCCGTTTGTCCTCTGAGAGTCTGCCACCAATCAGCTTGAAGTCCCGCAATTCCCAGGGCGACATTGTGCTGCCTCCCATTGCGGCCATGGAGCACCTCCCTCCTCGTTATTCGGCCACCAACGTAGACTCGTTCGAAGCGGAGGTGGCATTTGCCTCCCGATACCGCCGAATACCTGCCAAGCAGACTTCGTACGAGCGCTACTCCAGCTCCTTTGAATCCGAATCCCTTCCGGGGAGTTCGCCTGAGAGCCGAAAGTTTCAAGACTATGGCTACGGCAACGATAAGGCAGCAAAGTGGAGAAACAGGGTTGAAGTGGTAGAGGTCAACGACAGGAATGATGAAGAGGCGATTAGGAGGACGCCTTGGAATGGTTTCAAGTTCTGGGTCCCTTGAAGGGCCTTGATCAATCGTCATCGTTGTCATATGGCCATGTTGATCTGTTTTGAGCCGCTGTATTTGCTTGTGTCACAACTACGCTATCAATTATATACAATGCTTCTAGTACGATTGCGAATAGCTTTTCTAGGCTTGAATTTCTTGCTACGCCCACGTTATACATACCAAATTGTACTTTTAGTAGATCTACCCATTTGTTTTTGACTCACTAGAGATAAAGGCGCATAGAGTTTTTCAAAATCATATGTCCATTATGTATGTCATACTGCCGTCACCCAGGAGCACAACGTCCATCTTGATGCGTCGCTGGACCCCCGTGCTAGTGTGCAGGACCAAACAACAAGAAGGATCGCTGGTAGCTCAACATAAGAGTGAACCAATTAGCGGGACCAAATGCGATTAGCGGAGCCAATTAGCCCTTTTCCATCTTGACCAGATCAAACAGCTTTGCTCGTCTTTCGAGCTTTCTCTTCCTCGATCATACACCGAAATGTCCTCCCGAGCTCCCCAGCAGTCATCCTACCACAATCGGTCCCCGAGAGATAGCCGCGATACTCGCGGGGGCGACTACCAAAGAGACCCAAGAGACCCAAGAGAAGGAGCTGAAAGGGCGAGGAGCCGGAGTCCTACAAGGTCCCGAAATGACGACAGTAAGAACGCCCCCTTGTTCACTGCGCTCGAGTAGCTGACGTGCTATAACAGGCTATAGGAGGGACTATAACGACCGCGACAGGTCGGATAGAAGAGATCGAGACTATGACAGCTCTTCCCGGCGTCTAGGGGGAGGATACGAGCGTGTGCGAGGCAGTGAGAGAGATAGAGGAGGGGAGAGAGACTGGGAGCAAGAGAGAGAAAGAGAGTACCAGAGAGAACGAGCAAATCCCAACAATGACCCGAATTACCGTCCTCGGAATGACGACAGGAGCGGTGGCGGAAGAGCCGGCTTCCAGGGCTCGTCAGCCCGGGGTGGAAGGGGGAGGTTTGTAGCGGGTCGAGGAGGCGGGAGTCAATACGGCGGCGGCAGAGGAGGGTATGGTGGTGGGGGCAACAGCAATGCAGGGTGGGACGGTAGGGAGCGAGACTACCAATCTATGGACAGGCGAGCTATCGAAGAAGGCCGTCGAAGAAGAGAAGAAGAACGAGCTATGGGGTCGGCTAGAACCGAAGATGGAAGAGTCATCGATCCTCGTGGTATGTCAACACCACACTCTAAGATGTGTCTGGTCGCTAACGAGCTTTATAGACATGGAGAGGGGTCAAGGACCTTATGGCAAAGCAGAGTTCTTCGAGGGAGATGAGCAGGAGGGAGAAGTCGAAGACGAGCAGGACGAAGCCGAAGCGCAGATGGCTGCTATGATGGGATTCGGAGGGTTCAACACTACCAAGGTAAGTTTAAATGATGGTCTCAAACGATGAAGAACTAGATGCTGATGGATCCGATAGAAAAAGAACGTGCAGCAGAATGTGGAAGGAGGTGCCAATGTGCACAAAGAGAGGACATGGCGACAGTATATGAACAGGCGTGGTGGGTTCAATAGGCCCTTGGACAAGGTCAAGGACTAGGTGTGTAATTATCAAGGTATCAAGGTCATGATGCATCAGATGGCGCTACAGGCATTCAAGTCGCAACTATAATAGCAACAACACCAAAATGTACTTCTTCCGTTCTCTGCCCCCCTTACTATAAAGAGACCTCTGCACTACTATGACATCTCCGGCTGAGTGTTGGCAAACTTGTTGAGGATATATGTAAGGAACATTGTCTCATCATCCGGTGCACTAGTTTCTGAATTTCTGCAGAGAGTCAGCTGTCATCGATGAGTTATGATGATGTGTACGTACCCTTCTTCTGTCTGAGGAAGAGCGAAAGGATTGAAGCCGCCCCCGTTGTTCCTCACGTCCAGCCCCAAATCATGAAAATCGAATGACTCGAATGTGGCGTTACCGAATTGCGGGATTCCTCCATCCCCGAGCCCATCCACAGTCTGCTGACCTGGAGCAGTCGTCAACGACGAGGATGACCCAGCGGAGGGAGCCTGGTCCAAATTCGAGGGAGGAAGTTGGGATTGGAAGAACCCTGTAGCAGCATCAAACCCGCCCAAGGTCTCATTGCTAAAGGAAGGCAAATCGCTAAACCCACCATACGGCGACAGACTTAGATTGCCTCCTTGGTTTTGTGAAGGCGAGGTTCTGAACCCTGGAAGACCGTCAGTCAGCTGTTGCTGCGCTACTTGAGCCTGGGCGGAAGCTTGGATCTGTTGGCGTTGGGAGTTCTGAAGGGCGAGGGCCATCTCAGGGGACCAGTCGGTAGAGTCTGGGATGGACCCATCGGCTCGCCTTGTAGGAGGGGGCTGGAGAGGACGCGGGACACGCTGTTTGCTGTCGTTGCCGAAAGGCTGCTGAACGTCCAGTCCAGGCATGGATGGCGCGACATAACCCCAAGGACTGCTTGAAATCTGCCCAGCGCCGGCATTGCGCTTGGCGATCTGCGCTTGCTCCTCCCTCTCCCTTGCAGCCTGCAGCCTCAGCTGTCTCTTTTCTTCCTCCGCTGCCCGCTTTCCGCTCCTGGTGGTAGCTAGGTTGAGCAACAAGTCCACAGGCGTCTGGTCATCACCCCCGGCGCCGGCTTCTGCGGAGCGGGGCGGAGGACGGGAAGGCTTGTTTTGGGGCTTGGCGGTAAGGAACTCTACTATGGCGAGTTCTTCCTTGACGAGGGGCTCGGAGAGACGATTTTGGCTGTCGGGCAGGCGACCGGATACCACGTTGAGTAGTTGTCGCAGCTCGTCGGCAAGGGCAGAATCTGGGTCGACTGGGAAACGTCAGAACAATCTCATAACTCGAGTGCCATTGCTCACGCTTGATAGTAACACCCAGCACCATATACGAATTCAACACTCGATACCCGCCACTGTTCACAATCAACTTGCCCTTCTCCATGACGAACTCTCTTCTGCTCATCAGATCTGCCCTTGCACTCTCGATAGCTGCCGTCTTGGAGTAAGAGTATCGGCTATCTTGAGGCTTTCTTCTGAGCAGATAAGGTCGGTTGAGCGTGATTCGCGTGTAATACCACTCGCACGCCAAAAGGTGTCTCTGTACAAAGAGGTATGGATGCGACTTGTCAAGCGATGTGTCGGGATTCTCCATACGGAAGAATGACGGAAGATTGTCTCGCCACGTGAGTAGCTCTCGATCCAAGGAAACGACAGTGCTGTATTCTGGCAATTGTATCGCAAAAGTGTGGTAGGCGATGCGGCCCATGATCTCGGCGAGTTTATGCCTGACAATCACGTACGTATACGACGTGGGCACATTGAGTGAATGACCAGCAGGATCAAAGTTTCCACTTTCCACCTCTTCGTCATCCAGATTGGCGGGCGGCTGCGTGTCGGTATGGGCATCAGAGATGGATGCCGGCCGGCCAACCAATAACGAGATGGTTCTGTCGATATGATACAGCATCGCCCACGCCCTTCGCCTAATCTCAACTTCCTTCTTGTCCGTGATATTGAGGACGGTGCCATCGCGATAGAGACCGATTTGGAAAGCGGTTGTGACTGGCGCGCTGCCTTCGGCGGGCCGACGCGTGAGGAGCATGTAGCGAGAAGCGAGGAGACCGGCGAAGAGGACGTCGAGGGTGTCGCGTTGGAGGGCTTTGGCATATTCGAGTCCACTCCGGGCGGATCCGTAAAAGCGGCGCGACCAACCGACTTGTTCGTCTCTGGGAACCAGCTCATGGGGAGCGGAAAGAGCGGCGATCGCAAGCTACAAGGTGCGTTACTTTTGGTTTTGAACAAGATTCACAAGGTACTAACCACGATAAACATCAAAGGAAGCCATTTCAGGGTGTCTGCGTCAATTTTGGGGCATGTTGGGTTCCGTCCTATCGAGTCGAAGAATTTGGTGTATCGAGACATGAATGAGAATCGATTAATCTTGTATCTCGTCCAGTCAATATCCCTGCTCAGAATCAGATGATATGCAGGTGTGTATGTGACGTCAGGACTCACTTGAAATACAACTCGACGAGACCATCTGCCATGCGCCTGCCCGGAACACCGGCGATCAACCACTCGAGATGTCCCTGCGACACACCACTTTCCTTCAGAGTCTGTAGTACTTCCCGGAGCTCAAAGTTGTCGTCCGGCGCTAGGGATATCCGTCTCCCTTCTCTCAGCCCCCAGCCATAGCCTGTCCGCCCCGGTGGGGTCGCATAGGACATGTTGGAGGGGAAGAGGCCCGATGGCGGGGGTTTATGTGGCATCGTTACGCGAGGTGCGGGGTCTGGCGGCGTTGCGTGGGGATGAAAGACGTCTTCTCCCGAGGCAGCCAGGGAAGAGACGTCGGGGGAGCCATTGTCAGTATATGGCCGGGCCAGTGGAGCCACAGTGGCAGCGGCAGTTGTGGATGCAGTGGCTGGCGGTGCCGATGACACCAGCCGAGCAAGAAGAGACTCGATATTGCCCAGGCGCGCGTTGACGTCCGAGTTGCTGGGCAGTATATCAGCATTGCAGTCGGTTTGAGAGCAGGGGCCTGACTCACGCATTGGGATCCTCTACGCCGTTGAGGAAAGGTCTGCACAGATGAGGAACACGTCGGGCGACACACTGCGAGCAGGGCTCTTTGCGGTCGCACTTTTGTTTTCTCCTGTGGCACTCGACACATGAAAAGTGGACCCTCGTGCGCTTTGGCTCGCGGGCGGGTTTGCTGTTTGATGAGGAGGCGGCATCGTCGTCTGTGGATGGGTCGATGCCGATGGACTGGCGTCTCTTGTCTGCGACCGAGGTGAGGGCGGGAGAGGAGGCCTTGCGTTTCTTCCCGGAGGCGGAGTTGAGGGGGGGCTTTGTGTCTGCGGGCTGGAGAGCGGCGAAGTGGTGGTCTGGCATGGCGATGTTGAGTGATGAAGATGAAGAGACAAGAACATTCAACATTCAACCTCTCTTCCTCTCTCCGGCTATCTCCCTCCCGCGGCTTCTCCCGCTTACCCCCAGCCAACCCCAGCCGGCCTGTTAAGCAGCGCGCGGGACCAATTCACACCCCGGCCCTCGCCGCCACGCGTCTGTCTTCGCGTCGTGTTTGCTTTGTTTATTTTGTTTACTTTTCATCCCAACCACCATGGCATCTCCACCTCGCTCGCCTACAGGACCCACAACAGACTTTGCACTCATAGAGGCACAGAAGGAGAACATCCGCCCACTCGCCACCGGGCGCTCAGCTGCCACCCTCTCTGCCGTCCTCAAAGAACCCTCAGCCGCAGAAAAGGTTGTGCAAGAGGGGCACGACACGCACAGGCAGGCTATTGAAGAGGCCGAGAAGAAGGAAACAGCTGGCCAAGATCAAGACGATGACCTGGCCCTGCTGGGTGATATCCTCGATGTCTACAACAAGTGAGTTGTTGCCGTGCTCGTTCAGCGCTCATAAGCCTCAGGTACATTCTCTTTACCGTACAGCACCACCCCTCCTCCGACTTTCACCTTCTCCCCCTTCTCGAAACCACCACACGCCGATTCGTCAATGACGCACGATACCAAATGGATCCCCGCTATCTGCGGCTTTGGGTCATGTATGCGCGTCACATTGAGCGACGCGAAGAGATCTGGGCATTCTTGGAGTCACGAAACATCGGTACCGACTTTTCCCTCTTTTATGAAGAGTGGGCGACAGCCCTTGAAGGTCTTGGTCGCCGCAAGAAGGCAGACGAGGTGTACAGAATCGGTATAGCCCGCAAAGCCAACCCTGTCGAGCGCCTCAAGACCCGACACAAGCAATTCCTTGAAAGAATCATGGCACCTCCCTCTGGTGTCGTACCGGACGATGACCCAGTCTCCGCCTCGTCTGCCCGTACGCCCTCCCGTGCAGTTCTCGGCCAAGTTCGTTCCGGCCCTTCATCTTCGGTCGCTGGGGCTACCCAGCTGGCACCTTCTATGCGGACTTCGTCTGTCAACAACGGTCGAAAGATGGAGATCTTTGCAGATGCAGAGGGAAACAAGGATGAGACTTCGGCGCCAGAGTGGGCTGATTTCGGTACGCGAGATGAGAGGAGAAAAGAGAATACTGCCGAGGCTGGACCATGGCAAGGCGAGACCCTGCCACAGAGTGCCAACAGGGGTCGAGTGGCACCGCGGACACCGAAAGTTGCAGTCTTCCAGGACACTGTGCGTATTTCCCATCAAAGTCTTTGATGATGCTAACATTTCACAGACTGAACAAGAGTCTGCCCGCGTGCAGGGTGCTTCAGAAGTCTTTTCCCGACATAGGCAACCGCCAACCGAAGCAGAGCTCCTTAAATCAGACCCTTTGCGCCACTATGATACTTCAAACCTCTCTACCGACCTGCCTTCACTCCCTGCCCCTCCCTCAGCCCGTAAGCCGCCGAGGCCTACCAAAGTGGCTGCTCCTGCTGCCGGCGCAGCACCAGCTCCTGCCAAGGCTGCACAGGCCAAATATGTGATGCAGCCCTGGACTTGTCCCACGGATGGCCCACTCGTCAAGATGGCCAATGGAAAGCAAGAAAGGCGAATGTTTGACTGGGATATGGTGTACAAGGATGGCGACGAATACAACTTTGAGCAGATTCGCGCCAAGCAGCGGGGGTTGTATGGGCGGGAGGGAAGGGGTGAAGTGCAAGCTTGGGAGAGGGAAATGCACAAACCGGGATGTGAGTACATTTCGAGTCGTTGGATCATGACTGATGCAGACCAGCTACTTCACCGCCAAAATCCAAACCGGTAGAGTCTCGCAAACCCCCATCTCCTACCGTCAACACCAAACTCGCCGAAGCCGAAGTCATGAGCATGTTTGATCAGACTATTCACGGAGGCAAGATGAACCGAGATTCAGACTCGGAATCTGAATCTGAATCCGAATCTGAAGAGGATGGCGGAGTGCAAATCGCCCCTACGCCTCTACCGAATAGGACAGGTAATGTTCAGATGCTCGCGCCGACACCTGGTGGCTTTGTGCCTCCCACGCCTACGCCTTCTGCTCCAAGTCGCCTGTTCAGCGCTCCAAGTTCGCTGCCCACCATTTCGGATGAGAATGGCAAGCCTTCAAAGCCTATGGTGTTCTCTGATGAGAATGATCAGCCAACCGTCTTCTCTGATGAGAACAACGTCCCGCCTCCCTCGGCCAAAAAGTTCAACATCTTCAGCGACGATGCCTCTGCCCCGCCTCCTTCGGCCTCGAAGCCTCGCGCTTTCGGGATATTCTCTGATGAGAACCAAACCCCGGCGAGACCTACTACCGCTAGTCAAGAAACCCCTAGACAGCCATTGGCTGCGAGCAACATCTTTTCGGCTACACCGGCTGTCGCCCCCCGAAACCATGGACTGGGCCGTGTCACCGAGGCTATTGTAGAAGAAGAGGAGGAGGAGGAGCAAGTAGCTCAGCCTCCGCAAACCGAGGATGCCGTCGAGGATGTCGTCGAAGGCGTAGCCTCCGCATCACTCGATGAGCCCCCTGCCGAGTCGCATTACTATGACGAAGAGGAGAATCAGCAGCCTCAGGGTATGAGGAGGTTCAACATCAACATGATGACACCCATTACCGAGAGGACGTGTGAGTATACGCAATTCACTGGCGCGTCTGGTGTCGGCAGAGAGAGTCTAGCGAGGAGGTTTGAAGAGGAGGAGGAAGATGAAGAGAATGAAGAGACTGGAGATAAGGGGGACTCTGCAGCTCCATCAGAGTTTGACGAGAGCGGTCTCGCTTCCGGTGACGTGCGGGATGGTTTCCAACTTCCTGACGGATTTACCATCCACCAGGCTGAGGAGCGGTCCGACATACACACCATGGTGCTCGTCGACGGCAAAGATGAGGGTACCGCGACCACTTTGCAAGACAAGAGCGTGTACCACACTGCAAACGGCGACCAGATAGGTGCCAGTGAGCTTGCGGATCCTTGTGATCCCACCGCTGAAAGCACTGTCACTGCTCTACTCAACGCTATCGATCCTCCTTTATCAGAGCTCCCGGGGCTTGTCGACAACCGCTCTACTGCAATCAACAAACTAGATGCTCTTGAGAAGCACGCCCGCTCCAAATTGCGTCGCGCGAGCACCTCGTCTCGCACCTCAACCTCTGGGGACGACTCTTGCACCCTCACCCTCGCCGGGAATGACTTTGAAGTCCACGACAAATTGGGGCAAGGCGGCTTTGGGATAGTCTTCTTAGGTGTTGATATAGCCTTGAGAAGGGCGCAAGATGATGCGGATAGCGATGATGAGGAGGACGAGCCTGTGGACAGGTCGCAGGTGGCTATCAAAGTGGAGAAGCCTGGTATGATATGGGAGGCCGTTGTGCTTGACCGTATCCACAGCCGGCTTGACAAGGCATTGCGCCAGTCTATCATCCAACCTCGAAACCTCTACCTGTTCCAGGACGAATCGTACCTCATCCTGGATTACTGCCCCCAGGGCACTCTTCTCGATGTCGTCAACAAGTCTTCATCCATCTTTGGCAATCCCGGTCAGGGTGTCGACGAGCTGCTTGCCATCTTCTTTGTCATTGAGCTTCTCAGGCTTGTAGAAGGACTGCACAGCGCGCAGTACATCCATGGTGACTTGAAGATTGACAACTGCCTTGTCCGTATTGCAGACCTCCCCAACTCTTCGTGGTCGGCTGCATACTCACGTGCCGGCTCCGATGGGTGGTCTCAGCAGGGTCTTCGTCTCATCGACTTTGGCAGGGCTATTGACCTTTCTCTGTTCCCTCGAGGTACTGAGCAAACCTTCCAAGTGTCTCACACCGTTGATGACAAGGATTGCACCGAGATGAGGCAGGGCAAGCCGTGGAGCTACCAGACTGACTACTTTGGTCTGGCTGGAGTGGCATACTGCATGCTTTTCGGCAAGTACATGAAGACGATGATCAGCGAAGGGAAAGTCAAGATCGATCAACCATTGAAGCGCGTAAGTTGATTTCCCGTATACCAACAAGCTCCATCAAAGCTGACGTTTACATAGTACTGGCAGCCGCAACTATGGCAGCCACTCTTTGACACTCTTCTAAACCCAGGCCACTCGCTTCCCATCACCAGTCAACTCACCACTATTCGCGAGGAACTCGAGGGATGGCTGGAAGACAACTGTCAGAAGGGAGGGAAGAGTCTGAAGAGTCTCTTGAGAAAGATTGAGCTGGCGGCTACGACGGGGAAGAAGATGTGAACGATCTCTGGGCTTCTGGTTGGGTGATCGAGGGGCTGTACTAGTAGTACATAATGATGGACATTTTTAATTTGCTGTATGAATTAGTCGCTGCGATTTCATCGTTGTACAAGTATTGAGTTGTACTCGTACTGTACAAGTATTGTATGCTCATCTGCAGCACATGAGACCCCATGGGAGGACTGCTTGGAACCATGATCGTCATGCATATTGTGCGGACCCGCCGCCTGTGGAACACGAAGCAGGGAAAGTGCCCGTTGACCTTCGATCTCAGTCTCGTCTCTGCCCTGTATCAAGACCTTCTTCATGCCAGTACGTCTGTTCTCAGAACCCACTTATCGCCAACGAGCACTTCATCTCCTTCATGCCGCATGCAGCCCCCGCCACTGACCCCGTGCCAATGAAGTAGCATCCTCCCGGCTTTCGGTTCCACCGATATCTTCTCTGTTGGACCTTTCTTCGTTCCAGCACCTTTGCCCTTCTTCCCTCTTTTGCCGGTATCTTCATGTGGGTAGAATATGGTCTCACCCCCTTTCACACCGTCTGATAGATAGACAAGTACCGTCCAACAGCTGAGCCTCCTTGACTTCGGGTCGAGTTGTGGCATGTCATAATGCTGACCGAAGAATGTTTTAGGTGGGTAATGGTACACTCTGATATTCGGAGAGCAAGCTGGATTGGGGGATGTGTATTCGGGTGTGATTTGCGAGAGATATGGTGACAGTAGACTGAGGAGGGTGGAGGCAATCTCGGGAGATTGTACACTGGCACGACCTACTCAAACAGAAGCTCAATACATGGCTCTTGCCCTCTAATACTGTAACACGCACGGCCAGTTCTCTCTGCTTCACCTTTAGCAGGTCTCTTGGGCCCTTCCAGCTCTAAAGACTGGGTCCAAGCAGAGATAGAGCGAAGCTCTTTTTGCGAAAGAAAGTTATCGACGACGTATATCTGGTTGGGAAGGATGGGTGTCACTGGGAGATGCGGTTTAGGTTGAAGCGATGGGAAGGGTGGCATGCTGAAGTTATGTGCTGACAGGTTTCGAAGTTGAAGGTTGAGTATATGAGATTGTAGTAAGAAGCGAGGATAGATGCAGCCACTCGATGGATCGGGCGGGCGTAATGAAAATGAGCTGTTGCTCGTGTGACGCGCGCCTATGAGATGCTATGAATAACGAATCACCTCGAAAGAAAGCTGATGCGTCGAGATATGGTTCTTGAATCGAGCTTAGAAGTATGCATGGACGTGCACTGTAAGTATTGTAAGGAGAACAGATAGGCAATACATGGACTTTTACACCGTGCAACCTTGATGTGTATAAAATGGCAAATAAGAACGACTGCGAGATATCTTTTTCCTCCACTCTACACATTCCTAATAACGTCTCGGGGGAGGGGCACCTCCATTTCTAGGCTGATATGCTCCACTTTGACCGCCATACGGGTTGTAGGCACCCCCTCCCCTTGGTGGGGCACCATAACCACCACCATAGCCACCCGCAGGCGGTCTTGGTGGCCCACCGTAAGGTGTTTGTGTCGGTGGGAATGGGGGTCTGGCACCGCCATAGGGAGCACCATAGGCCGCAGAAGGAGGAGCACCATAGCCCCCACCTCCGTAAGGCGCAGGAGGTGCAGCGGCGTAAGGATTTTGGTACCCGTAGCCACCGGCGGGAGCACCGTATGCAGCAACAGGCCTGGGCGGTGGCGCATAGCCATGAGTTTGGGGAGCACCATAGTCTTGACGAGGGGCTGGCGCCTGGCCATACCCTTGTCCACGCTGATGCGGCCCACTCTCGTATCTGCCTCTCCCCATCCCGGGGCCTCCCGTTGGCTGGTTGTACCCTCCACCTCCTCTGTGACCTCCCCTTCCTCCGCGTCCTCCTCCCTGTCCACCTCGGCGAACAAAGTCCTTGTCGGACTCGGTCAAGCGAGGTGGAGCGGGCTTGAAGTTTTTGAGTAGTACGGATCGGTGAGGATGAGACTGGCGAGGGAAATAGTAGCGAACAGACAGAGAATCGTTGGGGTTGACGTCGGGGCAAGCCTCGATGGTTGGCAGAGGACTGTCAAACGTGGCATTGGGTACACAGTTCGGGTCGGCGAGAACAGTACCTGTCATGCCGTGGGAAGCGGTGGTATCGATGGGCATAGGCTATACACTTGTCAGACCGCTGGCTCGTCAATAAAAGTTTCTCTCACCTTTACTACGTCCTTCGCCCTCAATCCGTACAGTTTGTCACAGAACCCGTCATACAGGTCACTGTTACTCGAGATAAACATCACCTGATCTCCCCAGCTGTTCCTCCTCTTTTCATCATCTGTTAATTCGGGTTCCTTGCTACCCAGCGCATCCAAAAGACGTTTCTGGTCAATAAACGGAAGAAGAGCGACACCTTGCCAAGCCATCTTCTTGCCATTCATGTCGATCTCAAAGTCGGGCGGGTAAAAGTCGAGAATGGGAGACTCTTCGTTGATCATGAGCGTTTGAAGAGGGTCGGGCAGATGTATACGACTGTCGCATCATGAGTATCACGTCGTGCGTTCGTGGCTGTAAACATACCTGGCAGCGGGGAAGACACCCAACAACTGAGCGAAAGGCTTGAAAGGTTGGCTGACCTCAAACTTGATATCAAACTGGTCGATGTTTTGGAAATCTTGCGCAAATGGAGCATAATGATAAGGGTAATACCAATCCCAGGCGGGGACGCCTTGGTAGTAGTATTCCAAGACCCAGCACAATCCCTCCATGTAACACTTTGTGACCCTAGGAAATCTTTAACAAGGGCGTTCAGACTTTGTGCGCAGACTTACGTGTCAATCAAGCTCCTGTCCGTTGATGAAACACCAAACTTTTGCTCATAGTATCTCTCTCTGTACCCAGGCTCCCAAAGTCTCACATCGTCGACATAGTCCACCGTACCATCCGGGTTGACGTTCATCTTCTTCTTTGGCACAGGCTGGTCGGCTTCGGGATTGGGAGGCGCCTCGACATCGTCATCTTCGGCCGCGTCCCCATTATCCTCACCATCCGATCCGCGCTTTCGCTTTCGAGGGGCTTCGGTAGACTGTTCTGTGCCTTCAGCTTCGGCCATAGTAGCGTCACCAAGAGGGGGCTCTCCATCTTCTTCATCGGCTTTGATAGCAGCAGGCACGACATCCTCATCCACGCCTTCGTCTCCTCCCTGCTCCTCCAGCGTCGCCTTGGCGCCTTGCTTGCTCAGCTGTTCTTTCTCTTCATCCTCAGTTCGCTGGACCGTGACCACAGCTTCGGCGTCTTCCTTTCCTTCAGCCTTCTTGGCCATCTCGTCTGTGACGGCATTCGCTTCGCCATCGTCGCCTTCAAGCTCAGCTTTGAGAGCCTGGGCAGCACTCATGTTTGCCATCCTGATCGCCCTCCGATTTTTTACGATATCAGAATTCGAGCCGCCCAAGGCCTGAGCAGCCTTCGAAGCTGGTGCAGAGGCTGATTTCGCGTCAGCCTCCTCTTTAGGGACAAGGTCGAAAGCAGGTCTCGTGGGCAGCGACGGATGCAGCGCTCCACCCCTCGCCGTAGCCGCAGCCTGAACAGGTACATAGTCTGTCCCGTTCAGACTGACAGTCCCATTCTTTGCCGCCTCTTCCCTAGCCTTCTCATCATCTTGCCTCCTGTGCTCGTCCACCCTTCTCCTCTTCTGCTGATTCTCCTGTCTATCCTCGTCGCTTTTACGCTTCTGGAAGATTTCATCTTCGGCCTTGGCAAGGCCTTCCAGGATAACTTGGGCGCGGTCGAGGTTGACCTTACCGTGATTGGTCAGGTAGCCTCCCATACGCGGAAGTTCAGCGCGCCAGATTTTGAGCAGCATGTCAATGGCACCTTCACGGATCTCAAGAGAGGGCAAATGCGGCAAGAAATCGTTACCGACAAAGAAGATCATGAAGATCCAGTCATCGATAGCCACTTCTAGGTCGAATGGGAAAGGAAGGCCGGGGAGATTGAGTTCAATGGCGAGGTATTCACGCAGAGTAGAAACATCGAGGAAGATGAAGGGCTTCAATTCTTCTGTTTTGGCCACCTCCACCACCTTCTTCTCATTCGGGTCTTTCATCACTTTATCGGCTTTGCAGTTGGCAATGATATGTCCTGCCTTTCCGCAGTTCTTGCAGACGGGCGGGCCCCTGGAGCCTTGGGCAAAGACATCCTCTCGAAGAACGCGGAAATTGGGTTCGTGCGTTGCAAGTGACAGCATGATCAAATCGGCATCAAGACCATAGATGACATGCGATGTATTCGCATCCCATGTAGGATAACTCCTCTGCCTCCTAATCCAATCCATGATTTTGTGTTCTCCTTCTCCGGGCACCGAGGAATCTGACAGAATGATCTTGAGATCCTTCCATCCCGGATCTGTCGAGAGCTTGTGAGAAACCCAGTACTTGAGAGAGATTGACAGGAGATCCATGAAGGGGGTACCGGGGGTGATGGCATTGGTATCCCATCCTTTCTTGTTGGCGGTTTCGTCGCTGACGGTGTGGCCCATGGCTTTGAAGAGTTCGATGGCTTCTTTGCGCTCTTCTTCCTTGTCGGCGGCTTCCTGAGCGGCTCGGAAACGACGAGATCGTTGCTGATTCATCTTGGCTCGGGGAGCGACACCGTCTGTAAAGTGTTAGAAGGTATCGAGGGAGCCTGTTCGAGTACTCACCGATAGCCATCATCAAGACCTTTCTCGGACGACACATGTTGACGACTCTCTCCGTATAGTTGAAAATTTCCACCATCATTTCCTCCTCCGTCTCCGGTGCAGGCTTGCCTTCGGGGTGCGTACAAGGATGGACGATACCGTTCATATCCACTACCGACCGATTAGCTTTCTCCTCCTGCACAACACCTTTGAAAGTCTTACAATAAAGGTTGTCGACCTCGAATCCGTTTGGATTAGGGTTCTCATAACGTATAGGCTCTTCTATCAGCTCCCCATCGGGACCTCTGACCTTTGTAGGTGTCTGCTCGTTGACTTTGGCAACGATCTTGGGATATTTTTTGGACAACCATCTGAAAAGAGCGGGAACACCCTGCGCCGCCGTGAGCTTTTGCTTCTCTCTCTGTATTTACTCACCATGTTGGGTGACTTTCGGGTTTGTGGATGTAAGAGAAGATGATCTGATCCAAAACTCGAAGCGGCAACTTCTTTATGATCGGTTACGTAACAGAGTGTCAACAATGCTTGGACCGTCCCCCCCATTTATGCGCTCTATGATCTCTGAGAATGACTTGCCCACGGCAACTCGCAACTGACTAGCTATACAAAATGGTCCGCTCCCTGGTCGACGTGGAAGAAGAACTGTACCGCCTCTGGTCTCTCGTCGGCGAGTTATCAGGTGGGACCTCAGTTCATCCCCTCGTCACTGAGCTGACGTTTGTGTTTAGAACAACTGTCCAACAACAGGGCGCTCGTCACACAGCTCAAAGCTAGGGCAGATAATGTTCAAGGCCAGGCAGTGCACGTTGGCACCGGATTCCCTCTCAGACGATTCAATGTCGATATATCTGCCGGTATGTTTCATCTTTCTTTTTGACTGGGGCGAAAGCTTATACAGATCACTGCAGAGGAGTTCCAAACTGAACTCGAGGCCTTTTCTTCTCACCTCGTACTCGAGAACCAACAACTGCAACATGAAAACAAGCAGCTGAATGCGCTGCTGAAAGAATATGAGCAGACGCTCGAGACGGTGATGAGCAAGTTCCGAGGCGTTGCTGTACGTCTTTACACCGTCATTTGGGTCGCGTGCTGACCGAATAATAGCATACATCTCAGCAACACGATCTTTCCCTTCACTCCTACTACACCCATCTTCTCCAAACTCTGCAAACCGCCCACTCTTCCGCCCAATTGCACGATTCCACTTCCCTCTCTCTCCTTCTCAACCGGCTGTCGACCTTGCTGAGGTCTGCTTTGCGGTCGATGCAAGGAGAAGACACTGGCGTCGAGGAACAAGAGGACATTGGGGCGATGGGCAAGGCGATCGAGGAGGCGGAGCGGGTTCTTGCCGGGGAGGGCTCTTCTGCGTTGGAGGCGCCTGCGCCCGATGAGAGTTCGAGAGGTCCGTCCCCTACCTCCCAGCCGTTACCATCACAATCAGCCAAGACTCTCCCTCGCGCGCCGCACAGACCTCCCCATTTCCCCGGGTTCCTCCCTGGCTCTTCGGGGGGATACGCCGGCACCGAAGGTCAAGCCGACTGGGCACTCGAACGGGAGATGGAGATACTTCGGCTGGAGGACGAGAACCGTCAATTGCGAGAGATGCTCGGTATTGCAGAAGAAAGCAAAGTGCCTTTGCCCTTGGAGCAGGAAGTGGTGGAAGAAGGCAAGGAAGGGGAAGAAGAGGCGCACAGGCGGAAGAGCTCGTTGACAGTGGAAGAGCTGGAAGCGGATGCGGCAATGGAGGCGGAAAGGATTGACGCGCAGGCGGAGATGGGACTGGATATAGATCAGCTGCAGATTAGGCCGGATGAGGACGTCAGGGCAGAAGATGCGGCGCCGAGGAGACCGCTGCTCGTGCCGAGCGTGCTGGGTTTCGAGACGGATACGCCCCCACCCGAATCAGCTATTGTAGATGAACTGGACGGAGAGGGAGATGGGGTGGCGCCGTTAGAGAAGGCAGAGTCGAGCTAGGATGGGACATTTGTAATGTACATAGATGTATTATAGTAATGCAAAAACGAACATGATGGGTATCTCACAACAATGCATCCTTCTTTACAGTTTATGTGCTCATGGCCACGTTACCCTCACCACCGCCGCCACCGCCAGTTCCCTCAGCCGCCACATCTTCTTGGGTACCTCCCAGCTCGAGCTTCTGGAGAAGCTCGTCAAGCTCGGAAGCACGGAAGATCTTGGCTAAGGGCTGCTGGGTCTTGCCGTCAAGAGTCATGGTCGCGAACTCGACTATCGCTTCTGTCAATCCTGTCTCTACGTCAAATACGAGGACCACTTACGTTTCTCACTGCTCAACTTGGTAGAGTCCATAGTCTTGCTCATCACCTTCAAACAAAGCGCCTTTGCGTCCTCCAAACTCAGATCCTCCTTGTAGTCTTGCTTCAGCAAACTTGTCGCCGATGAGTGGTTTGCGCCGACACAGGTAGCTTTCCATCCAGAGTAGTTGCCGGAAGGATCAGACTGGTAGAGCTGGAACCCGTAGAGGGGGTCCCAACCTACGTAGAGGAGAGCGACACCGAAGGGTCGGAGACCTGTGTTGATCAGTATGGAGTTTTGCAGAGCAAAGCTGTACGTACCACCAAACTGGGTATAGCCCTGCTTCATGTCACACAGTCTCTGCACGAGCATCTCGACTGGAATATCTTCATCATACGTGAACAAGTGCTGCTGAGCGCTATTACGGGCAAAGTTGACAAGCGAGTTAGCGTCAGAGGTGATACCAGCTAAACCGGCGAGGATGTTGCTGCGTCCGAGTCAGTCTGCGTTCGAGCTTCTCTGCACTGAACGCACTTGTTGAGGAGGAAGATTTTCTCTCCACCACCTCCCATCCATGCTTCTGCCCCTTCTCCGCCAACGCCAGCGCCGGGAGCCAAGGACAGATCGAGCAGCTTTCCAGTCACTTTCTACAAGGTCGGTATTAGTAATGGGCCCTGGTCAAGTTCCATTTGGGGTAGATAGAGCTAACCTTTTCAGCAGCAAGAGCAATACCCTCCTTGGAGAGGACGGCGAGGACGGTACCGGCGTGGGAGATGGCCTCCATGGCATACTCGACTGCAACGATGTCAGTATGGACACTCTTGTACAAGTGGCTAGCGGACCCTGGTAGAGACGCCCTGCATGATTGATGAGCTCTGTTCTGTTCTCTGTAGTAGGACGACATACCTTCAGGCGAGAAGATGGTTGTCCGGCCTAGAGCAAGTCAGCAGGGGTGTTCGTGGTGAGTCTGAGCAGCGTACTATCGTATCGTCGAGCCTATATGGGGTCAGCGGTGTCCTCTGTGGAGGATGGGACTCACCATGGTGTTTACTGAAGTCGTCGAGAACACCTAATAGTCAGTGGCCGTCAACTTGAAGTGGGCGACGCGAGTGCGCTCATCCCATCGCTTATGTAAACAGCTTATCTGGCCCCCTCTCTGCTTGTTCGTTCAACCATCAGCATCATCCCTTGACACTGCTAACGTCATGCAGCGTGAGGAGTACTATGCATACATATCGCAATTATTCTACAGTCCCTTCACCTCCTTGCCTTTCCGCTTCTCTGCCTTCTTCTGCGCCTTCATCATCTTCTCTCTGTCGTCCAACGAACCCCCACCGCCACTCTTCTCCTTCTTCACTTTCTGCTTGCCCCCCTCTGCCTCAATCCTTGCCTTCTTGGCCCCCGCCCCGGATCCAGTAAAACTCGTCTGAGGCGATTCGGGCGGAGCTGGTCTCTTTGGCGCTTTTTGCTTCTTGGACGATATAGCAGTGTTGGGTTCTTGTTTCAGAGATGAGACGCTTTGGGTGGAAGACTTGGCGCGGGAAGACCTTGATTTTGGATTTGAGGGTGGGGGAGACATGGCAGGGCGAAGGAATGTCTTTGGAGGTTGCTATTCTGGATTAGCATAGTAGTTAATGGAGTGCTTGCTGGGGCTCACTTGGGCAGGGACTTTCTGCTCTCTCTTGTCTTTTGCAAAACTCTTTCCCTTTTCCACACGAGGTTTCGCTCTCTTGTCCTGCACTTCCTCCTCCTCGCTATCTATGGCCGCATCCTCATCATCACCATCTTCAGCCTTCTCTTTCCCTTTCGGCTTTCCAAACCCGCCAAACACCATCCTTCCTCCTCCCGCTGTTCTCTCCCCTGCATCTTCATCTTCCTCATCAGAATCTTGGTCATCGAACCCAGGAAGGAATGGCGCATAAGAGGCCTCATATTCCACCCTGACATCGCCCTTCTTTGGCGCCGCACCAGCAGTGGCAGGCTTGTTTGGCCGGGGGATATACCATTTCGCCGCTTCCTCCCTAGCCAGCGTCTGTGAGACCTCCTCCGGTCTGTCCGTCGAGTTTGGCGTGATGAGGGAAGCGGGAGCGGGAGAGTTGGAAGTGGAGGGACCGGCAGAGGCGGAGGGGGAGGGATGTTGCCCGGCCTTGTTGGTGTTTTTTGACGGGGTGGCGTTGCCGACTGGGGCTTTGCCCCGCTGCATAAACTTGAGCGAGAGGGTGGACGAAGAGAGGGACATTGTGGTCGATGTATGGATGATGGAAGATGATGATTGTGCAAAAATGTTGCAGCGTCAGTGTTGATGGTGGAGGTCACGACTTTCAGAGCTCAGGTACGGTCAGTATGACGGCAAAGATGGCATTCTTGCTTTTCTCTCTTATATCATAAGTGGCTCAATAATGTCGGGACTCAGCACCCAGAACCTGGTCAACGACATAGCCCTCCTCCGCACCATCCCCCCTTCATCCCTACCCCTTGCAAAAGCCCAGTCACCCACAACCTCCAACACGCCCCGTCAGACTCTCGAAGCGTTTGCCCCGTCAAAGGCGACCCCCGAGGATTCACAGAAACTCGCAAAGGCATATGTGCAAGAAATGAAGCGGGTCAATGAGACACAGGGGAAGGGGGAAGGAGAGGAGGTGGGGGAGCGTATAGATCAGCTTAGAGCTCTTGGGGAAGATATCCAAAAAGTTCTTGGAGATGTCAAGGTATGATCGGATGGCTCGATACCAAGGTAAGCTTTTTTACTTCTCAACGTTGGGCATAGTCGTATATCTGCTGATAGAACCCCGATGAAAAGCTAGAACACGTCGACGATGTTGTATCAATGGCAGATTGGGACTAGTGTTGTATGATACTTCATACTTCAAGAAGAATGCGACGGGGACAGGCCACAATGCATAGGGTAGTCTCGTGACACACGGCATGGCTGAACCTGATGTGCATTGGCTCCTGTTGACTGTGGGTGTGAGCTGGAAAGATGGGAGATGCTCTCATGACTCGAGCTTGCGGCTCTTCTACCCTCAATTCTCAACTTGGTTGGATATAGACGGCTTATTCAGTCAAGCAGACATTTCGAGGCCACAACCACTGGCGCTAGTCCTACCCAGCTATATCTGATGATTATACATACAACTAGCACTCCGACAAACTACTTCTTTCCCTTCTTCTTCTTCTTCTTGTTCCCTCCACTATTTGACGCTCCCTGTCCCTGAGCCTGTCCCCCTGCTGTAGCGTTTGACTGGGTCTGTCCCGCTTGAGACTGCTCGTCCGCCCCAGCAGCAGCAGGCGCGGGAGTGCCTCCTCTCTCGGGCGTCTCGGTGGCCGATGTCGTCGGCAGCAGCTTTGGCCGGGCGCGGGTGTTGGACATGGATGTGAGAAGGCGGAGGTTGAGGGAATCGAAGCGGTTGAGGATTATAGAAGAAAAGGTCTTGTATTTGAGACACTGAGGACAGATGTCAGACTGAGGTATGGTGAACGAAGAGACAGCGCGCACCTTGAGATCATCTGTTATTTTGAGGACAAGGTGTCCTGTTTTGGGCTGAAATTTGACGCAGTATCGCACCTTGAGACTTGTTAGTACGGTTGAGGATTGAGGGTGGCTTGGTGGGTATATTCACCTTGTCGGGCGACCTGGCATAGAGGTCGGTGGTGGCCTGGGTTGGGTATCAGCGACGGGGCAGTGTAAGATACAAGGACTGCTTACCGACTCGAAGTCTGTCCAGTTCTTGATGTACACCATGGCTGTGCTGTACAATCGTAGAAAGATGGGTCGAATGTCGACGACCATGGTGCATTTACGTAAATCGGTGATCGCCGCCTCTCCGCTGTGACCTCCTCGCGTCGTGCTGCTGGTTCATCGCGCCGAGTAACTTCAATTAACCATCTCCATCTCATCTCATCCCAGGGTAGATATATACTCCATAGACATGTCCGGCTTCCTCAACTCCATCGGGTACGTCTCACTCCGCCCTGCCTTATCCCACCCACTCACCCACTCCCATAGTCGTCTCCGAGCCCCCAAGCGGTCGCCCACCAACACCCCCACCCAGCAAGGCTTCTTCGACCCTCTCCCCTCGCCTGGTGTCGAGACCACCCAACAGAACTCTCAGCAGCCCCCCTCACCTGGCCCCAAGCCATTGTACCTGTGTCAGCCGTTCGTCAAGGCTGCGTTGGTGAAGGGAAGCTTCAAGACTATCGTCGCACCACCCAAATACGTCGACGTGAATGAATGGGTCGCTATCAACTGTAAGTCTAATATCGGGGGTCAAGAGGAGCCATGTATAGAGACTAATGACCGGTATAGTGTTTGACTTTTACCACAACTTGAACCAGTTCTATGGTGTTCTCACCGAATTCTGCACGATTCACAATTGTCCCACAATGTCGGGTGGTCGAACGTAAGTCTATCTATCGCTTCGCTCCTTGTTGTACATCAGAATGAAACCTGACAACGCGCAATGATCAGTCTCAACTTTCTCTGGCCGGACCAGAATCAGCGACTGGTGTCCTTACCAGCCCCCACCTACATTGACTTTGTCATGAGCTGGCTGCAGAAGCTTTTGGACGACGAGAACGTCTTCCCTACTAAATCATGTACGTTCCACAGCCATAGGGTCACGGGCAGTCTCCTGATAACACCCCCTCTAGCCAAACCCTTCGACCACTCCTTCGCCTACACCGCTAAACACATCTACAAGCACCTCTTCCGCATCTTCGCCCACCTCTACCACGCTCACTTTGAGCAGATCCTCCACCTTTCCATTGAGGCACATTTCAACTCGCTTTTCGCCCACTTTTTGGCATTCGGAAAGGAGTTTGATCTGTTGGTGATGAAGGATCTGATGACTACCCAAGGAATGGGACAGGGTGTGGCAGAGCTGAGCGAGAAATGGAGGCAGATGGGAATCCTGGAGACATAATTAGAGACAAAGAGGAGAGTGATGACCGATGGATAGGGGTGACTAGCTGGGCTGGATACCGTATCGGGGAAAGATACAGCTGTTGTAGACTCTTGTGACATATATGCATGCTCGGGACGAATCCTTACGTTTTGGGTGCTTCTGCACTGGTGGACGCTGCGTAGTGGATGCGTGAAAACATTCGAAATACATGACCGTCCATGTCGAGCAGAAACCTATTTATAAAATTCTAGATATCGAAGCAAGGCGTTGCAGGAGCGTGTGTGATATTCGTTAGTACTACCTGACAGTGTTCAGGACAAGAGAACGGGTATATATGGGAAGTGACCACGAGAAAATGAGATTGTCTGCCTGTAATGCAGGGCGCTATAATATCCTCCTCCCAAAAAAGAAAAGGAAAAAACGTAGACAAATGAAAATATAAACAACTGAATCATATCGTGAAATTCTCGATCAACGAGGCAATCCATCTGGCCATCATTGTCAATCTGCAACTCTTGTCAGCACCGTTGCCCGTTAACTAGCAAGACAGGATACGCACCTATCAGTCTTGACCTGAGGGAAAGCCAACTCTCCCAGGCCCTTCATACCGATGTCTTCCAACAATTGCTCTTTTGTTCCAGCTACGACGCTGGGGGTCGAGCTGATACTGGAGGCGTAAGGTTTGCCGTGACCGTGAGGAAGCGAGGTGCTACTGTCGGTACTGGGGATAGCAGAGAGATTGGGGAACGCGTAAGTGTCGTCCATAAGTGCTCGCTCGAGGATGACTGTAGAAGAATTGATGATCGAGATGTTGGTAGTCGCACCCAGAGTGGACATGATACGGGGGATCAACGACGAGTACCTGGTCAAAGTCAGTAACAAGTCATAGCGATTCAGTTTTCACATACACCATGCGGACGACTTCAGGAAGCTCGGCGCTAGCGTCGGCAAGTAGTCGATACAAGACGACTTTCTCGGCATCCGACCCTCCAGAGCCACTCAAAAGAGCAACTACTAGGCTTATAAGCAGGACTGCCCTGCGATTGTCACTAGACGTAAGGGTCAGCCAAGTTTCATTCAAGTCTCAGATAGGGGACTCACGGGACAGACAGCAAACTGAAAATGGGAATGGAACCCAAGTCAACAGCATCCTCGTCAATCGGCAGACCTGCGGCCAAGAAGACGCTCTTCGCCTCCTCCGGGGAGTTTGCCACAATCGAGAGCAATGCCACAAAGTATGCGATGCCTTCTTCAGCCACCGATGGCTCGTCCTCTCCACTTTGCTGAGCTGGGCTGGCGGACATTCGTAGCAAGTCGAGTAAAACTTCAATTGTAAGTTTTCTCGTTGATGGATGTCGGACACCCTTGTAGATGATTGCAACGAGCGCAAAGCTGATGTCCACGTCGAAAGACACTCCACAGACATGGTCCAGCTTTTGTGTCTCGTCTGCCACCACGCTTCTGGAGTCCAGTACGTACTCCATCACCTCTGCACATGGGACATCAGGGCTGGCGCTGTGGATGGAGCGAAGGGCCGTGATCAGCAGCTCAAGTGCCGGAGCGAACAGAGGGATGTAGCCGAGCTGCAAGACGCCAACTGCCAGCCAAAAGAGACTGGTGGCGTAGCGGCTATCGGGGAGGAGCCCAGGAATGATACGGCTGAGGCAGCGAAGCATGCTTATGATGAGGATGGAATGGCTTTCGGCAAAGTGCGAAAGTGCCGTACTCATGGCGACAAGAATCTGGTAGATCAGATCGTCATCGACTTCGTCCGACACAAGGAAGCCAAGGACGGTGAATGCTTGGGGTTGGGTGGCGGGATTGTGTTGGAAGCAAGTAGCGGCAACAAGGCCCATCCACCGCGCGCGCCAAGCGTTAGCACAATCTGTAATCGGTCAGTGCCTATACGTTGCAATAAGCAATGTGACTCACCGACAGAGGTAGCACCAGCCGTCAAGACATCCCCGAGGAACTTTGACACTTCCTCAACCCTGTCCAGCAGATGTACATCGGTCTCGTTTTTGTTGGGTAACCCAGACAGTTCGATATGACCATGGCCCTGACTGACACCAAAAGCAGCCATCATCTCCGGCTTTGAAAGCCTGTTTGACAGCTTTACCAAGGCCGGTCCATCCATCTCTCCGGAGGTGGCGTTGGAAGCCAGGGAGTGGATTATACTTACCAGCAACCCATAGACGGTTTGACGCATTACAAGCGGCCCAGCGCCGAGGAGCAGGGTAATTACGTGGAATAGCTCCGGCAAGAAAAGCTGGGTGTCTAGGGCAGCTGTTGGGTTGAATCCCAAAGCTAGTGTGATGCGCGCGAGAGCGCACACCTCGTTCCAAGTAGCGTTTTCCGTCAAATGGTTGGAGGGCCGGAGATAGGTCTGGGCAAGCGATTTGCGAAGTCGTGCGACGACCTTTCCCCGGACATTTGTAGATGATATGGACACGAGGATATCGGCTATACACTCGGTTTTGTCACTACCCAAGCCAGCGTCGATGGCACCATATATGAGCTCGTAAATCATGATGTCGACAAGACTACCATGGCTTTTGGCCAAAGGACTCCACAGATGCTCTTGGATAGTCAAATGCAAACGCTATGATGTGCGTAAGTAGACTTGTCTCGTTGTGATCTCATAGAAGAGACTCACCCTGCGCTCTGCCACAGTAATGGAGATGAATGACCGGATGACCTCTTTCACTTGCTTGACGCTGTCCTCGGCATCATCGCGAGTTGGTCGACTGAACTGGTCAAGGTTGAGCAGCCACGGCCCAATATAGTGGAGAGAGGCTGTCTTGTGTGTGATATCGGCCTTCGAGAAACCGATCGTCCACTCTTTCAGGAACTCAAGGGTAAGGTGTGTGGCAGAGTTGGCGAGCGCATTGGAAAGGTCGCGGACCCATGATAGAGAGTTGTTGGGAATGGTCAAACCGGCTTGGGCGCGTCAGCATGTGCAAGCCCGTTACCAAAAGAAGACTCACCAGAAACCTTGAGTACTCGTGCGGCAAGATCATACTTGAAGAATCGAGACAATTCCTGCACCAATATATATGCACCCATTCGAAGGGTCTCGTTGTCGGAGCTCAGGTTCAGAAGGGCGACGTTCAAGAGAGTTGCCGGGACATCCGAGGGACGGAGGGCTCTAGAATTGATCGGAGCGTCTCGAAGCCTTGCACGAGCAGATTTAATGATATGAGCCATCTCGTTTCGCTCTGATCAAGTGTCAGCATGATTCTTATGTCGTCCTTAGAGTGACTGACTTCGCGATACAAAGATCAAGGTCTCGTTCTGAGAATGTTTGATGACAAGCTGATCTGTCGGAATGCCACCGCTAGTGACTATATCATCAATGTCGGCCAATTTGACCACATCGATAATGTAGGATCTGATGTTGGTGGTGAGATCTTGTTTTCTCCACTGTCATTGATATAAGCACTCATTGACCATCACACCGGCCGAGACTCACAGATGCGACTTGCAGACAATCATGCCCAAGTTTGACCACGACTGGTACTTGCATTCCATGTTCAGACAGACACACCAAGTTTGTGAAGACGTGATCGGCTTCGTAGGCTAGCACCATGGTGTGCTCCGGCAGCGCCAGACTGGTGAATTGAATGTGGTCGACCAATTCCCCCGGGCTGCTCGCTGCGGCGACATTTTTGCCCACGGGTGGGCTGACAGTCAAAAGCTCGGCAATAATCCTCTTGAGTCTCTTACGAGAATGAGTGTTGGGGTTGTACAGAACGAGGGTCTGGAGATAATCAGCCTTGGAACTGATCATAATCTTGAGACGTACAAAGATACTTGAAAGGATAGCAGAAGGACATATCTGTAGAGACTTCTTTAACCAAGCCATCGGAAGCTCAGTGAAGGAAGAAAAATCAGTAAGATCGATAACCACATCAAAGTATTCTGTCACATTGTCCAGCGACTATAATATGTCAGCGACGTCTCGGGCATCAAGCCGTCCAGCTATCTTACCTTGAAGACGTGATAGGCAAGTAAATCGTAATCTATCAAAGCCACCTTTGCGATAACGAAGTAGAAGATTCGACGCCCGTTCTGACTAGCTGGCCCTTCATAGAAGACGTCCTTCACACTATCGACATTGCGCCCTTGATTTTGCCGCATGAACCTAGATATGTATCAGCTTCAACCCTGGCAGCAGACAACATTGTACTCACTCGTCGTATGCTAGAGCTCTCGCCGAAGCACTCATGAGATTCGTGTCGGCGGGCGGACCCGTAGCCTTCATGACCGCTCTCAGCTTTTCTAACGCATCTTTCCCGTCACACTCTGTCCTCGCGACTTTTGAGGCGCTGGTGGAATGATGATACGATTTCGGCATGCCCGTGAGCGAGCCCTCCAACTTGGTTTGATTTTTGAAAACAAATCGGTGACTGTTGAGGTGGTGAGTTGAGGTTCATTTCCACGCAAGTGCTGCTCACATAATGGCGTCGTCTCCATCCAAGTCTTGAGACTTTTCAGCATCCTCTTGAAAGGCTTTGGCTGCATTCTGGACATCGACTGTCTTGGGACGTATCTATGAGAGTCAAGATCAGTCATAGTACTTTGAGTTTGACGAAACACCCACGGCAACATCGGACAAGAATTTCGTGACCTGTTTGATGTTATCCGAAAGGAACGGATTCAGCATCTTCATATGCGGCTCCTTGAATACAACATTGTTGGCCAAGTTCTGGATGACTTTTGTAATCAATAACAATGCGCGCCGTGTCTGTGCGTTGTCTGGCGCAGAGTCCAGATCGATAGTGTCGGGAGAGACGATTGCTGGGCAGAAGAATCGGAGGAATATGAAAGATCCAACAGCCGAGTGCCGAGAGTCGGGGAAACGATCATCCACAACCTCCCATATATGATGACACAGAGCTCGGAACATCCTGCAAAAAGCATCAGTCATGCACGACTGCACTGCAACCTCGTCTTGAATGGCGCTTACAATGGGACTTTGGGCGTGGATGCGCATATGAGATCGAGAAGAGCTTGGCACATCAATTTGAGATGATCCGCATTCCTGTCGATATCATCGGTCGCAGATGCCTTCCTGGGGTCAAGCTCGAATGAGCATTCCGCCGGCTTTTCCGCGAGCGAGAGCACCAGTGGCTGAAGAGTCGCTCGTACATAGTTGTAACCATATGTTTTTGCAAACATGGTTATCATCCTCATAGTCAAGGAGTTTGCCCGGAAAAGCTCAGACTCGTGGTTTGTGACGGTGACTTCTCTTTCGATAAGGAGTCTCATGAAACCAAGCAAGGTCCCGTTGCCTTCGAATACTCTGAAAAGCAAGGTCGAAAGCTCGTCCATATCGGGCCCAGATTGGGAACAAACGTCCACCATAGCAAGGGCAAGTGCCATGTTGGTACTCGTGAGGTTCTCCAAGAACAATTTGGGAGCGAGAGAAGCTCTTTTCGCGGCGAGCCCACCAAATCGAGTCCCCTGTTGGAGGATATTAGTCAGTAACTGCATGAATACCGTGCGGAGAGCAGGGTCGTCATGGTAACCAAGAGCAAGACAATGCTTGAGCCCAACATCGATGTTGGAGGACAATAGGTTTGACAGTGCCAGAATGGCAAGTGTGGGTGCGTCCTCCGGCGTACCAGTCCGAGTTGATGGTTGACCCTGGATAGATGGAGCATGCTTCGTGGATTGCGTCTACTCTTCGTCAACGGCGGTCACTGACGTATGGGCGCATCTTACCTCTTCATTGTTTGTCTTCTCGATGACCTTGACTAGATGGTGATAATGTCGGTAGAATAGTCTAGATTTGAGCACTCTCTGAGGATCCTCTGCCTCCTCTCCCCCGAGACGTAGTACCAGGCCCTCAGTAACAGGCACCATAGCTTTGAGACAAGCGTGGTCCAGCTCTCTCTGCGAATGACCATGCGACTCTATTCCAGCGGAATAAACATCATCCTGGTCCCTTGTTAGTATCAAGTCTTATCGGGAAAACGTCACTCACTCTTGAGGTGTCTACGCTCCATTCACACAACCACTCCATGACGGAATTCTTCAGCCCGAGACCATTTTCCGCCACGACATGGTCCTTCTTGGAGAGTGCCACTTCCACCAATTGACAGTACCTCGTCTTCAGCCGAATTGCAAGATCACTTCGACCAAGTCTCTGAATGTATTGTCCGAGTTTGTGAAGGAGCTCGCCCATCTCAACCTGGACGGTAGGCAAATCGTTGTCGGGGCCCATGCGGTCAATTTGGAGCCGGAGAATATTGACCGACTGTTCAACGAGGGTGTTGAAGGCGTCCGAGACGTTGACACCAGTAGGACCAAACGCGTGACTCAGGAGCCTGCAAGATGTCAGCACCTCTCACGAATGTCTTCGGGTCCTGACTCACTTGGAAATTTGGGTTACAAGCAGCCCGCACATGCTGGTGGGATACTCGGAGCCTAGGGCAGTCTTGACAGACTCTCTGATCGCTACAGAGTTGGTCACAAGTAGCTCTACGCATTGTTTGATGAACCCTTCCACGATAATGAGCGGTTCCGAGATGTCTTGATCATACGCCGCGGGAAGTAGACCTTCTTTGCCGATTGCTGAAGAAAGGGAGCTCGGTGGTGACGTGCAAATCCCCACTGATGTGATGGAGCATAAAAAGTACGTCAGGTTCTGCCACTCTTTCGACTCTTGCTCGTCAAGGCCTTCGATATCGGCGGTCATGACTCTCCTTCGATCTCTTGCAGTCATGGTATTTCCAGCATCGAAAGCAATAATCTTGGTTGTCAAGCTTTTCCAGATGGAAAGCAACCCGACCCACACGGAAGTCGTGAGCGTCGACCCTTTGGCCATGGGCCTCAAGGTGCGTCTGATCATACGCTGTTGCTGTTGGCGGCCGACAGCTGTGGGTAACACAGCAAGTCGTTCGAACACCACGGCTCGAGATTGCGGATACTGAGAGTAGGCGTTGGTGATGACTTCGCCAGAAGCCGAACGATGGGCCAGCATCGTTAGCTTTCCCAGCGCCATGAATGACGGAAGCGTGAGGGCGGTTTGTTCGACGTCTGGGGACACAATGCAGACATAGCCCGCTGCAGACACGACCATCGCCGCGGGTTGGGCTTTCGAGGACGGGAATAGGACTTCCGGATAGGCCTCTGCTAATTTGATAATAGCATAGAGCATATCACGCATGGAAGTGGCAGAGATTGTGATCTCGTCGTAGTCGCCGTCGTGGAAAGCAAAGAGCATCTGCCGACCCACATCGAGCAGCATCTGCCACAGTCCACCCGCGGCATTATGGCCCAGATTCTTCATCGATTCGCCTTGCCCACAGCCCTCGCAGATGTGATTCATCAACGAAATGCTCGTTTTGGCTGTGGCAGTCCGGATGATTTCAGGATTTGGAATGACCAAAAGAGAAGCCAAGGTTAACAAGATGGAAGAGACACTGTCGGAAGAATTATCGAGGCGGACGTTGATGAGAGCGAAAGAAGGCTCCAGGGCATAAAGGCTGAGGATCTCGTACGCGAGATCGTTCTGGGCTCCAGGAAGTTCAATGCTTCCTCTAGGCCGGCGAGGGCCGAGTCTGTCTGCGGTGACAGACATGGCATGAGCCTTGAGAAAGATCAGCAATGTCCAGTCATGGATCTATGCACTTACCTTGATTAGGCCACGTATTGACGGGCCAACTTCACGCATAATGTCGACTAGAGGCGGGTGCCACGGTAGTCTCCCTCCCTCCACCGCCATCAATATGCAGGCCTTCACTGCAACAACCTTGCTCGATTCAGAGTCATTCCAGAGCTTGGGAAATAGTAGACCTCCCGTTGTCGTGGGGTTTGCTCGGTAGAGAGCTACCAGCCCTTCTACAAGGACGTTCATGTCTGATATCTCATTCGACAGAGGCGAGTAGAAAAGCGCATTCTTTAGGTCGTTCTGAATATCGGGAATGAAGCTCCTGATCCCAGATCCGTCTAGCCGAGGCGTCAAAGCCATACCTGCGCTCATGAGCTCAACATAGCAAATCGCGCAGGCTTCAAACCCCTTGCTAGAGTTGAGACCCTTTTTGAAACTGTCCAAGAAAGATATCTTTTTCGAGAAGCTAGAGCTTCCTCGGGCAGATTCTCCCATGACGAGTCGTTTAAGGGTGTCTGGGCAGAGGACCAAAAGCATAGACATGAGCGGGTAGAATGCCCTGGTGCGCTTGGAATTTGAGAACGAGCCGAGGTCAGACATCGAGTAGAGCACGTCGAACAAGGCATCGGGTCCACCATCCATTTTCCTCCCGGTCTCGATGAAGAGCTCGTACTCTTTTGGATTTATGCTGATCCAGTTTCGAATGGCCTTTCGCAGCATCGTCGCGACAGTAGATTGAGCCGGGCGCTTCGTATGCAGAAATGCGTTCGTGACTTCAGCTAGAAGCTGCGATAATCGACTCTGGTCGACATTGACCCACTCAACCAGCCGGAGCTCGTTGAGATCTGGAGCGTCCTCAATAGTGGTGGTGAGGTGTTGTATCCGCTTCTTGGTCTGGCTGAAGACCAGGGGCCAGTTGGCAGCGGAGAGATAAAAGACTGCGCGGGCAACACATTTGGTCATCTGAGCTATTGTGCCCGTTGTTGTAGTGCAATTTGGCGAGATATGCCGCTCTGCAGACGGTTGTTGTTGAGTCAAAGGATAGGAGTGTTGCAGGAGGAATTTCGTTCCCAAAGAGTAACCGCTGGATGTAGCAGCGCCCTTGCCCCAGGAAGAAGAGGACCCTGAGCCGGTACCCTTCTGTTCTCTGATGGGCTGAGCGCCGATGTCCAGGAAATCTGATTCTAAGGAGACCAAGCGTGTATAGACAAGCAGTACGCTTAGGACGTATTTCGCAAGGCTTTCGTCAAACGGTGGAGGGTCAGACCACGGCCTGGGGACGTCGGAAGATTGAGGAGCGTTGGATTGGGCGTGTAGCCGCCATGAGGTGGAGAAGCAGAGATTCAGGACGTGGAGGAGGTATAGTTGAGAATGGAGGACTTCTAGTGAGATGTCCGCTAGGAAATGATACGGGTTGGTGTACTAGACAAGGCGTCAGTGGTGTCTCGTTCGAGCTTTATCGACCAAGCGATCCTCTCAGTAGGGAGCACTTTACTCTCAACAAACGCCTGTCCCTTGAAAGAGAGGGCATCGGGCATCAAGACACGCCCCCCTAGATCCATCCAAATTCGCTTGCGCATTTACCCTTCTGTTTGCACGGCCTCCTCTACACGGCACACTGGTGACAATATGCTTACCTTTGATAGCGTTTCGAGCGCGCCGACCAACGCGTGGGCGACAAGAGGCAGCCGTAGACGCGACAGCTGGAGAATCGACTGGACCGTGGCCTTGACGCCAGCATCTTGCTCCAGGATGGTCAACTGGATGCCCGAATTGCATGGCAGCTTGTGGACGAGCTTGTTGACGAGGGCATTGAGAGCCTTTTGCTCTCCCGTCGAATTTTCAGGCCTGCTCATGATGCTAGCGGCGTCGTTGCCGTGGTAGGCGATGTCTGGCTGACGGAAGCGGGGGGCGCTGGGGGAGGAGAAGGAGTGGTGGGGCGAGGCAGCTGAGCCCCGTCGGAGGGTGGGCATGGGGGGGCGGGGAGAGATGAGAGGCGGTTGACGTGTACAATTACTGTTGCTGATGGATGCTGATTTCAGGAGTCGACGCTTGGGCCCGCCCATTGTTTCACCCGATCGCGTCCCCCTTTTGTTCGGACATGTCCTTCGGAACGGCGAACCATTTGCTCCCGCCACATGAAACCAAGACGTCTACATGCATCTCTGCACATCTTGAACCCATCTGCAGCCTGCCCCTATGAGCGTCGCTTCGCTGGCAGGTCCCTCGACCGACAAGGCCCCAGATCTGCTCTCGTATCCAAAGAAACTGATCCAAACGTGAGGTCTAACGTCTCTTCCATCTTCTGAGGCTCACGTCAAGCCAGCCTGGAGCACCAGGGCGCCGTCAACGTAGTCAAATACAATCATGGGGCAAAGTATCTTCTCACGGGGTCAGCGGACAGGACTATTCGGCTGTGGAACCCAGCCCTAGGCAAGGAAATCAAGTGCTATCGGGGCCATGCCCAGCCGGTGCTCGCCTTGGATATGTAAGTCGCCCAGCAGCTCTCTCGATGACTGCAAGTTGCTGATCAGTGTGCACAAGTGCTCAGGACAATGCCAAGTTTGCGTCTTCAGGTGTGGACAAGGCGGTCTTTCTATGGGACGTCCCATCAGGTGCTGTGACCCGGCGATTACAGGGACACTTTGGTCACATCAATGCCGTTGCTTTCAGTCAAGATGGTCAAGTTCTTGCGAGTGGTATGACTGCTATCCTGACCTTGGTTTCCCGCTAACTCTTCACCAGCTGGATTCGACGCCAAAGTCATGCTCTGGGACATGCGTGCCGCCTCTCGAGACCCCCTTCAAACACTCAAAGAAGCCACTTCCACCATCACCTCCCTCATCCTCCCCACTTCTCCGCAGGTTATTACTGGCTCGGCAGACGGTTTCATTAGGACCTATGATCTGCGATTTGGTCTATTGATGGAGGACCTCATCGGGACGCCTATATCGTCTCTGAAATTATCGCCAACGGCCCCGGAAGAAAGCGTCTTGGTCGGCACGAACGACGGAAAGATGAGAGTCTTTGACAGGAAGGATGGAGGGTGCCTGCAGACGTTTGAAGGGCACAATGTAGGGGAAAAAACAGGCAAATGGGGTACAGAATGGGGCTACGGCGATGGGCTGGTACTCGCAGGCGACGCAGATGGAAAGATGTGGGCGTACAACGTTCTTGATGTGAGTCTTGTGTCCGTTGTCGAATATTGCGCTGATATCGCACCAGGCCAAACCCATTGAATCAAGCCCTACGCCAATACATAAAAAGACTATCACCAATATTCAACTACATCCCAAGGGGAAGGAGATAATCACAGCGTCTGCGGACGGCACTGTCAAGGTGTGGGGTCGCTGAATTAGTTTATCCTGAATTAGTTTATCTTGTTGTAACAGTATGCCACACATGTTAATATCCAAGCTATGGGAACCAGAAGGCTTGCACCAGCACAATAAATAGAGTACAGAGCACATTGACAGAGCGGGCGTATCAGCCCCAGACGGATGTGTCTCAACGAAGGTTCCATTTGAGCGTGAAGTGTAACAATACTCTTCCCGTATGGACAGTTTCCTATGGCATAGACATGGTTGGCGATCTGCAGGCAATGTGGCTGAGAGGATTAGCAATATCGTGAGAAGTCAGTGACTCTGCGTGATGTCCGATGAACTGGTGCATCCGGGATTGACTTGACGATGGGAGGATGGTTTGGCCAACTTTCCGGTGCGCGGGATTCTTGATGCGCGCGGTTGATAGACTGGAGAAGCTAGGCTTGTAAATGATTTTAATATGGTGATTCTGTCCGAAATGGCGCTGAAGGAATTGAAGCCAAAAAAGCACACCCATGTCAGTTGAGCGATTTCTGGTTGTAGATAGCGACAACTCTACGAGACCTGTGCAAGCAGTTTTGTTGACCGAGACGAAGCCGTAACGCGATGCTGACCATTGCACACTTTGGTTCGCTTCACTCGTGATTGGTGGCCCGTTAAACTCTTCCTTCGATCCTCTCAGCTCCCAATGCCACCTGCTGCCACGATCCAGAGTCTGAGAGCCTGTTTTGCCTGATGTGCTGCATCTCCCGAAATGATACATCACAATCGTATCATAAGCGGGTTTGGGATATGTAGAATGCTGGTCGTATGCGGAGTTTAGATGTTGGAGGGGAAAAGCATCTGAGAATGCACGTTAGCCTTTCGCTTCATCGCACGCCCAGTGAATACTCACGATTCGGCAAGAGGCACCGAAAGTCTTAGCGGGGAGGTTGGTTCGGAACTTGGTCTTGACGACACCGTTACCACCGTGAGATCGAGAGATTCGGCCCCAGATGACTCGGACCTTGGAACCGTTGATCTCTCGCTTGGCCTTGTAGACGTAGGCAACTCGCTGCAAGACATGTTAGTGGTTGGCCCGAAGAATGCTGGCAGGGCATGGGCGTGGGTATCCTCGCTATCTCTCTCCGCCGACTCTGCTGTCCCAATCCTCGTCTCTCTAGACATCCCCCTAGCGATCCACATCCCGGATTACCCGCCCCCATGCCATGCCTTCCTAATGATCGCTCACCTTCCCCAAGTAAGCCCTAGCGGCCTCCTGACTGTCAACACCCTCGACCTGGACGAGGGACTGGTTGGGTCGGGAGTTTCGCTTTCCTCGCTTGTGCCCGATAATTCGGCCCTTGGTGTAGAGTCTGTGGATTGACATTGACGGTTGTGGTTGTAGAGAGACAGGGATTTTGTTGAAATTTGGTGTAAGGTGCAAGTCGAGACGGAGGGGGATTTTTCGAGTGGGGAAAGTTGGAGGATGAATTGTAAGCACAGCACTATCGGGGGAGCGTGTAGACGTACCGGGAAGCCATCTTTGTGAGAGTTTTGAGGGATAAGGGAGAGAACCAAACTGGCTGTAAGCAGCTAAACGACACGAACAGAGCAAAGTGGTCCGGATTTACGAAAATGTGGCGCGCTCAACGGAATCAAATGTGCGTCTTGATGCGTATCACCGACAAGTGCGTAGAAGCGGTCGTCGCCGCTCCCTTGCACTTTTCAGAGACGCTTGGCTGAAGTTGACGGACCTCAATGCACGCATCTTACTAGGTATCCCACTCTAGCTATTCCAATCGCCCCTCGTAGGTGACCATGCCATCCCGATAAGCATTCTGTTTTCTGCAAATTCACATCCATCTCATGTGCACCCTCTTGCGCCGAGTTGACAAAGGCTTCCGTCCAACGGCACAACCCCTTGCCTCCTTTATGCACTAGGCCCGACTTAATCTTTTGTCGGTCGCTGCGGGCCCTCCGGGATATACGAGATGAGTTGTTTTCAAAATGTACATTCCTTCTCTCCATCTCAGTCTTGCTACCAGCTCCGCAAAGCGAGCGTTTCGATCGAATTCGCCGGACGAAAAAAGATTGCGCATCGCCATCTCAAGATCCCGGAACCAACCTTGCATAGCTCTTGACGCGACATCGACAAGAGTGAAGAGTGTCCGATTCGGTTAATCTCGAATCCGATCAGACCCTCCGCACTCACGTCCCTCCGCACTCACGTCCCGCACCAGTTGGGCCACGTCGCGGGTACGAAAGCCCTCGTATCGGCTCCCAATACCATCCCCTTCTATGACCACAACTGGAGGACCACGTCATTCTCGCCTCTCTCGCGTGTTACGCCTAGGTTCATAGAGAACAACAACGAGACAAAAAGCCAAGCTTCGCGTCGTTCAGGGTCATAAGGTTCCTGTGCCAGCAGTGTCACTCTTGCCGGTCGGCGGCCGCCGTGTGTGCTCTTTGACCTCGCGCCCGCGCCAAGAGGACGTGCCCTAGCCCCGAGGACAACATATAACGCTTACTTGAATTTCCATCTCTTTCCTCTGTTGCATCTCTTCCTTCATCCGACTAACTCACCCATCCTCCACTTCCCGTTCAGCACCAAATGTACGTTGCCCTCCTCTCCTCTCACCATAAAGTCAGCGACGCGTCCCAGCAACGCCTGTGCCCCTGACTTGGCGCCTCCCGTCACGCCGATTGGCACAGCTTTTGCTGATACATGTCGTTTCTTAGAATCCAACTTCCCACAGCTCTTCAGCATTTATTCAATCCCCGTCCCAGATCAACACACCCCAGAATCTTGAAAACCCATCCCACTCAAACACCTCACCATGGCCAGATACACCACTGCCCTCCTGCTTTCCCTCGTCGGTGCTATGGCGCAGACAACAGACACTGGTGTCGACAGCGCCATATTAACCATCACGGCCTCCTCGGCGGGGCCATCTGGTTTTGCCATCCCGTAAGTCGAATACCTGACAGTCACATGCGCCACCAGGCCCGAGCTGCCCCCCTTGTTCCTCTTAGTCGTATTTCAGGAAACCCCTCAAAGGGACAACTTTTGTCTAGCTGATTGGCTGACACTCGGTATTCTCGCAGTGCATTGAGCGCCCTCACTTCAGGAGCCGAAACCGATTCTACAGTCGCCCTTGATACTACATACACTGCTGGGGCCACCCCCTCAGTCTCTGGCGCCCCCGCCCTCCCCACTTCTGCCCTCACTATCGCCGACTATCCTTCTTTGGATGTCACTCCTCCCACCAACTCGTCTCTCGTCACGGAATGGCTCGGAAAGATTGACTTGACCAAAGCGCCCACCTACAACGTGACCACCGGTGACTGCTCTACCAGCACCGAAGCGGTCTCTGATGGTCGATGCTGGTGGACTTGTGGTGGATGCAGTAAGTCCCGCCTCTCGCTCAGGGACTGTGCTGACAATGCGTAGCCCGAGACACTGATATCACCGAGTGCCCCGACAAGAACACCTGGGGTCTTTCTTACGACGATGGACCTTCCCCCTTCACTCCCCTCCTCATTGACTACTTGAACGAGAACAACATCAAGTCCACCTTCTTTGTTGTCGGTTCCCGAGCCCTGTCTCGACCCGAGATTCTCCAGACCGAGTACATGTCTGGCCACCAAATCTCTGTTCACACCTGGTCTCACCCTGCGTTGACTACCCTTACCAACGAGGAGATTGTCGCTGAGCTTGGCTGGACCATGAAGGTCATCAAGGATGCCACCGGTGTCACTCCCAACACTTTCCGACCTCCCTACGGTGACATTGACGACCGAGTGCGATACGTCGCTGCTCAGATGGGTTTGACCCCTATCATCTGGACTTCGTTTGAGGACAACGGTTCGACTGTCAACTTTGACACTGTGAGTGCGGTTATTGGTCTGAAGATGCATCGCTCAAATCCCACAGAACGACTGGCACATCTCTGGCGGTTCTGCCACTGGTGCTTCTTCTTACGCCACCTTTGAAAAGATTCTGAACGAGTACGCCCCTCAGCTCGACAACGGTTTCGTCGTCCTCGAGCATGACTGTGAGTGCAACCGGTATTAACGTGTGATGGCCATTGACCTATGTATCAGTGTACCAGCAGACCGTTGATCTCGCTGTCGGCTACATTCTCCCTCAGGTTATCTCCAACGGCACCTACCAGCTCAAGTCTATCGTCAACTGTCTCGGCAAGGACATCTCTGAAGCCTACATTGAGACCTCCTCCAACCAGACCACCACCCAGGTCACGTCTGCTGCCAGCACCTTCTTCCAGGCGACTATTGGTACCGAGACTGGTTCCGAGGTCTCTGCTGCTGCCAGCGCTACCGGATCGACCGCTGCTGGCTCTGCGGGCGGCTCTAGCGAGTCTGGCGCCGCGTCCGGTTCGTCTTCTGCCTCTGGCAGCTCTTCCAGCAGCTCGTCGAGCAGCGCTGCGGGCCGATCGGCTACTCTTGGCAAGACTATTATCGCCCTCGGTGCTATCGCCGTTGGCATGGTCGTTGCTGCTTAAGTCTGTCTCATGATCTAGAAGTACACTGGGGAAGTGGCGGAAGACAATAGAGGAGGGATTTTCTGGGCGTTAGTGTTTCTCATAATACAACTTAACCAACACTAGCTTTGTACCCATCGTTACGCCATACCAGCGACCACCTTCATTTTGTGCATGTTTTGATTTTGCTATGTTCTCGTTGAGACTTGTCATGAAACGGATGGACCTTATGCTTTGCATGCCCGCGTTGTACAGTTGCATTGGTGCATGGTGGCCCGCCGCGATCGGAAGTGAGGGATGCCACGTGGGCAAGCCGCGGCCCCAGCTTGTTGGTGATTGCGTTGTTACTGTTTAAGGGACGGAATAGCGTAAAAAAGATTTCAAGATTCTTGCGGCGGTGGGCGGAAGCGGTCACAAGAGCTGTCTCCAAATACAACCACAACCACATCCCGCTCAATATCTCTATCTCTATCCCCCTGCCAGCCATAGGCACTCCCCCCCCGTGCCCGGTAAATGTCCCACAGCGTATCCACCACAACCACACCCCGCCCTAGCTACTGCTCGCCCCCTCACACAACAGCCCCTACCCAACCCGCCGGGAACGCCAACCCCTCTGACCAGAACCACTACATAATACCTGGGCTCTGAACATGCCCAGTGGACATAATAGCGGGCCGAAAGGTGCGTGCTGCAGCTGCGGAGACGACAGTCGCATGCTAACACCGGATCATTTCCAGCCCTAGTATCCCCTACAAATTCCCTACACCCCTCGCCCGCCTCCCAGTATTCCTCCCTGCAGTATCCAAAAGCCGGCTCCTCCAAATCCGCTCCCCGCCCAAGACTGAAATCGTCCCACCAGCGTACCTTCATGTCCGACTCGGATTCCGACCTCACTCCTGCTTCTTCCGACGAAGACGAGGAAGACGATAGGTATGAAAGTCTGGTGACACCGAGAAAAGGGGCGCACAAGGGGCGACCGTCTGCTGCCGGTGGCGGTTCGGGAAGTGTGCAGAAGAGTGCTACAAAGAAAGCGGCACCGAAAAAGGGCAAGAACCCGCAAGCGAAAAAGAAGAGCCATTCATCGAAGGATATCAATACCAAGACGACTACGGGTCCTTTGGGGAGAGACAAGAAGAAGGCTATCAAGCTGGAAGACTCGGAAATCAGAAGAGCGAGGGATGCCAAGTTTGATGTGGACCAGGACTTTGGAGATGGAGTTGTATGTCTCTCTCTCAACATCCAAGGATCTTTGGCTGACTTGATACAGACTCCCACACAAAGCGCCTCCCAGCACCGCTCGATACACGAAGATGATGCCTCGTCGTATGGAGACGACGAGTCAGATCACGGAATCACTGACGAGGAGCACACCATTGCTGGCATTCCGGAAGCATTCATTGGTCAGGAGATTGAAGATCTCGCATACGGTGCAGGAGACTTGGATGCAGAGATGGCATTCTGGGGAGGAGCAGAAGACGGATCCGACGACGAAGACGAAGAAGTGTGTCACTTTTGTGCATCTACAAAATTTGACCCGCGGCTGACGATATCAACAGATGTACATTGACCAACTATCCGGATCCGAAGCCGACCGACAATCACAATCCTCTGTATCAATTCGCGACTCTGACTCGTCCACAGACGACGAAACAGATGACGAAGTACTCGACGAATTCGGCTTTCCTGTCGCTTCTGCCCCGCACTTGCCGTTGGAACTGGCAGAAAATGGCGCAGAGGACCCGGGGCTGATCCTGATGGAAAACTGGGACGGGCAATTCGTACTCGTGCAACCTCGTGTTGAGCGGAGTCGTTCACGCCACCGCGGTGACAGAGGTTCTCGCACTGGCGCGTCTACCAATGGCTCCGTCATGTCCGGTACCGAGCTCCACAATCTCACTATCGACGCCGACGCTGCCGACCGAGAGTTTGAGTCTGACTCTTCTTCATGGAGCGGTTTGTCAGACGAGGACGACGGGGGCGACACCACCGACTCGATGGCGGAGGAGGACATGCCGATGCTGGACAGCCCGGCGTTGAACGAAATGATGGAGCATCAAATGGCCGAGGCCGTTCTCAACATGACGGTGGACGGGGGCGATATCAGCGGGATGGTGTTGCCAGAGGCTGTTGCGAGCGTCCCCGGGCCAGCCATCACTTTCACGGAAGCGGTCGGTGAGATTACCCCTGCCTTGTCTACAACCTCCTCCTCCGCCCCCTTCGAATCCAATCCACTCCCAACAACTCCCTCATCTGCGGAGCCAACCCCCTCCGAGATGCCAGCCCCGTCGAATGTGCCTCAAATGGGTACATTCCTTCCCCCTACCGGTGACCCAGCCCAGCACGCCGTCATTGACGGTTCGGGCCTCACCACCAAATCACCCTTTACCCACCGCCGCCGCTCTCGCAGAAATCGTGATGCTGCCAGCTTGGCTTCCTCCAGAGAGGACAAGGAGCGTAAACGGAAATCACAGAGTGACATCTTCTCTCCCTCTACCATGTCTCCCTCCACACCCAAGCCGACTGCTTCTACCAAGTCCAAGAAATTGAGGTACTCGTCCATTCCTGGTCATCCGCGCTATGTCGCGGCTCTAAGGGCTGCTGAAGCGCTCCTGCCAGAAGAAGACCGGAATACCACAACGGATGACGAAGAGGATGGTTTCAATCTGGAAGATATGTTGGAGGAGGGCGTCCTCGTGGATGGTGCTGGAGAAGGCCTTGAAGGCGAACCGGTGGCGGCCGAACATCTGCGCCACATGCTCAGATTTGACAGAGTCGGTGTGTCGACATATCTCAGACGCAACTTTGGCACTCCCAACGCTGCTGCCGCTGTGGAACCCCGTGCTAGCTTCTCCCTCGGCGTTGCCAGTGCCTACCCCTCACCCGGAAACGCCCGTCTCGATGATACTCTCGTTGGGCCTATGGGCGGGAGGATGTTGATGTCTCCTGTGTTGGGCCCTGTAGAGGAGGGGCGCGGCAGGAGCGGGAGGAAGAAGGAGAAGAAGAGGAGAAAACAGAGCGCTTCTGTCATGCCTGAGCTGGCTATATGAGCTTGTTGTTATGAGCATATTTTGGCATCGCGACACTGTATCCGTGTATAGCATTGATCGGCAATATCCCCTCCCCCTCTCCCATCGTACAAAGTTTACAGTCACCCGTTCCCCTTCGCATTACTCCTACCACCATCAATTTCTTGTACTATCTCTTCTTCCTTCGCATGTTATATAACGAGATGATTCACACCGCATGGTCTCTTTCTCTCTATCTCTTCCTTCTTTCGGTATATCTAGGTCTGAGACGAAATCGCAAAAAAAAATCAATAGGGAATTGTTTGTTTTATATCTATCACCGTATGGCACCATGCATCATGAAATGTGTGTAGTATCGCGCTTCAATCAGTGGTGTCAGCCCATGAGCTGTGGTATCTCGTCATGATTGGGGTCTTCTGATGAGCCCCGCCTTCACACGGGTCCTCATCCAGTGACGGACCAGAAAGCAGCTGAATATAGATAGATTCATACAATACAATCGTAATCCTCGTAAACTCCCTACCAGTCCTTCAGCATCTCCCTAGAGAGCGGCTCAGTCTCCATCTCATACTCGACATCCACTCTAGGCTTCCTGCCAGCCTTCTTCGCAGGTCCACCAGACTTGGGTGCCTTTCGCTTGGTACCAGCCACAGGAGCGGGAGCCTTTTTGGGCGCAGGAGCTTCGTGCGAAGAGGCGCCAGAAGCTTCGGAACCCTCGTCATCCTCATCCTCGTCCCCAGAGACTTCGAGGTCAGAGGGGAATGCTTGTCCCTGCGACCCCTCCGCCTCGGAATCAAACTCGTCAAACTCGCTCCCGCTGTAATCCTCCAGATCGCCCACACTCTCATCATCAGTGTCTTCCACGTACTCCCTCTCTCCTCCCTCCCACTCCTCCTCTTCCTCCTCGTCCATACTCTCGTCGTCCTCCATATCCATCTCGAGATCCCTGTCTTTGCCCTTGCTGTCCATGTCCAAAATTTGTTGCCAAACATCTTCGTTGACATTGAGAGGAGCATCGCCGTAAGCTTTTGAGCGAAGTCGCTCGAGGAGCTCTTTCTCAATATTCTTTTCGAGGTGGGCGGCAGCGAGGGCTTTGCGTTCACGGGTAGCTTCACGACGTTCGAGCTTCTTCTTGATGCCGACCTTCTTGGGCCTGGATAGAATTGTCAATCAGGTGATTATGGTCCAAGGCAGAGGGATGCTTACTGCTGGGTCATGCTCAAACGACGCATCTTGATCAAGTACTGGGTGATTTTGGTTATTCTCTGTTTACACTTGTGCGTGACGAAATTGGGCCAGTAGATTAATTCTTTGTCGATCTACAGTACCTGGTTAGCGATCGCTCACATCTCAAGTCTACGGACTGACCTGTTCAAGCGCTTTGGTGTAGTTGCTAGAGAGCTTTATGCGTTCCCACATGTTGGCAGGAGTGTGGGCTCGTTCAATGGTCTTGACGTAGAGGTAGAGGACGCCTATTGAATATAGCAGTCAGCATAGTTTAGTGATGCAAAGAGACATCATCCACTCACCCTCCTTCTCACGAACAGTGGCATATCGCGAGTTGGCAAGAGGACATGATTGTCGGGTACAGAATCCAGTGAGGTTGTATTCGTTACGGCAGAAATTTTGGGTGGCAGTCCTGCGCTATTGTTAGAGGCCCATCCTCGCGTCTACAGAAGGGCGTCGAAGCTCACTTGACTTTGTAAGAACAGAACCTGTCTAGAGTCAGCATAGGTACAGGGGCAACAAGGGATCACTCACTGATGGTTGATGACAGACCAGATAACGTCGTCGGACTGTCAAAGGTCAGCTCCTGCTACCGCATCCTACTAGTGTACCATCCCGACTTACCTGCATTTTGGAGAGTTAAATTTGATGTAGGGGCACAAGATTCGCAACTCTGGCACAAATCTTGTCGCCAGTGGACAGGCCTGCTCAAAATTATTTTGATTCCGCTGCTGTCTCGTGTTTTGTTTCCGTAAGCGGGGCTCGCCGACGGCCAACCAAGGCTGGGCGATGACAGCATGGTGTTCTCCATCTCTCTCATGCATCTCGCACAAAAATGGCCTCCCTTCTCTCCCTGCCCATCGCAAACAGGTCGGCTACAAGGACCGCGCTGTGTGAGCTTCATTCGGCGTCTTCTGGTGCAGCAACTGACCTTTGCCAGCTCTGACACATACCGCTCGTCGCACATCCTCGCCCCCACTCCAGCACCTTCGCTCCTTCGGAGTCTCGCCCCGGAGATCTCTATCACATTTTGATACCTATCTGTTTGTGGAAAAACTTGAAAAAAATGGCATGACAAGGGAGTCGGCGGAGGGAGTGATGAGTGTTTTGGCGGAGGTGATCGAGGAGAGCATAAAGGGGATGGAAGCGAGCTTGGTCAGCAAAGCTGAACAGGAGAAGGTCGGTCTGCTATGTACGCAAAAGAGCCTGCTTACACTACACTAGCAACGGTACACGGAGAAAGTTGACTTTGCCAGACTCAAGTCCGAGCTTCAGCTACATGAGAAGAACGACCTTACTCTGATGAAGGCCGAGAACGACCGCTTAATGGCGGATGTCGAGAAACTCAAACAACGTCTCCGTGAGGAAGTCACTCGGACGCAAGCAGGCGTCCGCCTGGATCTCAATCTGGAGAAGGGCAGAATAAGAGATGAGAGTAGTCAGCAAGAGCTAAAGATCAAGGAGGTGGACACGAGGATCGAGAGTGAGATAGCTGGTCTGCGAACACAGATCGAGCAAGCAAAGTTTAGTATCTTGCAATACTTGGTTGGTGTTGCCACTGGTTCCGGAGCTCTTCTAGTAAGTGACAAATTGTCTAACCATGGGACATGGCTGACAGATCGCTCGCAATCAGCTTGCGTACATGAGGATGATGGTACGTTCACTCTTGTCGTCGAAGCCTGAGCCGACTCAACTGATGTCAGATGTAGCGCTAAAGTGTCAAGAATCACTGTTGTATACCGATACCTCGGCTTTGTACCATATGGCCACATGCATCTCTGCTATGTCAAGCATCCCTATGAAGGAGACTCGCCGATACGGTGGAGGCTCTGATATCTGGGAGTCTGCCTCTCTTCCGTGTACGCCTCAAGAGATGTCCCAGCTCGTCTTCTCTCCCCACACCACTTGAAGTCTTCTGTCACGATCGATCCATCTACCTTCTGCAACTGAACGGACTTCCGTTGGGCAAGAACTTTCTCCAGCTTGATTGGATATACATGGTGGACTGTGAGACACACGTTTTGCTTATGCAAGTGGGCGCCTGTTGATAAAGGAAGAGCGGGTAGGATCTTCCCCCTGTCATGATCTCGGCACTAAATCATCGCAAAGGATCCGGACGTTTTTGACCCTTGATTGATTTCAAAAGAAGCGGCTAACGTTAGTCCTTTCAAACCCCTAATTCATTTCCCTGTGCAGTTGCCCCTGTCAATCGTCTCTGATACCCCCTCGCGAGATCAGGGTGTCATTGCCATTTCGGGTGCGCCAAGCTTACTCCATTCTGCGCCTCTCATCCGGCCTACATATAAATGTACCACAAGAGGGCTGATGTGGTCTCATAGCCTCCTCGTGTCATTTTTCAATCATGCGGTTATCTTTGAGCTTGAGCCTCTTGGTGGCAGCTCTGACCACGGTGGGGGGTGTCAGCTTGGAACATTTGAAAACTGGCCTTGCTACTGCTGGCGAAAGTATCAACTCCGAGTTGAGTCGACGGAACGACACGAGCAGCTCTGCTGAACGATATGTCTTTGCGTGAGTGGATTACCAACACATCTACCGACCACAAGGCTGACGATAAAAAGACACTTCATGGTTGGCTTTGTCGACGCTTACACGCAAGACGACTGGACCCGCGATATCGAGCTGGCGGCGAGTAAGGGGATCGATGGCTTCGTTCGTGAACCATATTCACAGCTCGACTATTACACTGACAACGATGTTAGGCTTTGAATTGCGACGGTCAAGACGCCAATGCCCAACAGCTCACATTCGCCTTCAAAGCCGCGTCAGCATCGTCGACACCATTCAAGCTCTTCATCTCCCCTGATTTCGTGCATTACTCTATCGAGGACCATGAACCAGTCTCCGACCTTCTCAAGTCCTGGGTCACAGAGGATGCTTACTTCCGGTACAATGACAAGCCTTTCGTCTCTAGCTTTTGGGGTGAAGGGACAGATTGGGAAGCTGTCAGGACCGATGTTGGGCAAGATCTTTACGTGGTACCGTACTACTACGCCAGTCAGTCTGCCGCTGGGACTAAGGGCGTGGACGGTCTCTTTTCTTGGTGAGCTGAACACCGTACCGCTTTGCACAAGTGCTCATCATTCACAGGTCAGCATGGCCCGGTGAGGGAACCGAAGATGTTGTCAACCAGAACATGACCACGGACAAAGACAAGGAATATCTCGACCTTCTTGGCCCTCTTGATAAGACCTACATGGCCCCTGTGTCTCCCTGGTGTGAGCGTCTGGGTGACCTTGTGCCTTCAAAGCTGATGACTTTCAGTCTATGCCCACCTTCCAGCCTCTACGGGTTACTCGAAGAATTACTATCTCTACTCTGACACTCTCTGGCCTACTCGATGGCAACAGATCCTCTCGCTCACCAAAAGTCATCCTGACCAGCTCAAGTTCGTCGAGATCATCACGTGGAATGATTGGACCGAGTCTTCTTTGATCTCTCCTTACAGGGGCACGGAAACGACTGATGACAATGAAGCGTGGAGCAAAGATTTCGACCATTCTGCTTTCATGGACATGATGGGTCCATTCATCACTGCGTTTAAAGCTGGTTCGGAAGATGTATCAGTAACTGAGAGTAGGCTCGTCTATTGGTACCGGCCGAGTCTGAAGGGCGCAGAGTGAGTGGGCTTGACTCGCCACAGAAAACTTTTTTGGTTGACTGAAAACCAGGTGCGACTCTACAGACAGCGTTGGAAGCAAGCCTAGCGGCGCCGAAATGGCAGCCGACTCTATCTTTGTCGCTGCGATGACCGTTGGAGCTGCTACGATCACAGTCACGTCCGGATCTTCGACCTCTTCGCAGATTGTTGACAAGGCAGGCGTCCACACGTTGTCGTTCCCCATGGAAGCAGGGGCTGTTTCGTTCGAGATGAAGATGGATGACGGTGGGCGAGCGAGTGGGAAAGGAGCTATCGAAGTGACGTCGGGGTGTTACGTGAGCCATCGATCTTTGAAGTGTGGAACGAAACTGATACTATGGTCAGGATGACGTTTACAACTTCAACGTTCTTTCCGGTACTATCACTGTGGACGATGGTTCAACGGGAGATTCGGCGTCTTCGTCGCCAGTGGTTTCTGAGACGACTGCCACTAGCACGGGGGCTGTCAATGAGTCTTCTCCTTCCATCAATGCTGTTTCTGAAGAACCTGGTCTTACCGCGGGGTCTTCCAGCTCGAATAGTGCAGATGCCATTCAGACCGCAGCCGCGAGCCCTACTACCGGAGTAGATGGTGGCTTAGTTGCTCTCGCCTCTCCCGAGACGTTGAACGTGTCGGCGTGCGGTACGTCGGTCCAGAGAAGATGACAGAGAGATCGTCACCCGCCTCGGACTGTTGCAGTATATTGATCTAAAGATATTTTGAGTACTAGCGCTCCGAACGACGTCTCTGAAGGATGTAAAGGATCTAGCTCCGGAAAGAAGTGCCTCGATGTATTTGTTGTACAATTGAGTACTCAAGTGAAGATACACCGATGTCAGTTGGGACTATGGCCACAAGAAGGTCTAATCAGAATTGGCGGGTCTGCCTGCCACGGTATACAGAGTCGCGCACATATATCTGCTGAAAAAGAGCTCATACGAGCAGACGGCGACGCAGACATGCACATATACATGCAACGGTTTGCACAACCGTTTATACTATAACCCCCTAGCCTTGAGTTTGCTCTCCACGATTCTCTCCACCATCGCACTGATTCTGTCCGTACTCCCCAGCACATACTTTCCTACACAATCTGCTTCGACGTTTACAGTGCGTCCAACTTGCTTTGCCGTCAAAGTAAGCTTCTCCTGACTGTGGGCTATCAGCATGATGCCAAAGGTCCGGCTTTCATCGTCGACTTCAGTGACTGTCAGAGAAGCGCCGTCGATGGTGACGTAGCCTTTCTCGATGATGTATGGGAGGAGGGAGGTGGAGGGGGCAAGCTGGAAAGTGTAGCGAATAGAGTCGCCGTCAGGGACCTTTCTCAGTATTTGAGCAGTCTCGTCCACGTGTCCCTGGGTACTGTTAGCTGGATCAAGTGTGTGGAGATTGTACTTGCCTGCACCATGTGCCCGCCGAATCGGGTATGCCCAGCCATAGCCCTCTCGCAATTCAGCTTGTCTCCCACCTTGACTTCTCCCAGGTCTGTCCTTCTCAAAGTCTCGGGTGCGAGACCGACGGTGAAGCTGTCTTGATTGAAGCTTGTTACAGTCAAGCAAGCACCGTTCACGCAGATGGAATCGCCAATGGAGCAGTCTACGAGTATGGGGGCGGCATCGGAGAGGGTGAATGTAAAGTGGTCAGCGCCTGTGGGGGAGATGGCGGAGATGGTGGCGAGGTGTTCTATCTAGGGAGGATGAGCACCTGGGCCGTCCACTGCATGGGTACATACGAGTCCTGTGAACATGTTGCTATGAGGCTGACTGACGGAATGACCGACAATGACTCACTGATAGAGTGAGCCAGGTGTCCCGATCCGCCACGTGCAGACCACGTGACGCTGTCGAACGCGTTTCCGGTAATGAACGCGTTCCTCTCTCTATCAACCCGGCATCCCAATGCTCCCAAAACGAGTCACCACATACGGCAGGGCAAACCGCTCCAGGCAGGGTAGACTCCCGGTGGCCAGAACGCTGTTCAGTCCAGAGAACTCCCTGGCAGCCCTTCCTGATGGGGGCATGGAGGATGCGCGTGTTGACGAGGGACTGACGGCGGTCACGGACGATGTGGCGCCGCCGTCCAATACCCCTGCCGCCCCAATGCCCAACAACACGCCAAAAAGAGCCAGAAGATCACAGGGCCGACTGGCAAAAGCAGACCCCGACCCGGACTCTGAAACTCCGGCTTCAATGGCTATGCCGACGTCAATGACGGGGGTTGCGCAGGGTCTTGTACCATTCGAGGACGAGTCTGAGCTATCGGATCTGTCCGACTCGCCGATCAAACGACCCTTGCCAAAGCCAAAGACCGAACGCAAGGCAAAATCAAGACAGTCATTGCCCAAGAGACCTTCGGGACAAAGCAGCAGTGAGGAAGGGGAAAGCGAGGAGAGCTCCGGGAAGAAGAAGCGTGCGCCAGCAAGAGGGAAAGCCCGGGGTACACGGACAGCGAAGGCAACCCCAACAAAGGGTAGACGTGCTCGAGCAGCTGCCCCCGTTGAGGATCCCGACAGCGAATACGAGTCTGGATCGCATGAGGCGCAGAAAGATGAAAGGTCTCCGGAGAAGGGCAAGAAACGCCAGAGCTTAGCTGCCAAGCGTAAAGCCACCACCAAATCTGTGAACGGGAGCGCCAAAAAGCCAACCAAGCGCACCAAGTTGGGGGCATCAAGTCCCTCTCTATATGACGACGACGCCAGAATGTCCTCTCCTTCTCAACCGAAATCGCCACACCGGAAGGCGGCTCCGAGGGGCTCCCAGGCATCTATCACCAAAGGGAAAGGGAAGAAGGCTGACAAGGATGAGGCTCCACCTTTGTCTGACTTCTTGAATAGTTTCCAAGATGCGCCGGATAATCAGAATCACGACGTATTGATGCGTATGTTTGAGGACTCGGGTGACGAGATGAAGGAACAACAAGGCGGTGAAGAATTATCCGATGACGAAGACGTCCCCGCATTCAGGCCCACAACAAGACCGGACGCGTGAGTCTCATCCTTTCTCTCGAGATTTCGGCTGAACAAGGGGCAGGCTCTTTGATACTTGTTTTGTGTTTGCTAAATATCCCAAGACGGCCGGGAGTTGGTACATTGGCGAATTCTTGGAGTTTCGCCCCGCCAAGAATGAGGTTGACAAACGGGCCGGAAAAGATTACTGCGTAGTCAAAGATTTCAATGGCGAGGTTCACGAAAAGATGAAGTTGGAGGATATCGTCACGAGAAAAGACGAACGGATCGCTACGATCAAAGTGAATATCCCTCCAATGCTTGGTTGATGAGTAAACTAATTCTGTGTCATAGCTTGGGAATTACGATTTCACCGATAGCGGTGATCAAAAGTTCACTTCTGATGCCGACTTTCGCCCGCCGTCTCCTCCCCCCCAAGATCCTTCAGGGGACGCCGGCCCCAGCCACCCCACACCGATTCCAACACAACAAGCGCTTTCCCCCGACGACTACAGCGATCTTCCCAGCGCAGAACAGCTCTGTCTCATCCGCCCTCATCTTCAATTGGTGCTAGATGAATCCTACCCACCGGCGCAGTGGCGCATGGACGCGTTCCATCGTGGCAGGAACGACAGAGAGTCTTTAAAGGCACAGGGGAATAGCGGTGACTACTCGGAGGATGAGATTGTCGGTGTGCTGCTGCCAGAGCTGAAGAGGTGGGCACTGAGAAGGGAGAGGTGGAGGGAAGCGGAGGCAAGTAATATATCTCACTGACAAAATTCGACCGTTTTCTGACTCCTGGACAGCAACGTCCACCAGAGCCCCCCCGACCATCTGGCTCGAGGCGTTACGAAGCCCTCTCGCCCTCTGATCGCGACCTCTTTGTGCAGCTCATACTCTTGCCTGAAGCCATCGTCGAGATTTGCATACGCTCGCACGCCCCCGGCGTGCTTGTGGAAAAGTTGAAGGAATTGCAGGAGGCGGAGGTCAATGGAGCAGATGACTCTGATGCTTGCTCGTTGATATCGTCCGTCCGAGATTCGGATGATGAGGATGAGGAGGAAATGACCAATCGGGATGCGGGAACCCCAAGGGTAGAACTGGGGGCAGGAGCTGAAGTCGTTAATGAGAGAGACCCTGGCGAACAGTCACAGGTGGCGAGGGATGAAGAGCCGCCCACAGAACCTGAAGCCCATAGGGAGGGAGAAGATCAATCATCAAACGCGGGTACTGTCATAGCGAGCACTGCTCCCATCGCGAGTCCCTCACTGCGAAGCCCGCCTCAGCCATCCTCGGTCCTTACTCCTGCCTCGCTCCCCCGGCCTTCTCCCGCCCCCGACTTGGCGCCCCTCGCAGAGGACCCCATGCTTCTTTATAAAGCCGCACGTGAGCACCTGCTCGATCTCAGCAAAGAGGACACGGCGAAACGTTGGAGTATGGGCGAGGCAATATTGAAAAGGGCGAGAGAGAACGCGAGAGAAAGACTCGGGCTGGCGCCGGAACATCTAAGCAAGGAGGAGATGAAGGAGTGGGAGGCGAAGAGGGCGCAACCGTTCGGGAGCGAAAGGCCGATGAGGAGGGTGAGGAGTGGAAGGTCGAACTATTAGTAGATCCAGAAGACGTGCAGCAGCGACGCGGACTCTGCCTAGTAGGATAGAAATTGTATGATAGCTGGCATGAGCCTGATACAATGCTTGATACCTGCCCGTCGCGCGCACATCGTATTTGAAAGCACATCTCCTGGTAGGTCTCCAATCGAGCTGCACTATGTAGTTGCCGGTACAAACAAACGGGCGGCGATGTCCGAGAGGCACGTGGGGCAACAATAATCCGCTGATATGTGCGCACGCATTTGACGCGTATCGTCCATCTATTGTCTCTCTTCCTCCTCCTCCTCCTGCCCCTGCCCCCTCAGCGCCATGGGTCCAGACACAGCCATCTCTCTGCCCACTGTCTCATACAGGATCATCGAGGACGACATCTCCCTCCTGCAGCCAGCGGGCGTCCAGTCTGTAAGTCGGCCTATCTTTCCGCTCCAGCAGCCGGGACTCGGGGATGATGTACTGATGCATTGATGAATAGGAACAGAGTAGATCCTATGGGTGTCAGTACTTTGAAACCAGGGTGGCGCCGTATCACTGATTCCTTGCAGTCAATGATTACTCCGATTTTGAACGTCCTGAACACTACATCCGCTATATAGGTAGGCAGACACCGTTGTATGCTTATGGTGCTTACGCGGTGCTTCCAGAACCCATAGAATCGGAGCTCTCTGTACAAGTAGAGTATGACATGGATGAGCAAGGTGAGCAGATCGCGCGTCCGTCCTTGACAACATTACTGACGCGACGCGCCTGCAGATCAGGTATGGCTGGACGCGCTGAACGTGGAGAGAAAGAAGGATCAGTGTGGACCGATATCATATGAGGTGTTTGAGATCATCATGGACAAATTGGAAAAGGAGTGGTTCAACCTGGTTAGTTTTCTTCGTCTCCTTCCTGGCGAAATCTAACTCTTGGCCCCCAGTCCAAACGTATACCAAAACCCGATCACTCTCTTCCTGCAGAAGACTCGAAATGTTCTGTTTGCGACGATGGCGAAGGCGAAAACTCCAATGCCATTGTTTTTTGTGACGGCTGCAACCTCGCCGTCCACCAAGACTGTTACGGCGTGCCGTATATTCCGGAGGGGCAGTGGTTGTGTCGCAAATGCACGGTATCGCCGGAGAATCCTGTTGTAAGTCAACCTCAAGCGGTCAAGAGTATCAGGCTAACCAGAACAGTCGTGTGTATTCTGCCCAAACGAGGGAGGGGCTTTCAAACAGACCACGACCGGTCACTGGGCACACCTTCTCTGTGCTATCTGGATCCCCGAAATCTCCCTTGGCAACGCCATCTACATGGAACCCGTCGAGGGCTTGGAGCACATACCAAAATCCCGATGGAGACTTGTAAGGGCCCCTCTGCTGTGCGCGATAACCCAATCTGACTCGGCATCGACAGGTCTGTTCCTTATGTAAAGAAAAAGTCGGAGCGTGTATACAGTGCGACAACCGGAACTGCTTCACTGCCTTTCACCCCACCTGCGCTCGGCAAATGGGGCTTCTCCAAACGATGAAGTCGCTCACCACAGACGGCGTACTGAGAGCGTATTGTCATAGACATCTTCCTGTACGTCTCTCTTCATCTCTGGCTGTGTGGCAAGCTAACGGGTCATAGGTTGAGGAAGCGGATGTACTACAGGGGGATGGGGAAGGTAGGGATGAAGAGTGGGACGCACGCTCTAATCTCGATCATGTTCTACCTCCCCCGGCAAAAGCTCAAGGCAAAGCCCGTTCGCACAAGAAAGGCGCCTCCAACAGGTGCATCAGGACGCCCAAGGCCCCAATCATAATCGCGCCTTTGACAAAGAAATCAGCTCAGGCTCACTCCAAATCTTTTCGCCCCGGCCCTCCTGTCATTCCCAAGATGATTGTCAACAGAATCCTGGATTATGTCGGAAAGGTGCAGGTGAGAAAGAAGCCGGCGGTGGTAGAGATGATAAGTAGGTACTGGAGTCTAAAACGGGAGATGAGAAGAGGGGCACCGTTGCTGAAGAGATTGCACTTGGAGGTAAGTCTTTTATCTTGCGATTAGAAAGGGCTCTGTTGAACGGAACCCCATAGCCTTGGACGGCGTCGACTACCGCCAAAACGCAAACTGAAGCGGAGAAGACACTCAAGCTCAAGTTCCTCCAGCTTGTTCGGAACGACCTTGAGAAGGTTCGAATGCTCGCAGAGCTCGTGCGGAAAAGGGAAAAGGAAAAGCTGCGACAGGTGCAGGTCATCAAGGATCTGGTGGACGGGTTCATTTTCCCCAACGGTGACAAGATGAGAGTTACTTTGGAGAAGATTTCTGCGTACGTCGTGGTGCTTGCTGAGGATCGAGGCTAATGTCATCGATCAAGTCTGGACCGCAGAGAACTGTTTCTCAACCCAGTAACGGAAATAGAGGCGCCGGATTACTTTGAGATCATTAAAGAACCACGCTGCTGGCTCTACATAGACGACAAGCTGGAGCGCAATCTTTACATTGATGTCGCAGAGTTCAAAGCAAGTGTCGTTCATCATAATCGTATCGTGGACTAACATGGGCTGTAGAGAGATGTCACGCTCGTCATGGACAACGCGATGACCTACAACGGCCCCGACACTCCCTTCTACCGAGCTGCGGAGAAGCTGAAGAAGTCTACCGAGCCACTTCTGGCAGAGTTGGATGATATCTCTGCTGTCTACCAAGCCGCCTTACCCCCTCATGCTCTAAAAAGCGTCAACGCAGGAGAAAAGTGGCCGGTGGGAGATCTAGAGGCGTCGTTGGCAAGACTCTCACCCTTTTTGAACCCCACTCCTGTGCCTTCCCGGCCGGACGCCCCTCAAGACTTGCTCAGCTCCTTATTTGCCATCGAACTTGCCCCGCCTAAACCTCCCACACCCTCTCCCTCCCCTGCACCGATATCACGCAAAGGGCCCACGGTTGAGGAACGAAACGCTAAATGGCGAGTCCGCGAAGCGGAAGACAGGGAACAAGGTCTGGTCAGAGCCACGAGGAACCGGCAGAAACTGGAGCTGGAATTCGCAAAAGAGGCAGGCTTGGGGCTGGCATCACCGGGATCTGGAGTAGCGAATGATGGCGAGAGTGAAGCCTTAATGATCGGCACTGCCATAGCGCAGAATGACGAGGGAAGGACAGTTCGAAGGAGCACAAGGGGGGGTGAGATTACCGAGAGCCCCAAGTTTACGCCCAGGAAGAGGGATAGAAGGCCAAAGGTCAACCACACGCCCGCACCAACGTCAGCTCTCGGCTCTGCTCCCATCACAGCGACCCCAACTCAAGCCGCCCCCCAATCAGCCACTCAAGCCTCTTCCACCTCTCTCTCCTCCACTCATCCCGACCTCAAGCCCCTCTCGCGACCCCAACAAGGTGTGGTGGGGCTAGAGGCTGTTCCCATCATGTCTGACCGCGAACGCAGAGAACAGGAGCTTGCCTTGGCACTCGAGCTAGAGGGGACTGATGTGGGCGGTTTGGATCAGTTCAAGAGATTCAATGTAGGATGGGTATTGCCGGAAGGCAGTAAGAGAAGGAGAACAAGTGAAGCGAGCTCAGTTGTGGCCGGAACCTCAAACTGGGAAGGGAATGGGCGCTCCAAAGGAAGCACCTCCAAGAGACCTTCTCCTGCTCCCAGTTCTGCTACATCCGCCGCCAGTGCGCGGGGCAAGTCGTCCCGCAAGAGTGTCAAGACCCCCGAGGTCATCCGAGAGGAAGAAGAAGCTGTTGAGGATGATGAAGAGCTGACACCTCTCTCCTCCGAAGAACCGGAAGAAGTCGCCAAGTCCAAAGAGACTCAAGACGTCGAAGAAGTCTCATCCCAGGCTCAGCCCGCTGCTGGGCCATCCAAAGTGGTTGAGCCAACCCCAGCGCCAGCCGACGACGAAAGCGACCTTTCTCCTCCTCCCCCTGCACGATCGCAAGCGGGCACACCCCAAGCTGGTACGCCCAGGACAACCAGGAAGAGGGGCGGCGTGGTGTATGTGCCGGACATGGACCTCGACCCCGAGGATATGTTGAGGAGGAGGACATCGAGACCGAAGGGACAAGGGAAAGGCAAGGAGAAGGCGGTGGAGACACCACTGCCAGACCAGGTCGATATTCCGCAGGCGGGAGAACAAGGAGAGGCAGAATCCGAGCCAGTGGTGGAAGAGGCTGCAGATGTACAGGAGCAAGAGACGCCGGAGGTCCCGACGCAAGAATCGGGCCCAGAGGAAGACAGGGTGCTAGACAATCTCGTCAAGGAGGTCGTCAGCGACGAGTCTGCCCCACCGCCACCTACAAGAAGCAGCCGCAAGCGAAAAGTCGACCAGGCCGAGCTCCAAGCACCGCATCCACAACAAGAGGCTGACAAGGACAAAGACTCCACCCCACGTCCTGCCAAGAAGCAACTCGGAAAACGCGTCATTGGGCGTAGCGAGCTCGCGTCTTTGGAGGTCGACATGGTGGACTCGCCGCAAAGGGCTGAGAGGTTGCCGAAGGTTGAGGAGGGGGCGGCGTCGATACACCCGTCCAGGAAGAGGAAGCTTCCCCCGCCTCCGGCAAAGACGAAGAGGAAGGTGAAGGACCCGTTCCCACCAGGAACGCTCGTATGGGCCAAAGGTGAGACCTCCCCATTGGACGCATTCAGAAACTCACATCTCTACAGTCTACTCGTTTCCTCATTTCCCCGCAGAGATAGTCGACCTTGACGATCCCGATGACCGCTCGGAAGTGCCCGACCCCGTGCTCGCTGGAGAAGCTGCGGCCCGCAAGGCTGCAGAACAGAACGACACACGAGTTTGGCTCGTGAGATTCTACGATTCGAGCAGTAGTTATGGGTGGATTGCGGAAAACAAGTTGGATGATCTGGGGGAGAGTGATGAAGTGGACGGAATGTACCTTTCTGTGAGTCGCTTTCTCGAAGGACATGGAATGTCACTGATGGTTGGTGACAGGGCAAGATGAACAAATTCAAATCGCAACATATGAAAAAGATGTGCGGAAAAGCATACCGGTATGTACCTCGTAAATTGACGTCGTGATAAGGGGCTTATCGTCTTGACAGTGAAGCGGTGGCGAGCATGGAGAGTTCCGACGAGGAAAAATGATGATGGTTGCTACCGATTATCTTTCTCGGTCTCTTGTACATACATGTAGCCAGTTTTCGACAGATGCATTGCGTTGCTCCTCGCTCCGTCGTCATCTAGATCAAAAAGAAATGCTGTTTTTTTCTGATTTTCGGTTCTTTTTTCGCTACGTTTGTGTTTGTTACGTCGGCGGGAGTCTCTACAAGGTCGCCAGTAAAAAGGTCGCCGGTGAAACGATCCCATGAACTGAAAAAGTTGAACTCGGAAAGTGTCTGTTTGGCACTATTTGGAAAAAAAAGGTCGTAAAAGTTCGTTACTGATGTTTCAGACTACCTTCTCCTCTATATCCTGTACGACACTCTGACCGTATCACCCACCGAGCATGTTGATCGCCTTCCTCAATTCTGCCCTAGCTGTCTCGAAATCGTCAAACTCCATTGCACTAATTGCAAACTTTGCGTGCTTTTGAGTATACTCGATGTCTTTTCTCGACATGGTCTTTGGAGTGGGATTGAAGGTATGAGATGGGCTCGAAGAAGTGTGGTGCTGAGACTGGGGCTGGACATGCGAGTGCGAGTTGGATCGGCCACGTGAAGTCGCAGGGACAGTTACAGAACCCTGCATCGGTGGTGGTGAGGACAATCCCAATCCCCCACCTTGGGACTGAGGCTGTACCATCGGCCTGGGTGCCGCTCCGCCGCCAATCAATGAAGGCGGGGGCGGAGGGGGCACGTTGCCGGAGGAAGGCAACCTCGTCGACCCTTGACCAGACCCAGACCCAGAACCGGAACCGGGGATTGGGACTTGTGGGGTGCGCTGACGAGAGCCAGAAGTGGCCCCATTACCACCGGAAGGAGCTTGCTGAGCGTCATGGTTCGGGGAAGTGTGAACGTGGGGCACGCCGTTCCTCGAGCTTGAAGAATCACCTCTTGGTCTGCCTGAAGGTGGGGGCCCCACCACTGGCAAAGTTTTCGGGCGCGGTTCCGGAGAAGGAATGTCTGTGGGAGGCGGTGCCGGCGGCGCAGTATAAGACGACACACTCAGATGGGTCGATGCCGGCGAGAGCGGCGCACCATCTGGGCCAAGGAAACGCACATTCTTCTTTTCATCTATCGGAGTCCTCAAGGGCGATCGTTTCCCGCCCTGGCCACTGTACGAGTGAGCCAGAGGCGGAAGCATAGCGTCCGGCCGGTTGAGGTCGAAATGCAGCTGACTTTCGTCATCATCTGGCAGCCCCGGTGTAGCGACTGTGGACCAAGCGCCGGACCCGGTGGTGGAAGTGGTCGAGCGCGGGGTGCGCGGGTCGGTATCGATAGGTGGTGGGTTGTTGCGAGCCTTGAGTGCAGGAGAAGGACGGGGAGAGATGATTTGGGTGTGGGTAGGAGGAGAGGGGGCAGGCGGGCGGGCATTGTTGGAAAAGGAGTTTTGACGGGATCCGCCTCCAGGGGTGTGCTGGGGTGGCGATTGGAGCAGCTGGCTGGAGTGGCTGGGTGATGTCACAGCAGCAGCTGCTGGAGAAGAAACGTGGTCTTGCTCAGGGAAAGCTGTGTACCAATGAAGAAACGAGCAAGAGTCAGCATGCGGTTTGTTTGTGTGCGAGGGAATTTGACTAACGGGGACCAGCTGTGGGCACCCGGCCGTCGCGCAGGGCCTTGGCTCCGTCCGCGGCCTTCCAGCGAGCATACAGCAGCTTTTGTTCCATCTGCTTCCCCCATCAGCGGCAGTTTCAACAGCAAACCATAAAGAAGCTCAGGGCGACTTACTTCTTCAGTCATTCCGTGCTCAAAGCATCGAAGCACTTCAATGAATTGGCCCGCGACTACGAATTTCCGAATAGTTGGCCTGCTTCAAGTCAGATTCGCATTCGCGTTGACTATAGAAAGGGACTTGCTTTCCGGTATTGCCAGCGCGGTCGTCATTGTCTGCCGACATGAATACTTTGAGCGCAAAGTTTTCCACGTAGGCTGCGCCTGCTGCTTCGCTGGTAATTGCTTCATTGGTGACCAGGGCCACTTTCATCTGAGCCGCAGTCAGCAGAGCAGACAATGATAAGGGCTTGCACGCACGGCTTCCAACGCTTCGATAAGAGCCATGAGGAAGATGGTATCCTCTTTGGACCTGTTGGTCATCTTTAACGCCTTCTGAGCGGCAGAGAAGCAGCCTGCATTGCATCAGCCGCTATCATAGTTGGTGCTATGGGACGCACACCAGTACGAGATAACGGGCTCTGCGAGCTTGAGCTCCTTTGCCCTCTTGACGATCTGCTCGATGGGCTTGAGGTTGTCGGGGACGGAGTCTGAGGGGATGTGGACGGTCTGCATGTTGGCTTTGTGTTGTTCAGTGGTGGTGAGGCTGAAGCGGTTCTTGTAGTTTGTGCCCTGGCGGGAGGCGGCTGCGGGGACTGCTTTGGTGGATGCGAAGCGGGCGGAGAGGGAGCGGCGTGGTGGCGGTGGGGGGTGGAGCATGGCGGGTGGCGAGGGGGAGGGGGGGAGGGGGAGAGGATGTCAGCTTTTGTACTCCGGCGGCAGTGTACTTTATTTTCCCTCACCTTTGTTTCTGCGACGATCTCCGAAAGAACACAGCAACCACACATTCATATAGCAGCACAGACCCGGCCGCCGAAAACCGTGACATCACCCCTGCAGCCCCCTACCGCTCACATGGCATGTCACCCTTCTCTCTGCCACACAAAAAGCTTCTTTCCTGCCGCCTCGCTGATCCCCATCCACATTCCTGATGTACCATTTCCTTCCTGCACGTGTTGAAGGAAGGGATTCAGTGCTGTTTGTTGTCGTCGCGCACTTGATTGCTTCAGCGTGTGCTTCACCGTGTCGGGCCAGCGTCCCGGTATGCCACCCTCGACATCGAGGAAGCGCGCACTTTCGGGACTGCTGTGGGGTCGTGCAAGGATGTTGCGTTGGCAGAGTGCGTAATCTGCCGTACTTGCCGAAAGACGAGGTGTGGTGATACAAAGAGTGCCACATTCAACGTGCAAGAAGGATCATTCTAGCGCGCACGTAAACGAGTAACACGAACTGAAAACGGCTGATATGCATCGCAATACGCTCGCATATACGGCTATAGCAGTGCACTATGATTTGAAGCGAGACATGCATCTGGAGATAGGCCTGTAATGCTGATCTTTTTGGCAAACTCCAAAGGGTCACATTCTGTCCTTTCCTTGCTAGTCATGACGCCAGCTCAGCTACCTTGATACCTCGAGGCGGTTCAAGCCCTTTCTACCCTGACCAGCAAGCGACCGAAGCAGCTGCATTGATGCAAGAAGCAGGCATCTGCCGTGACAAGCCGCGGCAAGGAGGGGAAGCTAGCAAGGCGACAGCACTGTCTATCGGGAACATCGCTGTTGGCGAGCAAGAGGTCGGCGGATTCCTGTGCTGACTTGTAAGCGAACGCCACCCCAAGACCGACAAAGGTAGCGAAAGCCTCCCTTCCATCAACCACACATTAAAGACAACCTCTACACCCTTCTGGAAGAAAAAGCGGAAGGGAAAAGGCAGTCTACGGGGTACAAGCCAGAAGTAATTGTGCATCCTTTCCTGAACGTTGAGCTTTTGTCACTTGAAACAACATCATTCGCGAACCCATCAATCCATCATCACTCCATCAACGCCATCATTGCTGTATCCCACGGAAGCTCGTGCCTACCCCCGTTCAAAGCCCGACATACTCGTCCGGTAGCGCAACACGCTCAATCATGCGCCGAGTCAAACGGCTATTGTTCATGCAACTTGATCATGCCATCGATGCAAACTTGAGATTTTCATTTCATTTTTTATGTCCCAATTTTCACTCTTCCCTTCTACGTCTAATCACCGCACTTAGGCAGAGAAGTCGGCAACGTGGTTCTCGATAACCTTCTTCATCTCCTCCTCAATCTCCTTGGTGAGGACACCACCGCTGAGCTTCTCGAGGAGAGACTGGTGCTGAGTCTTGAGGAGCTCAGTGCTGGAACGGCGTTAGCAAAAAACACCCCAAACGATGCAAACGATACTCACAAAGACTTCTCCCAGACGGTAATCTTGTCGACGGCGACGGCGTCGAGCATACCGTTGACACCGGCGTAGATAAGAGGAGCCATGACCTCGGTGGGCATGGGGGTGTACTGGGGCTGCTTGAGGAGCTCGGTAAGACGGGCACCTCGGTTAAGGAGGTATCGGGTAGAAGCGTCAAGGTCGGAACCGAACTGAGCGAAGGCGGCGACTTCTCGGTACTGAGCGAGGTAGAGCTTCAAGGAACCGGCGACAGACTTCATGAGCTTGGTCTGGGCGGCGGAACCGACTCGGGAGACGGACAAGCCGACGTTGATAGCGGGTCGGACACCCTTGAAGAAGAGCTCAGCCTCCAAGAAGATCTGACCGTCGGTAATGGAGATAACGTTGGTAGGAATGTAGGCCGACACATCACCACCCTGGGTCTCAATGATGGGGAGGGCAGTGAGGGAACCGGCACCGTAAGACTCGTTCATCTTGGCGGCACGCTCAAGGAGTCGAGAGTGCAAGTAGAAAACCTATGTCACGTCAGCAGGCAGTCACAGTACTCTACGTAATACTCACGTCACCGGGGTAAGCCTCACGACCGGGGGGTCGTCGAAGAAGCAAAGACATCTGTCGGTAGGCGACGGCCTGCTTGGACAAGTCATCGTAGATGATCAAGGCGTGCTTGCCGTTGTCACGGAACCACTCGCCCATGGCACAACCAGAGAAGGGAGCGAGGTACTGAAGGGGAGCGGCCTCGGAGGCGGTAGCGGCGACAATGATGCTGTACTTCATGGCGTCGTTCTCCTCGAGGGTCTGGACGAGCTGAGCGACGGTAGATCGCTTCTGGCCAACGGCGACGTAGACACAGTAGAGCTTCTTGGACTCGTCGTTACCGTCGTTCCACTTCTTCTGGTTAAGAATGGCGTCGATGGCGACAGCGGATTTACCGGTCTGTCGGTCACCAATGATAAGCTCTCGCTGACCTCGACCGATCTAGGGCATGTTAGCGTGTTTCGACTACAAGTAAAAAGTAAGACATACGGGGACCAAAGAGTCGACAGACTTGAGACCGGTCTGCATGGGCTCGTGGACGGATCGTCGGGGAAGAATACCGGGGGCCTTGAGCTGAGCCTTGGTCCTGCCAACAGAGTCGATAGGGCCCTTGCCGTCGATGGGGTTACCCAAAGCGTCAACGACTCGACCGAGAAGACCGGGACCGACGGGAACGTCGACAATCTGACCAGTTCGCTTGACAGTGTCGCCCTCCTTGATCAACCTGTCGTTACCGAAGATGGTGACACCGACGTTGTCGGCTTCCAAGTTCAAGCACATTCCTCGGATACCAGAAGAGAACTCGACCATTTCCTCGGCCTGGACGTTTCGGAGACCGTAGACACGGGCGATACCGTCACCAATGGTGAGGACTCGGCCAGTCTCCTGGACATCACCACCAGCAGAAGCACCGGCGATTCGAGACTCGAGGATGGAGGAAACCTCGGACGCGGCTGTTCGGTGAAAAGTGGATTTAATCGGCCGAAAGGTGGGGTGGGGGGGTCGAGGGTGATGGATGTGGTGAAAGTGGTGAAAAGCAGAGGGGATGTCATGTCAGTGGCCGTGCTGCAGTGTGCAAGGGGTAGAGGGATGCCAACGTACCGGGCTTGGCAGTAGCGTAAGTCCTGACCGCGAGGGGAGCGACACGGGCTCGGGTCTGTGGGCGATGCATGTCAGCGGATGATTCTTCTGGCGGTGCCGCGACGTGTTGCTGCCCCCTCCAGCTGTCCATTGCGCCCGTGCTGGCACCTCTGCCTCTGTGCTGTCGCCTTCTACGCCGCGAGCCGATCTAGACGCCAGCTACGTGTCCCCTCCTGGGGCTGCATTCGTGGGGCTTGTGGGCGGGAAAAAAGGGTGGACTCACGGCCTGGGAGAGGGCACCCCTGAGAGAGTTCCTGATAGCGACACGCATGATTTTGGATGAGTGGTGGATGTGGGAGGAGAGGAAACGGATAGGGGAGACTCATCGCAACACCCGAATTCAGGTTAAAAAACGCCGACCATACCTCCGCGCGTGGCACAGCCTACGTGGCATTCCCCCAGCGTGCTCAACTTGGATGCAGCGTTGAGGCATGCCCGTCAGTCCACCCGGGGCAAGCACGGCAGCCAGAAGCAGCAGTAGTGGGTATGCAAACATAGGCAGCCCTTGTTGTACCCAGTCATTCCTCCACCGCAGTGTCGCCCCTCTTGCCCAGTATGCAGCGCGACCACATGCATCGACCGTACATGCTACAGCCACCCACTGTCGAGGGTGCCCAGAAGACTGATACCCTGGCCAGCTGCAGAGAAGATGGGTGCAGGCCTGTATGCATGGCAGTAGGGAGGTTGAGTGAGGAAGAGGGAGGGCGGAGGTGGCCGCTGTTTTTTCGAGACTTGTCTTCTCTGCATCTGTGTTCTCACTCAGCCACTGCACACCATGCCCAGACCAAACATCCCACACGGTATGTCCCCTCGACTCGCCATTCCCCAGCTAACACCTCGCAGCCCTCTCACGGCTCTCCCTCCGTGCTCGCACACTCCAGACATCTGCACCCCTCCCCCCTCCCACCTCTGCCCTTCCCCCGTCCGGTCCCTCCTCGTCCACCCTCCCCCCGCTCCTTCCCGCCGCCACCCCTACCCCCCTTCCGTCCTCCACCCCTTCCGCCTTTTCCCTCATCCAATCACAATCCACCCCCAACACCGGCCGCTACATTATCGCCCGTCTGCATGCGCGCAACTATCTCCTCCACCCAAGAGATATCTTGACCCTGCCCACCCTCAAGCCCATGCAGGCCCCCGGTACCACCCTCAGTCTCACAAAGATTCTCGAGGTCGGTTCTAGAGAGTACGCCGTGCGCTCGCCAGCGGCAGAGGCAAAGGCGCTCAAAAAGGGCATGAGCTTTGTGGAGAAGCGCACCGTCGAGTTTCCCGCCATCTCCCCAGAGCTGGTGAGGTGCGAGCTCACGGTGCTGGAACATACCAAGAGTCCTATGGAGAGGCTTTTGAAGAAGAAGAGGAGAAAGGGCTACCAGAAGACGATCGAGCACAAGCAGGGGTGGACGAGGTTGAGAGTGGGAGATATTCTCTTGGGGAACAGTGGGGGCGAAATTTAGACACGATAGTAAAAGCATAGCATCTGGGTATGATTGTTTCATCCAGTCTCAAATGTCCATAAAATACACTATAAGCAAAAGATACTAGCGAGAGATGGCCTTCTTGGCCTGCCCAACCTGCGTCGTGTTGACCTTGGTCGCAAATCTTAGACTGCACAGCGACTCGCCCAAATGCGTAGCCAGAGGTGACAAGTTGCACATCATTAGCGTCTTGCTCGAGCCTGTTTATTGTCAGCCCGGTTCACGTCGTCGCGAGATACTTACCCGACAGACTTGTTTGAAGCAGCCGTGTCAAGGTCGAATTTCTGTATGGAACATGTCCTCCTTGTTGCCCCTGTCCCAAAGCACCAATGACATCTGCCAGGGCAGAAAGTGACTTGTTGATGTTGATAGTCTCCTTCAACCTATCCTTGTTTTCGCCCGCCCCAGATTTCTCGAGGCGCTCCGAACCAGCCAAGTCGACTGTCACACATTAGCTTCATTCCATGGTGGAGGGGCCAGACGCACCGAGATTGAGCATGGCCTCGCATTTTTCGTCCGTGAGAGGATTGACGCCCTTGACCTTGAGGGTGAATACAGAGTGGGATCGTGATGATCGTTCATTCATCAGGGTAGCTGCTACCGCTCGACGGCCTCGAGCCCGCCCAAGAAGATTGTGCACTTGGAGGGGATTGCTCAATGGGACTGTTGCCATCAGTGGTGATCGCGTAGACAGGTAGAGAGCGTACCGCTGACAGCATCAGTAACACTGATTTTGCCGTCTTTATCAAGCTTGATCTCGTGTTTCTTGGTGTCAAATTGACCGCTCCCCAGCAAGTCGTTGATCTACACCAAATCAGTTTCACTCGGTACACAAAATCCCAAACCTACCACTTCATTGTACACTTCCAAGTACTGCCCCTCCATTTGATACTTCCACCCCCTGTCCTTGAGATAGTCGCTAGTCTTGAAAATCATGTCTATCGCTCTCGGGATCATACCAGCCTCTTCTTCAGACTGACCGCCTTCCATTGTCCAAGACTTTCCAGAACCAGTCTGCCCGTACGCAAAGATACACACATTGTACCCGTCCAGCACAGACTGCGCCAGCATTGAAATCTCTTCAAACACGTCTTGCTGTCCAGCTTTGGGCGAAAAGATCTAGACATTATCAGCACATGACTCGGTCATGGTAAAAAAACATACCTTGTCAAAAGTGAATTGGTTGATCTGTTCTCGGTTCTTGCCCGTAGCGCTCTCCGATTTGGAGGTGACAACAATCTGGCTCTGGCCCGTCTCTTGGGCAGTACGTTCGTCACCGTACGCGATATCGGCGATACCTTCTGGGTTTTGCAGTTCGTGGCCTACTGCCAGTCAGCACTGCCCATATGACACCCTCGGCACTCACCCAGCACAGGTCTGACCCTCGCAAACACCCTGATGTTTCCCTTTAGCTCTTGCACTTGGTTGTGCAGCTTTCTCCTGATCGTCTCTGCATTCCTCAACTCTTCCTCGATCTCTCCTATTCTCCTATCCCTATCTTCCTCTGCTTGTCGGACCTTTTGCTCGGCGGCAAGCTCTGCTGCTTGAGCCCTGTCTTGGCCGACTTGTAATTCAGCCTTCATAGCGCTCACGGCGAGGGTCGCTCGTTCAACCTCGGTTTGCAGGATGGTGAGCTGTGTCTGAGAGGCCGACAGTTGCGCCTCCAACGTAAGGTGCTTGGTCGATTGCTCTGCAAGCTGCGCCTTGAACGTTCGGACGCTATCTCTCTCCTGGCTCAGCTCTTCTCGGCTATCGCGCACCTCTTCCTCGAGCCCGCGCTTCTCTCGGTCTTTGCGCAGGATGGTTCGCTCCAGTTCGTCCACTTCACGTGCATGGGCGGCGCGGAGGGAAGAGAGCTCTTCCGAGGCGGTGGAGAGATCGCGACGAGCCGCGCGTTCGGTGGATTGGGTGGACTGGAGGAGGGTTTGGAGATCAACTTGAGACAGTTGAAGGTTTGAGACTGTAGGATGTTGGTTCTAGTTTGTCAGGTAGACGTTGGGCTCACTTTTGGCTTGCTCCTTCTCCAAAAGGTCGTGGAATCCGCCGACCATCTTTTCAACATTTTCGAGTCTGCCGTCTTGGTCCTGTGATCCAGCGTCAGTACGAATTCAACGTGGTGTTGAATTACCTTGGATGGTCCTGCGCCAGCATTGGCCCTGGTGAGCCTCGAGGATGCCCCCATACTCCTCCCCATGGCACTGTTCGCGCGGAGATTCGAAGCTGATGGCCCAGAAGTGCCAGGTCTTCTTGCGGTAGGCGGCGGTGCCAACCCCGATCTCGCTCTGCCAGCCGCGGCCGCGGGCTTTGCTGCAGTCCTCCCAGCAGTACTGGATGAAGCAGAGGTAGAGCTACCGGTACTTCCCACTGCACGTCTTGTAGAGACTCCCATAGACGTCGCAGGTCGCGTAAGAGTACTGGTCGGCTTTCTCTGCGTGGTCGGTACAAATCCACCTGAAGGTTTCCTCTGACTCGTCCTGAGACCGGCACTGGCAGCGGCCCCAGTAGGCGCCTTGCCTACGCTCGAGCCAGAGACCGATCTCTTTCCCGTGGGCGGTCGCATAGGCGACTCTGGCATCTTGCGTTTGTTTGCGTTGTTGCTGGAGGCGAGCGGGGCCATGGTGGTGGCGAGGGAGGGGAGGGGGATGCCGGAGTGTTTGGCGGCGGGGGATGCGAGGCGGGGGAGGCGTGAAGGGGGGTTGTTCTCCTGTTCCATGGTGCGATGTGTATGAAATAAAGTCAGTCGGGCTTTGTTTACTCTTTTCGAATGCTCCCGTCCAGCAGCCAGCGGGCCCTGCCGCCTCCCAAACTGTGTACGTAATCACTCTTTATCTCCTCTTCCAAAGCCGACTCGGCTAATGTGCATCTCTTTCTCTTTCTTCTCCCATCCACCATGCTCCGCCGCACTCTCCCCCGCTCAGCCCTCCCCCGCCCCAGCCTCCCCGCAGCGAGGGCATTCACAAAGCCCTCCGCCCCCGCTGCCGCCTCCACCCAGCTCGCCAGCTCCTCCAGGTCCGATAGCAACGTCCTCTTCGAGTTTGATGCCCACAAGGTCGGCAATGAGATCCGGAAGAGGGGTCTCGCCAATGCCCAGCGAGAAGGTGGCATGGACCGTGTAAGTTGAAACTCTCATTCCGGGAGCCTTTGCGGAGGACAAGGGAATTTGGCTGAGCGGAATGTCTTACTGATTACGGTATAGGACACTATCATCCGATTGCTCTACTCTCTTGGTTCCAGGCATGAAGTTGAGCGATACCTCCGCATCTTCACCCAGTCCAACTCTTCCGCCGGCGGCGTCTTGCCCGAAGCCAAATTTGCTGTCCTCAAGTACGTATCGGAATGTGCATCTGAGACATTACTTACCGAACGCGATAGGATTGGCGGCGCTATCCTCACCAACGAGATTGACGACCTTGCCCTCTCTCTCTCTTTCTTGAACAGGCTCGGTCTGTTCCCTGTTGTACTCCACGGTGCTGGACCCCAACTGTATGTCTGACTGATCTGAGGACGCCATCGCTGATATGTCGTAGGAACGAGATTCTCGAGGCTGAGGGTGTCGTCCCCGACTATGAGGACGGTATCCGAATCACTGGTGCGTCTACCGTCGTGTTTCGATTCCGCTGACACGGAGACAGACGCCAAGACGCTTGCCGTGGCTCGCCGCGTCTTCCTCCAGGAAAACCTCAAGCTCACCACTGCCCTTGAGCGACTCGGTACCCGCGCCCGACCCATTCCCACTGGCGTCTTTACCGCCGACTACCTCGACAAGGCCAAGTACGGTCTCGTCGGCAAGATTACCAAGGTCGACAAGGCCCCCATCGAGGCTGCTATCAAGGCTGGATGCTTGCCCATCTTGACCAGTTTGGCCGAGAACGCCGAGGGTCAGATCCTCAACGTCAACGCTGATGTGGCTGCTGGTGAACTTGCCCGTGTTCTCGAGGTGCGTTCTATCACAACGCCTCGGGCATGAACTGATGCTCCATAGCCCATGAAGATCGTCTACCTCAACGAGAAGGGTGGTATCTTCCACGGTGTCACCGGCAAGAAGATATCTACCATCAACCTCGACGAGGAATACGACGCTCTCATGAAGGAGTCTTGGGTCAAGTTTGGCACCAAGCTCAAGATCCGAGAGATCAAGGAGCTCCTCGACACCCTTCCACGAACTTCATCCGTTGCCATCATCTCTACCGACATGCTCCAAAAGGAGCTCTTTACCGATGCTGGTGCGGGTACCCTCATCAGGCGAGGCTACAAGCTGTACAAGCAGCCTTCTGTGGAAGCTGTCGGTAGCAGCCAGCTCCGCCAGGTCTTTACTGAGCGTGACCCCGAGGTCCAGCGCGGCCGAAAGTCTGTTGCCGAAATCTTCTCCGACCTCAAGGAGTCTCCTCACACCATTTACGGTGACGAGCCCTTTGACGTCGTTGCCGTTGTTTCTCACCCCGAGGGCGAGTCCCCCGTCATGACCAAGTTCCTTCCTTCCCGAAACGGCATCCTCAACAAGATTGTGGACAATGTCTTTGATGCCGTCAAGAAGGACCACAAGCGCCTTTTCTGGACCGCCAAGGCCGATGACGAGAACCGCGCCTGGCACTTTGAGCGAGCTGACGGCTCCTTCACCAGGGCTGGCAGGAGCTTGTTCTGGTACGGTGTCAGCGACGTCAAGGAGGTCGAGAGAATCATCCAGGGTTTTGAGGAGAACGGCAGGATTGAGCGAGTCTTCCTCCCTGTCGGTCCCAGTGTCCCTCCCCACCGTCGAGCTGCTGGCGCCCCCGCTGGTACTCGAGCCTTCTCCACCTCTTCTCGTCCCTCTGTGGCTTCCAACTCTGCCGCCCAGAGCGCTCGAGGCTACGCCACCGTTTCCGAGGTTGCTCCCCGAAAGCGAGTTGCCCTTATCGGTGCTCGAGGTTACACTGGCCAGAACCTCGTGTCCTTGATTGACAGCCACCCTCACCTTGACCTCACCCACGTCTCTTCTCGAGAACTTGCTGGTCTTCCCTTGAAGGACTACTCCAAGTCCCCTGTCAAGTACTCCAACCTCTCTGTGGAGGACGTTGGCAAGATGGCCGAAAACAACGAGGTTGATGCTTGGGTCATGGCTCTGCCCAACGGTGTTTGCAAGCCCTTTGTGGATGCCGTCGACAAGGCGGTGGCCAAGGGTGGCAAGAGCGTCATTGTCGACTTGAGCGCCGACTACAGATTCGAAGACAGCTGGACATACGGATTGCCTGGTGAGAAGGCCCTTTCTTTATAGGGTCAAGGAGAGGAGGAACATTTGTCTATACACAAATATGACCTAGTTTACCCTACTCCTTAGACCCTAAGTATCAACTAGAACCAAGAATGCAAAGCTAAGACATTGAATGTTTATAGAACTCTACGGTCGAGAACAGATCCGGGGAGCCACCAGGGTTTCCAACCCCGGTTGTTACGCCACCAACACACAGCTCCTTCTCGCCCCTTTGATGCCCCATCTTGACCCCATCCAGAGGCCTTCAGTCTTTGGTATCTCTGGTTTCTCTGGAGCCGGTACCAAAAGCGGCGAAAAGGACGCCGAGGGTAGGCCCAAGACTGTCCCCAAAATCGTACGTCAATTGACAATTTCAAGGCAACGCTCACTATCTATAGTCTGCCGAGGACCTCAACGGTGCTATCCGACCCTACGCCCTCACCGACCACATCCACGAGCGTGAAGCTTCCCGCCACCTCTCCACCATCATCCCTTCTTCGTCTTCCATCACTCCTTCCGACTTTTCCCTCGGCTTCATCCCCAATGTCGCCCCCTGGTTCTCCGGTATCATCTCTGTCCTCACTGCCCCTCTCGCAAAGTCTATGCGAGCTTCCGACGTTTCCCAGATCTACGAGGAAATGTACAAGGGAGAGCAGTTGATCCAGGTTGGCAAGGGTGTCCCTGATGTGAATGATGCCATGGGCAAGCATGGATGGAGGGTCGGTGGTGTCCAGGTGCACAGCAGTGGCAAGAGGGTCGTTGTGGTTGGGGCTTTGGACAACTTGCTCAAGGGTGCCGCCACTCAGGCCATGCAGGTGAGTGATTATATGGCCGACTACAAGGCAGTGGCTGACGCGGGTTAAGAACTTGAATCTTGCCCTCGGGTATGAAGAGCTTGCTGGTATTCCCAAAGACAAGCTCTAAGTTTGAGTACGATCCATCTGTTTGGGACGACAGGGACCATCACGGGCAAAGGTGTGCGGTGACCGTAAAGTAGAGCACGATGCGTAGTTGCAATGCATTCGGCAGATATACTGTTTGCAATGTCGTTCAGGCGACTCGGTGTGGCATTCTTGGAGAGGGTTGGACCAGTGGAAGAGGGAGCCAATGTCACGGCAAGGGTGGGGCGAGCTAGGTGGTGTAGGGCGGGCTAGGGGTAGAGTGAGGGCGTAGTTGCTGTAGTGTCTTTGGTGCTGTAGTTGATGGGGTATCTATAGTCTGTAGTGTCTAGAGTTGACCTTGCCTAGGTATGAGGACCTCGGACGTGCATTGACTGGTTGTTAAGAAGAAGAAGAAAGAACAAAGCTATCTCTAAAACGTCCTCCAAGCGCACAGTCCTCCCTCCATGCACACAGGTCGGTCCCATGCGGCTTGGCCACGTGTCAGGTATCATTGGTACCTTGTGAACGAGTGCTTCCCCCGGAGCATCGCCACTGTGACTCCCGCAGATACTGTGACAGCCAAAGGATTTGAGTCGTTCTGTCAAAACTATATGGCTGTTGCATCTAGCAGGTAGACTGAGTGTCCTTTCTAACAGTTGTGTACACACAGGGGTATAATGCTCGGTACAGAAGAAAACGCAGATCCCGGAATATATAGATGACCTCAAAGCGAACGATGACAAATAGAAGTTACTAGACCTTCTTCTTGTTGGTCGACCCTTTGGGTCTACCCCTCCCCCTCTTCACCGGCACCTCTGCCTTTGCCCCAGTCTCATCTACGACCCCTGCCGGGCCCGCGACAGCACTGCCTTCTTTCCTCGGCTTTTTGTTCACAGATCCCTTGGGTCTTCCTCTCGACCTTTTGACCGGGGGTGAGCAAAGACCGAGGTCGAGCGTTCCCGCACCGGGAAGCTTGCCAGCTGTCAAGGCTGAGCTGTCTGTCTCGGGTTCTGCTTTGGGCAAAGGTTGGGCGAGGCCGGATTCCCCAGACAGCTCATCTTGCTCTTCTTCGCCTTCGCTTGTGGAATCTGGACTCAGTTGAGAAGATATATGATTATCTCCGGCCAATGGGCCCAGCGATTGAGGCGAGAGACTCGGTGCAGAGTCGTGGGAAGACTCGCCAATTCCGGCTCTTTTTGCGGAAAGCTCCAAGGGGCTCGAATGACTAGGCTCCTTCTTTCCCGCTCCCAGCTTGGGCTTTGGCCCCCGCTTCTTGCCCTTTCCTTCAGCAGCTCGGATTGCAGCATCAATTGGCTCTCCGTCAAGAGACCGTTTGTTCCAAAGTTCAAGAAGGGTAAAGTAATAAGGGTGGGCAATAAGGAAGCTTGCTGTTCAGCGCGTCAGTAAAGAAGGGAGGGCAGAGGGCAGGGCGCACCTCGAATCTGCTCCGGAATTTGATCAGGAGACGACCAGGAAGGGTCGACTCCGTACTTTTGTTGGTACCACCCATCTCTCATCCTCTTCATGAGACTGTTGACAAGTCAGCTCGGCGACCCGGGTTTCAACTAGACTTACAGGTGCAGTCTGTTTCGCACAGGGTGGACAAGCCCGCTTGTCCACATTTCTGTTGCCTCCCAGCCCTTCTCGCCCCTTCTTACCCACCCTTTGCTCTCCTTGTCTCTCATCCACGCTTCATCTCCTAGCACGATAAGACACAGGTCTCGCTCAACCAGCCATCTATCGCCGGCGTTGGCAAAGATACATTCGCGATAGCGGGGCGTTTCTGAGATCAAGGATACGAGGTGGGAGGTGAGGCGGGCGTCTGCACCCCAGCTGAAGAACAGGTCAGAGGGGACGGAGTCTATGGGTGGTATAGGACGTACGTGACGCGGATCTCCTTGTTCTGAGCGACCATGCGACTGTGTTGACTGTCTGTGAGGGCTGTATTGCGACTCAAGGGCTTACGCTGTATCTGGGAGAGAACAGTTGAATGATCTCTTGTGGATACGAGTACTGGCCTGGTTGTGACTTTGCGACAAAAAAAAAATAACAAAGCTTTCTTCCTTTTTTCCGCGACCGCCTCGGTAAGCCGGAGGGCTTCACGGGCCATGTGCTCCATCGACTGGCGGCCTGGCGCTCGTGAAGGCTGGCAACTGCATGCATGCATTCCCCCTGAGTTCCACTGAGAGCACTCGCAGGGGCTCACAGGCAGGGAGCAGGGAGTACGGGCATGGTCAACACTGGTGCATGAGCGGGGCATCCAGAACTCTGGCGAGCGACCGCGTACCGTTCTCCCATGCAGGCATATGCCCCTTTCCACAGCCCAGTACTCATGCTCGCCCTACTCAGGCCTGTATCCTTCTGCCCTATCCCATGCATAGGCCGGACCGAGTCAACAGTATATAATTGTTCTCGTCAGCCAATCCTGCGTGCCACTTGACGCGCGTACCAAAAAATGCCGCCGTCCATAACTCCGGCTGCGCTCATGACCTCTTTCAATTTCCACACTTTTCATTCAACCCCTATATCCCTGTCCCTCACAGCTCACAGCTCCTGCCAGCAGCCCCAACACCACCACAACCAACACAGCCAACGTAAGCCCTTGTCTGCCGTCCCATGCTCACCCAGAAGCTCATCTCGCGCCAGAATGTCCATGCACTTTGCTCCCCAGTGGGCCAAGCCCATCAAACCTTCCGGCAGCTCCGCCAACACGACTCCCACCACAGAGAACCCCAGGAAGCTCGCCTCCAACTCGTCCTTCCCGGCTCTGTCCGCCAACCCCCGCTCTGCGTCTCCCACTACTGCGACACATCCCACCCTCTCGTACTCTCGCGTGGCCCACACTCCTTCCTCGCCTTCGGTCGCAACAGATGGCTACTTTCCGCACCAGGATGCCAACGGAGAGGTCAACAGCCATCCGTTCAGGTATAGCCGGGAGCAGATCCTGGCCCTGTACGACGAGGCCAAGTTCAGGGAGCGGCCCATCGAGCTTGTACAGATGGCAGAAAATGGAGGTGTACTGGTCAGCAAGAATCTGAACAGGCCTGTGGGAACCAGGGACCTCACGGAAGGCGAGAAAAAAGTGAGTGGCCTCGACTTTTTTCAACCGCGTCTAACACCTTCTCGAAGCTTCTTGCTACTTCCGTGCACCCCACTCTGCCCGCCCGTCGCCAGCTCAACCAGGCCAACTCTGCTTCCACCAATGAGCATGTTGCCAACGGCCTTCCCACCCGCCGTACCGCAGGCTATACTCGTGGCGAAGGCGGTAACGCCTTCAGTGGTGGTGCCTTGGGCAAGATGGGCCAATTTGGCGGAGGTGGAGGTGTCTTGAGTCCTGGTGGATTGGATCACAAGGCCCCTGGTGGTCTTGGAGGCGGTTTCGGAGGAGTCGGCAAGCGCTTGACCCGAAGGGGCGAGGATCCCAATAGCGCTGGTGTGTAAAATCCACCTTCTACATGATTCGGCTGACATTCTTGTTGCAGAATCGAGGTCTTCTGGTGCTGCAACCTGGAGGTCTGGGCCCAAGACGCCTTCCTCTGGCAACTTTGAAGGAGTGCTCGGGTTTGGCGGGTCTTCCGCTGGCCTTAGCCCATCCGTGGAGACTACAGAGCAGCGAGACAATGGACAGAAAAAATGGAGAATCTCGTCCGGTACCAGTGCCGATGGTGACAAGGTGAGTTCACTGTCAATCATGGCGGATCTCACTAAATCGAATCAGACACTCGACTTTCCCGTCGCCAGTCAGACGGCTGCCTCTCTTTCCATCATCGCGACACCTTCGGCCACTCCCATCCCTGAGCGCGATGCGTCCATCCTCGATACGACCATGGCTCCTGCTGTCCCATCTGGAGTAACTACTCCTTTGCACGAGGCTCAAGAGTCCCAGGTAGAGGAACTTGGATCCATCGACTGGTTCTACCGAGACCCCAATGGGCAGGAGCAAGGACCTTTCAAGGGTGCCCAGATGAACGATTGGTACTCTCACTCGTACTTTGCAGATGACCTTCCTCTTCGTCGTTCGTCTGAGACTGCTTTCCGGCCTCTGTCAGACTTGAAAGCAGCGACTGGAAGCACACTTCAACCTTTCCTGGTGCCTGCCCGCCAAAGGCAATTGCCACCCAACCTCCCAATCCCTATCGCTGCTCTCCAGCAACAGGCCTTGGGCAATCTGCCTGAGCATTTCCGAAACCTCGGCGTATCTAGCCCCATCGGAACCGACCCTCGTATTAGTCCCCAGCCCGCTCTCTCTGGAGCTCGGGGCCCTCACCCGGGCTACGACGCCTTTGCCCAAAACGCATATGCTCCTCAGCAGCAGCCGCTTGAGCACATTGCTTCTCCTGGGTATGCCTCTTCGCCCTCCCAGGCGTGGAACAATCTCGCTCCCCAGCAATCACTCCGCATGGGCATGTCCCCCCTTGCGCCTGTTTCAAACCCCTCGTACGGCCAAATCGGAGCCCCCTCTCCTATTGGCTCTGCGCCTTTGCAGTACATGCAGCAGCAGCAACCCCAGATCCAGCAGCCCCAGTACTTTGGGCAACAACTTAGGAGTGCGCCTGGCGACATTTATGGTCAGCCTTGGGGCGCTCAGGGATACCCTCAGCAAGTGGCTCAACAGCAGCCTTTGCAGCAGCAGGCTTACCAGCCGCAAACTGCTCCTGTGCAGTGGGAGCAGCAGCCTCAGGCCCAACAACTTCATCAGCAAATTCCTCAGCAGCATTACGCTCAGCAGGAGACTCGACAAGAGCATATCGAGCAGCCTGAGCCGATCTTTGCCGCAGAGTCTGAAAAGCCAGCTCCTGTCGAGGAGATTGAGCAAGGTCTTGCGCAGTACGAGCCTGAGCCAACGCCCGAGCCCGAGTCTGTGAATGGAGAGTCTGAGAACGACGAGGAGGAGATTGAAGACCAGCTCACCCCCGAGTCCCCGTTGGCGTCCACTCCCGCCCCTGTGCAGAGTGCCTGGAAGAAGAATGTTGTACCCCAATCCAGGGAGTCTGCTGAGCCCACCCCCGCCGAGGTCAAGGCTGCCCCCAAGATCATCCCCACCCCTTCCCAGCCCCCCAAGGCTGTCGACGTTGCTACCCCCGGCCCTGCCCCCGAGGCCCCCTCTTCCCCCAGCCCCCCTCCCGGAAAGCCCGCAAAGGTCAAGGTTGCCCCCTGGGCGGTCAAGAACGAGGAGCGCGCTGCTCCTTCTCCTTCTTTGAGGGACATTCAAGACGCCGAGGCGAAGCGACTCGAGGCAAAGAGGTCTGCTCTTGCTGAAGCTAGGGCCGCTAGTGCGTCTCCTGCCCCTACGTCGAGCAAGGATGAAGACTTTGTTTCCATGTCTTGGGGTCTTCCTTCTCAGCCCCCTCGTGGGGCCCGAGCTGTCTCTCCTGTGGTGTCTACCCCTGGTCCTACTGCGCCCGCCTGGGGCGGTGCCGGCGACGCTCCCAAGAAGACGTTGAAGCAGATTCAGGAAGAAGAAGAGAAGCGAAAGACCAAGGCCGCCCAAGCTGCTCGTGTGGCCCAGGGCCAATCTGCTGGTGTGACTTCTAGTTCCAGGCGAGGGTATGCCGATCTGGCTGCTGCGCCCGTCAAGAGGGAGCAGGAGCATTTGCCTGGATGGACTACCGTTGGTGCCAGCGGTAAGGCATCTGGTGCTGCTACTCCCACTGCCAGAGCTTCTACTCCCGTCAAACCTGCTGCTGCCCCGGCTCCCAAGCCTGTCACTGTTGTCGCTCCCACGTTGAAGAAGACTGTCGCGCTTGACGATGGTGCCCCCTCTGTCGAGTTTATCCGCTGGACCAAGCAGGCGTTGACCGGTTTCAAGGGAGACATTGACGACTTTATCTCTGTCCTCTTGTCCTTCCCTATTGACCCTCCCGCTGCTTCCCGGACGGACCAGATGGAGATCATCAGCGACTCTGTCTACGCCAACTCCTCCACCCTCGATGGCCGAAGGTTTGCTCAAGAGTTCACGGTGAAGAGGAAGCAGGACGCGGTGGCGCAGAGAGGCGGCGGTGGCGGAAAGAAGGTCACAAGCTTGGCGGACGTTGTAAAGACACAACCAAAGCAGCCGAGCGTGGATGCTGGCTTCAAGGTGGTCAAGGCGAAGGGAAAGAAGAAGAACTAGGGAAGGATCTGGGTTTCATAACGACATTGATTATAATGTGCATGGATCTAGCAAGGCATAGTTTGACATAGATTGAGCATCGCTATCAGATTCACATACATCGTCCACTCATCTAGTCCCAATCCTCCGCTTCGGTATTCCAGCCAAATAAGGGAGGATCGACACCAAGTCCTCTCAGGACTGTCCCGTAATTCCATACCGTGGGTTCTTCAGCGATACTGTCACGGCTACAAGATGATGAGCTATCAACTCTGTGGAAACGGGCAACCTCACCGATCACACATCGGGGTCTCCTCTTTCTCATGAAACCTCCCATTTCCCTTTACCCTAGAACAGAGTCAGCCATGTCAGTGTACATCATTGGAGCAGCTCACTGTTCGCCATAGAGCGTACTCGACTCAATCTCCTTCATCAAAGCCCCCATATCTTGATCTCCCACATCAGGTATCAGAAGATTGCCATCCGCGTCCACTGGATCACCATCTTTGTTTCTAGGTGCTTTGGCCAGAATCTCTTCTTGCTCGGACGAAAGGCCGTTCGACGCCGATGACTCTTGCCAGTAGCCAGACGGAGTAGGGTTTGAGATGTAGGGGTTATCAGATGTACCGGGGTCAGGACGGGGGATGAGATCATACAACTTCTCAACCATCTCCCGTCCCGCAGACCTCCACATCACAATGAGTTCTTGCAAGCGGCCAGCTGAATCTTCAGCATCGTATCTGATCGCCTTTTTCAGCATGAGCACTTCATTTTGCAACGCCGTCAGGGCCGCTTGGCCTGTCTGTGGTGGTCCTGGATTGTAGGGCGAGGAAGGAGCGGCTTGTGCAACGGTGACAGGTGAAGGGGCGTTCGAGCGGCTCGAGCGGAGGGGTGTCCGGAATGGTCGAGCGAGTTTGGCTGAGCGTATACGAGTAGCTGAGGGCGTATTCTTGATGCCACGGGTAGGGGTGTCTGTGACGACTGTCCTTTCGCTGGATGAAGGAGTCGAGGGCTGACATGTAGAAGAGTCCGAAAGGGGCGAGGAGGGTGCCGGAGTCGTCTTTTGCAGGACAACTCTGGATGGGGGCCTGAATGGCTTCTTCAATACTCGAGTGGCTGCTCCAGCAATACTCTGACCTGGCATCAGTGTAGGTCACGCGCATGGAATACGCTGCTCACTTGGCTTAGAGATCGCTTGTGCCCAGCATTGAACCCGCCGTCTTCTCTCCCAGTGCTTGCTTTGACCGATCTGGAATGAGATCCTTGGTGTCCAGGTGTCTTGCCCACTCTCCACTGGCCTGCTCCAAGGCCTTCTCCTTCTTGGTCGTTGTCAACGTTTTGACGTTCATTATTGGGCTCGACAACGTCCTCATCGATCTGGTCGCCCACTCGGTGTACGGAGGATTGGCTGCCGGGCACCGCCGGAGGAAGTTGAGCAGGAAGATAGTTTGATAGAGCGTCCGATGACGGTGGCGTCTGGTAGTCTGGGAAGGTATCGTACAAGGGGTCGTAGTCGTCCATAGGTGCCATGCGATGATCATCATCCGTAAAGGAAGTTTGCTCTTGACGGTCAGGACCAGCAGAGTCGGTGGATAGCTGAGGTATATCGTCGGTAGCACGATTCGAGGTTGGTGAAGTCACAGCCGACCCGATAACTCCACCTGCTTCCCTTTCCAGTGGTGAGGTCTGGTGCCAATGGGTAGAGTATGTGATCAAACGGTCTGACCGGTACCCGAGCGTGAACGAAGTTTGAGGAGGAGAGGTCAAGTGAGGAAGAGACAGCGTGGGAGAGGCGCCAGGGTGTAGAAAGCATGAGGGCGGTCTCGGCCAGGTAGGGAGATGTGAGCCTAGAGCCTGATTTCGTATCATGGACTCCCAGTATGACCTATTGTCAGTGACATAAGGCAAGTGATCGATTGACGAAGCTGGGGGCAGAGTCAGGTGGCTTGAACGAAGTCTAGGGGGCTTTGCTGGGGGACGATAGCGCCCCTTCGGAATCAACGCGACCGTAAGCTTGGGCCGCTTGATGAGGGCCCAGGAATCACTGGGGCGCGTCTTGGTTCTTTCCTCCTCGAGTCCCCCAGGAGTATCATCTGCTTGACCCAACTTTCTCTTCTTGCTCCGGTTCGGCGGATCGGTGATCGTCAGGGTACAAGTAGGCATTGGGGTGTCGTGAGCGGCATGAGGCATAGCGAGACGCTCAGCTTTATCGATGAAATCATCGATGAGCTGGGAGGGATAGTAAATCCAGGAGCGAATTTCCAGAGGAGAGGCGACGAGCTGGCCAAAGAGTCTGTTCAGGATGAATGTCGGAGCGTCGTCCAACCTGCTCGTCTAGACGATGGTGAGTAGGAGGTGAAGGGACGGGCATATGAGCTTACTTGACCATCCTGATCCGATCTCTCCCTTACAGAGCCCAAAGGTCCGGACAAGTTGAAAGAAGGTGAGGTTGCGAGTGTCGCTTGATGAGTGGGAGGGCGCCAGGGAACAAGTGCTAGGCTTGGCAGGCTGTGCTCTGGCGACATATCAGATTCTATGAGAAATATAACCAAAGATGAGATGCAAACGAGAGATGGAGATGCAATGATGGTGGTTGAGTCAACCGGCGATGTGGCGCAGGTCGCCGCACGAGGGCCGTGCGCAAGACACACTGCGTGGGTAAGCTCACCGGTCAAGTATATATACATACAACATGGATTAAAAGAGCCCACCATGCTGCCCTGCTTCACCGTATCCGCTCATGCATCCGGAACTCTACGCTCGTGAAATCACTCAAGCCATCGTGGCCAAGCTGGAGAAGCATCTTTCCTTCGTCCGGGTCATCTCCGTTTCCAACCAACCCCGCTGGTAATGGTTCTTGGTGGGTTGTCTCTTTTGAGCTGCCAAGCAATGTTAACCACTCGAAGGGTCTCAACAAACACTGGACTTACCCGGGTGGACCGAAAACCCGTAGACCTCTGACATGGGTATCCTTGCCGTTGAGATGATTCGCAAAGATTACGATCCTCAAGAAGTGACAAGGTATGGGAGGACTAGAAGCGGGTCAGCCACAATAGCGAAGCGCATCCGGCGAGCCTTACCCCTCCTTTTCGCTTCCTTCTCCCGACATCTCCATGGGCCGTAGAGGAATGAGATGCCATCCATCCGGCTGCGTGAATTCCATGTACCTCACCTGGGAAACATCAGCAAGGATCTCTGCACGGAGTGAAGGAGCTGAGCTTACCTCTTGCAGATCGTGTACACCTGTTCCAGCTCTGACGCCTATCTTCGAGGGAGTGTAGGAATCGTCTCTGGGATGTGACATGTGAAGACCGATAGCCTATGCAAGGGTCAGTCCGAGCTACGACGGCTCTTCTAAAAGGTCTTACCGAGATGTCGACTCGCCGCGAGAACGCCAGATCGATGGTATGTGGCTGCGCGCCCTCAGATCTACATAGAAGATCAGCCTACAATAACTCGACTAGTAGTCCATACGCACTGCCAGAACGTCGAGTCGTTTCCATCTCGCAGATTATCCACTCCAAAGCCATACTTGTGGCTTGAAACACTCCAGTGAGCCAGATAGCCTATCTCGGTACGGTTCATCAGAGAGTTGACCCCCGCATCGTGGTCTTCTTCGCTGATTTGTGATGACGCATCCATCACGGACTGCGTAGGAGACGGGGGCGTGACGGGGGGAGGCATTGGTGAACGAGGCAAGCGAGGCAAGGTTGAGCATAAACATGGCATAAACTAGCTGTTTGAGCGTCGGCTTTCCGCAATGTTGTTCAAGTTCCACGTCAGAGTTTTTGAGAGGTACGAGTAAAGTCATACATAGTCGTGGCAGAGTTGTGTTCCACTTCGTTCTTCTCTATACCTGTGCACTTTTACTGCAGCATATCCCTCAAAACACTTTATCATGAACTGAAAAGAGCCAAATGCGCTTGTGATTAGAATAAACGTATACATACGACACAAACATTGTCCAAACCCTCATCCTCATTCTTCCTGACAATAAAAGTAGTTGATAAACGGCTTGAGCCTCAGATTCAACAGATTGAACACTGGAGTAGTCGTGTTCTTCATCGTCGGTCAGCGGGGCCACGGCAGGACTTGTCTACACTTACCACGCGATTGTCTTTTCCTCCCACGACAACCTCTGACCCCTCCTCCTCCGTCCAACCAAGGGCACTAGCCCACACCGCCCTCCTCGCCTCTTGCCTCTCCTCTTCGCTCGTCCATCCTCCTTCAGGCGTCGAGGTCTTGACAGCAGGCAGTCCTTTTGAGGGGTCAAACGCGGCGCGGTTGGCAGCAATGGTCGATGGAGAGTGGACGAGGTTGTGCTGGGCGATGGACAGACCCGAGAGGTTGTTGCAGGTGTGGTATTGGTCGGGTCGTCTGTGATCGTTCAGCAGATGTCGGGTCAAGATACGAGATTGCTCACTTTCCAGGCTTGTCGCGAAGACCGCCCGTGGTGCCAGCGTCTTGCTGGGCGGCAATCAAGGTGAATTCTTGCAGAGCAACTCGGTTGAAGACTGATGGGGAGGCTATACAGAGTAAGCAATGTTACACATTGCGGAGATGGCACTTACGAGCAACGTCTTCCCAATCGCTCTCCTGCTCTTCACCATCAAGGACCTCGAGCTTTTTGGCTTGTCCCTTGGCCTTTTTGGAACGCTCTCGTCGGACGAGTTGCTCTGCTACAGGCGCTCCACCACCGACCCACCAAGAGTAGCAGCCGTCTACAAGTTTGTTTGTCCTCCCCCTGAAACCACCTCCTTCAATAGCTTCACCCTGCTGCAGTACCGTCCATCTCAGAGCCGCATCAGCATCGATGGGCGCAGGGAAGGACGGAAGAGGAACAGCAGTGAGGAGAAAGTGAGAGTTGAGAGAGCAGGAAGTGTAGCCGCCGTGAGCTTCGGACATGGGTGCCCGGGCAGAGGGGTCGGCGGTGGGAATGGCGGAGGCAGAGGGGATGATGGAAGGGAAAGGGAAGGACGAGCAGGCAAAGCCGCCTTCATAAGTTTGACAAGCAGCGATGAATTTGTCGGTATTGTAGAGAAGCTCGGGTGTGAGAATATCCAGCAGTGTAGCCACAACCAAGAGACAATAAGACCCTCTGTTTGGCATGTCAGCATTGTCAAAAGGCGTTTTGATATACACACCTGACGTCGACCTCGCCCCCTTCACACACGACAAAGCCCCCATCAGGCCTCTTGCAGCGCATGAAAAAGTCGTATATCCCCTGCCTAGCACTGACGAGGTTTTCCCATCCGCCATTGGGCCCAGCATTGCCGGTGATGGCCAGGGAACAGACAGAGGCATAGGTGGGAAGAAGATGGGGTAGCTGAGAATTTGCGGGGCCGCCAGCAAATCCACCGAGGGGCGAGAGGAAGTGAAGGAGGGTGGAAATGACTCTGCGAAAGTCTCAGCTCATGTACAGAACTATCAGACACACTGACCTGTCTTTGGTGCCCTGGTCCAGAGCAACGCCCAGGATATCGAGAGAGTGCACGGTCCAGAACACTAGCCAAGGACGACTCGCATCGAGGCTGACAAACTTTCCAGGCAGCTGGAAGAAGGTGGAGGCAAGAAACTGGGTATGCTCAGCCTTCCTGAGGGTAGGATACTGTTTGGTGGCGTCTGGCGCGGGCACGGCGGGGTCGGCGGTGAGGTCGATGAGCTGTTTGATGAGGTGCTCTGTGTCGCGCTGCTCGTCGAGGGTGGCCGAGGGGCGGGAGTTGGATGGGAGGGGGGTGTGGGGGAGGGCGTAGAGGGAGGGGCCGAGGGATGGCATGGTGGTTGTAGATGCAGCTGAAAGACAAGGATCTCTTATTGTTCTCTGGGCTGCCTCCACCCTGCCAGGCACTCTATTTGGTCCCCCGCCAGCACTGATGGGGTACGAGCTGGGCGAAGTTTTACCCCATGCACATTACAAACAGAGTGAGAGATGCATAGAGATGACGAAGGAAACGGAACCAGATCGCTGCATGCAAGGAAATGGGTCTCGATTGCATGCTGCCCATTGAAGCCCGAGCCCGAGCCTGCATTGCCAAGTGGGCCCAACTGAGCTGGGCCGGGCTCGGGCCGGGCTTTGTGACAGCTTGGCAGCATTAGTAACAGTCATGGCCGGGTGGGTCGACAGCGTACACATAGACATACAGCTGAGCATGGACACCAGTAGGGCAAGGACACTGCCCGTGAGTAGCACACCTCGGCCCCCGCTACACCCCACATCGCTTACAATTCCATCTCTGCTCTTTTGTTTCTCTATCCACCGCCATGTCCCTCGCCACACTCCAGCACCTCCCAGCCGCACTCGCAGCGGGTGTATCATCTATCGTACAGAGACTGACTACCACCTCGTCCACCCCCCTGCTCCCCTTCATCCCCAAATCAGGTCAGCCATAGTCCACCTCTTGGCGTCAATGATCACTGACACCCCCATAGTCAAAGTTGTCCTTCTTCTTCTCTTCATTGCCAACTCTGGATCATGGCCCTTTGTCTGGCATGTGCGCGTCTGGTGGTTCGCTGTCAAGGCTCTCTACTTGGCATGGTACAAAGGTCGCCCCAGGTATCTGTCTGACTGGAAGAAGGCGAACGACCAGTCTGGCGGTATCAAAGGCTTGAGAGTGAGGAACAAACGGATTGCTGGCATTGACGACTGCGATTACAATCTCCACTTGAGCAACTCGTGCGTAGCCCCATCTCAAGTCTCTCATATGTGCTGACCTGTCTCAGATGCTACGCCAAAAACTCGGACAGCCTCAAGATGGACTTTTGCCTTCAATTGATGTCTCCTGTGTTCACCCCTGGGGCTCACATGGCTCTCGGTGCCACGCATTACAACTTTTTCAAAGAGATTCCCATCGGCATGGAGTATACCATGGAAGCCTACACCCTCGGATGGGATGAAAAGTGGTAAGTGACGTGCTGGAGTTGATAAGCACCTTTTAACACAATGCAGGCTCTTTTTCGCTTGCGAATTCGTCATTTACCCAAAGAACAAAAAGTCCAAGGGCTCAGCCGCCAAGGACAAGGCCATCACCCAAGCTTCTTCCGCCATCTCCTCTGCTACGCCCCAGATCATCCCTACCATCTCTGGCACCTCCACCCCTCTCCCTTCCGGTGCGGCCACCCCCTCCAACCCCTCGGCTCTTTCCAATCGATGTGAAGACCTCAAAAAGGCTTGGGCCGCGCGCCGTCAGGCCGAACCCCGAGAGGACGGAGGAGTTCTGTGCTGTCTTAGTATCAGCGAGTACTGCTTCAAAATGGGTAGGGTCACCATTCCTCCTAGAATCGCGCTTTGGCTTGCCCTCCAGTCGCCCGACAAGGCGCAGCAAGATAGGGCCAAGGCATTCGTGCTTGGGAAGGATGCCGGAAAAGCGTTTTTGAGGGGTGGGTGGAAGGAGGAGCCTAATGCCGACACTTTAGGCCTGGACATTGGGCTTGAAGATGGGGAAGTGTTTGAAGATAGCTGGGTCAGGAAGGGTGCCGAGGCCATGGAGAAGGTTTTGGAGGGTGTCAGCGCATTCTAGAACGCCATAGATGGTCAGACATGGGTATCTATTATTGTTGGGTGACGAAATCTTCTCAAAGGCATATAGAGAGAAAGTATGATTTGCATGGCAGTCCGGCCATGATTCTACCACTCGGGATCCAGTGTCCATTCTCACACCCTCATTACATTGATATATTGTTCTGGCTCTGACAGAACTGTCTTTCTTCGTTTCAGTAACTTTTCGTTGCTCCCAAATCGTCATTAACTGCTTCGCAGAAGCAGCAGCATACCCCACCCCAGCACCCACACCACACAGACAACAACCATATACCCCTGAACCGCCAGTCTCAGTCTTCTCTTCCAGAGCGGGCTCTTCCGGGCACCCATCCCGGCGCGCCTAGACGCAACATCTGACAACCCCACCTGATCCTCCTCATCGCTTCCCAGCTCATACTCTTCCGCTTCCGCCCCAATCTTTTTGCTCTTTTCCGTCAACGGTTTCGAGCTGGAGAGTGTTGCTTGTAATGTACGAGTGGTGAGGGGGCGGGGGGCAGGGTGCCACTGGAGTAGGGAGGAGAGGAGTTGGGAGCCGTCGGTATAGGGTAAAGGGAGGAGGTTGAAGATGAACAGCGAAAAGGCGATCGTCTTGATGTATCTGAAACATTCGTCAGCAGCGTTTACATATAAGCCATTGGGGCATACTTGAATAAGAGAGCGCCGGCTCGCACGCCCCCAGTCCACCATCTCCCACTCTCCTTTCCAACCCTCACATGCCTCAACACCTCCTCCCTGTCCCCATCCCAGAGCACCACCCGATCTCTACCCCAGCTCCCTCTCACGCGTATCCGCAAGATTTCCTCTGATTTGGGCCTGACGCACACCCAGCGATGGTCCGGACAAGGGCACCCCTTACTGGGAATGTCTAGTATCGGGTGGGGCGGGAGACATCTCTCCTCCTCTTTCTTTGCGTCTGCGTCATCAAACTCGTTTGTGATGAATGCGATACTTCCTTCTCTCCAGCCCTTGGTGGACGCATTGCAGGGGAGGGGCGGGAGCGAGAGGAACGATACGGCATTAACACACCAGCCACGGGTGGTGTCATCCGCCGTATCAGAGGCAAGGTACGAAGCCCATTTATCGATCGGCGAGACCAAGGCAGAATTTGACAGAGGGATATCATTGAGATGGGTAACGACCTCGTCTGCTTGAAAGTGCTGAGATAAAGGAGAAGTCCAGAGGATGTCTTGCACGATGGCGCCTTGGTATGAGCGGTCGATCCAGAACATGCTTGTCAGGCCGCTGAACGCGAGTAGCCACAGCGTCAACCATGTCATAAGGTTGTGAACGGGGCCAGAGACGGCTATTCTCATCTTGGCATTACTTTACAGCATCAGCATTGGCATGTCACGTCTTGAATCTACTCACGGGTCGAGGTTATCTATGGAAGACCCAAATTCCACAGCCATGCTAGGGACAAAGTAGCTGAGAGTGAGGCTCAACTTTGATGGTTGGACATCGTCCAAAGCCGCGCTCAGAGCATGTCCAAGCTCGTGCACCAGCTGGTTGAACACCAAAGCGAGCAAGAGAGCAGGGAGGTGGGACAAGGGCATGGTGATTCCAGGTATCTGATTGCAATCAGTCAAGTCGTATGGAATTGGCATGCGCAACTCACAAGAGGCTGAAGTCCACCTCCAGAACCTGTTTGAGTCTCTCCAGAAGGAAGTATCAGATCCACACTCCTCTTTGCCATCCCTACGCCCTCTACAACGGCTCCTCCTTCAGCCACACCCACATGCCCTTCAAATTCTGCCCAAACTTCAGTCCATACAGCCCATCCGGCATAGCCCGCGCCGGCCATCCCTGCGACCATCCCCATCAGCCCTAAAGCAATAGAAAAGTCATATAGCTTCTTGAGACGCTGCGAATTTCGGAATTTGAGAATGGAGAGGACGAGAGAGGGGACGGGGTTTAGGGCAGACGTCGACAGGCTGAACGTCCATGGAGGTTCAGCAGCGACGATCCATTGACCTTTCAAGGGGGGCGGGGGGAGGAGGGTGTCTTTATTTGTGGCCTCCGTGGCTGGGGCAAATAAGGGGCGATGGACCGGGAGAGAGGTGAAAGGGGCCGCCGATGGAAGGAGGATGGTGAGCTTGTAGACGGCGTAGAGGAGGAGGGCGAGGAGGGCGGAGGGGACGAGGGAGATGGCAGAGAGCATCTGGGTGGGGGAGGGGGAGGAGATGGATGGAGATGGAAAGAAAGAAGAGAGAACGAGAGCTGCGCTGGAATTGACGGGGACCCTCGGAATGCCGCTGCCCTGGCGAAATCCCACAAGGCTCAGGATTCAGGATAGTCACTCAAATCGGTGCCTCTCGTCATCTCCCGCTTGTCCTCCCATATACATGCTGGGGCAGGGGGCGGGGGCAAGCCACCATGCACGCGTGCTTTCAATAGGAGACCCCTGCGTGCGTCTGCAACGGCTGTCAGTTGAGATGTACGGCGCTCGCGATGCTGCCTTCTCTCACGCGCCACCCCTTGCCCTGGCGGCTGTACAAGCGAGACATATGAAAAGGTAAACTCGCAGAAGACTTGAGAAGGAACGAAAGACGGGCAGCGCCAACTAAACTCAAATTGTATGGCCAATTCGTCATGGATGACCACAAGACGACTAGTGACTGGGCGCGCACACAGTTGCAGATGGCAAGAAGGCCCAGAAGGACAGCTCCAGTACCCCAGTATCGGTCCGGTACAGTATCAGGGCTGGCGAGCCAACAGAGCATTACTACTTCGTATCGATCGTATGCAGGTCGCTCGCCGTACGAGTACCGCAGAAGGGTCAACTGAATATGTCACATTTGGTGTAAGAAGCATCCTCCTCCCTCCTCGACGGCGTTCCCATGCGAGAGTACTCGTACAGTACATACCTCGGCCTCAGGCCTCATTCACCAGTCAACATGACCTACATCACAGATTACCTCGTTCGGAAATCCGACATGGATAGCGGACTCTATCAGGCACGCTGGTCAAAGTTTGTTTCATGCCGATAGAGCAGGTCCCAGGACCAGAGGCACCGGTGGGCGACAGCTCTGGATGGATGCAGTTTCGGCAAGTAGATATCTCCTGATCTCCTGCATGCCACAGAGACCGAGCCAGAGAGAACAGAGAGACCACAGATCATAGATCCACAGCACGGGAGGCTACCGGCCACCGATCATCGGCAGCCGCAACTAGACTGCTGACAGCCGGGCCATGTGGGCCACGAGTGCTGGCTTGTCGTGGCGATCGAAACTCTACATATCATCGTTCGAGAACAAAGGGCCCGCAAAGACAGGAAAGAGCGACGACCGTGTATGTACAATGCTCGAGTACAGTAGATCTTTCAGACCTTACAGACGAGATATTAGACCTGACATCCTGCAAAGAAGTATCCTAGAGCCTGATCGCACGCTGGCGCATTTCGCGCTAGGCCTGGGTTATGGAATACATTGAAGACCGCTCATTGCCGATGTATGCATGTCAATATACTCATGACTGGGAGAAAGGCGAGAAGTACTCGGGGTCGAAGACGGGAAGGATATGGGCTTCAGTGTTGAAGATGTGTTCTGGGCAGGTTGGTCAGAAGAGACAAGCACTGGACTCCTGTAGAGCTTACTGTCAAGGGAGATGTGGTCCGAGTCGTCAAAGAGCAAGTAGAGATATTCTACAAGAGTCAGTACATTTTCCCGGCCATCATCGCGTGACTTACTAAGAGTCTCTCCGAGCCAAAACGTCTCCATCCTGTCCAGCTGCTTGGGCGGCATAGCCTGAACATCCTCGATACCAGCGTAGCCTCCTTTCTCGACACGGCACCACTTGTTGAACGCCTGGAAGACCTTCCATCCCCAATCACGGTACTTTTGGTCACCAGTGACTCGGTAAGCAAGGAAGAGGGATTCGACAGTCTCCGGGCGGAGAATGTTGCGGCCGTCAATGAGAACGCCATTCCTAGCTATCGTCAGTACCAATAAACATTGTGCAACGACAAACTCACTGGTTCGGCTTGATATACCAATCAAGGTCGGAAGCCCGGTCGTCACTCCATTGTACAAACATGGCAATTTCGGGGGCCAGACCACTATAAAGGGATCAGTCAGGCCCATCACACTCCTCAAGACGTACGTGGCAGTCTCGTGGGTTTTCATACAGCTCTCAACAATCCCCTGTCCAATCAGGAAATCCTCTTCATCCCTCTTGTCCAGCTTTTCCCAGTCAACCTCCTTCTTTCCACCATCCGTCACGCCGAGCAAGAACGATCCACCCAGGAAGCATACAAGGTGGTCTTGCTTGGGCACGACTTGCCAGCTTTGTGTCTGATCTCTGGGGTGACGCGCGGGGTGCAGTTCTTGAGTAAAGATCAAATCGGACTTTTTGGTCTTGCCGATGAGATGTTTCCTGATACCGCCCATGGCTTCGTCGTACATCTAGGTTCATGTGAGTAGGTGAACGCGGATTCTGGTGAGGCTTACGTCGCGGTAAACGGGCTCTTGTCGGTTGGTCTGGAGCCACTGCCTATGCGGAGTCAGCACAAATAGGAAAAGTAACAAGAGACTCACTTGAGTAGATACTCGTAGTAAGAGTCACCACGCGAGCCCAATCGGATCTCGGATGCCACGAATTGACCGTTCACTGGGTTGATAAAGATTGGGGCGATACCATCAAAGATAGCCTGGTTTCTAATGACTTCTGTGACCTTTTCGGCCTTCTTCCAGAAGATATAGTCACCAGTGAGGTGGCTCAAGTATTTGAGCTCCAACTGCAAACTAGCCGCCTCGGCCAAGCTAGCGACACCTTGGTTATCCTTGTCAGGAATACCAACTCGGGTGGCGAGGTTGATGCCAGACCAAGGGATACCGGATGGAGAAGAGAAGGCGCCGAGAAGACGCTCGCCGAGGTCTGTTGCGAGGTCGAGGTAAAGAGACGCGTCGGCCTGAATTTCGGGCGATGCGTGGGTCGACGACATGTAATGGGCAGAAAGAAGCCCACCAAGGACCCGGATAGTGGTCTGTAGCCAGTCATCAGCAGTTCATGGTACAACCAACGGAACAAACCTCGAAAGTGTTGAATTGTGAATCGCGATCGAAATGGAGGTTGTCACGAACCCAGTCCCTGGCTCGCTGGTATTCGGGAATGAGGTCCATCAGAAGAAGCGAGTCGAGAGAGTCGACAATTGTATATCCTACTCCTCCTGACTCTGTCAAGTTTGAGCCGGTTTGAGACAGGGGTTGGTACTGCAATGTGATCAGTTTTGGAGCATGCCATGAAGGATAAACCAACCTCGTCAGCTCCCCAAGCGTGTTTTTCTAGTAGCAAAGTCAGCGTGATCTCAAGGGATGATATCTGCCGCACCATACGGATGCCAGCTCCACTGTACATCGAGTCAGCATTCGGATCATTCGAATCAAGAGGCGGTATCGCGACTCACCTCGAACGCTTCTTTGATAGCCTCCCTCTTCTGCACGTCAGCTTCGAGCTTGCCGCCAGCTTTCAATTTAGGGACGTCGGACGTTTTGATTGAACCGTACTGGGTGCCAGTCAGCCGTGTCTGGGATTGGGCGACAGGCTTGGACTGAAGCATGGGCGTCAAAGTCTAGCATCTGGTGAGCTCGCGTTCTTCGTCTCTAGAAGATGGCCCACTCTGTAGCCAAACCACAGCACAGCTAGAAGACCAAGGCACGATAGGCCCAGTCTGATCGTCCCCATGAGCTGCACATTGCCGACTTTCTCATCGATCTACAATGTGGTCAGCGGCTGGAAAGAGTTCGGTTCGAACATAGGCGTACCTCCTCTTTGCTGAGCTTTTTCCCGGGCTGCTCTGCAGCCTTGGACTGGGCTCCTTTTCTGGGCCGTACTTCTGACATTTTGTCCTTGCACAATATTGATGGAAAGCTGTCCGAGATATGTAGCCCGCACTCGCAGCAGCCGACAACGCTACGTGGAAAGTGGAGGCAGCGGGATCAATCCCACGTGTAATCAACAACGCGTCGGTGTCCATCTTCGCGTACAAATCATCATTCACAACATCAACATCGACATGTCTCTATCACGCCCTTCCACTGCGTATGACCTCTCAACACCCCAAGAGTCACTTTTCGACCGGGAACGCGAGCGACTCATCGAAGAAATATCAACGGTCAGTCGCCAGAGGTTTCTACCGCTGCACTGAGCTGACGCTGCCGTCTAGAACTTCGAAGAACTCATGGGGAATATGAACAACCTGAACAGGACTTTGGAGCAGGTGTATGGAGTGGGAAGAGAATTCACCACCGTTTCAGCGTTGTGGGGCGTGAGTAACGATGGGGCGTGTAAATGCAAAGCTAATCATCCGATAGCGGTTCAGCTCACTGATCAAAGAGCAACAGGTGAGCCTGATTCGTACTTGGTCATGATCAAAGCTGACCGTAAACATAGACAGAGCTGGCGGCTTCAGCAGACGTTGGCGTTCCGGGCACAGGAGGCGCCAACTTTGCAACCAGTACGACCAACAACCCCTCCAAATCATGACCAGGCCTGCGTGACATTGTATTCCATAACATTGTATGATCTACTGTATGTACTGAATGTCATTTATTGCCAGACTCTACGTGTCGCGGCTCCAGGCCAGGAGACAAGGCGAAGGAGGCACATGTTCAGGCAAACAACCAAAAGGGACTCGGGGCTTTCCTTCGAGCCGGAACGCCGTGAACTACTGTGGCTGACAATCATGTTCATCGAATGACCCCCGAACAAGATAGTTAACAGTTCCTCCTGCAGGAGTCCGGTAGCCATACATCGGGCAAACCAGAAACGACAATAAAAAGCCAAAAAGAATCAGCACAAAAAGAATCAGCACAAAAAGAATCAGCACAAAAAGAAAACCCATGGCGGGGATCGAACCCGCAATCTTCTGATGGACTTTTATTATTACAAATAGAAGTCAGATGCCTTAGCCTTTAGGCCACACGGGCACTTGGATGAAAGAGAGGATTTTGTTGCAATATAAGGCGTTTGACGCGCGACCAGCCAGCCGCCGGGGCTATCCTCTTCTTTCTTTTCTTCTCCCTTCATCTCGCCACAGTCTCGAAAGTGGAAACTGGATCAAAGACCTGAACGGGCATATCACCTGACACCATTCCGTTGTCGTAGGATGAGGACGTTTTGGGAAGTCTCGGTTCGATGGTCGGTGGGGACGGCATCTGATGGACATGTTGACGGACTCCCCTGGACGAAACATACTCGCGCTATGCATCTCACATGTTCGGAAAGCTGGGACAAGTACGCGTATCTGTGCATCGGTGCATGATTCATCCATATTTGGCTTCAATCTCATAAACTGGTGTAGCCAAAGAAGCCCCCACAGTCCATCAACCGGACTCCTCTACCCGGCGGTGGCACACGAACGCAGGGGCCTCCGACGCGTCTATATTATTGACGCGTGCAAACGCATTTTCCTTCTTCTACCCGCAACAGCAATGACCAGCAGGAAGCGGTCTCTCGAGAGTGACTCTGTTTGGCCGCCCGGTGGTCTCTTTGGGCCCTCTCCATGCCAGGGACAGCCTGTAAGTTGGTACTCGCTCGTCAGTCTACCCGCTGATCATCCTGGATCATCTCTCAGAAGCGGCACAGAGTGTACAGGCGATATCCTCACTCCCCAGCCTCCCTTCAGGCTGTCACACCCCCAGTAGCCTCTCCTTCCCCTTCTCCTCTGCGACAGAGCTTCATCCCAGAGAACAGTTTGCGGACGACATTCGGACCCGACGGCTCCCTTCCTTTGCCCCAGCTATCTGACAGAACAACAAAGCTATCGCGCGCGGGCTTTGATTACTCCAGCCCAATGTCGCACATCACCGATAGCTCCCCTGATGAGATTCAGCATTCTACGCCGCTGAGAGTCCGGTTGGCCTTGTCCGCGAGCTCTGATGGAAGGCCAAGTGTATTTGAAGACTCTAGTGAGGAGTATCAGATGGATGACGGGATCATCCTAGGTGCAAGTCAGCCGTCGCTGGAGGTTACAGAGCTGACATTCGCTACAGGTGACGCCTTATCCTTCGCCCAAGAAACGCTGTCTCACGAGCCGAGCCTCTCCCCTCCCCGTTGGCAATCTCCAACATCTACTCTCGGGCTTGGGTAATTTGCAGATCCAGGATTCTCCACCGAGCCTTTCAGGTCCGCTAAGCAGGTCCAGTTCTGCGCGGACTGGGATGACGGTGCAGACCCCTCCAAGTGGCACGTCCAAAAGGAGTATCTTCCGAAGCGGCACAGGTAGCTCTGAGTAGTGAGTCGACGATATTGGCGCTGGGATCCCGTTCACCGTTCATAGTGCCGCCTTTTCTTCGTCTCCTCCCGGTGCGCCCCCACGCAAACGTCGATTCATCGCGCCCGCTGTCAACCACGGCTCGCCCATCTCTCGCCGGCAGCGAAACTCGGTGACCCCAGAACAGCTCGCCCCGTCGCTCCAGACGTTGCTGTCCGAGTCCGACTCTGAGCCGGAGATTGAGGTGATTATGGTGGATCCGAAAGACCTGGGGTCGCCGAAGCTGCGGGCAAGAAGGGGAAAGAAGACCGGGTGGGAGTAGTCGGCGGGGCGTCGATGCTGTGGGAGATATAGTACATAATACACAGCCTTTCGTGTAGCATAGGACAATTTCAAGGAATATATACGTAGTCGACTTCGAGCTGTTTGTATGATAGAATCGTTCGTACCTGATTGTTCCGGAGGAGGACCGGTGTCCAGATGATATCACTTCGCATCTGGCCGATATCCTTTGTTTCTGTCTTGCTTTTGCATTTTTGTCACCCATACAGCCATGAACCCCGTGTAAGCACCCCCTCGACTGCTCGACTGCCAGCGCATAGCTCACCCTCTCCAGCTCACCGCCCTCTACAAGAGGTATGCGGGACTATATCCCAGACGTCCCCTCAGACGGCGAAGATTACGACGGCTTTCTCGCAGAGGAAGAGCCCATCGAGGGTGACTTCACCCCCCGCGCTGTTCTCGCCGGCCTAGGAGTCGGCGTAGTGCTTTGCATGACCAACATCTACTTTGGTCTGCAGACAGGTAGGCTTCGCAATTGCAGCTTGACTCTGCTGAACATTCTACAGGATGGGTATCCATGATGTCCCTCCAATCGGCCCTGTTGGGCTTTGCAGTCTTCCGTATACCTGCCCTGCTGCCACGACTCTTTCCCAACATGCGTCCTCTTACACCTCAAGAAAACGTGGTCCTGCAGACAACAGCAGTGGCAACGGGGACAATGCCGCTTGCTGCTGGGCTGGTGGGGATTATTCCGGCTTTGGGGATGATGACTGAGGAGATTGATGGACAAGGGCCAGTGCATATGGGATGGGGCAGTTTGGTCATGTGGTGTCTAGCTGTGGCATTCTTTGGGTAAGTACGGACCTTGGAGTGCGTGGCCTTGCTTATGATTGCCAGTGTCTTCCTCGCTGCACCTTTGCGGCGGCAAGTCATCGTCAAAGAGAAGCTCGTCTTTCCCTCGGGCAGTGCGTGTCAAATTAATATCAAGGTCTTGATGCTCACATTGCATAGCTGCTACTGCGCAGCTCATCTCTCTACTACACCAGATCCCTCCGCCTGCCGAAGTGCAAGGGACCCGTTCTCGGGCATACCGCCGCCTTCCTCGAACTTCACACTCTGTATCCCCTGCTAGGCCTCGACATGAAGAGGAAGGAGCAGCATCATTTGATGATGGTCGGAGAGACGGGGCTGTGAGACTAGAGGAAGAGGAGAAAGACAAGGAACTCATGACGGGAAAGGGGTGGTGGGCTTTGGGATTCTCTTTCCTTGCAAGCGGCACCCTAACGGTGAGTCAATATGAAAATCACGATTGTTCAACTGACATGTCTCAGGTGTTGTCATTCCTCTTCCCTGCCTTGTTTGCCATACCAGTCTTTGACATTGTGGGCCTGCCATTCGGCGCTCATCTCGCTGCCAACTGGATGTGGTGGTAAGCAGCCTATCCTTGTCAAGTGTAGAGCTGACACCTTCCTAGGTTCACCCCATCTCTATCATACGTCGGTCAAGGTGAGCTTGATCATAATCTGAATCATACAACGCTTATCTGCAACACGTAGGCATCATCATGGGATTACCCGTCACCTTGTCCATGAACTTTGGTATGCTTGTTGGCTGGGCGGTCCTCTCTCCGTTGTCCAAGCATCTCGGCTGGGCTCCGGGTCCAGTGTCTTCCACTACCGATGGGGCTCGTGGATGGATCGCAAGTCTATCTCTTGTTTCCGATATCAGCGTTGACCCTTCTTAGCTCTGGGTCGCTCTGGCCATCATGATTGCCGAATCCATAATCTCTCTCCTCCCCATAACCATCTCCCACGCCTCTACCCTCCTGAGACATTACCATCAACGTACCGCCCATTCAAATGTTTTTGTCTCTACCCCTCAATCTCAGACTCGAAGGCTGTCTTCCGAAGACGACTACTACGACCCTCCCTCCGAAGACGAGAATGACGATCCTGAATTCGAGCCTCCCGAGAGACTTGTGCCAGGATCGTGGGTCAAGTGGGGCTTGGCGGTGAGTGCTCTGGGCGGTGTGGGCCTCGTATGGGTGGTGTTTGGGTCAGATGGTATCAAGCCATGGGCGACAGCTTTGGGGCTGGTCCTGGCGAGTGTCTTGAGTTTGATTGGGGTGAGGGCTTTGGGAGAAACGGATCTGAACCCTGTCAGTTTATCGGAATGTCTTGGGGGTGAAGCTGACCGTAAGGCAGGTCTCTGGGATCGGAAAGATCAGTCAACTGTTGTTTGCTGTCCTCCAACCTGGCAATGTGGTCGCCAACATCATCGCGGGTGGTGTCGCCGAGGTGAGTGCTATATCAATGACAAGCGTAACGATACTGACTCTTGCATTAGGCCGGTGCTCAGCAGTAAGGTCTGCCAGTAGAACGAGAGATAACGCTGACGACTTGTTAGGGCGGGAGACCTCATGCAAGATCTCAAAACAGGCCACCTCCTCCGCGCATCGCCTCGAAGTCAATTCTATGGTCAAATGATTGGCAGTCTCGCGAGTGTCTTTGTCGCCACCGCCGGCTACAAGTTTTACACCTCGGCGTATACCATCCCCGGTCCTGAATTTGCCGTCCCCTCCGCTGGTATCTGGCTCAACCTCGCCAGGCTTCTGAACAATGGCCATCTGCCGCTGCACGTCGTGCCATTTATGCTCGTATTCGGCGCCATCTTTGCCCTCATATCCACAGTCAAAGCGTTCCGTACATCCCTCCCGCCATCAGTCTCCTCCAGCAGGCTCATTGCCTACCTTCCGTCAGGTATCGCCTTTGCAGTCGGCTTCCTCAACTCGCCTTCCTTTTCCATCGCCAGGCTGATAGGCGGATATGTCGCTTTCCGGTCTGCAAAGCTGAGCGGGGCTGGAGAGACGCCGCTGTTGGCTATTGTGGTGGCGAGCGGATTTGTGCTGGGCGAAGGAGTCGTCAGTGTTGTGACTTTGGGATTGACGAGCGCTGGGTTTGGGGCTGCCAGCTGTTGGGGATGTGGCGTGGGTGGAGGCGGGTATTGCTCTGGGGGCTGTGCATGAGAAGGATCCAGTGATGATGATGATAAGGAATTGAGGAGAACAGTTGTAGCTGCCAGTCAGTCTTGTATGAGGCATACCAGCATTCTAGATTGCCGATAGCTTGCATGTTGTCCTATGCACTCATTATAAATGTCCTTGTTTTTCAAAATTGCCAAACTATAACTTCAATATTTCAAGCACACATTTATCGCCTAAGTCGCGCGGCACCCTGCCTCTTGAGCATCCTCTCAAACTCCCTAACCTCCCTCTTGCGCTCAACAAGGTCGTGGAAGATGTTGGCGTTGTAAAGCCACTCATCTTGAGGAGCGATACCCGGGGCAAAGGTAGACTCCCAGCCGGCAATGATGCCTTGGACGATGGGCAGACCAGCGACGTAGATGTTCTCAATGGCGGGGGTGAAACCACCCTGTTCGGCTTGGAAGGCAGTAACACTAGACAAAATCAGCGCAGCTCACTCTGTCAAGACAGACACTCACGCATCATCCTCGGCATGGGGCGCTCTGTCAAAGTCACTAGCAGTCCTCATCAGGACGACCCTAGAAAAGTCCAACTTTCCGGCCATGTGCGCCCGGACCATAGCCTCAAAGGTCGCATTGTCCTCCTGGGCAGTCAGGGCGTACTGGCCAGTACCGTTGGTCCAGAGTGCAGTAATGTTGCCAAAGGCTTCGTCGAGGAGGTTGCCGGCGAAATAGACGTCACTGGTAGAAACGTCGCCGTAGAAGATGGCGGGGGGAGCATTGGCGGGCGCATAGTCAAACTTGGCTCTTTGACGGGATCAGCGATGCCCTGTATCTCTGAGTCTGACGTACCGGTAAGCAGCAGCAGTCTCGCCGTCCTTGAGCTCGACACCATCGGTGAAAGCCCTGACGGCATCACGCAGATTGGTGTTGAGTTCGTAGACTTCGGTTCCGTAAATGTTGCCCGCAGCTTCTCCGGGCTCGCTGGAACCGAAGAGGAAGTAGCCCGTACTCCAGTTGGAAGGGATTTGACGAGAGTCAATCTCATACCTATGATCCAATGAGTTATGCGCTTGTGGAAAAGATGGGATACTCACGCAAGAGCGACCTGGACAGCGTATCGGGCGAAGCCGACGGACCCTGTGGTACCCATGTAAGGGTTCACACCACCGATACCAGCGATCAAAAAGTAGGTCTGCCTCAAATCGAATTCGCTAGCCAGGACCATGGCGGTGACGGAACAAGCAGCATTGATTTCAGCTTCACCGGTGGTCATCTGACAAATTTCACCGGCCTCGTTACAGGCGACGTTGGGGAAGAGGGGAGAGAGACCGGGAAGGGTGACGTTCTGGGTGAGATTGAGGGAAGTTGTCCAGACGTCCTCTGGGGTGAACATGCTGGGCCATGGTGAGACTTGGTAACGGGCAGGTGAAGAGAACGTACGAGATGATCATGACCTTGGGGGCGATGGGATACCACCTCTTTTCCTCGACATGCCCGTGGGCGACGGGGGAGGCCAGAACGGCGGCAGCTCCGATAGCCAGCGCGGAGAGGAGTCTAGTGAGCATGGTGAAGATTGTGGGGAGAAGGGAGGTGAAGGAAAGAGGAGATGATATATGTGCGGGTGCGAACGAATGACCTGAGCTAAAGCCCATGCGGACTCGCTTCGATAAATTACCTGTCTCGGCAACCCACCTGAAATTTCCTTATCAGCTCAGACCGCCTCAGATAACAACCGCCACGTGCTGCAAATGCCGAACGTCCGAGATAAGATCATCATCTCTTGCATCCAGCTTGCATCTGTCGCTGGTCTGTCCGTTTGAGCGGGTAGAGTGCATCAGCACACTCGGTGACGTCTTGGCGGCGGGAGCTGGTGTATGCATAGAGCATTCGGAGATGGGGCGGAGGTGAAGATGCGGCTTGGGCGGAAAGAGAAGATGCTTGGGCGGAACAGAAAGATGCTTGGCCGGAAAGAGGAGATACAATGTTCCCGCCAGACCACTACCGCAGCCCCTGCAAACATATATAGGGCCACCCGCTCTCGGATTCGCCATCCAACATCCCTCACTTTACATCCCCACCCCCACCCACTCCCATACCACCACAATGACTATGCGGCCTTATGGCATCTATGACACCCCGCCTTCTCCCATGAAAGTCGATCCCAGGTGCACCAACCCTGCAGACATTGTGAGTCTGGCCGTGTATTGTGAATCCGATACTCATTATCACTCTAGGATTGCCGCTTGAGTACAAACAGCAATGGTCTCTGCCACATCCACTCTTCCTCGGGCGACTGCATTGCCACTATCGCTCCCCGAACCAGCTTCTTGGTCAAGCACCGGGTACTTATCAGGAAGCGCCTTTCCAGATTCATGTCGGCTTCCCGCAACGCACGCCACCGTCAACCATACTTGCTCGACGAGGAGCTGGATGACTATGTCATGGTCGACATCACCGGCGCTCAATCTCTTACGACCCCTCTCGATGCCTATCATGAGACTATCGCTTCTCATAATGCTATTGTCGGCGAGAGCGGCAGCCTCGATGCCGTTTACGAGTCGGATCTCGAGGAAGACGAGGGCAGCGCTGAGGATACGCTGGCATACTCCTATGTTGAGCACCTCGAGCCCACTACTCCCAACGCTTGGGCGCCCGAGCTGCCAGACCTTGGATCAGATGATGAGGCGATCTACCCCCAGTCCGTACATGCGGACGAGTCCGCCAAGTACGACGAAGACTCCTCCTCGATTCACACCCAAGAGTCGTCGAGCGACGAGACCTCCGAGCTCCCGCAAATCGCCACCCAACTCCCCTTCAACGAGGAACTCGGAGACCTGCTCTGTCTCGACTGGCTGCTCCCCCTCATCGACTACTCCCCCATCTCTTCCGGCCGTTCCCGCCTCCCTGCTCTCGTCTCTCCCTCTTCGTGCGAGTACTCGGACGACGACGAACCGCCATTCTCTCCCACGGAAATCTCTGGAGACTCGCCCAGGACTATGGACACTGTACAGAGGAGATACAGGACGTTGAGGAGGCGCAATGGGGTCAGGATCGCGTTCGATGAGGTGTCTGATGCTTATGACTATGGAGAGGAATCCGGAGAGGGCAGTCAGGAGGATGGTCCGGTGGGATGGGCGCTCTAGGCGTGTATGGATCTTATATGTACATATGAAATGCAGTGACCTTGATCTATCGACTGTGCGAATCATCTCTGTGGAGCCTTCTCATTTTCGGGCTGCAGGGGGTGAGATGCCACTCGGCTACCCGGAGCACTGCCGCCTCCTTTGGCCATGACATCTGATATCTCTCTCTTCTTTACATTCACCTCTGCAAGATACACCAAGAGAACAGTGTATTAAGCAACACCTGGACCACATTGTTAAGGCTGCTGACCTGGCTCCAGACACGCCGTTTTCGCACGCGACCATGGTGGCGTTTGTGGTGTCTCTGAAAAAGCTGTTTGTGAAGAAGGATAGGTCTACCAGAGAGACCCCAGGGAACAAGATGGTACGTCTCGCCTCAAGCTGGACGGCCGCCTCTGCTCACATGCATTGTAGGGCCCTGCTCAGGCGGTGACTTACAAGGGCCACATGAGGCAGAAACCCTCCATCCCCGGTGCCACCTCTTTCCTCGCCCCGAAAGACGCCACCGCTTCAGCTTCCAGCCCGACAAAGCCATTATCTGGAGCTGTGGGTGCTGTGTGGGAGATTCCGCCTCTACCTGCACTTCCCCCTTTTGCTATGCCCAAGACGCATTTCGAGCGGGCGCTGGAGGAGGTCAATAGAGACAAGTAGGGCTCCTAGATCAACGCATGGACACTTGGCATGGTAATGATGTATCTGCGCTCTTTCTGATACACAAGTCAGCTTGATGCGAGACTCACAGGGCGAAGGGATGGTGCGAGGCGCCGAGGTCCGCCCCCACTCCCCCACGCCACGCGCGGAAGGCCGAGTCTTGTCCTCTCTCTCCGGGAAAGGAGGGGGTGTTTCAGGTGTTACTCACTCACAGGTATATATACCCACCCATCTCCTCTTCTCCTTCTTCCCCGCCATACACGGGCCAGCGCAATACGTAAGCACTCCTCGCCCAGCCACACCATGTGCGAGTACCACCAAACCACCCCCGACACCGAGAAACAGCCCCTCTGCGCCTCCTGCGCCTCCCTCTCCTATCCGCCCACCCCCACAATCACACCCCACACACCGCCCACACCCCGCCGCACCCTCTCACGGAGGCACCTCTACATCCTCCTCGCCGCCCTCGTACTCGTCACAGCAGCCCTCGCAGGGGGTGCTTACGCCATCCACCAGCACGTCTCCCATCGCAAGCAACAAGATGCCACCACGGGCATCAGCGCAGACTCTACTGCTTCACCCTCTCAAACGGTGTCGGCGACGAGCTCGGTGGCCGGGGCTGACGCGAGCGGGTACCATGACAGTGGCTGGAACAGTGGGGCTTCGTCACCCAACTCGGGCGTGTGGCTTGCAGAGGTGGGAGAGGAGGGAGAGGAGGGAGAGGAGACAAAGTTGGAGAGAAACGTTCCGGGGTGATGGCGCGCACATCTGGCGCTAGAGAAGGGACAGTGTTGTATGAAACAAAGGACATTTTACGTCTAGTTCGTTATCTCGTAAGCCGCGTACCCTGGACATTGAACGCTGCCTGATATCGAATCAACTACAGGCTGTATCAGTAAACCACACAGCAGACAATCATGTATCTCACAAAGCGAAACTCCAGGCCGTCTCTTGCCTCTCGATTCACGACACGCAACAGTCTGGGATCAGCACTCGTAAACGCATACAGGTTTACATTGGCACAAATTCTCTATATTAGCTACACATGTTCCGTCTACTCGCTCCCCAGTAACAGCTGCGGCGCCTTCAACAGCATATACTCTCCCTCATCTCTTGCGATCTCGTGGAACACCAATCTTGCAACCACCTCTCCCTACTAGTTGTCAGCTTTTTCTCCGAGAGACGGGTGTCAACCTACAGCTTCAACAAAACAAGCGACAACGATAAGCCAGATGACGATCCATGCCAGGCGATGGGTGGCCCTTTCTTCGATATATTCGTGGATGATTTCCAGCTGCATCTCATCAGCACTCGCCTCTTTACAAACAAAAAAAACTCACCAAGTCACCAGCCACAGCCAGCCTATCATTCAGTACCTGAATCCTCGGCGAGATCTCCAAGTACTCGTGTATCGCCTCATACAACGGGAACAGACTCGCCTCTGACCAGAACACTTCTGGTGTGTCCAAAATACCCCCACTCAGGTTGACATCCATCCTCAGCTTGAACAGTCTCCCCGTCATCTTGAGCGCTTCCCGCCTCGTGAGCTGGAGGTGTCCGGTGATGGAGAGCTCCTTGGGGAAGGAAGCGGTCAAGGAGAGGGTCTCTTGCATGACGGATTCGTAGATGGACAGTCGGGTCGACTGCGCGACGGCATGGGCGAGGGAGAGTTTAAAGAGATGGGAGCGGGATTTGAATGTAAACATGTCGTTGTAAATCCTAGGGCTTTCGGCATCAGGGTCGTACTGTGGTATGATCAGCTTTGAATGGGACGAGGAGAGGGTGACATACGACATAGTGGAACTCTTCAGCCTCCCAGTCGTCTTCACTCTTGGGACTTTGCCAAGCCCCAGCAGTCTCACAATCCTCCATAATCTCCTTCTCCTCCCCTTCTCTAAACCCGAAAAAGACAGACACGCCGTAAGAAAAGAACACTGCCTCTGCGACATTGTTCAGGTGTCCATGGCTCTTGCGTCTGCGCATCTTTGGCTGTTCTTGTGGCTCCTTGTGAGAAACATGCTTGTGGCCCTCGCCGATAGGAGGATCGAGGTATCCCACGTGATACGTAGTGTTGCCCACCGCATCCTCGGAAGAGGGAGACACTGGGGGAAGGTCGTCTGGGTTGAGGGCCGTCGAGGGGATGTGAGTGTACCCGTCCGTGGGAGAGATCTGGGTGCCGACTTCTGACTCTGATACCTCTGAGGGCTGTTGCTCGGGAATAGACAATGGCGTAATACCCTCTGCAATCTCCTCAAACACCCCGGCATTCACCTGATCCAACAGCGCCTCTTCCTCCCCCCGCTCTCTTCTCTCCCTCTCGCCCTCTCCATCTTGTGCCATAGCATCGAGCTCTTCACCAGCCTCCATACCTGGCGAAGTGGACAAGATGTACTCTGCCGGCGTCGCCTCGGTGGGGTCTTCGCGGGGAAAGTAGGTATCGTGGTAGCCGAGATCTTCAGCCATGGTCATGCGTTCCATAAGAGACACGCCGCCGGGAGACTTGGTGATGGGCGAAGAACGGACTTTGGTGGTGGCGCCGTAGCCGGGGAGGAGGGGGAGGTTGTAGACCTGCTCAAGAGTCAGCTGGAGCTCGAGCCCGGCAGGAGGACTTACCGCATAGATACAGTCGTCGTATACCCTCACGACGCTCACGCCATGCTCCCGCTTCAAGAACGCTTGGAGCAGTTTGAGTCGGTAGCCCTCGGCAGTGGCATAGGCAGTGAGCCTCGGCAGCTTGTTTTCTTCTCGCTCTCTCTTGGTCATTTTCTCCGCATCGCTTCGTTCGTCGCCGTGTGTCATGGTAGGATGGTATGCACTTCGGCCAGCGCCTGGTATTCCCCCAGAACTATCTCTTCGAGGGGGCGCAGACATGGTAGGCATATCACCCGGCGACCTGGGAAGAGGAGCGAGTTGTGGATCTTCGGGCAGAAGGACATGCTTCTCCGTTGTTTTTGAAGTTCTTGCCGGAAGACTTTGCTTGAGCTGTCTTGCAGGGGTGCCCATGCCTAGCGGCGAGGGAATCTTCGGAGTGGAAAGATTGAGGCCTCGCAGATGGGCAGGGAGGGAGGTATGCACGCCCTGGCGGAGGGACGACGCTGTACGGGCGAGCCCCGGGACGGTGCCCGGATTTCTCCTCGCAGCGGTGGCGGGCTGCTTGGACTTGGCGGTGCCGGCGCGGGGCGGGGGGTTGCTGGGGCGGGACATAGGGGGTACAGGATCTATAGGAGAAATGGAAAAAAGTGGAAATGCAAGAGGAAATGGGCGCTGTTCTCCGCGTCGTCACCAGCGCCGGCCGCTCAGCGCGCATTTCCTCTTGCATCTGCACATCACCACCCAAGCAGCCATGGCATACGTCGCAGTGGCGAAAGCCCTCTACGACTACGCTCCCCAGGACCCAGAGAGCGAACTCGCATTCAGCGAAGACCAGATCCTATACATTGTCGACAAGGAGGATGACGAGTGAGTGTCCTTATCTCCCGTGTCGCCCATAGCTCACACGCATCGAGGTGGTGGAAGGCCAAGCTGAAGGAGGAGGGCGGCGGAGGGGCCGAGGGCGGCGTGGGGCTTGTCCCGGCAAACTATGTCGAAGAGGTGGGTCCATGCTTTCCTCTCTTGGGGCGGGGTGGGGCGCGCGGGGCGTGGTGAAGAGCATGCTTTGGCCATGCTTGAGACCTCACGAGGGGCATGCTGGCTATAGATATGTGCATGTCTCCATGACGGACGGATGCCTGAGCAACGGCCATGGCACTTCGTCGTATCGCCCAATGACAATGGCATCCCCGAACAAGACGGCGTGCTGACACCTGCCAGATTCCGCCCCTCAGTGCCACCCGTGCCATGTTTGCGTACGACTCGACGTCCCCAGAGGAACTTTCCATGACCGACGAGGCCACCCTGCATGTTTTCTCGATCGAAGAAGACTGGCTCCTTGTCCGCCTCGAATCTGACGGTACCGCTGGAAAGCTCGGTTTTGTCCCGAGAAACTATTGCGAACCGTTGGAAGAGTCTGAGGAGCAAGTCGAAGTCGCCGATGCGAGGGAGGCGGAGGAAGAGATGGAGGCGCAGAGGCAGAGAGAGTTGCAGGAAAAGCAGAGGCAGCTCAAGCTCAAGGACAAGGTGGAGACTTGGAGCATCAGTGAGCTGGACGGCAAGAAGAAGAAGAAGGGTACCCTTGGAGTGGGCAATGCTGCCGTCTTTTTCGCTTCCGACACGGACAAAGTAGGTGTTTCAAATGCTCAAGACTTGTACTGACATCGTTAGGCTGCACCCGTCAAGCAATACCCTATCACCTCTCTCCTCGCCGTGTCTCAGCCTTCATCCAAACTTCTCTCTCTCTCCCTCGATTCACTCCCTCAACCGCTCGACTTTCACTGCGGCAGCTCAGATACCGCCAAAGCTATCCTCGCGAAATTGGAACAGAGCAAGGAAGCTGCCGGTGAAGCTTTGGAGCTGCTGAATGCCGAGGCGGGCCAAGAGTCTGAAGAGGAGGAAGAACCGGTGCCCGCCGCGCCGCCTGTCAGGAATGTGCAAGAGCCAAAAGCTGTCAGGTTTGCTTCTTCTCCGTCTCCATCACCGTCCCCTGCCCCTCCTTCTCGTGCCGTTGCTTCCGAGTCGGCTACCGTCCTCTACGACTTTGATGCCGCAGGCGATGACGAGCTGTCTGTGCAAGAAAACACCACAGTCGAGATCGTGGACAAGGAGAATGAAGAATGGTGGTTGGTCAAAGACTCGCACGGACAACAGGGTGTCGTTCCAGCTGCCTATCTTCAGCTCAATGACGGGTCTGCCCCCGCCGCCCCCGTTGAAGACGACTCTGCTGCTCAAGCGATCGCTGCTCAGGCTCAGGCTGACGCAGAAGCCCGCCGTCAGGCCGATGCTCAAGCTCAGCGTGCTGCAGCTGAGGCAGAGAGGAAGCGTATCCAGGCTGCGGCTCAGGAACGTCAGAGACAGGAGGAGGAAGACAGGGAACTTGCGGCGCAGATTGAGGAAGAGCAGAAAGAGAGGGCGGCGAGAAAGGCATTGAAGAGGCAAGAGGAGGAGAGGAGGAAGAGACAGGAAGAGGTCCAGGCCGCGTGAGTATGGTCATCGTCTAGTTACTTTTGCTGACGTCTTCATAGCCGGGAGAATGCTCGAAGCGGCGGTCTTCAACCCCCTCAGATCACCAAGCGTCCCTCCGACAATGATGTCGCCCTCGCTGCCTCCCGTCTCCCCACCCGTACTGCATCCTCCGCCCCCGCCCCGCGCCCTCCTCCCGAGCAATCTCGCCCCAAACCCAACCCCAACAAGATTCGTACGTGGTCCGACAAGACTGGGCAATTCAACGTCGAAGCCGAGTTCCTCGGTGTCCACGCTGGCAAGGTCAGGCTACACAAGCTGAACGGCGTGATCATCGATGTACCCGTCGAGAAGATGAGTGCGAGGGACAGTGAATTGATCAAGAGGCACGAGGCAAAGAGGGCCAAGGCTGCATCGGCGGCAGATGATGATCGACCTCTCGGGCAACAGAGCAGGAGGGTGCGGTCGCATGAGAGCACGCACAGGGCAGATGAACCCATTCCTGCTGATGTCATGCGAGCTTCGAAAGCTTCGGCTTCCACTCGCCGTTCGACATTCGACTGGTTTGAATTCTTCCTCTCTGCCGGGTGCGATATGGACGACTGTACCCGCTATGCGACCAACTTTGAGCGGGACCGAATTGACGAGGCCATTCTCCCCGACCTCGACAATGGTACCCTTCGAAGTCTAGGTCTGAGGGAAGGCGACGTCATCAGGGTCGCCAAAGCGATCCAAGGTAGATATGCAAAGAAGGACCCAGAGCTGCAAAAGCAGATTGACGCCGACGCCGAATACGCGAAGCAATTGCAAGAGTATGACCGGAACGGTAACAAGGGGCCTGCACCCCAAGCGCCTCCTGGGTTGTTCACTGGACCTAACGGCAAACTGGCAAATAATACCCGCCGAGGGAGACCCGAGAAAAAGTCGACTGGCCCCGAGTCTGTGGATGCTGCTGCTCTGGCTGCCGCGTCTGACAAGCTCAACAAGGTCAGTCTAACGCCGACACCCCCAAGCGCCCCCACGCCGCCGCCTGTGACTGTCTCCCCGCCCGTGCCCGCCAAGAAGGAGGAGGAGAAGCCCAAGGCTGCGCCGAGCGGGTTTGACGACGATGCGTGGACGATCAAACCGCTGTCCTCTAAACCTGCGTCGCCGGCTCCGGCTACCATCACCACTTCCATGTCCCCGCCCCCTGCACCCGCCGCACCTCCTGCGACTTCGCCTTCGGTGGCCAACAATACCGATTCTCTACTCGCGCAGATTAACAATTTGAGACCGGCTAGTACGGGAGTGTCGGTGTCAAACCAGAACACTGGAGGCAGCTTTGGGCAGCAGACTCCTGTGCAGCAGCAGCAGCCTCAGGCACCCAATGCGTATGGCCTCGGCGTGCAGAACGCATCTCAGCCGCTCAACATGCTTTCCCAGCCCACCGGCGCCAGCCCGCAACCCACCACCCTCAACTCTATGGCTACGGGAGGCCAGGGCCCGAGAGGTCCTTTGGCGCCTGTATCGGCCAACCAGAATTTGCTTAACCCGATGCAGCCTCAGGCTACAGGCATGTTTGTGCCGACCAGAGGATTGTCGCCCATGCAAAGTCAGCAAACGGGGTGGCAGCAGCCTCAACCAACGGGAATGCCCCAACAACCCCAGCAGACAGGTATGATGCCCCAGCAGACAGGTTATGGTGGGTATGGTGGTATGGGGATGCAACAAAGTAAGTGTCTGATCTGGATGGAAACAGGGCTGACTTGTGGCAGACTTTACCGGAATGCCCCAGCAACAATCAAGCTTCAATGCGATTGCATCCATTCCTCCTCCTCAACCCCCTCAGCAATCTGGTGGTGGTGACAAGTTTGCCCCTAGCAACATCTTTGCTGCTATGAAAAAGACTGATTTCACCAAGCCCGAAGAGCAGAGACCGCAGGAAGCTGGTACGTTCCATTCTAATCTGGGTGCTTGTAGCGCTGACGTATTCGACAGGTAAATACGACGCCCTACGTCCCCTGGCAACAGGGTACAACGGTGGCATGATGCCCCAACAGACCGGCATGTACCCCCAGCAAACGGGCATGTATGGTCAACAGACTGGGATGCCCCAGCAACAGATGCAGCAGGGGATGATGCAGCAGCAAACGGGGATGCCGATGGGTGGAATGATGCCGCAGATGACGGGCTGGAACCCGAACGGGGGAATGTATCAGAATCAGGGAGGGTACGGGTACCGCTGAGGACAATCTAGGGTGAGGGGGTGAGAGAATTGTAAACAATGTGCGAGCGTGTAAGAAGTGATTTTTTGATACCCCGTTTATTCTTCCACTTTACGGATGATTTAGTATGCAGTATTTGATTCATACGACCGGATTGCCACTGAGTTGAGTGATCGCCGTCGTACCCCAAGAGATCTAGCGTTTCAAAGAAAAACTTTTTTTCATATTGATATGTGATTGACGGTAATTATAAGACTGCTATCCACACCATAATTAAAGTCCATTGTGACTTGTAGTATCTCCATCGTTGATGCCCCTGAATTCACTGCGTGCAAATCAATCGAGGTAGAGGGTGGAGCGACGGGCGCCGTAACGGCCCCTGGCGATGACGGCGAGGGTGATCAAGAAGATCAGAGCCGCAAAGATAAAAATGCTGTCAATAAGTCAGCACGGTGTACAACAGAGTGCCACTGGACATACGTGTCAATCCAACTAATGACGACGAGACCCTTGACAGATTTGCACTTGCTGAACGTCTCGGCAGACTTTGAGCAGCTGATCTTGTCCGTCAAGCCGGTCAAGGCAGAAACGCCGATGAGGAAAAGCAGGAAGGAGATGGCGATAGGAACGAGGTGGGTGATGAGGCCAAAGACGGCACTGGTTCCCATGACCGCGAAGCCAATGATGAGGATCACTGAATTATGGAGTCAGCACTGTCTTGCCTTTATGTGGCGCCGAAGCGAAACTCACAGGCCCAAGCCATGGTCCAGACACTCGCCACCAACAGGATGCGGATTCTGTCACGGTAGGCGTGGGTGTGGTGACTGGGATACCCGTGTTTGTTGTAGTAGGCGACTAGGACGGCGGAGATAATTAGGGAGATGAGGGAGGCGATGGCGATGAGGGCAAAGAGGCCCCTGTGGGACCACCTGATAAGACTCTCGGAGGGCATGGTGGATGGTGTATAGAAGAAGAAGGAGATGACAGAGATGCAACAGATGTGGTTGATTTTTACGGCAGGCAAGAGCGAGTACAGACACCAAACGTCATCATACAGAGAACGGCGGGTGCCGCCTTTTTGGTTCCGCGCCGGTGTTCATCCCTACAATCGGACCCAGTACCAATTCACGCAGGTCTCTGCTAGAAGATCGAGGAGTATGCCTAGAGGATGCCCCTGCATCAGATGCATTGCTAGACGCCCAAATACGATGTGCAATGCTCAGCGAATCGGATCATCAGCAACGCAAGCCAGGCCCCAGGCGGCGGTGCCCACCGAACGCGGTGCTGTTTGTCGCGTTCTTTACGCTTTTTGCTCTTCACTCGCCTTCACGACAAAATGCTGCTCAACTCGCTGACGCTGGCTGGCCTCGCAGTGCTGGCACTCCCCGCCAGAGCAGCTGATCGCGCCAATACTTTCCAATACGTGGGGCTCTCGGGGGTTTCGGCTCAGCAGCTCTTTTTGGGCACGCTGAACAAGGTGTACATCGTGGACAAGACGTACGTGAAGATAGACACATTTTGCCTGGGCTGACGCGATATAGCGAGAAGAACAATGCGACAGTCAACAGTCACCCGGCATGGGCAACAGAGTATGACCTGACCACCAATGAATTCAGAACGATGGACGTCCTGAGTAACTCGTTCTGTGCGGGCGGCTCTCAACTGGGGAACGGAACGTGGCTTAATGTGGGTGGCAACCAAGCTGTGACCTATAATGGAGCCAGCATGGCCGACAATCTACAAAAAGGTAGGCAGAGTCAGATGATTTGCTTTGCATGGCTGACGATCACGACAAGGTCAATCACCGTACAAGGACTGGGACGGCGGCAAGGCGGTGAGACTGTTGGATGCCTGTGATGACGAGAGCTGTGACTGGGTCGATGATCCGGGGCTGTACATGACTAGCCGGAGATGGTACCCGACTCTGGGTGAGTGCGACAAGGGATCCGTTTCAACGCTGACCGGTCACAGAAACCTTGGAAGATGGAACCATCATCATCATGGGCGGATGTGGTGAGTGTATCTTTAGCTTCCCGTCCACGCTAAAACCATTCCAGAATGGGGAGGATATGTCAACTATGCCGACAATCAGAACAATCCCACGGTCGAATACTTTCCCAAGAAAGGCACACCGTTCACACTCAACTTTCTTCTCAATACCATGCCTGTCAACCTCTTCCCCCTCGTCTGGCTGCTGCCATCTGGCAACCTCTTTGTTCAGGCCGAATACCAAGCCGAGATCTTTGACTACAAGAACAACATCGAATACCCCATCAGCAACATTCCCGATTGCGTCCGTGTATACCCAGCTTCTGCTGGTACGGCCGTCTTCCCTATGACGCCAGAAAACAACTGGACGTCTACCATCATATTCTGCGGCGGCACCTATCTCGAGTCTGATCAGTGGACGACGGATTGGAACATTGCAGAGTATGCCAACAACAAGAGTTGTGTCCACATCAGTCCCGATGTCGACTTGACTTGGTATCAGAACGATCCTCTTGACACCGGAAGGTCTATGGGCAACGTAATACGATTCCAGAGCTGCTATTGTATACTCGCTGACTAACGTGCAGTTTATCAACTTGCCTGATGGTCGTCTCTTCTACGTCAATGGTGCCGAGACTGGTACTGCAGGCTATGGTACTCAGGACTGGTGCGTCGGTGAATCCTATGCCGACAATCCTCTGTACCAGTCGTGGTACTTTGACCCCAAGCAGCCTTCTGGGTCGCGATGGTCCAAAGCTGGAGTGTCGACCATTCCTCGAATGTACCATTCTACAGCATCTCTCTTGCCCGACGGAACTGTCATCATCAGTGGAGGTAACCCCAACGCCGATTGTAAGTTTTGAGCGCAGAAGAGTTCAAAGCTGACAATGAATAGACGTCAGCGCCGAGTACAATACAACCTATACCTACTTTACTCAGTACCAAGTGGAGATCTTCTATCCCGACTAGTGCGTCTTCGATTAATGATGTGGACGATGTTGACCTTTGGTAGCGCCGACCGCAACAAGCCTGATCCTTCAGGTATGCCTAGCCAACTCACCTGTAAGCATCACCTCTATTCCATATGCGTAAGCTGACAACTATCAGATGGCGGCGACTATTTCAACGTGACCCTCTCCGCAACCGACCTCTTCAACAGCCCCATCAACATCAACAACACCCGCGCAGTCGTGATGCGCACTGGCTTTTCCACCCACACGATGAACATGGGCATGCGCCACGTCGAGCTAGAGACCAGTTTCACTTCGACTGATGATGGAGGCGGTATTTTGCATGTAGCGCAGATGCCTCCGAACCCCGCTATCCTTGGTGAGATAGTCGCTCTCTTGATGATACCAAGCTAATCCCCTACAGCCCCCGGAAATGCGCTATTCTTCATCGTCGTCGATGGTGTGCCCTCCAATGCTTCTTGGGTTATGGTCGGCGACGGTATCGTTGGCGATCCTACCGTCAAAGATCGATCCGTGTTGCCTCGGTCACAGATCAGTGCGCAGATCATGGCACAATACGGCTATGGCAATAGCTATGTTAAGGCTTCTACTTCTGGTGGCCTTGCAAGATTGGGTGAGGGGATGGGTGTTTTGGGCGCCGCTTTATTGGCTTGTATGTTGGTTCTGTAGAGTTAGATATTTCTATTGATAGACGGACCATTGGTTTCCTGAGGGCCACATTTGTATCTTACGACCCCTTTATGCATTGACGAGACATGTTGCATTCTAGGGTGTCTATTCCTTGAGAGCCTCGGCCAACCACTCTCTAAGGTCTTCGATCTCCTTGGGCGACGAAGAATGGGCCATGCCGGGGTAAGACTCGAAGCGGACACCAGGACGGGCAAAGGTTTGGCCCTTGGGCACAAGGTTGTAGCCGAGCTTCTGGGTGAGCAGGTCGACAGATCGCTGGCCGTCTGATGCGCATGTCAGCAAGAGAGCTTTAGTTGAGGGGAACCTTACAAGAATAGTCGACGACGGGGTCATTTGTCCCGTGTCCCCAGAACACACTCGTCTCGTGAGCATGCGCAGATTTGAGCTGAAGGCTGGTCAGTACGCAGTGCAGAGAATGATAGATTTACTCGCCTGCTCAATCCTGTCACTCAAAGGCAACCAGCAGCTCAAACCCACGATCCCTCCAAGCTTTCTCCTTGTCGTCAACCCCCCGAGCATCGCAATGACACCTCCTTGGCTGAAGCCACCAAGGATGATCTTGTCCTCTGGGATTCCAGCATCCACCTCTTGCTGTATGAGCGCATCCACACTCGCTAGCGACTTGTTCATTCCCGTCTCGTCGTCGTAAGCAGGATCGTCGAGACGGGACAGGTTTGAGAGGTCAAACCAGCCAGGCATTGACATGCCCTGGTTGAGAGTAATGGGGATAGGAGGGGCATGGGGAAGGATCCATTTGACATGGGGGAATGAGGACCAGAGCATTTTGGCAACGGGAAGCCAGCCTTGCCCTGAGGACGTGTTAGCTGCGAAACTAGGAGAGGAGCGTGAGCATACCACTATCTCCAAGGCCCTGGTACAGGTCAGCACTGGGGCGTACGGTACATGTGTACTTACATGCAGGAAGATGATAGTTGCCTTGTGCGCCTCTTTAGGAGCGATCTTGAGGTGTTTGAGAGGAGCAGCCATTGTCGGTGTCGTCTTCAAGGGGGTAGAGTATAGGTAGAACGAGGCGAGTAGGAGAGCCAGAATCAAGTAGCCGATAGTCTTTGAAGCGGTCAACACTGGGGGCATGGAGGTTGTCAAGAACGGCAAGATGACGCTCGGCACGCAGGCCAATGGAAGTACCGACGTCATCGCTTTTGGCTGGCAACGGATTCAAAGTTGAGTGACAAAGTCATTTGAGCTGTACTCGTAGTGTAGGGGGAGGGGGCATGATTGAACGCAACAACGCTTGATAAGAGGGTATCATAAGGATTCATCAGGAGTATGGACCAGACAAGATTTCACCCGACCAATGATTAACAAACACCAACCGGATTCAAATCAACCTTGCCAGTATGAAAAGAGGCGCTAATTTAGACTATATAAGAAAGAGTCTACCCAAAGAAGGAAGACACCCCTTAAAGGCCAAGGACGGAAAGGACGTCACCCAAGAGACCGGAGAGGTCACCGAGCAAAGTGGAGACCAAACCAAGAGTCTTGATAAGCAGGCCCTTGACGAGGGTCAAGATGTCGCCAAGGAGAGAGTCGACGGCAGAGAGAAGACCGGTCAAGAGGGTGTCGAGCTCGGAGATGAGGGAGGTGGACTCCTGGCAAGTGCAAGAAGAGAGGTAGCTGTAACAGATCAGCGAGGAGCGATGGCGGAGATGGCACGAATTAGGACTTACGGCTTAGCAGGGGTAAGGATGTTTACGTTGATAGTAGCGATAATGTCGACCAAAACCTGGGCAACGACAGTCTTGTCGACAGCTCGCCTAGACAATAGTTAGCTAAGCTGATGACGGAGGAAAGAATCGACTTACTCCTCAATCTCTCGCTTGAGACCGGCAATGGAGACACCCACTTCGGCGTCCACACCCAAGGAAAGGTTGGCTCCGAGGGCGGATCCAGCCTTGTTGAGAGCGTCGACGGCGATCTGGACAGTCGCGGTGATGTTGACCTCGGCGCTCACGCCGGAGAGAGAACCAGCGGCTTCCTGAAGCGGGGGGTCAGTTGAAGAAACAAGAAATGATACAAGTACTCACGATGTCGGCCTTGAGCTCGCCAAGAATGTCGAGCAAAGAGCTGTCACGCTGGACAAGCTGGGCAGGAGCAGCAGCAAGGTCCTTTTTGGCCTCAGTGTTGAGGGGGGCAGCAAAGACCGAGCCGAGGATGGGGAGCGCGGCGACAAAGATGGAAGAGAATCGCATGATGGTTGGTGAAGTGTTTGTGGTTGGGTGGGGGTAGTAGGCGAGGTGGTAAAAGAGTGAATATGAGTTGGTGTAGGCCTGGTGTCTGTTACTCTGGTGAGATGAAGAAGAGGAGACTGCGCTCTGAGAGGAGCATTATATATGTTTCCAGGAGGGTGGAGGTTGGGCAAACATCCGGCTGGGCCAGGGGCGAGACTCGTATGCCATGCTCCCGTTTCCGCCATGTAAACCGGGATGTTGACGGATGTTTTGGATATATGGGCGCCATGGGGCATTAGGAAGAGCCTTTAATGAGTGGAACAAGTAAATCCGAGGGCTATAGACATTAGCTTTCCCGTGAGCCCTGACGACGGGATCAAATATCAAATATGAATGGTGGGCGTCTTCCGTACCTTCCGTGCCGGCCCGCCGTCTCTTCAATGGTTCACTACTGCCTTCCCGAGGACGCCAAGATCTATAAAATCCGGAATATATTTGCTGGAATCGCTTGTTAGCCTGTTTGCTGTTTACAGCGGACCGTGGAATGTAGAATATGTGGCTGAGACGCGCGTGACTTTTGCCGTGACGCGACGCGTTGGGTGACTCTCCTCTTCCCGCCAGCGCGAATGATTTGTTGTCCCGTCTCTTCCGAGGGGTGTACGACGTCTTGTTTGTGCGATCACTGGGACCTGGTGCTCAAGCGAGCGTCCAGTCAGAATTAGAAAATATCGCGGGTCAAGCAGAGTAGGGGACAATGCAATGATGCAAAAGCACGACTTCGAGTCCTCGGCTTGATGTGTTGCTTGTTGGAGCCATAGTCGACGATTCCTTGTCAAAGAGCTCCGGACTTGACTTTGACTGCCCAAGTAGATATATTTGTGGGATAAGGCGATGAGTAAAGGCGCATATGTGGATGGATGAGTGGAAAAGATCCTAGAACCGTGCACTGGGTCAGCAGGGAGGACGGGTTTATAGGACAAGATTCACCATGAGTGCAGTGATAGGCCGAGAGGTACAGCGTCTTGCTTCCGCGACGCCCAGTACTGCAGCAAGAGGTCTATTAAAAGAGAGGATATCAGAGGGTTCATAGGAGTAGTAGGGGACCATGCGAAAGCACGACTTCGAGATAGGAGATTAAAACTCGGCCAATGAATTATAGACAGACGCTACCCGAATAATGGCCGACATTGCTAACTGTGGTAAAAGATGATTAAAGAATGAAGGGCAAGTCCCCGTCAAACATGTCTGCTATGTAAGGTCGTCTTACAAGCCGAGAACGGAAAGGAGGCCGTTGAGCAAGCCCCCGAGAAGGACGGCGACCAATCCCAGCACAGAGATCAAGAGGCCCTTGACGATGATAAGGAGGTCGCCGAGGAGAGCGTCCAAGGCGCAGAGAAGGCCGGTCAGGAGCAAGTCGAGTTCGGTGAAGAGAGAGTGGGTTTGGGAGCAGGTACAGGTAGAGAGAACCGGCTTAGCGGGGACCAGGATGTTCACGTTGACAATGGCAATGACTTCAACGAGCGCCTGAGCCACAGCTTGCTTGTTGGCAGATCGCCTAGCGTTGTGTTAGCTTGGGCGGAAGACCACGAATGAAGACTCACTCTTCCAACTCGCGCTTGAAAAGACCAAGGTCCAAACCGACACGTGCGTCCACGCCCAGAGACAAATCGATACCAAGGGCTGAGCCACACTTGTTGAAGGCATCCAGCACAACTTGGATGCAGGCGTTGATATCGGCTTCAACGGTCACGCCGGAGAGAGAGCCCGCGGCGGTCTGGTGCTAGAGTCAGCCGACATTGCGCGGGAGGATGGAAAGTACTCACAACATCTGCCTTGAGGTCGGCAAGAGCACCCAACAAGAGTCCATCACGCTCGACAAGCGCGGAAGAAGCAGGGGCGAGGGAGAGATCCTTCTTGGCTTCGGAGTTGAAGGGGGCAGCGAAGACGGAGCCAAGGATGGGGAGGGCGGCGACGAGGATGGAGGTGAAGCGCATGGTGTGGTGTTGGGGTGGGGTTGAGTTATAGGGTGGTATAAAATGAATGTGAAGATATGAGTGGATGAAGAAGAAGAGGGGGATTTGATCTGGAAGGGGCCTTATATATGCATTCCGGGGATGGTTGAGTCAACCGGGCGGTGGGGGCGGCCGCCGGGGGTCTGTGCGCGTGGGCACGCTTCCGCTATGATGGTCTGTGGGCCGCGGAGAAGGTATGATCGAGCGAGGGCGGCTGCATGGACAGAGGGGCTAGCACTAGCAGTATCACGGGGACAGCGCATCCACCGGACACACTGGCGTCCTCTGATTCCAGCAACTCGGCACCGTACAGCTCAGCCTCTTCTTCACGTGACCCGCCCACATCTCATGTCCCATATGTAGAGGGTAGAGAACAAGAGCTGGCATGTCTCCCATCCCACTTCCCACAGCCCACAACGCCCATGAAGCCATTCTTCCTCTCCCAGCCCCCTCCTTTCGCCGACTGCTCGCATTAATATCCTCGGCAGATCAGGGGCCCTTATGTGTTTGCGGGCGTAGATCAGTCGTGTGGAGGGCGCAATACCACTCTGCCCCGACACAAAGGATCCGATGCCGAGTAACGCTTCCTCGTCATTCATTATCCACCGTCATGTAGGCCCCTGAAGCGATCTCGATTACGGCGCTGAGGACCACAGGACTAACCCAGACGTCACGACCCCGGAGTGACATATTGAGGCTGTAAAGACCGCAAGGGATGCCAAAGGGAGGTGCGCGTGGTCACTGCTGTTTGTGCGTCAAAGGATCCCGTGTCATTTGGGCTGTGGCTTGAAGCATGCCAGTTTCGAGTCGGTTTGGCATAGTTGTTGTCGTTCGCCACAATATCATGTCCTAATTTCAGTCCCGAGGGCTTTGAACATCTGGACGAGCAAAATCGGATTGTCCCAGAGGGATGGGGTACGAGATGAGGTGAAGGAGGTTGTGAGCAAGGCCAGTGATGCCATGAACTGTTTCAGAGGTGCAAGCATTGACGATGAAAGCTTGAAAAGCAGGATAAGCGACCTCCCTACTGACGTGCAGAGTGCGTGCTGGCCCTACTCGCTACGCCTCTCACGACGATGCTGGCCCTACTGACGTGGCCGCTCGTGTCGTTTTGCCAGCTTATCTTATCGGTAAAGTTACGTACGTTGTGCCTGGAAAGAACATCTGATCTGATCTCGCCAAGCCGCAAGAGTCAACTTGGCATATGTTTCTTAAGCGAATCAGCTCCACAGAAGGCAAGGAGTCAGCGCCATTCGGGCCCTAAGCTCGAGCCGGACCGGAATCTCCATTGATCCCTGGTACAAACCCGGTAGCCGTCTCGAACGGGAGCTCCGTCCGTCGTGGTATTATGAAAAGCAAGAAGCGCCACGACTTCAGAACTTTGATTCCAGCTTCGATACTCGGCAAATTTCGTCCTTCCTATCAGATAGGCACGTCAACTTGGTACGAGCGTTTTCCACTGTGCCTCGTCGGCCGAGCTCATATACTTATCTGTCAATCAACCTGCCAAGATCGATGACATGAGGGATTTGAGAGTTGAGCAACAGTGTCGTTTCTTCGCCCTCTCGTGATTGGTGAGCCTTATGAGGCGTTTCATGGAGCGGCAACATAGGCTGCTGATATGCGGACGGAGCCGTATCCGGTATATAATGACTTTCTCAGAATGTGTCTCTGCTCCTACTGTCGTCCAACTGCAGTCGCACCCTCGACAAAAACTTCGTAAACAATGGCTCAAGTCCCGCCTCTCGAGGTCATCCGCACCCTCGATTTTGACGATCCCCTCTACCAGCAAAGCACTGCCATCGACGGCAACGACAACTCTTCGCCTTCTATCGAAGAGGAACATGGCCTCAAAGATATCAAGCACCCTCCTGAAGAAGATCCCGAGGCTCAGCGGTTTCATTTTGGAGACGATGGAAAGCCTGAAAGAGTGGCTGTGGAGCAGGAGAGAGGTGTGACGAGGATTGAAGCCTTGTGTGAGTCTATCTCCACACTCGTTATATACGACACTAATACTGTTGAGCCAGACCTTGTATTCGGTAAAGGCTGGGGTATCTATTCACTCTGGGCTTCTATCGGTCGTATTGCCTATGTCTACGCCCTCAGTAGAAGTACTACCGCCTATTGTAAGCTCTATCTGTACCCACAAAGGCGGAGTATTATTAGGGTGGCTGACACTGAGCTCAGATGCCGCTTTTGCGACCTCCGCTTTTGGCGAGCATACAATCATCGGTACCATCGGCGTCGTCAACGGAATCCTGAACGGTGTCACCCAGCCCTTCATCGCCAAAGTGCGTTGCGGACCTGATGACCCGTTCAACATTGCTAACCTCAGATTGCAGATGGCAGACGTATGGTCCCGCCCCCATGCCCTGATTGTTGCTGTGACCTGTTACGTCGTGGGCTACGCCATGTGCGCTGGCGCGCAAAATGTGTCGACTGTCGTTGCTGGGCAGCTGATCTATACTTTTGGAAATTCTGGTATAACCTTCTGTAAGTACACGCACTCCTACCATATACTTGAAGGGTGTCAGTCGAACTGATAAATCGAATAGTGAACAGTCTGATCATCGCCGACATCACTTCCCTCCAATGGCGGGCTTTTGTAGACGGCGCAATCAACCTTCCCTATGTGGTGAACGCTTTCGTGGCTGGATATATCACCTCTGGTATCAACGCGTACAGTGCCAACGGCTGGCGATGGGGTGTAAGTCCTAAGAGTTGAACTGAAGGTACAGTGCTGACTGACAATGTCTGCAGTATGGCATGTTCTGCATCCTCCTACCTGTCTGCATCTCCCCAGCCATCATTGTCCTCCTCATCGGTGACCACCGCGCCAAGAAGCTCGGCACAATTTCTCTCGCAGCATCTTCCGTCGCCCAACGTAAATTCCTCGCTGGTCAGGGTGAGACAAAGAGGAGGAGTCTGTGGCAGAATGTCAGGTTTTATTGGACGAGGTTGAATGTATTTGGTCTGCTCTTGATGGGATTTGGGTTTGCTTTGTTACTGACCCCGATGACTCTCAACACCACGGCGAAGGGTGGATACGGCAATCGTAAGTCATAAAAGGACTTCAGAGTCGTGGAAAGAGTTGAATGGCACTGCAGCATCCCTCATCGCAATGCTTGTGGTGGGAGGAATCCTCTTCATCTCGTGGTGTGTCTGGGACATGTTCTACGCCGAATATCCTTTCATTCCGAAGAGAGTCCTCAACAGGACATTTGTGAGCTAATCATCGGTCAATTTGTACCTCATAGCTGATCGTTATGGTTTGCAGATGGCTTGTGTCGGCATTGACTTCTTCTACTTCTTCTCTCAATACCTCTTAGAGACGTACTTCTCCTCCTGGGTATATGTGATTGTGGACTACTCTGTAAGTACACTGTCTCTTTAGAATGCGTGACAGTCTCCAACCAGAGCTGACGGGAAAGCAGGATCGAGACTACACATTCTTTTCGAACACGCTATCAGTCACCATGTGTTCTCTGGCAATCTTCACTGGTCTCGCTATGCGCCTCACTCATCGATTCAAGATGCTCCAAATTGGTGGCCTGTGTGTCCGCTGCATGTAAGAATGCTCCATGATCGTCATTTGCGCCGATGACTGACACCTATCTTTAGCGGAATGGGTCTGGCTTACATGGCCACCAAGAACCCATCCACCGCCGTCCTTGTCTGCTGCAGGGTGCTAATGGGCATAGGAGGTGCCATATCTATCACTTCCTCTTGGGTGGCAGTCCAGGGATCAGTGACGCATCAAGATATGGGTGTTGCCGTTGCCGTGCTCAACCTCTGGAGCTCCATTGGGAGCTCTATATCAATCGCGATCTCTTCGTCCGTGTGGAACAGGGAGGTGCCAAGGAGGTTGCAAGAGGCACTCGGGGACACGTACAACCCTGCAGAACTGGCGGCAATATTTGGATCTATCTACGTTGCTAGAGCAACAGAACCTAGGGACCTCATCAAAACTGGTAAGCTGTATGGCCTTTATATCCGAGATTGTCGCTGACAATATAATTGAGTGTATATGGAGGCCGTCCAGAATCTGTACCTCTCGGCACTCATCGTGTCTTTCGGTGCCGTGATTGCAGCCTGCTTTGCTTCCAACTACTTCCTTGGTCAGGCTCATAACTCCATCGAGACGGACAAGATTATCAAATTCAGGTCTCAACAGGAGATTGATGAGGAGCTTGCAATGGCCAAAGTTTTAGAAGAGAAGAAGGAGAGGGCGACAGAGGGAGTTGCGCAGATATGATTGCTGCAATCTTGGTTATCGGTCATCGTTCAATGTTTGTGAATACCTGTTGGAATAGTGTGAGTATAAAATGATCGCATGTAACTTGTTTTATTGATCTACCCCGGTGATGGTATACACTCATTGACAAGCTGTCCAGATAGTCGATCGAAGCGACGCATCTTTGGAGGCGTCGTTACTTTGATGATCTTGCTTGATCTCGAGGCTGAAAAGCCGATCACATAACAAGGGGTGCCAAAGGAAGGTGACCATGACGGTGCTGCCCGTTCTTATTGTGTCAAAGGATATCGCTTGGGCCGTGGCTCAGAGGATGTTATGTTCGAGTCGGCTTGACAAAGTTGTTGGCGTTTGCCACAACAACATATTTTAATTTCCTTCCCTTAAGTTCACACCACGTCCATCTAAATCATCACCCGCCCTCCTACAACTCCAACTACACCATGAGCTGCACCGTCACTATGACAAAGACCAAGACCGCCACCGCTACGACCGAACCAGGGGTCAAACCGACATCCACCGCCTCCTCCGTCCTCTCCCGCGCAACAGACATTGTTCCAGAAGTCGCCGCTGCGACCGGACAAGACATAGGTATCACTTTCTTCACCCCCTTCTCCCAGTACTCGAATGCTCTCTCCACGGCTTCGAAGCATGAGAAAAGCTGGGCGGCCAGCCAGCTGACAGAAGAGTGGGAACAGAGTGGCCTAGGTGAAATCGTCGGTGGCTCAGTCCCGAGGGCTTTGAAGTCCTGGGCAAGCATGAGCGGATCGTCCCAGAGTGATGGGGTACGAGATGAAGTGAAGGAGGCCTTGAGCAAGGCCAGGGATGCCATGAGCTGCTTCAAAGGGGCAAGTATTGACGATGAAAGCTTGAAAGCCAGGATAGGTGACCTCCTCGACGATGCGTGCTCGTTGGCGTTGAGTGACGAAGAGAGCGACCCGCCCGCGCATAGCGAAGAAGAAGAGGTAAGAGCCGTGTCATCCTGCATTGTGTGCTGATAAATTCTTCTAAAAAGCACGACCACATGCAGTCGGTCAGCAAGAGTCGTTCATCTTGGAGCAGCGCCGAAGGCATCTCTCGCCATACACCGACCAGCGCGGCTCTGAGCTTTGACGGTAGTAGCTTGCCTTCGTGGTGGGAGACGGTCCATACTGTGCTATGAAGTGTGTCCACAATCCATGCAATCTCATGTCCATTGTTCGTATGATCTAACCTTCCAGCGCCTCCAAGCGCCTTTTCACCTCGTCTCGTAGTATCTTGGCGTTTCGTTGTACCGCCTCCTCGTCCTTTTCATCTCCACCTTCCGTAGCAGCAAGTACTCTGTCAAACAGATTGTATGGCAGGTACACAGCATTGCTCTTGTTTTTGGGTAACAGCTCGGGAGGAGTAGCCTGCCAAAGAATCAGCTTCGGTACATTCCACCGCCAGACCAATGACTCACCTGTCTAACCAGATCCAAACTCCACTCCACAGCCTCTGCAACCCATCCCCATCTGACAGCCTTTCCGATCCACCCCTCGGCATCCCTCTCCATCTCCCACTGCACCAACCACGACGGCATTCTCCACCCTTGCTTGTCCTGGTTGATCGAGAATAGTGTCTCGGCGACTGACTGGCGATACTTGAAGTTTGTTTTCGAGGAATCGTGCTGGGAGAGTGAGACACGAAGGTAGTGAAGGGCAAGTGCGGCAGGAGGCCCCTGGAGACGAGATGTTATAGACGATGTTTGCAGGAACGTGGCAATGTTGATGTCCCTGTGGCCATGTCAGAGGTGATGAATACAGCGGATGTTTGTTACTTACACGTTGTGTTCCTGTAATCTTGACAACTCGACACACTTGGCAGCCAAGCTCTGGAAAAGATCCGTCATATCTACGTGCAGTGAAGCAGCAGATGACAGAGCCACATCGTACATGCCTCGCTGGACAAAGAGGCCGACCGTTTCTTGCGGGGAGATCACAACTCCTGAAACTCATCAGCACATAGACATGTGATCAACCAGTCCACTTACCATGGTCGTACAGATCAGGTGTCTTACTCGAGAGCCTCAACCTTGACAACACTAGAGCGTACTCTGCCTGTATGTCCTCCAATGTGATGATATCCACCGGTTTCTTCCCGGCCGTAAACTCCTCTTCCGGGATGTACGTAGTCATCCGCCGCCTTTTGATGCCCTTCAAAGACTTGTTTGGCACACCCGGTACAGAGACCCAAGCGTTCTTCTTTTCTATCAATGAAAGGGCATTGATGGCTGCGAGATAGCTTCGAGCTTGCATTGCGGTGAGTTCGAAGGCGGGCAATCGGGAGGAAGAAGTTCCTTCGGCAAACCGACGACCTTGGAGGTACATGATTTCGCCAGCTGAACGCGCCTGATCAGCTCCAGCCACAACGGGAACATTATAAATCACTCACCACTCTTGTAATCCCCTCGTGTGATATGCCAGGAATAGAGTACTTTATAGTAATTGGGCGTCCGCAGAGGATCCGAGTTCCTTGCCTTGAATCGTAATAGCTCTTCGACATCCCTCTGGAACCCAATGAAGCCGAGGGCGTTGAGCCGCCCGACTTCGTTCCTCTCGCACATCTCAGAGATAAGGTGACCCAAGAAATCGCGTTTCCTATAGTTGGTCAGCTTGTTTTCGTGATGGGATATGGTGGCCTACAATTCAATGAAGGGCAAACTAGCCAAGACCGCGTAGGCTTCCTCGTATAAGCTTAGCTCCAGATTCGCCATAAACACCTTCGTCCACAGATCTTTCATGACCGCTCTTTCCTCCTCATTGCCGGTAGCATATTTAGCACTTTCAATGGCCAGCTTGCCAAACCTGACTACCGCTTCTTGTGCCCCGTGAGATCTAAAGATCTCACATATGTGGATGTAGTATGCGCTTAGACCATTCGGCCCGGAAGTGGACGGCAAGATAGGTAAGAGAGAGTTGTCTCGGCATCCGGCGGCAGCTCTTTCGAGGAAAGTGACGGCACCATCGACAACGTCTGCCTCCAAGTACGCACGGCCCTTGATATACGCGATACCAGAGGAAAGCGGGTACAAATCAGTGAAAGCTCCAGCAAGAAGAGGATGGTCATCGGCATATATGAGGTTGCCGAGAACCACATCAGAAGCCTGAGCGCCAAGATCAGTTTGGTCCTCGGAAAGAAGGCCAATCTGGGTCAAAGCAGCAAGGGCAGCTGGGAGATAGGTGTCTATAGCATGATTCGAGGATGAAGCATCTTGAGGGATCTGGTGCGCAAAAATCGAATGGAGTAGGGAGTACTCCACACCGAAACCATCGCCATCATCTCCCTCTCCCGAATGGGACACCCCGTCGTCACCAGAGTTTTTCTTGCCCTTCTGTGCTTTCTGCGCTTTTCCGACACTAGACCTCTCGCCGGCTTCCTCCCCAGTCTGAGTCGCCACCCATTTCAGAACCCTATACCTGTGGTAGCTTGTCATTGACCGAGCAAGGATGGGTACCAGTTCCTCGAGATCCTCTTCCGAAGGAGGAGAATCGCATAGGAGAAAGAGGGAGGCTAGGAGGATGTGCAGGGCGAAAGCATGACGGGAGGCGATCAGGTCTGAGAGGGTGGATGTGAGCAAGGCATTGCCGAGCCCGGAGAAGGCTGCTCCGGGGACAGATTGGCTACTGGGGAATGAAGTATCTTCGAGGATATCGAGCGACTGCTTCAACCCCCTCAAGACGGAGTCTCCCTTTGACAAGACCTCCCTTGCCCTCAGCCTATCTTCTTCCGACAGGGACTCCTCCAGGAAAGCATCCCACAATCCAGCACCGATGTCTTCCACCGCCTCCCCTTGCCCTGCTCCCAGTGTATCTCCTACAGTCCGCTGAAATACGTCCAGTAGGGTACCTGGGGCGAGTACACCATCCTCGTCTGGCTGTACGTCGGTATGTGAGAGAACGGAAGAGAGATGGGATCCTGCAAGAGCGATGCTCGTAGCTGCGAGTCTGGCGCCGGGGGCGGCGAGAGCAGAGTAGAGAGAGAGGGCACCCGTAGGCAGGGCGAGGAAGGCGTCGGCATCGATTTCCTCCTTCGCCAGTCTGTCCACAACACCGGCATCGTCTTCTAGTACGGGCACAGATATGCCCTCCCTCGTCAAGATGTAGACCTCTCGTTCAACTACAGCAGTAGTGACTGGCCATCTGCCCTGCCTGTCCAACTCTCTCACGTTCGCCCAAACGCTCAACCATTCAAGCTTCAATTCCTGTCGATACACGTCGACTACCACAGCGCCCGTCTCCTGGCTCACTTGCGGATGCACTTGCGCCCCGACAATGGCACCAAACCTCTTGGACAGAGACGTGTGAGCTTGAGGGAGCGCAAAGTGTACGCGTGGATGCTTCTGAGAGAGCAGGTGGATGTAGTCGTCCAGAGCTGTTTGGAGCGTGGAAGGGGAGAATCGCCCAGGGTGGAAGAGGTGTTCAATGAAGGTGGCTGGAATGTCGCCGTTATCTTCTGGTTCGGCAGGATTTGGAGGTTGAAGAGACAGAAGATTGTCAAAGTACGCAGCATCGAAATTTCTTGCGTCTGACGGAGGAAAGACGGGCTGCCAGTCGCTGAGCAGAGAAGAATCGTGAGAGGCGTGATAAGTCGTGAATTGGAAGATATCGTCCACGGGGATGGTCTCGCAGAACGTAGAACCTTCTCTGTCCCAAGACACCCACAGTCGCCAGCCAGAGTTGACTCCTTGTGCCTTGGAAGGTGCAACCACCTCCAAACCGCGAAGTTCTGAACCCGCCGAGAGGGATGAGCAGGGTCTCTCCCCAGCGACAGATAATTCGTTGACCCCAGAGCCAGAAGTGGACACACGATACACGACAAATGATCCAGCCGCTGCTTGACTGTAGGGTGTGGAGAAGAAGACCACGACGAGATGCGAGTATCGAGAAGTAGTGAATGGGTGAGGGACCACACGAATTTGGTTGACGGTGTTGTCATCGATTGAGGTAGGGACCTCGGCACCTTTGACAACAAGAGCTTGAGAGCTACTCCGGATGTCAACCATCTTTAAGAAAGAGCCAGTGTCGACATTCCATGCACGCAATCTCTTGTCTCGAGATAGGGTGTAAAGGATCCGGAGGTTGTCTCTGGTTTCATACTCGGCGAAAGAGGTAATTTGCTCTGAGGAGTTGGCGGAGCGAGAGAAGAGTGAGGGAAGGCGGAACATGGAAGATCCACGGTGGTGGGTAGCTTGCCATTCGCCGAATGCTACTATAGTCAGTACAAGCTGCAAAGAACAAGGGTAAACATACCTGGAGCATAGGGACCGGATCTTGTCAAAATCACGATACCTCCGTCCCCACCACCCAGAACCACTGTTCTCTCGTCGACCACAGTTGTCGCACCTACTCCTCCACATGACCCAATCGCGTCTTCTGGCACTTCCCATTCTTCTGACCATTGTTCGCCGTTCTGAAGGGTGAATGAAAAACGTTCGCCGGAGCTGGGTTCAAAGTCGCCCAGAGGGAAATTCAAGCGGTAGACGATGTTTGCCTGGGATACCACCAAGATATAGAGGCGTTTCTCTTGCGGTGATGTTCTGACTAGTCCTGAAGACAGCGTCCTCAGAGGCTCGGGAAAGAAGACTCTGATGGACTCTGACCCCTCAGAATTTGGCAAGCGCGTCTTGCTGATAGTCGAGCCCATAGGGCGAAGGTCGAGGACATAGCCATTATAGATCGTTCTGGCAAGGATGTTGTTTTCGACGTCGTACGCGACCGAGACTGCCTGCTCTGGATGCAGAGGCTCGGTGTAGAGCTCGTCGGAGATGGTCTCGTCTGTTGGGATCCGAAGCTCGGGAGTCGATACCGGGAGGGATGGAGGAGCTGGGAGGTGGGCGTGTACAAGATGGTGGGGAATATAGGACGCCATGCTGCCCAGAGTCGACAGGGCAAAATATATGTGGAAGACGGATGTTGCAGAGGGATATGAGCGCAAAACAAACAGCGGATCATTACAAACTATTTTCTAATGCATTAGGAAAAAGTATAACGCCGCGAGGTTTTCTATCTTCTCTTTCATTTGGATCCCATCTACCAGGACTATATCTGCTTCAGTCTTTGCGACCCCCCTCAGGCCGAGCCTTCCATCGCCCACCCCGTCTATCCGCCACGATGGATCCTCGGAGAAGAAATAATCAGCCTCCACAGCAATCTTACCCGCCCAATCCCTCTGGATACAACCGCGGTCCTCCTCCATCCCAAGATCGCTACGGATCCTCCTACAACGAATCCAGGTCATATCCACCCCAAAATGGGGGCTACGACACACCACCACAGAGCTACAGAGGTCCTCCTCCGCCACAGTCCCAACCAGCATACGGAGGAGCCGGAGGTGAAGGCTATCCTGGCAATGCTCGCGATGGCAACTATCCCCCAAACATGCCCAATTTCCCTCCCAGAGATACGGCAGAAGGAGGATTCCGACCTCATGATCCCCGGTCACGGTACTCTGGTGCTCAGGCCAGCTACAACACCCCCAATCCGCCTCCTGGTCAGACGCCGCCCCATGTAGGCTATGGGACGCCTCCCACGGCGGCTGGCGCTCTGGCTCCTCAAAGGGCTGGGACCGGGACACCGCTGTCGAATGGGGTAAAGGAGGAGGCTATGGAGGAAAGTACGCCTGGGGGCATGAGACGGCCATTGTTTTGTGTTGTCTGCGCTAGTAATAATGTGAGATCCCACTTTATCTTCTCGCTTTACGCTGACATTCTACAGAATCGTTCGATGGAAGCACACAACGTGCTCAAGTAGGTCTTCAAGTGTCGGAAAATAGTACCTGCTAATCATGATGACAGTCAAAACTCGTTCCGAGTGATATCGGCGGGCACTGGTTCCGCCGTCCGTCTCCCCGGCCCCTCCATCGACCGTCCCAACGTTTACCGCTTTGGTACTCCCTACGACACAATCTACAACGACCTCATGTCCCAAGATCCTGCTCTCTACACTCGCAATGGCATTCTGCCCATGCTGGACCGGAATAGAAAGGTGAAGAGGGCACCAGAGAAATGGCAGGAGCTTAAGAGGGTGGGGGCGGATGTGGTGATAACGTGTGAGGAGCGGTGCTTCGATGCCGTCTGTGAAGGTGATTGAACATCCTCAGAAACAAAGACAGGAGGCTGACCTGACATAGATCTTTTACAAAGAGGTGGTGAATACAACCGCCCAATTCACATAATAAACGTCGAAATCAAAGACAATCCCGAAGAAGCTCTTATCGCCGGAAAATCTATACTCGATCTCGCTAGAGCTGTACGTATTGGGCCTCACTTCGAGGTGATTGGATGCTGAAGGCAGACGCAGATTGAAGCATCAAAAGACGTGGACGCCGATATTGACCATATTCTCAACGTCCAGGCCGATAAACACCCGCATACCCTTTTGCACACTGTGGCATTCTACTAGTACCCCTTCGAATGATGCCCATCACTGTACTTTGATACCCTTCTATTGCATACTTTGGGCATTTGGTATCTGCGGCCTGTCAAGTGTTGGAGAGGCGAGACGAGGAAATGGACAGTGCAAGGCGGACAATATAAAGCCATGCAGCATGAATGTGTAACGAATTATATTCGCGAGTGCTATGACATTCATATCACACTCATTAATACATTGCAACGTTGAAGTACAACCAAAAATAACACCAAAACAGGAGAGAACCCCAGAAACGCCGTTGAAGCGCTTCCTTTCTCACACCATAGGAAGATATCGACATGTGTCGACAATTATGTTTACTGGTCGTCGCATGCGAGCCCAACTAGGCCTTGGGGACCACATCAGTCCGGGTAGTGACAGCCTCTTCAAGCTTGTCCTTCTCGAGATCACCGGTGGTGGTGTTGGCCGACTCGACATCGATACCAGGAGCGCGGAGGCCCATCTTGGAAGTGTCATACCCATTCCTCTCCAAGTAAGCCCTGAACTCCTCATCCTCATCCTTCATCGCATCCGGCTTGATGTTCGGGATGAAGACCAACGTGATGAGCGCCGAGACAAGGGCCAGGATGGAGCCGAGGTAGAAGATACCAGTGTTTTCAAGGTACTGGCCGTGTTTGCCGAAGGAAGCTTGGATCTGGGGGAAGGTATAGGTACCGATGAAAGCGCCGACTTTGCCGATGGCGGCGGCCAGGCCGTAAAGCTGGCCGCGGGTGGCCGTGGGGCCAATGGCTTTACTGGCCAAGAGACCGAGGTTGTCTTGAAGTTTTATCAGTGCCGCGCCTTGGATGGAGTTGAGGTGAACAACTTACTGCCAGGACCGACTTCACCGAAAGCAAGGAAAAGACCGTACAAGATGGCAAAGCCCGCAATCCTCGAAGGTTGAGTGAGCCTGTTTTCCGTTAGCTTGGTGCTCTACTGTTTGTATGAAGCACTGAGAGCTCACAGGTTGTAAGTTCCGGAGAGGATAAAGCCCAAGATCGACTGGACACAGAGTCCGAAAATCATACAATACTTTGGCCCAAGATAGTCGACAATGAATGCACCAAACAGTGTTCCGGGCTGAGTAAAGGTATCAGCATGCCATACGTTGGGGCAGCGAGAAGCGAGGTATGACTGACCAAGTAGAAAGCATTGATAAGGCATCCCCAACCGATAGCAGTGTACAAGGTGCCCTCTTTGTCGGCGGCAGCGGTGATGGGAGTCGCGTAGAGACCAAAGGCTAGGGCCCGGTCAGTATTAGAGTCGCGCGCTGGGCAATGGGGACTTACGATACGTGATCCAGTCGTACAAGAACCACGTGATGGACACAGCCGCCAGCTGAATCCAATACCTCTTGATGACCAACCAGTAGCTGTCGCCTTGCGTCAGTAACTATCGTTCTTCTTGCTCACATGTCGGAGTTGAACAGTGCAGGCGAAGCTGATACTCACGGGATGCTAGTATGCCTCATAGAGTTCTTCGCATAACTCTCCGGCTCCTTCATCTTCAATCGGAAATAGAACAAGAACAAGGGCGGGACACAGCCCAGGCCCAAAGTCAATCGCCAGACGGCATTGAGATGGTTCATGCCAAAGATCCAGAGGCAGACAAGGCAGACAAAGTAGGATATGGCAAAGGCGGCGTCGATCATACTGTTCGTTGCTAATGTAGGTCAGCAAGGGCAACGACATTGGCGGAGAGGCGCGTACAGAGGACAAAGAGACGCTGTTGCGTCTTCTTGGGGATGTCGGGGTCTTCTGTGTTTTCTGCTGCCGCCACGGACCCAGTCGGGTACTCGCCACCGATTCCAATTCCGACCCTGTACCATCATAAGCACTGCAACTCATTGCAGTGGTGCTGCTACTCACAAGAATCGATAGGCAATGAGAGCGTTGATGGTGCCTTGAGCGCCTGGACCTTTTGAAGCTGCTTGCAAGGCCGAGAACACAAAGACGATACCCGTACAGACGAGCATACCAAACTATTCCGCGACGATCTGTTCAGCTCGTGCCATCTAGACAGAGCGAGGTACTCACCTTCCTACCGATCTTGTCGCTGATCCAGCCGAAAGATAGTTGCCCGACGATGATCCCAGCAAATGCGATAGCAGGGAGTAGTCGAGAGTTGACAGGTCGGTCGGTGAAAGCATCGACGTATATGTAGCCTTTGAGAATGGTGGTGGCAGGACCGATGGAGGCATTCGCATAACCATCAGAGAATAGAGATGCACCCTTGAGAACACCATTAGCCACCATCGGAATGACCACATGCGCGCCCAAAGCTTACTGCGGCAAAGATGCTATCATCTGCTGATCAGCGTTGGTATCACCTCAGCGGAATGCAAAACTCACGCTCCCTTCTTACTCAGACCCAGCTTCCTCTCGACAATGTTGCTGTCTTTGGGATGCTCGCCCGTGGTGGGCTCGAGATCCACATCCTTCTTGCTCCACGGAAAGCGCATGGTTGTCTGAAGGCCGCGTTTCTTATCAGCGATCTGTTCGCGCCGCGTCCGTGGGCGGCGACTCACCCTTGTCGGCTGTGGCTGGGGGGAATAAGCTGAGAGCTATCGACGAGATGGAAATATAGAGAACAAGACGATGGCGACTTTTTTCTGCATTCAGCCGGACTCTCGTGCGACAGGTTCATTCCCGCACATGGCCGGATTTGAGCGGCTGTGGTTGGCTGACGCCCAGATTTCCGCCCATGCGGGGGCCAGGCACGCTCTCCAGGAAAAGATCAAAACGGAAGCCCGACAGGCAGGCGCTTGGGCGGAAGCAAATTCGTACCCTGCGTTGGCGTCAGGGCCGGGGGACTTATCGTTATCCGTTATCATCCCTGAGATGTATTGTCAACGTCCAGCGAACGTGGACCATATAAATAGAGCGGCCCCGGCGCCAGACTGCGACTATTCAACGTTCGCGATGATCAGGTTTCAATACGCCAGTGGCAGTAGTGGAGCAAGGACAGCATACCCGCTAGGTGTATGTGTAGCTGTCGTACATGATCAACTAAGATTGACTCTGCGTCAGAAATAACTCATCATTGGACTTGCGTGCCCCCGATACACTCTATGGACAACTGCATCTGGGATATACACACCCGACTCTAGATTGCTCTTTTCTACTTGCTCTCAAAGTACGCCTCAAGAGGTGCCTAGACCAGCTCCCACACTCGGGCGACCCCTATCTCTTCTGAAAGTGGACACTGTTGTAAGGTTCATAGGTTTCATAGATAAGGATTCAGGCCAGTAAACGGCCACAGTATTCACCTTGTCGATCATAGACAGCCCAGACGTAAACGTATTGCGCATTCTTACTCATATTGCTGCTGGGAAGCAGAGTAGCATCCAAGACGTACCCAGAGTAGGCGTCGCGAATACCATAGATCGAGAATCTCCATTGCGAGAGCTTGTCGTTGCGATTGATGCTCCACTGCTCGTCGGGGCCAAGGCTGCCGGGAGGTGGTGCAGCGACTGTCGTTTGGGCCACAATAGGAAATCGCTGAAACCAGGAACCTCCGCGGCCGCCGTGTGTGCGCAAGGACGATCAGCTACGTCAAACGAGCGCCCTGCGCCAGGGGTCTTGCATTTCTATTGTCTTCTTATTGTTGAGTTGGCAAAGCTGTGAAACGTGGGAGAACAATGAGGGGTGATTAGGGGAACGAGGTCAGGAGGACCACGGACGACCTGTGATGGCACTCTATTATATATGAGCTCAGGACGCCACTGCGCTGCTTGCCCATGATACCAACCCTGCTTTCTCTCCAGCGTCAAAACGTATCATTTTCAATCCAAACCTTCCAGAACAACCACAGAGAATGTTCTACTCAAACCAAAGAGACATGAGCTTGGTCACTTGTCATTTGACATACCTGCTGTGTGGGACAGCAATGGCCTTCGTTGCCGTTTTCGTCATGAGTGAGTCAGCCGAGCGCTCGCCTTCCTCTTTCGCTTTTGCTGATAGGGTCTTGTTCTAGTCCGAAGTACGTTTCCTGTCGGATTGATCTTGTTCTGCGCCTCAATAGCGGCCCTCTACAGGCTGTGAGTACTACGTTCGTTGTGAGAGGTCAAAAGGCTCACGATACTCCAGCCAAACAGATCGACCTACACCTCGCGAGGTGGTACCTCAACAGCGACGTCGTGATAGCCATATCTGCATCACTCTCCCCCCGCCCACCTCTATCGAGCACCGAGACTTTCCACGATCACCATACCCTCGCGTCGGTCCAGCTTCCAGCAATGTATATTTTTGTGACTGAGCACGATCGGCTGCCGGGTCGAGTCGTATCCGCGAGGAAGGGGAAGGGTGTTGTTGTACGAGCAGAGGTGCCCGAGCCATGGATGTGTTATATTATGCATTCACTTCTTACGTATGTCTTCTCCTACTATGCTATACCATTATTGCTTCTTGTTGCCATTCTCGTCCGTCACACCAGCCTGCTGAAGAGCCTGGGCCACAAGCTTGGCAAGTGAGGGGCTGACCTGCTCGACCTGCTTGACGAGGTCCTTGGGCTCGCCGGGGATAAACTTGCTAGCGGTCTTGAGCTTGCTCTCGACTTGTCCAGCCTATGAGATTGTCAGCTTCGTGCGAAAACGACAGACGATGGAGAAGGACGTACGAGTTCATCAGTGTTGATCTTGCCCTCATCAACCTTGCTCTTCAACCAAGCTTCAGTCTGGTCGGCGGGCAAGCCAGCCTTCTTGGCGGCTTCCTTGAGCTGCTTGATCAAGGAGTCCACATCGGCAGGGGCAGCTATACACTAAATCAGCCTCGAGCCCGGATTGGGAGAAAAGGAATCACGTACCCTCCTTGAGACCCTTGAGCAAAGCATCGGCCTGACCCTTACCATCCTTCCTGGCCTCCTCGACCTTGAGCCAGACCTTGTTGGCAGAAGATTCGAGCTGCTTCAGCTGGTCTTCTCCAACCTCCTTAGCCTTCTTGACAAGGTTGTCAATGTCGGCCTTGTCGGGAAGCTTGCCGATCAGCAGCTACAAGGTGTGTAAGCTCGTGCACGGAGTATGAAGGAGAAGAAGACCTACGTCGACAATCTTCTGACTACCAGCGGGAAGTTCACCCTTCAAGTCCGCCACCAAAGCCTTCCAGTCGACATTCTCCACATTGCCCTTGGCATCCTCAATCTTCTTCTGCACCTTGTCGACTACCCGCTTCACATCATCACCGCCGACCTTTTTGAGCTCTTCAAGCACCTCCTTGAGGTCCTTGTCTTTGAGGTTGGAAAGGAAGCCATTAATGCCACCGGGCTGATTGGAAAGGTGAGAGTAGAGGGCGAAGACTCCGGGAGGAAGGGCAGACTTGGCGTAGCCGGCGAGCTCACTCTGCTCCCTCGTCAGTTCTACACCAACTTCTAGAGAGAAAGGGACGCACCAAATCAGGGCTGTTGGTCTTGACCTGGTCGGCAACAGTGTTGGCGACCGAAGCAGCATCCCGCACGGGTTTCAGGTAGTAGTAGCCTCCAGCTCCAACACCGACGATCGCAGCGAGGACGAGCAGCATGGGGGCGTGACCACCCCCGCCGCCGCCGCCGCCGGTGGCACCGGATGCCGGTTCTGAGGGGGGGACCTCAGTAGCATAGGAGCGGCGGGTAGCACGAAGGGCAGTGAACTGGGACTGGGGAGGTCTGGGGATGGATCGGGGGCGCTGTGAGAGGATCAGCGATGGTCTTGGCTCCGGCGGATGAAGCTCACGATGGCGGCTCTGGAGGGAGCGGCGGAAGCCTGAGCGAGTCGGAGGGGGGTTGTTCTGAGCATGATCTGTGAATTTGTTGATTTGAGTGTGAGTGGGGGAACGGGGCCAATGCATTTCCGAGGTTTATATATCGTTTTGAATGGATGGGCAACGATGACGAGAGGGCAGCCTCCACCCTTCGCGGGATGACACTTAGGCACGGTCGGTTACGCCCTTGACGTCAGTAACCGGTAGTCACGAGAGATGATCTGCTGGAGTCAGGCTGGAGCCCCGAGCTGTGGTTGTGATCGGGTACCATCATGAATTACCCATGATATCAGCAGGACAGATCGCTGAGGGATGAAGAGCCGACGACGCCGAAAGGTTCCAGACGCGTCGTTGAAAGACGGACCACCGACGCGACGAGGACAAGTCCTGCTGTTCAATCTGGAGTCGGTTTCGAGTACACTTGCAAAGATGCGGAGCAGATATCTTGATGTCTTGCATATACTTCTGATCACAGCTCGCCATGCTCTCCGATAGTTACGCCACGAAACGTCCAGCGCCTATAGCTTCTCGAGCTCTGCCAGAGCGTGAGCTTTACCTTCAGCAGACACGTTGGGGTTGTGCAAGGCGCTGCGCATGGTCAGCACATGAGCCCAAGAGTATGAACAAGGTACGCACGCCTTGTATCCACCTGCAACCCTGTTCACGTGCTCAGTGTCGCCAAAGTGGTGACCCTCGAGAGCCCCGCCTCGTTCGTAGGCAGCAATCTGCTCTTGGGCATGAGCCTTGGCTTCGGCGGAGGTCTGTGTGTGACATGTCAGTACTAGTGGGGGTCCTTGATAGAAGGCGACGTACATTTGGGTTGGTGATGGTGCTGAGATGTGGAGAGTCAGCGATGCCTGCGTCAACCCAGTGGAAGCGAGTGACTTACGCTTTGTAACCGGCGATAACATGGTGCTCGTGAGCGTCGTGCTGTTTCTCGTACTGTTCAATCTCTCTTCGAGCATGCTCCTTGGTCTCGGCGAAAGTCTGCAGGAGGCGGTCAGCCAGAGAAGAAAGGATGGGCGGGAAGAATACTCACGGTGGGGTTGGAGATGGTGCTGCCCGGATGTCAGCTGGTGAACATGGCCAGTCACAAGCGACTCACGCCTTGAGGCCCGCAATGACATGCTTCTGGTGTTCGGCGTCGCTCATGTTTGTTGGTATGTATCGTGGTAAGTCAAGAATAGGAGTGAGAAAGGTGATTGATGGGGATTTCGCAACCCTCCCCTCTTTATACCCAGCTGGGGTGGTTGAGTCAACCATCATGACACCTCACTGTGTGCCTCTTTCGTCATACTCCCTTTGGCGCGACGCGACGCGTTCTCGGACGCAGCAACATCCTGGAGCGTTGTAGTGCAATCATCAATGGCATCGGCCATGTGCGGAGAGTGCCGATAGAGAGTAGGGCGGAGGTGACCGATAGGAGCGAGGGAGCCGCACACCGGCGTGGTTAGTGTTACTCCCGACTACCCGAGGGCTGGCACTCCCCCCCGTCGAGACTCCCAAGCCGAGGCAGGCTACCCGAATGGGAACAGTTATTACCAGTCTCAAGGCAATCAGTCCTACCAGAACGATGCCCGCCAGTCCTACGGGAACCAGTCTGACCAGTTCATGAGTCAAGAGCAGGAGGCAGAGCCCGCCGAGGACGACGCACCAGCCGACATCCCGGTCGATGGGACTAAGAGATGGCCCTCTCCTATCAACCCCATACCTCTCACGAAGAAACAAATCCTCTGTGGGCTCTGTGTGAGCCGCCACTATAAGGATGGGTCTTGCCCGTTCCGTACCTACGTGACAGGCTTCCACCGCCTCGTCGGGGGTTTACTTTATATGCAGGTTCGGCCTGGTATATTCCACAAGGTGGTGGTAGAGAAGGAGGAGATCCCCGAGGTGGCCTGGCTGCGGTACGAATACAGAGGTTCCGGGAAGAATGAGGACAAGAATCAATGGTTTCGACGACCTGAGGTCCACTATGAGTGGGCGCTTTCTGTCAAGGCTTGGACCCTCCATCACGAGACCAAGGAGAAACCAGAGACTGAGGAACAAGGCGTTGACGAAACCAACGGGGATTATCTTTCAAGAGTGCTCTTCGCCCACGGTCTCACCGAGGATGGGCAAGTCTTCGAAGTGAAGAACCTAACGAAGGCTGGCAAGCACCTCTTGTCGAGTTCCGGTGCCCTGACTATGGACAAACACTTCCTTAGTAAGTACTCATCTTGTCATCTCAAAATGAGGCTTGTGGCTGACAACTGTCTAGAATGGAACGACAATTTGATTATCAGGGATCCCGATACTGATCACTATCAGAAGCGCAAGATGCAACTGGTCAAATGCGTGAGTACTCCTATCATCGTCTCCTATCTTGACGTTGTATAACTACTGACATTTGTTAGGGAGTCAACCTCATCCTCAAGTCTGGTGCAGACCTGATGATTCATCTCTGGCAGTGTGTTTTTCTCCCGCGAGAAAAGAAGTATAGTAACGCGAGACCGCAGACGTTTGTCTGAGGCTTTTCAGGCGCTGGATAGCGACCTTTCTCTACCTCCTCTTTCCCCACACCTACCAAGACCGCTTCCCAGCCTCCAAACTTTCCGGGACTCCCACCCAGGAAGCACGAGGCTTGGGTTACCATTGATGGCAAGCGCCGTCAGTCTCCAGAAGAGAAGCTCTAAAGAGACGAAATGTACCAGTCGTCCTCGGCGGGCTCTGCCTCCTGCTCTTGACTCATGAACTGGTCAGACTGGTTCCCGTAGGACTGGCGGGCATCGTTCTGGTAGGACTGATTGCCTTGAGACTGGTAATAACTGTTCCCATTCGGGTAGCCTGCCTCGGCTTGGGAGTCTCGACGGGGGGGAGTGTCGGCACGACTGGCGGGTGACAGGCGGACGGAACCTAATACAATAGGAAGGCGGGGTGTTCCCACTACAGCGTTACCCGATGCATGTGGCCTCTATTCTGTACACAGCGTTTGTCTTCTTACATATTACAACTTGGATACTCTCCACCATGGACCCCAGAAGCATACACCCTTGTCTAAAACGCAGGCAACCCGGGTGCCATCTGCCCTGTCCACTGCCTCGCTCCACCATCTTTTGGCCCCAGCTTGTCGACCTCGACCTTGCCCGCGAGCTGCCTGACCTTGACTGCCGTTTCCCGGACAGCCAAGTATCTCGCCCTCTGTGCCGCACCACTGTCCTTAAGTCAGCTTTGGCCCGTTTGGTGGCGATGAAAACGTACAATCTGTCAAGCACCAGAACTCCTTGAACCTGATCAATCTTGCCCTTGATCTTGCCATCCAAAATCGCACCCATAACCAAGTTCTCCACCTCCCCCCGAGAAATCAGGAGCTGTTCTGCAAGATAGTCGAGCTCAAGTCGGGTGTAGGGTTTGGAAATGTCGATGATGTACACTGTGCGGAGGGTGGAAAGAAGGTCGGCGATGAATGAGGCAATGAAGGGGTCAGAGGTGATGGTAGCAGCGTTGGCTACATATGTGTTAGCTTTAGCCTGTATACACGCCTTGAATACTCACTCTTGAGGATCTTTTCGGCTGCCAAGACGTCTCGCTTGTTGAAAGCGTCGACCAGATTGGTCAACGCCATGATCTGGGGATCGTTTCGGTAAGGCTTGATCTCTTGCGAGTCGAAAGGATTGATATCGCTCGCGTTCAACATGGTGTTGAGCACAAGGTACTTGAGCACCTGTATTCTCTGCGCTGAACCAGATTCGTCGTACTGCTTGAACGATTCGAAAAGATCTTCCGAGGCTCGACCAAACTCCCCTGTTCCCAAGTCATCAGCGTGTACTCAAACAAACTCATGGGTCACGTACGTTCATTCATCCACATCTTGCCACCACACTCCTTGATGACACCCAAGATACGAGGGTGGGGGATGGCATTCTTGACTTGGGAAGCGGCATGGTAGATAGCCTTTGCAGGTCATCAGCACAGCGCAATATGTTACGAGTCACTACTCACCTTGAGCTTCTTGTTCTCCTTCAAGTCGCTGTACATTTGAATCTCGATAGCGTAGATCTCCAGTACTGCAAGTAGTCAGCATGGTTCGAGGACTGAATGTGATGACTGACATAAAGAGCCCTTGGATTGGTCGTCGGAAGAAGACACGTCGGAAGGTGTGCAAGTGGCTTTCAGAGAGTTGAGGATCTATCAATTGATCAGTCAAGACCAATCATACCAAATCCAAACGGCTTACAGGAGTCAGGCGGGTGTATTCTTTACGATCTAACCAGAGCTTGGCGAGTTTGAGATTGCACTTTGTCGACAGTCGCTACACATACTTATGAGCGGAAGAGCACATCGATATACGAGATCCTTACCTCGTTCTTAGCCTCGTCACAAGCAACCCGAGTGACATCGTAATACTTCTCCAACGTATCTATAGGCACCTTGGGCGCTTTTAATGCGTGCTGCCGGGATAGTCAGTCTTGACCTCTCCACAGCGAAACGAAAGCACCTTGCCCTCCCCTCCAACATAGTCCAAGATGTTGTTGATCGACTTGTCGGCATAGTTCCTCGTCACATTGTTCTGTTCTTGAGTCAGCATATCGTTCCGGGCAGCCGGCAAGCCGACAAACCTTGGTGTAGCCCAAGAGCTCTTTGTATGTCTCCAGGGCGGGGTCGGGTTGATGCAATTGGAGATAGTTGAGCTTGGTCATTTGCTTGAGTGCCTTGAAACCCCTATCAACTAATATCAGCTCTGACAAGCTTGAGTGGAGGGAAGCAACTCACCATTCACCCTTCTCCGGCTGGTCCTCCACAATAGTCCTAAAGGCTTTCAAAGCCCCAGCCGAGTCATCATCCTTCAGAGCTACAAACACCCCTCGTCAGCTTGGCCTTGCAGAAAGAGGCCCAGGGGCGCACCTTTGGCTTTGTAGTACTGGTTCTCAACATCACCGCCGGCGTCGCCGTCGTCGGCATCGTCATCATCATCGTCGTAGTCAAAGTCATATTCCTGTGGATCCTCATAAGCTTATGAGCACGCTCATCAATTCACGTGCCCTCACCTCGTCGTCCGCGATGTCCTATGAATCATGTCAGTCGGGTACGGTGATGCGCGGGCGGAACGACTTACGTCCATCATGAATTCGTCGTCCGACATTTTGCTGAAGCTCTTCTGGTTGCTATTTTTGTGGTGCCAAGTAGTGTAGGTCCTAAGCGGTTGTTGGGCTGCCGTAGAGAGTTCCAAGGATAAGTTGGGAGGAGTATAGCATGGGCGGTACAATTATGGGTCCCATGATGATAGTCGCGTATGCGTATGTGGGGCTCTCAAAGAAGAACGTCTACTCAGTCCCGATTCTTCAAGTCCAATTCAAAGTTGTCAACAATACTCGCATCACCACCCCAACCAAAAGAGTCTTCAAAATGGGCCGGTCTCACGCCAAGAACAACACCACCCAGTCCACCCTCACCTACTACGAACGGTCCCTCCTCCGCAAAGAAAGCGGCGCTCGTCGACTCGGAGGCGAGTCTTTCAAACCCCTCGACTCTTGCTACCTCTGCCTCTCTCAAGTGACCGATCCCGTTGCTTGCCCTCAAGGACATATATACTGCCGCGAATGCTGCTTGTCAAACCTGATCAGTCAGAAAGCGGGCATTGAGGTGCAGAAGCGCGAAATGGAGCGGTGGGAGGAGAAGGAGAGGCAGGAGAGGGAAGACGCCAAGGCGAGGGCTAGGGACAGGGTGGTGTTGGATTTCGAGAAGAATATGGCACTGGGAGGAACAAGCGGACGGGGTCTGGTGAGGAACGAGGAGAAGAAGGAAGGCGGGGACAGTGTTGGAAGCAAGTTCAAATTGGACGGCAGCATCGTCGAAAAGGCGACTCAGGAAGCGGAAGAGAAGGCTATGAGGCTTTTGGAGGAGGAGCAGGCGGAGTCTAGGAAGGCCAAGCTGGCGGCATTCTGGCTGCCGAGTCTGACGCCTGAGAGCAAGGTGATTCCGGTGAAGGATATCAAGCTGCAGACGTTGTGCCATGCGGGAGCTCATCCTCATCCCATCGCGTGAGTTGCACTGTTGGGCGTTCAAACGACATATCTGACGAGATACAGCCGCAAGACACTCCTTCCAGTCATCCTCACCTACCCACCAGACTCCAAGTCCAAACCCATCTGCCCCTCATGTTCCAAAGAACTCTCCAACAACAACTCCTCCTTCCTCCTCTCCTCCCGCTCTCCTCTCACTGCCTCGAACGGAGACGCCGATGGCGACGAAGGAAGAAAGAAGAAGAAGCAAAAGAAGGACAAGGAAGATCCGTTAGTCTGTGGACATGTAGTGTGTTCAACATGTACGGAGACGATAGTGAAACCCCAGGGGAGATGTTCAGTGTGCGAAGCGAAGGTGGAAGAGAAGGGACGGATACCGCTCGGCAAGGAAGGGACTGGGTTTGCGGCTGCTGGAGGAGCAGAGATCAAGAAGAATGTTACTTCCTTTAGAGTGTAAATTGTTAGATGATGTATACATATGTCATGTCGTAAGGACCTTTGGCTACAGTCATTGCCTTGTCTTGAGGCCTCTGAGAATCATTACCCCGCCCAGCAAGAGTACGATGGTAAAGACATAAAATACTCTGCCTTCGCCTTTCCGTCCATTCTCCGGTTGTCGGGGGTCCACCGGGGATGACAGCAAGTCCCGCAGAGGCAGGAAGAACAGCGCAACCAAGAAGGCGGTGATCCAGTTGGTCGATATAGCGAGGCTGGAAAGCGCTGCCACGGCCTATCGCAAATCGTCAGCTTGGTCTTTGTGATTGGATACAAACTGACAGGTTGGGGGACAAGCTCAGAGGTGAGCAAGAACGGTACAGGTCCAAGCCCGATAGAGAAGGAAGCGATGAAGGCGATGATCGAGATGGCACTGAGTGCTTGGAGGTGGTCGTTCAATCCGAAAGCCAGGAGGACGCTGGTCGTTGCCATACCGCCAATGGATGTCAGTATCAAAGTCTTTCTGCCAAGGCGCTACTTTCCATCAGCCTCAGCTCCTTGCACCTGCAGACAACACTCACGTCCATCAGGAAGATCGCGGGTAGCGTCATGATGGCATTGACCACAGTGATACCCACCCCGACCACTCCCACCGAGGTCGGCAAGAGCGGGCGCAGGACGGGGGTGGAGTAGAACATGACAGCGTTGACACCAGATAGTTGCTGAAGGACCATGATAGCGGCACATAGTATGGAGGGACCACGTAGGGAGGGATTGGATAAGATTTGGGGGAGAGTCAGCTGGGTTTGGGGTGTGGAAGATGCACCCGGGAGGAGGGGCGAAGCTGCTGCGTGGTGTCAGATCACGCTCAACTTTGGAATACATGGAAGCTTTACCTTCATCACGAGGACCAGATTCGGCATCTACGGGGGATGCAGGAGCCTTGTGTTCACCAGTGGGTGAGGAGATGATACCAGCCGACAAGATCTGGCCGACAGCAAGAGCGCCGCTAATAGCCGTCACATATCGCCAGCTCCCCGGTACCTCTCCTTTCTATAGCCTCGTCAGCTTGATCTGTCTTCTGGTATTGGTCAGAGGAGCCACTCACTTCACCGGTCAACAGCAATCCAGCGACCTGTCCGGAACAAATACCCAAGACGATAGCCAGCTGGTTCATGGTCCCGACCATACCAGACTTGCTAGCCAGCTCTGCTTCGCTCTTTGCAATTACCGAGAGGAATTGCGGCACCAGGCTAATGCCCAAACCTGACGCTGTGCCCGCTACCAGTCTCCCCAAGGCAAGGATGGTCCAATGAGGCGCAAATGTCATGATTCCAGCACCGATAAGGTTCAGCCAGCCAGTCAAGGCGATACCTCCCTTCAGCCCGCGCTGTGATACGACGTTGGAGCTGGTCAATGAACCGAGAAGACCTCCAAGGGTGAATATGGCGGTGATGAGGGAGTAGAGGGAGGGCGTGATTGAAAGACATTCGGGGAGGAGAGTGGTGGACGCGGAGGTGCAGGTGATGGATTGCTCCGGGAAATTGAGCTCGGAGAGATGAAATCCGTCTGCGAGGTTGCGATCAGCTATGAACAGAACATGCAAGTTGTTACTGACAGTACCACGAAGAGCTGCGCCGACTGTATGAGCTCAAGTCCCTTGTCATGTCATCTACTCACACGCAAGCCCAAAATATGGTCAAGTACGCAGCTCGGGGTGACATGGTCCCGCAAACCTATTCCGTTGTGTCTTCTTGAACTGAGGAGAGCTGGACGTGGATATATATGACAAAGCCGGAGTGCAGGGGCTGGTTGATCAAAGCTGTGCAAAGTAGAATATGTCGATACGCCAGGGATACGCTAACAACACATCACTCGAGCTCTGCGCGCCGGCCGCCGACGTGCTGTGGCGGTCTTACGTATCGCACATGCTTTCCGATTGGACATTGTTCTGGTGAGCTGACGAGCCGTCTTTGAGAAGACCAGAACTATTGGTTGATTGTGCACAAAAAACAGCTCAACAAGGCCAGAAAGAGTCTTCCCTGGAACGTCCGGGCCATCGCCCATACAAGTCTTTGCATCTCTGTGTTTGGTTCCTAAGGCCGAAAGGCGGCGGTGGCCGTACCCAAAGTGATCGACGATTCCCGTAAATCTCGATGACGTCTTGGCAAGAACTCTGTCTTCCCTTTCATTCCAAATTCCTGTGCAAGGATGTCATTTGCTGCTCCTTCCGGGGCGAGTCGCACGTCGCATGACCGGCGTGTTCCGCCACCACTATATAAACCCCAGCACGTTCTTGTCTTCTTTCACTCCCCATAATCATCATCAACAGACCAACACAATGTACATCCCCAACTTCCAAGGTGCCCTCGCTGCTGGCCTCGCCCTTTCCGGTGGTTTCTGTGAGTATCGCTCTCACTCGTTCCGCCACCCCAGCTGACCCTCTTCAGCCGGCAAGGTCTCTTCCGGCAAAGTCCTCGACTATGCTGTTGAGAAGTGCATCGACGCCGACGGAAACCAGCGCTGCTCCAAGCCATTCCCGGTCACCAAATCGACTTGCTACGAGATCAAGTGGACCACCGATGGCAAGATCTCGCATACGACCGCCGAGGTCAGGGACGCGGGCAGTGATGAAATCGTATTCTACAGGGACACCGATGGAGAGTGGACTTCTGAGAAGAACGAGGTGAGTTATCAAGCCATCAAAGGATAGAGTGGTGCTGACATGGGCTAAGCTCGTGTACCTCGACTTCAAGCCAAAAGTGTGGGGCCAGGGTAACAGTACCGTCGAGTACGAGGTCTCCCAATGCAAGTAAGACAAAGAAGGAAACAAGTCTGTACTATGAATTTGTTGTGCATATATGAAGAACCATGCGATTCGATCTCTACTCTGCCTTGTTGTAAATGTCGTTGTATTTGCCAAGAGACTTTGCCTCCAGCCCCTCCACATTTTCAAACCTCTTGGGGTCCACTGCCTTCCTCAATTCCACATCCTTCTCCGCCCCTCCATTCAGCAGCTGGTCCGCCAGCAGCCCCGCCGCGCCCGCCGCATGCGTCACCCACACACCCACCGCACACCACAGTCCATCCTCCACCTTGCCCACCAACGGCAGCCCATCAGGCGTCACAGAGAACAGCCCGTTGAACTTCTGGCCCTGCTTGAAAGTGTCGGCTGTCTTGGACGGCAAGAGCGTCAATGCATTTTGCAGGACGTCGTCGAAGGAAGGCTCCCACTTGCCATAGGCAGTGTCTGTGAGCTCGTCCTTCTTGACGTGAATGGGGGCATGGGCATAAGAGCCGATGCCGTCGAGCTTGCCGTGGTCACGAGCATAGACGTGTTGCTTGGGCCAGCGGATGAAGGGAGTCTTGCTCTCGTGGTTGTTGGGCAGAGAGTAGTGGTAAGGGTGCGCCACAGACACGACAGACTCGGTAAACTTGGGGAAGAGCTGGGCCGCCCAGATACCCGTACAGAGAATGACGGAGTGGCAGTCAATCATGCCTCGGTCGGTGCGGACGAGACGGCCGTTACGAGAGTCGGAGATGGACTGGACGTCGACGCTGAGGAGGGTGGCACCGTTTTGAGAGGCTTTGCGCTGTTGGCTGTGGGCAATAGCGATGGGGTTGGCAGTACCGTCCAAAGGGTAGAGTACTCCGGCGGGACCCTCGGGAATATCGTCCCTCACAAAGTCACCAGCAATCTTCAACACCTCCTCTTTCGACAACACATGTGCCTCCAGTCCCGCCTTCTTTGCACCCTCCGCCCTCTCCTCCAACCCTTGTCCAACTTCAAGACCTCCGACCTGGTCAAAAGCGCCATCGATATGGCTGTAGTACCCCACGGATCGCTTAGCGAGTTCGGTGAGGACAGGCAATTCGTTGTACTGCCCAACGAAGCCGGGGGCATGGCCAGTAGAGCCAGGGAGCTCTTCAATGTCGCGGTCGATGAGGACGATGTTGGGACCGAGGTGTTCTGAGAGAAGGGCGGCGAGGCAAGAGCCCACGATGCCTGCACCGACGATGACTATTCGTTGGGTCGGACGGGACGGCAAGGGGATGTAGGAGGACATGGTGCTAGGTAGTGTAAGCTTGGAAATGCTACCCGATTGTTCTGGGACTACTTTGTGACTATCTGTTTCGCCCGTTCTTATTGGGAGGGTGACAGAAAAGAAAGATGGAGATATGCTAGAAAGTGACTCAAGTCGGAGAGCCTTCCATAGCCGAATAGACAACTTTCTCACGGTTTTCATCGTGCGTTCATCGGCGCGCTCATCTCTACGTACCAGCTACGAGTACTGACTCTGAACTTCTTGCTTTGACACATACCTGGCCATTCGGTGGATAGTCGCCCAGAATGTCCACCAAAAAGGCTCTCAAGTCAATTCAAGGTCATCTAAAGGAAAAGAATGCCGAGTCGGCTCTCTACGAAGCTACAGAGCTGCTGAAATCGATCGATCATGAGGATACAGATGCCGCTCAATGGTAAGTACAGCGCTGATTGTGCAGAGGCAAAACTCATGCTACTCTAGTCTTGTCTTCAGAGGTCTTGCGCTTACGCAGCTGGAGAAACTGGACGAGTCTGAAAAGGTAACGATGCCCCATCCGGAGGCTGTTTCGGCACTGACAATATGTAGTCATATCTTCAAGCCTACAAGCTCCAGCCGAACAACCCTCTGGCCGCTAAAGGATTGACAATGCTGTATGAAAAGACGCAGGACTGGGACAAGTATGGATTGTTCTTGGAGAATCAAACTCAAGGATTGTATGACAGGTATGTCCGCCATGTCATGGACTGGGCGATGGGCTGACGATGCCCACAGTGGAGATGCCGAGAACCTTGCAGCTACTCTTGAAAGGCTGATTAGAATAAGGCAAGAGCACGGCTCTGAAGAAAAGCTCTACAAGACGCTCGAGTTACTCTTACCTTCATCGCCCCTCGTTCCCCTACTGCAATCTGTTGAAGCTTCCAAAGACTCTTACGTCCCCATTGCCGTCCCCGAATACCCTACACCGGCCGACAAACTGCCTGTCCTCCCACCACTCCCCCATCCATCACTCATTGCCGGCTCTCTTGCTATCGCCCTGAACGTCCTCATCCGTTTTGAAACGGCTCTCAGTGCCAAAATCGCCGCCCGGGTCGCCAACGACCGTAAGCGTATCAACGCTGGGTCTGAGGCGGAGGTACGAAAGAATGTGGACAGAGAGATTCTGGCGACAGAGGGCTTGAAATTGGCGGAACTTTGGAAAGAGGTTGGAGGACATCCTGCCGTCGAGGATGACATCAGGCGACAGGTGGAAATCAAGGAATTCAACTTTTGGCGAAGGCTTGTGGCTTGTCTCGATGCCAAACCCAAGACAACCGCTCGACCTGCAGCCAAGCCTAGTGTCCCATCGGCACCAAAGTTGAAGCTCGCCGTGTCTAGGCTTTCTGAGCCGGCGTTGTTCCAGGAGAAGAAGGATCTAGTGGCGCCGACCAAGCAGGAAGCTCTGGATCATGCCGACGGGCTTGCCAATGGTTTTGTTCTTCTTGGTGTCAACAGCGCTGGGTCCGAAGAGGGGTGGTATTGGGCTTTGGAAGGAAAGGACGAGGACTCTATCTGTGAGCATTTGCTTCAAACCTTTTGCATGTTTCTAACGATAAACAGACTACGATATCGATCTCCTCCACAAATATGCCTGTGCCTTCCCCTTCTCGCCCTTGGCGGACTTTATCGACATCTACTGTCGCTGGTTCAAACGTCCTTCTCCTGAATACGAGCAAGAGAAAGACAACGCCAGCTTGCAAGAGCGTACTCAATTCAAGAAACACAAGGGCGGCAAAGCCTCGCGGGCGAGACGACAGGTGAGAAGGGAGGGGGAGGGGCAGGATGAGGGAAAGGTTTTGGTAGCGGAAGATGTAGAGCAGGAGGAGAAGGAAGAGATGATTTCACTTTTGACAAAGTTGATTGTCAAGCTGCCAAAGTCGTTGTTTGCGTACAGGGCCATGGCGAGGGTCTCTTTGCAAGATGAGGATCTGCCAAACGCCATCTCCTTCGCCGAAAAAGCCCGAAAGCTTGTAAAGGAAATCGAGTCTCAGCGAGGAATTGCTCTTCCAAGCGCCCAGGCGGATCTTGATACCGTCTTGGGTGTTGCCCTCGTCCCCTACTTTCCTCCTAAGCACCACAAGCGAGCTACTCGAATTCTTGAGACCGTTCTCACCGCCAAGCCAGAAAATATCGAAGCTCGTTTCTCCCGCGCTCAGGTGTTTCAATATGCCGGAGACTGGACCAGCGCGCGCGAGCACTTTCAGCAGGTTCTCGACTCGTCACAGGATGAGAAGGCGATTATCACTGCAAAGGAAGAGGTTGGGTGGTGCCTCGTCAACGAAGGCAAGCTCGAAGCAGGTCGAGATGTCTTGGAGGAGGTCGTTGGGATCAGAGACGGGAAGAGTGAAAGGGAGAAGGAAGGAGAGGCCAAGGAGAGAAGTAGAGCTTGGTACAGATTGGGTCAGACCGAGTGGAGGATTGGGGGTAAGTCTATCGTAACTTGTTCTGGGAGTTTGGCAACTGACCTTTCATAGACGATGAGGCGAAAGCGAACGCTGAGGAATGGTTCATGGCTTCCATCCGCGCCGACCCTTCCCACGCGGCTTCCTACACTGCGCTTGGTACTTGCTACTCCTCCGCCAACCCTCCCGACCACGAGCGCGCCCTCAAGTGCTACCAGCGTGCTTTCGAGCTCGATGCTACAGAGGCGTATGCGGCGCATAGGTTGGCTATCGGTTATGCGAACGAAGATGAGTGGGCGCCGGTGAGATTGATTGCTGTCAGGGTCATGGAGGGTGAAGGCGGTCTGGAAGGTGTCGCCGGAGGGGAGGCTCTTGGTACCAAGGCCAGATTTGCGCCGCAGAACGGTTGGGCTTGGAAGGCACTCGGTGCGACCGAGATGGTATGTCTTCAACCCACCATGAGGTTCGTATACTGATCCCGCTGCAGCACTATAAAAAGTACGACAAGGCCGCGGAAGCCTACCAGATTGCCCTCCGTGCTGACCCCGAAGATGTATCAACCTGGGTAACTCTCGGTGAAGCCTACGTCAAGTGCGGACGTCATACCGCCGGCCTCAAAACCTTCTCCCATGCCCTCACCATCGACCCTGCCAACTGGCGAGCGTTGTTCAACATCGGTCAAACACAGAGTCAGCTTGGCGCGTTTGACAAGGCAACCGAGGCGTATGGGCAGGTGATGGACATTACTGGCGGAGAGGAGGTTGGGATTGTTGCCGCGTTGGCGGAGGCGAATCTGGCTTCCGGGAGACAGACCGCCGCTGGAGGATTCCGCGTCAGGTCTAGGGGTGCTTTCCACCGGGCGATCGAACTCGCTGTCAAGGTGCTCAAGACAGGCAGAACGCATCGTGCTTGGGCGTGGAAGCTCATTGGTGACGCTACATTCGAGCTCAGCTGGCAAGAGTCAAGCATCGAAGAGGCCCAGGCTTCCTTCGAGTATGTGCAGCCTGTGCTCCAATTCCTTGTTGAGGACGATGCCGACAAGCGATCCAATGCTCCCGGCGTCGGCCACGCTGCCAACCTCTTACAAGAAGCTGTCTCTCTCAGCACCACACTGAAGACTGCCATATTCGCGTTCGCCTACCGGGCTCATTTGCTCAAGAACGAGCCCCGAGTGGTTGATCCCGCCTTGTACGACTATGCTAGTGCTTTGCATACCCTCGCTAGCAGACTCGACGACGGAGAGGAGAGGAAGCAGTGCCTCAGGACTGCCATCAGCGCGATCCGGACTGCTCTTGACCGAGATGCCGGAGACGAGAGGCTTTGGAATGCTCTTGGCGTCATTTGCGCCACGGCTGGACCCCAACTTGCTCAGCACGCCCTAGTGGTCTCTCTCGAGCTTTACACGAAGGACCCCGTTGTTTGGGTCAATTTGGGGTACTTGTACCTCCGACTTGACGATCGTGAGCTCGCTGGGCAATGTTTCCTCAAAGCTCAGGTCTTGGACCCGGACTATGCTCGAGCATGGTATGGCCAAGGTCTCTTGGCTGATAGGAATGGGGAGAAGGAACAGGCGAAAGCGCTTTTCTCACATTCTGTCACGCTATCGGCTCAGGCTCTGCTTGAGGCTGATCTGGCTTTGGCAGCTGCCACTTTTGCTCGCTTCCTTTCGCCCACTTCTGCGATCGACGCTGGTATCCTTCACCAGCCCGCTTTCGCGCTTAAGCACTACTGTCACCAGAGGCCACAAGACTATACTGCTGCTCACCTTTACGCCCTGATCTGCGAGAGACTGGGCCTGGTCGAGGAGGCTGTTTCGTCGCTCGAGAGGACCGCTATCGCGCTGGAGGAGGAGTTCGAGAGGGCTGAGAGTGCAGAGATCGAACACTTTTACGCCGTTGCGTTGTGCAATCTCGGACGAGTCCGACTCTCTACTGGACAGTATGAAGAAGCGCTGGAAGCACTTGGCAACTGCTGGGAGCTTGTTGCTGGTTCCTCAGAGGCTGCGTCTGCTACTTTGAAACCGCAGTGTAAGCTTCTCCAAGGCTTGGCGCACTACTGGCTCGGGCAGACGGACGAAAGTCTCGAATCATTCCAGGCGGCTTTAGATGAAGCGACTGCGAACCAGGATATGGAGGTCAAGGAGGAAGTGGCGGTCTTGCTGAGTCGAACGCTCTGGGGCTTGGGCGGAGAGGATGCAAAGGAGATCGCAAAGAGCAATCTTCTGGAGTGGTGAGTCATGTCTGCATCCTATCGGAACTCTGCTGATTGAACATATAGTCTGTCTCGAGAGAACCCCTCGCTCAGAGTCATCTCGACCCTCGCCGCTATCGCCGTCGTTTCTGCTGATTCCGACCTCATCGAAGCATCCATGTCTGAGCTGCTTTCTCGACCCATCTCGGAGCGTGTACAGGACTCGTCCGACCAGGGCGATCTAGTCCTCTACCTCCACAATCTCGCGGAAGGCCGAGAAGAAGAGGCATACGAGGTGTTGCAGGATGCTGCCCGTGCTGCTCCTGGATCGCAAAGGATCAGAAACAGGCTCGCGGAAGCGTTGATCAAGGCGAGCAAGGCTGGCGATGCTTTCAAGGTCCTCGAGGTGCCAGGAGGCAAGAATGGAACCGTCGAGTCAAAGGCAGAAGAGGACAGGCTACGAGGGGTGGCAGAGTTGCTCGAAGGAGAAGGCAAGGGGTTGAAGAAGTTGAAGAGGGGTGTGATGCTGGCCCCATGGGAAGAAGAGAATTGGCATGCCCTTGCATGGGGAAAGAAGGTCGCCGATGAGGCCGGCCTGGAGGAGGAGGAGGAGCAGGAGGAAGAAGTTGAGCAGGAGGAAGTGCAGTCTAGTGTTCAGGTTGCTTAATCGAGCATGCATCATTGGTCTATAGTGCCCCGCCCCGTGTAGAAGACCTCTGTCCAACATCAAGCCAAAAAATAGAAGACATCCCTGACCTCCGATTTGACGGCGAGGTGGCCGCATGTCTGATGTCTCACATTCATGATTTGCTAGACCACTGCAGGAGAGTATCCATCCGAGATATCCGGCTGCATTTGAACCCTCTTGGGCAGAGATGCCGCTCGTTCACGTCATCCTAGTCCTTATCAGCTTGAGTGCATGCGTTCGTTCCTGGCCAATCCCTTGTTCCTTTCCTTTTCACTTCTCGGCCTCCGTTTGATTCCTCCCGGCATCTCCTGAAAGTCTCGGTGGTCGCAAAAGCTGCTAGAGAGCATTCTCCTTGGCCCATACGATACCAGGCCTATAAAAAGCAATCACGGGCATCTCCGCGCCTAATCTATCGCCTGCAAGATATCGTGACAAGCCCCGATCCGCAGTGATGCGCTGGCCGGCCGCGCGCTCTATCGAACTTTACGTGTTCTTTCCCCATGGCGAAGCATGTGTGCGCATGATCCACGGTCATACGCATCAAATTAGCGCGCGTAAGCGCATGTATCCATGCTGTCGAAGCCGAGACGGGTGACCGACAAACGCAGGTACGTTTGCCGAATGGGCTACATCGCTTCCCGCTCATGTTCTTATCAGCCCTAGGAAGGCGGAAACTGTGCTATATAAGTAGCCACGGTTTCCGCTTTCCGCTCATTCTCGGTCTTTCTCCTCTGGGCCCTTTTCAATTTTGCCTCATATCAGGTATTCCGACAAGATGTGGACCAAGCTCGTAACGACCGCGCTCCTCACCCTCTCTTTGGTCGACACTCTGGCAGATGCCCGGGACCCGCAAGGTCTTCGAGGTCGGAAGCCCGCGGCTCTTAGAGCAAAGAAGGAAGCCAAGCGGGAATACATGGAGAGGGAAGCTTCGAAGCTTGAGGAGAGCCGGGCGTACTTGGAGGAGAGGGACTCTGACAAGAGGTACTACAACAACAAGACTTCTGGTGTGTATCCATCTCATTTGTCTGTTCTTCCATGCTGATATTCTGCCAGAGTTCTTTGTCGACTCTCTCCCCGACGTCCCATTCGACCTCGGCGAGCTGTACTCTGGCCTCATTCCCATCAACTACTCCGACACCTCCAGAGAGCTCTTCTTCGTCTTCCAGCCCAAGCTCGGGGAAGCGTCCGAAGACCTTACCATCTGGTTCAACGGCGGACCGGGCTGTAGCTCACTCGTACGATGATTTCTTTTCTGGGGACGTCTATCACATACTAAATATACGGCAGGAGAGCTTCCTTCAGGAGACCGGTCTTTGGATATGGCAGCCGGGGACTTATGAGCCAGTGTTGAACCCGTACGCCTGGGTCAACTTGACCAACATGCTTTGGTACGTTCCGTCACATCATAGAACTGGGGTCGAGCTGACTCTTTCGAAGGGTCGAGCAACCTGTCGGCACAGGCTTCTCTACCGGTACCCCCACCGCGACCACCCAAGAGGAGACTGCACAGGACTTTGTCAAGTGGTTCAAGAACTTTGAGGACACTTTTGGGATCAAAAACTATAGAATCTTTGTTACTGGCGAGTCTTATGCTGGGAGGTATGTGCCTTACGTCTCGGCTGCTATGGTCGACGAAGAGGACAAGTCATACTACAACCTTTCGGGTGAGTCAAGATACGCCCACAGGAATTTCAGCTGACATGGTGCAGGCGCTTTGGTGTACGACCCTTGTATCGGCGAGTTCGACTATGTGCAGGAACAGATTCCTACCTACCCCTTCGTCGAAGCCAACAACAACCTCTTCAACTTTAACGCCTCCGTCATGGCCGCGCTCGAGGGCTTGCACGAGTCTTGTGGATACAGGCAGTTCATCGACGACTACCTCGTGTTCCCTCCCAAGGGCCAGCAGCCCCATCTGTTCTTCAACACTTCGGACCCTGCCAATGCGACGTGTGACTTGTTGGACATCGTCAACGACTTGGCGCTTCAGATCAACCCTTGCTTTGACATCTACGAGATTGTAAGGTGCCATCCTTTACCGTTTTTGCCAGTACTGACGATTTCTCAGAACCTGATGTGCCCTCTTGCATGGGACGTCCTCGGCTTCCCCACCGAACTCACCTACGCTCCTGGTGGTATCTACTTTAACCGATCCGACGTCAAAGCTGCTATCCACGCTCCCGACTATGTCGACTGGGCCAACTGCGCTGCTGAGCCAGTGTTTGTGGGAGGCGACGAGGGACCGCAGGCGGAAGGTGATACGTCGTTGGATCCGATCCAGTATGTCTTGCCCAAGGTCATCGAGGCGACAAACAGGGTGTTGGTCAGTAACGGAGACTATGGTGCGTCCCTATTCTTGTTGGCTGGACTTTTGCTGACTGGTGCGAATAGACATGATCATCATCACCAACGGCACGCTGCTCTCAATCCAAAACATGACCTGGAACGGCGAGCTCGGGTTCCAATCCGCCCCAGAGGAGGAGATCTACATTGGTATCGAAGACACCCAGTGGTCTACCGTCTTTGCCGAGAACGGTCTCAGCGGGCCCGGAGAGCAGGGTACTATGGGCGTCCAGGTAAGTCTTTCATCGCGGTTATGCAGACTAGAAGGGAAAGCTGATGGGGTATAGCACTATGAGAGAGGTCTCATGTGGGCGCAGACGTTCCAGTCGGGACACATGCAGCCGCAGTACCAGCCCCGAGTCGCCTACCGACACTTGGAGTGGCTTCTTGGTTTCACCGAAAAGATCTAGATCTTATGTTCTAAGTTTAGATCGGGTTGCGGCCTTGTGGGTTGTATAATCTGTCAATCGGATGTGTTTTGTGGTATATGGGACAGTATAATTCTTGAATTCTTGGACGATTCAGAAGGACAAAGGATTCGCGAAGAAGAAAGTATTTTCAAAAGTCAATCGCGAAAAGTAGTAATCGGAGTATGCAACGACGTCAACGTCGACAATTTGACCGAGGTCTCGTCGTGTGATGTGCTAAAAGATCTCTGGCAATCATCAACGATAGATTGGCTACGTCAGAGGGGACTGGTGTTGCTGTCAGATGAGCAGATCGCAAAGTGACAAAGAGTGGGAGCGTAAGCTATATGGCGAGGTGGGGCGGCGGAAAGAAATCGACCATCAGCCAACGACAGCCTCGGGGCATTCCCCCTCTGACCTGTCGCCGCATTGCCCACTGCCTGCACACAAAATGTGCGCATACATGCCCTCTCCACGCCACTAGGCACACCTGATGCATGCATGATGCTGCCCTTTCCTGGCTCTTTCGTTCTCGGCCCCGGCATCCGGCACGGCTCAGCAAATTTACGTAAACCACCAAAATGACGTCTGCATGACCGAAAGCGGCTGGTCTTCTATCCCGTCCTCATTCTTTTCATCGAATTCTCGACAACTCCTCTTTTCTTCGCATCCAGCTTCTTCAACCGCCGCTAGCGAATCAGCATACATAACCGCCTCATAATCACTTGCATCCGTAACAGCAAAGAGTAATTGAGACAACATGGTCGACGCGGTGAGTTTTTATTGTCCTCCAGAGTTGCCGCCGAGACATTTCGTGGTGTCATCCATCCACTTGCTGACCACCGTATGCCTCCTTATCCTCGCTTTTTCTACCCCTTCTTGCCCACGACTCTAAACACTCTGCTCCTATGCGCCTCCCATGCCATACAGTCTTCTCACATTCGCCGAGGACACCCGATTTTCTTCGGTTTGATCACATTCTTCGCCATCATCGAAGGTATTATTACCGCTTGGCTTGGTATGTCTTGATTATTCCATGATGCTACACAGAGTATCCGCTGACGCCGTATCTGTTGTTTAGTCTCCAAATTTAACAAGTGAGCCCCATAACGGCATTAGCGACATGTCCCAAGAACTGACGTTTGCAACAGCAACGACACCTACCCTTCGAATTCTTACCGAGACCGACTCAAGTTCCTCGTGTTTGTCTCCTGGTGGACAGTCGTTTTCGGTGCTGCCCATCTTGTGAGTGTTGATCCCATCATGGCGTGTTGTTTTGCTCATTTGTCGTTGTAGACCTCGTTCTTGGTCGCTTCGACCAATTTCGTTTCTTCCATCGCTACTCACTTGGGTGTCTGGGCTCTCACGTAAGTGTATTCGCTCTACGCACCACCATGGTCAACCCTAACCCGGCGTTATGCAGATGGCTCTTCTGGCTCGCCGGCGCCGCCTCCTTCACTGCCGCTCTCGGCGGTGGTGCCCGATGTAGTCACTCTTCCCTCACATACTGCAGCCAACTCGTAGCTGCCGAGGCGTTCGCGTGGATCGAGTGGATCCTGCTGAGTGTGCTGTTCATCTTCCTTTTGCTGATTGCTGTGATGGCTCTCAGGCGAGGCGACAGCTTGGGCGGGGGGCTTGTCTAAGTTTGCGCGGGTGATTTGTAGAAAAGATCATGCGAATGTCATGGAAAATACAAGCCGGGGGTGGATGGGAAGGTAACATATAATATAGTGGCTCATAATAATACACATACGCATGTAGCCCTAATGCTGTCTTGGCTGTCGACTGCTGCGCTCGGGATATAGCCAGGGCTCACGCGAGACGGGAGAGAGCCGCGGCCCAGGGGGGCAATAACCACGTTTATTGATTATTTATGGGTGCCTTGCCTCCACCCTCGACAACGTATGCGGCATTGCACTGTCTGTTCTTTTTCTTGTTCGCACCAAACACACCACGCACCCGAAGCACACTGGGTACTGTAGATACCCCTCCACCCCGCCCAGCCCTCCCCTCGCCGTCCCCTCCACCTCACCCGCACCACAGACGGGACACATCTATCCTTCCGCTGCCCCACGACGAGCGGGATCCCCTTTTCCATACGTTATTCAAGCGATATAATTGGCCGACATGGGTGCTTTCGATGGGCTCAGAGGCGACCAGGCGACATCAGGATGTGAGTACCGGCCGGTGGGCTCGGGGGAGGCTCGGAGGGTGCCAGGTGCGGAAGGCTGACGCGAGTGCCATCGATAGTTTGGGGAGAACATACGAGTACAATCGACTGGTACGCGCTCCCCATATCCCCAAGAATGCCCAGCGCTGACCGTCCTTGGCACAGGTGTGAGAACAACTACACCCACACTCGCTACATTGCCGAATTTGTCAACACGCTCTCCAACCTCCCGTCCATCCTCATCGGCTTTTACGGCGCCTACGCAGTCCTGCAGAACAGGCTGCCTAAACGGTTCGCGATCTGCTATCTGGGTTTGAGCATGATAGGGCTGGGCAGTTTTGGGTTCCACGCGAGTCTGAAGTGGGAGTGGCAGTTGATGGATGAGTTGCCCATGGTGTGTTCCATGTTGCCTGCCATGCGTGGGGCGCATGTGGCTGACATGCCTACAGATCTATGTCGTCTCTTACGCGGCATACCTCGTGCTCGACACTCGTCATGGATGGGAACCACGGTTCGGCGTCTGGGGACCATTGGTGATGTTGGCCTGGGACGTGTTTGTGACGGTGTCATAGTGAGTCACCACTTTCTGCTGTTTGCGGGGTCAGGGCCCTGAGGCCCGCCGCTTTGGGTCTCCCGATACGGCCGGCGCGGGACACAAATTGCGCCCTGATGGAGTATTTTGTTGGGTTCTCCTCGAGCTGACAAGAACCTAAAGCATCTGTCTCCCGAACCCGGTCTACCACCAAGTCGCGTTCGCGGCCATCCTTATCACTTCGACCCTCCGGACGCTCGTGCTTATCCTCAAGCGTCTTCCCGAGGGCCACCCGGCCAGAGCGACAATAGGCAAGCTCATGGGATGGGGCGTGGGCGTCTTTGCGACGGGCTTTGCGATTTGGAATATCGACAATATTTTCTGTGAACAGTTCAGGGAGATACGGGCTGCTATAGAGCCGTTTGACTTTTTGGTACAAGGTGCGTAAATGATGGTTCTGGAGCTGGGCGGAGCTGATGTTCCGGGTAGGACATTCATATTGGCATTACATGACTGGCTACGGAGCGTATTTGATCTTTACGGCTTCGATATGTGAGCCGCCTCATGTTGTTGTAGTGACATGACTGACTTTCAACAGACCTCCACTGCCTGATCAAGGACGACCCGGACGCGTACGATATCACCGGCTACTGGCTCCCCATGATCAAGCGCAAAGCGACCATGAGCCCCAAGCACAGCGAGAAGATGACTTTGGCTCCTACCGAGAAGCTGGACTAGGTCTTTCGCCCCGCGCTTTGTGTAAACATTATACAAGAGAAGAGATTAGGAGAGATGTGCATACGAGTACAGTACTCGTACTCAAGGGTTTTCATTTTTCATCATGCGGCTCTTTCGTCGCCATCAGAGCTTTTATTCTCGGATATACTCGTTTTGTGGTAGACTCTTTACATAGTTACTTTGGGCATTAGAGTCATGCAAGCAGCAATCATGGACAGTCAAGATACGGGGGGATAGGGAGTGACTTGATTGACTATCTGCTGATGGCAAGCACACTTCCTATTCCCCCTGGCATCATGCATGCGTATCCGTGACCATATGCACCCCCACTCTCCATCCACCATTTTCGGACGAATCCGTGCCAAGTCCAAGAGGAGATGACGCGCGCGGAAAGATCTTGATCCCTGGTTCCTCTTGCAACAAATAACGAAAACACCCTCAGCTCCTTTCTCTTCTCCATCTCTCCTTCGACTTTTTCCCTCCCCCCCAGCCACCGCTGCACCCCGACAATGTCCAGCGGCAACCCGAACGGGCAGCCCAAGGGCGACTTTGCCGGCCTCGTCTCTGACCTCATGCGTCATAAACATGCCGAGAAGGAGACCAAGGGCGCTAACGGAGACGCAACTCCTAGCAAGAGCAGCATAGGGCTTGCTGTCAGCAGACACCTCCCCGCTACGGGGTTCAAGAAGAATACTGAAGAATATAAAGATAAGAATAAAGATAGACAGGGGGTAGAGAGGCAGGAGAGTGGGTGGTCGTCGAGTAGCTCTTTGCCGTCTGATGCGGAGGGGAAGACCGACTCGCGAAGCCAGCAACAAAAGGAGAACGAGCAAGAAGGGGCGGAGGGCAGAGGTCCTGGGCGACACGAATCATTCATCCCAGACGGTCACGACGATCAACGCCCTATACACGACTCGCCCGTGGAAGAACTCTCCTCCTACCCTTCTGTGCCTCAACCTCAGGCCAATGGCCAGAGGGAAGGATCAGGGAGGTCGGAGAGGATGATCAGGATAGACGACTCGGCAAAAGGCTCGCGAGATCGGGAGCGGGAGAGGGACGAGAACGAGCTCATGTCGCTGTCGCCAAGCGCACAGAGGCAACTCACGGATGAGCTTGGCAGGTCGCCTGTTGAGAACCCTGGCATGAAGGAGGAAGAGGTGCCAGGGCCGAGGAATGAGATTGCGCTGGGACCGAGGATCACCCATATCCACGTGAGTATTGGAACACTTCTCGAGGCAGAATAGCCTCGCTGACAATGCATGTAGTATCACGAAGAGCGAGAGCCTACTGTGGATGGTATTCATCATGGACCCATCCTCAAGGTTACTTCTGACGGCGAAGCCGAGCTACCACCTGGTCAAACGCCGCAGGCTTCACGGCGCCCAAGCGCATCGCAAGAGTACCGTACCACTTCCGACAACGACCTGAACGCATACGAGAGCGGTATGGGTAACACCATATCGGACGGCACCTGGAGGAACGCCCTTCAATCGTCCCGACAGAAAAAGAAGGGCAAGACTCCTGCGAGCTCGAGGTTTAGTAGCTTCAGGGAGGACGGTATAACCACGGGAGAGAGTGATGCGGAGGGCAATCATGGGGATAATGAGGCGCCGGATACACCGACGGATGCGGCGCAGAAGAGGTGGAGCATGCTCCGCCACCGAGTACTTCCCTCCAAGACCTCTGTGAATGGACCGACACCCAACAAGGTATCCGCTCTGGCGCCGACTGTGATTGCCTCCCTTCCGGTTACCACCGAGCTGTTTGCTGGCCAGCTGCCAGTCATGATCCTCAAGACGTGGATAGACAGGGACGAGAATGGAAAGAAGGCTGTACCGGTCTTGCTGGGTAACTTGAGGTTCAGGGTGGGAGATAGTGTGGGGTTGAAGCAGGGGAAGGCGACGGGGAAGGAAATGTTCAAGGTAGAGTGCGAGTACGGGGATGGCGCTGTCAAATGGGTGCGTCGTGTTCAACATTTATCCCGAAAAGCTGCTGATGGAATGACAGGTCATCTACCGTGAACTGCGAGATTTCCTGTCGCTCCACGCGCACTATAAAGCTGCCAACTTTGGTACCTCCGTCGCCGGTCTACGCTCTACCCGACATGTCGAGATCCCCGATTTTCCTCGTATGAGTGTACCCTTCTTCAACAAGTTTGACAAGCAAGCGCATGGAAAAGAAAAGGAGAGGGAATCGAAAGAAGCAAAGGAAACGAAGGAGCAGATGAAGATTAGTAAAAATATGGGCAAGGCAGAGTATGCTCAGGCGAGTCGAGATGCTCTGCAGCGATACCTCGTGGATCTCATTCGTGCTGTCGTGAGTATTTATCAACACAAAAGTAGCACAAGCTCATATCAGGCAGATCTTCCGACCCGAGTCCAACCGACTCTGTAAATTCTTCGAACTCTCCGCTCTCACCCTTTCCCTTGCCCCTCGCGGTGGCTTCCAAGGTAAGGCTGGCTTCCTAACGATCCCCGGCTCCAACGCCTCTCGCCGCGCCAACCAACCTGGCCTCACGCCTGCCTCTTGGAAAGCCTCCCGTGAGCCCAAGTGGTTCATCGTAAGGGACTCTTACTGTGTGGCGACCGATGGGCCAGAGACGACAGATCTCTACGAAGTCTTCTTGTTTGATTCCGACTTTACGATCATCAGGCCGAAGAGGTACTACAGGACCGGAATGGGCATCCTGCATCCCCACAAGAAAGACAGGGAAGACGATGAAATCGCGAACCATGTTGACACGGACAATCCTTTCACGAAGGAAGTCATGATTGCCAGCGGAGAGGGCAAGGGGTCGAAAGCCCAGAATTTGCAAGACGAAACGGAGCATGAGGCGAGTCAGCATACTTTCTATATCGTCAACTCGCAGATCAAATTGAAACTGGTCGCCAAGAACGCTGTAAGTGGGCTTTCAACGTGAGAAAGCGAGGCTGATGATGAACAGCGACAAATGCACCAATACATAGTCTCAATGGAGAGGATCGCCGCACAGTGCGCTTGGACCAAGAAGAACCGATTCGATTCGTTTGCTCCTCTCCGAGTCAACGTCGCTGCGCAATGGCTTGTCGATGGGGTGAGTCTTGGAAGGCCTTTCACCCTGTGTAGTGTGGTACTGACTCAATGAATAGCGAGACTACTTTTGGAATCTGAGTCGAGCAATGAACATGGCCAAAGATAGAATATACATCCATGACTGGTGGATCTCGCCCGAACTGTACCTCCGACGACCCGGAAATGAGCGCTATAGACTCGACAACCTTCTCAAGCGTAAGGCTGAGGAGGGAGTCAAGATCTTCATCATCATCTAGTAAGTCATCTAAGCTCGGTCAAGGAATGAGCTCACCTATTCTCCTAGCAACGAAGTGTCCGACAAGACCACTCCCGTCGACTCGACATATACCAAACGCAGTCTCATGAACCTCCACCCGAACATCCTCGTTCAACGATCCCCTTCGCACTTCCAAACAGGTACCTTCTATTGGTCGCATCACGAAAAGCTTTGCGTGATCGACGAGACCATCGCCTTCATGGGAGGTCTGGATCTGTGCTATGGAAGGTGGGACACACCACAGCATGTGCTGCTAGATGAGAAGCACACGGCAGAGGACGGACCGGATGGACCGGTATGGAGGGGTAAGGATTATTCGAATGAAAGGGTTATGGAGTATGCGAACTTGGACAAGCCTTTCGAGGACATGTTTGACAGGACCAAGATTCCTAGGATGCCTTGGTGGGTCTTTGTTTGTCCCCAATGCCGGACAGGACTGATGTAGCGTAGGCACGATACTGCACTTCAAATTGTTGGCCAACCCGCCCGAGACCTTTGCCGACATTTCGTCCAGCGCTGGAACTTGCTCATCCGAACCAAAAACCACACCCGCCGCATGCCTTTCCTTCTGCCTCCCGCGGACTTTACGGATAGGGAGTTGCAAGATCTCAAGCTCCAGGGGACGTGCGAGGTGCAGATCTGCAGGTCTGTTGGGCCATGGTCTATGGGAACACAGACAAAGATTGAGCATTCTATCCAGAATGCGTATTGCAAGTGTGAGTACTATAACTAACGCATAGCGGCAAAGCTTACAGCAACAGCCATTGAAACCTCTGAACACTTTGTCTACATTGAGAATCAATTCTTCATCACCTCTACCATCGTGGACGGCGTGCGCGTAGAGAACGGCGTCGGTGACGCTCTCGTCAACCGTATTATCCGTGCGCACAAGGAAGGTGACGCATGGCGAGCCTGTATTGTCATCCCTCTCCTTCCTGGGTATACCTACCCTCTGGATTCCAATGAGGCGAGCTCGGTGAGGTTGATTTTGGAGTGTCAGAACAGGACTATCGCCAGAGGCACCAACTCGATCTTTTCGAGGTTGAGGAAGGAGGGCATCGACGTGAGTTCTATTCTAGGGTCAGGCTTTCCGTGAGCTGATTCATATAGCCTGATGACTATATTACGTTCTTCTCCCTGAGAGGATGGGGCAAATTCGAATCTGGTGTGTTGACCACCGAACAAGTTTATATCCACGGAAAGACCATGATCGTGGATGACCGTGAGTACATCAAGTACCATGGAAGTTTGAGCTGACCATTTATCCAGGTCTTGTCTTGACTGGTTCTGCCAACATCAACGAGCGTAGTCAACGTGGTGACCGAGACTCTGAGCTTTTGGCTGTCGTCCGAGACACCGACATGATTGACGGCACCATGGCAGGACGCCCCTACAAGGTTGGGCGCTACGCCCATACCTTGCGAGTCCGTCTGATGCGCGAACACATTGGTGTCGACGTCGACGGCATCGACGAAGAACAGCTCATGTCCCGCGAGCCAATGGCGGACGCAGATGATATCGAGACATGGGACCCGGACCACGAGCAACAGAGTGACGATGATGATCGAGGAGGGTCGACGCAGATCAAGAGGAGGCTTGCAACTGATAGAATGATTGGCACCTTCCAGAACGGTGTTTCCAGTGGTACGTATCTAGCTTTGCATCTAACGGTATACTGATGATTGGCTCTAGTGACCAAGGGAATGTCCGAGAATGCCATTTCCAACGTCAAGAGGGCTGCCGACAAGGTTCTGCACCCCATCGCCGTTGTCAAATCGGGCGAGACCGTTGCCCTTAACGATGGCAACGCCAATCCCTCTGAGCGTGAAGACTTTAACCCTCACGGTAAAATTGACAAGGGTTTTGCTTCCTCCATGGTGCCAACCCTCGAGGAAAAGACCATATACGAGCGTCGACCGGATCAGAGTCACGCCAACGGCAAGCCCTTGTTTGACCACATCGACGAGCGAGGCGAAGACGGCCAGGTTGGACAGACAAAAAGTGGAAAGGGTGGCGGCGAACCTGGGGAGGCCGAGGTGCCCACTGAGACCAAGAAATCTGGCTTGATTGTCGACTCGGATGGTGCCAAGGTGTCTGGTGTCCCTCGTCTTCGAGGCAAGGTATCCGAAACCGAGCTCTACGGGACTCCCGCCAACGTCCCAGGTGACAACGACAAGATTCCTGTGCACGATACCGACAGAAAGGTGGAGAACGAGGATGAGGAAGCCATCGACGAGATGAATGCGGCTGTCAAGGCCAGAAAGACACTGCGAAAGCATATCAGTGCCAAGGTACAGATGTCGCCTTGGAGCATGCCCACGCCTACTCCCAAGATCAATCCTGCCAGGTTCCATGACCCGTTGGATGGAAGTTTCTGGAATGATGTCTGGGTTGCCAGCGCTGTGCACAACACAGAGATCTTCCGAAAGGTTTTCCGTTGTATTGTGAGTCCTTCACCTCATTGGAAAAAGAATCGCTGACCGGCTGGTAGCCTGACGATCTGGTGACGTCCTGGGCACAATACAAGGCGTTCGCCAACCACGCCGAAAAGTTCAACAGAGCACCCGAGGAAGTCGCCGCCAACGGCCAAGACGAACCCGTCAAAGTCACCCACGACGGTCCCGGTACCCATGGCGCCGGTGGCGGTGGATCCGGTGGTGGACAGATCGGTTCTCACGGGGATGAAAGTAGTGGCAACAAGGCGGAGACAAGCGATGCGGATGTGGTGGATGGCAAGCCCAGAGATGTGCCCCATCCCCATCACCCGCACGTTTCTCGTACAGGGCACCACAGCGAGGGAAGCAAGAGTTCCTTCAGGGGCGGTGAGAGTAAGAGGGAGACAGAGAGGGAGAAGAAGGCCAGTGGGCCAGACGAGGGCTGGGCAGAGTGGGAGAAGGAAGAAATGGAGCTGTTGTTGAATGAAGTCAAGGGACATCTTGGTACGTTGAGCCCTGCATGCCTGCTAGGATCACTGCTGACCAATCTGGTAGTGATCTACCCGAACAGATTCTTGGAAGGGGAAGACCTCGCCAACAACTTCCTATTCAACGTAAGTTTGACGCCGGCTGATGTGTGCGCTGCTGACGGTTTTCCTCAGTCCGACAAAATTTTGCCCTTGCCCATCTTTGATTAACGAACTTTAACGACTGTGCATACATCTATAATATTCCCAAGTATCAGTTCTTCCGCGCATCATATTCTAAATCTCGATTGATATACCTAATTTCTTGATACACTTGACTCTGTCTTGACTCCATGTCGCATAAATACTGTCCGCGTATGATTGGCACCCGATGTTGTCCTTCTAAACAGTCCGCTCTAAGTATAACACTGTGTGCAAGATCTCAATAATGCATCTGATAGTCTATGATATGTACAAGTAGATTACGACGAGACAAGGTATACCTGTCGGTTACACTAAGTCTTCTGAAACAGTTTCCAACTCCCCTGCAACCATCTCTTTGACCCATAAAGCAGCAACGCAGAGACGATACTCATTCCTCCACAGAGCCCTATCGAAATGTAATAACTTTCCGGACCTGTGCGGTGCAGGTGATCGGTAGAGTAGTTCAAAAGAGCGATAGCAATTGGTTGACCGACCAATGCGGGGATGACGAGGGATAGCCAAAACATGCTGAGCGCACTCGCAAGATGTTCAACGCCGACGACCTTGGCTGCAACAGGGGTCGCGGCAGACCAGATAGTACCACCCGTCATACCCTGCACCAGAGCATAGAAGATCAACACTCCGAAACTCTTCGAGGGTAGCCAGATACACAGAGTCGACAAGCCGCAGATGATGTAGCAGATGATGGAGAGATTGACGCGGCCGCCCGCGTCGAGGAAATAGCCCCAGAGGGGTCGACCGATCATTTGACCGGCGGAGAGGATGGATTGGAGGGCTGCGCCTTGGGTTTGGGATAGGCCGATGGCGTGGGTAGCGAAGGAGGCAAGGGAGTAGATGGCGATAAAGTAGGACATGACTGGTTCTTGTTTAGCATGGCGAGTGAAATGTAGTGGGAAGACGTACTAGTGAAAGCGCCCCATATCCACACCCAAACGAATCCCTGATGCCACAGCCATTTAAACTCCAAAGGCGCCTGCCTCGCCTTCATCTGCTCATGTCGCCCCTTGAACAAGAAAAACCCCGGCGTAAGCAACGCTGCGGATATGAGACCGTTGATGATCAAAGCCCATTTGACGGAAAGCTTCTCGATGAGGACACGGGTGGTGTTGGCCATGAGAAGACCACCGGCACCGGAGCCACAGGCGGCGATACCTTGGGTGAGGGCGAGGCGGCGGTGGAACCAGTGGGCCATGAGCGGTTGTACGGGAATCATTGTAAGACCCAAACCTATGAGGCGTGAGCCCGGAAAACAGAAGAGTAAGGGGGTGCGTACCGAGACCGAAGATGACACCTTGACAGACGAGGAAGGTACCGAAGCTCGTGCAGATACCTGCCATACATTGTCCGAGAACGACGCATAAAGCTCCTGGCAATGTCGTTAGTACTGTCGTCGCTCCATATTTGTCAAGACTAGACACACCGAGAGTATAAGGAATTCTAAAACCAAACTTGGTTGTAAGATAGTTGGCCACGGGTCCCATAGTCAAAGCGACGGCCACAGAGAGACCCCCGACCCAGGCATATCCCAAAGTGGATCCGCCTGAGAAGTAGTTGTTGGCCAAGTAGTATGATGAATAAACACCATAGGTAGTGTTGACACCTTATTCAAGTCAGCTTGAATCGTTCAGTTCAGGGGACTGACTCACCCCAAGTACCGGCATTGCAGCATGCATAACAGGCTACGATAACCCATCCATAGCCGCCGTCGGGAGCTGTTGCGTCGCCAGCTGTTGCAGGGACAACAGGAGCAGGCGCATCTCCCTCAGGGATCGTTTCCTCTCCAAGCTTCTCGCTAGGTGCGCTGGAATCAGAAATTGGGGCAGAAGTAGAGTATTGAGCCTCAATGTCGAATTTGGTTTCGACAGAGGTTTGTTGTCGCGCCATACTCCGCTTTTTGTCGTTACTTGTAGGTTGGTAAATTTGTGTCGCAAGTGTCGTTTCGATACTATAACTTCTCCATTGTGATGCCCTTTTCGTATGCTGCTGGAGTAGAGTGAGTGGACCAGAGAGGTGGAGGTCAACGCGATTGCTGAATCAGATCGAATAAATGGCTGATAAAGCGGCACACAACAAGCGACTAGCAGAGAAATGCGGGGGAATATACCGAGGATAACGAAGGAGAAATATGAAGAAGCTGACGAAGCAACGAACAAAAGATGACCAAGGTCAGTCGATTTCAGTCTATTTCTGGGTCATGAGATGCATCTCGGCAGCCCACCGGCATTGCGTCGCGCATCTCCGAAAACCCAGCATGGCAGATATTTGGTCCTCAATATGCATCTGAAGGAGAATTTTGGAAAGTTTGGGCATGTCATTGCGCACCCGTGTGTCTCCAGCCTGTATGCATGGCATTGGACTTACTGTTCAGCAGCTTGAGTACTCTCAGCCAAAGTTGAAAGCCGCACCTTGATAACAGACCACGTGACTGCCACATTCGGCGAATCCAAACTCCGCAACAGTTTGGCTGCCTCTTTTTCGCTGGACTTGGACGATTTTTTGGTTTCTCTCAACCTATTTCAAAAGCACCGTTTTGCAGAAATACCTGTAGACACAATGGTGCGTTCCTCTCCCCCTACCCATGTACCCCTCGCAAGCGTCCCAAACGAGCCATTCGCCCAGGACTTGCGCTAACGTCAAATGCCGCAAATGCTAATCTTGTACGAATGACAGCCCAAGATCACTTCCTCCAAGACCGCTCCCGCTCACAAGTTCTACGTTGACGCTTCCGTCCCCGTGAACGACTCTGTCTTCGACCTCGCTGCCTTCGAGAAGTTCCTTCACGACCGCATCAAGGTTGACGGCAAGCCCGGTCAGCTCGGTGACGTTGTCTCCGTCCAGAAGGAGGGTGAGTGACATGACTAGGAGTGATGTTTCGGTGGCTGATGAGAATGTGACAGGTGCCAAGATCGTCCTCACCTCTTCTATCCCCTTCTCCAAGAGGTACCTCAAGTACCTCACCAAGAAGCACTTGAAGAAGAACTCTTTCGAGAACTTCCTCCGGTATGTCCTCCCTATTACATCGTAGATCTGTTGCTTACTTGTCTCGCAGAGTCGTTGCCACCTCTAAGGACACCTACTCCCTCAAGTACTTCAAGGTTGACCAGGACGAGGCTGAGGACGAGGAGCTCGCCTAAACGATTCCTTGACTGGATATCGCTGGGAGCATGCATTTATAATGGTGCACCTGACTTGCTGTGTTGTGTCTACTGCATTCTCAACTCTTCATATCTTGTCTCCTGGCGTTCTCTGCTGCACTCTTTCAACATTTTTGCCTGTTTACATAATCGCTCATGGCCGGATTTGGTTCCGCTTGGTTAATTTGGTTCCGTGTGCCTGTATCCGAATCTGATAACGAAAACGCCCGACAAAGTTCACATCTCGGTCGTCAACAGGTCCATCTTTTATCCACCATGTCTGAGCAAGAAACAGCCATCGCCCCCATCCCCGTCGTCCCAGTCACCGCCAGTGCCGCAGCCCCTGCCTGGCTAGAGCTCACCCCCGAGCATCCTCTCCTCCAGTTTCACTCTCGTCTCGCGACCATCCTCTCTACGGCCGACCACTCTCAAATCTGGGGCGTCACCCTCTCTGCCGCCACTCCCCCCGAGTTTAGCACTTTGCTGATCTTGCAAAAGTATCTACGCTCCGTGAGCGGTGATGTCGATGCAGCGGCTGCGGCGTTGGAAAAGACTCTCCAGTGGAGGAAGGAGTTCGGCTTGGACAAGCCTGAGGTCGAGAAGCGAGAGGAGTTTGGAAGTGAATTCGATGGCCTTGGATATGTGACCAAGGTCAAGACGAGTGAGGGGAAGGACGAGGTGGTTACTTGGAATGTGTATGGTGCTGTCAAAGACTTCAAGGCGACTTTCGGGGACTTGGACCGGTAAGTCTGGCTCAATTGCTCGAGCTCATCCGCTAATATAATGGTAGCTTCCTCAAATGGCGAGTCAACCTCATGGAGGAAGCCATCGCCCATCTTCACCTCTCGACCACCTCTACCCCCATCCCCGACTTCTCCCTCACCTCTCCCCAAGCCGACCCCCACCGCATCGCCCAAGTCCATCTCTACGAAGGCGTCTCCTTCCTCCGCATGGACCCCCACGTCAAAGCGGCATCCAAAGCCACCATCGAGCTCATGACCGCACACTACCCCGAGCTGCTCTCACGAAAGTTCTTTGTGGGCGTACCGCTCGTGATGAGCTGGATGTTCCAGGCGGTGAGGATGTTTGTGAGTGCAGAGACAGCGAAAAAGTTTGTGGTCATCAGCTACAAGACGAATCTTGCGGCGGAGCTGGGGGAGAAGGATGGTGTGCCGGTGGACTGTGGAGGGACGGGGCCTGCGTTGGCGGAGCTGCAAACGGCGTTGGTCAAGGCGGACCCTGTTCAAGTGTAGGAAAGGTACTGTCTTGGAAGCTTTGCTGCGGTCGGGGTGTGGAATAACGATTTCATGTAGGCCCCATTTCCCAGGCTTCTGTTCAAAGGAAAGACGAGCTCATACCTTTCGCAGCTGTTCATAATGAATGTCTGTATTGTGGATCCTTTATATCTTTCTTCAACGCCTTTCGTTTCAGCCCATGGATTGATCAAGCCCGACGCTTGATCCTTTGGGGTCTCATGGCTAGCACGGAATCCATTGATTCAACAACGCCGATATAAGAGCCACACTATCTACTCATGCCCCTCAACTAACTCACCCCCTCTTCATTCGATCTCGAAGACCACAAAACAATCAGACAAAGCTATGATGGACTACACTCCCGCCGATGACACATTGGAAGAAGGCCCTCTGGACACCCAAGATGAGTTCTATCCGTTCTCAGCTGTTGAGCATAGTACCGCCTATAGCCAAGACCCCAACCTTTCCTCAACAGCGGGACAAGACAATTCGTTGGCAGGGACGGGCCAGGATGATTCGATTCAACCAGGCGTCATCTCCGCATACGATGGAGGCCCTTCATCATTCAACAGACGTGGCGACCCATGGCATTATAACCAATACATGAGTGTGTCGGACTATTGGCAGAATATGCCCCAAGATGGTGCGGACGAAGCCTGTGTCAACCCGTCGGACTTGAGCCTCGAACCAGCTCTTGATACTGATGGGGAAGCCCCGGAGATCAACTCGAAGGCAATCAAGCAGCAGACCACACCTTACGGGAGTCTGTGTGCAACTCACCCCGTTGGATCCGAAGTGCCGAGAGGCAACTCCTTTGCGATGCGGACTGGTAAAGGATGGCTCATGAGTCAATGCGTGAGTGGCCTTGTCGTAGTTACTACCTCCAATGAAGAAGGAAATCAAGCTGACCATACTCGACGTTATAATCTGTAGGGCCGCTCCCAGAAATGTGTCACGAGCCTCATCAAAGCCGGTGCCCTGGATGAGACCGATCAGAAGATCATTCAAGATGAACGCCGCAAGATGAATGCCGAAAGGAAGGCAGAGAAGGAAAGGAAGGCGGGTCAGACGCGCAAATAGGATGAGTGATTTGAGAGACGCGGCGTAATTGGGCAGGATATGTGATCTTGCTAGAGATGTTCTTCATACTTGTTACTTGCGTCATCGTTCAACTTGAAAAAGACAGTATCCAACAAAATGAATACGAATCGTGGCACAATGCCACACCTTTTTCTTGTACGTACAGTCATATTACGAGGACGCCTTCAAATCACCGCACAGGTTACATAGAACCTGGTATCACCTGCATTGGACCTGTATGCCGAGCTAGGTGCTACTTCGAAGGTACAGTCGCCAAGTCTTACTGACATGGGTTTCACTCTTTCTACTTCATCAAACCAGCCGCCCAAATGAGGAACCAGGAGAAGAATGATCGAAATATACTTCAACATCAACAAGCCCGTTTCATGATGTTTGACCCTACTGGTCTGCGTAAACTTTACGCGGACAGTTGGGGACTTTGAAACAGACCCTAACTGCATGTATTCCCGAACGCTCGGCGAGCTCTTGACTTTGATCGAGCGTGAAGCGAATAGCAGCCGATAGAATTGGTTCCAGGGCGAGGACAGCATGAGGTACGCAAGCGTTGAACAACGAAGTAGGAGTCGAGAATTGTTCTTCGTCCGGAGCGGAGTTGGGGACGCCTGGCCCTCTGCTATCTCATTAAATTACCCAGCTACATATGCACATGCGGTCAGATGCCTTGAGAAGTGCAACATACAAGAAGTGAGTAGCAATGGACTGTCCAACGTGTCGACAAAACCAGACAACAAAACACCCAAACGCGCCGCCGGCCTGCCGAGCCAAGGGAAAAAGGCACGGACAACTTGACAAAAATCCTTTTGTTCTCTGTTTCATCGTTGTTCGCCCTTGCCGAAGGTTTGCGGCAGTGAATATGTAAGTATGAACTTTTCCCAGGTCTGCCCTGATAAACCCCTTGAGTGGATTTGGGGGCGTTTCATCCAAACCCCAGCGCTCTTTACCCCACTGAGGATCTTAGCACTGCTGCGGCCGTTGCGGCCGTTCCTTGGATGTTGACAAACATGAGCTACCTATGGGGAAGTACAATCTTCAATCTTCTAGCAGAACTTCCTCTTTCAGCTGATCTTTCCCATCAAACAGAGTTCGATGGGCGCCATGAGCCCACGCATCTTGCTAGTACTTTTCAGCCACAAACCTTAGCGGGGACGTCAGAACTTCACGTTTGGCTTTTCAGGATATGCAAGATGTGCTAGAAGCCATGTATTCCTTCTGGGATCTGGACATTTGGTAGATTCGAGCTGGTAGTCAGGTGATGGGCCGACTATGCACTGCAGATGTGTTCCCGCTGCTACCAGGAGATCCAGAAGCTAGAAGACAATCTTGTAGATCTCGTGGACGACATCATCGACCCGGCGGGCTACACATAGGCCACATATCGGTCATCGGCGATATAACCGCGCAGCATCGGAAGCCAGTGGGTAGAGTAAGGATCACTTGACCCTACGTGCCGCATGCACGGTGACGGACAGAGAGTCGCGGCGGCACATGATATGACAACTGTATGATCAGCTTCACCACATTGGGGTCACCGGCAGACTGCCTCTGCCGTTACAGGTCGATGGTGGGAGCCAGGACCAGACTCTAGCCGCTTTGGTAGATCTGGTACGCGATAGGGTTATCATCAATCAACCCTCAAGGCCCCCAAACTCAAACGGCAAGCAAGCCACTATGTTTCTGGTGACTACTAAAATGTATCATGTATGTCAACCTTTTCCTCCGGCCTCCGGATCCTGAGCCTTGGCACTGTGGAACTCCTGAACGGTGGAATGTCCTGGAGATCTGCATTGCCAAAATCTCTGCCAGCTGAGCCAGCTGACAAAATATGGCCTGGTCGCCGTCGCGCGGGGGGCGTCGTATGTAGCTCGAGCCCAGATCAAGTAGGTGGCATGACGACTCTTCCCAGTATCTGCTTCTAGCTGCATTTGTGGAAACCAAGGTCTTGAAGGTTGACAGCGGCAGCAAGTGCCGAGGATCTTCTCGTAGCCGGAACAACCTCTGATCAAGAGCTTCCAGAGCCAAAAATGGCCGGCAACCGGCAAGTAGTACAGGATACAGGACTGAGGGAGGTACCCTTTGGGCGGGCAGGTACACAGGGACTGCTGCTGCTAATTTGTAAATTCCCACAAGCTCACAAGCCACAAGAACGATAGATAGATGGCAAGGGGTCGTCCAAGGTACGTAATTGATAAGGCGAACCGTGCGCGCCGTGCGCCGCCGTGCACCAAATGGAAAGTAGGCGCGAGGCACCGATATCCTGGTCTGATTGTTTGTTGATGACGTTAACCGGAAGATAAGACGGGCCAAACCCTGATTTCTCCCGTTAGTCTCTACCGGTTTCAACGCGTTTTCTTATTGTTCTCTCTTCTCCATCATCCAACCATGCTTCGCCTAGCCCCCTTGTCCCTGGGACGAAGCACCGACCATCGAGGTGACCGAGGACCGCGTATTTACCGTAACCGGCCCTTTTTCCCAGACGCTTCTTGAGAGATGTGCTACGAGCGGAGGCTGCAGAGACCACGCGAGATTGGCGAGCTGTCCTCTCGGGTCGAAAGCTGAGAGGAACTAGGGCCTAGGGTCGGCGAAATTGGTGCTTCTGATTTCTTCCCGCCTTTCCAGGGAGATGCGACCATTCGTTCGTCTCTTCCCGCTCTCACTTATTGCCTTCCTTGCAAAAGCTTATAAGCCCCCAACCCGCCATTCATCTTTTCTCGTCGCGCCCCATCTTTGCCTTTCTCACATCCACACAACATCAGACCTCTGGCGTACACACGAATTCATCATGTCCCACGGCGAACATCGACGAGGCTCTACCTTGAAGGAGAGTATCGACAAGCAGATCGACTTTCTCTTTCACGACACCGACCACCTCCTTGACGGCTCTTCACCACCCGAGCTTACCTCTGTCCCCGCCTTCAGTTCCGACCCCAAAGACCCCGACTCTTCCTTCCTCCACATGGAGGACAGCGACGATGACAATGAGGATGGCTCTGCTGCCCCTCTTCCCCACCTCCTTTCTCCGCCCGCATCCCCTCCCAAGGTCATACCGACATCGAAGGCAGAGTGCTTCGTTCTTCAGCCAGTGCCTGAGCATATGAAGTTTCGCAAGCGCAAGAGGTTGGCTTTGGGTATGGAGGTTGCTCCCAGGCCTCGGGTGTCTTCTCGTGCCTCTTCATGCTCCAAGGTGAGTGACCTTCGTTGCTACATGCATGGAACCATACTGACGATAGTCAACAGTGGACTGGCCCATCTTTTTCGGCACAATACGATGTTTTGGCCAATGCTGGTACCCTGTCCTACGAGGACATGAAGGAAGAGGCAAGTCGACCTGGCGAATACCTTCTCGAGTGAACGCTTACACTTCTTCATCGTAGATTGCTTCATGGGACATTGTTGATGCCAACGACGAGCACTTTGTGACTTTGGATATGGACGATGAAGACGTACGCCACTCACCATTCGGCCCCAATCACCATCTGCTGACGCCAGTACAGCCTTCTTCCCCTTCTTCTTACAACAGCGACTTTACCGACTCGGTTTTTCGACTGAGCCCCAGGATGACCTGGGGTCCGAGACCTGCGCTTTCTGCCACCTGTGCCCGATCTACTGCCTCCACCCTTGAGCATCCTTACTCTCCCACTTCCGTGACCGATATCATCCCCCACCGCCCCCGAGGCCTCGCCAGGCTGCGCTCGATCTTGCCTACCCACGCTCTCAAGTCATTCCAGTGTATCCTCGCGGCTCGCGATGTACTCAGCAAATTCTGCCCGGACGACATGCCCGCGGGTTCTTTCTACGGCTTTTTCGACGTGGACGAGTGGGCCTGGGCGTTCGGTGATGTGAACGAGGAGTCTTGTAAAGGAGCCGGTCGTTGGGATATCCGTTCTGGGAGCACGGAAAAGAGCAGAGTTGGGTTATATTTCGCGGAGCCTTGGTTGAGAACGGAATTTGTACGTGCATGCTCTTTCTACTTGATGCGCTTTACTGACTCATCCCTATCAGACAAAGTACCCGGACCACCTCTCCCAGCTCCATCATGATCATCACACCCAAGTCTACCAAGCCCACGTTTCCCCAGCCGACGCCCAAGCAGTCAGTCCCCAAACTGAGCGTGTGCAAACGGAGGTCATTGCTTCCCAAGCTCATGTGGACCGCATGACCCAAGAGCTAGTCGGGCTTCTTGAACGGGCAAGACAATACGAGGAGGGCGCCGAGTCTGTTTATGATGAAGATGAAGAGGTGGAGTCTTGTCTTTGGGAATGGGAACGAGAGGCTCCAGTAGCTTGGGGATGTGAACGAGAGGCCCCAGCAGTGGTGTGGGACTTTGGGCAAGAAGCCCCAGTGGTGTGGGCATTGGAACAAGAGGCCCCAGTAGCGCGAGCTGAGAGTGAGTGTCTTGGGGTTGATGACCTTGACGAGCAGAAGGAGAGGAAGAGATTGATTGGTGAGAAAGACCAGTAGATATGCCGGACACATAAAACATACACGACTAGTTTACGTTCCTTGAATAGTTTTCCTTGGCCCAGATTTCGCTCTTACATATATACACGCCCTCTCATGATCTTTTTACTCTCACGCTTACTATACACGTACATCTTTCTATGAGCAGATTCTACACATGCACTATATCAAATCTCATACGATTAGGACTCTGAGCTGTTCCTTTATCAATATAGCTAGATCCCAGACAGCATGAAAGCACAACGAGATCTCCAAGATTCAACGCAAAGAATTGAAAGAAGTAACCTGAATCTGATTTTGATGACGCACTCCGATAAGTGGTTAGTGGCCAGTGGTAAACCCGTGGCCCGTGTCGCGCGCTGCGGCTGTGTTTCACTTTGCACTTGTACCACCTTTGGGCGACATAGCTGTGTGGGATATGTGTCTAAACGGTTTGCAGAATGTCCTGTTCTATAAGAAAGCGAAGATCAGGATCTAGGGCCACGCGAGAGCCACGCGCAGTGTCAGGGACAAAAGCTTGTTTTTATACTCCCAGTGGTAGACGCGTCGCCCTCATATCGATTGCAATTCTTCTTCTTGGCCGTCATCCTCAACTACCACACCAATAAACCATCTCCAAGACCATCGGTCACCTCCCTCGCCTCTTCCATGATGCCTCGCTTGAGGGCGTCTCGCCTCACCTTCTGCCTCGCCCTCGTCGTCCTCATCACCTATCTCTACTTCTACATTTCCAACAACAACCAAGGTGAAGACTTGGAATCCGTTGGTCACGATGGGATCCCTAGACGGCATTCTTCATCTCTGCTCAATAAGGGTAGGTCTCCGCACCGATCACTGGCCCACTGGTGGTCTCAGTCGATAGAGACTGAGCCAGTTCAAGTTCTTGAATTCACAGGCGACGGGCTCGTAAAGGGGTGGGATAGTACCTACGAGCGTTTACAGCAAGGCGATCTCACGGGAGCTGAGAAGAAGCAGCTTCAGCAGGCTATGGAGGTGCACCCCATTCTGGAGCTCATGGCTAGAGGTCAAGAGAAGTGGGAGAATCTGTTAGCATCGTAGGTGTCGTTCTAGTTTACGTTGTCACTGCGCTAAACCGCTATATTTAGCCAATCGAAGACGTTTCCTCAAGCTGTGACAGAATACACGCGGCGGTATGGACGACAGCCCCCTCGTGGCTTTGACCAATGGTGGCAGTATTGCAAGCGCAACAAGGTCAAGATCGTCGACGATGTGAGTGCACCACGCTCCCAAACCTTAAATCCCACGCTGACCGCTTCCGGATATAGTATGACCAGATCAACCGGGACATTGAGCCATACTTTGCCCTCTCCCCGGAGATGTTTAGGAAGCGTGTAGACGATTTGACAAAGACAGAGCATACATCGTGAGTCGACATGGCCAAGACATGGCAGGTATCAGAACACTGATCGGTACCTGGGCAGCCACATCACGTTATCACCCACAACTGCGTCCTCTCTCTATGGAGAGCGAGCGCACTCTTCCAGAGCCCGCTGGCTATTCGAACTCCTCGAGCCCATCGCCCAATACCTTCCGGGCGAGGTCACTTTGTCCTTGTCGGACCATGACCTCGGGTCTTGGCTTCTCGGTGACGACCAAAAGCAGGCAGCGCTGGAGGCGATTGAGGAGGGGAGATACTTGACGGAGGAGGAGATCAAGGGGTTTGAGAAGAAAGACGGGAGAGTGTCGGTCAAGGGCACAGTGTCTGCTTGTCCTCCGGGATCTCCTGGGTGGCAGCGTGGTGTGGCTAAGCGCGAGGGGCGTGAAATTGAGCGTCCCACCAAGGGTGAGTGTCTCGTATTTCTACCAATGACCCTTCGCTAATAATGGTATAGAAACCTCCTTCATTCACGATCCCCTGCTCACTTACGATTTCTGCTACAACACCGACCTTCTCGACGACCACGGTGCCCTCTCTTGGGACTTTGTCCGAGACACCACCCTCCGACCGATCTTTCAACTCTCCAAGAACGCTCGCAATCCCGAGTTCCTTACCACCCCGCTCGAAGCATACGAAAACTTCACAGACCCTATTGCCCAGAAGAAGTACTCGCCATGGGAAGAGAAGACCATCAACAAGCTTTTCTGGCGAGGCAGTTCGACCGGTGACTCCTACTCGAAACGTCCCGATGGCCACACCTGGAGGCAATCCCACCGACCTCGGCTGGCGCTCATGACGCAGGAAACCGAGGGCGTGAAAGATGTCTGGGTACAGAAAGGCAAGATATGGGAGAAGGAGGGCTGGAGCGTCGCCAAGTTGAATGAGGCGTACATGGATGTTGGGCTCACGGGCCAAGCGCATCAGTGTAAGAAGGAGGACGGGACGTGTGACGAGATGAATCAGGTGATCGAGTTTAAGGCTCGTGTGCTTCCTGAAGACTCGGCCAAGTACAAATGTAAGTCTACTCTGGGCATAATGAGAGATCTTTGAGCTGACATGTGAATAGTCCAATACGATATCGACGGTAACGGCTGGTCATCTCGATTCCACCGTCTCGTCATGTCTGGCTCTGTCGTCGTCAAGTCCACCATCTATCCCGAGTGGTTCTCTGACTGGCTCACGCCTTGGGTCCACTATGTCGTATGTATCCACCTCCGTGCTCCCCTCGGTTCAGCGCTGACTTGAAATGTAGCCGAGTAAAGTCGACAACACGGATCTGTACGATATCATGGTCTTCTTCGTCGGTACTCCCGACGGCAGTTCGCCAGGACACGACGATCTCGCCAGGTCGATTGCGGAGCAGGCGAGAAAGTTTGGGGAGGAGCACTGGAGATGGGAGGACATGCAGGCGTACATGTTTAGGTTCATGCTCGAGTAAGTCTCATCTGCGTCGCCCGAAGATCCATGCTGACGTCCGGGTTCTCAGATATTCGAGATTATTAGCCGAAGACCGGGAGGACTGGAGTTATCAGAAGAGGTACGACTAGATGGTAGACATCTACAGTGGTAGACTCAATCTGGACGGTGGATGTGCACGGAAGATCTCTTTCTCTATTTCTCTTCTGTTCGTATCTAAAATCAGCATCTTGGGGGTTTCTATAGCTTTTCCCTTTTGACCAAAAACTACACTTACACACATTTATATATATATATCCTCCATTCGTTCTTCGCTATACATAGCCGTGCTTGGGTTTTTGTGTTGGGGCCTTTCCTGGGATGCATTGGATGCACTTGTTCTGTGATACATGTATGCGTACCATTGAGCCTTCTGAGCAACCTCATATAAGCTTCCGACATCTTCAACGCCAACACCAGACCTTGCTGGTGCTCGCAGACGAATTGCACGCCATCATATGGGTCTGAAGTCGAAGGAGCAAACATCATGACTTGATAGTGGTGATCGCCCGAGCGTTTGATAGTCGATGATCTCGTCAACCAACACAACGATCCATCTTTGGCAATTGCTGAGTCGAACATGCCGCCTGCTCAAGAAATGAGATTAGTGGATACATGAGACCAGAGTGACTATCTACCTGCAAAATCGTTAGTTTCCCGACTTTGCGTGAAAAGTACCCCCGCACTCACATGGTACGCAAAGTAAGGAGAAGACATACGATGATTATATCCCCTCCGGCTTGGCCACTTTTCTCTTCTCCTTCTTCCCCGTAACTTCGTCTTCCATCTCTTGATAGCTGACTGGTACTAACGGGTTGCCTTCACGAGAGTCAGTTAAAGCTTGGAAGGAGATGTAGAAGGGATGCGAAGGGACGTACCAGCTTCGGACTTGGCGTAGACGACACCAAGTTCGTTGGCTGCTGTCGTGAGGTAATAACTCCTCGCATCACCCAAACTCAGCTATCACCTCCATAAGCTCTTCGGCCCTTGTGTTTGAATCAGCAATGAGACTTACGACTTTCGCCTTGACGATATCGCCCAGCCTGAAGCATTCCCCGACCTTGATCTTGTCCCTCTCTGTGAGCCTGATATCCGTCAGACGGATGACACCTGTGAATTCTTCAGATGATTCGGGGAGGGCGCGGTCAGCGAGAGTCGTTAATGTGAGGTGGGCCTGTTGAGGAGTAAGGCGGTGGACCTGTAAAGTATGAACAGATGTTTGACGCATGGTTCTGATATGCTTACGGTTCCGATGACCTACGCGAATGTCAGCTATAAGCCCTCGAAATGACGAACAAGGCGACTCACGATAGCATCCACATCAACGATCCCAACAGCCTCTTCTCTCCCCACAACACTCACCACCTATTTCCAGATCAGCTTCCTCCCCTTCCACTTTATCACTCATATGAGAGACTTACAGCTCCATCTCTCCGCGGTCTCCCAGCAACACTAGCCAAGATCTGTCCATTATGCTCATAACATCCTCGGCCGGCCTTTGGTAGAGGCGGAGCAGTCAGGTTTGGAGGTAAGGGCTGACCGGGGAGGAGGATCGCTGCTTGTGACATTTTCCTGTATTCGAATGAAGTTGAGGGGTTGATGTATAGGGTGGGAGAGGTTGAAGAAGAGATCGGGAAAGTTGAAGATGATGATGCGCTTTCATGAAATCGCCAGCCAAAATGATCTGCCTCCACCAAGCATGTCAAACTTGGGATTTGATCCCGTACGTGATGGCCCGTGCGTTGGACTGGCGTTGGAGACTTTGATTCTTCTACTTTCATCTTGTCTGCTCGTCAATTCGGAAGTACTGATACTCGGGAGCAGGTGCAGGAAACTGTGCATTTCTGGAAGGTACGTATGCAAACGCCCGATATGTCTCGAAAAAGAGAGGAAACGAAAAGCACGAAATACAATAAGGATAGGTCAGAAGGGACGAAGAAGGGTATACTTTGTTCACGATCTCGATCTGGTGTCAAGCTGGGTATAGAAAACAGTGTAGCAATCATATAGGATAAGAGAAAGAGGAAAGATATACTGGTACGCGTTTTTTGTGGTTTTAAACATGAAGAAGGGAAGAAAGCTGATGGAATGTCCGTAGGCCTATACACCTCAAAGAAATGAAATTGTCGTAATACACACGCCCATCCTTATTGACCTTCACCCCATTGGATCTCGGGATTGAACTCCCACTCCTGAGGTAGAGCCCAGCTCTCTGGCAAAGGAGCCGAAGGTGGCGGGGCAGCAGAGTAAGCCGGGGGAGGCATGGGGTTCGGCTGATGCTGCGGGAGGGTGTGACGTTTCCGGGAAGAGTAGTCAGGGTAGACTTTTGAGCCGATGTCGAAGCCCGGACTCTCAGAGTCGGGGGTGGCCACCATCTGCTGACGGGGGAAGAAAGAGGTCCAGCCTTTGCTGTCGACCTCGCTCGACGAGGAGGAAGAGGAGATGTTTCGCGCGCGCTTGAATGGGGAGATGGACTCGTCTGGTACGCCTCGCTTGAGAGGGGCGGAGGAGATGGGGACGAGGACGGAGGCGTCGGAGACGTCGGAGAAGGCGGCGCTGCTTCCGGAGAAAGAGCGGGGGGTGCTGGAGCGGAGGGCGTCGTTGGTGGAAGAGGACATGGATTCGACGCGCTGCTTGGTGGACGCGGTCGACGCCTTGGAAGCGGCGGGCTCGGAGGCGGTGGCCTTGGCGATCTATGAGAAGGTCAGTATGGTCCCTAATTGAAAGCATGCCATGCTCACCTCATTGACCCAGTCCCCAACTCTCTTCGTCTCCCTCTCCGTCAAATAATCCTGGCACTTCTCCACAGCCATCAACACCTCCTGCCTCTTCTCTTTCCCACTCGCCACCCTATCCATCAATTTCCTCATCTTCTCCCTATTACCATCCGCCCACTTGTTCAAAATATCCGTCCAGCCAGCCCGGCGGCGAAAGTTGGTGAGGTCAGAGTCGACCTTGCCACGGGCGATACCGGCGGCGACGGCGAGCTTTTCTTTTTGGGAGGCGGTTGGGTAGGGGTAGGCGAGGTTATTGAGGAACCATAGACGGACGACGGAGTGGTCGCCGCCTGGGGGAGGGGGCTTGGAGGTGGGGACGGGGTTGGGGTCGCATTTGAAGGAAGTGGCGGGGGGCTCGGATGTGCGGTGGCAGGAGCGTTTGGGGCGGGGGTCGTGATCTTCGTGGCGGCGCTTATTGGAGGTATCTTGTCCAGGACAGATTGTTTCAGCTCGACTCTTGGAAAGAATATACAGCAAAGCAAGAACTCACGACTAATAAGAAGGGTTCCAATATCCTCTACCACCTCTTCAACTTTTGTGTCCGTAGAAGCAAAGATTGCCAGTGTCCTACATAACACCTTGATATTCTGAGCTACGGTGTAGGCAAGGCCTCCCGTAGCGCTGTCAAGGAGGCCTAGGCCTGCCAGCCGACTGACCTCTCCTTCGATAGCCCTCCAATCGCTCAAGACCCTCTGCCGACACTCCTCGTCGCTCGGAATGAAATCTTCTGTAAATTGTATCTGCTGTCCCCTCAGGCGCTCTCGCAGGAGAAGCGCGGCAGGATCTGTGGTTTGGTGGGGCATGTTCAGAGAATTGATGTGAATGACAAGTGGAAGTATGCATTTGAATAGCTTTCAATATACCCTTCACACTCCACTCACGAACAATAAGAAAGTGGTGATGGTAACTGAGGGGTGCAGTGCCTGGACAGATGAAACCACACACCGCATTTCTTATTGTTCGTGCACGGGCCATACTGCCACTACCCCCTTTCTAATCGGGGTTATGTATCTTGCTATTGTTCTCATCACGTCTTCTATCAAGTTCGCATTCCACCCCTATCATACCGACAGCCACTTCAACATGGACTTCAGCTCGTACCCCGAGGGCTTGGCCGCCACAACCGACCAGATTATCGCAGACTGCTCATCAGGGGTGTTTATACCGAGCAAACCTATTACAACCTCTGGCTTGCAGCCAAGATTTGCCATTCCCGACCTGGGCTCCATTAGTAACAAAGCAAACTTGTCTTGGCTTTCTCCTCACCTTCAGCAAACAGTCTATCACGAAATAAGCGTTACGCTTCAATTCCTTCGCGATAAAATGCTGAAGACATTCAGATCGACTACATCTGGCCTGCCATCCCAAGAGCTGCTGGGAGGCTTGAGCGATAGGGAGATAGAACTAGGGGTGGCTCAAGTGTTCGAAGAAGACTATCGCAGAGAGTCTGACAAAGTTCTCAATCGGGTGGCAGATATGATGTTTCGGTTGGAAGGCCAATTAGTGGGTTCTTCAACTGTCATAAGCAGAAAAGGTTCTACATTCAGCACGGTGAGTAGTATCGGTTCTTGTCTGCGTACCAGCAGATCACAGGCTCATCAATATGACAGGATGCGCTCAACACACTCGAAACTGCCTACGAGCGCTGCCCAGTCTTGTCTCCAGCCGAGACAAACCTCGTCGCGTCGGCCGCCGGTATCACTTCTCAGCAGGTACGTCTCTCTCATCTCGAATTGCATTGTTCTCATTAACCGACAATCTCAATAGGTTCGAACATGGGTAAGTCTTGTATACCAAAATCTCGCTATTCTGGCAAGTCGCGTTGGGGTGTACCTCTGGGGTGCACGCGTGGGGAGGACGAGGGTCTGTCCTCGACGCGTCCTTGTGTGTCTCGAATGAACGCGTCTTTCCCTTTTCCCGAACGCCCTCTCGTTGATTCACTATGCTGACAAGAGTTTAGTTCCAAAACAAGCGAAACCGAGGCAAGAAGCTTCACGGTAGCAAGCCCGCCCAACCGCCCTCGGGTCCCCGACTCGTCGCCTCTCTCCCCAAGCGCGTTCCAAGACAACCATCCTCCAGCCACTTCGCCTCCGCCTCCCCTGAACCTCTCCACTCTGTTAGTGACACCCCTACTCGTCGCCCCGTCCGCGACCTCCCCCGTCGCGCCCACACCCAGCGTCGAACCTCCTTCGACCCCTCCACCGAGATCACCCCTGAACCTTCCCTCGTCGACGGCGGCTCCGACTCCGTCTTCTCCCCCGCCGCCCTCTCCCCCGGCTCTTCCTGCGGCTCTATCGCGCCCAATGGCGGGTTCATCTCCCCATTCAGCATGCACATGGCGCAACAGCAAGGCCAAGAGGGTGGGAAGCAAGAGACGCAGATCAATATCTGCTGGGACCAGGGTGTGCTGAATGTACCCTTTGAGGCGCTGAAGAGTAGCGAGGGCGTCCCAAACTTTGAGTTTGTTCCCCCTACGCCATCTCAGAACAACTGGGGCTCCTTCGACGCTATAACTCCCGACGCCTTATCCTTCCCGGGCAACTTTGGCATGGACGACCTCAGCCAGATGTCATACGGCGGCCAGTTCGACGACGCCTCCCTCGGACTCGACAGCATCGAGCATATCCTTAACGAAGCGCTCTCAAACCCCACTGCTTTCGGCGGATTGACGCTCTCGGGCTCGCCCCAGTTCTCCGAGTCTTCGGCTTTGACGCCGGAGTCGGAGGCGGGGGCTTCGGAAGCGTCGTCGTCGACGTTTGTGTCGAATGGGGTGAGGAGTGGAGATGGGCTTGAAGGGGATTTCTTTTCGGTGTTGGATGGGATGATCAGTGCGCCGAGTCCGGTCGGGGAGCAGGCTTATCCTATCTTCTCATCTCCCGAAAACCGATCGGTTTCATCCGCATCGTCGTCTTCTGCCCTCTCTTTCACCTCTTCATCTACTGCACCCACTTCCGTTTCCTCGTCTTCGGCGCTCAAGCAAGAGAACCAGTACCAGCACAACCAGTATACGAAGGGTCTTGGTAAGTATGACTTTGTATCCCAACGGCAACATATTGCTGACGCCGGTACTACAGATCTCTTTGTTCCTGTCCAGCACCAGCAGCAACCACGCCAAGGGTCAGGCAGCTTCGACATGGGCTCAGTAGGGAACGAGATCGGCCACGCTTGGCAGGGACAGGGAGACTTTGGGGCGCAGCCGCAGCAGGGACAGAAGCACGAGGAGAGCAGTTGGGGCTGGACCTCCGGCCTTCTCCCATTCGACTCGACTCCTTCCCCCTCCGACGAACACACATCCAACCCACCATTCCTCAGCTTCCCCAACTCTCCCAACACTCCACCCTTCTCCCAGCATACCCCGACTCCCTCGCGTTTGAACTCTGGTGAATCTCAGGCCTCGTTCTTTGCGCCAATGGGCCAGGCGGCGGCTTATGGGTTCAACCCGACTATGCCGGTGGGGCAGTCTTATGGCGTGTCTGGCGGAGGGCAGGGGCTGTAGAAGGTGGCGAGGGCAGGGGCTGTAGAAGGTGGCGAGCCAGCACGACTCGGAGAGGCATGGCGGATGGTGCGGAGAACGTCCTGAACTTTGGCGGGCTTGTGTGTACGAGCGGTGATCTCATATGATCGGGGAGATATGGGGAGGTTGTATAAGAGGTGTACGAGTCGGTGCTGGGCATCGTTACTTATATCTAGTTGTCATGCTCATTAGGATACCTTTTTCTTTCATTTTACATCGCGTTTTGCCTTTTTTGCTTCTTTCAATATCAATCACGAAAAACCATTGTTTCCATGCTTCTTTGAATCCATATAAAGTGCCAGATCGATATGTGTAGAATATGCTTCTGCGTTAATGTGACTTCATGCTCGAGATGTACATGTGCTTTGCTATCATAGACTCGAGAGACTTCTTCATCAACCATCCAGAAGCACCATCCAGAAGCCCCCTCGCGCTGTCACCTCATCGTCGTTCTTTCCCTCTGCATTACGGTGTGCCCTTTTCACAATCGACCGCATTTGGAGCATCTCTACGGCCAATAATGCGGCGCGAGTTTCATGGCACAAGGCCCTTCCATCCCTTTCATCGGGACCCAGGTATATGGTGGTGATGACGCATGGCATCAAAATGAACGCACTGTAGTCGTAGGTAGTACATTCTTTACAGGAGAGCACGCAGAATCCAAAATCGATGCATGTCTGCTCAAGCAATCATACCATCATGATCCTTGATGATGCATGTACTGCTGAGGTCATCATCCACTGTCTACCGTTGCCATGTGCCGGGCAGAAGATCACTCAACATACACGTGGACGACGGCCATCTCCACCTCCCCACCCCGCGCATCATCTCTCTTTCTCCTTCTTCACATTCATCTTCACATTCTCTTTGCGCGTAAGACCCGACCAAGACCTTCTCGCGACTGCCACAGCGTCCAGCGCTCACCGTCGTCAACTTCCTCACACTGCCACCAACCGACAACTCACACACTTCAATCCAGCCTCAATACCCCCCTCAACACCCGCACCAATGACCAAACTCACCCCCCTTCACCCCCCTTCTTTCCACGCCTCCTCCCTCTCCCACCAAGACACTGAGAAGAGGGGATTTGAATGCCTGATATTGGTTGTGTGACGTACAGATGAGATACGTCTTGGGGGCTGACGATGTTGCCTACACTCTTGGGTATTGTATGCCTCTCTATGGAGTCGGAGTGTAAGCCTCTTGGAAAGTACGTCTCCCTTCCCACCATCCACAGCCCTCAGCTGGGCGCATCAGAGGTCTGGAACTAACCCGCATCGTAGCACCATCCTCGCAATCTTCTTCTTTCCACAACCATGGCCGTCTCTTGCTATCACAACATCCTCTTGGAATGGCACCTCCGTTTCCGACGATTCCGCCGTCTTGGGGGGGGGGGGGGGGGGGGGGGGAGGGGAAGTTCCAGAGGCCGGGGGAGTGGTTAAGGAGCGGGGGATGGCTGTTCAAGCTGGGGGCGGGGACGGTGGGGCTGAGGGTGAAGGTGGGGCTGGAGGAGTAGAGTCGGGGTCGGAGCTGATACCAATGGAATCCAAGACAGAGACGCAAAGACTCGCAACTCTAGTCCTCAAAAAACGAATCCAAATCCTGGCTTCTCGTCTATCCCGTCTGGCATGCCTGGGCTCTATTCTTCATCATGTTTCTGAGGAGTCGCAGCTTCATTCTTCTTCTCCCCATGGTGCCGTATCAAAAGAAGAGAAAGAGAAGAAGAAGAGAGGAGGCTGATTTGCAGATTCAGAAGAATGTTGAATCGTTGGAAAGTCAAGTGCGATGTTCAGCGGGATGGCGGCGGTGTTGCCGAAAGATAAGAGAATCCGAGCTTTCGGACTTGAGCCGAAAGCGCTTCGGGCGGGTTATCCATCTTGCCTCTTGCATCTTGCCCACCTCCCTCTCTCCATCTTTCCATCTCTGCAGTACAAACACAACCATGTTCCTCCCCTCCCTCCTCCCTCTCTTCGCCCTCCTCCCGTCATTCACCCCAACTCCAACACTAGTGCGCGCCTACGACACGGCCATCCACCCCGAATTCCACCAAGGCCTCGCGATCAACGACGTCCCCTCGCACCGGCGGCTCCACTGGATGCGCGTCGCCAACGAGGCAGTCTATGCGGACGGGCATCCGTGTCCGCAGGCGCCGTTTGGGAGTGCGGTGGTCAATACGACGGGGGATGAGTTGGTTTGTGTTATTTCGAATCGGGTTGGGGTTACTGGGAGTGAGTTCTCTTTCTTTGGCGTTATGAGGAAGGGGTAGGAGGAGGAGGAGAGGAGCGCTGATGAGAAGGGGATAGATCCGGCGATGCATGGGGAGATTAGCGCTATGACGCACTGTGCAGACGTCTTGACGAAGAAGGGGTGGACGCCGCAAGAGATATTGGGAGCGTGGAAAGAGTTTAGTCTGTATACGAATGGAGAACCGTACGTCCTTGTTCCCCATCTCAGCTCTACATAATCTGTCAAGAAGAAGAAGAAGGAGATGGGATAGAGCTGATGGTGGAAGGTAGATGCCCGATGTGCGCTTCAGCGATTCGATGGGCTGGGTTCAAAGAAGTGATTTATGGGACTAGTATAAGGACTATCGCTGAGCGTACGTCCCCCACTCCTCTTCATGTCATGGGCTGGTACAAGAGCTTACAACGGATGGTAGACGGCAGGAACCAGATATACATCCCGTCCTCTGAGGTTTGGGAGAAGAGTTATTCTCTGGGGCATGCTACGCTCATGTACGTCTTGCATCACGTCAAAGAAGAGAAAGAGAAGGGCTGATATGATGGGTAGGCTGGGGAATGTATTGACGAACGAGACGGACGTATTCTTTGCGCACCAGTTCAACGAGTCTGCTCCTTGTCGTACGCCCCTTTTTCGTCGTATATCTGAAGCAGAGGGACTGATGAACCGTGTATAGCCGTGGGATGTGAGCGCCAAGCGGTGCCGGGAAAGCGGGTGCAAGCTTGTACGCCGGTAGATGGGTGGGAGGAAGTTATTGCGAAGGCTGGGGTGGGGCTGGCGCTTGGGCAGAGTAAGGTTCAAGGGCGACATGATGAGCTGTAAAGAGAGATAAGGACAGGGGTATGCATTACTCCGATGGCTGAAAGTGGCGTAGTGGGGCTTGGAGTCACTTTTACCCGCATGCCAAGTTGCCAGGTATTTGGAATGTACCGCCTACGCGGTGTACTATGACACGAGGGAAGATGCTTAACGCGGCTTATCTGGGGCCAATGAGAGGGCGCGAGGGGTGGAGAGGGTGGCTCTGTCTCGAGTGTGGGTGGATGGCCATGAGAGGTATGCACAGTACAGCTCCAGTACAACCCACAGCACACATAAGCAGTGCAAGAGATGCTCGCCCGCCCCGACTTTCGCGCACTGGATTATCTTAGCGATGCGTGAAAGAAGCATGATTGGACGCCGTTATCTGTCCGACACGCTCCGGTACTCGGGACCCGGCTGCCAGATAACACTTTTCCATCATTACCTAATCCCTCCCAAAGTATATAGTCAACCACATGCATCCACCTGGCCCCACACACCATGAACAACATAGAACCAGAGTCAGACTTCGACAAGAGCAAGGGCATCACCTCCGGCGTCCACGTCCTTCCCTCACACGAAGATGCCGACGACCAGGTCCTCGGGCCCCTCCCCACATCTAGGAAGAACAAGGCCAAGAAGATCCTCAAGAGTCTTGTCACCAAAGAGGGGTGGTTGGGTGATTATGTGCGTATTCAGCTTTTATGAGGGAAGCATGCTGACCGAAGTAGGACTACGGAGCGTTGATGATCCCCTACATTCCCTTTGTCACTAAAAAGCAAAACAAAGAGCTGCCATTCTACACCGTCAACGAGCGCCTACCGCACTTGCTTCTCTTGATCCTCGGACTGCAACAGCAAGTCATCATCTTGAGGAAAAAGGCAGGACTGACAAGAGTAGTGCACTGGCAATGGTCGGCGGTCTCGTCACTCCCCCTCTGCTTCTCGCCGGTCCCGCTGGTGCCAACCTCGGCACTGAATCCCAGCTCTACTTGGTGTCTGCGTGTCTCATCTGGTGCGGGGTTGGTACCGCGATCCAGGTCAGTCGGTTCAAGATCCCCAAGACGGGATATTTCTTTGGTACAGGTTTGATCAGCGTTACCGTGAGTCTTCTTCCATCTCGCAGACCGAGGCTGATCAGGAATAGGGAACATCATTCGCTTTCGCCAACATCGCCCTCGCCTGGCTCTCCCAAGCCGTACGTGCCCTCCCTACCACTCCATGAACCCCACTGACAGCGGGTGCAGTACGCCGACGGCACATGCTCCTACGACACTGACGGCGTCACCAAACTCCCCTGTCCCGAAGAATTCGGCGCCATCCTCGGTACCGCCACCCTCACCGGCCTCTTCGCCATCGCCCTCTCCTTCGTCCCCCCCCGCGCTATCCGAAAAGCGTTCCCACCGCTCATCACGGGTACCATGTTGATGTTTATCGGCGCCGCCCTGATCAAGAGCGGTGTGAACAACTGGGCGGGAGGCTCGGGGACGACTTGTGCGAGTGACCATACTGTCAAGTGCACTGCCGGTACCCGGGAAGAGTACTGGGGGTCTGCGACTTTTATCGGCCTCGGTTTCTCCTGTTTCGCAGTCATCATCATCTGCGAGCTCTTTGGATCAGCATTCATGAAATCCGCCTCGGTCTTTTTCGGCCTGATCATTGGTATGATCATTGCGGCTGCTACGGGCTTTTTCAATAAAGAGACGATCTCGAGTGCGCCAGCGGGCAACTTTTTGTGGGTGCAGACGTGGCATCTGAGTTTGAGAGGGCAGTTGGTTTTGCCGATGATAGCTGCCTGGGCAGTCATCGTCGCAGAGACTATCGGCAATGTTACCGCCTCGTAAGCCCCTTCCCCTCCCCCTTCCCTCCTCCCAGCTAACACACTCCCAGCTCCGACGTGTCTCGCATGCCAATCTCCGGCGGCGACTTTGAATCCCGTATCCAAGGCGGTGTCCTCGCCGACGCCCTCATGGCCACCCTCGCCGGCCTCGCCACCGTCCCCCCCCTCACCACCTTCTCCCAAAACTCGGGCGTCATCGCCCTCACCCGCAACGCCTCCCGCTCCTCCGGCTACATGTGCGCCTTCATCCTCTTCCTCATGGGCATCATCGGGAAATTCGGGGCCATCTTTTGCGCGGCGCCGGCGAGTGTTATCGGGGGGTTCACGACGTTTTTGTTTGGGGCCGTGGCGACGAGTGGGGTGAGGGTGTTGGCTTATGCGAGGTGGACGAGGAGGGACAGGTTCATTGCGACGGTGGGGATGGGGTTGGGGATGGCGAGTCTTTGTGTGCCGGATTGGTTCTCTTACTTTTTCACCTACACTGGTACTTCTGGTACGTCCCCTCCTTCCCTCCCCCCTTCTTTTCCTCCCCGAACCAAGCTCATACTCTTCTTAGCCGGCAAAAAAGGCCTCATCCAAGCCGTCGTCCTGATAGTAGAAGAACCCTACCTCATCTCCGCCCTCGTCATGATCGTCCTCAACCTCTGTATCGCTGATGAGCTGCCGGAGGAGGTGGCAAAGGAAGAAGAGGGGGCGACGACGAGTAGCGAGGAGGAGAAGAGGGAGTGGAATGAGCCGAATGTGAGGAGGGAGAGGAGGGGGAGTAGGGTTGTTAGGGAAGGAGAGGCGGGGCCGAGTGGGAGTGGGTCGGGGAGTGGGTCGGGTAGTGGGTCGGGGTCGAGGACGGAGCCAGAGGGAGAGTCTATCGAGATGCGGTAAAACTTCCAACGACGAGGTAGTTCCCTTTTGTCTGTGGTTCTCAATTTGCTTCTTGCATAGTCTCTTACTGCTGTTTGGTTGGTACAAGTAATGTTTTTTTGGGTGTTTGTTGGTGTTATAGTCTTTGAAGTTGGTATAGTAGTGCTCTTTTGATGGTATTTCATGCAGAATGATGGATGATTATTCATATCTTGGAACCACTGTCTTTACAGCTGAGGAAGGAAAAGGAAGAAACGAGTAGAAGGTTGATGTTGCCAAAAATCATTGATCGAAACGAAGAGCGGGTCCATTGTGATAAACCACAAAAGGCCTCCAGGAGACACGACCACAATTTCAAAGACAGCAGCAAGTCCCGCCGTCGTTCCTTTCTTCTTCTTCTCTCCAGGCGACATTGGAGATGGACCTCTAAGCCCCTTCCTCGTGCAGGTTCTCCATCCAGGTCTTGGCGGCTTTCCAATCTCGCTTGCAAGCCCTCAAAAGACCTGCGATGCGCTCAATGGCATCGGCAGGTTTTGAAATCAGCACCGGCTTCCTCGTCGCAAAGGTTGCCATAGTGCTGCATCTTTTCGCAGGAAGCCTGCTCAGAAGGATAGTCGCATGGCGTTATCTGTATGCGAGTCTAGTCGTATACCAGGACGCGGGAAGCTATAATTACATTTGGGAGATAAGGTGGGGCTCGCAAAGATCAGGCTGACGAGAATCCTTCCTTTGATCAACATGAAGAGTTTTTGTCTTTTCCTTTTTGAACGGGCTGATACGGGACATGTCATAGTCGCATGGATTTCATCTGCGTGCGAGTCTAGTCGTATACCAGGACGCGGGAAGCTATAATTACATTTGGGAGATAAGGTGGGGCTCGCAAAGATCATGCTGACGAGAGTCCATTCCTTTGATCAACATGATAAGTTTTTGTCTTTCCTTTTCGAACGGGCTGATGTCTCACCTCTATTGCGGGCTCGAACTCCGTTGAGCGAGTGTTCCATCTTGAACAGCCGCACAGTCCAGGTCACAAGCATAAAGCCGCCACTATCCTGAGAAATTTCAATTGCCCCTTCCCAACAATCTTCCACCCACAAGCCCCAAAAATCTTGAAAAGCCGTCCAAATCATGTCGTCTCCCCCTCTTTCCCCAGCTAGTACCCGCAACTCCTTTTCTACCGCTCGTGAGGACAATTTCACCTCTGCCCGTCAAAGCTTCGCCGCCGAGAGCCACGCAGAAGAAGAGGGCGGTGGCGAATCAACGCCAACGCGGCGTCAATTCCTTCAGGTCGATACTTCTCACCAGGCCTCTACTGCTGCGGATGATGTTGCGAACGAGGGAGGACAGACCCCTCGGTATCTTGTAGATATGGACTTTCGCTCGGGCCCTACGCCTGGTTGGGATTACGAGACTGCCGACCTCAAAAAGACGCAGAGGATGAGTTTCGTCTATGGTACGGCTGGGACTGCCAGTCAGGTGCCGGAAGAGTCGGCTCCTCCTGCTTCTCAAGCGGGAGACGCCCTTCCCACTGGGGACGGGGGACGCATACCAGAGGTACGGCGCAATTGGAGTGACGAAGTTTTGGTAGGCCGAGCGCCGTCGGTATCGAGCCGGTCTTCCCTTGCTTTTGGCTTGGTGTCCACGTCAGAGGAGGACGATTCGGACAGCGATTATGCGGGAGAAACGCGCAGGTCTGTTTATGTCCCATATCAAAGCGCCACTAGGAGTAGTGAAGGGGAACAGAGTCAGAGTCAGACGGGGGAGGGGAGGAGGACGAGGAGGGGTAAGATGAGAAGGTACATTAGTAGTTGTTTCACTGGCGAAGTTTGAAGGGGAGAAGGTTACCAAGACGGGTGGTGGAGAGGGTTTCGTACAATGTATAGCGTTCAACGACCACGGTCCATATGCTTCTGCCCTCTGGACATCTCACTGACAAGAGACATTCCATCCGTCAACCCATGCTATGGTTACTACGTGAAATAATTTCCCCGTGTACATAGATCATTGTGAGCACTCTGATAACTGAACCAGTGAAAAGTTGCATATTTTCACAGTATACTTTTGCCTTTCCTTTGATATCCGGGTGATGTGAGACAAAGTCTCATCTCATTTGCGGCCAAATGCTACTTGTAGTTCTCATCGATCGTTATTAGATAATCTTGGCTGGAGTCATCTGCATATAAAGTCGAGGTTTCCATAGCTTGATTCCCTCAACCCTGTTCCTCCCCGAAAACTTCAAGATAAGAAGCCGGAGACCATGTCCACCCCTACTAATGACCGTTCGGCAGGAGCATCACAGTTCACTTCCACCCACCGACCCCACCGACAAGCAGAGCGAGCTCCACAGCCTGGTACTACACCCACCGAGTCACGCAACCCTCAGCCCGAGAGCACAGTGGGGCCGACTGTAGGTACGGATACCCATACTGGTCCCAGGGTTCACTGGGGCACGGAACCCTCAGCACCTAGGGGGAGGCAAAGGAAGAGTTCTGCACACGGTGTGTCTTACGGCAATCCGACAGGTCAGTCGACTACTTCTCCCAAAAGGCCGGGACAGCCAGGGCAAGTATCCAGAAATCACCACGAGGTCCTTCAAGACTGGGCTTCAACGAGGAGAGACCCCTCTACAGATTACGACAGCCACGACTCTCTCCGATGGACAGGCCATGATCTAGACGCGGATCCTGGGAATCGACATATTGCCGCCTTTGGTGAGGAGCGCGGGCTGGCTGAGAGCAGTGAGGAGGAGCAGCTCCCAGTAGAAAGGACAGACAAGAAAAGGAAGTTGAAACAGTACATCCGTAGCTGTTTCACTGATGATACCGGCAGGTCGTCGGGGTGACAGCTACATGACAACCGTTCCTCATGGAATGCATTGGAGAAGGTATGAATGAGAATCAGTGTCTCTACTGATAGGCCAAACTGTGGTGGAAGAGTATATAGCTGAGGCAAGAGTTGACGATGCATAACAATCAGGTGTTAAGGCTGAAGCTTTGCGGCTTCGCGTCGGCTCAAGTAGATCCTTTGTATGCTTGCGAGATAATGGGAAGGGATCTTACTGGGGCCTTTGTTGGCTGACTAGACTGTGAACGGTCGGTTCTCACACGACATCTCGTGAGAACATGCAGAGCTGACCAACATGTACCTTTAGTATTGTTGTACCGTCATCTCCTGCGAGCCCTTTGTACGCTGGTAACAGGCTAGGGATAGATATAAAGATCTTTGTCAATTATCGGCTGCGATAACACCGAAAGATTGAGTCGTGTTGAGGTGACTCTATATAAGATGTGGAATTCTGGAAACCAAAAGCTCACTATCCGCTCCTCAAACCACCACAACTACTCATCATCATGTCTTCTACCCCCGATATTAACCCACCCACGGAGATCTCCCAAGTCTCGAACACAGAGACAGGGTATCGGCCTGAAGAGACCCCAACCAGATCTTACGAGTCTCGGACACATCGACAGGGTGTCAGCCTGCAGGAACGACCCATCATCATGGCTTCTGCCCCCGGGATTAATCCACCCATGGAGATCTCCCAAGTCTCGTACACAGAGACAGGAAATCAGCCTGAAGAGCCCCCAACCATTCCTGAAGAGACTTGGGACCGAGGAGAGGAGCCAGTTGCTTGTTGTGACTGCGGGGGTTGCTGTCCTTGCCGGGTCCTGCGACTGCGGCCCAGTACCTACTTGTGACTGTGGTGATTGCGATTGCGGTGGATGTGACTGTGGTGGCTGTTGATCTATGAGAGATGCAGGAGAAGCTACTCTACGAGTCAAACCATAGCCCAGCCTGATGCAAACGATGTCTTTGCTCTCTCCCAGCGATGTCATGAGAAATGGTCCCCAGTAGAAGGGACAAAGAAAAAAAGGAAGATGAAACAGTACATCCGTAGCTGTTTCACTGATAATGCCGGCAGGTCGTCGGGGTGACAGCTACTTGACAACCGTTCCTCACGGAATGCATTGGAAAAGGTTGGGCATATGAATGAGAATCAATGTCTCTGCTGATAGGCAAAACTGTGGTGGAAGAGTATATAGCTGAGGCAAGAGTTGACGATGCATGACGATCAGATGTTAAGGCTGAAGCTTTGCGGCTTCGCGTCGGCTCAAATAGATCCTTTGTATGCTTGCGAGATAATGAGAAGGGACCTTACTGGGGCCTTTGTTAGCTGACTAGACTGTGAACGGTCGGTTCTCACACGACATCTCGTGAGAACATGCAGAGCTGCACGCCGGGGACGACTCTATAAAGTAAACGAAAGGCGTTGAAAACGCCAGGCCACATTTCACCATCGATCACCCTACATCATGTCTGCCCCTAGCGCCCCCAACGCACCGGCTGAGCAGCTCTCCCAGGCAACACAGGTAGATACACAAGGACCTCATATGTCGCAGTACCAGCCGACCGAGCGCCCTGCCTATAAGAGCCAGCAGGATCAGAGTCAAGTCGGCGACGGAGGAGAGAGTCGTGCAGGAATCCAACCCGGCCAGGACAACAACGGTGGCTGCAGCGTTGACGAGAAAGAGGGTTGTGGGTGTGAGATCGAGTGCCAGTGCATTCGACGATAAGGGTATTGGGCGGGGTGAGAGAAAGACAAGGGTGTTTATGATGTATTGGATGATATGACGCTTGGAATAGCATTAGTTCCATGCACCTCTTTCCTCCCATTTTGGAACTAGGAATGATCATCTCGCATCGAGAAAGGGGTACTCGATCACTCTGTCACTGCATCATCTTCATGTCCCGACGTCGGCAGCTGTCAACAAAGGCTGAGTTGTCCCAAGCTTGACCTCACTTATTTTTAGTTTTTAGGTCTAAATTGCAACAAGACGTACAAAACGAACATGTATTTGTATTCTTGTACCGTCATCTCCTGCGAGCCCTTTGTGCGCTGGCAAGAGGCTAAAGATAGACGTAAATGCCTTTGTCAACTATCGGCTGCGACAGTCATCTAAATTTCGAAAATCAGGGCTCGAAATAGCACCGAAAGGTCGAGTCGTGTTGAGGTGACTCTATATAAGATATGGAATTCTGGAAAGCAAAAGCTCACTACCCGCTCCTCAAAACACCACACGCAACCAGTCATGCTCGTGTCTTCTGCCCCCGACACCAACCCACCCATGCAGCTCTCCCAACTCTCCAACACCGACACAGGCTACCAGCCCGAAGCGCCCCCAACCATCCCCGAAGTGACTCGGGACCAAGGCGAGGCGTCGGTTGGTTATTGCGATGATGGTCCGTGCGGGGGTTGCTGTCCTACCGGGTTCTGCGACTGCGGCCCAGTACCTCCTTGTGACTGTGGTGATTGCGGTGGATGTGACTGTGGGGGCTGTTGATCTATGAGAGATGCAGGAGGAAGCTACTCTACGAGTCGAATCATAGCCCAGGCTAGCCTGATGCAAACAATGTCTTTGCTCTCTCCCAACGATGCCATGAGAAATGGTCCCGTCGCGACGCCACTTTCCTTTTCTCTCAATCCCACCAACAATTCTTGCAAGTGCATCATACACCACTCCCACTTCAAGCTCATACCATAGGCAGCCCACCACCCATGTTCGAGGAAGATGGACAGTTATGAGGGCTGCAGCTTTTGGTGAAGGATGACCACGTACGTAGATGGGGTGATGCGTGGGGATGTAAGTAAGGCGTATTGTCCCGATGTGATTTGTAAATGTCAAATGTGATCATGGTGATAAAGGATTTTGCTTGCTTGTGACTTTGTGAGACCTTAGCTCAAGAGCGACCGAGATAGGAAGAATGGCAAAACATGATGTGAACATGAGTATAGCCGATGCATACGAGTAAAGTGTGTCTCTCAAAAAAATACCCAACCTCCCAGCTTCTCCGACCTCGAAAAATGTCCATAGCGCATCCAGCCTTTTATTTCAACTGATACTGTACTAAAAATACGTCCCCCGCATCCCACCTGATCATCTCCTTCGACTAGTAAATCGTTTGTTGTCGCCTCGAAAAATGTATAAACGAATTTCACTCAACTCAACGCGTCGGTGTATCCAAAACCACCTTCTTCCTCTTCACCTTTCCCGTCCCCAACCCCGTCTCCCCACCATTCTCTTTCCCCTCCCCCTTCCCCTTCCCCCCCGCCCCCGCCCCCGCCCCAGCCCCAACCCCACCCACACTCCCCTCCTTCCCCCCCCCGCCCACCCCCCCGCCCACCCCCCAATGATCCGGCGTCTCCACCCCAATAATCCCCCTCATCATCCCCGGCGTCGCCGGCGCCAAATGCGTAGGCACCAACCCCAAACTCGCCGCCCCATCCCCATCCCCATCATCATCCCCCCCCCTATTACTCGGCGACGACAGCAGCCAGCTGTTCTTCTTCCCATGCGAATACGAGAACGGCGCTCGAAGGTGCGGGGTCGTACTGGATATGGATATGGCGGAGCGGATGGGGGTGGCTGTGAGGGTTGTGAAGCCGCGGTTCGAGTTGGAGAAGGAGGTCGATAAGGGGCGGAGGGCGGGGCGGGAGATTGTCTCTGCTTGGCCTTGGCCGTGGGTTTTGGAGTTGGAGGGAGGGGCGAAGGGGGATGAAGGCGGGGCTTTCCTCTTGCGCGTCAAAGCCGAAGCCGAAAGCGGCGACGGGCTCGGCATATTCTTACGACTCGCGCGAGAAGACGCCACAGCCCTCGTCCTGGCCGAACCCGAACCCGTAGCAGCACAAGACGTAGGTCTATCAGGCGTCTCGCCGAACCCGAACGGATCATCATCCATACTCGTACTCGGCGTCTGCTCGAAACTGAGACTCCGGGTGACTTCGGGTCGGGGGTCGCGGAAAGGCTGGAGAGACGACTTGCTTCTTGCAGGCCTGGGCTTGGTAGCAGGCCCGATGGAAGGCGCGTCGAGCAGCTTCCAAGCGGGCGGAGCGGGGCGAGGGGCAGGATCTTTGGCTGGGGGATCGTCGTCTTCGGGAGCGCGGATGGGGGTGCTGAGGTTGAGAAGACTCTCGGCGGCCACTTCGGCTTCGATATCCATACTGTCTTTGCTTGCGCCTCTAGACCTTTCGCCTTGGTCGATCTCGGGAGCTGGCTCGAGGACTTGGGGCTGAGGTGCTTGGGGAGGAGCAGAGTGTTGGGTCTCTGGCTGGGCTGACGCAAACTCCCGCTCGACCCCCTCACCCACCGCCCTCTGATAAACCGGCATCCCCATCTGCCCCTGCCCCCCCTGCACACCCCTCGAAACCGGCCCAAACCCACCAGGATGCCTATCCGCCATCGGCACATCCGCAAACCCAAACGGCCTCGTCGCATGCTGCCTCCGCAAATGATCCAGCTGATGCTGATAAATCCCCTGGTGCGTCGACTGCGTCGGCTGCGCGAATCGCCGAGGACTCTTGGGCGAGACGGTGAGGGCCGACATGAGCCTGTCGGGCGGTGTCGATGCGCGGAGGGGCATGGTAGGTTGATTGGTGGCGGATTCGGATTTGAGCCGTTTCTCGTTGGCGCGGAGGATGCTGACGGCGGTGAGGATCTCTTCGGGGATGACAATGTTGCCGTTGATGCCGTCGATAAAGGGCGAGTCGCCGGCTTCGAGAGCGCCGGACGGGCCGCGGAAGCGGGGGGCGATGAGGATGATACCGTGCGTGGCGGAAAGGCCGCGGGGACCGAATTGTTCGAGAAACTCGGCGTGCGTTTTTTCAATCTTGCTCTGTTGGCTAATCGCGACGTCAGCCACCACCTCGAGATGTATGGATACACGTACCGATGCTTGACAGCCCAGTCACGCTTGCTCTTCAACGTACTCTCCCTAAGCTCTGGCGTATTCTTCTCTTTCGGCTCGGCTACACCAACGTCAGCCCTGCCAAAAGTCAAACGCGGCGACATACCATAATCCCATCGACTCCTCCTCGCCTGGAGACTCAACGGCACCCCATGTTTATCCTGCAAATGCCTCCTCGCCACACTCCTCGCATTCTTCCCATCATACGTCTTTGAACACACCCTGCACGTATACATCTCCCACTTGCTCGTCTGCCCATCAAACGACTGGCCCGCGCTAGCTTGGGGCGGGCGGAGGATGAGCAGCTGGTTCACTTCGAGCTTGCACCCCGCCGGGGCAGGGAGGAGGCCGGATCTGCGAGCGCCTTTGAGCTGGATAGGCGGCTGGGTGGGGTTGGGGAAGAATGTGAGGGTGGTACTGCCTTCTTCACATTCTTTTATTGACGCGACAGACTGGGACCTGGCTCGCGCTTGTTGAGGCACGAGCTCCATAGCCGTCGCTGGCGGTGTATCATACAGCGCGGGGTCGAGCGCTTCGATACCTGCCAAGTCGTCCTCGGGCTCACCTTTCCCGGGAAAGGCGTCGACGGTGTTTAGAGTGGGAAAGTCGTGCGACGGGTGAGGGAGCGGGGTGGGGATAGGGCCGCCGGGAGTGCCGGAAGAAGGGTGGGGTGGGGGGTGCATTTTGCGAGCGGCTGGGGCGTTGTGCCATTGGGCAGGAGGGTGGGTCGGGGGGTGGTATATGGCGTGGGGGGGCGGGTGGAATGGGTGAGGCTGGGGGTGGACCCTGGGTGCTTGGTTCGCCCAAGCTGGGGCGGACATTGTACTACGGGGATGTTAGAGATGGCTATGAGACGGGAATCTGACTGACAGAGAGGGAGTAGAAGAGAAAGAAGAGATGATGAAGAGAGAGAGTTGTTGATTGCGGGCATGTTTGCGACAGAGAGGGTCCTTTCAGGCGTCGACGCGTGTGATTTCGGCGCACACCCACGCTCGGGCCATCCACACAGACCTCGGCGGTGCGGCGAGTGTGGCACCTGGTTTCAGCTATGCATGCAGAGGAGGAAGGGGGAGCGTCTGGGCCCTGTCCCTGTGCCGATCCTCACTCAACGAGGGACTCAACGAGGGGGAGACACACACCAAACACGGGGACGAGCCAGAGGGAAGAGAAGAGGTCCACCGCACGGCCTGCCTCCCTCGACGCGTAAACACGTACTATACAATTCATCATGGATACACCGTATAACCCTCGAGAGATGCCACTTAGACCCTACGCCCCCAGCGTCTCTTCAAAGAAATCTATGCTCGCCAGCCCCTCCCGCGTAGCCCCCATCGTCGACACCGATTTCACCGCCTTTTTCGCTGACTGCAGTAACTGTACAGGCCCGCATACTACCCCCTATCAGCGCATGCCTTATATCAGAAGAAGGGACTTGCCAGAAACGTTCATAGCCCCCTCGCACGCCCTCGCATCCTCTTCTACGACACGCCCCAAATCCGCTCGGCCCCTATGCCACTCGACCAGCCCCGCCGCCTCCCCCGTCAGACCAAACCTGCCCACCCTGCCCATCTCCCTCGTCCCGCCCATCATCGGCGGCAGCGGTTTCGGCAGCAAGATCGTCTCATCCCGACTCTCCCCTCCGCCCACCGTCCCCGGCGTCCCCGGCGTGCCCGGTTCAGCCCCGAAAGGCGTCAACGGTATCCGCGCCTCATCAAACCTCTCTCTCAGATACTCCGGCGCCATAGCCGCCAGCCGCTCGCTTATCCCATTCGGCGGCAACGGTTCGTCCGACGCATGACTCTTCGTGACATACACGTCCACCCGCAGGTCTATCTCGCTCTGGGCGGCGAGGGAGGCAGCGCGGTTGAGCAGGGGCGCGAGCCATTCGATATCTTCTGCATGGCGGATATGCCACACCAAATGAAGACGCTTCACGGCGGACGCCCCCTCCTTGGCGTTCTGCAAGATCTGCAGCATATGCCCCGACCCAAACGTCACCCCCGTCCCACCAGCCAACAACAACACCCCCTCATACCCGTCCAGCGAATGCGCATACCCATAAGGCCCCTCCACATACATCCGCACCCCCCGCTCCACATCGCCCCGCAGCGCCAGCCGCAGTCGTTTGGTGAAGCCGGAATGGATGCGGATGAGGAATATGGCGGCGTTGGAGGAAGGGGTGGGGACGTTGGCTATGGAGAAGGGGTGGGATTCGTGGGGGGAGAAAGAGATGCTTGGGGCGGATATGAAGCTGCCCGTAAGTCAGTTTTTGGTTTGAGAGGGGAGGGGGGGGGGAGGGGCTTACGCGTGTTGGCCGGCTTTCCAGCTCCAGTTTTGGCGGTTGATGGTTATCCGCATAACGTCGTGATCCAGCAACTCTACTTTACACCTTCCTCTCCCCCCTCCTCCTTCTCCTTCTCTTCCTTCCTCTCCCTCTTCCTCTTCCCCGTCTCCTTCCCCTTCTCCTCCTTCCCCGTCTCCTTCCCCGTCTCCTCCTTCCCTTTCCCCTTCCCCTTCCCCTGCCCTCCTTCCCCCGCTCTTCCTCTCCCCCTTCCCAAAAGCAAAGGGAAAAAAACCATTAATCCAAACAACCCTCCCAAACCGGATCGCCCTATCCACCCCCCAAATAAGGAGGGCGGGCCATACCCAATAATGCAGCCATTTCCAGTGGAAGAGCGCGCCTATGAGATACATTCTGTTCTTCCTGTCAGTCTTCATTCTTCGCGTCACATCGCGGGGGGGGGGGGGACGTACATGGAAAAGAGGATATGGGCCACCAAGAAGAATTCGTAAGCCACGCGACGGATGATCCGGAAACTCGTTATCCAGAGCATCGTAAAGCCCGTCAACGCTGCTATACCCTACACCCTCTATCAGCTCCTTCCCATCCCTGTCCCTTCCCCTTCCCTCTCTTGAACTAGACTCACAAACAACAAATACGGCCTCGTATCCCCCGCCGCCCAAACCCTCGGCGTCCACAACACCGCATGCACCCAGCTCGTCACCAGACACAGCCTGCTGGAAGCGCGGTGGAGGTAGTTTAGTTTTTGGTAGGTGATGCCGGTGAGGGAGGAGATGGGGTTGTTTTTGGATACGAGGAGGAGGATTAGGGGGAGTTGGGAGAATGACTAGAAGGGAGGGAGGGGGGGTTAGCTGGTGTGGGAAAGGGAAGGGGGTAGGGGAAGGGGAAGGGGAAGAGGGGAAGAGGGAGGACGGACCATGACGCCGAATTGGTTTGCGACGTTATCGTTCCTCATCGGGAACCACGCTACACCCCCATCAGCTCTCCTCCTTCTCCTTCTCCATCTCCATCTCCTCCTCTCTAAAGATACAGGGATACTCACAAGAAGTCTTGTTAAACCCAAAGAACAGATACACCCCCATATACAGCAATGTCCACACGGCGTCCGCTACTGTTTCTGGCATGTAGAGCCATGGAGGGGGAGGGGAGAGGTACATGACGTTCCTCCATCCTGCTGCTATTGCTCCCAGTTGGCGTGTGAACCACCCCTTCCTCTCCTTCTTCCCCTTCCTCTTCCCTTTCCCTTTCCCCATACGAGGTGCCGCACAAGAAGACGACGGATCATCAGCCTGCCTCTCATCGTCCTCCCCCCCCGCCACAGCCTTATACCCCCTCACTTCCCTCCTCAACCCGACCCTCTGGCGGCGGTGGTGGTGTCGCAAAAGACGCAGGAGATGGAGCATGACGAGGAGGGAGAGGGCGCTCAGGATGCATAGCCAGGAGTAGCGGGAGGCGTAGTAGTGGTAGCGGGGGGTGAAGAGGGTGGGGGCTGTGGGGCTGGGGCTGGGGCTGGGGGAGGGGCTGGGGGAGGGGGAGGGGGTGGGGTGGGTGGTGTTGGAGGGGAGGGGCGAGGTGGAGTTGAGGAGGGTGGGCATGTCGAGTGGGATCTGCCAAAGAGCCATGATGAGCCGTCAATCCGTTCGATCCGTTCGATCCGATCCTGCTTTCGGCTACTATGATCGTGTCGATATTCTCCAGCTCCAGCGAAACAAAGACTCCCACGAGCCCCCCATTTGTCTGGGCAAATAAAGAGACAAGAACAAAACAAAACAAAACAAAGTAATACAATACGCCAAGACGGAGAAAGAGATACTCACCGGCTCAGCACATGGCGCCTTCTTCTTTAGCCTTCCCTTCTTGTTTTTCCTTATCGTACTCTTAAACCGCTGAAACTGCGGACTACTTGATCGTCTGATCAGGATGCTCCCCTTTTCTAAGCGCTTTGATTTGTTGGATATATGTATTTAGATTTTTCGGCCGGAAGGATTAAGTAGGGGCTCGAGCGGGCGGTGGTGTGTGTGGAGCTTTATCTGATAAAAAAAGAAGGACGGAGGACTGGAGAGAAGCTTAAGCGGAAAGCCGGTCGTAGCGGGAGCAAAATGGGGGATTAGGGCACCTCCCTAGGTTAATAAACCCCCCGTAATGACCAGTCGGGCGGGCCCGAAAAGGGGGCCTTAATGGGGCTATTGGGCTTCCAATGGAACGACCCCCCGTCCATTGGAATGCACCTCAATTTGCCCCCGCCCCCGCACCAAAATATGTACCAGCTGCACACGAACGCGTCCACTGCATGCACCACTTGTTCACCCTACTAGACTAGACTCTTCGCTACAATTGTTTCTCCAAACATCGCTCCCCCTACACACTGCATATCCTCTATCCCCTCCCAATGTCTTTTACTCAGCATCTATCTAGGCCGCTGCCTGTCAGCGCACGCCCTGCTGACGACGACGATGGCATCGTCAAGGCAATGCGACCTGTCCCGGTCACGCAAAAGCAGCATGACCGGATCCACCTTCTTACCGACGCCTTGGTGAAGGAGGCACAAGAGGCTAAAACCATACGCCTGTCGAAGAAGCAAAGGGAAGGGATGGACGCCATGTTCATCGTGCTCCGTCGTATCATGTGCATTTGGTGCATCGAAAACGACGTTACCTACACCCGAGCGAGGTCAGAGTTCTGCAATGCCAATGTGGTCCGAGCCGAGACGGCGTGGAACCTGTACCAGCAGACTGCGGAGGCCGAAGAACTCCGCTCGGAAGCCAAAAAGGCTCTTGCAAAGACAGCGGTCGAGAGGCGGGAGCATGGTACGTGAATCTGCCCACTATCACCAATCAAAATTCCCATACTGATCAAAGAAAACGTAGGCTCTGTGGTGGCACGCTCCAAGACAAAGACGTTGAACGTCCAGTCCAACAGTGTTGGGAGGTCGTCAGCTCGAGAGGACCTCGATAGCGACGAGGAAGAGGACGACGACGACGAGGATGGAGACACGAGATCAGACGGACGCCAAGAGGGGACAGAGGATGGTGATGAGCAGGATGATGACGAGCAGGATGGGCTGGGGAGCAATCTGGGTCAGCTGGACAGGCTGGGGCGGGAGGGCGAGCGGAATGACGGTGACGACGATGAACCGCACTCCATCCGTCGAGCCTATAAGGCCAGGCAAGATGATTGGAGGGAGAAACACGGCTTGGACCCAAAGGAGACGGATCTCCCAGGATTTCTCGAGTCCGTCGATGCACTTCCCAAGAAAGGGGATAGTACGAGCGACGCCAACAATAGCGAGACGCTCCAGCGCAAGAGAAGGCTCAACGAGGTCAACGGGTTCAAAGATATCGTTCAGCGTAGGGTAAGCCTGTCCAGTCGATCATCGGGTTCATATCAAAAGCACCTCCGCTGACAAGCCTAATAGATGAATCAACTCGAGGACAAGCACCAAGTCTCCTGCTTTGTCTTCATCGCCTCTGCCCACCGCCAGGACGAAGGGGTGCAGGAGATCGTTCGCTCGCAGGTGGCCGCCGCCTTTATGCGAACTCAGAAGAGCGTTCGACCTTTGCCTTTTTTGGGCGAGTTCGAGTCTTTCCTTGAGGGCAACATGATGGCTCGAGGGGATTGGGCTAGCGGGGCACAGCTGGAGACCATGCCGAGTGGTGAGTTTCTGTTTATGGGCGTTGGTGAGTTCTACACACTTATCGTGTTCTTGTAACAGACTTGAACGTCGAGAAGCAGCGAGTCCACATCCAAAAGACCTTGACCAAGCAGTACAGTGAGTGCATGTCCACCCTCCTCTCTCCTAGTCATTGCGACATAATGGTCCGGTCATTGATAGATCACTACAGGCGAAGTCAGGTCAGCGGCACACCGGATTCTCCACCCAATGTCTACGAGAGAGCCTCCTGAGCTGAAAGTCATCAGCTGGATGTGTCTTGAGAAGCATGGGGTCGAGGTCGTAACGGGCTCTGTGGGAGTAGATCTTCTCCGCGGATTCAATAGCGGCGGCGACAAGAGAATCAAGATGTCGAAGGAGCAATGCCGTGTGGTGTGGGACGAGATGGACAAGGGGCTCATCAAGTTCAAGGTGAAGGATGGTCTGAGGGCGGTCAAGCGTGGGGCGACTGATCAAGGCGGACGAGAAGCGGGTGACAAGAGAGGGAGGACAGTAGACGGGGAGGGGCCAGAAAGGGACGGCGGTCCCAATCAAGAAGGGGGGGAAGGGGGCGGTGTGGGAGAGGGGGGTAGTGAGGGCCCGGGGGCTATGGAGGGGGCGAGCGCTAGTGGTATCTTGTAGAGGCGTGGGTTTGTTGGGTGGATCGTGGTGCGGCAAAGTGTTTGCCTAAGGTATGTATGAACGGCATACAAACGAGTGTACCAATCGACAAAGTCGCCCATGGTCAGAAGTCTCCCTCGTGCCCCAGGCGTCTTCGCATATGTCACGGACTGTCATCTTCATGTCAGCACTAGAGCTTCCGCATTGATACTGCCGAGAGCACTCACAAAGAACAACCGCGAATCCTGAGGCCGAGGCTGTCTCTTGACCTGTCAGTCCACTACATCCCGATTCCCGGTCATGCTCGCCGTATAGATCACACTCCAGTTTTGCAGAGACTCGCCGACTTGACAGAATGAAGTCGGCCCTCGAAGACTGGCAGAGTGAGAGGACAGTGGCGCGAAGATATGCTACCTCCTCTGCACCGTAGAAGATTGATTGGACTGTGCTAATTGTCAATGGATACATGAATGGTAGCTTAACTGTGGTAGGCTTCAGTCAAAGCTTTCGCGAAAAGTGCAGAGTAGAACATGCCCCACTCACCACAAGTTACCCCTACCGAGCCACCGCCCCAACGTTTCCACCCGCCCTTCCGTCTGCTACCTTCTGTAGCAGCCCCATCGCGAGTGATCATTGATGCTCCGGTGTCTTGACAGTCCTATCGAACCTACTCGTATTTGAGCTAGTGTCAGTCACATAAGGACCGTGGACTCGGAGATGACGTACCCAGATGATTTATCTGCGCCTATAGCCATCTCTTCGACCAGCCATCAGGCTATCCTTGCCGCCGCTCAGGTAGGTGATGCCATGGCTCAGAGCTCTACCGCCTCTTCTGGTGACTTGCGCGGGGAAGCGGGGTTCAGCTGAGTCGCTATTGAGTTTCGTCAGCAACGAGGCCACCAATCATGAGAGACAAGCGCATCCTCACCTTCACCTTCACCTTCTCCTTCTCCTTCTCCTTCTCCTTCTCCTTCTACTTCTACTTCTACTTCTCCTTCTCCTTCTACTTCTCCTTCTACTTCTCCTTCTACTTCTCCTTCGCCGTGAGAGAAAGTGGTGCCCCCCTTTGCAAACCTCGCCTGTTTCCTCTTCTCTCTGGACGCCTGATCCTTTCGCAACCCCTCCCCAAGCTTCTCCAAGTCGCAGACTGCGAGACTGCGATACTGCGGCAACAAGGTCCCGTAGTGTCGCTTCTTCGCTGCGATAGTCTCAGCCTCCAGAGTGTCCGCTGGACGTGGCTGGGTAGGGTGACGTATCTCGAACCAGGAGGGAAGGGTGGAATGGAAATAGAAGATGCGGCTGATCGAGGCATGCCAGTACTTCCACGCCTCCATCTCCTTTGCAACAGCAAGATCATCGCGAGGCAGTCGAAGCGTATCGCGGGCACTCGTGAGCGACTGGGCTGGCTGCTTCCAAAATGTGGGGGTCGTGCTGATCCGTGGAAGGTCGAGGCGAGAGAAGGCTTGCTCTGGGGTCCCGAGACAGCTATACCATGAAGAGATATCATCAGCCGTGGATCGACTCCGAGAACAAAACTCGTCAGACAATGGTGGGACCTACGCGTTAAACTCAGCCGGCAAAGGATAATCGCCCACCAGCAAAGGGCGGCTCCGTGAGTCGTCAACCGACGGCGAGACCAGCGAGATCCTGAAGAGCTGTAGCGGAGTCAGTCAGTTTCTGATCATATCACTGGATGCAGAGACATCAACTCACCGCCTGGTCCAAATTTCTGATTGTCGCCACCCAAGGCGCCACGAGCTCGTGCTCTTCGTCATCAGAATATTCCGCTAGCGCACGCCGGTACGCTGTGTGCATGATGTGCCGCCAACAGCACATGAACCCGATCCATGTATGTGCGTGAGGGTGGTTTTCCATGAAGAGATCCGCCGCTTCCATAGACACACTGTGCACCTTACTCCATGCGTCCGCCCACACCCCATCACAAAGGTTTTGATTGCTCCGTCGGGATGGCCAGGACGCAACATCTTGGGCGACGGCATATTCAGTGGGCCAGCGGTGTTTTCCGGTAGTACAGAACCTTCTAAAGAGCTGGTCACAACACTGTTAGCAATCTAATACCAGAAGCTCGGCTTGGGCCTTGGGGAGTGCACTCACTAGGAGGTCCTTCTCGTCGGTGAAATTCCATGACTCGTCGATCCAGGAGCTATGAACGCCGTTCAAATGAAGGGGAAGTACCATAGCGTGGTACTTGGTCAAGTGTTCTCGTAGGGTCCTCATGTTTTTATACGATCTTCGTTCACACCCTGTGATCCGACAGTGAAAGCATGGCGAGTCCTGTGGGAAGGCCAGCAGATCCGCCGTGACGACTCCACCGATCTTCATCTTCTCGTCGTGCTTTTGTTGCGCCTTCCTCTGCCTGGCCGCTCGCTCCTTTTCCAGGTTGCGAGTCCGCGATCTCGCTTCCGCCCCCATGCGAGCTTCGAGGTCCTGGACCTTGGTGCGAGGCCTGCGCGCCCGTCGTCGAGGACAAGGGGGTGTGGTGATGAGAGATCCGGGAGTGGGCGCCATGAGGTGGTGTGGGTGAGCGAGCCGTTGATACGGTACGGTAGAGTGTGGGTGAGCGAGCAAGACGTTGACTGGTGAGAGGTGATGATGCCGTGAGAATGTGCTTGGAAGAGGTATGGAGACTTCGAGATACTGTATTGACAGATCACGCGGCGCGTGGGAGGAATCATCCCAGGCACAGAACCGACCTTGCATCTTGGATAGTGACATATCGAGGCAGAACTTGACTCATAGATTGATTAGATGCATTGTAAGATCACATTAGTGGTGCTCTGGGTGTACGCTATGATCTGGTACTGGTTGATGATATGTAGGGATGTGACGAAGAGAAATCTTCGTTTCTCTCGTTTTCGAGGCAAGAACGACGTTTTCTCGATGTGATTGTGGTGGCTCTTTGGGTCGTGACTGATGTTGACTTATAATTTCATCACCCACAGTCGATCTGATGGATAGTTATGATAGCCATGGGTACCCGATCTCATATTCTATGGTTTATGTGTGCAAAAAAAACTCACAAGGAGTGCTATTGCGACTGAAAAGAGGGCCTCAGACGGTTCAAACTTGATTGCACATTTCGCTTTCCTATAAGCAACGGGGAAGTTGATCAGCGCCTTTTAAAAATTGAGAATATCTCGAAACACATAGGAGAAGACAGCGGAAAAGAATTTGGTCCTGAGGCGAACAAGTAACTCGCACTTGCGGTCGCAGGAGGCTGCCCCTTCGTCCCTTCGTCCCTTCGCCCAACATCGTCCTTCACTGGTGGCCTGTGCTCTGGCCTGTGCTCTGCCTCGCTTCTAAATGCTGCTCAGTATAGCGGTCAATGCTTCCAGAACATCCTGGCCTGCAAGCCTTGCCATCGACAAAGACCATCCTCCTCCCAAGCACCACAGACAAAGGACCAGCGTATCATAATTTTGGTATGTAGTGTCAAAAGATATGGATCAGGGCAACGTTCTGCATAGTGAACTTGTCCTCGACCAAGGATGATATCCGAGGCTAAAACTGGGGCGTTTGAGAAGAGCTCCTTGCCGTCAACCACTCTTCGGCCTGCCCCATGCTTTACCTCCCATGGCCCTTTAGTTACCGAGTGCCTTCGTCGTTCCGCTGTTGTTTCGAATCATAAAGGTGGCATGACATGATATGAATGGTATAGGAAATGTATGGTATGGACAATGTACAGCAATTGTACAGCGAATCTCGGCTCTGCCTCGCATCCTACCCGCCAAACTGTGACGTTCTATCATCATCCTCGTCCAACTCTCTGACAGTAAAGTCCACGGTGGCCTCCAGCTGGGCAGCATCCGCCTCATCCGCATCAGAGTCATCCAGATCCCCTTCTTCTTCCTCGTCAACATCAGACACCAAATACTCTGAGGCCGGACGCAAGGAGGCCTCTGCTCGCTGGCTCATGGTGATCAGCAGGTGTGTCACCTCCATGTCGGGCGCACCAAGCTCGTGTTCCCGCCACAGACTCTGGAGGCCATCCCCAATCCACAGCTCCTCTAGCCTCAGATGATCTTCAATCATGTTGCCCAAGAGCGAGATGACGATACCGCACCAGAACGGCTGGCCGTCAACGCCCAAGCTGTTACCGTGATCGTAGACTGGGCGAGACAATAGTGTCAGTCATGCACACGGGAGGATGGCTAGATTTCTGCATACTGGGTGCTGGCCCTTCTTCCCTTAGGTGACGATCCCATTGCTTCGATCTCTGCACCCACTCCTCCTTCTTGGCGACAAGCATCTCATAGTGGGTTGCAGACCACCTGACCATTTGCGCGATTTCAGCACGAATGCGACGGAGCTCCTCCCGAGATCGATTGCGAAGATGAAGGGCTTTGATGCCTTCGATTACGGTGCAACGTCAGCACTGAATGAACCTGAGTTATTCCACATGAAGCACTCACCTCGTCTGCAAGCAGGGTCCCAGTCCCAAGGAGCCCTGTTGCCCTCGAAGAGGACGCTGGTGTCCTTCCAGAAGTCAGCGTCAAAGGGCATATCCAACAGCTCCTTAACACTCTCGGCTCGGGAGGGTGGGTGGTCGGGATGGTCCGTTCCACAGTAGGCGTCAAGGGCGGCGTTGTACTTGTTCATAGCCTGCACAAGCTTGCCCTGTCGGATTTTACGGAGGAGATCCTTGGTGGCGCGATATCCTGCAGATAATCGAGGTCAGCGGTATTTGAGACTTGCAGCAAAAACAATAGGCATAAGTACCGAGAGGTGCGATCATACCCATGCGCACATTACGGATGGGTTCCAGCATGAACTTGTGGGATCGAACCGCTTCACGCAGCTGGCAGTGGGCTTCGTGGAGCATGCAGAGGCGATACACAGTATTCACAGCTTTTGACGCACGGCTGTCAGTAGATGATTAGATACAGCAAAGACACAAGAGATACGCACAGCTTCCTTCGACCAAGTTCTTCGCAGCTTCCGCCATGCCCTCCTCCAGCTGAACCACTTCCGCCTGTAATAGCGAGCCACTAGGGATGGTGAAAGAGAGTGTAGTGATATCGCCGCGTTGTAGAGCCTCTTGGGCGATGCGACTGTCGAGCAGTGCCGTCAGCAATGAACGTATCTGATTGATTGAACGTATCTGATTGATAGTGTCTCCGGTACAGGCTTACTGTTGATTTGTCAGGTTGTCCCTCTTAGTCGCGATACTCATGAACAACCGGTACGCCTCCTCACGCTCGTCCTCCCTCTCTCCACGTGCCGCCTTGCTATGCGCCTCTCGTTGAAGGTCAGCCTGCGCCTGGAGCTCCTCCTCTCCCCACCGGTCTGCGACATCGAGAAGGTGTTGCTCAGCAAGGTAAAGCCGGTCTCGAGTTGTCGTCTCAGTCCTCTTTTTAAGCCACTGAACTGCGCCGCATTATGTCAGCCAGAAAATGCCTAGAGGGTAGATACCGAGAGGTGACATACCAGCGCCGACGAGGATATTGCTGTTTAAATGGGAGACTCGAAACTCGAGGTTCATGAGACGATGGGAAGACGCAACGACTCGGTTTTGCTTGATCAGCGGAGTGAGGCCTGACCACAAACGCTCACATGCTTCGCCGTCAGACAAACCAAATCCAGTGATGTATCGTGGATTGTAGTAGAGTTGACATGGCCAGTCGTGAGCGAAGGCGTGGAACACCGAGACAGCACTGATCAGTCGACCACTCTCTCGTTGCTCACGGAGCAAGCCGCGCTAAGGGTGGCATGCAGATGTCAGCTGTAGTCCTCATCAGAGTCCAGGGCTCTCACACCATATAACACACCTTTCTTTCATGCGCCTCTAAGTGACAGGCTACGTCGTACAGCCGACCATAACGCGCAGTTTTGTCGACCTTGTCCAAGAACCAGGTAGCGATAGCTAGCGGATTGAACATTCTGCGCCTGGCAGTCAGCATTCTTGCCGGCGTTCATGCGTCCGACAGACAATAGACTCACCGCTCGCCCTTGTGAAGGTTGATGAGGGTGAAGCAGACACCATGTCGACAACAGCCACCGAAAACGCCGGAATCTGCTTTGCCCTCGTATACACGATCCTTCTTGTCGCCGTTCTTGGCCGCCCATTCATCGGAGCATGCCTATGTACAGCACCATCAGCGAGCGCACACGCGATACAGTACTGAAGTCAAGCTCACCGTGTCCGCCTTCCCGACCTTCACGCCTGGCATCTCATTCTCCAAGGCCATCGCGTCTCGCACAAAATGGGGTCGCAAGAAGATGGAAGGAGGATCATCTTTGTAGAAGTCGTGGTGGGCAGCGATATCTGGTCGGGACTGAGAAAAGTTGCCATCCATGGAGAAGATGACATGAGGGTCGTTGGGGTCATAGTCCTCCTCCTTCCGGGGGCCAAAGCAAAGAGGGCACTTCAACGCCGCTTTTCCCCGCTCCTCCTTTTCCATATCCTCCTCGAGCGTACCCTTGTCGGGGTTGATGGGGAAGATGAGTCGCAGCTTCAGCTGCTCCTCCGCGTACACGAGGTCGCGATAATGCAGCGTGGCTTGGCGGTAGAGCGTGGGGGCATCTCGGAACTGCAGCAGCAATAGTCAGCGACAAGCGATAACACAACGGCAGTGCTGCTGTAGATGCACCATATACGTACGCGATGAGATTTTTTGGCTCGAGCTGCCCCACCCCTCTCGGCGTGAAACTGCCAAAGAGTATTGGCAAACGCCTCAGCTGATAACGGGTTTTGCATGTAGAGTTTATGCCCGTAGTCCATGAGGGAAAGAGCGAAGGCAGTGTTGGGTCGAGTCGGTGTGCACGCCATGAAACCCATCGCTGCCAAGCGGATGACGGGCGTGCGGCAGTCACAGAACTCTATCTTCTGATGCCACTCTACAGATCCGTGTCAGTCATATAGCTCAGCATGAACAATGGGCAAGGAGATCGAAAAGGAAACAAGTCGACTCACGCTTATCCCACGCGACCAACAGCACTGTCCATGTCCGTCGGTTTGTTTCCATACAAGAACCAGTGCACCGCCCCAAGTCTGTTGCCTTTTCTCCTCTGTCAGGGGCTTGAAAACGTCCACTTTCGATCTTGTACGCCAGGTACGCCAAGAGGAAGTCGTCCTTCTGTCTTTTCCAAGCTTGAGCCTCTTTCTCCTTTGTCTTCTTGTACTCTGCAGACGGCGGCCGGGGTGGCGGTTTGATCTGGCTCGACGCCATCATTAGACAAAGCTCTTGCTCGCCCGTTTCATCGGCATCATAAATGTCGCCCCCCATGTCCTCATCGCCATTGTCTGGGTAGAAAGGCTGCTGATCGACTTGTGGTTCTCTCTCGCCTCTGAGGGCGCGCTCCACCTCTAGCTCCTTCTCTCGCTCAAGGGCGGCTCGCTCAAAAGCGGCTTCCTGCTCCGCCTCCTGCGCCAGCAACCGTGGATCATCCCAACGCACTTTGATATATTTATCGGTATCTGGGTTATAGAGCTCGCTCCAGCGGTGTGACGCGTGAGGTTTGAGCTGACACCGCTGCTGGCTACGCGGGACATCTATACCGAAGTTGAACTCGTCGTCAGACATGGAGCGGCAGGTGTAGATCCGACAGGGATGGTAGTCCGATCTGTTCGTAGGCGTGCGAGTGTGGGTAGAGGAGTGGCGGTTGCGGTGGCGGCGTCAAGGGCAGTGGGGAGGGAAGAGGGGACAGCGTGGAAGCAAAGATGACGGGTGGGATCAAGCCGACGGTGTTAAGGCGCACGTCGAAAGACTGGGGGGAAGACGAGAGGATATGCAGTGTGTAGGGGGAGCGATGTTTGGAGAAACAATTGTAGCGAAGAGTCTAGTCTAGTAGGGTGAACAAGTGGTGCATGCAGTGGACGCGTTCGTGTGCAGCTGGTACATATTTTGGTGCGGGGGCGGGGGCAAATTGAGGTGCATTCCAATGGACGGGGGGTCGTTCCATTGGAAGCCCAATAGCCCCATTAAGGCCCCCTTTTCGGGCCCGCCCGACTGGTCATTACGGGGGGTTTATTAACCTAGGGAGGTGGATTAGGGGAAGGACATGTGGCGGGAGTGCGGCGCTTATTTTTTGCAAGTAAAGAGGCGCTTTTGGTTTCCTTGTGCAATTCGAGTAATACGATTTACAAAAGTAAGGCTCGGCTCTTGAGGTCTGGGCAAAGTATACTGATGAAACTAGCCTTTGACAGACAGTTCCGAGGTGGAAAGCAAAAAGAAGATTTAGAAGAAAGAGCGGAATCCAAAGAAAACAATCAAAAATCTGGCCCATCTACATCTACACTTGTGTGTCCTTTCCGTCGTAATCTTCCTCCTCTCGTCATTATGAAAAGTAGAGTTTGCTAACCTTTTACATGATAGCCATCTGCCTGCATCTGCATCTACATCTGCATCCTAGCCATCTAACCCCCATATACTCCCACTCCCATCTTCAAAAAAAACGAAAAAAAAAACATCAAAACAACAACATCCAACGCAAAGATCCCAAAGAATCCCCAAATGTCATCAAAGACCGGAACAGGAACAGATTTCTGGTCCCCAACCTACTGGTCAACGCGCTTCACGACAGAGACAAAGTTTGAATGGCTCGTACCGGCTTGTACGCTTGTACCGATTGTGGGGGATGTTGTGCGTGAGCTTCCTCCTCCGGCGCCGGGGCGGTGGATCTGGGACTGTGACTGGGACTGCTTTGAGGATGGGGGTGAGGATGGAGAAGAGGGGGTTTGTGGGGTGGGGGGAGAAGGAGGAGAAGGGGAAGGAGAGGAAGGGGAAGGAGAGGGAGGAGAAGGAGAGGGAGGAGAAGGGGAAGGAGAAAGAGAAGGAGGGGAAGAAGTGGTGAATATCCTTCATCTAGGAAGCGGCACTTCCATCCTCGGTACCCAACTCCAAACATACCTCTCTTCCCCTTCCCCCCCACCTTCTTCCTCTTCCCCTTCCGCTTCCCCTCCTCCTTCCTCTTCCCCTTCCCCTTCCCCTCCCGCCCCCCCCTCGCCCCCTCCCCCTCCCCCAAAAACCCAAACCTCAAGCACCCCAAAATGCCAAGTCTACGACGCAGACTACGTCCCGCTCCCCCCCTCCACCGCCCAAGAAGAAGGGCGGGTCCCGTTCTTGTTGGTTGATGCGCTTGATTTGGGGTCTTTGTATAAGAGTCTGCCTCTATCCAAAGGGTTCGAAGGACGGGGGGTGGTGGGAGAAGGAAAAGGAGACGGGGGAAGGATGGGGGGAGAGGGAGGGAAAGGTGGGGGGAGAAGAGGAGGGAAGGGAGGGAAGGGAGGAGGAAGAGGGAGGGGAGGGGGAAGGGGAAAGAGAAAGTGGGATATGGTACTAGACAAGTCGACTATCGACGCCATCTCCACCGGACCCCTCTTACCCCCCTCATCGACCCCCTCTCAATCACTATCAGGGACAGTAGGAGAAGGGGAAGAAGGGCTACCAGCAGACCCGGCGGAGAGGACGCTGTTGAATGTTGGAAGGGTGGTTAGGAAGGGTGGGAGGTGGGTGAGCGTATCGTATTCTTCGACGAGGTATGATTTCCTTCCCTTCTCCCCTTCCCCTTCCCCCTCCTCTTCCCCTGCCACAAGCTCTGCCCCAACCTCTCTTCCCAAACCAAATGACAAGGAAAAGTACGGCTGGAGAGTGATCAGGAAAGAGATTGTGGCTATGACGTCCCTCCCCGAGGGCCGGTTGGTGAGGGACGGGCGTGGGGAGCGGGTGGTGTATGAGCCGGAGACGGGGATATGGGTGTATGTTCTCGAGAGGGTGTGATCTTGTAGTAGTGCTTGGCATGCAATAGTGTTCTCACATCATGGCTTTGGGGATGACAAGTTGTGTGGTCGTCGAGCGATTGGTGGACGAAGCAAAAGCGCAGAGACGAGACGGCTGTCTCTTTGGAAAGATATCTCTAGCTGCATATCCCCTCGGACGAGCAGGTTGAGAGAGGGAGCGGTCATTTTCGCCATCTTGATGCAACACCGCAGAAACCCGGTACCTGAGAGAGTGGAGGCGAGGGTGGAGGGAGGCACACGCGTTCGATCTTTCGGGCTGGGCCAAAGTGCGCAGAAGGGGCTTGGGTGAATGTGTTGGGTAGTTGTTTGGAGGATGCATGTGAACTTTTTTCGAGCTTTTGGATTGATCTATACATGCGCAGAGAAGGGCTCCTACATGCACTGAACAAGAATGCAGTTTGATGCATGACTGAGAGAGGAGCAAGGAATGAAATGTATGCAGGACGCAGCCCAATATCGGGAAAGTGGGGTCTGATGTGGGCTGTTGTGGCCGGATACTGGCGACATCTTTGTGGACGGAAGAAGAATGGACGAGAGGCAGCGAAAGAGCCCCGGGACTTGACAGGGAGAGAGACAACGCCGGCACCCCCCACCCCCATCCCTGACATCCCATCCCATAACATCCATTCTCTTCAACAGCCTCTTTCTTCCACCCTACACCCCCACCACCCAGACACCCGGCACCCATCAACACCCCCAACACCCACCCACCGCGACCGCGAAAACGCCAACGCCCCGCCCCGCCCCACCCTCGCCCAATGGCCGACCCCCGTGCTCCCAGGGCCTACTACGACCCTGTCCGGGGCGGCAGCAAGAGCCTCAGCCCCAGGACGTCCCTCAACACGCTGACTATCCCTGCGCCCGAGGTATGTAACAGCGGTAGTGGAGTATGCGCATGAGCTAATGGGAGTGTGTCATAATCGTAGCCGTCGCCGCCGTCACGTTCGTCGAGAATCTCCATGTCGGCGCTGATGAACGACGACCCAGCCCCCGTCCAGGGCGTATCCCCTCTGCCCTCTGCGCCAGCGCCAGCACCGTCTAATTCGGGTTCATCGGGGCGCAATGGCTACCCAGCGTATCACCCTGCTCCCACTCCAGACGACAGGTATGTCGAAAGGTCATACTCCCAAGGCCACTCTCAGCCTCTTTCTCCGCCGGGGCAAGGGTACAGGTACACCTCCCCTGGCTCGCCTTTGCTCGCTGGTGGTACCGGGCATGTTCGACCGACGTCGATACCGACCGACGACAGGCCTTACCCTCCTTCCACCCACCCCCACCCCCCTCCCGCCCTCTCATCATCCTCAACATCCAGAGCCCGCTCCCGCTCTCAATCCCAATCCCAATCCCAATCCACCCACCCCCATCCCGACCTGCACGACCCCGACCCAGAGCGCCGACACTCGTCTATCGTCATCGCGCGCATGCAAGAAGAGTCTCTGGCGTTTGAGCGCGCAAAGAGGGTGGAGGAGGAGGAGATGTATAGGCGGAAGAGGGAGAGGGAGTATGCTGAGAGGGAGCATGTGCCGCATTTGCCTCAACGTCGAGAGGTGTATGACCGTGCGTACCCCGAGCCCGGGGCGGAGCGAAGGACGAGTGAGCTTGATGCTAGGCGGACTAGCGAGCCGTATGCTCGGACATCGTCTGAAGTGAGAGAGAGGTATGAGAGGGAAAGAGATGTGCTTGCTCTTTCTACCGCTCCTTCAGCTGCTACCCCTCCAAGGACAGCGCCCATCGCCTCCCACTCTTACTCCCACCCCCACACCTCTTACCCTCCCCCGCCCCCGCCCCCACACTCCCACGCCCACGCCCAGCACCCCGACCACCCCCGCCCAGCCTACGCCAAAGCCCTCCGCCCAAACGACCTCCTCATGGGGAACGAAGATATCTGGGAAAACACCCTTATCCACTACCAAACCCGACGCGAAACCGAAGTCCGCGCCCTAGCAGACTGGGCTGATACCTACCAAGCCCAGCCTTCGGGCTTGGGGTCGGGGCTGGATGAGCATGCTTTGCCGCAGTGGCAGGGCCAGGTGCAGAATGTGCGCAAAGGGGCTGAGGGCACGCCGAAGAAGAGAAAGTACGGTAAAGGCAAGCAAGGTGCGGGGAAGGGTGGTTTGGATGAAGAGTTGCTAGGCCTCGCCTCGAGTCCTCCTCCAGGCTCGCCCTCCCAAACAAGCGACAAACCCCTCAACGGCCACATCGACCCCGCCCACCCTCCATCCCCTTCCACCCTCGTCTGGCCCTCCGGCCTCACCCGTGCAGAAGTCATTGCAAAATGTATGGCAAATGATGTCTCGGGCTTGTCGGAGGACGATGTGAAGGCGGTGCAGGATGAGATTTGGATGAAGGAGAAGCTTGCGAAAGCGGAAACTGGTGCTGGGGAAGCGCTGCCTACGAACAAGGATGGTACGATCCGGAAGAAACCTGGGCCGGCGAAAGGGTGGAAGAAGATCAGGGGGATAGAGAAGAAGCCTGATCCGCCCAAGGCCCGGTCGAGGACAGAGGGGAGTGTGGCGGGGAGTTTGGTGGATGATGGGGAGGAGGGAGGGTTGGACAAGGGGAAGAAGGTCAAGAGAAGAAGACTTGATGAGAGGACAGAGTCGCCTCATTTCGAGTATGGTGAAGACGGCGAGCACGCGCCCTCTGAATCGATGCACGATGAGCAGGAAGAGCTCAGCAGGGCCGGGAGTGTGGGCGCTAGTAGTGCCGTGAACGGTTCTGAAGCTGCGCCTGCATCTGTACCAGCAAAGAAGAAGGCGGCCAAGACGAAAGAACCTGGCGTCGGCAAAGGTCGCTGGACGCGCCCCTCCAAGCCGGAGAAGGAACTCGTCAAAAAGGCGGAAGCGCTCGCGGGCAAGAGCAAGACGCCGCTCATGGTGCAGGACGAGGCGCTGCCGCCGTTCAGTCTGCCGTTTGAGAATGAGGATGTGGAGGATGTGTTTCAGTATGCCGGGCAGGGGGTGTTTCAGCAGAACCCCCATGGTCAGGGACAGGCGGCGGCGCCGAATACGTTTGACCCGAGGGGTGTGACGGAGGAAGAGGCGAGGATTCGGTTCGAGTTGGTGGAGGATTTGCAGAGAATGTCGTGGGCTGCCATCGTCCGGGATGTGCCCCGTGTAAGTTCTTTTTTTTTATGTCAAGTTGTGGATGGGGGCTGATGGGGAGGCAGGTTTATCGAGTGTATCAAGGATACGACCAGACGATGAAGCAGATCGCTCAGCGCCGAGCTCAGGCGTGTGTGAGGAATGGCTTTGGGCAGAAGAATCAAAAGACTGCTCAGCGGGTTGGCGGGAAAGCGACTAAGGAAGGAGCTGCCAAGGCCAAACGTGTCGTCAAAGAGGTACGTCCCCAACTCTCTATATCAAATACAAAGCTGACATTCACATAGCTCGCGGCGTTCTGGCGCAAGAATGAAAAGGACGAGATCCTCTCGAAAAAGAAGGCCGACAGGGAAGCGCTCGAACGCGCCAAAGCGGAAGAAGAAGCCCGAGAATCCAAGCGTGCTTCGCGAAAACTCAACTTCTTGCTCACGCAGACAGAGCTGTATTCGCATTTCATTGGGAAAAAGATCAAGACGCAAGAGGCGGAGGCGGCGGAGGGGATGGAGGTGCCTGCGGAGGATGGAAAGCATGGGTTTGAGGATATTGCTATTGGGAGTGATGGGGAGGCATTGCCGGATATTGATTATGACAATGGTGAGTTTGGGTCGGGTTGGAGTTGGGATGGGGTGCTGACTGGGGGCAGATGATGAGGAGAATCTTCGACGGCATGCGGCTCGAGGTGCTCAGGCTGCTATCCAGGCAGCCAAGGACAGGGCCAGTGCGTTTGATACCGCCCAAGCTAAAGGCGGCGCCCCTCCTCCCGAGGACGATACCAGTAAGTGTTCATGCTGAATATGTGAAAAGATGCTGACAGGATTATAGTGGATGGCGAAGAGCTCAACTTTCAAAACCCCTCGCTGGGCGAAAATAGCGTTACCATCACGCAACCAAAGATGCTCATGGCTCAGCTCAAAGAGTATCAGCTCAAGGGTCTGACGTGGCTGGGTAACCTCTATGAGCAGGGTATCAACGGTATCTTGGCCGATGAGATGGGTCTGGGAAAAGTGAGTCTTGAACCCATCGCTTAGCAAGGCGCTGACCAACTTGCAGACCATCCAATCCATCTCCCTCCTTGCGTACCTTGCCGAACACCACAATATCTGGGGCCCATTCTTGGTCATCGCCCCTGCGTCGACCCTGCACAACTGGCAACAAGAGCTCGCCCGTTTCGTTCCCCGCCTCAAGGCCATCCCGTACTGGGGCTCGCCAAAGGACCGAGAGACGTTGCGAAAACTTTGGAGCAAGAAGAATCAGACGTTCAGCGAAGACTCGCCGTTCCACATCTTGGTCACTTCGTATCAACTTGTACGTCCTGCCATATGGCGCTTTGAGAGATACGCTGATGAGACTGTAGGCCGTGCAAGATGAAAAGTATCTCCAAGGGCAGAAATGGCAGTATATGATTCTGGACGAAGCGCAAGCCATCAAATCGTCCTCTTCGGCCAGGTGGAAGTCGCTTCTGAGTTTGCGCTGCCGAAACAGGCTCTTGCTTACCGGTACACCCATCCAAAACTCCATGCACGGTAAGCCTTTTATATCTTGTCCGAGCTGGAAGCTGATGTGTCGCAGAACTCTGGGCTTTGCTACATTTCATCATGCCTCAATTGTTCGACTCGCACGAAGAGTTTACCGAGTGGTTCTCGAAGGACATTGAGAGCTCTTCTGGAGGTGTTACGGGGACGCTCAAGCCGGAGCAGCTGAAGAGATTGCATATGATTTTGAAGCCGTTCATGTTGCGACGAGTCAAGAAGCATGTGCAGAAGGAACTTGGAGACAAGGTGAGCTTTGTTTGACTATGGGAGAGTCTTGGTTGACGGTGCGCAGATTGAAATCGATCTTCTGGTCGACCTGAGTCAACGTCAACGAGAAATCTACAGAGCTCTACGACAAAGAGTATCCATTACCGATCTTCTCGCTACCGCCGACAACGGTTCCGACCCTGCTGCCGCTGGCTCGAAGAACATGCGCTCATTGGTCAACTTGGTCATGCAGTTCCGAAAAGTTTGCAACCATCCCGACCTCTTTGAGCGCGCCGACGTCGTTTCACCGTATGTCTTTGGCACGTTTTCGCAATCCGGAAATCTAGCCCGAGAAATCGACCAGCTCTACCTTCCCGATTCTGGCAGAAATGCCATTGAAGCCCGGATACCCAAAATCTTTTGGACGGACGGCGGCAAGCTCAATGTCCCCGGGGAAGAGAATCTGGCAGGGAGTGACACTCGGGTGTTGCACAACCTCATGAACATCTGGAGGCCCGAGTGGATCAGTGAGCGCGTCAAGGTTTCCAACGGCGAGTTTGGATGGGTCAAGCTGTTGGGAGAGAGCGCCTGGGATGTTTCGAGGAGAGCGAAATCGCCTCTTCTGGCTCAGCTTGTTGAAGGTGCTGCGGAGGAGAAGAAATGGCTAGATGAGGGCAGGTTTGTGGACGATGTCGACTTTGCTGCCTCTGCAAAGAGGGGATTCAAGATGCGACCGACGCTGCCGAGCACAAGTCTGCCTGGTAGTCCGTCGTTACACGAGATTGCTCCCGCAGCATGGGATGCGTCCTATCTCTCTCGAGGTGATGCCAAAGTCGGAGATCGAGTCATCACGACCCCCATCATCCCGGATGTCTCCAATCGCTCTTTTGTCAACACGCAAGAACGGCTTCTCAACCAGCCCCTCGTGAACGCAGCGCTGTATGGACTTGCGCCGTCAGAATTGCACAACCCTGGTTCAGCTCAACGGTTCTCAAGACTTTTGCCTGGTGGTCCCATCGCAGGCCTGATACGACACTCATCGCCCTCCCAAACTCCCGTCTCCCCTCTGCGTATTCCTCCCACAAAACGTCTCATCGTCGACTCTGCCAAGCTCGCCCGTCTCGACTCTCTTCTCCGAGAACTCAAGGCTGGCGGCCATCGCGTACTCTTGTACTTCCAGATGACCAAGATGATGGATCTGGTAGAAGAGTATCTGATTTTCAGGCAGTACAAGTACCTGCGTCTGGATGGTTCTTCGCCGATCGCGGAAAGAAGAGATATGGTCACAAGCTGGCAGACAAACCCGGATATTTTTGTGTTTTGTCTGAGTACCAGGGCTGGTGGTTTGGGTATCAATTTGACTGCTGCCGATACGGTCGTCTTTTGTAAGTCTTGTCTTTGTTCTGATGATCAATGCTGATGGCTTGTAGATGATCACGATTGGAACCCTTCAAGTGATGCTCAGGCTATGGACCGAGCCCATCGAGTTGGCCAAACCAAGCAGGTTACAGTCTATCGACTTGTCGCGTACGTTATCTCACTTTTACCTAACATCTCGAGGCTGACCGGATGACAGTCGAGGTACAATCGAAGAACGTATTCTCAAGATGGCCCGTGGCAAGAAGGACGTGCAAGACGTTGTCGTCGGCACCAAATCCGTCTCTGACGTCGCCAAAGCCTCCGAGATTGCATCGCTCTTCATGGACGATGAGGAACTCGCCGAATCTGTTGCCAAGCGCAAGCAAGCTGAAGCCCATGGTTATGTCCAGCCTTCACTCATTGGAAACGGCGGCGGAAGAGGTAAAGGCTTCGGAGACGGGCTGGATCTGGACGACGGGGACGCAGATGATGGCTTCTTCAATGCTGCGGCAGCGGCGAGAGCGAATGGCGAGGAAGAGGAAGGACTTGGTGGAGAGGAAGAAGGAAAGTCGAAAGCAAAGGGGAAGGGGAAGGCTGCTGGGGGCGGAGGCGCGCAAGGGCCGGTTGATGGGAGTGGAAAGAGGAGTCATAAAAGAGGGATGGGGAAGAAGGCGCAAGCTGCGGCCGCGGCTGGTAATTTAGATAAAGCTCTCAGCACAACAGGTAAGAACCAGCATCAGTCGTCCTTGGCCAAGCTGACAACCTACGTAGCTTCACCGTCGTCTTCCAAGCCTCCTCCAAAAAAGAAGGTCAAAATAGCCCTCGGCCCCGACGGCCTTCCAATGTAACGAACGAACGATTCATCTAGAATCCCATAAACGATTGGATCACTGTAAACGATAGCATACCCTATTCTTCTTTTCTCTGAAATCTTTGCATGCTTGTGGCATATATAGTCATCCTACTTCTTCGTGCATCTTGTGTCCGTGATGACAAGTCTGTACTGCAGTACATCATCATATCTGGTCCGAGAGCTTTGAACGACATGAGTCCAGCAGCTCCAGGTCTCCGCCCATCTAGCGACTAGCATCTTCATTATAGTAGTTCCTCTCCACCAGTCGCCCTCATGTATGTCATCTAGGGCCCTTATGGCCACCGGCATGTTGAGCGATGCGTTGTGGAAAGTAAGTCGTAACTCTGTCCCGACATGGAAAGTCATGCATCGTCATCGGCTCCACCACCACTGCGGTCAATCACTGCGGTTCGTTATGTATGTACATGTAGTCGTAATGATGTTCGATATGTTTCAACAATCTCGAGTCCACCATTCACGCAACCTGAATACCCCGGCGGTCTCGGAGACCGGGGTTAAGCCCCTAAGGACAGCCAATGAGATGGGTTGGATCAAATCGACCGCGCCCTAGAGAGCGTTGAGGTACTCCCGAGCAGTGCGAGTCCCTTGTGCGGCCGACTGAAGGGCCTGTGTGGCGCCAGCAATACGCTCGCCTTTGGACTGACCGTAGTTGGCAATGAGGTACTTCTTGAAAGCATCCCACGACTCGAGCCATGGGTGAAGCTCGTCATTCAGCAATGCAGTGCTGACACGATCGCCCAGCGCTCCTCGCAAGAAGCAGGCCACCCACATTATTTGGGATCGGGCGCTTGGGTAATGAGCCTTGTAGAGTTCAAGGTAACCGTTACTAGCGAGTAAAAAGGAGTTCAGGGCGGTGGCATCACTGCCGTCGAAAGGATCAGGGTGGGGAGGGTGGGGGATTGAAGAAGAGACTGGGGCCTGGTTCATGGTGGTAGTGGGTAAGACAGGAGTTGGTACTGGGTTCTCAATCGTTGCCTTGGGTATTGTTGCCCCCCTCGCCGCCAAAATCTTCGTCGCTTGCAACGCAAGTTCCTCCTTCTTCCTTGTCAACTCTTCCTGCTTCCGCTGTTCCTCACTCTCCTTCTCCATCCTCTCCTTCTCTTCTTGAAGACTGATAACCTCGTCCTCCCATTTCTTCTTCTCAAGCTCCTCCTCCGCTCTCTTCTCAATATCTGCCTTTCTCGCCGTCACCAGATCTTGGTAGATGGCGAACATAGGCTCATGCTCAGCCAGTTGCAGTTCCTCCATCTCGGCGATGACCTCGTCAATGGTCTTGGGTGGCATGATAACACTGGTGTTGTGTGTGGTGAGGGTCGTGATGGGGTTGTTGAGGAGAGGGAGGATGTTGGGAAAGGGCGCAGCCGGAGGAGTAGGATGGGCGCGAGTATAGTGCTGTTGGAGAGGGGGCGGGGGAAGTAGCTTTTTATATATTTCTAGCCCGTTGTACACGTTGACAACCAGTCAAATTAAGAAGAAGAAGAAAGAACAAAGCTATCTCTAAAACGTCCTCCAAGCGCACAGTCCTCCCTCCATGCACACATATCGGTCCCATGCGGCTTGGCCACGTGTCAGGTATCATTGGTACTTACTTTACACTGTCTCGATTTGCTTAGTAGCTCATAATGTATCCAGAAGCCTCTAGATACTTATCAACTTTGTGAACGAGTGCATCCCCACTGTGACTCCCGCAGATACTGTGACGTCTGGCCAACCGCGCCAGGGTCGACTACCATCTCTGCCCGCTGAAATTGACTTCCGGCAAGAGATTATGCCTTTCCCGCAGCACGATCTTTCAACCCAAGCATAGCCGCTACCTGGCGCCCCTCAGACGCGAGCCTTCGGTCGCCCTCGAGACCGTCCTCCACCGAGCGAGAGGAGTCAAAGTCAATGAGAGCAAAGCGGCCGTCGGCGCGTCGGAGAATGTGGCGTGGCTCTATGTCACGGTGAAGAACGCGCACCGCATGAAGTTGATGATAGAGGTCTCGGATAGCCTGTCTGAGGATGTGATCAGCACAAGACCATTGTAGCTACCGAAAGACACTCACCTATCCTGCAAAGGCAGATCCCGCAGCTCACCCTCTCCGGCGGCTGCCCCCCCGACATCCTCCATCAATTCGATGTGCAATGGGCAGCCTCCAGAGAAGAGACTGAGAGACATTGCACCACTGAACGAGCCATACGATGCGGGGACAGCCCCTCCTTGTAGGCTTGCGAGAGGGCCGCTGTACAGCGCCGCCTCGAGACGATATGCAGCCACTGCCTCTTTGGAGTCTTCGAAAAAGCCCTTGTAATACTCATCTCCATCATCATAGGTATCAGGACACATAACCTTGGCGACGAGCTTCTTGCTCACACGGCCTTCGACGGTGAGGACGGAGTGGTAGACGTCCCACAGGCGCCCAGAGCTGATATAGTCGCCGAGGGCGAGGTCGGCTTTAAGCTCGGAAGTAGGCAGTTCCGAGTGGATGCTGTTGTCGTCGGCCAAGGATGCAATGACGGAGGGGGAAAGGCGACCGGTGATGTAGCCATTATCCAAGTTGGTTTGATTAAAGTAGTGAAGAGCGTCAGGGGAGCGATGGTTGAGTACAATAACCTCCAGATTGACAGGTGCAAGTTGCTAGAAGAGTATAAATCAGCCATGAGGAAAAATCAAACGTGAAATGGCACTGACATTCCTCGGGATTTTTGCGTCTCCCAAAGCTTTGGACGAAAACAAGACAGGTAGAGGTGGGAGGCCGAATGGGGGTGCGGGGCCCCTCTCAATCACGGAAGCCACCACAAGCTCCATAGGCGACATCTTGTCAAGTTCAGGCGCAGTTCCGGGCTCCGTCCTATAGATTGGGTCACCCACACGAAGCAGGTTCTTGATTTGGGCATCGCGCTGGAAAGGGATCCAAACTTCGTAGGAGGTGAGTATGACGAGGTCGAGTTTGTAGTGTTCAAGTTGTTCCCAGAGCTGAGCAAACCCGTCAGAACAGCCATCATAGCAAGTCGTAGTAGTGCTCTGAGCTTACCTGGGACAATCCCATTGCCCAGTGCGTCAATTCCGGCACGATATTTGCCTGATCGTCCACAACGCGCAAGGCGGGCTGATCTTCACCATCTTTTCCTTTCCTACTGGCCAGAATGAGCTTCAAGCCCCCCTCCTGCTTGCACTCCCTCATCAATTGCTCCAACCCCAGCGACAGATGCAGAGAGATTTCCTCATCCGGCTTCTCCTCGTTGCCAGGCACGTAATCACTGTCACTTGAGTCGCTTTGAGCCCCTCCCCTCCCAGCTGTATCACCTTGCGTCAGCGAACGAAGTGTCATTCCGGTCTCAGACACCGCACCTTCCACAGCTGTCGTTAGAACGGTGCACAGCTTGACCTCGACGATAGCAATGGGTATACCGTTGCGCAGGAAGACCCAATCAGAGCAACCGCTCCCCCCGTCTGAGCACTTCTTCCACCTGCCATGGAGGCGTCTGGGAAACGCGGCATTGAAGGCCTCGGTAGAGCGTTTGAAGAAGTTTGTCGACATGACATCACATAGCTCGATCTCAGAATCAACAGTGGCGCTTCGAGCATCACGCCGTCCCACTCTCAGAGCTTCTTCCATGTCACGAGTGACTCCTTTCCCCAGCGGCACTTCCTGGAATTTGAGAGATGTGTGGAGTCTTCCGTTCATGTATTGGTCATAGACAACTCTGATACCTTTCTCCTCAAGGTCTCCCCATATGCGGTAGTCTTTGGGGGCGGGCTTTGGTGTGCTCTTGCTGGTCGTTTGGGGAGCGTAGTCAAGAGGGTCCAAGGGAAATGACCTGATCCAGGAAGAGACTGACTCGGGTGTGTGTGGGGGGGCGTTACCGACGCCTGACATGTTGGCGTGGGTGTGAGTGGCGAGGGCGTGCCACAGGGATGGGTGATGGGTGGTAGTGAAAGAATTTGATACGTGACCATAGGAGAGTGGCAAACGACGACAACTTATTGGGCCACCCCTATGACAGACCTGGAAAACGCCTATACTTGTACGCGGTGGAGGGAGGGAAGCCGAGTGGGATGGAGTGGTTGGAGTGGGTGCAGGGAAGGTGTGTGGCGCGGTTGAGCAAGAGGGACGCGGAAGTGGTGGACAAGCAGCCAAGGATCTACGGGGGCGCATTCCGCCCCCTTGTGCTTTCGGCGGGCGGACTGATGGAAATGTCTGGAAAAGGATGTGTGGCATGGGCTTCAGAGTAGAGTTGGAGTGGAGCTTGTGAAGGCGAGAGCGAGGACGTTGTGGATGTGGGGAGCAGGGAGTAGCTAGAGACGAGAGGGTTTTATCGACTTGGCGAGTATGGCCGTCTTGTCTTTTTCCCTCATTTCGACATCGTCTTACGTACAGCCTAAGTACATAGAACTAATGAGTTTTACAATCTCCATGTATCTCTCTTAACCCTAATCTACGATTCTGAGCAACGCCAAAGTCTGAAGTGTGCATTTCTAGTATACCAAGGAAAAATGCGATGCCCATGCTAATGCTGTTACAAATACAAACACAAAACTATACCCTCTTGCCTCTCGTCTAGATGCCACAGCCTACTTTGCAGAATCCAACCTCTTCTTGACCCCCTCCCCTTCCTCTAAAAGCGCCACATCCTTCCAGATCCTCGCCTTCTTTGTCTTTTGGTATTCCGCCCCGCTCACCCGCTCACCCACTCCACCCCTTCCCCCTCCCCCAGCCGATCTGCCTCGGCCTTCTTCTCCCACGCCTTCCCAGCCACATCCACCGCCCCCTTCTTCATCTTCAACCCCGGCCAACCGCGCCAGGGTCGACTACCATCTCTGCCCGCTGAAGTTGACTACCGGCAAGAGATTATGCCTTTCCCGCAGCACGCGTTTTCAACCCAAGCATAGCCGCTACCCGGCGCCCCTCAGACGCGAGCCTTCGGTCGCCCTCGAGACCGTCCTCCACCGAGCGAGAGGAGTCAAAGTCGATGAGAGCAAAGCGGCCGTCGGCGCGTCGGAGAATGTGGCGTGGCTCTACGTCACGGTGAAGAACGCGTACCGCATGAAGTTGATTGTAGAGGTCTCGGATAGCCTGTCTGAGGATGTGATCAGCACAAGACCATTGTAGCTGCCGAAAGACACTCACTTATTCTGCAAAGGCAGATCCCGCAGCTCACCCTCTCCGGCGGCTGGCCCCCCGACATCCTCCATCAATTCGATGTGCAATGGGTAGCCCCCAGAGACAAGCCCGAGACACATTGCACCACTGAACGAGCCATACGATGCGGGGACAGCCCCTCCTTGTAGGCTTGCGAGAGGGCCACTGTACAGCGCCGCCTCGAGACGATATGCAGCCACTGCCTCTTTGGAGTCCTCGAAATACCCCTTGTAATACTCATCTCCATCATCATAGGTATCAGGGCACATGACCTTGGCGACGAGCTTCTTGCTCACACGGCCTTCGACGGTGAGGACGGAGTGGTAGACGTCCCACAGGCGCCCAGAGCTGATATAGCTGCCGAGGGCGAGGTCGACTTTAAGCTCGGAAGTAGGCAGTCCCGAGTGGATGCTGGCATCGTCGGCCAAGTCTGCAATGACGGAGGGGGAAAGGCGACCGGTGATGTAGCCATCATTCAAGTTGCCTTGCTTAAAGACGTGAAGAGCGTCAGGGGAGCGATGGTTGGGCACAGAAACCTGCAAAGTGACGGGAACAAGTTGCTAGAAGAGTATAGATCAGCCATGAGGAAAGATCAAACGTGAAATGGCACTGACATCCCTCGGGATGTTTGCGTCTCCAGCAATAGCATTGTCACTTCCAGCGCCGCCAGTGCCATCAACTTGGTCGTATCCACGCTTTGTAGGAACACCGCTCGTGCCCCTCGATCCCGATGCCCCTGCCCTGCTCTCGTCATTCTGCGTTGAAACATTCCCCGAAGCTACGGACAATGGCCAGACAGGTAGAGGTGGGAATGTACAGCCGAGTGGGGGTGCGCGTTCCCTCTCAATCACGGAAGCCACCGCAAGCTCCATAGGCGACATCTTGCCGGGCTCGGGCGCAGTTTCGGGCGCCGTCCTATAGATTGGGTCACCCATACGAAGCAGGTTCTTGGTTTCGGGATCACGCTCGAAAGGGATCCAAACTTCGTAGGAGGTGAGTATGACGAGATCGAGGTTGTAGCGATCAAGTTGTTCCCAGAGCTGATCAAACTCGTCAGAACAGCCACAATAGCAAGTCGTAGTAGTGCTCTGAGCTTACCTGTGACAATCCTATTGCCCAGTGCGCCATTTTCGGCACCATAGTCCCGTCTTGGTCCACAATGCGCAAGGCGAGCCGGACTTGACCGTCATTTCCTGTTCTACTGGCCAGAATGAGCTTCAAGCCCCCCTCCTGCCTGCACGCCATCAACAGTCGCTCCAGCTTTAGCGACAGATGCACAGAATTTTCCTCATCCAGCTCGTCCTCGTCGCCGGGCACGTAATCCTTATTATCAGCCTTGGACTGGTCGTTGTGACTTGCGTCACTTTGGTCCCCTCTCCTCCCAGCTGTATCACCTTGCGGCCTCGAACCAAGTTCCATTTCAACCTTTTCTGTTGGTGGGTGGTCACGGTCATCGGTCCGAGACACCACACCTTCGCCAGATGTCGTTAGAACGGTGGGCAGCTTCACCTCGACGATAGCAATGGGTATACCGTTGCGCAGGAAGACCCAATCAGAGCAACCGCTCTCCCCGTCTGAGCACATCCGCCACTCGCCATGGAGGTGACTGGGAAGGCCGGCATTGATGGCGTCGGTAGAGATATCGAAGAAGGTTTTCGACATGACATCACATAGCTGAGGCTCAGAACGAACAGTGGCGTCTCGAGCTCTTTGTCGTCCCACTTCCAGAGCCATTTTCATGAAGGGAGTGACTCCATTCCCCAGCGACACTTGCTGAGATTCGAGAGATGCGTGGAGTCTTCCGTTCAGGTCTTGGTCATAGACGACTCTTATACCTTTCTCCTCAAGGTCTCCCCATAAGCGGTAGGTTTTGGAGGTGGGCTTTCGTGTGCTCTTGGTGGCCGTTTCGAATTTGAGAGTGTCCAAGGGGAATGTCTTAATCCAGGAAGCGACTGACTCGGGTGTGTGTGGAGAGGAGTCGCGGATGCCTGACATGTTGGCGTGGGCGTGCCACAGGGATGGGTGATGGTATGTATAACCTTTACCAACGATATGGTTAGAGACCATAGGAGAGTGGCAAACGACGACCGACAACAGTGGGGGAATGGCCGACTCCGCGGCGGGACCCGTAACGGACTACGTAAGCACAGCAGTGTTAGTTTCTTTTGCAGAAAGGAGCGCAGTAATATTCGAGTAGCGTAGAAGAACATGATGCACTGCATCTATATGAGTGGAGAACAATACGAAGACAATCTTTACTACAAGCGAATGGAGACTGAGGATCTACAAAAAGAAAAAAGATACCCAAGAGCAAATACCTGGCTAACGGGCTCTGTAGCTCGGCGCGCATCTCGTCCACCAAGGAGCCGGTGTTAGGGGTATCCACAAGGAAAGCGGTAGCCAGATCAATGGTGAGATTGGCGTCATCATGCGGTATAGTGCTAAAAAGATGTCCAGCAATGGCGCTTGCCAACCAGTCAATCTCAAGAGCTAGATAGCAAATACGGCGGACGGACTGATAGGCTGGCGAACGCACAAGCCATCATTTCGCCGGCGATTCTGTATGGTGTCAGTGAGTGGTGAAGGAACCGGGAAGAGGACTTACTGCCCTTAGATTTCTTCTTGGGACTTCCCTTCAGGAAGTCGATCGACACCTCCTTCTCCCGGCGGCGCTTCTGAGGAGTGGTGAACGGCGTCGAAGAGGAGGATGGCCCGTCCAGAAGCTGTGGGCTCATTAGTCAAGTCTTCGCAGTTCCCAGACACATTCCCAGGACGTACCTTGCCATGAATAATGATGTAGGCCGACACCCACTCAAGACCCATCTTGCCGGAGTCGGCGAGGTAGTACCCCTACAGAGAAATGAGATACTGCATGAGTGCTGCGGAGAATGAATACTCACTTCGGGCTTGCAGGCAACCGACATCGCGACGTCGTCTTGTAGAGCCGCAAGGGAGTGGAAGTCCACTTCGACCATGTCATCCTCACCAGACCCTTCGACAAAAGTCCTCGGCCATGGTCGTCGGCCAAACTTCATGCCGGGCGCGGTGGAAAGGGCCTCGGCAGCTGTCGCATCCTCGTCCTCAGGGCTTTCGAGCTCAACACCTCGGATCTGATTCGTGGTACAGACGTGACCTTGCGACTGTAGGAATACGGTTAGCACCCCTCTTACAGAATTAAGATAGGGAGAAAAACACACTGCCAGAGATGAATCATCAGGTCTGCACCAGACTTGAGGATGAGGTTGACTCCCTAACAAATGTCAGTAGTTATACAACGTCAAGATAGGAGACGATGATAGGAGTACTCACGCATTTGACCAGTTGCATCTTGCGCTTCTGATAGTGATCAGTATCGGGATCCCTGATAATCAAATTGTCGTTCCATTCTAGACAACTCACCGACTGCACAAGGTTCTTGAAACAGAACACCTTAGAGCGAAACTCGACGCGGTTGGGTGAGCGGCCGATGCCAATGCCTTTTGTCTTCCACCGCCTTTTTGAATGAAATGTACCAGGAGTCGATGTCTTTAAAAGTGATGCCCTTATAGACTGTAGTATATTAGAGCAGGTTACATGTTCACGTGAGACCAACTCACTTCTCCGAAGAGGGGCTGCACCCTCTGCCCGCTGTCGTTGTCGTTGAGTTGCTTGGTAGCCTCTTGGACCTGGCGATGGTAGTGGGCCGTTGTCTTGTCGAGGTCGGAAGGGCGTAGGGCGGTGAAGGAGAGGGTGTTTTTGGCGGCCGCGAAGGACCTCTGGTGCTTCCTGCATTGAGGTGGTCAGTCGGGGAAGAGGTTTGTAGACTTGGTCGCACTCACGCGTATATTTTGGTGTCGAGACCATAGCCGTCTCGAAAGAGGATTGTATCTGCTCCTTCATTAGGCGAGTGGTCCTCGCTGGTGACGCTGCTCAACTCCCACCCGTCAAAGACAAAGCTCTTCACACTCGCATCCCTGCTCCCATGATCTCCCAGCGCGATACTACCCCTCACGACAGCTCTACCGCTAAATTCTTGTTCAGCGTCACGGGCATCCCGCGCACAAGCGGCAGACGACCGCAGCTGTTGTCCGATATATGCCAAGGTGTCTTCCACGCTTGCATTTGAGTAACAGCGGCCAGCGGTTTCTTTCGATACTTATCGGTGGAAAAGTAGTAATCGAAGTCTTGCCCGGTTGCAGCTGCAACAGCCTCCGCACACTTGAAGGAGTGTCGCTCTCGAGTGACGTTTCGCTGAGTCACCAGAGGAGCGCCGCCTTTCCCACCATCCTCCTCGCCCTTCAGCCAGTTGACAATAGACAAGTGCTGGAGATCCACTTCGCAGCGCGGATGGCCAAGAATGCGGCGGTTGAACAGCTCTATGTCTTCATCGGTGCACATTTGATAGCGCAACCGGTTGAGTGCGTCAACCAGCTGTGGCTCTTTTTGTCTCATGACTTTCTTGAGGACAATGACATGCGTCATGCTCTGAAAAGCGACGATAGCTTGCAGCATAGTCTGAGAGCCCGCATTGAGGGAGTTGAGAGCGGTAGAGCTGTCGTGAGGGGTAGTATCGCGCTGGGAGATCATGGGAGCAGGGATGCGAGTGTGAAGAGCTTTGTCTTTGACGGGTGGGAGTTGAGCAGCGTCACCAGCGAGGATCACATTAAGACCTCCGAAGTCGTCCGTGAGATTGCCTCGTACAGACTTCAAGACTTTCTTGATATTGTGAAAGGTGTTGACGCCGATGAAGCATACCTCGTCAATGACGAGATAGCTGACAGCGCGGAGACGGTGGGCAATCTTGGCTTTTCCCTCAGTGGACAGTGTGTCGTAGTTCCTGGTAAGGTTGAGGACGGAGTGGATGGTAGCACCACCTATGTTGGACGCGGCTATCCCAGTAGGGGCAGTGAGGAGAAAAGCGTGTGAGAGTCCGAGGACAGCGCAGAGTTCTTCCATAGCGCTGAAACAGCAGGCGCAGCAGACCTGTTTCATCTCGTCATTCGAAGTGACATGGGCGTATTCGGAGAGGAGGTGGGCAAGATGGTCGGCAGAGGGAATGTGAGGGAATAGCGTTGGGTCGAATGTGTGACGGCACTGTAGATCAGGAAGTGTTAGAAAGGGGACGGACGGCAACGATAGTCACGACGTACAGAGTCATTTCGGTCTTCTTCATCGTCTTCCATTTCCTCTTCAGTGTCATCGTCTCCATCTTCGTCTTCAGAAGAGGAAGCATCATCCTGATGAACGGTCAGCCACATCATAATGAGAGTTTCAAGACACAAACCAGAAAAATACCACGGCGACGGGGCTACGTATTTGGGAAAAGCGGTCAGCAAGCATTCAAGACCAAGGGAAGACACTAGCCGAGAGTCCAGACCGGATAGAAGATGAACTCACACGCTTATTGAGAGCTTTGAAGAGAAAAGGGGCAGGGCAGTGAAAAGGGTAGAGAGAGATGATACATATTTGCGCATAGTATTGCTGCCGCATTCAGGCAAGAACAATAGAAAAAGAGAACAATAGACGGAAGACAGCAGGGTAAACCGGCACAGTGCATGCCGACAGCTCAGGGTTACGTAATGCATAAATGGGTGCTCGTCCACCCTCCAGAATTCTGCTGGTAAGACCCTAACTCCGTTACGAGAATATCTCTAATCATATTGTTGGTAAAGGTTATACATACCATCACCCATCCCTGTGACACGCCCACGCCAACATGTCAGGCATCAGCGACTCCTCTCCACACACACCCGAGTCAGTCGCTTCCTGGATTAAGACATTCCCCTTGGACACTCTCAAATTCGAAACGGCCACCAAGAGCACACGAAAGCCCACCTCCACAACCTACCGCTTATGGGGAGACCTTGAGGAGAAAGGTATCAGAGTCGTCTATGACCAAGACCTGAACGGAAGACTCCACGCATCTCTCGGATTCCAGCAGCTGTCGCTGAGGAATGGAGTCACTCCCATCATGAAAATGAGCGTGGAAGGGGCACGGCATGATGCTCGAAGCACCACCATTCGTTCTGAGGTTCATCTATGTTCTGTCATGTTGACAAACTTCTTCAACCGCTCTAACAACGCCATCAAGGCCGGCCTTCCCAGTCACCTCCATGGCGAGTGGCGGATGTGCTCAAACGGGGAGAGCGGTTGCTCTGATTGGGTCTTCCTGCGCAACGGTCTACCCATTGCTATCGTCGAGGTGAAGCTGCCCACCGTTCTAACGACATCTGGCGAAGGTGCGGTGTCTCGGACCGATGACCGTGACCACCCACCAACAGAAAAGGTTGGAATGGAACTTGGTTCGAGGCCGCAAGGTGATACAGCTGGGAGGGGAGGGGCCCAAAGCGACGCAAGTCACAACGACCAGTCCCAGGCCGATAAGAAGGAGGATTCGGGCAGTGCTTACGTGCCTGGCGACGAGGACGAGCTGGATGAGGGAAACTCTGTGCATCTGTCGCTAAAGTTGGAGCGACTGTTAATGGCGTGCAGGCAGGAGGGGGGCTTGAAGCTCATTCTGGCCAGTAGGACAGGAAGAGATGGTCAAGTCCGGCTCGCCTTGCGCATTGTGGACCAAGACGGGACTATCGTGCCGGAAATGGCGTACTGGGCAATGGGATTGTCACAGGTAAGCTCAGAGCACTACTACGACTTGCTATGATGGCTGTACTGACGAGTTTGCTCAGCTCTGGGAACAACTTGACCGCTACAACCTCGACCTCGTCATACTCACCTCCTACGAAGTTTGGATTCCTTTTGAGCGTGATCCCAAAATCAAGAACCTTCTTCGTATGGGTGACCCAATCTATAGGACGGCGCCCGAAACTGCGCCCGAGCCCGGCAAGATGTCGCCTATGGAGCTTGCAGTGGCTTCCGTAATTGAGAGGGAACGCGCACCCCCACTCGGCTATACATTCCCACCTCTACCTGTCTGGCCTTTGTCCGTAGCTTCGGGGAATGTTTCAACGCAGGATGACCAGAACGAGAGCGGGGCAGGGGCATCGGGATCGAGGGGCACGAGCAGTGTTCCTACAAAGCGTGGATACGACCAAGTCGATGGCACTGGCGGCGCTGGAAGTGACAATGCTATTGCTGGAGACGCAAACATCCCGAGGGATGTCAGTGCCATTTCACGTTTGATTTTCCTCATGGCTGATTTATACTCTTCTAGCAACTTGTTCCCGTCACTCTGCAGGTTTCTGTGCCCGACCATCGCTCCCCTGACGCTCTTCACGTCTTTAAACAAGGCAACTTGAATGATGGCTACATCTCCGGTCGCCTTTCCCCCTCCGTCATTGCATCCTTGGCCGACGACGACAGCATCCACTCGGGACTGCCTACTTCCGAGCTTAAAGGCGACCTCGCCCTCGGCAGCTATATCAGCTCTGGGCGCCTGTGGGACGTCTACCACTCCGTCCTCACCGTCGAAGGCCGTGTGAGCAAGAAGCTCGTCGCCAAGGTCATGTGCCCTGATACCTATGATGATGGAGATGAGTATTACAAGGGGTATTTCGAAGATTCCAAAGAGGCAATGGCTGCATATCGTCTCGAGGCGGCGCTGTACAGCGGCCCTCTCGCAAGCCTACAAGGAGAGGCTGTCCCCGCATCATATGGCTCGTTCATTGGTGCAATGTGTCTCGGGCTTGTCTCTGGGGGCTACCCATTGTACATCGAATTGATGGAGGATGTCGGGGGGCCAGCCGCAGGAGAGGGTGAGCTGCGGGATCTGCCTTTGCAGGATAGGTGAGTGTCTTTCGGCAGCTACAATGGTCTTGTGCTGATCACATCCTCAGACAGGCTATCCGAGACCTCTACCATCAACTTCATGCGGTACGCGTTCTTCACCGTGACGTAGAGCCACGCCACATTCTCCGACGCGCCGACGGCCGCTTTGCTCTCATCGACTTTGACTCCTCTCGCTCGGTGGAGGACGGTCTCGAGGGCGACCGAAGGCTCGCGTCTGAGGGGCGCCAGGTAGCGGCTGTGCTTGGTTGAACACGCGTGCTGCGGGAAAGGCAAAATCTCTTGCCGGTAGTCAACTTCAGCGGGCAGAGATGGTAGTCGACCCTGGCGCGGTTGGCCGGGGTTGAAGATGAAGAAGGGGGCGGTGGATGTGGCTGGGAAGGGGTGGGAGAAGAAGGCCGAGGCGGATCGGCTGGGGGAGGGGGAAGGGGTGGAGTGGGTGAGCGGGGCGGATTACCAAAAGACAAAGAAGGCGAGGATCTGGAAGGATGTGGCGCTTTTAGAGAAAGGGGAGGGGGTCAAGAAGAGGTTGGATTCTGCAAAGTAGGCTGTGGAATCTAGACGAGAGGCAAGAGGCAAGAGGGTATAGATTTGTATTTGTATTTGAAACAGCATTAACATGGCCATCGCACTTTTCCTTGGTATAATTCCCGTAACGGAGTTAGGCGCTCGTGCTCATGTTTGCAATCATTCGTGTGCCGTTGAGGTTCTCCAATTTCACCTCGTTGATTTGAATCATCAGCGCTGGTTTCCAGATAATCGCTCCAATTTCCAGCCTCCCACCAACAATGCTCCAGTGCTTCCTCCTTCACTAGCCGCATCCAGCTCTCGGACAGATTCGGCGTCCTCCGCCGCATCGGCCTCATCATCCTCATCGCAGTCGCATCCGCCGTCATTCCACTTCTCGAGGACATGATGATCCTAATAAGCGTGTGAGTTCATCTTCTATCCGGTCTGGACTCTCGGCTAGTGTCTTCCCTTGGTCTTGAATGCTTGCTGACCGCTTTTCCCAAATACGTAGCCCCGTCGCCGTGGTATTTTTCTGGTTTGTGTCTTGAAACTCTCATTATGATGTGGCTGACCGTTCATCAGGATGATGCTTCCTCTTCTGAAGACGAAGATGGAGACGATGACACTGAAGAGGAAATGGAAGACGATGAAGAAGACCGAAATGACTCTGTACGTCGTGACTATCGTTGCCGTCCGTCCCCTTTCTAACACTTCCTGATCTACAGTGCCGTCACACATTCGACCCAACGCTATTCCCTCACATTCCCTCTGCCGGCCATCTTGCCCACCTCCTCTCCGAATACGCCCATGTCACTTCGAATGACGAGATGAAACAGGTCTGCTGCGCCTGCTGTTTCAGCGCTATGGAAGAACTCTGCGCTGTCCTCGGACTCTCACACGCTTTTCTCCTCACTGCCCCTACTGGGATAGCCGCTTCCAACATAGGTGGTGCTACCATCCACTCCGTCCTCAACCTTACCAAGAACTACGACACACTCTCCAATGAGGGAAAAGCCAAGATTGCCCACCGTCTCCGCGCTGTCAGCTATCTCGTCATTGACGAGGTATGCTTCATCGGCGTCGACACCTTTCACAAGATCAACAAAGTCTTGAAGTCTGTACGAGGCAATCTCACGGACAACTTCGGAGGTCTTAATGTGATCCTCGCTGGTGACGCTGCTCAACTCCCACCCGTCAAAGACAAACCTCTTCACACTCGCATCCCTGCTCCCATGATCTCCCAGCGCGATACTACCCCTCACGACAGCTCTACCGCTCTCAACTCCCTCGATGCGGGTTGGAGCGTGTGAATCTTCCTGATTTCAGTCAGGAGGAGGCTAAACGGAGGCTTGACGTTCATGGCAAAAAGAATTCGCGTTCGACCCGCAAACAAATTGGCAATGAGATGCTGGCTGACTTTATGCAAACAGTAAGCAATCCATAGCCTCCTTCACAACATATACTAATATTACAACAGGCCAAGTACCTACATCGCACCTGCCAAATGGAATTTTTGGTTGCTCAAATGTCCCAACACCGTTTGGACGCACCTGTTAAGGTCTTTACAACCAACGGTGTCCAAAATTGGATCAAGGTATTTGGGAAGGGCCAACTTAATCCTGAATTGTACTTTGCGCGGATCGAGGCGAGCCTGCGTGGCAAATCTGCCGATGAGGAGGCAAGTCTGCTGGCCAACAACGTTGAGAAAAGCAAAAAAGGCAAGAAGCCGCCCCCGATCATCTTTCAGGTGAGTCAGATATGCCCATACAAAAATATTGAAATTGATCACCGCAGGTCTCGAGGAGACAATCACAAACCAGCAGCTCCAGGGAGTCTATCGAAGGGTTTCACTCGCAAAGTACAGTAAGCAATTGTTCTTTTCGCATCATCAATAAGCCGATCAAGCTTATTGTGGCAATGTAGATGAGGCAAGACTACTTGTGCACTCCCTCAATCCAAATCCATATGGATTAATCTTCAGACCAGCAAATAAGCTCGTCTTTACCGAAAAAGTTCTCAAGGATCAGGGCCTGTGCTTGACTTTCAGTGGTGAAGCTACAAAAAATATCGACCCTAATGAATTCCGCAAAACCACCAAGCACAACAGTGGATTCATGAAAAAGTGCATCCAAGCTCTGAATGATGGGTCTATCCGATGGGCAAAACTGTCTGTAGAGACTGGGTCCGAGGTCGGAGTCGTGGGTGGTGACCAAGGCGCAAGGGCCGGAGAGGGTGGTGACACCGGTGGCTTCTTGACCAATACGGGGGACAGCTCTGCATCTTCATCGGGAAGTGAGGAAGAGACGGAGTGAAGGAGACCGGTAAATTAGGTGTGATCCAACTGAAGGAAATAACGGGATTTGCTGTTGTGCTCGAGGAGTCAAGTGACGTAGGAAAGATATGCAGTTGATTTGAAGTTTGCAAACATGTGATATGGCATATATCAGTGCATCTATTTCAGGATTACAATAGTCCAAGCCCCATCCTCGCACACTCTCAAAGGTCGAAGCAAGCATCAAGTACTTGCAGCACCCAGTTCCGCAGATTGGCGTTTTTGAACGAGTGCGCCTTCTCGGTGTCTGTCATGTCCACATGGAAATGATTGACAGCTTCCCTAGTGGGGCGGATACCTCTCAACACCAAGCATCCAACCAGCACAGCCAGGGGACCACAACTGTGGCTGTCTTTCTGGACAGCCCACTCCAAGCAGATATCACGCAGATGCTGCCCATATCAGTTGCTTGTCTTGAATGTGATTCAAAATTCTGGACTCACCTCAGTGCTTTTCGGCATCTGCCAGCCCTCATTCTCGCATTTCTCCACAAGCTTATGTTCTAGCTCGTAGTTTTGCCGATCTTGTAGACCTTGCAAAATTGCCTATCAGAAGCCTGTCAGTTGTGTTACATACAAAGAGGATTCTGAAACTACTTACCGTGATCCTTGGTGTCTTAGCATCCCAAGCACCACCTGCCCCGTCAAAGATTGCTACTAATCGCTTTGGTCCAAATATGACCACGGTCAACCAATGATTACCGTTCTCTTTCAAACCCTTGTTTGGGATCACGGTGACTGTCACCTTCTGACGCCACCCTGTCCCTTTGCCCAGCAGGGGTAGAGGCAGGCCGTCGTTATTCCAATCACAATGACCAACACGACTGTTCCAATGGAACAGATCTGCTATGTATTGAGAAGAATAAAGCTTGAGAAGCCGTTGCCCTTGACTTGCACGATATCAGCACCAGCTTGCCCATTTTTATATACACGTACCTTCGCAGCCTTTGATATCTTGCCCTCCCATGGTCCCCGTTCCCTTCATCTATCAGTCTCCCTATCAAGGCCTAATCCTTGATTTGTAGGCCGAGTAAGCTTTCCTGCGGCCGCTGGCTCGTTGTGTGCCCCGATTCATTGGGGGAGCAAAGACTTTTCGTGGTTGGAAGATCGCTGTTTCCTTGGTGGGTTCTGACCGCGCTTCTTGTTGCCGTCGAAGCTTTTCTTCCTGTAACCTTTGTCTATCGCAGCCATCGCGACGTCAGCAGAGGGTTTCTCGAAGCTCGTTCGGAGCTCGTCTGATTTTCTTCGAGAGATCATGCCTTTGACAGCCAGCTGATAGAACCACCGACAGATGATGAGCGAGCCCTATCATATAGATGAGAAGCATTCACCGTCACAGAGTATTGTGACTTACATGGAGTACCAGCCTATGATACGGTCCCTGTCGTCTTCGTTGATATCGTGGTGCCATATGTGTAAGAGCAGTCAAGTGTCCTCGAGAACGTTGTTACACATGGTCGTCGGCCAAACTTCATGCCGGGCGCGGTGGAAAGGGCCTCGGCAGCTGTCGCATCCTCGTCCTCAGGGCTTTCGAGCTCAACGCCTCGGATCTGATTCGTGGTAAGTGATAAGAATCAGGGTACATGAGACGGAAGAACTCACCGACTGCATAAGGTTCTTGAAACAGAACACCTTAGAGCGAAACTCGACGCGGTTGGGTGAGCGGCCGATGCCATGCTCAACGACTTCGGAGACTTTTTGCCTTCTCACCCCCAAGCTGCAACACACCGCCTTCAACGTCGCAGAAACACTGTCACCCCTCTCCTCATGGGACCTTCTATACCGAAGGTGTCACCTGAGTCTGCAGAAATACATGCTAGATTCATGCTTGCCTTCTTTCACCCATGGCGCTCCCCGGGCAGCGTTGTTTTCGACGTCGTGAGGATCACTCTCTGTTGTGGCTGTCAGAATAATCAAGATTATAAGAGGGAAAAATGACGTACCTTGGAGCATGCAATCAACTGCCTCCAATGCCTCATCGCTCAACCCTTCCCCTTCATCGATATCCATATCATCATACCCATCAAACCCCTCACCACTCATCGCCAGGTCGCCCCTCCGCTTTCTCCGTTGTCTGGACCAATCGTCTTTGGCGTCGAGACACTGAGTGTGCTCTTGCATGTGGCCAATGATAGCTCGATGTTCACTGGAAAAGCATGGGAAGAGAGTGTCGAATTTTGACTTGTAAGAGGATCCCGCTTGTCGAGGAGTCAGATCGGCCGGGGAGCGCCATGGGTGAAACAAGGCAAGCATTAATCTAGCATGTATGTCTGCAGACTCAGGTGACACCTTCGGTATAGAAGGTCCCATGAGGAGAGGGGTGACAGTGTTTCTGCGACGTTGAAGGCGGTGTGTTGCAGCTTGGGGGTGAGAAGGCAAAAAGTCTCTAGCACTCCGTTTCGCCCGCTTGACTGTGACTTTCTCCCACTTGGAGACGAAGTCCCAGTAGCAGAGGGAGCCCAAGGATTCAGATCGACAGACATAGTCTTCTACAGCGTACGCGCCGCCTGTGTGTTGGGGCTCGGCGTCTGGAGACTCCATGGGCAGAAGCTGCACGTGCTGGCTTTCGTCATTCCCTTCTTCCTCTTCTTCTCCTTCTCCAGAATCTGATCCTTCTGCTTGTCCTTCGCCCGGAAGCTCCTCTTCGTCGGCGTCCGCGCCCTCTGCGTTTACAGTCGATCTGCGCCTGGGATTGCTCTCATTGTTGGAGGTGGATTTTTGAGAAGACGGCTTGTTAACAAGCTGGAGATGGCGAGCCATGTCCCACCAGGGCACATATCGGAAGTTGTTGTTGGTGTAGCGATGAGGATAGCCGAGTAGATGATGAATGACCTTCGTTGATTGATCAGCATTAGAGTCAACAAGGAATGGTGAGTTGAAATGACATACCTGTTCGCTCGAGAGCTCTTGTCTTCCAAAAAGTGCATTGCACGATCGGACAAGCAAAGACCTGACTTGGGCCTCTTCGGATACAGGGACGTCTATGACAGCAGAGTTGGTGGAAGAAGCAGAACCAGAAGAGTCGACCGAGAGCATCATCGGAGCTGCCCTGTGAAACCTGGCCTCCAGCGCTGCAAACATGGTATTGGTATCAAGGGAGGTTTTACTGATGTAATTACTGATGTAATATACAGCTGCCATACCCATTGTACCAGAACCGACAGGTTTGATGTCCATATTACATTTGAACACGGCAACCATGATCAAGTTGTACATGTTCAATCTGTCATGAGTGCGTTTGACATTGAGAGTGCCATCTTCGTCAAAGTGAGTGGAGTCGGTGAGAGGTTTGGGATAATTAAAGCGGCAATCTTTGTCGGGATCGATTTCCGAAGCACGAAGCTGGGGAAGATGCTTATAGCAGGTGAAGCTGTGATCATGGATCTGACCAAGCTCTAGTATATCGCGCGTCTCTTGGTTGATTGATTGCCAAACTTCCGGTGTGAAACCTGCCTCCTCGTTCGGAGACCTTGGAGGGGGTTGTAGAAGAGGGAGAGACCGATGTTCGCCGCGTTGGACGTAGGGTAGATCGGGGTCGTCGGACTTGGGGTACCTCCCAGAGGCAACGGTGCCGTTGGGAAGGGAGGCACACATGATAGTATCTATCCACTGACAGAACATATCGCGCCACTCCGTATTTTCTTTGACATATTGTCGAAGTTGAAGGGGCGAGGGGGAGTTGTCGAGCCAAATGAGCATGTGAACATGGAGTGCACCACGCCCTTGTGCCTCAACCACACCATAATGACGAAGACATCTGCCGAAGATACCCCCGTTGGGCTCGTCATAGCCGAGAAATATTTTGATAAACCTGCATATTGGTCAGCAAACATAATTGAGGACAGAACGCTGGACTGACATATCAACGATGAAGTGGAAGCCTTCGGCAGAAGCGCCCGGGTTGGAGCGTGCCGCGCGGAATCTTGCAGTAACCTCTTCAGCGACATTGTCGTTCACACCTAGCCTTGCTTCAAGGTCTAGATCGCGGCCGGCGAAGATGCTGACGATGGGGTTGAATGTGTCGGCGGGATTGAGAGTGACAAACAGGCAGGGCATGCCGTAATGGCGGAGGAGAGCCCTGAGTTCTTCCCGCATGTTTTTGTGTGATCCTGCGGAGCCGAAGATGTCCGTAGACATCAGATTGACCTTTTCCAACAGCTTCAAAGCAGATCTCTCTTCATCTGATTGCGGGTTATAGCGGACACCAGGCTTGATCTTGTTCTGCATATCGGCGAGGGTGTCTACAGTCACCTTCCGAAGGAGGGAGGCAACGTGGTTTGAAGCTGTCCTTTGTGGTCTGAAGGTAGGCTTGGAAAGAGGATTTTCGGCGCTGAATGATATTGATTGCCAAGAAGGGGAAGGTGACATGGGAGGAGAACCGCCCATCGTAGAGACGGAGCAGATGCTTGACATGTGATTTGAAGGAGACCTTTTTTGGCCTTAAATCGTCTTCGAAGCTTCCGCAGCCATAAGGGAATAGACATGGGTACAGGGAAGCGAAAGTGTCGGGGGAGGTGTAGTCTTTCATTGGAGTTGAACCCGAGGGATACTTCAAGAATTTCCCACCACTCTTCAAATTCATCAAAGCGGACAGTTTTCTCCTGTCGGCTAGAAAGTCTGCATTGTTGGAGTCCAAACACCCGGAGACTTGGATGGTGCCACTCCCATCCATGTCGTCATTCGATTCTAGACCACTCATAGAGGTCGCTGCTGGCACGATCGACGCAGGAGTAGATTCGCGCGACGAGTGCGAGGGTGAGGGTGAGGACGAGGAAGAGGACGAGGACGATGGAGAGAATGGGGGGAAGTAAAGCTGTCTGCAGTGGCCGCGCTTGCTTCGCCGGGCGGGGACTGTGCCCCTGGGACATAGCTATCGCCTTCTGCTTCTGTGGCGGCCGAGGCAATAGTGTTGAAGCATGGGATAGGGAGCTGACCGTCGATAGGATACGAGTCAAGAGCACGGTCATCGATGGTGACATCGTGCCAAAGGGGATTGTTCTCTTTCAACCAGAGAAGGGCTTCGAGGATCTTTGATCGCCGTACAGTCAACAGATTCTTGGGGATTTGGTCGACTGTGATCGGCTTGGCCGAGGGAGAGACGAAAATGACAACAATGTCTTCGCCTATCTCGCTTGCCGAGTGAGGCAAAGTACGCGACAGATGATGGGCAGCTTGTGGAAGGATGACGACATTGCCCTTCGACACATGAGAGGCGCCATAGCCCTTGAGCTTGATGCAACACCGGCTGGTCCGAGCTCTGGCGACACACATCGATTCCACCCATATGAGACACGCAAGCTGTGGCGGTGGAACGCCAATGAAGAGCCCGTTTGCACGAGACAATCGAGGAAGCTTGGTGAAAGAGTGAAGCGAAGGGTTTGACTCAAATGGGGTAGGGTGGATGCACTTGGAGCAGGCGTCACAGAAGGTTGCGATCCGCTCCGCATTGATACCGGCCGGGTCGAATATCTCTACTGGTGCGGAGGGAGTAGAGCACTGGAGATCATCCTTGAGGATATCAAAGTTGAGATTGGCGAGGGCGTGCTGACTGGTTTGCCCGATGCTAGTTCGTGAGGAACAGCAGGCGCAGCAGACCTGTTTCATCTCGTCATTCGAAGTGACATGGGCGTATTCGGAGAGGAGGTGGGCAAGATGGTCGGCAGAGGGAATGTGAGGGAATAGCGTTGGGTCGAATGTGTGACGGCACTGTAGATCAGGAAGTGTTAGAAAGGGGACGGACGGCAACGATAGTCACGACGTACAGAGTCATTTTGGTCTTCTTCATCGTCTTCCATTTCCTCTTCAGTGTCATCGTCTCCATCTTCGTCTTCAGAATAGGAAGCATCATCCTGATGAACGGTCAGCCACATCATAATGAGAGTTTCAAGACACAAACAGAAAAGTACCACGGCGACGGGGCTACGTATTTGGGAAAAGCGGTCAGCAAGCATTCAAGACCAAGGGAAGACACTAGCCGAGAGTCCAGACCGGATAGAAGATGAACTCACACGCTTATTAGGATCATCATGTCCTCGAGAAGTGGAATGACGGCGGATGCGACTGCGATGAGGATGATGAGGCCGATGCGGCGGAGGATGCCGAATCTGTCCGAGGCTAGTGAAGGAGGAAGCACTGGAGCATTGTTGGTGGGAGGCTGGAAATTGGAGCGATTATCTGGAAACCAGCGCTGATGATTCAAATCAACGAGGTGAAATTGGAGAACCTCAACGGCACACGAATGATTGCAAACATGAGCACGAGCAGCCTGCCGGAAAGCTTGGACACTCGCTTGCGCCATGGTGTTGTAAGGGTGCTTTCCATAGAGGGAGAAGGGAGGGAAGTTGTGAGCAGTAGCGAAAGAGTTGCGGCGGCTAGGACGTAGTCCCTCATAGTTGGCCCAGACACGGACGAGTTCGGCGAAAGCAGCAGCGTGGAAAGAGAGGGACGCCATTGCCGTGGCGGCGATGTGAGAGCTTTGAAGAGAAAAGGGGCAGGGCAGTGAAAAGCGTAGAGAAAGATGATACATATTTGCGCATAGTATTGCTGCCGCATTCAGGCAAGAACAATAGAAAAAGAGAACAATAGACAGAAGACAGCAGGGTAAACCAGGGGTAAACTGGTAAGACCCTAACTCCGTTACGGGAATTATACCAAGGAAAAGTGCGATGCCCATGCTAATGCTGTTACAAATACAAACACAAAACGATACCCTCTTGCCTCTCGTCTAGATGCCACAGTCTACTTGGCAGAATCCAACCTCTTCTTGACCCCCTCCCCTTCCTCTAAAAGCGCCACATCCTTCCAGATCCTCGCCTTCTTTGTCTTTTGGTATTCCGCCCCGCTCACCCACTCCACCCCTTCCCCCTCCCTTAGCCGATCTGCCTCTTATGTATGTACAGTACGAGTTCATGTAGTCGTAACGATATTCGATATGTTTCAACAATCTCGTAGTGTCTCGTCCGATATAGTCCACCATTCACGCAACCTGAGGGTCGACTACCATCTCTGCCCAGTGAAGTTGACTACCGGCAAGAGATTATGCCTTTCCCGCAGCACGCTTTTTCAACCCAAGCATAGCCGCTACCTGGCGCCCCTCAGACGCGAGCCTTCGGTCGCCCTCGAGACCGTCCTCCACCGAGCGAGAGGAGTCAAAGTCGATGAGAGCAAAGCGGCCGTCGGCGCGTCGGAGAATGTGGCGTGGCTCTATGTCACGGTGAAGAACGCGCACCGCATCAAGTTGATGGTAGAGGTCTCGGATAGCCTGTCTGAGGATGTGATCAGCACAAGACCATTGTAGCTGCCGAAAGACACTCACCTATCCTGCAAAGGCAGATCCTGCAGCTTACCCTCTCCGGCGGCTGCCCCCCCGACATCCTCCATCAATTCGATGTGCAATGGGTAGCCCCCAGAGACAAGCCCGAGACACATTGCACCACTGAACGAGCCATACGATGCGGGGACAGCCCCTCCTTGTAGGCTTGCGAGAGGGCCACTGTACAGCGCCGCCTCGAGACGATATGCAGCCACTGCCTCTTTGGAGTCTTCGAACAGCGTCTTGTAATACTCATCTTCATCATCATAGGTATCAGGGCACATGACCTTGGCGACGAGCTTCTTGCTCACACGGCCTTCGACGGTGAGGACGGAGTGGTAGACGTCCCACAGGCGCCCAGAGCTGATATAGTCGCCGAGGGCGAGGTCGGCTTTAAGCTCGGAAGTAGGCAGTCCCGAGTGGATGCTGTCATCGTCGGCCAAGGATGCAATGACGGAGGGGGAAAGGCGACCGGTGATGTAGCCATCATTCAAGTTACCTTGCTTAAAGACGTGAAGAGCGTCAGGGGAGCGATGGTTGGGCACAGAAACCTGCAGAGTGACGGGAACAAGTTGCTAGAAGAGTATAAATCAGCCATGAGGAAAATCAAACTTGAAATGGCACTGACATCCCTCGGGATGTTTGCGTCTCCAGCAATAGCATTGTCACTTTCAGCGCCGCCAGTGCCATCAACTTGGTCGTATCCACGCTTTGTAGGAACAGCGCCCGTGCCCCTCGATCCCGATGCCCCTGCCCCACTCTCATTCTGGTCATCCTGCGTTGAAACATTCCCCCAAGCTACGGACAATGGCCAGACAGGTAGAGGTGGGAATGTATAGCCGAGTGGGGGTGCGCGTTCCCTCTCAATCACGGAAGCCACCGCAAGCTCCATAGGCGACATCTTGCCGGGCTCGGGCGCAGTTTCGGGCGCCGTCCTATAGATTGGGTCACCCATACGAAGCAGGTTCTTGATTTCAGGATCGCGCTCGAAAGGGATCCAAACGTCGTAGGAGGTGAGTATGACGAGGTCGAGGTTGTAGCGGTCAAGTTGTTCCCAGAGCTGATCAAACTCGTCAGAACAGCCACAATAGCAAGTCGTAGTAGTGCTCTGAGCTTACCTGTGACAATCCTATTGCCCAGTGCGCCATTTTCGGCACCATAGTCCCGTCTTGGTCCACAATGCGCAAGGCGAGCCGGACTTGACCGTCATTTCCTGTTCTACTGGCCAGAATGAGCTTCAAGCCCCCCTCCTGCCTGCACGCCATCAACAGTCGCTCCAGCTTTAGCGACAGATGCACAGAGTTTTCCTCATCCAGCTCGTCCTCGTTGCCAGGCACGTAAGCACTGCCCGAATCCTCCTTCTTATCGGCCTGGGACTGGTCGCTGTGACTTGCATCACTTTGGGCCCCTCCCCTCCCAGCTGTATCACCTTGCGGCCTCGAACAAAGTTCCGTTCCAACCTTTTCTGTTGGTGGGTGGTCACGGTCATTGGTCCGAGACACCGCACCTTCGCCAGATGTCGTTAGAACGGTGGGCAGCTTCACCTCGACGATAGCGATGGTTATACCGTTGCGCTTGAAGACCCAATCAGAGCAGCCGCTCCCCTCGTCTGAGCACATCCGCCACTGGCCATGGAGGTGACTGGGAAGCCCGGCATTGATGGCGCCGGTAGAGCAGTAGAAGAAGTTTGTCATCATGACAGAACATAGAATAGGCTCAGAATGAACAGTGGTTCTTCGTGCATTACGCCGTGCCGCTCTCAGATCTTCTTCCATGTCACGAGTGACTCCATTCCCCAGCGACACTTGCTGAGATTCGAGAGATGCGTGGAGTCTTCCGTTCAGGTCTTGGTCATAGACGACTCTGATACCTTTCTCGTCAAGGTCTCCCCATAAGCGGTAGGTTTTGGAGGTGGGCTTTCGTGTGCTCTTGGTGGCCGTTTCGAATTTGAGAGTGTCCAAGGGGAATGTCTTAATCCAGGAAGCGACTGACTCGGGTGTGTGTGGAGAGGAGTCGCTGATGCCTGACATGTTGGCGTGGGCGTGTCACAGGGATGGGTGATGGTATGTATAACCTTTACCAACGATATGGTTAGAGACCATAGGAGAGTGACAAACGACGACAACTGAACAGTGGTGTACTTGCACTTATTGGGCCACCCCTATACGCAAGTCTGAAGTGTGCATATACGCAAGTCTGAAGTGTGCATTTCTAGAATCATACCAAGGAAAAGTGCGATGCCCATGCTAATGCTGTTACAAATACAAATACAAATCTATACCCTCTTGCCTCTCGTCTAGATGCCACAGCCTACTTTCCAGAATCCAACCTCTTCTTGACCCCCTCCCCTTCTTCTAAAAGCGCCACATCCTTCCAGATCCGCGCCTTCTTTGTCTTTTGGTATTCCGCCCCGCTCACCCACTCCACCCCTTCCCCCTCCCCCAGCCGATCCGCCTCAGCCTTCTTCTCCCACGCCTTCCCAGCCACATCCACCGCCCCCTTCTTCATCTTCAACCCCGGCAACCTCTGCAAACACTCTTCCAACGCCGCCTCGCACTTTGTCTTGAACTCTTGCGCCACCAGCCTATCTGGGAAAGACACTTCGAGGCGGAGACTGAGCCAGATGTAGAGGACGAGCGATTTGTGGAGCGTTTCAAGTTTGGGGAGTGCGTTGATGATGAGGGGTGGGACTTTTTTGTTTTTGAGCCCTGGGATAGCTGATTCGGATAAGGGTGGCAGGGTTTGGAGCGTTTCGAGGACGTCGTCGAGCGTTGGGAGGAGGTCGGTAGTAGAGTATATAGACTCTACCGTCACGCACCCCAGCGTAACATAATCATCCACCAAATTCCTAAACACCTCTTTCGCCTTTTCATCCCTCGAGCTCAGGGGCGCGAACGAAAAGAGGTCGATCTCGCCGATGGACAAGAACTGACGGTACGGCTCGATGACGTCGGCGATAGCGAGCTTGTTGAATGGGTCGGTCACGACGGTAGAAGGAGGCAGCTTGGCGAGGGCGGAAAAGTGTTTCACCAAGTCGCCGTATGTGAGACTGGAAGGGAGGAGGGCAGCGAGCTCGATAAGGCTGCTGGTGGGGATATCCATCTTGGCCCGCGCGATGGAGGGGAGTTTCCAGTCCAGCACTTTGCGCAGGACGGGGAGGTCGGCGGGTTTGAGGGTGGTGGCGTAGCCGCCGGAAGCGGGCGCTTCGTCGGGGGTTGCAATGTTCTTGTCGGCGCCAGTCTTGAATCGGCCAGCGCGGCCGGCGATTTGCTTGACTTGCATGAGGGAGAGGGGGACTTGTTCTTTGCCGTTGAATTTGGAGAGGGCTTCGAATATGATTCTCTTAATCTTCCTGTAGAGGTGTTAGGAAAAATATAGAGTATGGAGGGAGGACTGACAAGTTGAGCCCCATCCCGACGGCATCACTAGCCACCAAAACCTTGCACAACCCATTCTCGTCATTGAAATCCTTTGCCTGCTCCGCCCTCGTCTCTGGCGGCAGCGCCCCATACACCACCGCACACTTTTTCCCCTGGCTCTCAATCTCCTTCTTCAAATTGAATATACTCGACCTCGAGAACGTGACGACACAGTCCCCATCTTCGATCTTGCTATAATCATTTTCGATGGATGCGTCGCCGACGAGGAGGGGGGTGAGGCGGTTGTATTCGTGGATGGTGAGGGTATCGCCGAGGGAGGTGATCATACCGCGCAGCAGCTCCACGGTCGTTTCATCCCCACACAAATGAATCTCCTTTGCCGCCGTGCCCAGGACGGCTTTGGCCCAAGACCCGCCGCGGTTCGCATCGCCGAGCATCTGGATCTCATCAATGACCACCACGTCGAACGGTTCGCCGTCGAGACCGCCGAGAGGCAGCATCTCGACCGTACAGCTCAACAATCCCGAATCGGGGTCGACGATCCGCCGCTCTTCGCCCGTGAGGAGATTACAGCTCCTCCCCTTCCCGTCTAGACCACCCACACTCCCCAAATTCATCCTCTCCCACACTTCATGCGCCAACAACCTCAACGGCCCCGCATAAGCCCCCGACCTCGCTTTGCTCAGCGCTTTCAAAGCGTTATACGTCTTGCCAGAGTTGGTGGGGCCGATGTGGAGGTGGAAATGGCGCTTGACAGCGCGGGCGATGGTATACTCGGTATAGGCGATACGGGAGATGTCGGTGGTGTCGAGTATGAGGGAGATGTGGGATTTCTGGACGGGGGTGAGGTGCGGGGTGGTTAGGGAGTATGTGAGGTAATGCCGTAGGGCCGAAGATTCGAGGGCTTGGGCGAATGTATCTTCGTGTAGGGCAGCGATGAGGTCTGGGGCGTCCCAGCCACCGGCGGCAAGCGCGGTGAGCGCTTCGTCTTCTGTCGTAGCCGTCCCCAAGCCCTTTTTGGCCAATTTGAACCAGGTAGTAGCGATTCTCTTGGCAATATCGGGCGCTATGCCATATACTGCGAGCGCTGCAAAAGCTCGATCAGAGTGCGCCCACTCGGGCAGCCTTTCGATGAGCATCTTGGCCACCTGGGTAGCTTTTGGAGGTGGTTTGGGACGAAAGTGCTCGGCCGTCATTTGTATAGGTTCTCGGAAGGGCCTGAAGGGGGGCCGCCTGTCGCCTGGTCTGGCGTCATTGCGAAAGCTGTTGGGGCCTTTTCTCTGGGATGAGGAGGCGTCCCAGGGTTTGTTGGTTTTGCCGACTTGCCTGGAGGAGAGGGGCGTTGTGGTGAGGGTGCGAGTGCGGGATACACAGCGGGGACATGCGGACTGGGCACTCGCCAGGGCTTTTCTCGCAAGCATCGGTGTTGGTGGATAGTATGGACAAGAAGGCAGATCATGATGATAGAAGAGGCCGTGGAAATTTTGATCCCGTCCGGTGCGGGATCAAAAGCCGGCCGCTCGGACACAAACAACGGCTCATCGCGCTCATCTCCTCTTTCATTCCATCTCATCTCCTGCTGCAGCCATGGACAAGCTCCAAGCCATCCACCTCCCCTCATGGGCACCCGGCGCCGACCTTCTTCACCCCCTCTTCAGGTACACCACCGCCGCCCTCCCCGCTACCCTCGACGACGCCCTCAGGCTCGTCGAAGCCGACAAGAAGACCCTCTGGGCTTTCGTCGCCATGACCGCATTCAACCCCATCTTCTGGAACACTGTCGCGAGGAACGGTGCGTTCTTCCAACCATGCATGGAGACAAACTGATGAGACGCAGAGTACCGTAACAAGACCATCACCAGGCTCGTCGGATCGCCCTTGGTCGGCACATATATCCTCGCCTTGACCATCTTTTCCATCTCTGCCTTTAGGGACCACCTGTACGTCTCACAAGCATTATTGAACGATCCCGCTGATTTCCATCACAGCTTCCTCAACGCCGTCAAAGACCAGCCCGCCCTCGCCTTCCTCGGCCACCCCGTCCTCCAAGCCCTCGCCCTCGCCTTCTTCCTCTCCGGCCAGACCTTTGTCATCAGCTCCATGTGGGCTCTCGGCGTCACCGGTACGCACCTTCCCCCTCCCAACCCATCCAACCCTTCTGACTCTGGTGCAGGTACTTACCTCGGCGACTACTTTGGCATCCTCATGACCCACCGCGTCACCTCCTTCCCATTCAACGTCCTCTCCGACCCCATGTACGTCGGGTCATTCTTGTCGCACCTGGGTACGGCTTTGTGGTTCCGAAGCCCTGTTGGGATCGCGCTGGGTTTCTGGGTGTGGGTGGTTTATGCTATTGCGCTCAAGTTTGAAGGGTACGCTCTCCCCCTCCTTACACTTTTATGGAGCGTAGGCTGATTCTGGGATTAGGCCTTTTACGGACAACATCTACGCTGCCAAAAACAAGCTCAACAACTCCTCCCCTTCCCCAACCTCTTCAACATTCCCCACAACACCCTCCCGCCGTTCCGGCCGCATCGCCGCCGCCTCCAAATCCTCCGCCCCCAACTCTGATGCCGATAGCGACAACGACCGTGCTTCCACCACTGCGACGGCGACCCCGGGTAAGAGAGTGTCGAGGAGAAAGTCGGGGCTAAAGTCGGAGATTGGGGCTACGCCGGCTAGGGTGACGAGGAGTAGGAGTCGGGGGGCTATTACGAGTGGTGAGGAATAAAGCCCCCTTATTACCCCTTCCATATGGCTTGTGGTGAGGAAGGAAGATATTGTATGGAGAGGGGATCGGATGAGTTGGGAGGTGGGAAGCGGGAAGAAGGGAGGGAAAGGTTTTGATTATAATTGTTTGGTGTTTCTTTCTGGTTTCTGGTTATACCCCCCGGTATCTCAACAATACCGTTTTCGTCTTTTTCGATACATTTGATACCCTATAGAATCGTCTTCAAAGAGTCATTCATCTGAGATGTAGACGCTTCAACACTTACCCTTCCAACGGTCGTCACTTATACCATCCTGTTATCTGCGTTCATGGTAACTTTGTTTCGACTGCAAGATCCTTTCCGACCCATACCAAAAAACCCCAGTTTGCAGTTTCAACACGTTTATGATACATGAAAACATTTCGTCAACCATTCCATAGAGGAATGCGCTTTGTACACAACACTGCTGCTCTGTTCGTCAAAAAAGTTACTTCACAAATCACACACACCATCCCCCCCCCCCATCCTAAATCCTAAAGAATAGAACCAAAGCAGGGCGCCTTTACTCCCCACGCTCTCTCTCCGGATGAAACCTTCGCACTACATCTGCGACAGCGCTCTTGGCCGTATAGGTCGCGCTCCTCGTCCTTTGCGCGGTCGTCGTCGTCCCAGACCCAGACCCAGCTGCGGGAGGAGGCATCATCGTCGGTACTCCCACCTCCTGTCCCATCTGCCCCTGCCCCTGCCCAGCCTGCCCTTGTTGGCCGTGTTGTCCAACAAAAGTAGCGAAAGCAGGTGGTCCAGCCGCCGCGGGCGTCTCGATCGAGGAAGGTGAAGGCGGGCCGGCAGAGGTGGATACGATGGATGGGCTTAGGGAGAGGGGGGAGGGTCCGCCGGGGGTGGGGGGTTGTTGGGTTATGAACGGTACGCTCAGTTTGCGCTGTGGTACCCCACCTGCCCCCGCTCCTGCTCCTCCACCTCCGCCTCCGCCAACCCCAGCCCCAGAGCCGGCAACGGGACTACTAATCCCAAACCCACTCCACCCCGCCCTCTCCTGCCTCTGCCTCTCCAACAACGCCTTCACAGCCGCCAACCACTTGATCTCATCCTCCTCCGACGGCGCACAGAGATGATACGTCCTCTTTGCCGTGATCACCCTAAACACATGTTCCTCCGGGTGCCGCTTGCGCTGATGCTGGTGTGTTTGTTGGGAGGAGGAGGGCTTTTTGGGGAGCTCGGTGGAGACGGTGGATGAGCCGAGACGGCCGCGCATGAAGGGGCGTGAGGCGGGGGATTGGGGCTGGTGCGAGGGGTGGGTGTGGCCGTGGAAGGAGAGACGGTCAGAGTCGTTACCGTCCGAGGCGGATGAGTCGTCGACTACTTCTAGGGCGTCGAGGATGGATGTGAGAGGGATGATATTTTGGGTGTGTTTGTCCTGCAACAGTGTGTCAGTGATAGCAACAAAGAGATACTGGATACGCACCATATGACTCTTGGCGTACGCCAGACCAGCCGAAGTTAATGTGAAATACCGCTTTCTCCATACATCCTTCCTTCTCCGACTCTGCTTCATCAAGTACGTCTGCAGGATGACCTTGGTGGGGTCGATAACCGCTAACGGCGTCTCGGACCCCTCCACCTCATCTTCATCTTCCGAGCTGACCGGGGGCGCAGCCATAACTGCCGACAGATTCCCAGCTCGCCCAGCCGACGAAACGCTACTCGCCGATGGTTCACGGTTAGTCGACCCACTAGCGCCGCGCGCGGCAGAACTGATACCCGACGGCACCCTCGAGCTCGACTGCCCCAGCGCCGACTGGGCACTAGGCGACCGGCCCGTGGACAGTTTCGCAAACTGCGTCGTGAGGTTGTGGTCTATCGGGCTCGAGGGCGAAAAGACGCTGCTGGCCGTTTGGGCGGTGGACGACATGGGTTGCGGGGAGGAGACGGTGCGGTCGGCAAAGTAGCTCGAGGTGTTGGTGGGGGAGACGGTGTCGATGGCGTGGAGGCCGGAGGGGGTCATGCGCGGGGCGGGGATGGGCATGGATGTGGTGGCTTTGGGGGCATAGTTGCCAGATTCGCCCTTCTCCCGCTTGCCGCGCTCTTCCTCTTCCTTTTCCGACAGCCGCCGGCGCATCTCGTTGATATCATGCACCCACTCTTCCACCTCGCTGGTCGTCGAGGCCTTGACAAAGTACGTGCGCTTGGGGACGACGATGCCGAAAGCGTTGTTGTGCTTTTTCATATCCACGGGGGCGACCGTGTGGATCTGCGTCAGGTCGACCACCTTTTTGAGAGAGTATTCCTTGTTGTCCTTGTAGTATGCGAGTTTGCCGGTTCGGAGCACAAACCATCTCTTCTTCCACGCCTTCCATGGTGTCAGCGGCGTTCGATCAACACAAGGCAGACTCACTCTTCTCTTCTCCTGCTTCTTCCATAAATAGCCACTCTTGATCACCCGCTCCCCCTCCATGCGCCGCTCCAACTCTGCCTGTCCCTCCCCATCTTCACTCCCGCTCTCCGCACCTTCCTCCTCTTCCTCCTCCACATCTTCCAGATCCATCATCGAATCGATCTCCTCATCCCCGCCGAATTTACGCTCCGCAATAGCCGACAGCCCGCCGACAGATGTTGTTGCGGGCGTCAGAAGCGGGGAGGTGGGGTGGACGGAGAGGTTGGGGGAAGCGAGGCCTGGGATGGAGGAGGCGATGGACGAGTCGGATTCGTTGCCCGACAGAACATGGGGGTTCTGTTGCAGCGTATGTGATAGTTTCTATGCAAAGTCAGCACCTGCCGACGTGACGAGTGGATGCACGCACGCGAGGCTTTTTGGGCGAGTCCACACTCCGACTAGGGGGGGCAATGGAGCGGATGGACAGCTTCCTCTCGATCTCTGCTGGGGTGGGAGGGGGCGCCGCCTCGTCGGATAGTGCGTTGGCAGGGATGGTGTTGGGCATGGTGGGATGGTGGGTGGGGGCTGTGGCCGTGCTGGCAGACATGGGGTGGCGAGGCTGCCTGGGGACTGGTTATATATGCCGGGTGGGGTAGCAAGGGGTGGCAAGGGGTGTATAGCGGATGGTAGAGAGGGAAAGAGATGGAGACAGCCACTTACGTATGATTTGACTCCGCACGGCCATTCCCGCTGCTCGCGTCATCACTTTCTGGCCATGTGCATCAACTATGCTGTCAGGGGAGGCTTGTGTGTAATGACCATTGCAGGTACTCCCATAAGTTCATATCAAGACAGGATCAGGCAAACTCATACATGCTCGGTTACCCTTCGCCCCGCCCGTATAAACTCTCTGTCTCGCTCGCCATCTTGGCTTCAAAACAATTTCACCTCAATCTCTCGCCCAAAGATACCCCTTCCCTCCCCGGAGAAAGCTCCCGATAATCCAAAAGATGTACACCTCCCTTTTCGACCATACAACCCCGCGGATTATGGCCTGCCTTGCCGCAGTTGCGCCCTTTCTCCAACAAAATCACCGCTTGAAAAGGACACCTCACCCCCTCCTCAGACCTATACGCACAGTCCCACGCTTTCCTTACCGCATTATTGTTTGGGGCGGCTTTGATAGCTGCGGAATGATGGGTGGCGCACCAGTCGGTGAGGGCAATTTGGGCGGTAGAGAAGGAGGGGACCAACATTCCTAAGCTTTAGTACTGCTGGCTTGATCATCTACTATGAGACCGAGCACGACAGCTTGAGCTATTCTTGCCACAGCATTGCAAGTCCTAGGTCAGCAAGGAGGATCATGGGCACTTTCAACTCATCAAACCATTTTATGCGAGCGCTGGGAAAAAATGCGGCTACGTTCGGGACATGGAAAACTAGAGGCATGTCTTTGTCGTCTCTAACAGTCTATATATTCTAACGGTCATCCCTCTCCGCCGTTTGACGCCCCCACCAAAGGTCAAGTTGAACCAAAAGTGGCACCCCACCTCAAAGTCCGAAGCACTTCGGCCCCTTCCGCCAGTTCCCGGTCCACCCGGCCCGCCCGAGCCGATCCAAACTCCTCTTGTGCTCTTCTGTTGAAGTGTACCCGGAACAATGTACCCCCGAAGCATGCATATAAGCATGCCCTACCCCCTCTTGACTGTCTCTACTCTTTCTCGACATCTCGACATACATCATGGCATCCGACGCGACGACAGGTAAACTTACAGGCAGGGTGGGCATTGTCGGTACCGGCCATCGAGCCCGTGTATGTCCTCTTCCTCTCTCTCTCTCCTGATGGGCCAAGCTGATAGAGGGCAGCTGTATACCCAAGCTGTAGCAGACCGACCTAATGTCACCGTCGTCGCTTTGTGCGATACGAACGAAGCAAGGATGGACTGGCATAACAAGATCCTGCTCGACGCTGGCGAACCGGAGGCGAACAAGTATCCTGCTGTATGTCCCTCTTTTCCCTTTGGTGGTGGGATGTATGGTTGATCGTGGTGGTAGGAGCAATTTGCCAAGATGTTGAAGGAGGAAAAGCTGGATATATTGGTGGTGACGACGATTGATTATACGCATGATGCGTATATCATCCCGGCTATCGAAGCTGGTATCAAGGTCCTCACCGAGAAGCCCATGACAACGTACGCCCTCCCCTTCCATCTCACCCCACGCCTTGGACTGACAGACATATAGAACCGTAGAAAAGTCCAAACGCATCCTCGCCTCTACCAAACTCCCAAACGCCGGCTCCCTCACCGTCCTGTTCAATTACAGATACAACCCCGTCCACTGGAAAGTCGCTGAAACCCTGTCCAAACCCCCTTCAGAAGGCGGGATCGGCGATATCAAGTCGGTGCATTTTGAGTGGTTGTTGGATAGTGTGCATGGGGCGGATTATTTTAGGAGGTGGCATCGGTATAAGGATATGTCGGGGGGGTTGATGGTGCACAAGGCGTCGCATCATGTAAGTGCCGGGGTTTTTTTTGTTGCTGGGGTACTTGAGCTTATCAGGGGTAGTTTGATCTGGTCAATTTTTGGATCCAGTCCACCCCTGCTTCAGTCTTCGGCCTCGGGTCTCTCGGGTTCTACGGCAAAGAGAATGGCCAGAAGAGCGGTTGGGCGCGTACCTACGACCGCGCTCTCGACGCGAAAGAGGCCGAAGACGATCCATTTGCGATTCATCTCGAAGATGAGGAGGGGCTCAAGGGGCTTTATGTCGATGCTGAACATCTTGGTAAGTCTTTCGTTCCCTCAGAGGTGGGCATGAAGCTGATGGGGGAGAAAGATGGGTACCATAGGGATATGAACGTCTTTGCGGACGATATCACTATTGAAGATGATATGTCTGTTCTAGTGCATTACGATTCAGGCGTCAACATGACATACCACCTCACCGCTTACTCTGTAAGCTTTCTTTCCGTCTCCACACTCATTCAGAAAGCTGATACAGAACAAAGCCATGGGAAGGCTACAGAGTCATGTTCAACGGCACCCACGGCCGTCTCGAACTCGAAGTCATCGAAAACGCCTTCCGCCTCCCCATCCCCAAAGGCTCCAACGCCTCCGAACACGTCCACGGCACCGCCGCCCTCCCCAACGAAGGCCACTCCAAAATCACCCTCCACCCCCTGTGGCAGCAGCCCCGAGATGTACCTTTCGAGATCGGAGAGGGCGGGCATGGAGGTGGGGATGACGCGATGTTGGATGAGGTGCTTGGGCCGAGGAAGGGGCGGGAGGAGAGGAGGTGTCCGGTGAATGGGTTGGGGGCGGATGAGAGGGATGGGGCGTTGGCGATGGCGGTGGGGTTGGCGGCGAATGAGAGTTTCAAGACTGGTAAACAGGTGTTTATCAAGGATATGCTTGGTGATGTGTTGTAGATGAAGAGTGTGGTACTGTTATGAAGCGACGTGTGTTATGTGCCAGAGGCCATGTGCGCGGTTGGTCTCGAGGGTCAGTAGTCTGGGTAGAATTGCAAAGAGACGCTACTGCCTGGCCTGTTGACGATGTTGCGGTATTGGCATGCTGAACAGTCTCGCAGGCGCAGCTGAATCAACCAACGTGGCCATCCTTATTGGGCCACTCCTGTAAGAGACCCCCGACGGCGACGCTGCCTCTCTCAATCCTCACGCGTCTCCAAACACTCTGCATCTGTGACTCACCCAAGCAAGTGTCCAAAACTTCCTCTGGCATGGGAAAATGGTTCAGCATAATGAACTCGTCGCCCCCCCCTCTCCTCGGCTGCACCGAATCCCGCCCCGTTCCAGCTCGCCACCTTCGCAGACCTACCGATCTTCCTCGATTCCTTCGAATATGTCATGGAGGACTACGAGACTCCTGAAGACCTAAAAGACCCTACATACGGCGGACGCTCAGCCTCAAAGATCGAGCGACGCACCAGACCTTGAGGAAGAGACGAAGCCTGCGAGTGGCTTGAAGACGAGCCTCCCATTTACAAAGTAATGGAGAGTTTCTACAAAAGGTTCCTACAAGTGAATGTCAATTTGACGGCTGCGATTGGTTGGAAGGCGGAGACACTGGAGCAGAAGGGCTGCCGGTTCCGATTTGGAGACTTTGACATTGGCGGGCTGCAGGTGCGAGACCGGGAAAGAGGCCTTCTCTCGTCGAGCTTCTTCGACAGTAGGCTTCATCAGGCTGTCATGAGAGGACATGAAGGCAAGCCTGTGCGTGCGAGGGTGTCGAGCAGTAGGAGTAGGCGAGCTACGCAAAAGTTCAAAGGCCTCAGGTTTTTCGGATATGGTCTTCGTGGCGCATAATGTGCATAGTGTGAGTTGTCGCAAAGTTGGTCAACTTTCCAGCTGATGAGGTTTTGTATCGGACTCTTGAATTCCCAACGATCATCCCTGACATCAGCTCACCTGATCTCTCACTTTCCAGCCAGATACCACCCCCCAGATCAGAAGCTGACGAAGACACCTCCACGTCTCGCCAGACCAGCATTACACCTGCTTCGCCCCTCTCATCAGCAAAAGTCAAAGCCAAAGACGAAGGCGACGAGGTCCTCAACTTTGTTTTGCGGGTTGCATCTTCTCATAGGATTAGGGCAAAAGAGGACACTGGAGCAAGCATTCAGGCGTGTCGAAAAAGAGAGGGGTTGGGGAAGAGGACGACGAGGAATGCGGCGACGGTGACGATCGGCAGGGCGAGACCGACAAAGAAGACGATTGCGAAGGAAGAGGCAGAGACGGTGGAGGCGGTCATAGATCAGTACATGGAGAGGTCCAAGACGGAATATGTGTTGGTTTCTCTGGGCGGTTTCGGATCGGTTGTTGGAGAAGTTCGGGGAAGGGAGCGCGAAGATGGATGAAGCCGTTCATTGAGAGGATCATATATTGTTCATACATGGCATCGCCATTCGCCACAAGTCGTTACAAAGCCATGGACGCGTTATTTGTATCAATTCCAGGTACGAAACGGTTACAGCCTTTGTCGATCGGCGTTTTTTCTCTGCGGGGCCAAACAACGGGGAGACACCTGGGTGGCTGCGGCGAGCTCCGGATCACCTTGTTTTTACGTTTTACCCTTTACCGAAGCCTAGCTTGTCTTATCTCCCCGCCCAGAAGCACCCATATTTATAAATAAGTTACTCCACCGTTTGTACCACTCGTCATCGGCGTCATCCCTTCCAAGTACACAGAGGACAAAGCAGTGTATCCTCTCCCTTTCCCAGCGACGGGCGAAAGGGCGACCAAGCACACCGAGGTGTAAAAATAGGGACCAGGGACAGCGCCGAGATCTAGGAGAAAAAACCAGATTTCGGTTTCAGGCGGCGACTGGTCACGAGGCGGTGGGAAATGTGGATGCAGTTGACACGAGAGGCGTGCGGGCAGAGGCGGCGGCGGGATATTTCTCAGTGGCATACACAGGGCACAGGGTGTGGCAAAGAGGCAAGGCGGTGGCGGTACCGGAAGCATGGCGGAGGCGTGTTACGGCGGACACGGGAGAGGATGTGGTGATCAGAGTGTGGCAGAGTCGTATGCCGCTGTGCGAATCAAGTATGGATGCTGGTTGATAGCTATTGCCGGCGCTCTTTGTCCAACTCTTTTGTTGTTTGACATCCATATCAATATTGTTTCACGAGTTTCGACGGCCTTTCGACGCTGAATAAACGCAACCAGTACAAGGGAAGGACATTCGCCATCCAGCTGCTGCCGCTGGACCATCTCCTGTTTCATATCGCTCGGCTTATCGCCACCATCCCCTTATATCCAACCGCATCTCGACCCCATACCAGGGCTTACAGACAAGACGTTCGAGACCCAAAAGCGACGATTCCTGCCAGCGACAATGGCACGCGCAGGTGAACGATACACCTCTATATCCTCGGTGGAGAGCCAGAGCGCGGTAAGTCTTTCTTCCTTCTTTCCCCGTCTTGGTGGCGAGTCTTGGGGTGGACGAGATGGATGAGAGGGAGGCCGGAGAGGTGTTTGGTGTCGCCTGTATCGTCAGCGTCAGCCAACTCGGCTCTGGTGCGAGGGCCGTGCGCAGGAACGGAGGGGTGTATCGTGTTGGGCAGTCACACAAACATCCTCGTTTTCTCTTCCTCCTCTTTCCCATCCTCCACATTTCTCATCCTATACCCCTCCTCCAAAGCATACCCCCGCCCCCATGTCGTACCAGGCAGTGCCCCTCAACGACCACTCCCAAGATCCCGCCCCACCGCCTCTCCCACCAAAACAGCCTTTCCCATCCAGCCCATACCAAGCCCTCCCCCAATCCACCGCCCGCCCCAGCTCCAGGCCTACTGGCTCATCATCCTCATCTATCCCCCGAGTCCCTGTCGTACATTCCCTTTCCTCTCCCATTCCTTTCTTGGCCGAGCATCTAGGAATAGCGCTGACTTTGTCTTGTTATTGCACAGCCTTCATCAAACCGACGGTATGGTCCTTCCGCCAGCTCCCAAGGCTCCAGCCATGAAAGCTACCAACCAGGCCCCAGGGGGGCAAGTATGCCCTACAACGGGCGTGATCCGAGGAGAGATTCTCAGGCGAGCTCGAGTACGTTGTTGAATGCGCAAGGCAAAGGCGGCGCGGGGGCGGGGGTAGCAGACCCAGCTGGGTGGGGGGCGATGACGGGCGGGCCGGAGGATGATGATTGGATGCATAATGAAGATCCTGCTTATGACAAACGAGTGAGCTCTCTTCCCCTTCTTGTATTTGATGCCTGAGCTGACGTGAGGGGCAGCATAACCGCTTCAACGCCTTTTCGTCGAGAGGTATCGCCAACGTCGGCTGCCTTTTCATCGGTGCCCTCGGCCTCCTTGCCCTTTTTGCGGGATACCCCATCATCACATTCTATACCCAGAAGGCCCAGTCGACGAATGGAGCTTACAACCTCGGCGGCATCAACAGTACGGGCCAGATCCCGCTTATTACCAACTTTCCGTCGCCGATCGACAAGGACACGCCCTCGGATGTGTATACGAGGACAGGGTTTGATGGGGAAGAGTATTCGTTGGTGTTTTCGGACGAGTTTAATAAGGATGGGAGGACGTTCTTTCCGGGGGACGACCCTTACTGGACTGCCGTGTGAGTTGTATCTCTACTCGTAGGGAGAAGGACGAGTGCTTACGAGTGGTAGGGATATACACTACTGGCCAACGAACGATTTTGAATGGTACGACCCTACCCAGATAACGACCCGCGACGGCGCGCTCGTTATCACCAACAACCAAGAACCCATCCACGACCTCAACTACAAATCCGGCATGCTCCAATCCTGGAACCAAATGTGTTTCCAATATTCCGTCTATATCGAAGTCGCCGTGTCGTTGCCGGGTACGAATAAAGTGGGCGGGTTCTGGCCGGGAGTGTGGATGATGGGCAATCTGGGGAGACCGGGGTATGGAGCGACGACGGAGGGGACGTGGCCGTATACGTATGATTCGTGTGATAGCGGGACGTTGGTGAACCAGACCAATGCGGCGGGGACGGGGCCGAAGCTCGCCTTGACGTCTGGTGCCGACGACGGGCCTATCTCTTTGTATGTGTCCCTTTCCCACCCCACCGTTGAGTCATGAACTGATGGAGGGAATAGTCTGCCGGGTCAGAAAGCTTCGGCTTGTACTTGCGAGGGGGAAGACCACCCCGGTCCTACCGTCAAACACGGCCGCGGCGTCCCCGAAATTGACATTATCGAAGGCCAGATCGACCTCGACATCCCCCAAGGCCAAGTATCCCAATCATGCCAGGTCGCGCCGTTTGACCCGTCGTATGAGTATTTGAATACGAGCAAGGCGGTGAAACAGTATGACACGGACGTGACAAAGTGGAATTCGTATAAGGGAGGGACGTACCAGGAGGCGGTATCGAGTTTGACGTATATCGATAATGCGAATTATGCCCAGACGAAGGGTGGGTTCGGGGTTTACGGTGAGCCTCTTTCTCTTTCTTTGTTTCAGATGGTTGATGGAGATCAGGTTTTGAACTCTATTCCAACCCCGACGATCGGGATAGCGGCCATATTACGTGGGTCGCGAATGGGAAGAAGAGCTGGACAATGTACCCAGCGTCGGTGGGACCTGTGGAGGATATGGATATCGGACAGCGACTCATCACAGAGGAGCCTATGGCTATGGTACGTACCTCTCTCTCCCCTTCTCCCCTTCTCGCCCTTTCTAGACCCAGAGCTAACACCAACAACAGATCATCAATTCCGGCATGTCCAACAACTTTCAAGCCGTCGACTTTGCAAACCTCGTAACGCCTGCAGAGATGCTGGTAGATTATGTCAGGGTGTGGCAGAGGTCCGATGGGTATATGGGGTGTGATCCGCCTGATAGGCCGACGGCGAGTTATATTGAGAATCATTTACCGGCTTATAACAACCCAAGTGAGTGTTACTTCTTGATGGATGGGAAGGGAAGCTGATGGGGGATGTAGACTTTACGACGTGGGCAGAGGCTGGGTATACATGGCCTGTGAGTTCTCTCACTCTTCTTGCGGCCGAGATCTTTTTTACTGACAAGATCATCAGAAAAACTCGTTGATCGACGGATGTACCTAAGCCCACGGCATCACTCACTGTAAACTGTGTGTTTTGACGACCCTTCGACGACCCCTTTTGGAATGGACAGCAGGCTACAGGGGGTGGCTAGAACGAAAAGAGACGTAAGAATGAAAGTGTAGACACGCGTTATACTGTACTCGGACGGCACGTTTGGAAGTGTCTTGTTCTTGTAATGATATCTTTGGACAATTTTCTCTCGCTTTATGGATGATGAAGTGATGGTGTTATGGATAGGCTGGATTGAAGATGAATGTAACATTTTACGATGACTTGGTCTGCATGGTCTGGTCAGTGCTGTTCAGGGTAGGGTTGAAGAGCTTACGATAGAGAGCGCGAGGAGGTGACGCTTCTGCGAGCTTCAAAGCCCTCTTGAACAAGATCATGAAGAACAGAACGCCATCCCAAGATGATGTATGGGCAGTCTTAGCATGCATGCATGAGATGTCGCCCAGCCTGCCCAGAGCAGCGATGGCGGCAACCTCCACTCATAAGCTGTGACGTGTCTGGCTGCGCGTCGCGCTGCTGCAAAGTCGTTTGCTGGCACTTCCTTTCTCCTCTTCATCTCTCTTCTCCCTTTGTCAACTCAAATAGACCACTGGGCATCGCTTCAAAAGGCCCAGGGACGCGCAGAGAACCTCCCCAGCATCTGTACAGCTCTACGAAGAGCACTCGACAAGCATGTCGCAACCACTCACCCGCCGCGCCCTCCACCCACAACCATCGCAACCCTCCACCTATACTTCAAAAGTCACTGTCGAATCTGATGCCGATGCTCGTCTGAGGGATCATCAGTCTGGGCCGCAGAGCCAGCCGTTGACGAAGGCGGCTTTTGGGGGCAGGAAGGGGTCGGCCGCTGGAGGGTCGGGCAAGATCACAAAGAGGGAGTGGATCATGGTGGGGGGGCTGGTGGTCATTGGGATGTATGCGCGACTGTGGAAAATCGCGACGCCTAGTAGTGTCGTGTAAGTTGCTTCTGAAATTGGAATATGGGTGGGAGGCTGACAGGCGATAATAGCTTTGATGAAGTGCACTTTGGAGGGTTTGCGATGAAGTATATCCGGCGCAAGTTCTTTATGGATGTGCACCCTCCGCTCGCCAAGCTCTTGATCACTCTGAGTGCATGGCTAGGAGGGTTTGATGGAAAGTTTGATTTCAAGGATATCGGAAAGTGAGTCGACAGAGAGGTAGTTGTCGACGGAGCTGACTTTTGCTAGGGACTATATCGAGCCTGGAGTCCCTTATATCACCATGCGACTCTTCCCGGCCCTCCTCGGTATCGCCCTTATCCCCCTCACATTCCTCACCCTCCTCGCTCTCCGTCTTTCCCACACGACAGCTCTCCTCGGCGCCCTCCTCGTCACTTTCGAGAACGCCCTCATCACCCAATCCCGATTGATCCTCCTCGACTCTTACCTCGTCTTCTTTACTGGCCTGACCACCCTCTTCTGGGTACGTTTCGCCAACGAAGACTCTGAAGGCCGGGCATTCACCAAGAGCTGGTGGATCAACCTGTTCTGTACTGGTCTCAGTCTTGGTGCGGTGGTCTCGTGTAAATGGGTGGGGCTGTTTACGATCGCCATGGTCGGTGTTGGAACTATCAGGCAGCTTTGGCTGCTGTTGGGTAATCTCAAAGTTACGCCCAGGCAGTACATTCGACACTTTTCTGCGAGGGTGCTCTGTCTGATCATTGTGCCGATCATCTTCTACATGGCCATGTTCCAGATCCATTTCTGGATCTTGGATATGAGTGGTGATGGGGATGGATTCATGAGCTCCGAGTTCCAGCACACCTTGCAGGGACACGGGATGGAGGATACCTATGCTGGTGAGTAAATCTTGAGCGCGTAGCGGTGTCACTGACCGTTCATAGATGTTGGATTCGGCTCCAAGGTTAGCCTTCGACATGTCAACACCCAGGGTGGTTATCTCCACTCTCACCCCCACGCATACCCCGCTGGATCCAAACGTAAGTCGCGTCCATATCAAAGGTTCATATCTGACATTCTGCAGAACAACAAATCACTCTCTATCCCCACCGAGACGACAACAACGTCTGGCGAATCGTCAACGCTTCCGCCCCCGACGGTCCCGCTTCTTTCCCCTGGGACGACCTTCCCTTCGAAGAAGTCCTCACCGGTACCAAGATCCGTCTGGAGCACGTCACCACCGAAAAACGACTTCACTCGCACGACATCCGACCCCCAGTCAGCGAGGTCGAGTTCCAGAATGAAGTTTCTGGCTACGGTTTCCCCGGTTTCGCTGGTGATGCCAACGACGACTTTATCGTCGAGATCACCAAGAAGACGAGAGGGAAGAGCGATAGGCAGGCCAAGCATAGGCTGAGGACGCTGAGGAGCGAGTTCAGGCTGAGGCATGCGTTGAGCGGGTGTTATTTGTTTTCTCACAAGGTCAAGCTTCCCGAGTGGGGGTATGAGCAGCAGGAGGTTACTTGTAATAGGAACCCTACTTGGGAGAACTCTTTGTGGTATATCGAGACTAACCAGCACGCTCAATGTGAGTCATCTATCTACAGAGGGGACATGACTAACGCAAAGCAGTGCCCTACGATGCCGAAAAGGTCAACTACCAAAGACCCAGCTTTTTCGAAAAGTTTTTCGAGCTCAACGCCGTCATGTGGCGCACCAATGCCGGTTTGACCGAGCGACACGCATACGACTCTCGACCCCAGCACTGGCCCTGGCTCAGGCGAGGTATCAACTTTTGGGTCAAGGACCACAAGCAGGTTTACCTGATCGGTAACCCTGTTGTGTGGTGGAGCAGTACTGCGGCTATTGCTGCTTATCTTGCTGTGAGGGCGTTCTTGGTGTTGAGGGCTCAGCGTGGTTATAGAGATTTGCATCAACGTGAGTAGATTGTGATCTATCATGTGCAGCGCTAATGGTCTTACAGCCAAGACTGCGTTCTACGACGAAATCTGCGCGTTCTGCATCATCGGCTGGGGTCTCCACTACTTCCCCTTCTTCCTCATGCAGCGTCAACTCTTCCTGCACCACTACCTCCCCTCCCTCTACTTTGCCGTCCTCCTCCTCTGCACCGTATTCGACTATCTCACCTCGACGCTCAAGCCCAAGGTGAGGCTGAATGTGGCTGCTGTCTTTTTGTTGCTCGCTTTGTGGGCTTGGAATCACTGGAGCAGTTTGGCGTATGCTACGGAGTGGACGAAGCATGGGTGTGAGAATGGGAAATGGTTGAAGACTTGGGATTTCTCTTGGTACGTTTTCTCTATCATAATTCTGAACTCGACTGATGGGGGAAACAGTGCCGACTTCCACGACAACCTCGCCATGTACCAATCCACCCCCGCCATGTCTTCCGTCAAGATCGGCGGCGACCTCGGCCCTGACTCTGCTACCACCACCCTCGTCGAAGAGGTCCCCGAGCCCATCCAGAACGCTTTCGAGAAAGAAGCCGAGCCCGTGGACGAAAAGACCCTCGCTCCTGTCGGGCCGGTGCCGGAGGTACAGATGGAAGAGTCTTCAGCGGTCTTTATCGCCGAGGGCGAAGAAGCGCCAAAGCAGGAAGATCTGAGGGCGCCGGTGGGGAATGATGCGGGAGATCCGGCGGTGACGGAGAAGGATGAAGCTGGTGGATGGCACGGCGGTGCGGAAGATGAGGAGAAGGGACAGGAAGAGGAGGAAAAGGTCAAGATCAAGGAGGGTGAGGCGCCGGTGGGTGCCAAGGTGGAAGTGAAGGAGATGGAGATGGATGCGGAGCAGCAAGAGTTGGTGGATCAGATTCTGGAGCAGCAAGATTAGAGTAATGTCTGCGATGTAATCATGACTGTCCTGATTGATGATCTTATGCACATTATGAGATGATACCTTGCATGCAAGCACTTGGTGGGGGTCGTGCTTGTACGCGTTGCAGTGGGAACACCCCGCCTTCCTATTGTATTAGGTTCCGTCCGCCTGTCACCCGCCTACACAACCATACGGCAACCTAGCTGGTATCCAACATACGATATCATCACCAACAGCCAAAACCTTGGGAGGCTATATTCCCTAGTGGCACTCATCGACCTCTGCTGAGCCGCAGAAACAGCAGGCATGCCGAGTAGCGTTCCTTGATAGAGATCACCATCGTCGTCCACAACTTGGGGCCCGAAGAATCCAGCGCTCACAGCACAAGTGTTATAAGTGTAGCCAACCTCATCACTCTCTTCTCCATCATGGTACATAGACCGCTCAAAAGGGATGAAATCACTGGCAAGCTGATTGACGGGGACTTTAGCCAGAGTAGGTGGGCGAAAGCTGATGACCTTAGTAGGGTTCCGAGGATCGTAATAAGTCTTCTGAATACCGTTAGGTCCGTCTACCCATTGCTCGGTTACTCCATTGGAGGTGCGCTGACGCAAAGCACGCCGATCATAGTGGAGTAACCGAGCAATGGGCTATGATCGGCGTGCTTTGCGTCAGCGCACCTCCAATGGAGTAACCGAGCAATGGGTAGACGGACCTAATGGTATTCAAAAGACTTATTACGATCCTCGGAACCCTACTAAGGTCATCAGCTTTCGCTGTATGTATCTCTGTCCTCTTCTTTTTCCAACTTTCCTTCGCTCCTATCGGTCACCTCCGCCCTACTCTCTATCGGCACTCTCCGCACATGGCCGATGCCATTGCACTACAGCGTCACCCGTACTGTTGTTGCAGAGTCGTCATGGCCATAGTTCCCACGCGTTATCACTTGCTCGCTTTGGACAAGGGACTCTGCATGATGGTGAAGGTCGCGTTATACGAGTGTTTGATTTGGCGACAGTGCGCGCAAAGTTATACGCAGACGGGAGCAAACGCTGATATGCAAGAAGATGAGGAGGAGAAAGTCGAGGATGGAGATGGTTGTGGATCATTTGAGAGTTGGTGGATCAAATCCCCAGCATGATCAGAGTAATGTCTGTGATATACGATGATCTAAATGCAAATCCACTACGATAAAGATGTCTACTTTTTACTTGCTCAACTCGGCCAACCTCACCCTAACAGCATTCGCATGCGCCTCCAACCCCTCCCTCTCCGCCAACCTCACCACCGTAGGCCCCAACACCCTCAACCCATCCCCAGTGACGAACTGCGACGTAATGTGCTTTTGGAATGACAGCGTGTTGACGCCGGAGAATTGACGGGCAAAGCCGTTTGTGGGGAGAGTGTGGTTTGTGCCAGAGGCGTAGTCGCCACATCTACATAATGTCAGTGGGGTTCGTGGGGAGGGAGGGATGGAGACGCACGATTCGGGCGAAAATGCACCGACAAAGACACTCCCGGCATTCTCAATAAACTCTACAGCCCCCGGCGCATCCTCCAAGTGCAAAATCAAGTGCTCGGGCGCATACTCGTTGCTAAACTCGATAGCCTTCTCCTGACTGTCGACCAAGACGATCAATGACTTTTTGACGGCTTCGCGGGCGATGGCGACTCGGGGGAGGGCGTTGGCTTGGGTTTCGATTTCTTCTTCGATAGCTTTGAGGAGGGAGGGGGAGAGGTTGATACCGACGAGGACGACTTGGGAGTCGACGCCGTGCTCGGCTTGGGACAAGAGGTCGGAGGCGACGAAGATGGGGTTGGCAGTGTGGTCCGCAATCACCTATTCATCATCAGCTTGATTCACAGAAGGAAGAAGGACTCACCAAAACCTCTGAAGGTCCAGCGGGCATGTCGATAGCCACCAACGCCTCTGTATCATTCTGCACCAACATCTTCGCCGCCGTCACCCACTGATTCCCAGGCCCGAAGATCTTGTCCACCTTCGGCACCTCATCCGTCCCATACGCCATCGCACCCACCGCCTGCGCTCCACCCGCCTTCAAGATACAAGTCACCCCCACAAGCTTGGCAGCGTACAGCACTTCCGGCGAGATGGTGCCGTCGGGGCGGGGAGGGGTAGCCATGACGATGGTTTTGCAGCCTGCGACTTGGGCGGGGACACCGAGCATGATGGCGGTGGAGGGGAGGATGGCGGTACCGCCTGGGACGTAGAGACCCACTCGGGCGATGGGGCGGGCAAACCTCGAGCAAGTCACACCGGGCATGGTCTCGACGACAAGAGGCGCCTTTTCGTTCTGCGCAACGTGGAAAGTCTTGACGTTTTGGTAAGCGACGTCGATGGCTTCACGCACGTCGGCAGGGAGCACGTCTTCGCCGGGGGTGGCGAACGGAGGAAGTTGGACGTTGGAGGAAAGGTCGGCCTTGTCGAATTGCGCTGTCAAGGCGTGCAAGCCGGCGTCGCCTTCTTTCCTGACCCGCTCGACGATAGGCTTGACCTTGTCGATCATGGCCAACGAGTTGAGGACGGGACGGAGGAGGAGCTTCTTTTGTTCCTCGGCGGGCAGCTCGGAGAGGACGGCGGTGCGCATGCGGATAGGCTCGTCAGAGGCGGGAAGCTTGGAAGGCTCGGCGACGGTCGACTTGACCTCCTTGTTCTCCACAACCGTCTCCCCGGCATTCTCCCACTTGGGCTTGGCATCGCCCTTTCTTCTCGTCACCTTCAAACTCTTCTTGTCCAGTGCCTTCTCGACATCGGTAAACGAAACGCCCTTGCTGATACAGCGGGTGAGCGCAAAGTAGATCAGGTCGGCGGCTTCAAAAGCCACTTCATCCTTGCTCTCGGCATCACAAAGCTCTTCCGCCTCTTCCATAATCTTGCTCCTCAACAGCTTTTGGTCCGTAAACAGTCTCTTGGTATAACTCCCCTCGGGCGCACTCTCGAGACGAGCTTGGAGCGTATCTTGAAGTTTCGCAACACCGTTCAACCCGCCGAAACAGGTGGTTTGGGGCAAGTGACAGAACCCGCTGCCGTGCTGCACCACCTCGAAGATGAGAGCATCGGCATCGCAATCAAGCTTCAGCCCCACCAACTGCTGTACCGCACCGCTCGTCTCGCCTTTACGCCACAAACCGTGCTTTCTCGATTGGTAGACGCCTTTCTGGGTCAGGATCGCTTCAGCCACGCTCTCTCTGGAGGAGTAGACGAGCCCGAGGGGTTTGGTGGAGTGGTTGGCAGAGGCAACGATGGAGGGGAAAAGCCCGTCTGGTCTGTCGGAGATGATGGGGGCGAGGAAAGCGGCGGGGATGGAGAGGTGGGTGGAGGTGGTGGTAGCGTGGTTGGCGAGGATTTCAGTGGGGAGGACGTATGACGACGGGCGAGCCGAGCGGATGAGCTCTTCAAGCTCGGACACGCTGGGCGAGGGGTGCTGGAGAAAGACGTCCACAGACAGACCGAGAGACTTGGCCGTGTGCGCGGTGGACGAGACGATGTAGAGCCCGGCAACTTGCTCGGCAAGCGACTTTTTCGAAGCGAGCTCTTCTTCAGAGAGCTTCAAGATAAGCCTCTCCTTGGGGATGGCGCCGTTCAGCGCTTCGAGCTGTGAAGGAGAGACGACGATACGCTGGGCACCATTGTCGAGCAGGGTGATGAGATCGCCATCGTATTTTTCAGCCTGGACGTAATAAGTGGCGGTAGGAGGAAGGTCGTGGACGACGTTGAGGAGGGTGGCAGGGACGAGGAGGGGGGCGATGAGGGCGAGGGAGGGGAGGAGTTTGTTGGCGGCGGGGTCGACGAGGGGGAGGAAGGGAGGGGTGCTCATGGTGGGCGATGGAAAAGATAGAGAAGATGGACGAATTGTGGTTCAGTCATGACTCGGATGGGATTACGTAAATGGCGCTTATTGCGCTTCTCATTCCAGCGCAGATCGATACAACTATACCATAACCATGGAATACGAGACCATCACATCAGGGAGGGCAAAGAGAAGCACGGCGGGTAACCGGTAAGTCAAACGTATTATATCGTGACATGCTGACGCTCGTAGCATGCGAGAGCTGCTGGAGAAGGCGCACCAAGAGGATGGCGATGAGCTGTTCCAAGAAGTCGAAGATGACGAAGAATTCGTCGCTCCTGGTGTGTCCTTCAGAGTATACCAAGACAGCACTAACATCCCATAGTCGACCAACGCGATGTCTACCTCGACGAATTTGCGGATACGGACGATGAAGGTTCCGGCGACGACGAAGAACGCGCCCTGCAACGCGAAGAACGCCACGTCAAGAACAAGGAAAAAGGCAAATCCAAAGCCCTCTACGACCCCCTCGCCAAACAGCCCAAGAAGAAGAAGAAGATCGCCACCGAAGGTGCAGGCGAATTCAAACAGTCTGATCTCGACATGCTCCGCGCGGAAGGGATTGACCCTGCGACGATGGCGCCGTCGACGTTGACGTTGGAGATAAGGAAGAGGAGGAGGGAGATGAAGCGGCAGGGGAGGTCGGAGGTGAGGAGGTCGAATTTGAGGGCGTCGACAATCAAGAATGAAGCAGAGATTATCGAGCGGGAAAAGCTCTCTCTTCTCGCGCTCGAGCAGCCTGGGCGTAAGGGGCGTAAAGCGCAACATACCACCGGGCTTCCCCAGCCGCACAAACGGAAATTCACGCAAGACGAGCTTATTGCAGAAGCGCTGGAAGAAGAAGAGAGGAATAAGGAGGCGTTGAGGGATTGGCTGAAGAAGGAGGATGAGAAGCGGATGTTGAGGAAAGTGGGGAGGAAGAGGGTCAAGGGGCCGAGGTGGACCTGGGTATCGAGGACGGTGGGCAAGTTGGTGGATGAAGTGCCGGAAGCCGCCAAGGATGTTGAAGATGACCCGCCAGAGGGCGAGCCGAGTGAACCTCACGAAGCTTCAAAAGCAGTCACGACAGAAGCCCCGAAGGCAGAACCCGAGAAACCTCCCGTCCCCATCCTGCCCCCGTCTGAAAACGCCCCATCTCAGTATACTCGAAACTACATCATCCTCTCTCAAATCCCCGGCGGCTTACCAGCCGAATTTGGCCTGGTCCTGGGAGATCATGTAGCATGGGACGAGCTCAAAGTGATCCCGGCAAGAAACAGACCCATCAGTGAGCCCTTCAGTGTTACTGCAAGATACATGCTGACGAAGATAGATCGCATACCACCCCTATGCCCCTTCACGGGCCTCCCAGCGCGATACCGCCATCCCCTAACGCTCACGCCTTATGCCAACGCCGAGGGCTACGCTGCGATACAAGATCTCCTGGCGGAGCGCTATGTATGGAATGGAGAGGGGATGTGTTGGATGGGAGGGGAAGAGGAGCAGTGGGCGGATGGGATGGAAGAGGTTGAAGGGTGGGCGGAGGCTGTGGGTTTGGGGTGGAGAGGTGGGGAGGAGTTGGTGAAACCTGAGGTCGAGTTGAACGGGAAGAAGAGGGGGAGAGGGGGAGAACCAGCTCCGAAAAGAGGCAGGGGCAGGAGGAGATAGCATCATCATTTGTAGCATAGTTGTATCATGTACCGAACATTACTCTACATCGACGCAACGCGCTTGTGCATCGTCTCACCCTCTTTCACCCGACCCCACCGCGAGGAGACGGATGGCAAGCGACTGCATCGGGGGAAAGCGGATTGGCCCTCTGCGGAAAGAAACGACTGCTCTCTGATGGGACGATTGTTTTCCTCGGAACGCGCCGTGCCTGGTGATCGTGTCTCTCACAAAAGATCGCGCTCCTCTTTCCACTTTCCACATCTATCCACCCCTGCCCCCCATGGCCTCCCCAGAACCAGAAATCATCATCATCGGCGCCGGCATCGTCGGCACCGCCCTCGCCTACTCTCTCTCCCACACCGGCCGCAAGATCCTCCTCATCGAGCGCGACCTCGCCGAGCCAGACCGTATCGTCGGCGAGCTCCTCCAGCCTGGCGGTGTCGCCGCCCTCGTCAAGCTCGGGATGCACGACGTCTTGGAAGGGATCGATGCGAGTCCGGTGGAAGGGTACTGCGTGTGTAATGGGAAAGAACGGGTGGGCATCCCGTACCCCGTTTTGGAAGAGATGGCGAGGGCGGATGCGTCCAAGGGGCCAGAGATTCGGGAGAGTGAGGAGGCGGGGGTGAGGACGAAAAAGTGGCATGTCGACAGCGCATCGGGGCTGAAAGAAGGACGCTCGTTCCACCACGGCCGCTTGATCTCTGCGCTCCGCCGGAAATGTCTGGACGACGCGCCGAATGTCACTGTCCTCGAAGCGACCGTGCGCGACCTGCTCTTTTGCGAACACACCAACAAGGTCATCGGTGTCTCTGCCGCCCCCAAGGGCGCTAATGCTCAAAAGCACTATGCCCCGCTGACGATCGTCGCCGATGGGTGCTTTTCGAAATTCCGATTGACGCCTGGGACGCGGACGCGGGTGCCGGATACGCGATCGCACTTTGTGGGCTTGATCTTGAATGACTGTGAGCTGCCGATGAAGCATTATGGGACGGTATGCTTGACGCCGAGTGGGCCGGTGTTGTTGTATCAGATCGGAGACAAGGCGGGGGATATCAGGATGCTCGTGGACGTCAAGGGCAAGCTCCCTAGCGTTGCCGATGGTTCTTTAAAAGTAGGTCTCTTCTTCAAGCTGACGTTTATAGCTGACAATTGTAGAACTATTTGATTGACAACTACCTCCCGCACATCCCCGTCGAACTCCGCGACCCCCTCCTCAACGCCCTCTCCGCCCAACGCATCCGCTCCATGCCAAACTCTTACCTCCCACCCTCCATCCAAGGCCTCGAAAACTCGCTCCAAGGCGCCGTCCTGGTCGGAGACGCCTACAACATGCGTCATCCCCTCACCGGCGGCGGCATGACTGTCGCTTTCAACGATGCTATCCTCTTGACAGAGTACCTCCGTCCCGGCGGTGTGCTCCGGGGTAGACCGGCGGAGGAAGGGTTGGCGGAGGGACGGGAGGGTCTGGAGGATTGGGAGAAGGTGGCGGAAAGGTTGAGAGAGTGGTTTTGGGAGAGAAAGCAGGTTAGCAGTGTGGTTAACGTGTTGAGTATGGCGCTGTACTCGCTCTTTGGAGGGTCTGATAGTGAGTCTTTTTTTCAAATGTGGCGGAGCTGATAGAGGTAGAATCGGATTTGGCGATCTTGAGAGAAGGATGTTTCAGCTATTTCGAACTCGGCGGCGATTGCGTCGCAGGACCCGTCGGTCTTCTCTCAGCGTACGTCCCCCCTCCTCTTCCTCCTTACTCTACTGACCCTTGGTAGCCTGACGCCCCGCCCAATGGTCCTCTTCTACCACTTTTTCAACGTCGCCTTCTACTCCATCTACCTCCTCCTCAAGAAAGGCCCGCCTAATAGGAGGAATGGGAACGTTTTCGCTGCGATTGTGATGCTTCCGATCAACTTGCTTCTCTCTCTTCGGGTCGTACGTCCCCCCCCCCCACCTTTTGTTGGAATGAAAAGCTGATGGGGTATAGTTCTGGTCGGCGTGTGTGGTGTTGCTGCCATTCATGATCACCGAGTTCAGAGCATAGACTCCTTTTGCTTGTCGCTTTTTGGGTTTTTAATGGACACAGATCTCAATCTTGGCTGCATATCATGTTACTTCTCAATCTGGTTTATTTCCATGTCGTATAGGCTCATAATTATTCATCCATCGCACTACTCCCCACCATCTTGTACGGAAAGGAGAGAACGGAGAAGACGTTTTTGGTTTGTATATAGAAGCGAACAAAAATGCATTTGAATCAAGATGTATGAACGCAAGCCTATTCCACTTATGCCCGGCCTCCGGAGTGGACCTTGTGATCAGCTCAGATCTAATGAGCCTCATATATGTGACTTGCTATTACCATCGCCATCATCATGAACAACAGTGGACACGGTAGAGAGAGCACGCCGTCGGAGCCCCGAGTAGGCGGCTGTAGCCACATTCGCTGCCGCCGAAAAGGTCCCGCCTGGAGAAAATGCGAAAAATAGGGACGGAAAATTGCGGCAAAAAAATCCTCTCTGCGGAGCAGGCCTGCAGCGCCATCTCCCGTCTCTGTCATCAATTCTTTCTTCTCCTCCAACCCACTCTTTTCACAACTAACAAGTGAAAGAGCGCCCACCTCTCCCTTCCTAAAACAACTCTACTCTCTCCCCCCCGAACCCCCAAAAAAAATCATTCAAAATGGTGAGTCTGGCGCCGTTTGCCGCCCATCTCCTTATCTCTTACCAACGGACCGTCGCTGACCATACTTGTCGTGTATAGGTTAAGTGAGTTTGATTCAATCGTTTGGGACTATGAGGAGTATCCTAGGGGGCACATACGCACAAGAAAGAAGAGCAAGAGCACAGGAAACGGACGAAATTCCCATCTCCTCGTTTTTCACCATCTTTTGGCCCTCTGGATTGCTCCTCGGCCCCCCTATCATCTCTGACATCTGCTGACCACTCTTTTGCGCTCTATAGCTTCACTGTTGACGAGATCAGGTACGCAATTTTGAGCTCATCCACAGTGAAGGCGCTGACTTGCAATCTATAGGGCCTTGATGGGTACGCCGGACTCTAGACGCACGACTTTGGGCAGACACTGATTTCTTTGCAGACAAGCCCAGCAACATCCGAAACATGTCGGTTATTGCCCACGTCGACCACGGTAAATCTACCCTTACCGACTCTTTGATCTCCAAGGCTGGTATTATCGCCAACGCCAAGGCCGGTGAGATGCGATTCACCGACACTCGGTACGTTAAAATTAGACTCTATGAGGACTCTGCTGACAGCTCTACAGTCAGGACGAGATCGACCGAGGAATCACCATCAAGTCTACTGCCATCACCATGTACTTCCCCCTCGACCCCGAGGATGTCAAGGACATCAAGCAGAAGACTGACGGTGAGCAGCTTGCTTTCCCGAAAAGAACAGCGCTGATAAATCCCAGGTAACGAGTTCTTGATCAACTTGATCGACTCTCCCGGTCACGTCGACTTCTCTTCCGAAGTCACCGCCGCTCTCCGTGTCACTGACGGGTGAGTCTCTCAAACGATCTTTTTCGACCCCAACTAACATACTCTAGTGCCCTTGTCGTTGTCGACTGTGTTGAGGGTGTCTGTGTCCAGACCGAGACCGTTCTCCGACAGTCTTTGACCGAGCGAGTCAAGCCCGTCCTTATCATCAACAAGGTCGACCGAGCTCTCCTCGAGTTGCAGGTTTCCAAGGAGGACCTTTACCAGTCCTTCTGCCGAACCATCGAGTCCGTCAACGTCATCATCTCCACCTACACCGACGAGGCTCTCGGAGACGCCCAGGTCTACCCCGAGCAGGGTACCGTTGCCTTCGGTTCCGGTCTCCACGGTTGGGCCTTCTCCCTCCGACAGTTCGCCGGCCGATACGCCAAGAAGTTTGGTGTCGACAAGTCCAAGCTTATGCCCAAGCTTTGGGGTGACAACTTCTTCAACGCCAAGACCAAGAAGTGGTCCAAGTCTGCCGACAACGGTGGTGAGCGTGCTTTCAACATGTTTGTCCTCGACCCCATCTTCCGTCTTTTCGACGCTATCATGAACTTTAAGAAGGAGGAGATCCCTACCCTCCTCGAGAAGCTCGAGATCAAGCTCAACAACGACGAGAAGGAGCTCGAAGGCAAGCAGCTCTTGAAGGTTGTGATGAAGAAGTTCCTTCCCGCCGGTGACTCTCTTCTCGAGATGATTGTCATCAACCTCCCCTCCCCCGTCACCGCCCAGCGATACCGAGTCGAGACCCTTTACGAGGGTCCCATGGACGACGAGTCCGCCATCGGTATCCGAGACTGTGACCCCAAGGGTCCCTTGATGGTCTACGTCTCCAAGATGGTTCCCACCTCCGACAAGGGTCGATTCTACGCTTTCGGTCGAGTCTTCTCTGGTACCGTCTCTTCCGGCCCCAAGGTCCGTATCCAGGGCCCCAACTTTGTCCCCGGTAAGAAGGAGGACTCTGTCATCAAGTCTATCCAGCGAACCGTCCTCATGATGGGTCGATCTACCGAGGCTATCGAGGACTGCCCTGCCGGTAACATTATCGGTTTGGTCGGTGTTGACCAGTTCTTGCTCAAGTCTGGTACCCTCACCACCTCCGAGACTGCCCACAACATGAAGGTCATGAAGTTCTCCGTCTCCCCCGTCGTGCAAGTCGCCGTCGAGTGTAAGAACGCTGCCGACCTTCCCAAGCTTGTCGAGGGTCTTAAGCGTCTCTCCAAGTCTGACCCTTGTGTCAAGGTCATGATGGGTGACTCTGGTGAGATCATTGTCGCTGGTGCTGGTGAGCTCCACTTGGAGATCTGCATCAACGACCTCGAGAACGACCACGCCGGTATCCCCCTCCGAAAGTCCGACCCCGTCGTCGGCTACCGAGAGACCGTCACCGCCGAGTCTTCCATGATTGCTCTTTCCAAGTCCCAGAACAAGCACAACAGGCTCTACGTCAAGGCCGAGCCCCTCGGTGAGGAGCTCACCAAGGACATTGAGGATGGCAAGGTCGCCCCCCGAGACGACCCCAAGACCCGTGCCCGATACCTCGCCGACACCTACGGCTGGGACGTCACTGACGCCAGGAAGATCTGGTGTTTCGGTCCCGACACCACTGGTCCCAACGTCTTTGCCGATGGTTCCAAGGCTGTTCAGTACATGAACGAAATCAAGGACTCTTGTGTTGCTGCCTTCCAGTGGGCTACCAAGGAGGGTGGTATCGCTGAGGAGCCCATGCGAGGTATCCGATACAACATCCTCGACTGTACTGTAAGTGCCCTTTCTGGAGTTTTGTATAGAGCTGATGGAAGTAGCTTCACGCCGATGCTATCCACCGAGGTGGTGGTCAGATCATCCCCACTGCCCGACGAGTGTGTTACGCTGCCCAGCTCCTTGCCTCTCCCGCTTTCCAGGAGCCCATGTTCTTGGTCGAGATTGCCGTTCCCGAGTCTGCTCAGGGTGGTGTCTACGTACGTCCCCCTCTCCTTCTTTAGGGGCACCGCTGACATCTTGCAGTCTTGTTTGAACGTCCGACGAGGTCACGTCTTCTCCGCTGAGCAGAGGCCCGGTACCCCCATGTACACCCTCAAGGCTTACTTGCCCGTTTCCGAGTCCTTTGGTTTCAACGCCGACCTCCGTGCCGCTACCGGTGGTCAGGCTTTCCCCCAGGCTGTGTTCGACCACTGGGAAGGTGAGCCGCTAATATTTTTGCATAAAAAAGAAGTGATCGCTGACCATCCAATTTTCTTTCTCTCGCGCCTACAGAGCTCAGCGCCGACCGTGAGTGCCTGGAGTGGGTTTCAGACAATATCAGGAAGACTAACAACCCTCCGCAGCCACCGAGGTCGGATCCAAGACCAACCTCCTCGCCGTCCAGATCCGAACCCGAAAGGGTCTCAAGCCCGACGTGCCCCCTCTCGACTACTACTACGACAAGCTTTAATCGGGTTGTTGTTGATCAAGTTGAAAAGATGGTACGAAGGCTGGGTGAGATGGGAGTTGTACAAGCAGGCTCAGATTGGAGATGCATTGTTGATATGATATATTTTGGATTCACTTCTTTTTGGGGCTATGCTACTCTTGTGATTTGCAACTTTTTCGCAACTGTTCGTGAGGAGGGTGGCTCTGTACAACCTCAGCCTCACCAAAACGGCCGATAAGGCCAAGGCGATGGTAGACAAATACGTAAGTACTCGTACTGTACCACCTCTCCAACGCATATTTTGTGTCTTGTTCCATATCCTATCGCTTGCACTACGAGGTCCCAGATATTCTGTGACAGGCCCCACCCCACGACACCCAAAATCACCCAACACCATCCTCTTCTTTTCGATCCTTGTCCCTGCCCTTGCCCCTTTCGATATTCGTCGTGGAAGCTGACCCAGTACTGTCAGCTGCCCGAGACCACGCACTTGGCGTCATGTGCAGAAGAGATACACTATATGGAGGACGGAGAACGACAGGCCGCTGCCGAGAGGAAAGGGGCGGCCGAAGGGGTATGTTCTCTCCATCATCCATCCTAACCTGCTCTCGAGCTGATGCTTCCATAGGAGCGCGCCGACCCGGGAGTATCGTAGGCGGGAAGGTACCGCGTGCTACGACTACATCTCGACGATGGGACATATTGCAAGAGTATCCTTCTCTGGTCACCCAGGCCAGGTAAGCATCTCCTCTTCCATTCACGTCATTGCTGACTGGATAATAGCCTCCCTGAGGGAAAAGCTGAAAGGAAGGACCTACACTACGAAAAGCAAGATCCAAACGCTATCATCTTCTTCAGAAGTGAATACATCCGCATACGAGCTGTCTATCTAGTATGGCTGACCCCATTCAGCGGACATCGAGACTATTTTCGACTCCTTGATGGTCATCCGCCCCATCAATCCTGCCTCCGGCTCTGACAATGGTCCAATAAGCCTCTTCGTCCATATGCGCGACCTTCAGACTACCCATAAGGCGGCTGGTCTCTGCTCTCGCGGGGAGCTTCGTCACCCCTCTCGACTCGTGGGCAAGCGCACTCGATTCGGCTTCTGCACCTCTCGCCCGGGTGACGACAGTTCACAGTCATTTTCAAACTCTCAGCTCGGTCTCTCTCCATATCGACACTTCCATTCCTCCTGTCCTGAACGGTTTTGACGGCGTGCTCGGCGTTAGCAGACAATGCGTCGATCAGGCTGGAGGATGAGGGCGGTATCTCGCCCTCTGGAGAGGCTTGGGCGCTTCGTACTTGGATAGATCGAGAGGTGCAGGGAGGGTACGTGGCTTGATCTCGAACCTTTGTGTGTTGAAACTGATCCAGCGTATACAGTCCTGTCGAAGACTGGTTTCCCGCCATCCTCAACGTCCTGCATCTCGGCCCGTACACAGCTACTCTGACAAATTCTCCAGAACGCCATCAAGAATGCCGATCGCTATTACCAAAAAAAAAAACATCTCGTCACCAACTCTAGAAGCCTGTTTATCATCAACATCGACCCGCTTCCGAACTGATGACGCCTACCTCGATTCCATAAGGCGAGCGGGAACGTGGTCGATGGGTCTTGAGGGGTTGATCCATCTACTCCACCATGGTGGTTTAAGGAGGATGGTGGCACGATCAAACAAGGCGAGCGACGAGGCGGTAATTCTGGGTTACTGTTGCGGGTCTCTGTCCAGCGTGCAAGGTGTCTTGTCTTGGTACGCTGAGGGTTGGGAGATGAGTGTATGAGATGGGCTTTCGACGACCCTCACCATCTCCTCTATCCCCACGCCTGGATCGCGCTCTTCTACTGGAGTGCAATGGCCGTCAGTCTAGGATGGCTACTCGAGACTCCGGGATGTCGGAAGTCTCTCTTTCCTCAGCGAGTGCCTCCTTCTGGCTAAAGTCCTCATCTGGCCTCTAGAGGTGCATGCATCTCGTCTGGGCCTCACGCCAATCTGGTCGTTGCGTCAACCTTCTATCTCTGGATTATTGTCTCATGCGTCTGTACCGCCGGCCAGTCAAGAGTGAGGCTCATGGTGGCAGCCTGTCGGTGGCGAGGGAAGATCCAAAAATGGAGACTGGGAAGCGTTGGTCAGAAGGGGAAAAAACAGGTGGTATGGCACTTGATATCACCAAAATCAGTGAGTACGAGTACTCGTACTGTTCACAAACACGATCCTGGTCAGTCGCTGATTTACCGCCGGCAGCCTGTCCATCGCCCAGTCGCCTTTTTCTTTATAGCTGCAGCTTTGTGGTGTAGCGTCTTGCTCCAGACTCGACTTTTCTGCTTCAACAATCTTCATTGATGACTATGCTTCGCTTCATGTGGCGACTGTTTTTAAAGTCGTGAACGGAGTCGATGATACGGTATCGCCAGTCCTCCGCCTCATTGAGGATCACTCTGGAGGAGTATAGCCGTGCCTACAAGACGGTAGGAGAACTGGTACCGGTGCGGTTCTGCGCCGTGGCGATGTTGAGAGGGAAAATCTACCAACCAATTCGCTGCAGTCTGGACAGAAGACCGGGCAATCGCTACTGAGCATTCGCCAAGTTGTGTTTGACATCTTCCTTGGTGTCAGAATACATACCTCGTGTTTTAACGTCTTCTTTGGTGTCAGAATACATGGCTCGTTGCAGTACGTCCATGTATACTCATTCGCATTGGCGTCAGTTTTTGAGCTGTCATCTTAATCGAGAGAAAGAGTGATTACGATACAGTGTGAATAGGTTGTTCGAAAGGTTGTTCGAAACAGAGGGCATACGAGTGTATATAGGGCGATTACATCAGACCTGAATACTCCATGTATTCGAGCAACGTACTTTTCTTCAAACGTCAAGACGTCCCGTCAGAGCACCGCCGACGTGCTCTCCGATAACAGACCGCTCAGATGTACTTCCCTTCACACCGTTCTTCCCCCCAATTGTCCCTCCTCCCTCTGGGCCTAGTCTCTAGTCATCAAGCCAAGAGGCACCCATCACCCAACAACGAAAGGAGAAGACTCACAAAACATACACCTCGTAAAGCCCTCCGCAAATCCTCCACTCCACATCACATAAAATCGCCCTGCTCACAGCTATACTAGGCCTCCATTATCCCTCTTGATCTCTTTCCCTTACGTATTTCTTCTTTACCGGGTCGGGTTCACTGAGGGTGAGGATGAGGGGTTTGAGGAACCCGCTCTAGATTTAGGTTTAGACGGCGGGGGGCGGGGTTTTCGTCAAAAAGTTGTTCTAGTACTTCTTGGGGCTCTGGGCTCTGCGGTTGGAATTGTTTGAGTTTTTTATTTGGAGTTATTCGGGGGTGAGCGCGGGCGGGGGGGGGTTGGGGAATGGGGGATGGGTGTGGGTGTTGGTGTTGGTGGGGTGTTTGGTATTGGTGAGGGTCATCTGGGCGAGGGGAGGGGAGTTGGAGACGGAGACGGGGTTCGGTGGGACATGATCAATACAGTGTGCGCTTTGCGAAATGAGAGAGATTGATGTCAAGAGCGGGTGCAGTGGCAATTGTGCAAAATAATCTCATTCATGATTTTCAACTTGCAAGCAGCTTACAAAGAATGTCCGCTAACTCAGCTGCTCCTCAATATTTTCTCTAGTACAATCCCTCGATCGATAATCGACGAACGAAAGGCTGTGTACAATTGTGGGAACGAAGCCTGTCCAACTTTTATAACCCCGTCTCCCGTCTCTTCGCCCTGACAATGGTAGAAAAGACCGTTTTCACAAGTCAAAGAAGAATATGAAAGGCGCACGCATTTTGCTTGATGGCTAGTGGGGCAGGATGGGCAGGAAAGACGTAAACTCGTATGACGAGAAAGCATAAACCACCTCCGCACGTCCTCACCTTCGCACGTCTCACGTTCTCACGTTCTCACGACTGGGAGAGATCTATTGACAAGACAAAATGTCTTACGCTCCCATCTTTTCTCACTGTTCACTGTTTATAACCCGGCTTTGTTAAAGATTGCTATGAATGAGGGCTATGAATAGAGGGGAAAATTGTCGGATATTTGTCTTTGTTTCGAAATCAAAAGAGGAAAAGGAAGAGGAAGAAGAAGAAGAGGGAAGAAGTGGAAGAAGTGGAAAGCTGTTGAATGGAGAACAAGGTGTCCAGCGAGAAGGGGCTCTTCAAAAGTCGGCATGTAGGAGTACGAGCTACGAGTATATCCGGCGGTCGGGCGTCTGGTGTTTTTATTCAAGAATGCATTACAGATCACATATGGAAATGGAACCACCCCACCCCACCCCACCCCTCCCCTCCCCATCACCCATCACCCCGCCACCCATCATCTCTCTCCACCTTCCACCTCCCACCTTGCGTCGTACTCTTTTCATCTTTCCCATCTATGCGCTCCCATCCTTCTTCCCACCCCCACTGGAACCACTGGAAGCAGCAGCCGCGGTAGTAGCGGCGCTCGTGGATGATGCTACCATAGCTGCTGGGGGTGCCGCCGGGAGCGGGAGAGTTGATGTGGACGTTGATGAGGAAACACCTTGGGCTTTGGCTTGGGCTTTGGCTTTGGCTTGGGGGTTGGATGTGGAGGAGGGGTTGGAGGGGTTGGAGGAGGAAGGGGCAGGGGCGGAGGAAGAAGGGGCAGAGGAGGGGGAGGGGGAGGAGGCTAATCTCGCGTCGAGGGCTTTTAGAGCCATCGCCCTATTTTCACGTTTAGCCCAGCCCAGCCCAGTACAAGGAAAGGAAAAGGAAAGGAAAGAAAGCAAAGAAAGAAAAAGAAAACGGAAAAGAAAGAAGGAAGAAGAAAGAAGAAGAAGACGTACCGACGTCGTTCAGCCTCAGCACGCGCCCCCCCACCTCCAGCCCCACCAGCCCCGCCAGCGCCACCAGCGGAAGCGGAGCCACCGGGTCCTGGGAGGAGCCCGTAGCTGCCGGCTTGTTCTTCCCAGGGCTGGACGAGGCCGATTTTAGTGGCGAGGGTGAATACTTTGTTGGCGGCGATTGAGATGTATGGGCTGGGTTTTTTGTTTGTTAGCTTGGGGTTTGAGGGGAGGAGGTGAGGGAAGGGGGAGAAGGGGGAGGAGGAGAAGGAGGAGGAGAAGGAGGAGAAGAAGGAGAAGAAGGACGTACCGAACAGGAGGAGGGAACCAATACTGAAAAGCAAACGTCTCACTCCGATCCCCCCTAAACTCGCCCCCCTCGGCCAACTTGAAAAACCTCAAATACACCCAGCCCACAAAGAACCCGAACTGGATGAGCATATAGGGGGAGGGGTCGAGGAGGAGGACGAGGATGTTGGAGAGGAGGAGGTGGATGCCGGGGAGGGACTTGACGCGGAGTTTGATGGTGCCGAGGAGGTGGACTTGGTGTTCGGGGATGAGCTGGGTGAAGGCTACGAGGAAGGCGACTTGGAGGCCGGAGAGGCCGTGGTAGGGCGTGCCGTAGCTACACGGGTTAATCACAGGACAAGTGGGGAGGGGGAGGAGGACGTACATGGTGTCTTCTGGTTTGCCGGTGAGGAAAAACATGAGCCAGCTGAAACCGAATGCGATGATGTTGGATCCGACGATGACCAGGATACAGAAGCGGACGAGTTCACGGGGACCCCAGACACGTTCGAGATATCTGCACGCGAGGGGAAGAGAGATCGCAGAGATGACAGCCTACCATCCGTATCAGCCTTGTCCCTTGCAGCGGATGGATGTTGACTCGCGTTGATAAAGTTGAGCTCCACGAGGCCGGCAGTGAAGAATGTCCAGGGATACTTCCAGCTTGTCTCTGGGACGAGCAAGAGCCAGTCGAGGGCGTGGAGGGTGGAGGCGCCATACTGATCCCTGGGGTAGAGGGCGTGCCAGAGGAGGACGGGGACGGTGAGTGCGAGGTAGAGGGCGGTGATGGCCCGGGTCGCGAGGGGGACAGACTGCAGGAACGGGAGGAGCGTCACAGGCGGCATCGCGTATAGTGGGAGAGAGGGAGCAGCGAGGGAATAATATTAGGGGGGATGCGGCGGGGAGGGCCGCCGGGGTAATTACTGCATCCATCTATCTTCGACTTCTTTTCACTGCCACTCTGCGCACGATGCTCCCCCCAGATCCCCCAAAGCTCTCCCACCGCGACATCCATCCCACCGAAGACCTCTACGACGACGATGTCGACATCAACTCGGACACTGAAAACACCGTCGAACTCTCGTCCACAGAGATAAACATCCTCATCTATCTCGTACGTCTCTTTTATCTTAAAAGCATCCATCCTGACGCCGCGTAGTATTTGCTGGAAAGCAACTTTACGCATACGGCGTTTACGCTCTTGTCCGAGTCGAACCTCCCCTCGACGACGCTGTTCCAGCACTTCAACCCCTCCTACCCGACCCCTTCCTCCTCCTCCTCTGCCGCCACCTCCAAAACCACCAGACTCGCCGCCCGCGCCAAAGACAAAGACCCCTCCCACCCCGCGCACCCCGCGCACCACAGGCCCGACTCGTCCCCCTCCGCGCCCGCGTTTGGCCGTGCGGGCGGGCGGATCGAGAGGGGCGAGCTGGTGAGGAAGTTGTGGAAGGCGGTGAGGTGGGAGGAGGTGGAGAGGCATGTGGGGTCTGGGGGCGCTGGGGGGGAGGTGGGGGGGGAGGGGCAGTGTCAGGGGAAATTTCGGTTGTTGGTGCCGCATGTGTGTCCGCAGGGGTTTCAGGCGGGAGGGACGGGGGCGGGGGAGGTGGGTGGGGTTGGGGTTGGGGTAGGAGAGGCGCCGCCGCCAAAGAGGCCTGAAGTCTTCCCTGCACCGGAGGAACGGGAGAAGAAAGCGAAAAAGAAAACCCGCCGACCGAGCTCCTCCCCACCACCCCGCGACCGCGACAGGGAGCGTGACAGGGACCGTTCCTTCTCCCCTCCACCCAAGGACTCCAAGAAACCCGCACAAGAATCCAAAAAAGAGAAACCCCGCAAACGCGCGAGGTTGAGCGATGCCGAAGATTCCGAACCCGCCCCGCCCAAGGTGAAACGAAAGGAGAAGGAAAAGGAGAAAGAGAAGGAGGGCGGGCTGAAAGTGCCGACTACAAGCGCAAGCGCTCAAGCGTCTCGGGCCACGACGCCCGGGGAAAGGGAACGGGAAAGGGAGAGGGAGAGCAGGCCGAATTCAAAGGGGAAGGAGAAGGAGCCGAAGAAGGTCGAGCTCGGGGAGGAGGTGGGCGTTTGGACGGAACATCGTGATGCTGCAAGTCCCTCCCATCTCTGCACAATATAGGAAAAACGCTGATTAGGGGTAGGTATCGAGTGTGGCTTGGAATCCGAAGAACGTGGACCTTTTAGCCAGCGGGTCTAATGACGGGTTCGTCCGTCTCTGGGAATTCCTCCCTCCCCCCCCTCCCCCCCCCCCCCCTCCTCCTCCTCCCTCCCGCCCAACCCCAACCCCTCTCTAACCCTCCCCACCCGCCCAACAGGCATCTCCCACAAAGGCATCGACACCTCCAAAAAAACCATAACCGCCGTCGCCTGGCACCCCGACGGCACCATCCTCGCCACCGGCTCCCAGGACGGGGTCGGGCGCCTCTTTACGCCGGGGGGGCAGTTGCAGGCGATCATGAGTTATGGGAGGGGGGCGGTGAATGCGATAAAGTGGGCGCCGGGGGGGATGGCTATTTTGGTGGGGAAGGATGATTTTACGGTTTGTATGTGGGTGGAGAGGGGGGGGAGTATGGTGATGAAGATGTGTTTTGATGCGCATACTAGTAAGTCCCCCCCCCCCCCCCCCCCCAAGCTCCCAAGCTCCCAAGGTTCTCGTTCTCGGTGAAACATAAGACAGGGCTGATGGGAAGAAAAAGAGGAAGTGAACGACGTAGACTGGCTAGACGACGACGTATTCGCCTCGGCCGGCAACGACCATACCATCCTCGTGCACTATGCCGACGACAAGCGGCCCAGGTTTACGTTCAAGGGGCATACCGACGACGTCACGAAGATCAAGTGGTCCCCGCGCGTACCCGGACCGGCGCAGGGGAAGCAGGGGGGGGTGGGGGAGAGGCTGTTGGCGTCGGTGGCGGATGATGGGAGTTGTATGATTTGGAGGTTGCCTTGGTATCCGTCGGGCCGGGGGGGGAGTGTGGCTGCGGGAGGAGGGGGTGGGGGGCAAGGGCGGGGGGAAGGGGCGTTTGGGCCGACGGGGAGGTCGATCTCGCCGGTGAAGAAACATGATGCCTTAAGCGACGAGGACGACTATTTCCACCCATCCCAATCCCACTCCCAATCCCAATCCAACACCCCTCTCCCCGGCTCCAACTCCGGCAAGGGTGGGACGGGGGTGGACAACTGCCTGCACAGGCTGAATGTGGTAAGCGGCAGTGAAAACAAGCGGATGGACCAGCTCGAGTGGATGCCCGCGAACGAGAGCGGGCGGCTGATCCTCGCTGCGGGGGGGCAGGACGCGACGGTCAAGCTGTTTGATGCGCTGTCTGGGGAGACGCTGCACGTGCTCTCGGGGCTTGAATCGGGGACGGGGAGTTTGGCTTTTAGTCCTAGGGCGTTCCTTGGGCTCGAAGGAGTGAGGGGGAGGGGGAAGGGGGAGGGGAGGGGGGAGGGGAAGGTGGGGAGGCTGGGGGTGTTGGCGGGCGGGGGGTGGGATGGGGTGGTGAGGGTGTGGGATGTGGAGAGTGGGAGGGTTATTTGGGGGATGGAAGTGGAGGAGGATGAGAAGAAGAGGGATATCAGGGAGAGGCCTATGATGGTGAGTCATTTTTTTTTTTTTGGTGGACGGGTGGACGTGGTGGAAGGGAAGAGGGCTGACGTGGGGTTAGCTTTCGATGGGATGGAGGGAAGATGGGAAGCATTTGGCGTGTGGGTTGTTCAACAAGACGTTGTATATGGTGAACGTCATGAAGGCGATCGGGGGCAGAGAGAAGGAAAGCAAATAGACGGGTTTCATATGGTAGTCTAGTATGTTTCAAATATCAAAAAATCGCCGCGGATGATTTTCATTTCGGACGATATTTGCTTCCGTTGGGGGGAGTCTTTGGCTGGGGATTTTTTATCTCGAACGATTTATATTTGAAACCATTTTTGTGAGATGCGGGATCAAAATGATGTTTTTTGAAACTACGTTTTTGTGTCCGTGCTGGCGTCCTCATCCTTGTTTCTACTCGCGCATCTTTCACTTGCCATGTATCTTTGACCACCCACGCAACTTGTCCCGTCAGCAGCACGCTCCCTCCCCTCCCCTCTTACCAACAGTCCCACACCATCCTCTCGACAACCTTGATACTCCCCAACCAACATGTCGGATATAGGTCAGAGGAGAGCGGAGGTTGAGACAATCGTGAACATCCTGCTGGTTGTGGCTACGCTTCAGCAGACGCTCGATCTTCCCGATGACTTCGACTCATGCGACCCAGATTTCACCGAATATTTCTTGCAGCTGATCATCCTCCTCAGGGCGTCCGGTCTGCCCAATTGGCAGTCACATATAGGCTGGCTTGGCCTATTCACCCCCGAGATGACACTGCTTGCTATGGACACTTTCAGCGACTATCTGCAATACCTTCAACAGACTCGATCGGTGGCGCGCCCTCTCACATACAACCGGCGCCAGAGATTAGGGGAGAATGTATGGTTTGTCATATTTGACGACCAGAGTGACAAGGATTTCAAGCGAAATGTGAGTCAGCCTTCTGGATGACTGATAGAGGTGGTGCTGAGGATGTTAGGCAAGGATGTCCAAGAAAACCTTCCACAGTCTTTGGGAAGCCATTCGAGACGACAATGTTTTCCACAACAATTCAAGGAATCCTCAGGAGCACTCGGCATACCAGTTGTACACCACATTGGTTCGCTTGGGACGACGAGGGAATGGCATGTCCCATGGAGAGGTTGGCCAGAAATTGGGGATCCAAGGTGAGTCATAGTGGTGCAAACAGGGGACACACAGCTGATGATGCGCCTCAGCTGGTACATCATTCCTATGGACTATGAGAACTCTGGAGGCTATCCACAGGTCTCTCGGCAGCAAGAACTGTATTTCTTGGCCTGATCCCGAAGAGAGAATGAGGATTCGCAGGGAGTTTGGCCTGAGATCTCCTTTCAGGAAGTGCGTGGGCCTTATTGACGGCACTCTAATTGAATTGGAGTATGTCCCTGGGCGCGAGGATAAGCGCCTGTGGTATGGGAGGAAGGACACCTATGGGTTCAACGTCCTTGTAGTTGCAGACCACGAGTGTCGTATCCGTCTTATACAATCGGGTTTCCTGGCGTCAAGCCATGATCAGCGAGTCTATCACAACACTCGAGTGAGTTCAAATCTTTGCAAGCTGATATGTGGCAGTGCTCATACAACCCCGTTAGATGTTCCAGGAACCCCAGCACTACTTTTCTGAAGGCGAATACCTCCTTGCGGACAGTGGCTTCACACCCAACCCAAACTGCCTTCCAAACTACAAGAACAATGCTGGAGGTCGAAACAGGCATGCAGGTGCAGCCAGAGATCACAAAGTCTTCAACGACCATGTCAAGAAGGTTAGAGTGCGCATAGAACACACCATTGGCTACTGGAAGGCGCGCTTTCAGAGTATCAAGCTGCTGTCACCGCAAGTGAAGGCTTCTGAGCACCATGTCCTCAATATGAGCGTCTGGATTGTGGTATGTGCAGGTTGAAAATATGGCGTTGTGATGGAGCAGTCGCTGACACTCATTCCTCAGGTCACTGCGCTACTTCACAACTGGGTCATTGACCATGAAAACCTTGAAGATGAGGAAATAATCAACCCCGATGAGTTGGAAGAGATCATGCGAGAGGAGGCAGTAGCTAGTGACAGACTGGACCAAGAAGCTATCCAGCAGCTCACCGAGGCCGAGCGGCGGGATAATGGGTGGATGCGTGAGGCTGTGCGAAAACAAATTGAGCGCATGCAAGCGCGGGGAGAGAACGTTGCATATGTGGATCCAGAGGTACCGCTTTTAGGATGATGCATCTAAAAAATATGTACATCTTGTCAATCATATGTAAAGCGCCTTCTCGTGTCTTCGATTGCCTTCCTCTTTGCCTCCTCTCTTGTATCGCCATCATCCATATACTCCTTGATAAGTTCGCGCTCAAACTCCCACTTCTTTGCAGCCATCTCATCCTGAGCCCGGAGTTCCTCCCTTCGCGCCTTCACAACCCTCCAATGGGCATCATCTGCATCCCTCTGCCTCTTCAACTCACGATCCTCTTTGTCCAGCTTGAACATCACATCATACCTTCCATCCTCTATCTCCAACCTTCCACTCTTCAATCGCATTTCTTCCCCAAATCTCCTCGCTTGCTCTTCGACCTTGTACTTCTCAAGCGCCAGCGCCGCCTCGGCTTCCTGCTCCGCTATCTCCTTACGCCCCTTGATATTGGTCGTGGAGTGGTCCTTAAAAAGACCGTGGAGTTGCTCGTTCAGGTTGGTGTTGCCGCGCCTGCCCTTGCCAGAGGTTGGGGTATCTTGGCCATCGAGGGACGCCCGTGCCCTTGATGCGTTCGAGAGAGAGCCGGCACCCCTCGCTCCAGCAGTCGGCTCGTCAGCAACCCCGTGATTGCTGGTGAGATCGGTAGACCGAGAAGTGGCCCTTGCCCCCCTGACGACGAAGACGTCGTCATTCTCGCCGTCCTCATCATCCACTCCAACGGATTGGTCGATGTCGGAACGCGAAGACGGACGGCGGGCCATGGAGGGGGTGATGGAGACATCTCTGTCGCCCATCTGGTGAACACTGCTCTGCTCAGTGATGTTGGCATTCCGATCTTTCAGGGAAGGGAAGAGGGTGAAAAAGAAGGGGCATTTATCTTTGATTTTGGCTGTAGACAGAGTCAGCACCTGACTATATTGGTTGCGGCACCTACCCTCCCACGTTTCGATGCCTCTTGCCAGATCATCATCGGTCACCCCTTCGCCAGTGGGCTTCTGGATGGCGAGCGCTTCATCGAACGCCTTCTTGATCTTGGAAATCTGTAGATGCAGATCAGCGTCATGCCACATCTTGGCTGGTCTCAACTCACCCGATCATGTACCCCAGAGGCCTTGGCCTTGTCGAAGTTCTTGATGCTCTGATCGGAGAGCCACTTGTAGATCACGGTCGCCGCAAACTTGGCCTTGTCGCTTGAGTCCGAGTACGCGGCCCAGTTGTCGGGCACGGACATCCAATCGATGAGGTAGTCTTCACCAGTGCGCCCATCTGGCCCAACACATATCGTCGAGTTCTTCTTATTGTGCTTCCACCTCCAGCCGGATGAGCTCTCTTCATCATCACCGGCTGTCTTCTTGTTCGTTTTGTTGGCTGTGGCGGGGAATGTGGATGCAGGAGCAGGCATGGCGATATGAGCAGCGGAGTTATGGGGCTGGTGGATGTAGATTTGACGAAGATACGGATGAAGGTGCAAAAGTTTGGCGAGAAGTCAATTTGACAGAAAGGGTGACCACGTGGTAGACATGTGGTATTCACGTGGTATGCATGTGGCGTTCCTGGCAAAAACCATGCCTGGTGATTTTTCAAAAATCAGCTTGGCCTGAAACCCGCAAAATGTTTTTTTCGTCCGCGACGTTTTTGCTGCCAGCCAAAAACGCCCGACGGAAGCAAATATCGTCCGAGATGAAAAATCATCCGCGGCGATTTTTTGATATTTGAAACATACTAGTATCTGGGTCTATAGTAGTCTAGTAGGATGCGAAGATAGCAAAAGCATTCGATGTGAAGCCCCCCGGGGCCCGGGAGTGAGAGCGGTGATATCATCGGATTGTCATTCGCGCATTCCCTCATCTGCCTCTCCACTCCCCCACCATGCCGCCCCCAGAATCCCTCCCGCGCTCCGAAAACACCACCCCGCCCATCCCCAACATCCCTCCCCGCCAGTCGTCCAACACCGCCCAGGGCCTGCCCCGCTCCCTCGGCGCGTCGTGGAGGGGGGCTTCGCCGCTGTCTGCTCCCAGGGCTGAGGGTGGTAGGAGCGCGAGTACAGGCAAGGAGGGGAAGGAGGAGAAGGAGGAGAAGGGGAAGGGGAGGGGCAAGACGGCGTCGCCTCGGGCGTCGAATGAGAACCTGAACCTGATCGGGGCCAAGACGGAACCTCGCGCCCAACACGCGGCGTCAGCTCTGACAGCTGCCCTCGGCGCGTCCCAGCCTTCGTCCCCCGCCGTCCCTGCCTCCGAAACCCTCGCCCCCGCCCCCGCGCCGAGTCTCTCGAGGCAAGGCTCGTCCACCTTTGCGCGCCCGTCCTTCTCCCGCGCGGGCTCGGGCGCATCGACGCCAAAGCTCGGGGTCAGTTATGCCAAGAGCCCGCAGCCGCAGAGTGGGCCCGGGCCCGGGGATTCGGGTCTGTCGAATCTTGTGGATGTGACGGATGAGGAGAAGGCGCGGGTGCTGAGGCGGCATTTGGTTAGTGCGGAAGAACGGCAGGTGGGGCCGTCCCCTTCGCCGAATGGGTCGGGGGCCGCGACGCCTACAAAGGTGGATTTTGACGAGGCGGTCGTGCCCGGGGAGAGCGGGGTGACGGGTTATGGGAGTACGGATAATACTAGGGATGATGCCGATCAGTTCCCCATCCCATACGATGCCCCCGGTGGGGATGTCACGTTCGTCCTCTTTTTTTTTTTTTTCACGTCTTCTTGCTGATTTATTACGGCAGACACGATCTTTATAAATGGCAGCATGACCACCGATCCCGTCCCGGCCGTTCCGCCTCCTTCTCCCACGTGCCCGTGGACCGCTCAGATCTCGACCCTTCGCTCGCGCATATCAAAGAGCCAGGAGGCTTCAGGAGAAATTTCGTGGTAAACAGGGCGCAGGAGCAGGGGCTGGAAGCGCCGGATATGGTGAGGAATGTGATTGATTTCTTGTTCCTCTATGGTCACTTTGTAAGTCTTCCTTCCTTACCACTTTACCTTGGGGGGTGAGGGCTGATGGGGAGGCAGGCGGGAGAAGATTTGAATGAAGACGAAGACGTGCTAGAGGAAGAAGACGAAGAAGCCTTCCCCGCCGGGGCCGGATCGTCCACCTATGCCCGCCGACCTTTCCCCGCCGATGACCTGGAAGACACTGCGCGAGGGCAGCAAGTGGGCGAGAGGAGGCCGTTGTTGGGGTCTACGAAGAGGACGATGAGTAGGCGTAGGAGGGCGAAGAGTGGGCCTGGGCAGGGGACTGCGAGTGTTACGCAGGCTGTTCTTATGGCAAGTCTGATTCACGAGGGTGAGGGGGGCGGCGCTGACTTTTGGTCTAGTTGTTGAAGGGGTTCGTCGGGACTGGTATTCTCTTTATGGGTAAAGCCTTCTTCAACGGCGGTATCCTCTTCTCGGCCATTGTGATGGTGGCTATCGCCATGATCTCGCTCTGGTCCTTCTTGCTTCTCGTCGAAGCCTACATGGCTGTTCCCGGGTCATTCGGTGATATCGGTGGAGCCTTGTATGGTAACAATATGAGGTATATCATCTTGTTCTCCATCACCGTCTCGCAAATCGGTTTCGTAGCTGGTCAGTCTTTGCCCATTGCGTCCTGGGATGTGAGCTGATGGATTATTAGCGTACACCATCTTTATCGCCGAGAACCTTCAGGCATTCATCATGGCGGTGACGAAATGCGCTACCTATGTCCCCATCAAGTACCTCATTTTTGCTCAGCTCATCATCTTTATGCCTCTGTCCATGATCCGGAACTTGGCCAAGCTTTCTGGTACGGCCCTTGTCGCCGACGCCTTCATCCTCATCGGCAGTACGTCTCCCCCCTCCTTCTTTCTTGTGGCGCGCCGCTGAACTCGAGTGTGTAGTTTTGTACATTGGCGGCAACGAAATCTCCGTCTTGTCCAATCGCGGCGTCGCCGACGTCCAACTATTCAACCCCGACTCTTTCCCGCTCCTCATCGGCACCGCCGTCTTTGCCTTTGAAGGTATCGGCCTCGTCATCCCCATCACCGAGTCGATGAAGGAGCCGAAAAAGTTTCCCAGGCTGTTGTCGGGGATCATGGTGCTTGTGGCGGTGCTGTTTGCTGGGGCGGGGGTGATGAGTTATGCGGCGTATGGGAGCGAGATACAGACTGTTGTTATTGTGAATTTGCCGCAGGATGACAAGTTTGTGCAGGCTGTGCAGTTTTTGTGTACGTCCCCTTTTTTTCGGTAAAGGCAAAGCTGACAAAGGCTACAGACTCTGTCGCAATCCTCCTCTCCTCCCCGCTCCAGCTCTTCCCAGCCGTACGTATCATGGAGAACGGCCTCTTCTCCAAATCCGGTAAACACAACCCCTCGGTCAAGTGGCAGAAGAATGTGTTTAGGGCGTGTACGGTGGTTTTCTGTTCGTTGTTGAGTTGGGCAGGGTCGAGCGAGTTGGACAAGTTTGTTTCGTTGATTGGCAGTTTTGCTTGGTACGTCTCCCTCCCCTCTTTCTCCTTCTTGTCGGGATGTTGGAAAACAAGGAGGCTGATTCCCAGAGAATAGTATCCCCCTCTGCTTCATCTACCCTCCCATGCTGCACCTCCGCGCATGCGCCGATACCCGCCGCGCCAGGATTATGGACTGGACGTTGATCGTGTTTGGGGTGGTGGTCGGCGCGTTTACGACGGTGCAGACGTTGAGGAGTTTGTTCATCCCGACGCCGGCGGGGCCAAAGTTTGGGAACTGTGAGTAAAGAGAGATCCTTGTTCAGGGTTGCCGCCCGCGGGAGAAGGAGGTTGGAGGGTTGAAGGGTGGAGGTGAGAGGGAGGAAGGAATAAGAAAGAGAGGAGAGAGGTGGAAGGAGGAGGAAGGCATCTATTGCCGTAAAATGTTTCTAGATCTTATTACACGCTTGTGTAGCATGTTGTTTATGAGCATACCTGTTATTATCATTCTCTACATGCTCTTTGTAAATATACGAAATGCAAAGCATTGTCTTTATCGTGCCTCGTGCTTTTGACACGCGAGCAGGTTCCTGTCCTTCCTGCCTTCTCTTTCACCGTCTACAACGCTCAAGGGCGCTCACTTGACCGAATGCTGTGTGACCTGGGGTCTTGCACCACCCTCCAAGAGCTCTACGTCATCCTGTCTCGAGTGCGCTCTCTCGAGGGCCTGATCATCATCACTCCTCTTCGGAACAAGAAGCTCTGGAACCAGCATGCTTCACAGGAGCTGAGGGATGAGCTGAAAAGGCTGGACATGGAATCCAAGGAAACCATTGAGGGTCGGATGGCTGAAGCGAGATCGTGGTTTCCAGTGGACTTGGATATCGGTGTCTAGGGTAGATTATGCACTCCATCCTCAGCGTCCATATAATGCCGAAGACTGACTACGTCGTCTGCGGATGACACCCATCAGGACAAGCGGGTCAAACTTTGTTGGAAGAAGATAAGGCGTGTAATGATCTGCGTTATGACAATGGCATCTGGTATGAGGCGGGGCTCTGGCGTGGGACAAGATCATGGAATGCATCGAGTAGACCGAAAGAAAATATTTAGCATTGAATGAAGCCAAACGATAAGTGGTTTGTACACTTCTGCACTGTGCTCGACTTCAGCGCTGTCGTTTGATGAATGTATAATGAATGAGTACTTACTTGGAGTGAGAAGCACGACGGATCTTGACAGCCCGGGTCCAGATCTGATGAAATAAACATGAGCAACACTGCGAACGATGTATTGCGATCCTGTACGTACTCAGCACAGTCTATTTCCTGCCGTGGCGGGAGGGCTTGGCCTTAGCCTTCCCCTTGCCCACGACAACCTGTTCCTGCTCCTCCTGCTCCTCCTGCTCCTCCTCTCCCTCTCCCTCTGTCTCATACGCCACCTCGGCCTCCACGTTGACAAAGAGAGGCTGGTTGCTCGGGCCAGCGACCGGGGCGGTGACGACGGCAACAGCGGAGGACTTGGTGGGAGTGTTCGGGGCGGCATCCATAGCGACGGCAGCGGCTACGTCGTACGTTGAATCAGCTTCACCCGCACTGCCTCCTGGTAGCATGTCGAGCTCACCCTTCTTGCCAGAAGACAACCCAAGCAAGACGTCCATATCGACGTCCGCCTTCCTTTTCCGAGGGGTCTTTGGGCCTGTACCGACGGAAATCTTCTCCTCCAGCTGTAGGCATGTTGTCAGTAGGTGGAAACCTTGCGGTGCGGTGAACTCACGAGTCCTTCAATGATGACTATCTCAGTCACCCACTCCAAACCGGCCTTGGCGTCACCGGACATCAAGTAGTGAAGGTGTATAGCGGCCAGGTGAAGGGTTTTTCTGCTAGAGTATCCGTTTGAAAGGAAAGGTGACTTGTCCGATGCTCATCTTCAGTTCCTTAAAGAGGACGTTCCACCCTTCATCTAGTAGGGATGAAACAGACAGAAGGTTGACTGTGATTTTTGGAGCATAGTATGCCTTGAGGCGTACGACTTGACCGGCGTCGGAGACGAGGGACAAGGTGCCAGAAAGGCTGGTGGGACAGGATGTGCCGTTGGGTAGGTGAAATCGAGTGGGATGAGATGTACCCCTAGATATGAACCGTCAGCTTGCTTGAAATTCATGAGTCGAGGAAGAGAAAATACGCACTTCCAATCCGAAGCCGCATGTCAGGATCGCAGTGTCGGGCAATGCGCCCAGAGAATGGAATGAAACAGGAAGAACACCACCAGATGGGGTTCGCACGTAGGCCTTGGGCCAAGGGCGACGACGGTAGCGACTGCCGTCCACTTGCTTTAAAAGGGTGCTGATGACGGGATGCTCGTCTTCGACGTTCCTCAGAGTCTCGCCAGAGAGCTGTCGACGATGTCAGCGACGTGCACCAAGGCTAACAATCTTATACAGTACTCACCCGGTTCTCGGCGCCCTTGAAACAGAATGTCTTCGACCGCAACTCGATGCGGTCCTGGGTGTACCCTATCCCGCTCTCGTTGACCGTGAAGCCCGGCTTCTCGTCCTCCAACTTCTCCGCCAAGGCAAGATTGTGGGCCTTGTAAGCCCGGACGTATCGTCCCAAGGTCGGCACGTCGAGGGGGGTGACGGAGATCGAATATTTTGCCGAAGGAAATCGACGGGGGTACCGGCTGCAGGCAAGGAGATTCAACATCGAGATCAGTGCGCAGTTCGCGGGAGAACGTAAACAGTGACTCACGTTGAGATCTCCGTGGTCAATCCCGTCACGTCGACGAACTGCACGGTGGCAGTTGACGCGTCAAGAGTGTGGTAACCGAGACCGGCCGTGCCGCCGACCGTACTCTAAGGTCACCATCAGCATCAGCGACAATGGCTAAACGAACTCATATGAAAGGTCCACTTACAGCGGTGTCGGGGTTCCAGAGGGACCCGGACGTGGCGGTGTTGAATAAGTGTCCCGCCTTCTGACCCCAAATCCACATCACGTCACTGTTGGCTTGCTGTCAGTAAAAAAGTTAATGATAGATCTTCACCCGTGCTCACGTTTCGCCGACGATGTTGCCGCCGTTGATGCTGAAATCGATGTCGCTGGTGGGGACGTTCTCCACCCAGAGGTACGCGGTGGCGGCCATCTTAGCCACCATCTCGCTCTTGGTGAAGGTCGGGAGGATCCTGACAACCCTCCTAACGTCGCAGAACGGACCGGCCACCTCACCGGCGAGGTCCCAAGAAGCGACGGGTGTGATGACCGCGTTGGGCGACACCGCCGGCGAGCTGGGGACAGCGTTGACTGGGTGAGTGAAAGTAAGAAGCGAGATTTGTTTGAATTAATGCCGGGAGGGGGAAGTGTAAGATGAAGAAGAAGAGAGAAAGCACAACACGTTCCGCAATATAAAGTTTCCCGCTGCGCGTCTCTGAACCTTCAAGAAAATAGGCTCAAGAGTCAGGACTCACGGAAAGGAGAAAAAGCAAGCAGCGGCGGGCAAGACCGACGGTCAGATTATGTAATCTCATCTCGGCTGCCGAAGCTCACCAGTAGCCGGTGTCCGTCGCGCCCATAACCTCTATCATTTGTATATCTATCTCCAATTACACATTCCCAGCTATGGCCAGAAAGGCGACCGTAAAGTACAGATCCCTCCGGTCAAACTTGGTCAATCTTCCGCTCTCCCTCTATGCCCAGCTGGGTCAGCAACAAGCTGTAAGTCCTGGCACACTTTTGGCCGACTCGCTAAAGAAAGAACCCCAGAGGCCACAGGGACTTATCCTTCACCTTTCACCGCTATCAGTCTCCTCCTCTTCGTCTTCAAGGCAACCCAAAGCTGCGTACCTGGGATGGTCGGGCTTGAACGCGGCGGTGTCTGCTTCGCAGCTCGGAGATGGGCTGGAGAGTGTGGAGGTGGATCCTGAAGTTGCCATGTCTTACGGCTGGAGCGAAGGTGCTATAGTGAGTACTAATTTTGAGGCACAGAGATCAATGCCTGACCCAACAAAGCTCGAAATGTCAGTGATACATAATCCTACTGTGGCCAGGTCGGTCGCTGTAACACCGCTTACTTCGGATGACTGGGAAATTCTCGTATGTGCATTCCCCAAGACTGGAGTCATAGCTCATGCTGTGCGATCATAGGAACAACATGCGTCTTTCCTCGAGAACAATCTCCTATCGCAACTCCGAGCTGCTGTCAAAGGGCAAGAGATAGACGTCTGGGTCATGGGCAGGACAAAGATCCGGATACGAGTCGGTGCATCTGCTTCTCTATCCTCCGACGTGCTGTAGATGCTAATGTTGATCAGATGACACGGATCCTGGTGCAAGCAACAGCGCTGTCTTGATCAAAGCCGACACTGAGATACACGTCGCCCCTCGTCCTCGCACATCCCAACCCACACCTGCAGCTTCTTCCATCTTGCCGCAGCCGGCTTTACGGAAGACTTCCCTCCCAAATGGCGCAGCAAAATCAGAAGGGAGCGGACGTCCGTTCCATTTGCGGTTGGTGCCTCCTAGCATAGCGGGTAGCTGGGGAGACTTTGTACCGGCACCCCAGGCGCTCGCAGAATCTGGGGACGGAAGACTCGCAGTCTGTTCGCCCTTTACGATCTCACAAGTCTGCCAAAGCCTTTCCCTTCCACCCGATTGTCAGACTCTCCATGTGGTCATGCGCTTGCACGAACTTGCCCCCGAAACGCCTCCCGGACCAATATTGGTAGAAGAAGAAGCGAAGCCAAAGAAAGAGGTGACGGTGGTGTTGACGGGTTGGGAAGAGATACCAGATGGGTTTGTCGCTTTTGCTGGAAAGGTCGTTGATTGGATGGAGGGGTGGGGAGAGGTATTGGTGTCTGGGGCTGAAGGGAAGATCAAGAAGACAAAAGCAGGCAAGGGTGGACATATACCAAGCATCTCTTTGTAAGTCGCCGTCTCTCCCATCCTTATTTTAGTTGTGCTAACTCGCCATAGCCCGGAAGAGACGACGCAGCGAAACATTGGATTCGACAAGATCACAGAAACAGCTCTGGGCTATCTTCAACGCTCATCTATCTCCGGGCTGTCAAAGCCCCTGTTACTCTTGGGCGCGAAAGGCTCTGGAAAGACTCGTCTCGTAAAGACCCTCGCAGATTTGCTCGCGAAAGACATCAGCATTGTCGCTCGTACGCTCTATCTCCCTTTCTGTGTTGACTGTCTGCTGACGATGGGTGTAGGTCCGGTGTACAAAGATGTCGGCAAACTCGACCCGGAGGAAAGGATCGCAAGCATCAGAGAAAATATGGACAAGTGGTTGGAAGATGCTTCTGCTTCTGCACCAAGCTGTCTTGTGCTAGACGACTTGGATAGCCTGATCGCTCCTGAAACAGAGGTGAGGTTTCTTCTTTTTGTTGTGTTCGTATGCTCATGTGGGGTAGTTGCAAACGTCAAGCAATTCGCCGATCCTGGCAGACTATTTTACCCGCCTGTTCTCCCCTTCCTCCATCCCTCCCGGCGTGTTGGTGATCGTCACAGCGCTAGACACAACTACGCTGCACCCGCTCTTGAATACGAGGCACATCTTTGGGGAGACGGTCAAGGTCCCGGCGTTGACGAAAGAGGTTAGGGAGGAGGTTCTGAGGGGGCTGGTGGAGGAATCTCAGAGGACTGCAGATGGGCTAGTGAATGGAGTGGAGAGTGGAGGAGAGGAAGAAGAGGAGGAGATGGATTATGTGGTGCTGGGCGGCATGACTGAAGGGTATGCCATGTCGGATTTGAACGACCTTCTAGTTGGGGCAACCCAGCAAGCTGTCATCCGAACCACCAAAAGCGGCGAGACGAATGTACGTTGCCCATCAGGCATAAGGCTACGGGCACTGATGACATAGCAGGTGCTTTTGACAATGACGGACTTTAGGCTGGCGAAGGAAGAGTTTACGCCAGTGGGGTTGAGGGGTGTAAGAATGCAAGGGTCGGAGGTGGAATGGAAAGATATTGGAGGTCAGTCATTCTCAGGTTCATCTTAAAGCCTCTAGCTGACAACCTTCCAGGTCTCGAAGAACCCCGGCGCATCCTCCGATCGACCCTCGAGCACCCCACCAAATACGCCCCTATCTTCGCTCAATCCCCTCTTCGTCTTCCTTCCGGCCTTCTACTGTACGGCTACCCAGGCTGTGGCAAGACCCTCTTAGCTTCAGCGGTAGCGAAAGAGTGCGGTCTGAATTTTGTGGCGGTGAAAGGGCCGGAGGTGTTGAACAAGTATATAGGAGCGAGCGAGAAGGGTGTCAGGGATCTCTTTGAGAGGGCTCAAGGAGCGAGGCCCTGTGTCTTGTTCTTTGACGAGTTTGATAGTGTTGCCCCGAAGAGGTGAGTCTTGCGACGATAGTGAGATGGAATTGAAGGCTGACGGAGATGCAGAGGCCACGATAGTACAGGTGTAACCGATCGAGTAGTGAACCAGCTCCTAACAGAGATGGACGGCGCCCAAGGTCTTTCAGGCGTATACGTCCTCGCAGCCACCTCCCGCCCCGACCTGCTCGACCCAGCTCTCCTTCGTCCCGGCCGTCTCGACAAAGCTATACTCTGCGACATGCCGTCCCCAAGCGATAGGCTGGGCATCTTGGAGGCGGTGGTGAAGAAGGGCGGGGTGGAGCTTGGGGTGGAGGTGGATTTGGAGGAGATTGTGAGGAGGACGGATGGGTTCTCGGGGGCGGATCTGCAGGCGGTTATCTATAATGCGCATTTGGAGGTCGTGCATGCGTCTTTTGAGCGGGATCTGGAGAAAGAGGAGAAGGGTAAAGCGTTGGTGAATGGGTCGACAGGGCATGTGGAGAAGGATAGGGGAGACTTCAAGCTGGTTATGCCGAAGGACGGAGGGGAGCTCGGGTCGGCTGCTGCTAAGGCGGAAATCAAGGCTCGAGTGAGTGGTATCGAAACGTCTCTGAAGACTGTGCTGATATTGGATTATTAGATGGAAACTATCGTCAGCAATACTCGAGGTCTGGGCCCTAATGACGAGAATAAATTCAAGGAACCGATAAAGGTGGGCAAACGTTGCTTTGAGAGTTTGTATGTAGCTGTCTAGCTGACCCTCCGTAAGGCTGTGATTCGCCAGAACCACCTGCTCCAATCCTTATCTGACACCAGACCATCCGTATCATCCGGCGATAGGAGACGGCTGGAGTTGATGTGTGTCCCTGTTCTCCTTCGGGTTTGCGCTCCTTCGGTTTTGCGCGATGCTGACATCCGATATAGATACAAAGCATTCACCAATGGGAGGGATGGAAAGTTGAGCGACGGTGATTCAGGGCATGAGATAGGGACGAGAGTGTCCTTGATGTGAGAGGGAGAACAGCTTGCTGCGGGGATGCTGGCGTCAGAAGTAGCCTGTGGCTATACCTCCATACCGTATGTACGTGCATAGTCCATCGTTCGGCATCTATCACCATCATGCATAAGTAGAAGCACGCTTGCGGCCTACTCCTACTCATGCATGGAGCTACTCCGGCAAATTCGGGCTTTTTGATAGACCGAGATTTCGGAATTCCTTATCGAATTCTGGAGGCCGCGCCCAATCGCATTCCCGAAATCTCGGTCTCTCCTTATCGCTGCTCTGCCAAATGCTTGTTATCCTGCCGGCGCCTATGGAAAGCTCAATTCCGGTTCTGACCGTATAGATAGTCGTATTCTCGTTGAATCCATCTTTATCCTCTCTTTTCTCCACTTCACATCCGCTCTACACTCGCCATGTCCCACACGTCGGATATCGAAGAGAAGAAGGGGGAGTACGCGGATCACCCAGTCGTCCCAGTATTGGACACAGAACACGACCCGAAAGAGCTGGCCGTCGCAGAGGATGTCATCCTCGCAGAGTCACAATACACCGAAAGCGACTACAAGAAGCTCAAATGGAAGTTTGACTTGATCTTGCTGCCTTGTATGATGCTTGCCTATGGCTTGCAATTCGCGTGAGTGTTCGGTCTTGCGATAAGGTTCCAATGCTGATACGGAAACAGAGACAAAATCTCGTTGTCTTCTGGCGTGGTCTTTGGGCTCAAGACTGACACCCACCTGAGCAGCCAGGAATATTCGAATCTTACGGTTTTCTTCTGTGAGTAATCATTTTGGCCACAGAGTGCGCGCTAAATATCGCTCAGATGTGGCTTATCTCGCGGGCTCTCTCCCTATGGGATACATAATGCAAAGACTTCCTCTGGGCCGGTAAGCTATTCTATTACAGACCTCGCGCAGATACTAAACAGTCATCACAGCACTCTCGGAGCGGTTGTAATCCTTTGGGGCATCGTAGTCATCGGCCTGGGTGTTTGCCAGAACTACGGTCAGCTCTCGGCGCTTCGTGTACTTCTTGGATGGTTTGAATGCGCCATCACCCCCGGCTTCCTTTTCAGTGGGCACTATTTCATCTGTGATCATACAGGAGACTGACAGTCACAGTCATTGCTTCCTGGTACAAGAGGTCCGAGTCTACTATCCGAAGCAACCTCTTCTTCGCTATGAACAACTTCATGGGTGAGCTATCCATCACATTCATTGTACACGAGCTGAGCGACCATAGGCGGAATATTCAACCTCATCATCTACGCCATTGCCAAAAAGACTGAAACCGACGGCCACATTGCCGGTTGGCGCGCTATCAACTTTTTCCTCGGCGCCACCACCGTCGTCTCGGGTATTCTCCTGTTTGTGTTTGTGGGCGTACCGAAAGATGTGTGGTGGTTGAACAAGGAGCAAAAGAAGATGGCTCACGCGAGGATCGTGTCTAACGGAAGTGAGTCTTGGATTCTTTTTGTCACCGGTTTGACTGCTGACGCAGATGATAGACGGCGATGGCGCGCAAAAACCCTGGAACTGGGCTCAAGTCCGCGAATGTTTCCGTGACCCTCAGTACTACTTCACCATCCTCTTCAACCTTACCGCCACCGTTCCCAACGGCATGCTTGGTACATTCACCAACCTCGTCTATGTCGGATTCGGTTTCACGCCTCTAGAGAGTGTCTTGTATGGCCTGCCGAGTAATGCGGTCGGGTTCGCGGTGGTCATCGGTTCGGCAATCTTTGTGCATTATTATCCGAAGATGAGGTTCCCGGTGGCTATTCTGTGGATCCTGGTGGAGATGATTGTGTTTTTGTATGTCGGCTTAGCGGCAAATGCTACAAGTGAGTCTATCATCTCTTCTTCGCCTCTCGCGTGAGGGAACGGTGGCTGATGACGATATCGCAGAATGGCAGCTCTGGGCTTGTTTCATGTGGTCCGGTGTCTTCGGTGAGTACATAGTCTGAAACCTTTGTATCGCTGCTGATCATACGTTCTTAGCCTGTACCACCTTCATGCTCTGGCCGATCATGTCTATAAACACCGCCGGCCGAACCAAAAAGACTTTCATCTCCGCTAACGGCCTCATCGTACGTCTCTCCCTCCTCTCGCCTCCGTCACTCGTACACATCACTGTGTCACAGGCAACTAACGTCCTCTTCAGGCATACTGCGTGGGTAGCATGGTCGGCTCCCAAACAATGCGCGCTTCCGACGCTCCTCGCTACCTCACCGGCCTCACCGCCAACGCTATCGTACTCGGCGTGGAAGTCGTTGTCTTGCTGTGCTGGTATGCGTACTATAAGTGGGAGAACAGGAGGAGGGAGAGGGCTTTCGAAGCGTCGGGACTTGGGTGGGAGGAGAGAGAGTACCAGAATAAGTTGGCTGGAGAGACGGATGTGACGGATCTCGGTAAGTTTGGTTCCTTGAGGGCTTTAATGGCGGGGTTGAACCAGACGGTGCTGACGATGAGCGAATAGCCAATCCCCATTTCCGATACAGCTGCTAGACTGGGGCTTATAACTTCTAGGTTCATTTTCGCTTGTTGTTTTCGGGGTATTCGACGTTTTGGTATGATTGGTTGTTCTTGGTTCTAATGCTATATCGGGCTTAGTGGGTTGTAATTTTTGAGTGTTCTATTGTTGATTGTGTGCCTGGCCAAGCTGGCTTGTGTGGGCGGTGGGGCGGTGTCTACTCTTCCACTCTTGTTAGTTTTTTTCTGTGGTATGCAACTTTTGTCATGAAATGCGAGGTATGTAGGTTCTAGTGGGTTGATGCTGAGTTTGAGGGCAAAGTGATGAAACAGAAGGCGTTGACATGGTTATGTGGTGTTGAACAAGCAACATGCCTCCCGAGGAATCTACGTTCGATCATTATTGGATTCTGGAGTTCCGTACGCGTAAACGTAGTCAAGTACGTGACGGAGCGGGACCAATGGGGCACGGCGGAAAGGTTGCGGAAAGGTTCAGAGACTCGCAGCGGGATACTTCATATTGCGGAACCTGTTGTGCTTTCTCTCTTCTTCTTCATCTTACCAGGTGATAGGAGCTGAAGACTGTACAACAGTATTCAATAATCATGCATATCATCGCTGACTTGATGAGTGGGAGGCGGTTTATGTATGATGCAATGCTCCTAGAGCGGCTGCGATGTGGGACGCGACACCTTGCTTGGAGCACCGTACGCTACATCGAACAGCACCAGGCAGTAGCTGAGGTGAAGAATCAGGAGGGCGGTGAAGAGTCACACTGGCAGACGTCGGTCAAAAAATAGAAGGTGTGTACATAGATAATTGTGATTGAGGGAATTTTCCCCCCGACCCGACGACTCATCGACCATGCGCTGCCAACTTTCCATGATTCGTGTTCTGTGTACTGCGTCGCTTCATATCCGAGATGATGTTGCCGGTCATCTCTCCTTCGTCCTTTTGTGACTTCCCAACATCGATATCCTCAGAGAGCATATTGTGTCACCCTTATCAAGACATTCTTTTCAACAAATGTGGCGCCAGGATGAGAGGAGGTTTGGCAATGACGACTGCGCTACACTTTGAAAGGTTGAGAGACCCCTGCCTTGATGATATGATAAGAAGACAAAGCCTGTCCCCCGCTCTTCTGAAGACTACTCCATTGAGAATCGGCCTGGAAAATTCTAGTTTCAAGTGTTGCTTATTGCAGTTAATGATTATCGGAGTCCAAAACAACAATGGACTTTTGCTTTGTTCTAGAGTTATTAATGCCGCCAGGCGGACATCGCTCCTTCCATAGCTGATAATATGTCTAGTTCAGATTTGGCCGAGGGCAAAGGAAATAACTATCTCGAGATGAGGCAAGCTATATAGACCTGTGCGCTAAACGGGTCGTGAATGGATTGTAGCTACTTGTTGGATATATAAAGGGGCTCGGCATGGAGAAGAACATACTACCCTATACTATTTGATTGGCATTCGATCTTGGCTTCAGGATGTCTTCTCACGCACAGACGCACGACGGTGACAATCCCAAGATCGACGAAGAAGATGAGGAGACGGGCATTTCTCTCCTGCGAAGAGGCTACGAAGACAGGGTCAGTAACAATTCGCCCATCTCACTCTTACTGCACAATAGTCGCACTGATATCCTGGCTCCAGAGCGCATCGCTAGTCAGCTCTGCCGTCTCAAAGCACGGCTCAAAGTCTTATGGCGCCAAGACACTGTCCGAAATTCGTGACAGCGTTGAGTAAGTCTCAAGCAAGTGGCCAAGATTGTGATATGTATGTCTGTCGCTGACTATATCCGTCTTCTGCAGCAAAACGTGCGAGACAGGAACAGCCCTCATCAACCTCTCGCAGATAGCGCCATTCGCTCCTTCTATTCTTCTCTACCCCGATGGACCGTTCGAAGTGCTGTCCCCTGGTTTGATGAGAGGTTGTATGTTTACGGATAAGCCTAGGATTTTGGTGCACCGTACTCTTCAGTCCCTCGATGGCATACCTACACCACTTTCAGAGGCAGACTACCAGTCTCTCGAACACGCAGTCAAGTCTGAAAAAGTGGCAAGTGAAAACCGGGGGGAAAATACTATCGCACCAGGCTATGGAAATGTTTTAAATGCGCTCGAGACTGCTCGAGTAACACAGCTGCAAGACGGGGACGGAGAGAATAACGCAATGTTCGAATTGGATCTCAGCTCGGTACCGCACTCTATGCAATTTCGAAAGTCGGGATTAAGTGTCAACGAAGAACCCGGCATAGAGCTTGCATCCTGGGCCTGGGACAAGATGTCGCAAATTCATGGAGAAGGCCCTAGCAATGGGGTCACCATCGTGAAGCTCGAAGAAGACTTCAAATCCGAGCATCCCTTGACGTTCAAGAATCCCTTATTCTTCAACAGCCGTAAGACGAGGGAGCGTTTGACGGCAAGGTTCAGGCGGATGGAAGAAGTGCTTAGAAGCGACCATGAGATCGAGTTCACCTGTGTATTGGATACTACACCTGTCGCTAGGCATACAAGGCTGGACTTTACTGTAAGCAACAACATGAGCAGTCATCATACATGTACAAATGGCAGGCTGACACGACTTGACAGCCTCACGATGACGATTTCTCGGTCCGTTTTCAGCGAACTGCAAAACACTGTGTGGACCACGAGCAATGGATGCACGATACGCACTTGTTGGCTATCGTGAAAAACAGAGACTTGTCCAAGATGGAGACACACGCCTTGATCCCTTCTAGACACCTGGAAAACTACACCCGAGCGACAAATGACAAGCTTTCCCTCAGCGCGTACCACAAAAAAGACTACGTCAGCCGCAGACCTTCCGATTACTTCCAGGTCGACGACAGAGACTTTCACCAATGGCGGTACGAATTCTTCGCTACTCACAAGCAAGGGGAATCTGTTCAACGTAGTACTCTCCCTCGCGAGGGACACGAGTCCTTGCTGAAAGATGTCGCTTTGATCTCTGAAGGCAAAGGCTCTGAAGTCAGCTCGCGGAGGTATGGAGAAAAAAAAGACGACGGGGCGCCTCACGGGGATACCATCGCCGAGTATTACGGCAAAGTCGACCCATTGTTGCACTGTTTGAAAAAGACCCATCGTGACGCCCCTTTCGATGCTGTGCGGCTCGAGAATAGCATGACTCCGGCTGCTTTCGATCGATGGACAGAGGTTCAAGCAGACCAAGTTGGAACCCCCGCCGAAGGGCAAGACGTGCTGGTATTCCGAGACTGGGTAAATCAGAATATCTAGCCCCGCTCATAGCAGGCTCGTTTCATGGACAGCCAAGATAGTCAAACATGTGAAATAGAGGCTTGTTTCATGGACAGCCAGGATAGTCAAAACATGTGGAATAGAAACGTCGGTAGAGTCGGTAGTTTGAGGGCGATGTGAAAGCATGACATGAGTAGTATTGACCGAATAATACTGCCCTACAAACGTGTCGACTCGTTACTGTTGGATTCTGGAGTTCAGTACACAGGACGCTGCGAGTATAGACGTGTACGAGAGTCAAGTAGTTACGGAACGTAGCGGGACCATGTGGCACGGGCAGGTTCAGGAACTAGCAGCAGGGTATATTGTGGAGCCTGTTGTGCTTTCTCATGCTTCTTCATCTTACCAGGTGATAGGTGCTGAAGACTGTACAACAGGTATGTAATGCATCCATCTTACCAGGTGATAGATGCTGAAGACTGTGCAACAGTATTCAATAGTTACATCCTGAAAAGTAGGGAATATACGTGCCAACTAGAGGAAAGTGCCGCGCTGTTGAAAGAGAAGATGCGTGCAGCTTACGTGGATCGGATATGCCCGATGTGGTTCCGCGACGGACGACCTCTGTCTGACACCATCGAGAATGTCGCAATAGCACATCCATCTACAGCCAGCTCATTTCGCCTGCAGCCGGAGATGAGTCAGTCTCCAGAGCGCGATGTACTTATAGCCAGCTGTAGCCGAGGAATGCAAAAGATCCCCATCCATCTTCGCCTGGAATCATCGCTCGTTTGGATCGCGATGGGCCACAAGACTGAAGATAAGGATGCTCAGGCTACCGCTTACGTCGTAGCCGATAGCCCAAACGCAGCTCCAGCGGTACTGCCAGTTTTGGAGGGGTATGTGCCTCCCCAGAGGACTTGGAAAACTTACCTGTGGTCAAGTGAGTCCCTATGCCATAAATGTGCGAATAAGCTAAAGCTGAGCAGCTCTGGACGTGTCGAGAGAGGAGGCAGTGTTTCTGACAAAGCTGGATGTGACTTTGATCACTTCTGCGGCGCTGGGTGTGATGATTCGTTATCTTGATCAGTAAGGGGATCGAGCAATGGTGATGTCTCCAGAGACTGACATCCCCTTCAGAGTCAATATCACAAACGCCTTCAGTGAGCTACTACCGTTGGTATGTCTTACTCGAGCTGATCGAGATATCAGACAGTGGCATGAAAGAAGACCTCAATCTGTACGGCAACGAGCTCAACTACGCCAACGCCTTCTGGTCCGCCGCCTACGTGATCGGGCAAATTCCCAGCAACCTTATACTCACCAGAGTCAACGCTGCGAGATACATCGCCTTTCTCGAGCTTGCTTGGACGGCCTTCACCTTTGGGACTGCAGGAGTTAAGGATATCAAAACGCTCTACGCCTTGAGATTCTTGTGAGTCCTGCGCTCCTACTCGAGATCCCAGCTTACTCGTCTATAGTGTGGGGCTATTCGAAGCAGGTCATTTCCCAGCGGTCATGTATGTCTGCTCAAGCTACTACAAACCCCACGAACTCGCCCGCCGAAATACTCTGATCCAGATATTCGTCTCTGTCGGACCGCTCTTTTCGGGATTCTTGATGGCTGCTGTCTATGCGGGGCTGGATGGGACGAGAGGCTGGCCGGGGTGGAGGTGGATGTACATGTGAGTCTTTCAAATCTACGGACAGGGGTGATGGACGTAGCTGATGGAGTGTAGTATTTGTGGAGTCATCTCGCTTCCATGCGCTCTTTGGACGTTCTTCGCCATGCCCCAGCTTCCTGGTCGGGCCAAGCCCAACTGGTGCGCTGACTTATCTTCTATTGCTAACTTGCGCTAATGAGCTCGAATAGGATCTTCTCCCAGCGCGAGATTGATATCGCCAGGACGAGGATGCCCACCGAAACCAAGCTTTACACGGGGCTTTTCAAATGGAAGGATATCAAGCGATGGCACAAGTCTTGGCATGTCTATCTTTGTAAGCTGCTTCATTAGTGCGCATCATCCTAGAAAGCTGACACAACATGAAGTCCCATTTTTCTTTTTGTGTTCTGGGCAGATCGGACAGGCTGGAAGCTCGAGTGAGTGCCCTCGTTCGGATCTTGACCCTTGAGATGTTGACTATTGAATGTAGTGATCTTCTGGATCAAGAGTTACAACGTCACCGGGAAGCCCAAAGTATTCTCCGTAGCTGAAATCAACATTATTCCTCTCGGCGTACGTCCTTTTCCTCACCCAACTCCATCTACCCCGACCGATGACTGACGTCGATTTACTAGATCAATATCATAACCATCTGCGGCTCACTCACGGCTTCCTGGATATCCGACGCCCTCCCAGGTTCCGCCCGATGGCCCATCATGGTCTTTTCCACCCTCGTCGGCGTTATCATACCCGCAGCTCTGGGGGCTACCCCGGTACATCCGCCTAATCGAGGGACACGATGGGCTTTGTTCTGTACGTTTCTTCCTCCCTGAGTCTTGGGGGTGTGAGGGTTCAGGCTGATATGTGGCTTGATTTTAGATCTGACATCGTTGTCGGGTGTATCGGCTGGTGCGACGTGGACCTTTGTGAACGAGACAAGCCGAGATGACCCCGAGAAACGCGCATACGTCGGAGCCATGGTTCGTCCTCTCCCACCTCTTCTTTTCCACCCCCCTTCTCAAGCTAACCAGTATTCAGATGAACGCCTTCGCCTACATCTTCACAGCTTGGATCCCCATCTTCACCTTCCCAACCTCAAAACAACCATACGTCGCGCACGGGATGTTTGCGACCTCGGGCTTTGCCGCAGTGGCGTTGTTGACGGCGTTGACTATTGGGTGGATGCATCATAGGGATTTGAGAAAGGCTGCTAGACTGGGAGAGCAGGGGGCGGGGAAAAGGGAGGGAGAAGTGAGTAGTGTTGAGGCAGAGAAGGAGGATGATGGGGATGGGAGTGAGAAGGGCGAGGTGTTTAGGAAGACGCCAGTCTTGGAGAAGATCTAGTCTGGTAGATGATTGTGTTGACCGGCTACTTTGATACCTTGGGCCGAATGGGAAAGACTTGTTGTTTGGGATGTGCTGTTTGTAGCATGTATAGGTGTATCTGCAAAGTCAACTAAGGGTATGCGACTATGCCGTTGTATGTTGAGTATCAGGGCCACAGACAAGGTCAAACTGAATAAAGGTCCTTGACAAAGAAGCTCCTGAGAGTCTGATCGCGACAAACAGACAGAACCAAACAATGAGCGGCATGACGGCGACGGAACCAAATTGATGCACCACGCGGGTCAAGGGTGAATTGATGATAAGCTTTTGTTACATCTTTCCTGCTCCCATTCTCGCTAGCGCTCGTATTGGACCCGCAAAGATGCCCCCTAGGAAGAGGAACGCTGCTCAGCGAAGAGCGAAAAGTGAAGACGAGCCGCAGCTTTCTCCAGGTGTGTCAAATCCCATTTTCTCCCGAACCACGTTCCCTGCTGACAATCCGCATAGCCGAGATCATAGACGAGCAGGGTGAGCTGCATGTCCGATCACGGAGGATTACGCTTACACTGTGCAGAGCAAGAGAATGAGATCGCAGCCCTGCGAAAGAAGAACACCGAAGAGAACAGGCAATCTCAGAACGCCCTGGACGTGGGCGTCTTGACTTCTATCTTCATGTACGTGATTTCAGCGTTCATTGTCCTTCCACTGACTACCTATATAGTACTGCGATCCAAATATACAACTTCAGAAACCACCCGAACCCCATCTTCCTCTTCCTCAACGTCTTCCAACTCGTCATGATCCCATTCTCCCTCACCCCCGAATGGCTTCCGTCCTCATGGAAACCCTATCTCCTCTCCCCATCAAACCACCTTCTACTCGTATCGGTACACCTAACGACTACCCTCTGTGCCTTGTTCTTGAGGTACCAGCAAACGCCAGTATTCGGGCAGGAGGGAGGATTGGAGTTTGGAGAAGTCGCCAGGTGGGCGCTGCCGACGCTGGTGGTGGGTGCGGTGGAGATGCAGAGGCGGGCAGAAAGGGAGACAGATGCCAAAATTAGACTGCTTGAGGGGTTGAGATATGATGTGAAAGGGGCGTAAATTGATGCGAGGTATGCACCAGTGAGTATATAAAAGATTTGGGGCGAAGGACGCAGTTAGGTTCGGGCAGCCGATGTTTGAGAAGGGGAGGCATTTCTTGTAACCGGTTCGGGACAGAACATCTCCGTGTTGATCTTCATAATCAAGACGTTTGGTACGCCGATAGTAGAGGGGAGCTCAGTCAGGGTAAGAAACAGGGACGAGTCGGCACTAGGTGTAAAGGACCTAAATACCAAGTAAGATCAATTAACCGGATGAGCAGCAAAAGCCATTGCATCACAATTCCAACCCTGGAATCATAATGCATACGTTGGTATTTGGACTTGTTAACTCACGCCCCGGGACCTGACCACTGGATCCTTACACTAGGACGCTGAACAACCCGGCCTCTCTACCACAACATGCTCGTACTCTTCCTCCCAGCAAGCGCGCCCAAGTCGCTGAACGATCATAATCAACCTTCAAAGAGACATACACAGCTTGTAGTTCTTCATCAAGAGAGATTCATAAAGTTATCTGATCAGCCCTGAACCCGAAATATATATCTATATAAACGAAAACCACTTTCTACGCAAGCACACAGTACTCGTATTGCAGATATCTTCAAATCCCACACATGATTCCGTGTAAACATCCCCTGATCTTTGCTGATCTAAGCGGTGATACCGTGGGTAGATCGATACTTGTTGAGAGAAGCCTTGAGGGCGCCGTAGCGTTGTGTCAAGTCGTAAGGGTCCGGCACTAAAGAGGCGTCTGGTCAGCACAAACCCCCTTCGTCGAATGTTGGGATGTGAGAACGAAAACGCACAATGTATACCGTTGTTGATGATCAACACCTTCATCTTGGGGTGATATTCGAGACCGTTGAGGAGCTTGGGAGTGATCAGGAAGTATCTAGAGACAAACGTCAGTATGAGATGGCAGTGGAATGGAGAGATATTGACATACTGCCCGGATTCAGAACCACAAGTGACATCGACAAGCTGGTTGTGAACGGCTCGCTCGGCGCGCTGGTCCATACCCTAGAAATCTGTCAGTATACGGCCTTGATCATCTCGAGAAAGAAAGCTTACCTGGTTGATCTCATCGACGAGCGAGAATGGCGTACGCGACATCTCCGACAAACTCATGAGATACGTCACCGTCGCCAGTGAACGTTCCTACACCCACGTCAGTATACAGATAGACAATATGAAGAAAAGACATACACCTCCAGACTGGTGACTGCCACTCAACACCGCCAAGTCATCCGAGTCTCGGTAAGCAACCATAATCTTGATACCCCACTTCCCATAATCTGACCCTGCCGACCTATCCACCCCAACTTCACCTCTGCACTTGACTCGCTCAAAGGCATCAGAGAACTTGATGCTGACCGCTGTGACGAGGGTGTTGAGTGCGGGATTGAATTTGGCCTATGACAAGGATCAGTTTCCTCGTTCAACTCTTCTCGTAAGGTGGGTGCTTACCAAAGTATCCGTAATATCCTCCTTCAATTCAGCAAGCTCCTCTTCTTCCTCATCCACAATCTTCTGCGCCGCCTCGAGCTCCTTTGTACGCCTTTCCCATTGCTTGATGACGGCGGTGGGTATGTTGACGGACATTTCGAGCTGGTTCTTGACGGTGTTGAGGTCGTTGAGGACTTGGTCGACGGAGGGGAGGGTGGTGGGGTCCTAGATGAACGTCAGCATCGGCCTCTGAAATTATAAAATGATGACGGACCTTGGCACGTTTGGTCACTTCCTCTCTCACGGTCCTGTCCGTAGGCTTGAGCCTGGCCTTGATCTCGTTCCACTTGTTGTTCGTCAACGCCTTGGCATGGTTGAACGCCTTGGAAGCTTGACACCAGAACGTCAGCTTGTGTCATCTGAGTGCTATGATGTACTCACCAGTGTCATATCGATCACGCAGCAACATGCCCCGAGCACTCCCAGACTTGACCTTGTCATCAATCATCTTCTTGTTGGTAGTCGCTTGAGCTTGGCGGAAAGTGGCGGCAATCAAGTCGGCGCAGTTGTCCATCACAGTGTCGCAATAGTTCTACATTCAAATCAGCACAATCTCTCAAGACGGCAGAAGGGCGTACGGTGGACGCTGCGAGGGGACGAAGTAGGTCTCTGGCATTCCTGATCCTCATCTCATTCAACTTGGTGCGCTCGGCTTCGTAGGAAGGAAGTCCCTCGAGCCTAACGAGCTTTTCTTTGAAGAGTTCTGCACGAAAGCATCAGAACTCGGCTCGACATGAACAGGGGGAAAAACTTGCGGATATCATGCGCTGCTTTGGTATATCGCTTCGAGCTATACATGAGAGCCTTGATCTTTTCCTCAATCGCACGCTACAATCCACGCGTAAGCACATGGAACAGTAAGCGCAAGACTGTACTCACACCCTCGGCACCGATCTCCTTCTTCTGACCAATGAGAACAGAGATCTTGTCCCTCAACGCTCCATGAGGCTGTTCCGCCTCTTCCTTCTTCCTCCTCAGTTTCGCAATCTCATCCACCTTTTTCGCCACAGCCTCCGTATCAACTACCCCCCAACCTGTCAGCCCAAGAAAAAAATATAGGAGAGGGAGAGAGGCTGGGTGGGTACGTACTGACGATGTTGAAACTTCGAGCTTCCGTCTTGGCAGTGATGATCTGACTGTACGCCTTTCTACCATACGTCGACTGGTTGGATCGGGTCCAATCTTTTGCAGTAGCCCATTGTTTGAAACCCAATTTGGGCAGTTCATCGGTCCTCACTCTTTCAGAAGGTTTCTGAGTGACAGCCTGTAGATGGTCAGTACTTGTAACTCCAGTACTCAACAAGAAACTTACAGTGTTGTGCATCTTGCAGACGCTGGCGACATATGCAATAACACCAGGATCGGCATCCACAAAGTCGATAGCGAACCCATCAAACCCAAACTCATTCAACTATCCAAAGAAAAATCGTCAATCTCACCACTCTTTCCCCTTTCCATCTATCATTGAACTTTACCTGTTCAACAGTACAAGGCCTACTCGGGTTGACAGTATCCTCCGTAACCTCCTGCAACGCCAAGTAGAGCTGTACTTTGGGCGGACCGCTGTTCCGGTGCGGGTTCCATCGACCAGTGTTCTTGATGTATTTCTGTGGGAGAGGCCTGCCGTTGAGCGCGATGAGATGGTCGTAGTCGGCCTTCTTTTCGCAGATAAACGTCTACCCACCATCTCGTCAGCATCATCCTTATAATTTCCTTTCCTTTTCCTTCCCTTCTCTTGAGAGAAGAAGAAGAAGAAGAAGAAGAAGAAGAAGAAGAAGAAGAAGACGAATACGCACTTGACGTTGGGGCCAATTAGTACAAGCCTCAACCTGCCAAGCATACTGCCTATTCGGCACATTGACAGAGATCATAAGCGGCTTGTGCACCTTGCCCTCAAAGCTATCCGGATTCTCTTTGAGATAGTCGAGGAGGAACGAAATGGAAGGGCTGGCTTGGCGGGCAGCATCTTCTTTGCGTCTTTCGACGCTTTCGAATGTGCTCTTCCTGTTTCCCGTTCGTCAGTTCTCCGCGCGAGGAGGTGGGGAGGAGGACGTACTCGTGATGAAGTCGATTGATAGCCTGATCGATATCCTTCAACTCATTACTCTCCCGCTCATACTGCCTGCCAAGCTCTTGCTCATCCCTCTCCTTCTCCCTATACCGCTGAGACACTTCAAGCTGTTCCAAAAACCCAAAACCCATTAGCAACCAATCCCCTCTCCTCCATCCTTCCATCCTCATGTCCTTATGTCTGTATGACACAGGACACAGGACACAGGATAGGAAGAAAAAAGAGAAAAGGACTCACACGCTCTTCTTTAGCCTTCCTCAACTCAACCTCATGATCCTCCCTCGGCTCCGCCAGTATCCCCTCACATTTCCCGATATTCATCTTGCAACTCTCCTTCTCGAGCCGTTCTCTCTCGACCTTCTTTTTGAGCTTGTTGATCTGGTCGGAGATGTCTTCTCTGCGCGTGCCCTATTTCTGGAATCAGCTATTGCACAAAAAGGGGGGGAGGGGAGGGGAGGGGGAAGGGGGATTTACGAGTTGGTCGAGGGCTTGTTTCGTCTCTCGAAGATTTGCAAAAGTGTGTTTCTGGCGGTCTTGCATGACTTTGACTTTGCCGTTCGCTTTGTGCACTGCATTGTCCCACGTCCTTTACCGTGGTATCAGCCTGCTTATCCCAATTCCATTTCCATTTCCATTTCCCATTTCCATTTCCTTTCCTTTTCTTTTCCCCATCTTCCTTTTCCTCCAAAGAAAAAGAACAGAAAAAGAAAGAAGAGGAAAAAAGAAAGAAGAAGACCCACTCTTGCAAATCCCTCAAAGGCTGCCTCCCCCGCTCATGCGCCTCCACCTTATCCTTCACCTTATCCCGCACCACCCCCGCCCGGACGGACTGTTCCCGCAGCTTTACGTGCTCTGCGATACCGAGGATATGCTCTAGGACTTCTTTCTGCGGGGACACACGTTAGCGGGAAGGAGGGAAAGGAGGAGGGGGGGGGGGGGGGGGGGGGGGGGGAGAAGGAGGAGGAGGAGGAGGAGGAAGGGGGGAGAGAGGAGGGGGGGGAGAAGGGACGTACTTCAAACTCGCGCGTTTCGCGTTCGCGGACGTGTTCGACATCAGGCGCGAGAGAGTCGACTTGTGTCTGCGATTTATCCCTCGAAGCCACATGCTGCTCTAAATTCTACCAACCGCCAATCCAATCAGCTTCCTCTCCTTCTTTTCTTGATGCTCTCATCAGAAGGGGGGGGACATGGACGTACTTGTTCGAGGGAGCTGGCTGCTTTACCTTTGGTGATGAGCGATTCGTGCCATCTGGTCAGACGGGGATCGCCGGCGGCGCGCATGGTTTCTTTGAGGACGGTGACGGCGTCCATTTTTGCGAATTCTGCGACTTTGTCTTGGGGCAGGAATGAACTATCCCCCACATCAGTCTTTTCTCAATAAAAGAGCTGAAGAGCTGGAGAAGGAGAAGAAGGAGAAGGGACATACCACAGATTATTAGCCTGCACCCCATACCCCTGCACAACCTCCATAACCCGCGTCCTCGTCGCGACCTCCCCATCAAGGAGCCACTCGGACTTTTCGTTCATGCGGTTGAATTTGCGGCAGATGATGGCGTTGGGCTGGGAGGGGCGGCCTTTGAGCTCGATTTCGAGCTGGGTTTCGTCGTGCCCTTGTTTGACGTAGGAGCGGATTTCGTTGGCGCGGCCCATCACCTTTTAGATCTGTCAGCCGAGTCCAAGAAGGATATAGAGAGGGGGGAGGGGACAGACTTTGGGTGGGAAACCGAGGCCGATGGCGATAGACGCTGCGATAGAGCTTTTACCCGTCCCGTTAGGACCGAGGATCATGTTGAGGTGCGGGCCTGGGCGGAATTCGACGTGGTCGTAGGTCATGAAATTCGTCGCCTTGATGCGCACCACAGACCCCGCGACATACCTACCAAAAACGCGTCAGCCCGAGTCTCTTCATCAGACGCGTCGAAAAAACCGACTCACCCGTCTTGGCCTCGGTCGTATTTGGGTTTGAAGGTGTCCCCCTGCTCGGCATATGCTTGGCCCTCGGCTTCTACGTCCTGCTCCTCCATCCTCCTGTAATACTCGTCTTCCTCATTCTCCCCCTCCCCCTCCCCCTGCTCCTCGTCGTCCTGGACGCGCTGGGTCTGGCGGCGTTTACGCGTGGAGGCAGAGTCCTCGTCGTCGTCAGAGGCGAGTGGACGGGTGCGCTTGTTGCGACTGGAAGAGGCGTTGGCCATGTTGGATAGTTGTGGGAAAGAGAAGTCATGTCGGCGCGTTCTTTCGTTCTCGCGTTCAAGTGCTGGTGTTACGTAAGCAATCATTCCTCTCTCTCTCTCTCTGTTGTCCCGGTCTCGCTGTATCCCTCCCGGCCCGCTCCACGATGTCCTCCTCTCTCGCCCAGATGACCCCCGCAAAACTCGCCCAGCTCCAGACCCAGCTCCCCGACATGCTCACAGACGCAGAGAAGCTCTTGCCGGAAGAGAAGAGGAACGAAGTCTTCCGGGACAAGATGCTCGCGCGCATCATGGCGCAGGGGCAGGGACAGGGGCAGCAGAGGGCGGGCATGGGGGTGGGGGTGGGGATGCAGCAGGGGATGCAGAATGGAAAGATCCCAGTCAACCAGAGCCAGCTCGTGCGTCCCCCCCCTCCCATGCCCACTAGCTTTCATACTGACAAGACTACAAGGCGTACCAAGAACAGCTCCGCCACCAGCTCCAGCAGCAGCAGCAGCAACAACAGCAACACCTCGCGATGCAATCCCGCCTCCAACAGCAGACCGCCGCTGCCCAGCAAGGGCGCACTGGCACACCGAGGCCGGCGCAGCCGATGACGCCCATGCCGCAGGGCTCTATTAATACGGCGTCGCCCCAGTCGCACGGCGGGATCGGCTCGCCGCAGGTCATCCGCCAGTCGCCCAGCACGGCGCCGGGACGGCCGGTGGGCATGCCGATGCAGGGGATCAAGACGCTTATCGAGAATTTCCCAAAGCTTCTGGAGCTCAAGAGGCAGGGCAAGCTGAAGCCGGAACAAGAGCGGCTCGTGAGTTACCCTTTGTCCCAAACAAACCTCCTGATGGGCCTTGCTGACGGACTTTGGGGTAGTTTGATCAATTCATGTCGAGCCCGGATGGGCAGAACCACCTGCGGGAATTCCGAGCGCACCAAGCTCGTCTGCTAGTAGAACGCGGCCTGACGAACCCCGTCGCCCATCCCGCCGGACTCCAGGCCCAGCAAACACCCGCTATGAACAATATGCAGCTCCCGCTCGCTGCCCAACAACAGCTCGCGGCTTTGCAGCAGCAACAGCAACAACAACAACAGAACCAGCAATCCTTCCCCCTCAACCCCCAGGCCCAGACCCAAAACCAAAACCAACTCGCTCCCCAGTTCGCGCAAAACGCAGGGGGGCACCCGAACCAGAACCAGAACCAGAACCAGAATCAGCTGACGCCGCAGCAGATGCAGGCGCTGCAGTTACAGAGGCTCGCGGCGGCGCAGATGCAGGCTGCGCAGAATGGGGGCCGGGGGGGGGCAGGGATGGGCGGGGGAGGGGGTCAGGCGATGATCAACCAAGCTGCCCTTGCGCGCGCGGCGCAACAGGCTCAGGCGCAACAATCTCAGAACGGGATGATGGGCATGTCGCCGCATATCGCTGCTCAAGCCCAAGCCCAAGCTCAAGCTGCCGCCCAAGCCCAAGCCCAGCAGCAGCAGCAGCAAGGCCAGTCCCCGGGCGGGTTTGGCAGTCCGAGGCCGGGGGCGCGACCGCCAATGTCGTTACAGCAGATGTTGATCAATATCCAGCCTTCCATGTCGCGGGTGGCGCCGGATAAGGTGGAGAGTGTTAAGGCGATGTTGATGAGGTTGGCGAATATGAGTGATGAGGAGAGGGATGGGGCTTTTAAAGCTGTACGTTTCTCCTTCCTTTTCTCTTTCTTTTCTCTTGTGGTTGTGGTTGTGGTTGTGGTTGTGGCGGGGGCTGATGAATGATGGGAACAGAGCCCGCAGTGGATCCCACTTTGGAACAGAGCGACGGGAGGCGGCAACCCGAACCAACTCGCCCAACAAGCCGCCGCCCAAGCCCAAGTCCAAGCCGCGCAACAAGCCCACGCCGCCGCCCAAGCCCAAGCCGCCGCCGCCGCCCAAGCTGCCGCCCAAGCCCAAGCACAGATGACCGGCTCTTCCCCACACGTCGGCGTCGGCCTGCAGAACGGCACCCCCATCATGCGCCCCGGGTCCACTCCGGCGGCGGCGGCGGGGTTCAACGCGATCAACAATGTTTCAAATTTACATATCCCTGCTGGCAAAGCGCGGGGGCTGCAAGGGCAGGGGCAGGGGCCGGGTGGGGCGGTGGGTTCGCCGAATATGCGGCTTCTGCAGCCTGCTGGGGACGGCCAGCAGCAGCAGCAGCTGCCCCCGGGCTTACAGGCGGACCCGAGTATCGTGCAGAGATTGCTGGAGCAGGGTATCCCGGTGCAGCAAGCTGCGCAGGTGTTTGCGAGGCATCAGCAGCAGCTCGCGGCTGCCGCTGCTGCTGCTGCTGGGGGGAACCCTGCTTACCCGGGGTTGGGGTTGGGGGCGCAGCACCCGCCGGGTGCGGGCGGGGGGACGCCCGGGCCACAGAGGAATATAACCCCCGCGATGCTCCTCGCGCAATACTCGCACGACATGCCCCCCCGCCCCCCTCCCTCCCGACCCGAACAGATCGTCCCCGACGCCCCCGCCCCCACCGACCAATCCCTCTCCATCCTCTCCCGCGCATCCTGGGCGCCAAACTACGCCGACGACGTGCGTGTGGAGAGCATGTTTAAACCGCAGGCCGCGGGGGAGACGGGGAGCAGGACGGTGGGGAGGGGGACGTTGGGGTGGAGGAGGGTGGAGAGGGGGGGGGGGGATGAGTGGCCGGAGGGGTTGAGGGAGGCGGTGGATGAGGAGGCGGAGGAGGAGGAGGGGGAGGATGGGGAGTCGAAGGGGCAGGGGCAGGGGCGGGCGAGTGGGATGCCGGGGCAGAAGAGGAGGAAGGTGCAGGAGGTGGCGGAGGAGGTTGATAAGGCGTTGAGGATACCGAAGGATTCGGAGACTGTGAGTTTTCTTGTGCTTGTTGGATTGGATTGGATGGGTGGGTGGGGAGAGGAGCTGATGAGAGTGCTGGTTAGTTGTTGTTGGAACTGTTTGATGAGCATTCTGATGTGGTCTCCGAGGCGAGCTGTATGCTCGCCAAACACCGAAAAGCGACCACGCTCGACAGAAAAGATATCCAACTTTCATGGGGCAAGTCATTTCCCTTCCCTTCCCTCCTCCTCTTCCCTCCTCCTTCTTACCTTCAGATCGCCTAACCTAACAATCATTCGTAGAACTGCTATACGGCCGAATCATACCAGGCTTCTCCTCCGACCGCATCAGGCAGGACCAGACGAAATCCGCCGCGCGCCATCGGCAGGCGAACCCGGCGTATATGGGCAAGATGAAGGCGGTCAATGAGGGGAAGGCGGCGTGGAGGAGGGAGAGGAAGAGGGTGAGGGTTGAGGAGGCGGCGGCGCGCGCGGTGGGGGCGGGGGTGGGGGTTGTTGAGGAGGTGGCTTGAGCCAAGCATTGTGCTTGAGATGGAGCTTGAGATGGAGGGGAAGAGGGAGAAGAAAAAAGGTGCCGAGAGGTACCGCCGAAGACCTTTCGGAAAGGTGTATAATTTTCAAGTGACGATATCATATGTTGTTGTGCCAAGTTTCATATTCAATTTGTTTTCATATCACCGTATATTGTTATGAATAACATCATCGATAATCCCCGTCCTCTTATATCCAGGGATCTCCAGCAAGTCAAGTTGCTTCGTCAAGCCGTGCTTCAGCGATGGGCTTTTGAGCTGCTCAGGCGTCAAGCTTGCACAGTGATAGCTTGACAGATCTGATAGGTACACAACTTTTAGAGGAGAAGAGGAGGGTAGGATGAGAAGCAGCCTTGATCCGAACCTCTTCGAGTAGCGCTGGTCTGTACTGCTGCAGAGGCGCAGACCTGTAGTGGTGTACACAAACGCTCCTCCTTTCAACGTTTTGATTCCCCTTTTCAACCACCAGGACATCATTCCGCCTTAGGAATGCACTGTATTTGTTCAATCCTCGACTAACGCTATTCGCAGAATAGAAACCACCATCTTCAACCGCCTCTTGCGCCAGGACGACTGCCCAAAGAGAGGTCTACCAGTTTTCTTCGGTGTCTGCTTGGGATTGCTCGATTCGGTTCTCGCTATGAGGGTCGTCTATCAAGGATGCGAGTCGTTTACTCGTGGAACAATTGCTGCGTGGACGTTCCGAGTAGACGAATCCGTAAAACCGGGACGCGCTCGTGAGTCAGGTCAAGTGGCGCTTTCAACCCTTGCTGACACGTCTCGTAGGTGCAAGAGGTTCCACCGCTTGCTCAAAGTAGCTGTGCTCGATGCGCATCGTGATTGAAGGTCATTGGCGGTGTCTGAATATGACGATGACCAGCTGTTCGGAGTAGGCGGTGGACTTTTAGTATCTAGAGACGAGTCAGCATGGCTGAGGCGCTACTTGAAGTTACTCACGAGTACATCCTGGCTTACGGTTTCGTCTTCTTGGACGTCGTCGTAGAAGCCTTTTTCAGAGCCACCTTCGAGTGCCCGACTAACATGTCATATAGAACTCTTCATCTCAATCAACGGGCGACGACGACGGACACTCCTGGCGAGGCGAGGCTATATATACTTAGTTGCGGGCGCAACAACAAAGCCGCTGGTAGAGTAATCATGTAATGTGCTCGGATGGTCCCGAGCTCCAACACTGGGCATGTTGCTCTCATAGACCTTCGACTATTTCAGTGGTATCAGCCGCATTCCTGACCAAACCACAACCAACAAGAGCCAGGCGTTAGACCGAGCAGCCGACCCCTCATTCACAACCCCCTCGTCGACGCGGCGCATCATCGCCGCCCTCGCATCTGCCCACCTCCACCCTCCCGATGCTCGCCCGTCCTCGCAGTAGAATTGCGACGCCAAATGCTCTGCTTGGTGCACTGGGTGAACGTCCTTTCACCACCAAAATCCAGGAGTTGACAGGTCCCATTAACACTGGTGCCTGGAAAGAACCAAATGACCGCCGCGCGCGAGTCCCAGTTCTCTCGCGATTTTTGTCGTTTCGGCGATGTATCTCTTTGCATCTCTTGCAGTTCTTGTCGTGTCGCCATGCGCGCTGTACGAGCATACGGCCACTGACGTTCCGCGGCGAATGGTACGAAGAAGTACCACGATTGATAAGCAGATGCACGTCCATTGCCCGCTACTGTCTATTGGACGCTAAGGTTTTCGCACCGAGGCGATGCTCCCAATTCGTTCCGCCGTCCGCCGGGCACCCCAACTCGCACAAATTCCTATCCCCCTCTTCTCTTTCTTCTCTACACATCCCCAACCCTCATTAACTGTGAGAACACCCCAGAACCCCGTACCAACATCACTCAACCCACACCTCACCCCACACCTCATCCCAAACTCACACCCCACAACTCACACCAGGATGTCTGCGTACAGCGGGTTCACCGACGAGTTCTTTGCCGCCGAGTCTGCCATGCGCGACCGCGCGCTGTCTCTTCTCTTCTCTCCTGTCCCCTCCCCTCCTCCTCCCACCGAGGCTGGCGAGCCTGTCGAGGCCGTCGAGGCTGGTGTGAACGACCTGGCCGCCCAGATTTCTCCCTTCTCCGCCCCCTCCCCCGCCGGGTCTGTCGAGAGTGACTCCGCAATGTCTTCCCTCTTCTCTCCTCCTCCCAGCCCTTCTCCTGTCGTCGACGAGACCACCACCATCACCAACGGTGACGAGAACGACGTAAGCATCCTTTTTCCCATGCCAGGAATTTTTTATACTGATCCCGCTTTGACAGTTTGGCGATGACTACAGCGATGACTCTGCCCTTTCGCCCCTCTTCTCTGGCCCTCCCAGCCCTTCTCCCGTCTCCGAGACTATCAACACCGCCGTCGGTGACGAGAACCATGTAAGCACTCTTTCCCTTTCCCGCCACTAGCTCGATACTGACTCGTCTTTGCAGGTTGGAGATGACTACAACGATGACTCTGCCCTTTCGCCCCTCTTCTCTCCTCCTCCCAGCCCTTCGCCTGTCGAGGCCACCTCTGCCCGTTCTCGTTCGCCGTCTCTGCCTCCTATCGCGCCCATCGCCATCCCCACGACCAAGCCTGCCAGCGAGAAGGTCTACCTCGGCCTCCGACTCCCTGGTATCCGTGGCCCCACTGTCCCCGCTCAGATCGGTAGCACACAGCTTGAGAAGCCCAGCGAGAAGGTTCACCTTGGCCTCCGAATGCCTGGCATCCGTACCCCTGCCCCCGTCGGTATCGCCAACGCTCAGCCTGCAGAGAAGACCAGCGACAAGCCCAAGCCCAAGGCAAGGTCTTCAGCTCATGCCACCACCACCAACATCTTCAAGGCGACCGGCGGCCAGGATCGGGGCATGGAGAAGAAGTCTCACGCGAAGGGATGTAAGCGCAAGAGCAACTCTTGCGATTACTGCAAGCGACGTCAGATCAAGGTAAGCATACCCCCTCTCCCTCTCCATCAGCCTCATACTGATTCAAATGCAGTGCGACCGCGACGAGTTCAACGCTTGTACCGCCTGCCTCAAGAAGGGTATCGAATGTGTCTACAACATCGTTCCAGGCAAGCGAGGCGCGTTGAAGGCTTCTCAAGAGGGCGTCGCCATGGGCCGTACCGTCTCAGGTAGCCTCATCAACGGCGGCTTGCCCTGTACCCCTCGCCTCTCCTCGTCGCCGAGCAGTAGCGCCTCGATCAATGTCCACACCCCTCCTCGCTCTTCCCCGGCCAAGTCTACCGTCGTCGTCCCCGCCAGCCTCTATGCCCAGTTGGCGTCAACCTCCTCCGCCAACTACAACATCGTCGCTGAGCCTTCTGCCCCGACAGCTTCTTCTGGCGCTTCCGCCCCCACCCAGCTTCCCGCTTCTGCTGCTGCTGGTGCCGAAATCAATGTCGAAGGGCAGTTCGACTTTGACGAGTTCTACCGGGACATCGGGCTGGTTGCCCCCGCCCCCGAAGCGGCTCCCATCGCGCCACTTCCTGCTGCTGACGCGCAAGGGGCAGCCGTCAGCCAGCAGCAGTGGACCCTGGCGCAGTGGTGCAGGGATAACGGGATAGACGAGGCTGATTTCCTCACCAACCCCGTTTTCCAAATCCCGGGACTTGCTGCGCCTGCTCCTGGGATAGCGCCTATGGAGACGAAGGAGGAGAAGGATGTGAGAGAGGCGGCGGAGATGGCTGCCATCGTGGCATTCTTCAGCACGCCGGAGATGAGGAGCTTTAACGACGTCGGCTGTTAAGTTGACTGTTGGCGAAATCTCATCAGGGGACGATGTGGGCAGGACATTGTGTATTGTTAGTTATAAAGAGGACACTAGTATAGAAAGGACAATCGCTCTGTAGATATAGTGTGATTGAAAAGTAATTTACATAGTAGCAGTTTAATTCTCGAGCTTGATAGTTTTCGTTTCTGTTGTTCGTTGTCGATATTCAAGATTTCAAGATATGAATTCTCGTGGCTTTTTCGATGTTTCAATTTCCCTTCTTATTCGAGCTCTTGCCACCCAAAGTACAGCAGTGAGAGGCGGTTTGAGGCGCCAGTACCATCCGTCCATCTGCCTCAATCAACTCGGCTGATAAATATTATGCTCAGATACCCCTCTCCTCTGACGGAGTGGTTCGATGCTTCCTGTACCTCATGGTGCAATCCCATCACTATGTTCCCAAATTCCAAGACCAGGGGCTCGTCAAAAGTGGTCGTCTACCGATGAACTTTTCACAGATACGTACTTGACCGTCCAATCTCCCGCCCTATCACATGCACCAGCAACTTTCCGGGGTCTTAACCGCTACCTCATTTACGTATCGTACTCTTTATTGATCCCACACCTTGACAAAACGGTCCCAAAGACAAGGTTGAATGACTCATGGCAGCCGCGGTCACCAAAAGTGGAGGTTTCGGCGCGGACCGAGCGGGAGACCTTTGTCTTCTTTCGCATAGATCCCAAAATCCCTCCATCCACCTCCCCCCTCGCCCCCATCCCGCTCGCCACCCCCCATCCCTCCCTCCCATCTCGCTCCAAGACTCGTGATGGGCGCTGCCGAGAACCAAGCGTAGCTCAAGACCGCCCACAACCCGAGATCAGTCCAATTTTCAGAACACCCCGTTGGCACACCTCCACCACGCACCACCATTGCTTTGGAGCATGGCATCCACTCCATCCGCCCTTCCGGGGCCGTCTAGGATGCCTCTACAACCCACGCCTGCGAATATATCCCATCCCCAAGCAGGCCTGCCCATTGCCCAACAGTCGAACGGGCACCAAAATGCACGCCCCCTCACTGGCCGGCACGACATCCATCAAATCAAACAAGAACTGCATGATGCCCTAGGAGAAGAAGGACTGCCGTACTGGAAGAGCTTGAATGCGTACTTGCTTGGGCAGCTGGGGAGGGGCGAGTTGGAGGGGATGGTGAGGGGGTGGCTGAAAGGTGATGGACGTAAGTGTGTGCTTGGAGGTGAAAGGGAGGATGCTGATCGGAGGGTTTCAGTGCATCTGCATAACAAGCTGTTATCGTCGCTGTTGTCGAACGCTTCTATATCGTTGGGCGATTCGGGTACCGTGTCTGCTTCTCGCAAACGCAAAGGTCTTTCCGTCGACCATGCCGACTATGACACGGACGACACGATAGTGGAGCCGAAAAGGAGAGTGGAAGGATGGGTCATGGGTCTGGGGAAGAAGGAGAGGGTGAGGGTGAAGAAGGCGTTGGCTTCTGGAGATGCAGAGAAGGGACCGGATGGGAAGGATGCGTGGGAGAGCATGGAACAGACGAGATGGAGTCCATATTCGCAAAGTGAGTCATCGTCTACATCTGACTTGATCCGAGAACTGACAGACTGCAGATTCGTTGATAGCCCCGCTGGCTGTTCCAAAACGCCAACTCCCCTCTTCGCATCAGCTCTCCCTTCGTCTCTCGCAATACGCCAAATTGCACGACGTGACCGTCCCCCCGAGTTCCACCGACGACATCGGCGAGTTTCTCGCAGTCGGTATGGACGCCCACATGGCCGATATCCTCCACTCCACTGTCCATCTCACGGCCCGCGATCGACCTGGAGACACAGGTATCCGCGTACCAAAAGGCATCGGGTCACGAAAAGACGGCGAGCCGCAGGATGCTGGGGAAGTACCAGCGCCAGATCTGGATACCTTCCGAACACTATTCGACATCCATCCCCACCTCCACTCCAACCTCTCCCCAGCACTACACCGTCTTCAGACTTCACACACCCTCGCAGAACTCGAAGGCGCCAACCCTCTCCTCCAACCGACCACCCGCGTCCCGCAATGGGTGCCCGTACCGAACGCTGCGCCGGTGGCCAAGCTTGTGCCTGTTGCTGAAGGGAGCAAGGCGGTGGGTCGTTCGCCGGCGAGGTCGGTGGCTGTGCAGAACGAGCTATTGGAGAAGGGGTTGTTGAAGTTGGATAAGGGGCGGGAAGGTGATGGGGCGGAGGGCGGGAAGAAGGAGAAGAGGCATACGTTGCATTGGAGGTATGAGGATCCGGCGTTGATCCTGGGGGATATTCTAGGATGAGCGAGGAGTGAGGAAGAAGAGCAAGAGCATGGGCAGCATTGTACTATTCAAGCATTATCTACGTACATTCGTACTTGCATGGCATTTGATTACATTCGGATCATGTCTACAGCGCGTCGAGTCGCTTCTCGCTTCCCTTTTGCAACGTTGATGCCCTACCGACCATCTTTCCAGCCTTGGTCTGGCCATATCAGCCCGATTCCCTCAGTCCACCTCATCTACCGAAGGCAACCCCTTGACTTCCTTATCAGCATCACCACTTTCACCAGCCGACCGGCGGCCGGCCACTCGACGGAGGACTTTATGCTTCCGTCCGATCTGCGACATCCGTCTATTTGTTTGGTTTCTTCCCACCACAGCTCGCTATTCATCTATCACCATGCCCGGTACTATGGCAAGTCCCCTTCCAATACCTCACGAAGGACGTCGTCTAAAAGCTCGATAACAGCCCCCACCCCCACCGCATCTGTTGCCTCCTGATTTACCAACAGGCATAGCAACCTTCTCCCCTTCCCCCTCCCCTGCCCCTTCTCCAATCCCAAGCGCGGCGGACCAACGGATGATCGCTATAGCGCGGCAAGTATATCGCGAGATGCATACCCCCACTCCTTCCTCTTCGCAATCACCTTCTTACCCACACCCTTCTGCGGGGGAGAGGGAGAGGGAGAGGGAGAGTCATGAAGGTATGAGGATGCGCGAGGTTGCGAGGATGGTATTCGATGCTGAACGAGAACGCGCGAGGGTGGAGGGGGAGTACTATCAAAGTGGTAAGGAGGGGGCTGGGGCAGGGTCTGGGGATGTGGGGTTCCAGCCGATAGGGGTGGGGGCGGGGCCATCTGGGGTTGGGACGCTGGGTGGAGGTGCGTTTGGCGAGGTGGTGAGGGATGAAGAACAGATCGACCTTCTATTAACTGTACGTCCCCTCCCCTCCTTCTTCTCGTATGATCTCTTACAGATCATGTTCTGAACAGACAGCTGCAAGATGGGCAATGCACGAACTAGTAGGTAAAGACTACAAATGTACCCGCGACCCCCGATGGTCCGTCAAGAGTCCTATGAAGGGATGGCCCGCTGCCCATCCTGATGGGTATGTGTATACGGATCTGCCGGGAGGTGGGAGGAAGAAGGTGTGGAGGCCTGATTTTAGCAGTAAAGCTGCGACTACGTGAGTTTGAGCTCTGACTGGATGGGATGAGGGGTATGGTGCTGATGGGGGAGTAGGTCGCAAAAGTACTTGCAAGAATCTCTCTCCCTCGCTTGGTCGGCTCTTCTCAGGCTGAACGTCCCTTCCTCTTCTACCACGCCTGATGGTACCGGCATACTCACCGAGGCGGACAAGAACGACCTCTCCAAGAAGATCGGGCAATACTTCAAGAACATTCAACGGGTGATACATCAGAACAGCACGGAAGAGTTGCAGGTGAAGACGAGAGAGATGAATGAGTGGAAAAAGCTGAAGAGCCGGGCGGGAAAGGTGAGTCTCCCATTTTCCTCTCATCAAAAGGTAGTATGCTGACTAGATGAGCAGAGGTTTGCGCAAGTATCAAGAGGAGTCGATTTCGACAGCTCCCTCCTCGGCAGATGTCAAGAGTCCGACCTCCTCCGGCACATATTTCTCGACCTCTTCAAGCAAAACAACTCATTCTTGCCGTTCATGTACGATATCCCCAAAGAAGAGAGGGAGATATGTGCGGTTTGGAGGGATATTTGGTGTGGGCTCTCGGGGCAGGAACAGCAGGAGGGGGAGGAAGTTTGGATCGTGGAAGATCCGGCATGGTGGTCGCCTTGGGTCAGTCCCCACCCCCTCCCCAATTCAGGCTCGACTGTTGACTGACCAGACTGCAGCTGAAGAAGGCGTACTGGACGTATTACTACGAAGCCAACCCTAGCGGTACGCGATTCTTCCGTCTCCCCGACAGCATGCGCAAGCGCCGTATCCTCTCTGCCGACGACCTTCCCCCACCTTCATGCGGCATCACCCGGAGTATGGTAGATTGGCAAGTCTTTTCATCACCTTCAAGGACAGAATGGGCGGCGCAGGTCCCTCTGGACCCGCCAGTCCCAAGAGAGAGAAGGACGTTGCAGAGCTTGGAGAAGGCTGTGGGGGTGGAGATTGAGATGGGATGTAGCGTGTTCCTGCATCTAGCGCCTTTGGACGAGCTTGAGGAGGGGGATGGGGAAATGCTGATCGCAATGAGGAGGGACGATCCGGAGGCGTATGGGAAGGAGATCGGGAGAAGAGTCGTGATGGCGGGTGAAGAGTTTGACGAGATAGTCCGTAGATCATATTATTGACATGAATATTTGTATGAGATTTGCTAGAATGAATGACAGTAGATGCATCAGTGACGACGATATAAGACCAGCAATGACTGCATCCGTCCTGAGTCCTGACTGATGAATCAGAGCAGGTCATCAGCGCAGGTCAAGCGCAGAAAAAAAGGCGGGACCAAACATTCCATCCGCGCAAATATCGGACATAAGACAAAACCCCGCGCCGCAATTAAAAAAATGCCGACCCGATTTGATCCCGCTCCAGCCCAGCTCCCACCCGCGCTCGCTGGGATTGAGGAAAAGCACGAAATCAGTGAATCACCCTCTCTCCACCCCTCAAATCTCTCAAAATGGTACGTCCCCATAGACAGCTGGTGAGGAGGCATGCTGACAGCCACTGCAGGAAGTCGCCGCCAACAAGCAGCCCGTCAAGCTCGCCCGTGTCCTCAAGGTGCGTTTGAGTCGTGGAATGGATAGTCTGAGCGTGGAATGGATGGGCGGATTTGGCAATGGTGATGGAAGGGTGTGGGCGCAGTTGGGGGGTAGGGATGCAGGTCGAAGAAGAGCGGAAGGGCGGATGGGGAGGGTGGACGTGTAGAGGATGATGGGGTGGGGATGGCTGGCGGGACGAAGTGTATGGTTTGTGGCGTGCGGTACATCTAGTACTTGCTGCCCCGGGATAACACTGTCAGCGGAGGTCATGTGCAGAGTGTATGTGAAGGAAAGAAAAGTGGAATGGGGGATTGCCAAATTTGCCATCCAGACGACGCGCGGACTGTCATCACCGTAGAAGAACACTGCTGACTATCCTTTCCCTTCATCCTCTCCCCCCCCACCACACCCTCCCCCTTTCGTCACCCACCTCTTTCCCCTTTTCCCCTCGCCCTTCCTCCCATTCAACGAAAAACAACAGGTCCTTGGCCGAACCGGCTCCCGAGGTGGTGTTACCCAAGTCCGAGTCGAGTTCATGGACGAGTCCAACCGATCCATCATCCGAAACGTCAAGGGCCCCGTCAGGGTTAACGACATCCTCGCTTTGTTGGAGTCTGAGCGTGAGGCTCGGTACGTTTTCTTCTCTTCCCTTCTGGGGTGTTTTCTCTTGAAGCGGGTGCTGACTGGATTGTCTAGTCGTCTCCGTTAAGCGGTGGTTGTTGGGAATGAGCGGCGGTAGTTTGGTTTTGTGATGACATACCTTCGGCATACAACCTTGCAGTTTCGTGTTGCAGTCGCAGTGTTGCAGAATCCAGGATTGGGTCGCAGGTGGTGGAAAGGACAGGGCGGGATCAGGTGGCAAGCGGGCGAGATTTTCAAAGAGAGGAGATGGTTCGGTCCACGTGTGGTGGGAGTGTTCTGCTACTGAGAGCGGGGTGTTGTGGAGGAGAGTGATGTCTGAGCGCACTTGTTTGGTTTGCTGAGGCTCGGCCTTATCACCACTTACCCGCATTCAATCCTGACTTGACTCTGGCTGATTTTCCTTTCACTTGACCTTGACTGCTGGCTCTACTACTGATCACTCCCTTACTGAAGGTAGACAGACGATCTGATCACTCATCGCTCATGTCCCCCAAGCTCTTGATCCCTTGACTTGCCTCTCCTGTCAAACCTATCGACCGCCCTACGCAACGCAATCGACTCGATCGATCATCGCCATGGCCAGATCCGACGCGACCAGCATCACCGAACGGACGTCTAATACTTCACTTTTCGTACTACCGAGGGCGAGGGCGAGCGTTGATCACTTTTTGGCCGGATTTCGAAGGGGCAAAGGCGGCTGGGGCTTTGTAGCGAGGGTGATAGCGATAGCGATAGCCACTGCTTGCTGGTATGAATACTCTCCATAGATCGCGTATGCTTCCAGCCAGTCTCGAGCTTCTTATAAAGACTAGAATTGGTCAGATGGTGTGGGAAGGTACTGGCGGTTCGATCCGCCTCCCACTACTACACCGTGGGCAGAGCAAATCTGACGGTAAGAGTCAAGATGAGAGGGAGTATTGAATTATTGAATGAGCCACGGGAATTCATATATCTAGATTCTATATATTGACAACGAACAACCGATCAGAAACGAGAATTAAACTGCTACTATAAATTACTTTTCACCATGCTATATCTACAAAACGAGTGTCCTTTCTAGATTAATGTCCTTTCTAGATGATTAAACTTGCAACACGACGACCACGACTTGAGCGCTCTCGCTTCCCTCTTCACACCTCCGGCCGAGGGTGCCATGAACGATGTGATCGACCTCACCCTCATTGATGATTCTCCTCCCTCATCGCCGTCTCTTATCGCCGCCACCTACACCAACACTACTAGCGACGACAGCGACATTGTGTGCCTTTCGGCTCCTGTCGATACCTCCTCCGTCGTTGGTCAACGCGAAAACTCTAGCGACACGCCCAAGCGACGGAGGCTCGATCGTCCGCTCACGCCACCAAGTCCAACAACCTCAAGGCTAGCGGTAGTCAGAGCCCAGATTCGGACAAGAAGTCTCACGCCAAGGGATGTAAACGCACCCATGGCGACGCCCCCTTGAGAAACCTTCAAGGCGCCTCGCTTGCCTGGGACGATATTGTAGACACATTCGATACCCTTCTTGAGGCAGGCGGTACAAGCGCTGAACTCGTCGCGGTCGCACTGCATTTGAATCAGTATGAGGCTGATGGAGAGGAAGAGGGGGTATGCTTACCTTGATCTGACGTCGCTTGCAGTAATCGCAAGAGTTGCTCTTGCGCTTACATCCCTTGGCGTGAGACTTCTTGTCCGAACCTGGGCTCTGACTACCGCTAGCCTTGAGGTTGTTGGACTTGGTGGCGTGAGCGGACGATCGAGCCTTGGTCTTGGGCGTGTCGCTAGAGTTTTCGCGTTGACCAACGACGGAGGAGGTATCGACAGGAGCCGAAAGGCACACAATGTCGCTGTCGTCGCTAGTAGTGTTGGTGTAGGTGGCGGCGATAAGAGACGGCGATGATGGAGGAGAATCATCGATGAGGTTGAGGTCGATCACATCCCCATCCAGCGTCGGGGGCGGCCATAGGAGACGGCGATGAGGGAGGAGAATCCTCAATGAGGGTGAGGTCGATTACATCGTTCATGGCACCCTGGGCGGGAGATGTGAAGAGGGAAGCGAGAGCGCTAAAGTCGTGATCGTCGTGCTGCAAGTTGAATCAGTAGCTGCCAATGATGGGAAGAGATAACGCTTACCTTGTTCTGGCGCTGCTTGCAAGCCTCAACATGCTTCTTCTTCTCCATGCCGGGATCCTGGCCGCCGGTCGCCTTGAAGATGCTGGTAGTGGTGGTATGAGCAGAAGACCTAGCCTTGGGCTTGGGCTTGTCGTCCAGACTCCGATAGGAGACGGCGATGAGGGAGGAGAATCATCAATGAGGTTGAGGTCGATCACATCCCCATCCAGCGTCGGGGGCGGCGATAGGAGACGGCGATGAGGGAGGAGAATCATCAATGAGGGTGAGGTCAATCACATCCTTCATGGCACCCTCGGCGGGAGATGTGAAGAGGGAAGCGAGAGCGCTAAAGTTGTGGTCGTCGTGCTGCAAGTTGAATCAGTAGCTGCCAATGATGGGAAGGGATAGCGCTTACCTTGTTCTGGCGCTGCTTGCAAGCCTCAACATGCCTCTTCTTCTCCATGCCCGGATCCTGGCCGCCGGTCGCCTTGAAAATGTTGGTAGTGGTGGTATGAGCAGAAGACCTCGCCTTGGGCTTGGACTTGTCGCTGGTCTTTTCAGGCTGAGCGTTGGGGAGGAGGGCGGGGGTACGGATGCCAGGCATTCGGAGTCCGAGGTGGACCTTCTCGCTGGGCTTCTCAAGCTGTGTGCTACCGACCTGAGCGGGTACGGTGGGACCACGGATACCAGGCAGTCGGAGGCCGAGGTAGACCTTCTCGCTGGCAGGCTTGGTCGTGGGGATGGCGATTGACGCAATAGGAGGCAGAGAAGGCGAACGAGAACGGGCAGAGGCAGAGGCTGAGGCCTCGACAGGCGAAGGGCTGGGAGGAGGAGAGAAGAGGGGCGAGAGGGCAGAGTCATCGCTGTAGTCATCTCCAACCTGCAAAGTTGAGTCAGTATGAGCCAGTGGCGGGCAAGAGGAAGAGTGCTTACATTGTTCTCGTCACCGATGGCGGTGTTGATAGTCTCGGAGACGGGAGAAGGGCTGGGAGGGGCAGAGAAGAGGGGCGAAAGGGCAGAGTCATCGCTGTAGTCATCGCCAAACTGTCAAAGCGGGATCAGTATAAAAATGTTTTGGCATGAGAAAAAGGGATGCTTACGTCGTTCTCGTCACCGTTGGTGATGGTGGTGGTCTCGTCGACGACAGGAGAAGGGCTGGGAGGAGGAGAGAAGAGGGAAGACATTGCGGAGTCACTCTCGACAGACCGGGCGGGGGTGGGGGCGGAGAAGGGAGAAACCTGGGCGGCCAGGTCGTTCACACCAGCCTCGACGGCCTCGACAGGCTCGCCAGCCTCGGTGGGAGGAGGAGGGGAGGGGAGAGGATAGAAGAGAGGAGAAAGCGCGCCGTCGCTCATGGCAGACTCGGCGGCAAAGAACTCGTCGGTGAACCCGCTGTACGCAGACATCCTGGTGTGAGGTGTGGGGTGTGAGTTTGGGATGAGGTGTGGGGTGAGGTGTGGGTTGAGTGATGTTGGTACGGGGTTCTGGGGTGTTCTCACGGTAAATGAAGGTTGGGAATGTGTAGAGAAGAAAGCGAAGAGGGGGATGGGAATTTGGGCGAGTTGGGGTGCCCGGCGGACGGCGGAACGAATTGGGAGCATCGCCTCGGTGCGAAAACCTTAGCGTCCAATAGACGGCAGCGGGCAATGGGCGTGCATCTGCTTATCAATCTTGGTACTTCTTTGTACCATTCGGCGCGGAACGTCAGTGGAGGTGCGCTCGTACACTGTGCATGGTGACACGACAAGATCTGCAAGAGATGCAAAGAGAAACATCGCCGAAAAACCAAAAATCGCGAGAGAACTGGACTCGCGCGCGGCGGTCATTTGGTTCTTTCCAGGCACCAGTGTTGATGGGACCTGTCAACTCCTGGATTTTGGTGGTGAAAGGACGTTCACCCAGTGCACCAAGCAGAGCATTTGGCGTCGCAATTCTACTGCGAGGACGGGCGAGCATCGGGAGGGTGGAGATGGGCAGATGCAATGGGTCACTGGCATGGACGTAGTGTAGAGGGGAGGTTTCACTGGCTGGGGTTGTCGGTACGTGGGATAAGGGATTGTTGATTGGCTCGTTTTATGACTGTCTTTTGCTGGATGTCGCCGGCCTGGACTGACGCCACTACCAATGAGGGTACAAAGGGAAGAAGACCGAGCAGTCGGTGGAACACGTGAGCGAGGCGGGATGATCGATGGGTCTTCTTGAACGTTGAGTAAACGACGACAAGTCGGGGTAATAAGGAGCGCGTATCGTCCGCCATCGTCTCCTTCCCTTTCCTCGGAACACTACAGTATCACCAGCAGGCGGTGAAAGGGCTCTCATCACGTCGTCCTGTTAACCGCATACGCCGCCGGCTGGCTCTGTTGCTAGACCACCGACAGATCGCGCGATCGGCCAGGCGGGCAGACAAACGAAGTTGAGGCAGTGAACGCCCCGGTCCTTCTCCTCCCGTGCTCATTTCAATGCGTCAAGGTCTATTCGCTGTGAGAGAGGCGAATGAAAAGGGCGTGCGCGATTTGGAGAAGGCTTAGGGTGATTTCTGTTGTTGGTGACTGAAGCAGAGACAGACATCACAAGCTGATCACGGAATACCGACTACGCCAGCCAGGTACGGAATGGAAGCAGATGTTCTGCTCCCAGCATGCTACACGACGACATGGAGAGTATAAGGCTGGCTCGCTGGGAGTGAAATGGAGAGTGAAGAGATGTGAAGAGATCCAGGAGTCTAGTAGACTTTGCATATACAAGTAACTGCTTTTGTATACAGCAGGTATCACCTGATGCCCCATGCTTTGCTCGAGACACTCAACCAAATCGAACCAGTAACCTTCAAACCTTCAAGACCACCTGGCGCGATCGCAAGCTCATATACGGGGTAGAACAAGCCTCCGTGACCTCGGTCTGGCTAGCAGAAGGCCCGTCCTCGGTCGTCTCAACATCGGTATCGTCACCTCCCTGTGCAGAAACCTGGGGACTCCCTGGAGACCGCTCGTCTTCCCGAACATCCAGTCCAATCTCAGAAGTCGTCCAATCATAATCGCCATCATCCTTGAAACCTTCCCTCTCAAACACCTTTCGAAAGAGCCCACGGCAATAGTCGTAGTCGGGCTCGTCGTCGAATCTGAGTGACCGACAGTAGGTGATGTACGTTGCGAGCTCTTCAGGGAGGTCTTGGCAGAGATAATCGAGAGTGGTGTCCTTCTCTGAGAAGGATATCAGCGTTCTGGTCATTTTTTTATGGAAATATTGATTCTCTTACTTTCACGGTGCTCTGGGTATGCTGGACGACATGCACTGTAAAAGTGCCAGGGTAAACGTCCTTTGAGGAAGTTCTATGATCAAGTGTCAGCTTGGATCTGCTGCGTTCCGAGTGTAAAGTCTCACAACAGCCATATACCCCAAGGATTCCATATCATCTCGCCTGGAAGCCTGAACCCTCGAGTCTACAGCCAATGACGACCAGTATGGGTGGCTGGAGGGGTTCTGGTCCTCTCGATAAGGTACATGCAAATGGGTCTTGGGGTCCCTGAATTCCTTGACGCCGTCAAAATCAATCATATACACCTTGTTCTCGGTCTTGCTCCCTGGCAAGCCAATACAGAAGTTGTCGGGTTTGATGCCACGATGGATGAAATGTCGTTCATGTAAAGTTTGAATGCGGGTGATGACTTGATCTACGATTTGAAGAGTGGTCTTGAGGCTAAACTTGCCTTCTTCAAAGTCGTTGATGAGAGTCCACAAAGACGGTCCCAGAAGGTCGAGGGCAATAGCGCCGAAACCACAGTACTCGTAATGTCGCTCCCAATACCACTTCATGCTCGGAAACCCCTCCAGGTCTCGTATTGAATCGTAGAACACGGCTTCGCGTCGGAGTCTGTGGAGGGCGGTGTTGAGTTTGAGGGCGACCACTTCCTCGGTTTCGGTGTGTGTGGCAACGTAGACGCTCACTATTCCGCGCAGACCAATGAGAATCCGTTTCGACGGTCAAGAAGAGGAAGAAAAATAACTCACCGTTGCAGTCACGATGAGTGATCACTTCTTTGATCTTGTATTCCCCCGCTATGCGTACACCAATATCTTTCCTTGCGCTAATGAGGAAGTGCTTTTAGCGGGGAGAAGTGTTGAATGATGATCGTGGTCGTCAAAAAGAAGAAGATACAAGAGACGGAATCGAGCGAGGCCAGAAGATGCATGACCTATTCCGTCTCGGCCTGGCCCGCTTTTGTTTTGTTCAGTCGGTTTGGACTTTGGACCGGTTTTATTAATCGACCCAGATTCCGGCTCAATTCAGATGATTTCTCAAACAAAGCCGAAATACAAAATAATAGAAAGGTATGTCCGTTGTAGCCCTTTCATAGCAACCCATCCATTCCTGTTGCATGCTACAAAGCACAGCGACAACGCTACAAGCCTCTTCACCGGACGCCCGAGCTCTATTTGATGCCGTCGATGCACGCGACGCGACTATTACGTACTCGCGTATTTGTGCTCGACCTCTGATCATTTGGTGATGGATCATTCGTCCTCTTGTCTCTCTTTCCCTTCTTGGATATACCCCAGCGGACGTGTAGAGACGGCGAGGAAAGAGGAGACAGCGCACCCGCCCCTCCCACCCCATCGCCGCACAGACCCCCCTCGGCCACCTCCTCCACGACACAACGACCATGGCCACCCTCTCCAACTACCAGCTGGGGGACCTCCTCGGACGGGGTGCTTCCGGCAATGTCTACCGCGCCCTCAACTTTCTCACAGGCGAGACTGTCGCCATCAAATCCATCTCCCTCCTCTCCCTCACCCCGTCCCTCCTCCCCGACATCATGTCCGAGATCGACCTGCTCAAGAACCTAAACCACCCGAATATCGTCAAATACAAGGGCTTCGCTCGAGACAAGGAGAATCTGTTTATTGTACTCGAGTACTGCGAGAACGGGTCACTACAGACTATCCTCAAGAAATTCGGCAAGTTTCCTGAATCGCTTGTCGCCGTCTACATCAGCCAAGTCCTCCAGGGGCTCATATATCTCCACGAACAGGGTGTCATTCACCGAGACATCAAAGGCGCCAACATCCTCACCAACAAAGACGGCTCCGTCAAGCTCGCCGACTTTGGCGTCTCCTCCCGCGCCACTGCTCCCCTAGCAGACTCGGGCGATGCGGAGGTGGTGGGGAGCCCGTATTGGATGGCGCCGGAGGTGATAGAGCAGAGCGGGGCGAGTACGGCGAGTGATATTTGGAGTGTGGGGTGTGTGGTGGTGGAGTTGATGGAGGGGAAGCCGCCTTATGGGGATTTGGCGCCGATGCAGGCGTTGTGGAGGATTGTGCAGGATGAGGGGATGAGGGTGCCGGAGGGTGCTAGTCCGGTGAGTCGTCTTGATCGTGAGAGGGCATGGTGCTGATAGACGTCAGATTGTGAAGGACTTTCTCTATCACTGCTTTCAGAAAGATCCCAACCTTCGAGTCTCCGCCAAAAAGCTCCTCCGTCACCCGTGGATGCTCTCTGTCAAGAGATCTGCCGAATCTTCCCCTTCCTCGCCACTATCTCTCAAGAACGAACCGGAGCTCAAGGAAAAGGTAAAGCCGAGTGAAGAAGAGACGGAGAAGAATAGCAAAGATGAGGGACTCAAGGTGCCGGAGCGAGAGAAGAACAGCGGCAGTGGAACTGTCCGAGCCAAGAAGCCCATGACAGTATACGACCAGGCCGTCCAGCGGGTCCAAGAATGGAACGAAGCTCTAAACGGCAAGCCGCTTCTCCCTCTCCACCATAAGTACGGAGCTGATAGATCACAGCTGTCCCCAAAGCAGGCTCGACCCGCCTCCCCCTCCCCGTCCCCCGAAAACAATCCATCTCCTCCCGCCCCCAACGCCAACGCGGCGAATCCAACCCCCCTCTCGCCTTATTCACACTCCCTACAATACCGCAGACGTCGCCCGCGTCGGCACATCCGTCGAGCCATCCGTCGGGGTATGTACATGGCTTGGCTCATGGGATTACGTCCCCGTCGCACGGGCCGGGGCAGGGGGGAGGGCCGGGGTTGTTGACGAAGAATTTCATGGTTAGTGATGTGTTGAATAGGGCGAAGGAGGAGGAGGGTGGGGAGAAGTGGGATGATGATTTTGCGGAGGATATTACGCTTTCAAAATTGCCCAGTGAGTCGAGCCTTTACTTCTGGAAGACTTTGGCTGATAGGAGGGTGGTAGGTCGGAAGGACGAGCCGCAGACGGCGGATGAGATCAACCAAAAGACAGTCCGGCCTCTACGGGAGAGTTTACCGTTGAAGGAGGCGCCGAAGGCACTTGAACCTTTGCTCGAGAAACCTCTCACTTCTGAACCTTCTAGCGGTAAATTCGTCTCGAGCGATGATGATTACTCGGATATGGCGTTTGGTGATAATGAGAAGGCTCTCGAGACGAAATTTGCCCAGCTCAAAGTACGTCTATTGTCTTTGAAAAGACGCGTAAAGCTAAAGACTATTGTAGCTTAAAGCAAAGACGAGACGAGGGATCATGCACCCAGACGATATCCACAAAATCCCCCTCTCGCCCATCTCCAAACAAACTCCCACCAAACCTCCCGTCCGCTCCGTCTCAAACCCCACCCCTCCTTCCACCCTCCCCATCCCACCTTCCCCGCGTCCCGGGATTCCGGGCAGGTCGTCTCCTTCTTCGAGACAGAATTCGCTGAGGGGTAAAGCGAAGGTGGGAGAAGAGGTGGAGGAGCAGATGAAAAAGTATACGGAGAATGAAGAGGAAGAGTGGGAAGATGTCTTTGTTGGCAACAACTCCCACCTCTCTCACCATTCCAAAACGCTCCCCCGCTCTCTGCACCTCACAGCCCCAACATCCTCCACCCTCTCGCTCTCCACAACCGCCCCCCCAACTCCAGGTTTCCCACAGTCGGGGGCGTATGAAGAAGAAGATTCGGAGCAAGACCCGTTTGCAGAGATTGATGATGATTTCGAGAATGTGGGGGAAGATGATATGGAGGCGAATGTGGTGAGAGATAAGAGGGCGACGTTGATGGCGGCGGTGGGGAGGTTGATTGATGGTCTGGACCCGCACAAGTCGGCGTTTGAGCTGAAGGGCGTTTGTGATGAATTGGTGAGTATATGAATGTTGGGGAGTTGGGGGAAGAAGTACTGATGAGGTGAAGCTTGATTTGATGGAGAATACGACGCCGGAGATGGGGTTGGAGAGTCATTTCGTGACGCATCATGGGATGATGGCGGTACTGGAAGTTTTGGAGTCGAGATTGAGCAGGGAGGTCGCGGTCAAGCTTTTGAGGCTTGTCAATCTGGTGCGTTCTTTTCTGTAATGGTCGCTGAGAGACGCTGACGAGGGGAAGATCGTTGGGAGCGATGTAGAGATGCTCGAAAGTTTTTGTCTGATTGGTGGTATTCCCGTCATCATTGTACGTCTTTGACATCAAGCTGAGCGCCGCTGACAGCCGTACAGCCATACACCTCCAAAAAACACTCTCTCGAAATCCGGCTCGAAGCCTCCACATTCATCCAACACCTCACCGCCTCTCCCCTCACGCTCCAGATGTTCATCTCTTGCCGCGGCCTCCGCATCCTGGTCGAGCTCCTGGACGAAGACTACGTGGCCAACTCGAGTCTCGTGGGGAGCGCGTTGGAGGGTATCAAAGAGGTCTTTGAGCTGCAGAGTCCGACGCCGAGGAATGACTTTGTGAGGATGTTTGTGAGGGAGGGGGTCATTGATCCGTTGTCTACGGCGTTGCTGGCGATTTTGAAGGATTTGAAGGGGTCGTATGTGGAGGATGAGAAGGAGAAGGATGCGGAGGGGATGGCGATTTACGAGCTGGCGAATAGGGCGGTTGGGGTGTTGTTGCTGTTCTGTCAGGTGGCGCAGGCGGATGGGAGGGTACAGGAAGCGTTTGCCGTGAGGACTATCATGATTCGTGGGTCATCAAATCTATCCTTGTGCGCTGCTGAATTTGGTGACAGGGTTGTTGAAGGCGTGCGGACTTTTACCTCGCAAGCTGTTGATTACCGCTATCAAAGCCATCAAGCATCTTTCAACGTCTCCCCAGTTGATCGAAGTCCTGCAAAACTCGAACGCTATGGACATTCTTGTCGAGCTTCTTGGCAAGAGCATCAAGGGATCGCATAGCAATGTACGTCACGCTGCCTCACCTTTGGTCGAAGCTCACACGGTCCACAGGAGATCTGCTCGCACCTTTTCCAAACCATCTACTCCATGACCCGCCTCTCCAAATCCCGCCAAGAAGAAGCCGCCTCGAGTGGTATCATCCCTCTCCTCAAACGCGTCATCCAGAACAAGAGCCCGCTTAAGCAATTCGCCCTGCCGATCTTGTGCGATTTGGCGAATGCTGGTAAGGGGAGTAGGCGGTTGCTGTGGCAGAATGACGGGCTGAGATGTATGTGCACGCGTTTAGGAATGGCGGTGCTGACTCTGGTGTAGTGTATTTGGACTTGTTGCAAGATCCGTATTGGCGTGTCAGTGCGCTGGACTCTATTCTCTCATGGTTTGTCGGCTCTCGTCCCCTGCTTTCCTAGCTAACGTTGGTACAGGATGCAAGACGAGACAGCCAGGGTGGAAGACGTCCTGCTCGAACAAGACTCTTGCGACTCTCTCGCCATGTGCTTTGTCCAAGCCTCCGGCGTCTCTTTCGAAGGCATCCTCGATCCGTATGTCCTCCCCTCTACGAATGAGAACTAAACTTACACCGCGACAGTTTCCTCAAAATCCTCCGTCTATCCACATCCCTCACATCCTCCCTCTCCCACCCACCATTCTTCTCCCGCCTCTCCGACTCTCTCGAGCGCTCTTCCAAAGCCGTCACCAAACTCAACCTCCTCCGTCTCACCAAAGCCATCTGCGAATCCCACCCCGACCGGCAAACCCTCGTCGAACGCTTCAGCCTCGCGGATATTGTGGAGAGGCTGAGTAGGCAGGATGGGGCGGTGCTGGTGAGAGAGTTGGCGAAGGAGGTGTTGCCGGGGTTGCTGTTTGGGAGTGATGTGCCTGATTTGGGGAGGGAGGTTGTGAGGGAGGAGTTGGATGCGCGGGACGGCAGTTTTAGGAGTTCGAGGGGGAAGAAGAGCGATGGGAGGAGGGAGGGGGTCAAGACGTCGTCGCAACTGCGACGGGCGTTGTCTGAGAATGTCGTTAGCGATGTTCTCCACCCCCACCCTCGTCCCGAGCCGCCTGTGCCTGCTCTGCCGAGTACGATCTCGAGAGCAACGGGGAGTGGGAGCGGGAGGAGCACGAGGCATGGGGCGTCGTCGAGTATCTCGACGTTTTCGAGCTCTTCTTCCGGCTCATCGAGAGGGGCGCATAGGCTGTCCCTACGCCCCGTGTCGCATACCAACAACGCCTCCCTCTCTTCCTCCACCTCCGCCTCCACCTCCCTCTCAAGTCGAGGCCGGATCTCACCCCTCCCCCCACTAACCTCTCCTCGACCATACCCCCAACCCTCTTCTTCCTTTTCACAGCCAATGCTAGTCCCACTAGCAGACAGAGATGCCGAAAAAGGGGCAGCGGAAAGGCCGAAACATAAGAGACGGATATCGAGGAGTCAGTTGAAAGATATGCAGTGGCAGACGGATGAGAATGGGAATGTGAGGAAGGAGATGGGGCGGGTGGGGAGTCGGTTGTCGGGGTTTACGATTGAATGAAGGACGACCATTCATTGGAATGAGAGTAGATGTTTATAGAGTCTTTTTGGTCCTTGTACGCTTGTCACGAAATAGAACAACTTGTTTATAATGCAACTTTATTACGGAAAGCAACTTTTGCATGAATAAACTTCTATGCACACTTCTCTTACGTCCGACCTAGGAGGCCTAAGGAGCCAATCGCTTGGGGTCCCTGGGGAACAAGCTCGCCCTCCTAATGTTACCCAACTTCAAGAACAGCATGACGACTCGCTCCAACCCAATACCACCCCCCGCATGGGGCGGCGCCCCAAGCCTGAACGCATCGAGGTAGCTCCCCATCGTCGCCGGGTCAATCCCCACCTCCTTCATCCTCTCCGCCAACACGTCCGCATCGTGCACCCGCTGCGCCCCCGAGAGGATCTCTTCGCCGCGCATGAAAAAGTCGTACGAGTTGGACAGGGTGGGGTCGGTGGGGTCGGGCATGGTGTAGAAGGGGCGGATGGAGAGGGGGAATTTGTCGAGGATGAAGTAGTCGGTGTGGTATTTTTCGCGGATGATGCGGCCGAGGAGCTTTTCGTTCTCGGTCCTACATCATTTGTTAGCTGTGTGTTTCAAAAGAAGGGGAGGGGGGAAGGGGAAGGGGACGTACGACATGTCGTCCATCTCGCCGATAGGAGTACCGTCCGAGTTGGTCGCGCCCGCCTCCTTCAACAACTTCATGCCCTCCTTGAAAGGCAGCCTCAGAGTCTCATCCAAGAACAAAAAGTCTTCGTGCGGGTGCTGCTTCTTGACGACCTCAATCTCGTGCTTGTACTCGGCCTGCAAGCCCTTGAAGATGTGTTTGAGCATATTGTCGAGCACGTCGACGGCTTCGTGGTAATGCTCTTCGATAGCCATCTCAAGATCCAACCCCATAAACTCGGTCATATGCCTATGCGTATTAGAGTCTTCAGCCCTGAACACTGGCCCGATCTCGAACACCCGCTCGAGGTCGCCGGCGATAGCCATCTGCTTGGCAAGCTGGGGCGACTGGGCGAGGAAGGCGCCGCCGTTGAAGTACTGGACTTTGAAGACGGAGGCGCCGGATTCGGTGGCGGCGCCTTGGAGCTTGGGGGTGTGGATCTCGATAAAGTTTTGGGAGGTGAGGTAGGAGCGGAAGAAGTGGCCGACGGCGGATTGGATGCGGAAGATGGCTTGGTTGGCGGGTGTCTTGCTCGAAAGTTAGTGGGGTGAAGAGGGGAGGAGGGGGGAGGGGGAAGGGACGTACGCGGAGGTCGAGCATGCGGTTGTCGAGTCGGGTGGGCAGGGCGACACGGGAGAATTGGACGTCTTCAGTCTCCATACGCGCAAAGTCCGACTCGGGTCGGGAAGCGTCGTCGATAGAGAAGGGCAAGTCGCCGACTTCGACAGAAGTAAAGATCTATCCACGTCAGCCCAAATTCGAAAATCGGAAAAAGGGGAGAGAAGACGCACCTTGTGAATCTTGACTTCATAGTTGTTGACGGTACAGCTCTTCACATCGGCCTTGGCCACGATACCCTCAACGAGCACGAGCGACTCGGAGGGGATGAGGGTGGCATACTTGACCATCTGGCGGGAGACCTGGTTGGGGTCGTCGTCCTTGGAGACGGCGACGAGGCCCTGGAGGGTGTGGGTCTGCTGGCGGAGGGTGACGAATGCGAGCTTGGCGGACTGGGAGCGGGAGTTGTGGAGACGGGCGCGGAAGAGGACGCGTTGGTTGACGAGGTCGTCGGTGAGCTCGGGGAACTTGAGGCGTTTCTGGCCTGGAAAGAGTCAGCGCGGCAGATCTATAGGAGGCGCTGCATAGACTGACCATCCCTGCTCTGGCTCTGGTGAAGGGGCAGCTTGCCATAGTTCTGCTTTGCATGGTCCTCTGCCTCCTTGGCCTCCCTAGCCTTCTTCTCCTCCTCCGCCCTGAGCCTCACTGCTTCGGCCTTCTTGGCCTTCTCTGCCTCCTTTGCCCTCTTTTTCAGCTCGGATTTCGAGGGGCCGGCGGGGGCGTCGGTGCCCTCAGCAGCGGGAGCAGCGGCGGCGGCACCGGCGGGGGTGGCGGCTGTCTGGGTGGTGCCGGCGGGGTTGATCTGTGCGTCGTCGGTAGCTGGGGCGGACATGGTCGTTGTTGAGAAATAAAAGAGAATCGAGTAGAAGACAGAGAGGCCCGAAGGCTGCCGAGTAATTCCACGTCACATCTGTAATTACACCATATCACTGTGTAATTACACCTTATCACAATCTAATTACCCAAGTCATCTCGGGCCTTCCGTCGAGTCGTTTAGAAAACTCACCGTTCATTTCTATCTCGATCCATCTTTTACATCTATACAATCACAATGGCCGCCACTGCCCCCCAATCCGCCGGTACCTCCAACGAGACCACCCCCCGCCAGCCTCTCTGGCTCCGGTGCGAGAAGAAGCCCTTCGAGCACCGCTCTGCCCTCACCCCCACCACCGCCAAGAAGCTTATCGAGAACAACTTTGATATCTTTGTCGAGCGCGACCCCCAGAGGATCTTTGATGACCAAGAGTTTGAAGAGTAGGCTTTCTTTTTTCTTGGGTGATTTGGAGAGTTGCTGACTGGTTTGTGTAGTGTGGGCTGCAAGCTTGTGGCGCACAACACTTGGCCCAGTGCCCCTGTCGATGTCCCTATCATCGGCTTGAAGGAGCTCCCCGAGTCTACGTAAGTCCCCCTTCCTCCCCTTGCACGCCCATTCCCCACCCCGCCTTATCTCCCGATCTCCCATTATCTCCCGATCTCCCACGCCTTCTCCCGATCTTCCTTTCACCCTTTCATCCCCTTATCTCCACAACGTGTACTGACAATCACCCTAGCGACCCCCTCCCCCACACCCACATCCAATTCGCCCACTGCTACAAACAGCAAGCCGGCTGGAACGACGTCCTCCGCCGTTTCGCCCAGGGCAAGGGTACGCTCTACGACCTCGAGTTCCTCGAGGACCCCGTGTCGCACCGCCGTGTGGCGGCGTTCGGCTTCCACGCGGGCTTTGCCGGGGCGGCAGCGGGGGCGCTGGCGTTTGCGGAGCAGCAGAAGGAGGGGGGGAAGGGGGTGTTGAGGGGGTTGGAGCCGTATAGGAATGAGGAGGCTATGGTGAGGCAGGTGGGGGAGGCGTTGGAGGGGACGAAGGAGGGGAAGAAGGGGGTGAGGGTGCTTGTTATTGGTGCGCTTGGGCGATGTGGGTCTGGTGCCGTTGACCTTTTCAGGAAGGCTGGTGTTGCCGAGTAAGTCTACTACTTGTTGGTCTGGGGCAAGAGCTGATATGTTTGCAGGGAAAACATTGTCAAGTGGGACATGGCCGAAACCGCCAAGGGCGGCCCCTTCCAAGAGATTCTCGATGTCGACATTTTCGTCAACTGCATCTACCTGTCGCAGCCCATTCCCAAGTTTATCACATCTGAATTTATTGCTCAGGCTGGGGAGGGCAGGAGGCTGGGTGTTGTGGTGGACGTCTCTTGCGAGTAAGTCTTGTTCTTTTTCTTCGGGAGAAGAGGGCTGATAGGTATGGATCAGCACCACAAACCCGCACAACCCCATCCCCATCTACTCCATAAACACCACCTTCCCCCACCCCACCGTCGAAGTCGACACCAAGGGCGTCGGCAAGCGCGCCACCGTCATCTCGATCGACCACCTGCCCACCCTCCTGCCCCGCGAGGCGAGCGAGCAGTTTTCGACGGATCTGTTGCCGTCGCTGTTGCAGTTGCCGCAGAGGGGGACGGCGGAGGTGTGGGTGGGGGCGGAGAGGTTGTTTGGGAAGAAGTTGGAGGAGGCGGGGGTTTATGATGGTGAACAGGGTATCAAGGCTTAGAGCCCTCAGCGCTTCTATCGTTTCCATCGTATCTGTCGAAAAGCTGGTAATAGAGGGTTTTGGAGAAGAATCATGCATAAAGTCTGGCTGTTTATACAAGTCCAAAATCCAATAGCGTACAGTACGAGTACGAGTACAGAGCTTGCCTTGAGTCTTTATGGCAGCAGGGAGCAGCGCCAGCGCCAGCGCGCAGCGCAGGTCACAAGAGGAGGAAGAGGAAAGGGGTCGTCTAGGCTCTAGGCGAGAGGTAAGAACGACTTGCGCCGGGCTTCTTGTTCGTCTGTGTAGCGCCAATGGAACCATTCTTCTTTTTGGTCTTTTTGGTCTTGGAGCCCGGAGAGGAGGGCTTTGACGTTTTCGGGCAGTATAGCGCTTCTTCCCCCGGTTTCAGCGGTGGGCGGTGCTTCGGACATGCTGATATCCCCATCCCCACCGGCGGCGGCGGCGGCAGAGACGGTATCGACGGCATCGCCAGGGAGAGGGATAGAGTGGGAGACGTGGCGGTGTTTGTGCAGAGCTGCTAGGGAGGGGTAGAGGTGTGGTCGGTCTTTTTTACGTACGTTGTTTATCATCAGCTTCATGCTTTTTCGCTTCTTCTGGTGAGTCATTCTTTAGGGACAGAAGAGAGGGAAGTGGGAAGGAGGGGAGGGGGGATGGAGGGGGGGATGGAGTTTGGGAGGGGGGGGGGGGCAGAGGAAGGTGGAGGGAAGGGAAGGGGAAAAAGAATACGAGATACGAGACGAAGAGAGAATAGGAGAGAGGAGAGAGGAGGGAGGAGGGAGGAGAGGGGGGAGGGGGCAACGTACCATCGAGCAGACAAACGTATATACCCATCCGGCCGGGATCGCTTGTAGAGCCTGGTTGGGTGGAGAGCTGGGCTTGGGTTGTGCAGTCTGGAGGGAGTGGATTTATTAGCTCTGTTACCCCTGCCCTGCCATATGAATAGGAGAGGGAGGGGAGAAGGGGAAAGAGAAGAAGGGGAGGGGACGTACAGTCTGGATAGACTTGACGGCCGGGGGTTTTGGAGGGGAGGGACCAGGAGGAGGACATTGAGGGATGGGGTTGGGAGAGATATATGAGAGAGAGGGATGGGAGAAGTAGGAGAGATGAGGAGAGAGATGAAGAGGAAGAGAGAAGAGAGAGAGGGAAAGAGAAGAGTGCGAGTGGACCGTCGGCGTTCCGCGCTTCGGCTTTGCACTGAAGTCACTGCACGGCGTCAAGCTTTATTATCTCTTCTCAAGGTTCAGCTCTAAGGATCACACTCTTCCTTCGTACAGCCATGGATAAGGATTTCGACCCAAGTGATCGGCTCAGTCCCGCATAAAAGCCAAAGCCAAAATAGTCCAGGGGTTATTCATGACAAAGATCATTATACGACGTTGAGATGCAGCAAGGGCGACAACCAAATCTTCTTTCCGCTCTCAAACCCTCCCTCAACACCTTCTTCCCCAGTCTTCCCCAGATCGATCTTTTCCACAGCCGCTCTAAATGCATAACTCCCCCCAGCCAAGAACGTCGCACCAACGACAAAAGTACCGTTTGCGCCGTTCTCGAGCTTGGGGAGTGTCGAGGAGGATAAGCCGTCGAAGAGGACGTTTTTGTGGGGGTGGGAGAGTTGACCGGGTAGAGGAGCTCGGTTGGATGAAGCAGGGGATGTCCAAGAGTAGTCGAGAGGAGAAGACGGAAGGGGTTCGAGATGGATATACGGATGGAAAGGTGATCCTGGTGATACGTTAGCAGTGTCGAGCTAATCACGAGAGAGTGACTTACCAGTGCCGTTGACAACTTCTACTTCCAGCTCGACAAATTCCATCGCCGAAAGCTTGTCTTTTGTATCTCTACCCTTGACGCGTACTCGCACGTCTACAGTATCGGAGCGGAGTATTTGGATAAGGCTTGGCGATAGCGAATGATGACGAAGGCTCAGAGATCCATGGCGTAATGACCCAGGCTAGGAAGAGTCAGTCTCCAGTTGAACGATGCTGCACGATACTCACCTCTGTCCAAGTCGCCTCCAACATTCCCAACAACGCTTCTCGATACCAGAAACGCTCCCTCTCAATCGCGATCCGGCCCGACGTCTTCTTCTCCTTCTCAACAATGTACTGCCGGTTTGATAGAGAGGGGATGGGTTGCGATAAGGCTTCCTGATCCAGGAGTTTTCGAGGTAGGGGAAGAATCAAACTGTGTCATGTCAGCGCCCGAAGGGAAACGATTTGGAAATGACGTACCGCTCGGTAGCACCTGGAGGTATCAGCCTCGTACATTTCGCCTCCGCCTTCTCGCCCTTCCTCGCCAACGTTACTTCGAATGGCACTCCATACACATTACTAAAGCTCAGACCGAGCAAGCAATGGTCCGTGTCGTTCTCCGCGGATACGACTTCATACAAGGACGCATTTTTCGAGGATTGCGAAGAGATTTCAGACCCGCCGAGGTAGGTGAGGTCGAGAGAATGACATTCGATAGCGTGGTAGATGGTGAACATGACGGGGAATGAGATTCGTCGAGTGTAGAATGAGTTGGAGACTGGGGTTGTCTCGGCGTCATTTTTGGATGATGCGGTCTTGTCGCGGGTGTTGACGTATCCGTAATCGATATTAATGAGACCGTCAGAGCTATCAAGACGTTAGCGGTTGCTCAATGGGCAGATATGGCGCTTACCATCCGACCTTTCCCAAACACTTGACAGTCAAAGTCGCCCTTCCTCTCGCAGGTATAAACACCTCCCCAGGCGCTTGCGTATTACTCCAAACAAACACCGGTCTTTTTTGTTGATCCCAATCAAGTTCGTACGCTTGTTCGGGCGTCAATTCGCCTTCCGCAATGATCTCTTGAGCTTCTCGGGCGGTAGAGTCGTCCATGGAGAGTTTGACACAGTCGATGGGGACGGAGGAGGAGTTTTCGAGGACGATCTGTATCTCGGACCTAGCCCAATGTCAGAACACGCTCTCTCAAAGGAATTGTGACTTACCGTTCCCCGTCATACAACATCATCATCCCATGTATCAAACTCGTGCTCTTCACCCAAGCCAACGGCAACTCCTCCACCACCGTACACTCCAAATACTTTTCCTGTCCCTCCCCCTCCTTCTCCTTGACACTCGCTCGATGCCCGATAGACAACCTAGCGCCCATACCCGTCCGCTTGACTTTTTGAGACTCGCGTTTGAGGCGAGAGTGCCGTGTTTGACGGCGTTCTTTGTCTTTGTCGTCGATGACGGGGAGGAATACTTGGGTGGAGGAGCCGTCGGTGAGGCGGACGAAGACGCCTTGGATGCGGAGTAGGCCGGCGGAGGGGGCGATGCCGGAGAGGCGGACAGTGTGGACGGAGAGGGCGGGGATGGAGATTGGGATGGAAGAGGTGTTGAAGGGGGCGCCCGAAGTACTGCATGTTTATGAGCTTGAGTAGCAGAAGAAGCCAGAATCACTCGCATGATGGAGAGCTCGTTGATATCCAAGTTGAATGCGAAGGGGTTTCGCAAAGTGACAAACACGTCCACCGCCTCGTTGGCGATCAGCGTAATCTACGATCAATCACCATCAGCATTGTCACTTCAAGACTCGAGGAGCAACTCACCTTGCCGCTATTCGAAGCCCTCGTCCTGGGGTTGTAAAAGAACGGATCCCTTTTCCCACTTTCCACCTGAATTTCATCTCTCGAATGTTGCATTGGTGTCTTGTCATGCGACAATCTGTTCGTCATCAGTGTCCCACAGCCCGTCACAAAAAGATAAAAACTCACCCAGCAATTTCCAGACTCATCACAATCTTCCCCGGCACCCACCACGGCACCACCCCCGTCTCCAGTCCCCTCCTCCTCACAATAGCCAGCGCCGCCGGATACATCTTTGCCAAAATCGCTTGACTCTGCGAATTCAAACTCTCCGAAAGATCATTCAACGCCGTCAAGCACAGTTTGACTATCGCAGGGTGACTTGGTAGGGATTCCATGACGGCGATGCCTTCTTTGATCATCTCGACTTGCAGTTCAGGCCAGCCGAACCGTCTTTTGAAGTGTTCTTCGTCGTCGGTATCTTGGATGCCCAAGATCGAGCGATGTGGGAGGGCAGAGAAAGGGAAGGAGGGGAGGAGGTTTATACCCATGATACCTGCGGCACGTTCAAACAGGGCGACGATACCGGCGTTCCCTTCTGTCGATTCTTTCCTCCTAACGGCGACAGCTTGTGATTTCACAGGCATGCCCAAGCCCAGCCCCAGGCTCGCTGATTCTTGCGCACCAGAAACCATCGACGTCCTCGGACTCGGCGCGAGGGCTCTCGAGTTCATCTCTTGCCTGTTCTCCACCACCACCCCCGCCAACAACTTTACAACCTCCCTCGTCACCCCCGCCTCTTTCCTCTCCAACCCCAACCACCTCGCCAACCACACCGCTTCCTCATTCACCGCCAGTCTCTCCAGCATCGTCATCGCTTTATGATATGGCCCCAGAGCAATTTCGGCGTGGGCGAATATGGATTGACGGGAGATTTGGGATTGGGAGGAGAGGAGGAGGAGGTCGCGGGCGTGTCTGCGGCGGGAGGTGGAGGTTATGGTTGGTTGTTGGGTTAGGGGAGGAGGAAAGGAGCGGGGGAGGGTGTGGGTGACGAGGTATGAGAGGGCGATGGATCCCCAGCCGCCGGAAGCCCAGATGAGGAGCACAAAGTGGCTGATCTTTAGGGCTAGCCCGGCGTACAAGAGAGATAGAAGGCCTTCTCCGGTGCCGACGTTTGAAGGGTCTGTGGGGGTTGATGAAGGGATGCTGAAGGAACCAGATACAGCTTGGGGAGACGGCGAGGCGATTGTGGGTGGATAAGGGATAGGTGCTCGAGCGATGCACGCTAGGGCGGACATGAAATGGGACTGGATCTCGACGGGGATGGGTGACGTTGGGAAAGGTTGCGTCAGATTCTATGGATACGCATCAGTACAGTAGCACGTTGAGCTGAAGAAGACTCACAGAACCGTCCCTACCCTCCCACGCTTCTCCTATACCAGCCACCGCCCTACCTTCCCTCGTGAACCCCTCCCACAAAACATCCCCCACAGCCCTACACCTTTCCGCCCCATCATCATAACACTGAATCGCATCGCCATACATCCCCGACAAGAGATAAAAGTCTCCCAACAACTTCAGCAGACGCCCCCCGGCGATACCCGTAAGGTCTGCGGACGTGTATTTGAGTACACTCGCGCCGTTTATAGGTGTGGGAGTAGACGAGGGGAGGGAGCCGGATGATGCTGCTGAGGAAGTGCGCGAGAAGGGTGAGGGCACGGCGGAAGATCGTCGGAAGGGGTTGGAAGATGCTGATACTGGCTGGGGAGCTGCAGGTGCGAGGTTCGTCTGGATGGGCGGTAGCGATGGCGCTTGGATGGAAGTGGGTCTTCCACCGGGGGTGACGGCGCGAGTGAGAGAGATGCCCAGGCCTCCGGGTGCACCGTCCATGGATGATTTTGGAGGGACGAGGGTGGGGGTGGATGTGCTTGATCGGGAGGGATAGTCGCCTGGGCCTGAAAAGCCGTTGAGCCCGGTCAGAGGGTTGGAGGCGGTGAGGTTGGGGAGCAGGGTAGATGAGAGGGTCTTTAGCCCGGCTGGCGTTTCAAGAGCGGTGGCCTGGTAATCATCAGCGACGTCCATGGTGTCGCTGGCTAGACTCACAATGACACCCAGCTCTCCCAAAAGATCTCCAACAACTTCTCCCAAGAGCCTAGTCATCCAGTTCTCCACCCCCTCCAACGGCGCATACTTGACTTCCCCATGATCCTTGCCCGTCGACCCTCCACTACTAGACTTGTTCGGACTCGCTTGCTTTCTCGGAGACGAGGTCGTTTTTGGTATTTGGTCGGGCACGACAAGAAGGCGTTTGACAATGGGGAATGGCGAGGTGGAGGGGAGGAGGGAAGCGAGGGTGTCTTCGAAGGCTTGTTCGGGAGTGACTGGAGGGAAGGATGTGATAGTGCGTTCTTGGAAAGTCGGGGCTGTAGGGGTAGAATGCTCCATATCTCCATCTCCCAAGCTATACCCCTCTTCCTCTTCCGCATCAACCGATACACCAAGCACTATGAGAGGGAACCCCGCCATCCTCAACAAGCTCAGAGGATAAGTATGTTTCGCTGGCGGGGAACGAGTATACCCCAGATGGACTTGATGCGAGATAGCAGCTCTAGAAACTGATATACTCCCCCCACTGAGCTGCGGGAAGAATCGCATCCTCGGATTACTATCCCCTCCAAACTGCCCTCCCACCGCCGGGGAGCTGGCTCTAGAGCGCGCCGAGACGAGGGGCCGGGCGAGCTCATCGCCGCGGAGAGTCTGGTGTTTCTGGATAATGGAGAGGTAGGCGTCGAAGAGGGAGGTAGATATGGGGGCGTTGGGGCGGTGGACTGGGATGACGAGGATCTGGAGGCGGGCGAGAGAGAAGGGGTCGGTGAGGGTGGAGAGGGGGGCGGGGGAGGTCATCGTGGGGAGATGTAGAGGCGGGCAGGGAGGGGGAAGAATAGAGATGGAAGGGTCACTCTGTCCCAGATATGGACCCGAGGCGTCGTTGCGACAAGAAAGATAGAGATGAATGGATTGTGACTGTCATCTCGCGAACAACGCGGCGCGACGTGTTTTTGATCCCGTCCATCATTCAACTGTCCCTAGCAACTTGTAGCAAGTGTTTCAGGCATAATGGGCAAGCAATTGAACTCCAGTGGGCTACTTTTGAGGTGATAGCTCACTCGGGTTCCGATCACCTTTTATATCTCTGGAAAGGATGATTTAATGAAAGGAGATCCATCAAAAGTATACGCACTCGAAGGCGCACCTCAGAATCAGCGCTGCTTCTAAGAACGGCTATTTGTGATAACGACCGCGTCACCCCTTCTTTTGATACTTTTTCCGTCGTACCCCTACCATATATAAAAGGTCATACCGAATTTACCACAGCAAACCTTCAACAACACAGTATACAACAAGAGAAACCATGCCGTCCCAAGTCACATCCCAAGTCTGGCCTTCGAACGAACAATTCACATCCCAAGTCTGGCCTTGGAACAAACAAAAGGAGTACAGGGAATCAACCTCCACTGTCAATGGCGTACTCCTGAAGGATATCGACCCAATTTTCCCGGACCTTCACATCGGCGTTGAAGGCGTGAAGCACGCTTACGTCTGGACCTTCAACAGGATCAATCCCGTCGATGGGAGCATCTCTCACGGGTCATTCACGACGTGTGCGACTGCAACCGAAAATACAAAGGCAGACAACGATAAGTACATAAGCATGGCGAATGAGGTAGGAGAAGCTGTTAGGGACGCACTTAGGGACACTGAATCTGAGTGGGCCCCCGAATGCCGTACTGGATGGAACGTCCAGGCTATGAAGCGGGCAGAGACAGCCGCGTTTGATGCGTTTGTGCAATCGGACCCTGAGCGATACAGCCACGTCGGTCTGAGTGAAGCCAGAAAAATTACCATGTTCAACGTTGAGAGGTATTTCGCGACCATGGACGACAGCAGTCATAGGGAGACAGTTGCTGGGATGGTGCTTGTCAAGGACGATGATGTCTCTGACTCTGAGTTCTTGAGCCAAAAGCCTCACTTAGAGGCCGAAATTTGATACAAAATGTAGGCGACATTCTGGAAGAGAGGTCGAAGAGGAACGATGGTAACCGTAGCCCACCATGAATATGATCAACGAAAAATCGATGAGTACTGCTGTTCTGTATGTACCCGACTATTTCCTCGCTGGTCTTGAGAATATGCAATGCAGTACATGCTACAGAACCCTACGCCAATCCCGCTACCCCTCCCCCACTCTCCGCACTGAAAACCACGTTCGATATTCTCCCACTGTCCTCCTGCTGCCCTCCCTCCAGCGGCCACCTCGCCTCCTCCGCAATCCTCTGCTCCTCCAACATCTTTGTCCTCTCCCTCCTCGCCGAGTGCGCCCTGTTTCTCTTCTGAACTACGACCCCGGTATGGTGCAAGATCTCTGCGCGAACTGCCGTGAGCTCTTGGAGCGTTTGGTCGATCTCCCCTAGGTAGGCAGTCGTCTCGGCAGAAGCCAGCGTCGACTCGCCCTCGCTTTCGCCCCCGTTCTCCTTCTCCTCCGCCCTCTCGACGACGGTACGCATAATCTCAAGCTCCTCCTTCAGCCTACTCTCAGCCTCATCAATCATCCCATTCAACACCCCCCAACCGCCGATCCTATCATTCTTCCCATTCACCGTATTTCTCCCAACCTTCCACGCGGCTTGGAACCACCTAGAGTCGACTCGTAATGCCGGGGGCGCCGAAAAGGAAGAGGGGGTATCGGATTTGGAGAGGGAGCTGAGCCAGAGAGCTTGCTGGACGTGCGCTTCGCGCAGAGCGACGCGGAGCATCAAGAGCGCTACGTCCCTCGCGCCGGGGGCTTCACGATGGACCCAAGGGTAGTGCAGCATCGTTTTGAAGATGTAGCTGTAGGGTATATCGGACTGTATCGGCTGGGCGATGGGGGAGAGGGAGGAGATGGAGAGGTTGGTGGTGGAGGGGACGATTGAGGAGGGGGTGGGTATTGGTGGGAGGTAGGCGTCGAATGGACGGCGGATGGGGATGTGGGATGACGACGGGGAGGAGGGGGAGGGGGAAGGTTGGTCGAGGGGGCGACCGAGCCAGTCGCGGTGGGATTGCTCTTCCTTCTCCTTCGCCACCATCTGACTCAAAGTCGGTACTTGCTCCTCCTCCTCGACGTCCACCAACACCCTCGCCTCTTCCGCTTTCCTCACCACCTCCCTCTCCCTACTCGGGTACAAAGCTTCATAAACACCGACTAGATCCCAGATCTCGCCCGAACGGCCGACGTGCTCGATGATGGCGAGTTTGACTTGGACAGGCAAGTTTTGGCGGAGACCGACCCAGCCGAGAGGGGTTTTGCGGATGCCGAAACCGCCCTCGAGGACAAGGGCGGAGAGGGTCTCGAACCCGTCGACGATAGTTTCGTCTTTCCTTGCTTCCACAATGTACCGAGCAGAATTGAGCAAGATCAACCCCGTCGCCTCATCCGACTCTACCCCTCTCTCCTTCATCTCCTCAATCAACGTCTTCAAATTCCCAATCGCTTCCTGGATCTCCCCCTGCGCAGAGAGGCGGTAGCAGTGGATAGCGAGCCACTTGTTGATACTCTGCAACGACAGATTGTACGCCTTATTCCAGAATTTCGGCGGGAGGGCAGAAGGCGAGAGGGCGCGGAGTTTGACTTCTTGCAAAATCGCGCGACAGCCGTTTCGCTCGCCGATGAAGGCGAGCTTGGAGAGGTTGGATGTTAAGAACTGATATAAGCGGGGATCGGGGGTGGCAGCGGGGGATTGACGGCGGATGAGGATGTCGGACGCCAGTACCCGGACGCGCTGTTCCAAGCTTATCGCAGTCTTCTCCATCTTCCTCCTATACGCCCTCAGGGCCTTGCCTTCCCTGGTATCAGGTGCTTTGGAGAATGCTTTGATAGTGCTCGCCTGAGGAAGCACATGGCGCGCAATGAGGTGCAGTTGCTCAATCGGCAAAGACCGGCGATACACGATACTCAGCTCATTATAAAGCACCCAAGCTTCATCCGCCTTCTTAAAACTCCCTTGAGAGGCGTCTTTCAAAGAACACAAAGCGAGGAGTTTGGAGAGGGAGGCTTTTTCGTCGTCGGTGGTGGTATGCCGTATAGGTCTGGGGTGGGCGGTGAAGGTGAGGGTGGGGGAGAGGGAGGGGATGGCGCGGGCGGCTTTGTCGAGGGGGATTGATATTGGCTCGGAAGCGGGGAGTGGGAGGGTGCTTGAGATTGCTCGACTATGTGACTTTAGCGTGGGAAGGAGGGGGGAAGGGGGGGGCTTACCGAGTCATCCTCGGCACGGAGGCTGCTCTAAAATGGGCATTTCTGAGTGGGGAGTATGGTATCCGCATGGCTGGATATCCAGGGGCGATAGGGGACAAGATGGGTAGGCTGTTGGGTGCCCTTTTGGTGTATATTTCCTGGAATGATAGAGAAGAGTCGTCTTTTCGGCCGCCCACGTCTTCTTGACGTTGAGCTCGAATACACTTACGTAAACCAACTTATCTGCCTCCACTTGTGAGATTTTTGTTGATTTTGCCATGACAGCTTTGGGATTTCTGAAGAACAACGACAAATTCGCAAAGCAACATGGGAAACAGACGACTTACGAAGAAGGCTATCAAGGGCAAGGAGGGGCTGCACCCTGGGTCCAGAAAGGGTATGTTTCATGTGTATAGGGAGGGGAGTAGCAAGGCTGACTTGGTGATAGCTCATCAGCTCACGAGGGTCAACTTGCGTCTCGACAAGCTCCAATCTCAGGGCAAGATCAGGAAAGACCTCAATACTTCCAAGAGTGAGTACTCTCTCTCCCAATACGCGGGGCGCTCGAGCTGATATGCGATCAGTGACCCGACCGCTCTTCTTCCTCCACTCCCTCTCATCCCCCAATCCCCTCACGCTCGAATCCTTCCGCGCGCTCGTTTCTGAAGTGTACTTGAAGCGGAATGATCCCCGGATAGACGAGCTTTTGGCAGAGAGGCGAGCGGGGAGACCGAAGCAGAAGGAACTGTTGGAGCTTGAAGAGTTTAGGAGAAGGGAGAGGTCAGAGTGGGATTCTGGTATGGGTGCGTACAAATCGTAACTCTTTCTTAATGGAGGGGAAGCTGATGGGCCTTGAAGAGCTCCCGGATATGACACACGGCCCGACAACGCATCTGATGCACCAGTGGATAATGGCAGACGCTTCCATCAACTCGTCGCATCTCGACCTCATGCGCCATGTCCGTCTGTCGCCAAAGGGAGAGCCGGTGATGACGAAGAAGGGAAGCACGGAGGAGATGGGGCTGGATAAGCTGGAGGGGGAGGTGGGGGCGGGGGATGATTGGACTACTTTGGCGGGTGGAGAGAAGGGGGAAGGGGAGGCTATGGAGGAGGAGCTGTGATTTATGCGCGTTGATGAAGTTTTGATTGGGTTCTATGTATTGTACTTTTACGTCTGCTTGTACGGTTATTCCAAAGAGAGTTCCACAGAGACTGCTAGATAATATATACATCTGGTAACGCCTGCCGAGACCATGAACCCAGCAACAACGACCGACCCACGCTCGCCGACTCACCCACTCTCCACGCCAACCCACTGGCGCACTGCTCCTTTCTCCAGCATCCCGGCTATGGACGACTAGCTCCTAGTTGGCTTGGCCGTCCTTCTTGACTTCGTACATTCCGGGGATATCGGCAGGGACGTGTTCGCAGGTACATCTCGCGGCTTCGGGGACGCCTGCAAGAGCCTACAACGAGTCAGTATTCAGCCCGGTAGCAAAAGTAGAATAGGGACGCACGATCTCGATGTGGGCGCCTATCAAAAGTCAGTGAGATGTCAAGAAAGAAGGATGACTGGGAAGGCTTACCGCATCCCCACCAAGTGGGCTTTCCGTCGTTAGGGCAGGCTACTTGTCTGCACATTTCAAAGTGTATTTGGGCGTGGAGGGTAAAGTAAGAGGAGGGAAGTGACTGGTGGGGCTGAGATGGAGATGAGCTAGAGAAAAAGTCGATACACTCGATAAGCGGCCGGCGATTGAACCACCTCCACCTTTCATTTGACAGCCTCCGAATACGACGCGGCAACCCCCGCTCCACGTGTATGTACGCCTGGTATGCCCATAGACGGGATAGCGTCTGGTGGAAAACGGGTCCAGGAATGCGTGATCCCGCGTCTCACATGCAGTAGATCCTGACGTTGATTTTTGAGTCCCAGGATCACCTCTATACCGAGATCCTGAACGCACTTCATGCATGCGGCGTCGACGGCGTATGCACCGCCGGCCAGCGCCGTTCGCCTGCTTGCGGCTGGTTGGGTCGTCGTTTGATTCGGCTTCTACCCTATATACAGGCTTCTCCCTTTATTCGATGCGTATCTACGCTTAGACAGCTCTCTTCACTGCCTTCCCATATATCCCCTCGACCTTCCCTCCCGACTTCCTCGTCCAGAATCTTCGCGCAAAATACCCCCACGCCGCCGGCGCCCCTTTACCTTTGCCCGCCCCATCGCCCTTCCTTGCTTCCGCCCTCCTCGCCCATGGCTTCATCCACTTTGCCTTCGTCTTCGGACTCTGGGTCTGATGCCGGATCGATAGATTTCGGCTATACAGGGACCGCCCCTTCCCTCGGGCCTGAAAGGCCCCAGAAACGTATGGCAGCTGCGTCTCTCGCCAACCTGCGTAGGGGACCAGGCCCTGCTCGGCCCAGGCTACCATCTTCGGATTTGTCGTCTGCCGTCTCGGACGGCCGTCGCGAAGAAGAGCGAGATTTTCCACTATCCGACCAGCAGTCACCATCTTATGGAGTACTACCTCGTGTTCCACCCGGGACGACTTCCACTCCGGTGCAAAATGCCCATGTTCCCGTCACCTCGGGGCAGACGCACTTCAACGTCGGGATGGATACGGTGATAGAGAATGTAGGGAACGCTTCTCAAGGTGCAGAGGCATTGACAAGCAGTGAAGCTTCTCAATCAAATGGTGAGCGAAACGCATTTCATAACATCTTTCATACAAGCTGATGTCGAACTCAGCAGTCCATCGCGTACGGCTGCCAACCATTCCTTCTCAAGCCCTGCCTTCTCAAGCCCTTCCTTCTCATCAGAACCCTTCCCCACCAGAGAACCCTCTTTCGCCCCAGATCGACCCGTTCCTACTCCAACTTGATCCGCCTGTCGACGTTCCACTATCGGTGACTCCTGTTGGTTCCACCCGGGGAGCGACGCCTCTTCAAGGTCTGAATCAGGCCCGTTCGCAACGCCAAGGACAGAAGAGGGGACCGGAGGAAGGCATACCTCGAGCTAGCAAGAGATCTGCTGGGCCATCGAGAATCCAGTCCGAGAAAGGCAAAGAGCATGCGAAACATGTCTCGACCACTCGCAAAGGCATTCCTATGTGGCTTGATCAAATTCCCGACATCGACTTCTTGTATCCACCGACCATGAAGAGTAAGAATGGCAAGTATGGCGCAACATGGACTGCAGAGGATATGAGTGAGTCATTGAATATCTCCCAGTGTTGTCCCAGTCACTGACTGCTTGATAGAGAGCCGTGAAGAAGCGTCAAACGCTCTCATTGAAGATGCCGGCGAGGCTGCTAGATACTATCAAAAGCACGTTCGGTTGATCATCGATAAACTAAAGAGCCTGACAGCTAAGACCGGTGCCGAATTCTTCTTTGTTGGTGCGCACCCGAAGGTATACGCAGATCATGGGAAGGCTGCACGTGTTCCCTACACAACCTCTTTTGTCACCCAGGGTTTCATGTCATCTACACCTCTCCCCCCGCCGCCACCCTCGCATGCAAGAGCTCTTCCCTTTGCTCGGGACGAGGCCATCAGGCGAACCCGTGCAGAGGCGGCAGAGCGAAGGGAGCGCCGAGAGGGCAAGAGGAAAGCGATGGAACAGGCGGGTCAGGCTTCGCGCGCTCGCAGTAGCCAAAGCTGTGCGGACGAGGAAGGGGAGGGGACAGAGCATGGAAGCGGGAGGAGGGATGAGAGAGGGCACGGAGCTGTGCGAGGAAGAAAGAGAGGGCAAGGACGGGACGAGCTTGGAGGGGTCTCTTCTGTAAGTGCTTATCTTGACAATACACCTAGTTCCACCTAACCATTATCAGCAACAGCACTCTGACAGCGACTCCTCCGATGAAGCAATCGCACCTTCCGCCAAGGATCATGTCCTCTGCTGTTTCCAACATCTCAACTCTGTGGTGGGGCCTTTGCAAAAGCGCATTCTTCAACAACAGACCAACCTGGATGTGGACCAGTTGATCAGGGAGAAGTCGAGGATCAAACTGCAGAAGGACCGGTCGGACAAGCGGAAGGATGCGCGTATCAAGGAGTTGGAAACGGCGTTGGCTGCTTTCACAGGTCAAGTCCCAAGCAGTCAGGCTGCTAGCTCCTTCTCCAACGAACACCTTGAGGATGGGATGAGAGATGATTCGGAGGAGGACTCTATGCAAGAAGAGGAGGGCGAGAGGGGAGGAGAAGAAGACGAGAGGGACGGAGAAGAGGACAAGGGGGACGAGGGGGACGATACACAAGTGTCGGCGAGGGCGGCTGCCAGTGATTGACCGCGCTGTCAGCCCATTGGGGGCTCAAACCGAAGGGAACGACGTTGTCTCTGTCACTGCGGAGGCTGAGGCAGAAGTGGTGCAAACTTATGGGAATGAGCTGGGAGACATTGCGCGCCGAGAGGAAGTTGTGAATAATGGAGCAAGGCAGGATAGCCCACAAGAGGAACTCAGAAGTACGTGTAACATAGCACAAGGATTACATGGACTGACGCCTCGTAGTTCAGGCGCTCGAACGTATGAAGAACGCCAAACTTTGGGACTTGACCTGTGAAAGCAGCCAACGCCTTTTCCAACTCCTTGATACGCGCACCGTTCCGCTTGTCCGACCGGTCCTTTTGCAGTTTGATCCTCGACTTCTCCCTGATCAACTGGTCCACATCCAGGTTGGTCTGTTGTTGAAGAACGCGCTTTTGCAAAGGCCCCACCACAGAGTTGAGATGTTGGAAACAGCAGAGGACATGATCCTTGGCGGAAGGTGCGATTGCTTCATCGGAGGAGTCGCTGTCAGAGTGCTGACCCTCTAGGCATTTTCTGGCTGACATAATGCGGCGCAGTTCAGTGGCTTAAAAAGAGGACTGAGACGACAACTCGAGACCGCCTTTACCTTGCTGAGCAACACCCCCTCGATGTCGCAGACCGGTGGGGAGAGGAGGAGCTCCAGGTGCAGGCTGACCTTCAACGAGAGGCGCATAGCAAGGCGGCACGTGGTGAGAGGGAGGACGAGCGTGAGGAGGCGTACCGGTTGTTCATGAGTATCGCGACTAAGAGGGACAACCTAACAAATCAACAGTAAGCCTGTACCGGAGACACTATCAATCAGATACGTTCATTGCTGACGGCACTGCTCGACAGTCGCATCGCCCAAGAGGCTCTACAACGCGGCGACATCACTACACTCTCTTTCACCATCCCTAGTGGCTCGCTATTACAGGCGGAAGTGGTTCAGCTGGAGGAGGGCATGGCGGAAGCTGCGAAGAACTTGGTCGAAGGAAGCTGTGCGTATCTCTTGTGTCTGGTAGGATGCGAGGCAGAGCCGAGATTCGCTGTACAATTGCTGTACATTGTCCATACCATACATTTCCTATACCATTCATATCATGTCATGCCACCTTTATAATTCGAAACAACAGCGGAACGACGAAGGCACTCGGTAACTAAAGGGCCATGGGAGGTAAAGCATGGGGCAGGCCGAAGAGTGGTTGACGGCAAGGAGCTCTTCTCAAACGCCCCAGTTTTAGCCTCGGATATCATCCTTGGTCGAGGACAAGTTCACTATGCAGAACGTTGCCCTGATCCATATCTTTTGACACTACATACCAAAATTATGATACGCTGGTCCTTTGTCTGTGGTGCTTGGGAGGAGGATGGTCTTTGTCGATGGCAAGGCTTGCAGGCCAGGATGTTCTGGAAGCATTGACCGCTATACTGAGCAGCATTTAGAAGCGAGGCAGATCACAGGCCAGAGCACAGGCCACCAGTGAAGGACGATGTTGGGCGAAGGGACGAAGGGACGAAGGGACGAAGGGGCAGCCTCCTGCGACCGCAAGTGCGAGTTACTTGTTCGCCTCAGGAATCTTGGCGGTGGCGTCACGGACGTTGCCGACGAGGATGGAATAGGCTTCCCAGAGAGGTTCCTGCATGTTCCTTCAGCATTGGGGGCAATGGGTGGAATTGGATAAGGCTCACGTTTAGATTCCGCCGTCCACTTGATGGAGCATGTTGGTACTGGATTTGGAGATGCCAGTATAACTAGATGTTGATCATCGGTGCGGTAGGGTCGCCACAGTCACAGCATGCCTAGAAGGAGAAGGATTGACTAAAGAGAACTTGGTGGCCTTCATGATCCCCTGCCTTGAAGCAATCGACGCATAGTGAGACTGCGGACGCTACAATGTCAGGAGTTGTTTGCCAGTGCACCAGATGTGAGTCACTTACAGGTATATGTCTTCTCATGCCTCTGGAAGACCTTGCCGCACACCTGTCCCGGTATGCCTCGCTGTTGCCTCGCTGTTGCCTCGCTGGGTGTCGGGGATATATGTACTATAGCACTCTCTCATACTCCTCTCTCATCATTGGGTATTTGGTCCCGTTATGTTACGTAACTTGACTGCTCCACATCTTTCATTTTCCATCTCGTTCATCATTTCCCATTTCATCCACACCCTTCGTCCCAATGGCCGACGGCATGCCCAACGACATCCCATCCGCTACTGTCCGCCTCATAGCTTCGGTTGTCCTTCACCCTGTCACGTACGATCCAAACTACAACTCACCGGGTTTCAGCCAAACATCAGCCGATAACCGAAACGCGTACTTACAGCCTTTACAACATGCGGTCTTTCGACAAAACCCCCGCCTGCTCCACGAGATCTTCCACAACAACATGTATCCGGTCCCAGATGCCGATCCAGATCAGTCCATCACAGACGCTGTGACCACTCGTAGCAGTACCGATGGCGCAGAGCGCCATCACCGCGATCTAGACGCTGAGTTCGGCCTGCAGAGCCTGATTGAGGGATTCCCGGCCAGAATATGCGAGGTCCTGGCACAGAGGTCGTCCGAACCTCGATTGCGCTCGCGTATGTGGCGTATCCAAGGCCTCGGAGTCATTCGCCCCGACATCATCCTACGAACCAATTCGACTCGGAACATAATCGTTAGCATCGAGGTAAAAAACAGCAAAGAGCTGTCGGTGGAAGAGATGAAGATGCTCGTTGAAGCAGTCCGTCGCGATTTGGTGTCGGTAGGGTGTGACACGAACGGTAACCTGATCGTGACGATAGATTGGGACCGTATGCCGGAAGAGTACCCGCGCATTGGGCGGAGGAACCGAAATCACCATATCCGGGTTTGTGCTATCCTCAGCCAGGTACGTGGATCTAGGGACACCTGCGCTTCGTGTTGACATTTTGCTCCAGATTCTGTGTTCTCTCGTCCACAACCGTTGCAACCACGGCGTCATTACGAATTATGATGCATGGATTGCCCTTCACGTAGCCGGAACGCGCGACAATCCCATCCTACAGGTCTCAGATGTGCTCTACAGACAGGATCGACCGACGGAAGACTCCCCTTGGTCCTCTCCGTTGGGATTACTCCTATGCTATCACTTCCTCCGAGACCCGGGGCGAATTGTTCTACCCGACGTGTACAAGTTGAGAACAGCCGCCAAACAAGGGGTCTCACGAGGACGCCCGTCAAGGGGCACAAGGGGTCCTGCCAAGATTCAATCGTCACAGCATCCTACCCCTCAATCAGAGGCCGGGCTTCTCAGCAACCGAATCGGCGGATCTTTCAAACGGAACGCCCATCAAGATGGGACCCGCTCAACTGCCAGTGCTGGCTATAGTCACGGGTCGCAACAATTACCTGCGCGGAATATGGTGCGTGTTCAAGTGAAGCTGATACCTCAGCCGTACGCTGACAACGGTACAGGTCACCCCACCGCTCATTCACTCGTTGACCGGCACTGATTCCAGCCCAGTGAGTCTTATCTGTCCTGTCTGTAATTTTTGACTGACATCACCTTAGGAACAACCATCTCCAAACGACATTCCCATCACACATCCTTTCCAAATTGAGGGCTTAGGAGTAAGTTTGTCTCACTATATATCGGTTGTTGCAAGCACAGATACTGATGTAACGTATAGAGGCAGGACGAACGTGCAGGGGTCAGCCTCGTTCTCGACTTTGATCGCATACAACTGTCGCAAGCCGCCGTCCGCGGGTGCCGTTTCCTTCACTTTATGCCGAGCCCAAGTCTTCCCTTTCTAAGGCTAGATCTACACGATGAAGCCAGATATCTCCGTCATTCTCAGTCTAACAAGTATCCCTCCGACGACACGATTCTCTCCGATGCTTTCGAGCACGAACCTCCCACATCCGGCTTTGTCGTCAGCGACGGCCTTTCGCATGACGTTAACGGATACTCGCTTGCGTCTCATACGGATATCTGCTGGACCACGACAATAACCTTGGAGGAGCCGTTGGGCTCTGGGGCTGTATGGGACGTTTACTACCCTTCGTCTCCACTCCAGACATGCGTTGTCAAAGTCTCGGCGCCGGAAGCCTTTCCGGATGACTCTGATGTCCCACTGTTTGGCTGTATAACCCGTGCAGAGGCACTGCATTCGATCTCGAGGGAGTTGTTGGTTTACAACACGAATCTCCTCGATCTACAGGGCACAGTAGTCCCTAAACTGTGGGGGATGTGGAAAGGCAGCCAACCCAACCCCGACGGCGGCACGATTGACCTGTACATCTCCGTGATGAGCAATCCAGGCGGCATGTTGACCTGCAACGAATCGGACTATAACGCAGAGTCTTACTGCAACGAATCGGACCATAACGCAGAGTCTGACTGCAACGAATCGGACTACGCAGAGTCTGTCTGCAACGAATCGGACTATAACGCAGAGTCTGACTGCGACGAATCGGACTATAACGGGGAGTCTGACTGGAGTGTAGAAGAAAAGTGAGTGCTGAAGATTTCCACAACATGTCGACCATATTGATCACACCGCGATGATCGTTTGGACCCGGCTGATCTTTTTCAGAATGGTCATAGTGGCACAGTATACACGGCTGCATAACGCCGGTGTTCTCCACGGTGATGTCTCGCCTAGACATTGGATCAGAGCCGCTGGTGTTCCATCGCCATCAGACTCGACCTCACCGCCGACACCCTCCATTTTCCTCATCGACTTTGGATTCAGCGTGACTATCGATATGCTTGGGAAAGATGCATGGGAGCAGGAGATGAGGAAGGAAATGAAGCTGGTTAGGAGTTACCTTCAACTTTGAGCGATGCGTGTGGTGGTAGTCTACGTTTTGAGGCTGAGAAACAGATTGACCTTATGTATATTCAACGACTATTTATACCCGTTACCAACAGTGCCTGTTGACCAATCTTATGTATTGATACCCGTTACCAACAGTGCCTTGACCAATCTTATCACCGTGGATCGCGCAAGTCACGCTGAGCTAGGCTACACAGCGCAAGCTCTCATCGCATCAGATTTTCTGATCTGTTTCTCCCGGATAATCAACTTTATCTTCTGGATAGTTTGTTACATATCTCACAAGTATCAGACCCGCTCGACAACTCGCGGGCAAAGTCTTTGAAACTGATTACAAAATGCAAATTACTTGTACATGTACGTACGTACCGGCGATATCAGCAGGAAAGTACGTGAAGTGAGTCTGGTTTGCTTGGGCTCTCCGCAGCTGCAGGACATAGCCAACGGCCCCATCTCCTCCAGACTGGATACCCCCGCTTCCGCTGGCAACTCCAGTCTCACAATCCTCTCATCCGTGATCCCATCCATCCCATTCCTGCGCACATGGCCCAACAGGAACCTCTGCTCGTCGTCCTCCTCTTCATCCGCTCCCCCGATGCTCCTCCCTGCGTAGCGCTCTGTAATCCTTCGCCTCGCACTTCTCCGCCGCCATCTTGCAGAAGACGTGTTGGATAAGATCACGTTCGACGAGCCGGGGCTTGACCACAAGCAGATCATGCCTGCCCCGGAAGCTCGCCCTGAGGTGACCGTAGATGGTGGAGAAGAGAGTGATGATATCGCCTCCTCGGGCAACCAGCAACCAGCCGTTGAGCTGCTCGACGGTGTTACTGGACACGAGACCGAAGCGTGCGATGGGAAAAGCGCGGCGAGCGTAGAGCGCGGTGTCGAAGGTGTCGATGTAATTGCGCGCAGGTTCGGCAAGCTTGGCCCTGTGCCGCTGAAACTCCTCTGGCGTCTCCGCCCAGATCATCTCTTAAAATCTTCACCGTTACAGATCATATGGACAGCGCAGTGGCTGGGTGTCGCAAGCGGGAGGACATTGGAGATAGCGGGGACGAGACCCTGGTGGCAGAGAGTATCAGCGCTTTGCCCCATCGTCTGTTGAGCTCGCCAAGAGAAGATACTGCTCACCTTGCCCCTATCGCTCATGATCACCGTAACCTTGCTGTCCAGCCCAGGGTAGCAGTCGCTCAAACGGCTCACGCGCTTCTCCGTCTTTGCATGACCCCAAGCCAAGGTCACGCTCTGCTTGTTGGCGTCAGATGCGCCAGAGAGGAAGAGGGTATAGTCGTGGCAAGACTTGGAGTGCACATTGACAAGCGGGCGCAGATGCTTCCACACAAGCTGGCTGAGCTTGGGAGCAAAGAAGGAGGCGCCCATCGCCGTATCACACTCAGCAACGTTCCCCTCTTGTAAGGCGACGAAGCGCTCAACAAACGCCGGAAGCTGACGGAAGGCTGCAGCCTGGCGGTCGACGTCGCCATCGGTAATGGCGAGTTTGGCGCGATAGATGGCCTGTAAGGGGACGTCGCAAGTGAGCTTGTCCTTGAGGGCCTTCTGGAGGTCTTGAGCGGGGGAAGTACGGGTGACGGTACAATGCTGCCTCAGCTACTCGTTTTGGTCAGTGACACACACTTTCACGCGCAACCATTTGCTGAGGACTCGCCATTGCCTCGACAAAGATCTGGCGGCTGTGGGACAGACGCTCTCCAGCCAGCGGGGTACAGGTATGCACAAGGTTTTTCTTGGACTTCGCCTCATTTACCACAACCCACTTGCCGTTCTTGCGATAGGTGATAGTGGGACCCGGTATCCGCACACTGGCCCCTCCGTTGTCCACCTCGCTGCCACACCGGTTCCATGTTCTGGAGGGGTATTCGGTGGGTGGAGAAGATATGTAGAAGCGGTCGATGGGATGGGTAGCGAGTGAGGGATGGGCAGTGAGGGTGAGAATAGATGTTACGGCGAGATACAAGTGTACGGCGGCGTTGTTGTTGTTGCCGGTGGAGCTCATATTCACTGAGGCAGCTCAAGATGAGGCGGAGCGAGCTTGACTTCCGGCAAGAGATTCTGCCTTTCGCGCAGCACGATCTTTCAACCCAAGCATAGCCGCTACCCGGCGCCCATCAGACGCCAGCCTTCGGTCGCCCTCGGGACTGTGGACTGTCCTCCACCGAGCGAGAGGCGTCAAAGTCGATGAGAGCCAAGCGGCCGTCGGCGCGTCGGCGAATGTGGCGTGGCTCTACGTCACATTGAAGAACGCGCAACGCATGAACTTGATGGTAGAGGTCTCGGATATCCTGTCTGAGGATCTGATCAGCACAAGACCATTGTAGCTGCCGAAAGACACTCACCTATCCTGCAAAGGCAGATCCCGCAGCTTACCCTCTCCGGCGGCTGGTCCCCCGACATCCTCCATCAATTCGATGTGCAATGGGTAGCCCCCAGAAATAAGCCCGAGAGACATTGCACCACTGAACGAGCCATACGATGCGGGGACAGCCCCTCCTTGTAGACTTGCGAGAGGGCCGCTGTACAGCGCCGCCTCGAGACGATACGCAGCCACTGCCTCTTCGGAGTTTTCGAAAGATCCCTTGTAATACCAGGGCACATGACCTTGGCGACGAGCTTCTTGCTCACACGGCCTTTGACAGTGAGGACGGAGTGGTAGACGTCCCACAGGCGCCCAGAGCTGATATAGCTGCCGACGGCGAGGTCAGCTTTAAGCTCGGAAGTAGGCAGTCCCGAGTGGATGCTGTCGTCGTCGGCCAAGGATGCAATGGAGGGGGAAAGCAGACCGATGATGTAGCCATTATCCCAGTTGCGTTGTTGAAAGACGTGAAGAGCGTCAGGGGAGTGATCGTTGGGCACATTAACCTGCAGAGTGACGGGAACGAGTTGCTGGAAGAGTACGATGTATTGAGAGGCTTCATTTCGCGCAAGATCTCGGCCGCATGGATAGGTCCACATCGATGCCAGTACGAGAATCTATCCCATATCAGCTTTGGCACTCCAGAGACAGAGAGGGGACATACGAGTGAAGTTTACTTGCATGCAGGCCCATACCCCTGTAAGAAGGGTTCAAAAGCACCCCTCGGCCGGCGAGGACGACATCACAAGCCGTAGTGAGCGCCACACCACCAGCAGCCGTGTTCCATCTCACACACGCTACCGTCACAATGCCTCTCTCAACGCCTTGCCCTGGCCCTGCATGAAATCAGGCTGCTCGTCGGGAATGTCGGAGCAGAGGAGAGAGACGATATCGTCGATGGCACAGATATTGTCCTAGGTCTCTTGGCCGAGGGAGGAGGCGTGTTCGATGGTGTTGAGAGCGATACCGTTGGAAGAGTAGCCACCGCCTATGAGGGCGAGCACCTTGACATCCCTGCGGGAGGGGTCGGCGGCCCATTGAAGGGCTGAGAAGAGAGTGCGGCAGTTTTGAGTCGTGCATGCTCCATTGCTATATGGGGTCAGCTTCCATTCCACACTCAGAAACGAATGAACATACTAGAAGCTCTAGTAGACAAGCTGGGCGATACCATCACCCTGCTTGACACTACTCACAAACGCCTTCTGCCACTCACCCTCCCTCTCTTCCCACGTCTCTTTGCACTTTCCCCAGGATCTTGCCGTGCCCCGCGAGCTTGATAGCTTCGGCCATGGGGCTCTTGGGGTCGATGGGCTTCTCTTTGCCCCGGGGTACACGGCCGTCAGTGATCCAGATGGCAGCGGTCGAAGTGGGCGTTTAGGCAGTTTTGAACAGCCGAGTCTTGTGGCGATGGGCGTTCCCGCGGGTACTTGTTCGAATGAAGTAAAGCCCGGGGCAGTTAGAGAGCGACGAGGGGAGGGTGACGGCCGACTTGTGGTCTTCGCTTGGCAGACTGGAGCAACGGCCCCTCGTTCGTCTTTCCGCCCCAAAACCTCTCGCCTAAAGAGACGCTCAGCTCTTGCCAGCTCTTCTCCGGCGCGACATTCCTCCAGTCTGCCTTATCCAAACCCGCAGTCTTTTCACACCCCCTGATTAGGACAGTGATGGCAGCCGTCATGGCAGCAGGCGAGTGGAGGGTCTGGTAGACGCCGGCTTTGGTGACAGAGCCGATGGGAGGGAGGGGGCCCAGACAGTCCCGCCATCGAGATCTTCGGTGGCCTGGAAGCAGATCGTGCCCCAGTGTGAGCGCAGTTCAAGGGGGACGCGGTAGTGGCCGGGTAGAGGTGCTGGAGGATTGACAGTAACATTAGTATATGATCTGGGACGTAACGTAGCACCGGCGGGTGCTAGGCCTGAGCCCGTTCCAGAGATAGAAGATAGGGTCGGCGGAGAGGCCAGTGGCGGACTGCATGACGGCCAGGGAGTGGGCGGGTGGGTGGGAGACGGCGGTCAAAGGTGACGGCGGTCGAAGATGAAGGCGGGAGATGGAGGGACTGACGCCATCGCAGGGCTGCCCAAAAGGCCGGGCGGCCGAGGGACAAACCTCGGTCCACTAATAATGAGACAAGGCGTCAGCGATTGCATTGTCCTTGCTGGGAAGTCACATGGTGGAGAAGGCTTACCTGTCGCGCGCCGCTGCGAGCTACAAGCAGCGGAGGACCATCTGGGATGGCCATGGTATCGCGGACCGAATTGTCGGTGTGTACAATGACCTGGCGGTGCCACCCGACCGCCCCAAAGCGCATGGACGACTGCTCGGGCGCTCATAACTCTCAAAACCTGCAGCTGGTTATACAATGGCATAGAAGGCAGAGCAGATAGTAGGAAAACTCACCCATGACTGCGGTCGATCTCGTCTATCCGGCGCTGGAAGAGGACAAGCGCGTGAATAGCAGCTAGGTAGGCACAAAGCATCTGTAGCTACTTTATGTCAATTCTACCTTGTCTCGCCTTGTCTCCAAATCGATAGGCCTCCACATGATTGAGGACATGAATGAGGTTCTACGTCGGTCAGCGCGAGTGCTCAGCGAGTAGCTGGGAGTAGATGAGACTTACCATGTCGGCTTTTCTGCACATACGTATTTATAGATAGATACAGAATGGCGAAAAGGAGTGCAGGGTGAAACACTGTATGCAGCAATAAAGTAATGACGCTGGAAGATAACTGCCACCGGTCTCGGCGAAGACCGCAACGAAGAGACCAGCAAAGCGCCACCAACAACAACAGGGCAACAAGCGACGTCAATACCGATGGATCACTCTGGACTGAGATCCTAGCCAGCACGGATAGGCAGCAATCGCTGGGCAGGAAGAAGTGGTGTTATTGTGTACGTGTAAATTGACGAAGAGCTTCGTGGTGGGCGCTGACGGACGTCTCTCCTTTTCTTCTGGCAATCTGCTCTCCTCCTGACTTGTGATTATCAGAAGAACGGAATCACGGAAGAACACACCTCCTCTCCCAGCTGACCGCCTCATCTCGGAAAAAGAAGCTGGCCAAACCATCGCAACCACAAACCCAAAGGCCGGACAAGAGAGAAGGAGCGGGAAGGGTCTTGCCCTGGGATACGAAGTGATTGAAGTCGGGGAGGATGAGGGTGAGCTCTTTTCAATCTGCATGGTGGAATGGTCGCTGACAGCTTGTAGATTTGGCGCTGCCGCTCTCGGTTTTCTATCCTCCGTCGCATCCGAAGCCTGCTCAGGCTCGTCCCCAGTGCTTTGCCCGCAAAGTCTCTCTCGGTTGGTTTTCCCCTCGTACAAACGTGTCTGGGCGCTGGCTCATTGGTGTACAGGATACTGCCGCCGTCATAGTTCTGGACTGGACGAAACCACAGTCGATGGCGAGCTTGACCTCTTCACTGATGATGTCGTAGGCTAATTGCATACATGAACAGCTCCAAGAGCTGTTAGCATGGCTCTCATGGGTAGAGACATGGGCATCCGAGGCAGGCGAGAGGGGTGAGGTAGATGAGCTGCATGAGCGACGTGAGTCAACCCCATCTCGAAAGAATCATGAAGTCTGACAACGAGTAGTGCAATCACACTTGCAGCACTATATTGAGCCGTCACCCGCCAATGGTGGTACGACCACGTATGCTGGTGTCGGGCCTATGTTACCACTTGGCTCTGGTACTTCAACGCGTTCGTCCTCTCCCAACGTCACAAGTTCGGAGCACACTGATGATATCACAGCTCGGTAATTCCTATCGTTGTGGTTTGCACAAAGGCCTATCTGATGGATAATGCTGCCGAGGATGTGGAAGTGAAAGGTGGACACTGAGAAGTCAAAACAGATCGAACACAGCAGGCACTGAGAACTGTCTGTTTGGCCTGTATGTTCAAGCCATCTTCATTGACTATCATACTGATCATCGAATTAGATGGTGCCTCTCTGTTCTACACTGCCCCTTCTCTCCTGAAGTGCTATCTCCTCCACAGACTGTATACGGTCCCGCCTTCGCTGAATCCGCCACCAACCTCCCCCTTCAACCACCGAGCCAATGTGCTTGACAGAGGTGTTGTCATGGTACCCAGCGGATGGGATAGTTGGCTGGAAATCAGTGTTTTGAGAGATGGTTTCGGCCCCGCACAGGCGGAGTGGAAAGTCAGCTTGAGCAGGTACAAGTATATTGCCAAGTCTGCGGGTCAAGAGCCTGAAGAGGATGATGGAGAACCTCTCGAAGAGTTCTGGCAGGCGCTTCTTCCCTCCTTCGCGTCTCCTCCCCCGCAATCTCCTGCCAACCTTACAACAGTCACCGAGCCCTCCCAAAACTTCTTTTCCCGCCAACTCGACCGCCCCATGAAAGACCTCAAACGAGATTCCCGCCAATCTTTCCGCCACCTCATCCTCCAACGTTCCCTCTGCTACCAACCCCGGCGCGGGTGGGTTCAACAATACCGCCGTGGGGCCTATGGGCGGTGCTGCCGAGGGTTTGACCTTGCCTGGTGTTGAGAGATGGAAGGTGGGATTGGGGAGGGAGATGATGGGAAGGAGGGAGAGTTGAAGGACAAGATTGCGAGGCGGGGGAGGAAGGATGGGAAAGCTGCGCCGGGGACGCCGGCACCTGCTATGCCTAACGAAGCGTTGCACACCTTTGTAAGTCCCACGCCGAACGTACTGAAAGGTCTAGCTGACAGGCTTGGCACTTCCAGGGCTTGCTGGCGAACAGGGGCAAGACGGTGGTGGTGCTACTGGGACTCCTACGAAGGGGACTAGTGCTGAAGGGGCGGGGGAGGGCAAGTACGCAGACAGAGGTACAGACATGTCGAGGTACCGTTGCGTCTGGACATGTCAATACAAGAGTGAGTCATGTGAGCTATGGGGATAGAAACGATCTAATGATTGAGCAGATTACTCCTTCGTTACTGGTACCTGCCATCAAGCAAGCTTTGTCATCCACCCCTCTTCTCTCTACATCATTGTCTCACCTCGGCTCCTACAAGGACTTCTACTTGTATTCCCTTGGCGGCGAGGCCGACGGGTCTGAAACCCAGTTGATGAGCGAACACAAGGAGCCTATGAGGAAGGCTACGCTATTGATGCTGTCAACGTCCTCAAGTGAGCTCCCTAATCGTATTCGATACGTTTCATTGTCGCAAGCAACGAACCAGGACTACGACGCGGGGCAGAGATGGAGAGGGTTCGGTGGATGGTGCGCGAGGACGAGGAGCGTTGAGAGCTTTAGGTATTTCCACTGTGTGGAATGTAGTAGGTGTCGGGGGCATAAGAGCTGGGTGGTGGCAGTACATTACCAAGTAACCTAATATTCGAAAATCCCCTCCAGAAGAACGCCCCATCGCCTTCCTATCGGGCAAATTTACGCCGACAGAGATAAACTATCACATCACCGACAAGGAGCTATTCCCCATGGTGGTGGTCGCTGTCAAATGTCGCCACTGGCTCATGTCTTCCGAGTACCCTGTGACTTATGTGACCGATCATAAAGCTCTTAGCAATTGGAAGGTGAAGTATGATACGAATGGGAGGCAGGCTAGGTGGTCAGAGATTTTGTTGAGAAAAGAGTCGTTTGTCGTCTACCAACCCAGTAAGACAAACTTTGTCCCAGATATGTTGTCAAGTCGACCTGACTATTCAACAGAAAATGATCAGAAGTTGCTCGAGGAAAGCAATGCCCGCCTTTACGAGACTATTTTGTCTCATTTCGATACAGCGGCATTGCCAAAGTCCCCTCCAAACGCAAACCTCTTCAGTATGTCCACATCCCCTCCGAGAAAAGAGATAATTCCGGATTGGATCAATACTGACTTCTACGTCTCAGGTTCCGAGCTTGTAGAAGGCTTTAAAAGTGACAAGGCCCTTGAGGCCATTCGACAAGAGATGCTTGCGATAAAATGTTATAGCTGTAACCACAACAGCTGCAACGCATCTAAACCCATTGATCCCCCGAGCTACGCCCAATTGTACCCCTCCATCTCATTGCGACATCCTGGTGAAACCGTGGCCGTTGAAAGACCAGTCACCAGGATGTCGCAATGAGATGGAGGGGTACAATTGGGTGTAGCTCGGGGGATCAATGGGTTTAGATGCGTTGCAGCTGTTGTGGTTACTCTGTCGAAAAGGCCGCATCTATGTCCCGCCGTCTTGTTTGGAAAAGGTGTTCCGCGCGAGACACGACTTTATTGCGGGAGGGCATCGAGGAGCCGCTGGGACGAGGAGATTGATTGAGAGGGACTATATGTGGAAAGGGTTGAAAGAGGACTGTGAGAGATACGTGGGTGCGTGCGAAACGTGCAAGAGGAATAAGCCCTTACACCACAAGCCGTATGGACACCTCCATCCCCTTTCGGTACCGCCAATGCCGTTTTCACAAATCGGTTACGACTTCGTGACGGGGCTACCAGAGGCGGACGGCTACAACGCTTTAATGGTCGTTACGGACTACTTTTCAAAGTATGTCATCCTCATTCCCATCCGCGACACCCTCGACTCCGACGAGCAAGCCGACCTTTTCGTCAACCATGTCTTCAGTCGCTTCGGCCTTCCCGACTCGATTGTGTCAGATCGAGGACCCACTATGGTCTCGAATATGTGGAAGGCCTTTTGCGAGAGATTGTTGATCCAGCAACGTGTTAGCATGGCGTATCATCCACAGACAGACGGGTTGACAGAGAGAACCAACCAGGAGGTCGAGATTTTGTTGCGAATCTATGCGTCTGAAGACCAACAGAACTGGGCGAGGCTCTTGCCTTTGGTCCAGTACTCGTACAACGACGCAGTCAAGATAGCCACCGGTGAGACACCGTTCTACGTCCTCCATGGTTATCACCCTCGCTTTGTCCAAGAATGTCCTCCGGAAGGATACGCGGCCTACCGATACGTCGATGCAAGCGCTGGGGATAGAGTGCAGGCGTTAAGAGAGCTCAGAGAGAAGGTAAGCGCGTCGATAGTGGAAGCTCAAGAACGTTACACGAAAACGTATAACAGACGCCACCTTCCGAGTCCCGCCTACAAGCCTGGCGATTTGGTATACGTCGATATCCGCCGATTCTCTACGGCACATCCTTCCGCCAAGCTCGATTATCGAAGAGTTGGTCCTTTTGAGGTAGAAAAGGCGGTAGGTAAGAATGCCTTCAAGGTGAAAATCCCTTCTTCCATTAGGATTCACCCCGTCTTCCACACCTCCTTCCTAGAGCCCGACGATCACACCACGACCTTCAAGGACGGCACAGTAATGCATTCGGGTGCACAGCCTGAACCCTACGAAACTGTGGTCGCCGACAAGGAATGGGAAGTGGCAAGAATAGTTGACTCGAAAAGGAAAGGGAGAGATGTGAGTTATTTGGTGGAATGGCGTGGATACGAAGGTACTGACGAGACGCAGTGGGAACCTTCTAAACATCTGGAGAATACTCGTGAGCTCGTTCAGGAATTCCATGCGAACAATCCTGACAAACCTGTAGCCAAACGGTTCCGCTCTTTGTCTCCGCAAGTCATCCCACCACTCCATCACGCCCCTGTGAATTGCTCCAGTGCTCCACCCCATCTTCCCACGGCACCGAAAGAAGTTGAGAAGGCGAACGAAGTTAAGAAGGCGAAAGAAGTAACGCCTAGAAGATCGCAGAGATTGTTAAGGAAGGTGTTTTAGAAGATGTGTAAGCCTAACGATAGAGTTAGCATAGAATTCTTGTTGTATTTCGTCATTCTGTAGCTTAGAGAATTTAGATAGAAACGACAGTTGTAGACGAAAAGGTTGTCAACGGATGAAGACTCTTGGACCATTAAATATGGCATTCCCAGGAATTCATCCCGCAAGCGTAGAAGAGAGCGACGAACTTACTAGTAGATCTAAGGACGTTCAAGCAAAGTTGAAGTCGGTTGAAGATTTGTTTGGATAGACTTGTCTAAAATCCGACATGCCTGTCATCGTAGATAGTCAGTTTTCGCGTTTCATTTCTTAGTAGATCAGACCCACCCACCCACCCATCTTTTGTGTTTCCTAGGCGCCGACTGAGTTTTGGTTTTAACAGCCGGCAGCACCAGAACGAAGAAGAGTTACTAGCTCGCGGGACCTCGCTTTTTGAGGAGACGGCATATGTCACGGACATGACCGGACAGGTCTTGACACCCAAAGCATGGAAAGCTCGCGTCGCTCAGCAGTTCACCATCCTTCCGGGTAACGAAGCTCGTCTGCCGATCACTCTTGATCACCGTCCTACTACACAGGCCTATCAGTTGCTGCCCAAGCTTCTCCGTAACAGCGTGAACGTTGCTTACTCTCTGGGTAGTTCTCAAGCCACCTGCCACTACGCACAAGTCCTCAACTCCGGCGATAGCCCTGTCGTCCTCTACGCTGGCAGCGTCCTCGGCCGTATTGAGCCCGTCCTCGTTTCCACCGTCTCCTCTGTCAACACCACTCATGTTGCGGACGATGGCGATGTTCTGCCAGGTGAAGACGATTTTCCTATTCACAAGATCAAGGTCAGCGGTGATCTCACGACCGAGCAACTTGGTGAGATAAACTCACTGCTTCAACGCAACCGCCACGCTTTCGGTTACGGCGACCGTCTTTTGGGTTCAACCACTTTGGCCGAGCTCCCCATAGACACCGGAGATGCCCCTCCCACCTCCTACCCGCCTCGTCGCGTCTCCCCTCGTGGTCGCCAACTCATAGACCAGAATATTACTGAGTTGTTGGATCTCGGAGTCATCGAGCCGTCCAATTCGCCATGGGCTTCTCCCGTCCTACTTGTCCGCCAAAAGGAGAAAGACCGTTTCTGCGTGGACTATCGTCGTGTGAACGACGTTACCACTGGCGACCAATATCCTCTCCCTGTCATCGATGACATCCTCAGCCAGTTTCAGGGCAAGCGCTGGTTCTCCACCTTCGACGCGAACAAAAGTTTCCACCAGATTCCTATCGCTGAGTCAGACAAGCCCAAGACCGCCTTTCGTACTCACCGTGGTCTTCACCAGTACAAGCGATTGCCCTTCGGTCTCAAGAACGGTCCTGCCTTCTTCCAGCGCTTTATGGATCGTGTTTTGGGAAACTACAAGTGGCAGAATGCGTTAGTGTATATCGACGATATTATCGTGTACTCTGACACGTTCGAGGACCACTTACGCGACCTCAACACCATCCTTGGTCTGGTGCGCTCCTCCGGCATCACTCTCAGTCTCTCTAAGAGCCATGTCGCCTTCCAAAGCATCGAGGCTCGGGCATTCCATCAGCCATATGGGCATTGGCACTCTCGAAGCCAATGTTGCCGCCGTCAAGACTTTCCCTCGTCCTACCACCGTGAAAGCTGTGGAACGTTGGCTAGGTCTTTGTGGTTATTATAGGAAGTTCATACCCGATTTCTCCACCATCGCCGCCCCTCTCAACGCCCTTAAGACTTCCGCATGGGTTTGGGACCACGACTGCGAGGTCGCCTTCGAACGTCTTCGGTCTTCCCTCATCTCCGCCCCCATTCTCGCTCATCCGGATTATTCCAAGCCGTTCATTCTGGCTACGGATGCGTCGCGTATAGGGTTGGGTGCCGTCCTATCTCAACTAGATGATCAGCAACGTGAACACCCGATTGTATACCTCTCTCGCACCCTCACCCCAGCCGAGAAGAATTATGCTGCCACCGAGCTCGAGTGTCTCGGTATTGTCTGGGCGATCAAGAAGCTCATCCCCTACCTCGAAGGTTCCAAGTTCACCGTTGTCACCGACCACTCCGCTTTGCAGTGGTTGTTCGACTTCAAAGGTACGAACCGCCGTATCTTGGGATGGAGTGTCGAGCTCCAACCCTTCCGCGAAGACATGACCATTCGTCATCGACAAGGTCGTCTCCATTCTAACGTCGACTCCCTCTCGCGCGATCCCATGCCGAGCGTCCTCACGATCAACCACTACACAGACGACGTACCTCCATCGAGACTTGATCCTTTGTACGTTCTTTGCTTTTGCCACGACCCCTCGCCGGTGTTTGTGACTTCCACCTTGGATCCACCTGCGACGGTGTCAGTTCAACGATTCAAGGACGACATCATACGCGCATACCAAGGGTCGTCTTTTGGGATTCTCAAGCAGAATCTCGAAGGGAATCCTGACCATCCGCTTCACGACAATTACAGCATTGTCGACGGTCTTCTGTACCTAAAGGATGTCAGTGGTCGTTCTCGGGTGTGTATCCCACCCACCGCTGATCTCCGGAAGATCATTCTACACGACTTGCACGACTCGCCCACTGCTGGTCACCTCGGCGTTAACAAAACCGTTGACTCGGTCTCTCGTCGATACTTCTGGCCCTCCATGTCTCGAGATATACAAGCCTACGTCCGTTCGTGTCAGGCCTGCCAGCGAAACAAGAGCTCAAACCAAGGACCTACCGGGTTGCTCCGTCCTCTGCCTATTCCTCCTCATCGTTGGCACACTGTAACGATGGATTTTGCTGGACCTTTTCCTGCTTCAGGTAGTCAGCGCCACGACATGGTTATGGTCGTTGTGGACAAACTCACCAAGAGGTCTCACTTCGCGTCCTATTCCCAGAAAGCCACCGCGGTTGGCATCGCTCATCTCTTCTTCGACACTGTGGTCCGCCTCCACGGTCTCCCCGAAGTCATCATTTCCGACCGGGATGCCAAGTTCACGTCCGCGTTCTGGCAAGCCATCCACTCGCGCTTCGGCACGCAGCTTGCGATGTCGAGTGCATACCATCCGCAGACCGACGGTCAGTCTGAGCGTATGGTTCGAGTGTTGAAAGAGATGCTACGCAGTGTGGTCAACTATCAGGCCACCAACTGGTCCGAGCACCTCGGCACCATCGAGATCGCGTACAACAGCGCGAAACAGAAATCTACCAACATGACCCCTTTCATGCTCGACTTGGGATATGATCCCCGTTCTCCGCACGACGCTCTGTCTTCCTCTCCGTCCAAGGTCCCCCACGCAGAAGGGTTCATTGAGCACATGAGACAGCTGATCACGGCTGCTCAAGATGCACTCTTTGGGGCGCAAGCGTCTCAATCCATGACGCACAACAAAGGGCGAAAGCCTTCGACTCACCAGGTTGGCGATCTGGTGATGGTATCCACCAAGTACCTACGTCCTCCCTTCTTCAAGAGCGCGCCCGCCGTATCTCTTCGTCCTAAATGGGTCGGTCCTTTTGAGATCATGGAGCGCGTCGGTCGAAATGCGTATCGGCTCGACTTCCCCGCCCATATTCAGGCGCATTCGGTCGTGAATACGTCCTATCTCAAGCCGTTTGCTGATGAGTCAGCTACCTGGCCGGGTCGTGAGCACTCGGTTCCCCCGCCGATCGACGAACTCACCTCAGAATACGAGATTGACGGTCTCCGCGCGCATCGTCAGTCTGCCGGCAGAAAGGATGAATACTTGGTGCATTGGCACGGGTACCCCGACCACGAGGACACATGCTGAGAATATCTCTCCTGTTTCTATTCGTGAGTATTGGAACGTCTCCCCAGTTGACAAGCCAACCGCCGCTCCCCGCTCGCGTCGACGTGCCACCACGGCCAACGCCGCAACGCCGACGTCTGATCGCGAAGCGGGGGCCATAGACGAAGCATAGACGACGTTCACAACCCCCACCAAAACAGCTCGTGTCCAACATATAATACATACAACGTACATACACTCTTCTTCTCGTTCCTTTCTGTCCCCTGACCAGCTTGTACAGCCTGCACAACCGTCATGGCTGGCGTTTATGGATCATCACCTCCCCCTCGACCTCTTGCTCTTCCAACGTGGAGGCGGAGGCGGCGGATTGCTCGGACAGGCGGCGGTCGCGGTCGCGGTCGGAGAGGATGGCTTCTTTCTTGGATTTCTTGCCGCAGGAGCAGCGTTCGGATTCGGGGATGCCGGCGATGATCTACGGGAGGTGAGCGAGAGCGATGAAGGGAGGGGGTGATGGTGGGATCGGGGGGCGCGACAGGGGAGAGGAGGTGCTATGAGAAGAGACGTACATCTTCTAGATACCTGTCTGTTTGGCGTCAGCTCCATGGAAGAAGGGGACGATCGGGAACGTACCGCACGAAGAAAGCTCGAGCTTGACATCGCTAGGGCAAGAAGAGGTGGTCGAATCAAGGGAAGACATTGCGCAGAATCGTTCGATAGGTGTGGGCGGTGGATGAGTGTGGGGTGATGGGATGGATGGAGATGGACGTATAGATGCATCGCAATTGTCAACGAGCCAGTAAGGACGAATAGTCTCGGGCAAACACGCAGCCGGATTTACAAATACAGATAGTGTGGGGGACTGGGGTCCGTCCTATCAGATAAGACTAATCGTTGGTTTCGGCCGCCCAATCGGGTTGGCGCCGAGAGTGACGTGGGGTCCCAGGGCCATGAGCCGAGGGGGGTGGATTCGGCGGCGGGGTTGGAGGATGCTTGGGTGGTTGAGTATGGGGAGTTTGGGGAGGAGAGAGAGGGATATCTCGGAAATATAAGGACGAAAAGAGGAGAAAGGTGGGCGGAGAGATCGGATGCGCGTTCTCCCGAAGAGAAAGCCACACCGTTGCCAATTGCCATCGAAACAGTACAAGTATATTACAGCGTACATATTGACAACTAATCACACTCGAGAGACGCTTGCCTGTGACGCTATACAAAAGTAGAGAAAGAAAGAGAGGCAGCTATGTAGCACAATGTCCGCCATCAATCAACAAATCGGCGCCGGTCATGAACGAGCTCGCGTCGGAGAGGAGGTATATCACAGGACCTAACCACGTGTCAGCGATGTCTCTAGACATGAAGTGAGAGGGGTAGTACCTCTGAATTCGTCGGGGGTGGAGAGACGACCGAGGAGGGAGCCTTGTAACCATGTATCATTCAATTCGGGTTTCTCGTCAAGGAGCGCCGCGGTGAGGGCAGTCTTGATCTACAGCCAAGTCAGCTCACATCAATATTCTGTGGCATGGGAAATGCTTACATAGCCGGGCGATAACGTCTATACATGTCCGAACATAAGCTGAGATCTCGATAGCGCAGAGAAATGGACGTACGTTGACTCGAACACCCTTCTGACCCCATTCGTACGCCAGATTCTTCGCCATCTGCAACACCGCCGCTTTACTAGCGTTATACGGCACACAATCAAGCCCTTTGTTGGCTATGTGGGCGCTCATACTCGCCGTAAAGACTATGCTAGCTCCCCCTCCCTCCGAGGGGGCAGAAGGGAAACGGGCGAATCGCTCCCGGGCGAAAGCTTGGGCGCAGAGGAAAGAACCGGTAAGGTTGATATCCACCACCTTCCTAAACTTCTCCACCGGATAGTCGACAGCAGGGAGCATGAGCTGTATACCCGCTGCTACGAACAAACCCCTCACTGGCGCGTCGGCAGGCGCTTCGTCGAAGATCTGCTGGAAAGTTTGGGTGACGGAGGATTGGTCGGTCACGTCGAGAGAGATGTATTTGAGGGAGAGGGAGGAGGATGAGGCGGTGTGGAGCGCGTGGGACCATTGGGGCTGGGAGGGGGTGGGGAGGAGGTCGAGGCAGACGACGTTGGCGCCGGATTCGAGGAGGGATTGGGCGATGGTGAGGCCTAGTCCGCGACCGCCGCCTGTGACGACGACAGTGCGATTGCGAAGATTGAAGAGATCGCTGGTCGGGAGGGGAGAGGGAGGTGCTAACAATATGTCAGCTGATTGATTAAAGGGGAAGCGGAAACGTACCTTGCGCTGCGGTATCTTCAGGCAGCCCTGGAGGGGCCTCTTCAACGGCATGGTCTGATACTGCCTTGCCGGAGGAGACTGGGCGGGGCTTGTCTTTTGCAAAGTGGGCAGCTTGAGGCTTGTCGCTCTTGTCGTCTTCCTTCTGGGCGAAGAGACAGGAGGTGGAGGAGAATGGCTGCATGTGGAGGGCGGGGAGAAGGCGAAGGGGGCTGGGGAGGATGGCACGACGAGCAGCGAGGGAGAGGCGGATTAGGGCGAGCATGTCTGAGGTGATGGGATGGAGATGCAATAGACAGTGGAGATGTATATACGTAGAGTCTGTCGTCGCGTGCACAAAGACTTCTCGAGTATACCCCGTCATAAGACCGACCGAGTGCAGACCGACGCCTGTTCAATGTTTAAGCGGGTTGTCCGGCCCGTTCCCCGGCGCGTGCCTCTTTTGTTTGGTTCTTATCAGGAGTGCATCTTGACACCGCTTACGCATCGTTCCCATTGACGTGTGCTTAGATGGAGGGCTTATGTATAGGTGGTATACAGAGGAAATATGACTGATCATCAACGTTGATGCTGGCTCTTGGAGAGAAGAGGAGTTGTATCGCGAGCGCTCGGATCCACCTCGATAACTTCCCGGTGGGTCGTGTATTTCCCAGACTTCCAAATGTCAGTTCCATCACCAATATCGCATGCTATACACACAGAGAGCGCGGTTATCCCACCTTTGCCTACAAGAAAGTCTGCTCGATATGCACATCGTGAAAAGCCCAGCTACATTACGTATTCATGTCGCTCACCGCCGGCATACCGAGGGTCTGCGGGACATTACTCGGCCCTAATCACATGTAGCTCGTTCCGCCATTTTCCGTTCTTTTGTGTTTCCTGCATACTCGCCAGGCTCATAATGTCTACACATCCAGACTTCAATGAAGAGTTCTTCGACGACTTGGACTCGCTCTTGCCCGACTTACTAGAGTTTCTTACGTTCAAACCCAGCGACGTCGACAGATTCCGATTCGCCCCAGATGCTATAGCCATGGGCAGTCTTCAAGGACGGCTATTTACTCAGGTGAGATCTCAGTAGACGTAGGGGCTTTCTCTGACCGAGCTGTAGGTATTCGGCGGTGGATGCGCCAAGGGCTCGGACGGCCGACGAAACACCTCTTTTATCGCTTTCGATTTCAAGCGAGAACAGCTAGTGTTCAGGGTGACCACCATGTTAGACTCTCGAGGAATCCCTCCAGTACTCCACCCTATCGACGCTGAGTTGTCTTTTCACGACATCGCCCACCGGGGTATACACATTACCAAGCGGGATCTCCCAAGCGCCAGGGGAAACCCGAATTCGCTGGAGGTTACGGTCACGGTCGGTTGTCGGCGGCCCCCCAGGTTCTATATGCCTTTGGAAATGTACAGGAGGAGGGCGACGGTGATGGATTTCACGATATCGGGCGCGGTGAGTCATTTTTGGTGATATCTTATCACGTGGCTGATATCGGACAGGATGAACGGGAGGCTGGCTCTATATCTACGATTCCAGAGGGACATTGCGCTTATGTGAGTCTTTTGTTCTACTTGAGAAATGACTGACCTCGGGCATAGCCTACATTTTGCGATACATATCGCTGGATCTTTCGCATGGACAGACATCAGTATGCGAAGATTACAGCGTGCGTGCAAAAGATCCGCGCACTCGCCCTGGCCGACCCCGAGATGGACCTCATGTCTACTTCAAGTGCGAATGCGAGATGGTCGGTGCGTATCTTGGGTGATCACGAGTTCCAGCAGTTGTATACCCCGCCCGACTTGTCGAGACTCCCATTCTCTACGAGGACTTTGCTGGAGGGTTTGATCGGATACGGCGTGCTTCGGCCGGTGGATACGCCCGACATGATTGAGACTCTGAGGAAGGCTTCGCCGGCGACGCCGTTTCAAGACAGGATTCTGGAGGCCTTGTTCAATCAAGATAGGATCAGGGATGTTAAAGCGCTCATCCCTAGTGCGTGATAGCTTTGTCGAGAGGATATTATGCTGACAGACGAATAGAGCTTGCTGCCTTTCTGCGTCGACGACCGCCTTCCGAGCAAACTCATCTCGTCCTCATACGCACCGTGCTCGTTACTCCTATGCGTGTTCTCGTCGGACCGCCGCAATACGAATCATCCAACAGCGTGACTAGAAAATACTCGGACAAGCTTGATGGTATCATTCGAGTACAATTCAGCGACGAGGAGGATCGCATATATGTGCGTCTTGGTAAAATAAACGAACGTTGAAGTGAGCTGATATAAACGCAGGTTGCTGGTTCCTTGAAAGACGCCGACAATGAGAATCCTGCTGTCGGACTTATGGCTCGGGTTCGTCGTGCGCTTCAGCATGGTCTTATCATCGGTGGAGAAACATTCTATCCTGTCGCGTCGTCGTCTTCTCAGCAGAGGTTTGTTTCGACGTATTCTGCGTATTCGGTGCTGACTTGTTGGTCAGAGATCATTCTATGTGGTTCATCAACACTCGTATGATTGATGGTCTGAGCCTACGTAATTGGATGGGGACTGTACACGAGACCGTCGTCGCGAAGCACGCCGCGAGAATGGGTTTGGTGAGTCATTCACCGTGCTCCTTGCGCTATTGCTGATACGCTTTAGCCCTTCTCTACAAGCCGTATCGTCAACATGAAGATCAACTTCGGCACAATGCTCGAAGATGTCAAGAGAAACGGGAGGATCTTTACGGATGGCGTGGGACTTGCGGGTAGCAATGTGTTGCATGAATCTGCGCTGGCGCTGGGCGCGAAGGGTATCGACTCTTATCCTTCCGTGATTCAATTTCGTCTCGGGTACGTCCACTATTCCGATCGTAATTATACGTGCTGACTACTGGTAGCGGTGCCAAGGGCGTCCTAGCGGATTGGCCCAAGCTTGTCGGCAAAGATGATATACTCCTTCGCCCCTCTCTTATCAAGTTCACTTCCGACCTCGCCGACCTCAACGTTATCCGCGTCGCAAAGTATCAAGTCGCTTTCTTGAACCGGCAGTTCATCAATATCATGTGCGCGAATGGTGTACCGCAAGAGCTCATTATCAGTATCTTCAAGGACGCTGTGGCAGATATCGACGGGTTCAGAGATCGAGTGAGGGATGGCAAGATGACAAAGGCGGATGAACAGCTTGGGCGAATGTGTGATAACGTGAGTCGCTTTTGTTACTTCCATGATCGCACTAACATCTTCCAAAGTTCCCCTTCATGAAACTCGTCCGCTACGGATTCAACACCAATCCCCTCATCCTCGACATCGCCGCCATCTTGGAGTGTAGGGCTCTGCAAGACCTCAAATGGCGGGCGCGTGTAAAGCTACCGGGCGGAGTGTTCTTGATCGGTATCGCAGATGAGACGGGTACTCTCCGGGAGGGCGAGGTGTTTTGTCAGTACCAGGAGAATGACGGGACGCCGCCGAAGATTGTTACAGATGAGGTCTTGGTCTGTCGAGCGCCTGCTCGTATGTCTTCTCTCTCTTTCTGGGTATGCAGGACTAACGATGAGCAGTACACCCCGGCGATGTTCGACGTGTATGTGCAGTAGACGCACCGGAATTACGACACCTCAAGAATGTCATCGTCTTTAGCATTCAAGGCGAACGTGATCTCCCATCTATGTGAGCTCTTATCGGATCCCCCCATCGACCGACTACTGATAATTCTTTGCAGGCTTGGCGGCGGCGACCTTGACGGCGACGACTATACTCTCATTTGGGATCAGCGTTTCGTCCAATCGCTCTCAATGTACGCCCCAATGGAGTATGAAGCGCCAGATCCGATCAGAGTGAGAGAGGTGACTCAGAGGCACCTGAACGAGAACTTTGTTCAATATATTCTTGTAAGTACTTCATACATCGCTTTGAATGGGGCTGATCCGAATCGGAAAGAACGACGTTCTTGGTCAGGTCGATAACTGCCATCTTGCGCTGTCAGACAGAGAAACCCCTTTCGATGAACGATGCCTACAACTATCCGAAATCCATTCTGTAAGAAGAACGTTCGAGCCCGTTATTGTGCTGACGTCTTGCGATAGACCGCGTACGCTCCTCGTTCTATAACTCTTCCTCATATCTTGGGCTGATCTTTTGTAGTGTCGACTTTATCAAAACTGGACAAGCTGCTACCCTCAGCCCAGAACTTCGTCCCGATAAATGGCCCGACTTTATGGACAAAGTACGTTCGAGAGAAGTCGTGGGATGTAGTGCTTATCAAGACTGTTTCAAGGGCGGGAGCGTGGTCAGCTATACAAGCCACAATATACTCGGCAAGATCTTCCGAGTGGTCAGCCCCTCTTCTACTTACACATCTTTTGTAAGCTGCTGACGACATGTTTAGGTACAAGCCGATCCCCACTCCCGTCCCAGCGATCTCGGGCGCATGGGCTATCCGTCCGACCCGCGCATCACGAAATACCCCTTGGACAATGGTCTTCTAGAGCGACTCAAGGTCCTCAAAGCCTGCTATGAAAGAGATATACAGTACGATATGAGGCGGTGAGCAGGCTTCTGGCTAAGGTGATTTCAGAGCTAATCGTCGTATCAGATATCGAGTTTACGAGCCTGAAATACCAGCTGGCATCGCGATTCAAAACAAGAAAAGGAAAAGAGTCCGCGATCAGAATGTCAACGTGAGCTTCCTATCGTCTCTTCGGCCCCGTCGCTGACATAACGCGCAGGAACCTTTGCGAGAAGCCTTCTCCTTTGGGGTCGAGAACGTGCGCGACGGCGCTGCCAACATTCTCCGAGACTATACATTCGAAAAAACGACTCTCACCCCTATGCAGACGATCGCTAGGCACTGCTATGCCTTGACTTTCGAGGAGACGTTTGTGAGGCAGTGGGAACAACAGCATCGGCAGGGACATTGGGGGGTAGAAATGTTGGATGATGACGACGAGGAGATGTTCAGGCCCAAGTAAGTCTGCAGAACGTACCATCCAGCTGCTGATCGGAAGTAGACCGTTCATGTCTTTCGCCTTTTGTTTCTGGCAAGAGCTCATACAGATTGTGAGCGAGTCGGGCTCTGAAGTTTGAGGAGCTCCTCGTCGTCTTGTCTTTTCCCCCGCCAATGATTCAGAGATGAACGTCTATATATATTGCCATTCTGTACATGGTATATCCTGATTCGATATCGATGAATAGTGCAGTACAGATTACCGGAATGATCTCTCTGGAGCGATAGAATAAGAATACATAAGGCCTTTCAACATCGCGCCCATCCCATCCCATCTGCCGGGGGCCGACTGTGAATTGGTTCCGTCTGCGAGACAAACACGTCGCGACTGTTTTGATCAATTGTTTTCAGCGCGCATTCTTCTCTATCATTCCTCCATTTCCTATATACACTATGGCGCCAGCACCCAAACCCTCCAGCAGCACCGCCAAGCCCCGACTACCCCCCAAATCGGCAGCGGGCACCACCCCCGCGACGGGGCGAGTGACGCGTCTCCGTGCCGCCAAAGAAGCTTCCACCACCCCGTCAACACCAGCGGCCCCGAGACAGCCAGGCCTTCTCGCCATGGGGAAGGAAGGTTTGAGAAAGGTATCGGGAAAGAATGGACAGAAGGAGAAGCCTGTGAGTGCTCACATGCGGTTTGGGGGCTATCAGTGCTGACCCCGGTATAGACACCTGCGCCCAGGACGAAACCTGACGGCGCTGCTTCCCAAGCACCCGCAGAGACTCTCAAGGCATCTCACGTTATTCAAAATACACGAAGTTATGCTGACTTATGCTAGGCTTTTCTGAGAATCCGCCCCCCTCCCGCCGCCGCTTCTGACGCTCGGCCATATCTCGAAATACAGTCCACTACCGATGTTCTCATGCGCGCTCCAATCGTCAGCCCGTTTATCTTAAAGTCCTCGTTTATGCTTACAGTCCTCCAGGAGGACTCTCGACACCACATCCCCAAACCCCCTCACCTTTTCTCTTTCGACCAAGTCTTCCCCCCCGACACGCCCCAATCCAACTTTTTCACGACTACCACTCTTCCTCTTGTCGACAAACTCTTGGCGGGCGAGAACGGACTCATGTTCACGTATGGTGTGAGCAACAGCGGCAAGTCGTATACTATCCAAGGGGGCAGTACGATGGAGGCGGAGCAGAGGGGCGTTCTGCCGCGGGCGATAGATGTGGTGTTTAACTCTATCGAGGGTCTTGAGAGCTCAGCAAAGGTCAGCCATTCGAGTCCTGTCTCGTGTGTATAGCTGACATAGTCCTCTAGCTTCAAACGCAAGGCTTGGCCGATGTGGTGTTCCGAGACAATGACGAGTATCTCAACATCGTAGACCCTCACGCCACTCAAGAGCCCAAGATACCCGACAGTGAGCCTTCTACTATCTGTGGGGGCACCCGACTGACGTTGGGACGTAGCAATCAAAGTGGATCGTAACTTTTCATTCGCTATCTTCGTCTCGTATTCGGAGGTGTACAATGAAAAGGTGAGCACGCACGATGTACCGTATAACCATATCTGATCATCTTTAGATATTCGATCTCCTCGACTCTGTCCTCCCCACATCTCCAGCCACCCCCACCCAACCACGCCCGCGTGCGACATACGACAAGGCGCCTCGCGGGTCGCGTATGCAAAGCTTCTCCGCCGTCAACTCGTCTTTCCACATGGCAGCTATGGCCAACGGGGGCGGGGGCGTCTTGAAGAGACAAGCTTTGAGTCTGAAGAATGATCCGGAGGGGAGCGGCAAGTACATTGCGGGGCTCAAAGACGTGAGAGTCAGGACGCGCGAGGTATGTTGAGATGGACTCTGCCGAATGGGAAATGCTGATAAGATCTGTAGGAAGCGTTGGCGGTCTTTCGTTCCGGCCAGAATGCTCGACAAGTGTTTGGGACCCTCGCCAATCGCGAATCAAGCCGCAGTCACGGCATCTTCACCATCAAAGTCGTCCGCATCCACAACGGCGCCCCTCTCGATCCCGACTCTGCCCAAGTCTCTCGCCTCGCCATTGTTGATCTTGCCGGCTCGGAGCGAAACAAGAACACGCACACGACAGGCGATAGGCTGAAGGAAGCGGGCAACATCAACAAGAGCTTGATGGTACTTGGGCAATGTTTGGAAGTGTTGCGAGCGAACCAGCAGAAGCTCGCTGGACCTGGGCCGGCGGCGAAGAAGAGGATTGCGGTGGTGCCGTTCAGGCATTCGAAGCTCACGGAAATCTTCCAAAACTTCTTTGTCGGCGATGGTCGTGCTGTACGTCTTCTGTTCTCTCTCGCTCGTTCCATGTCGTGCTGATACCTTCGGCAGGTCATTGTCATAAACGTCAACCCCTACGACACCGGCTTCGACGAAAACTCCCACGTCATGCGCTTCTCCGCCTCCGCCCGCGAGGTCCAAACGACTGCCCACAACAAGGTCGGACTCCCTCTCCTACGACGCCAGATCAGTACTCAATTCAACGCGCTTCGACATGCTGTATCGGCACCGATGAAGATCAAGGTCACGGTACCAGTCATTCCAAAGGACGAGGGCAGTAGAAGTGCGGGCGATGGCGGCAAGGGGAAGGCGGCGAAAGAGGGGGATGGGTGGGGGAAGATGACGGCGGACAGGGAGAGTCAGGGCTTTGTCATGGTGGAGGAAGAGCTGGAAGTGGAGGAGCAAGATCCCGAGAGCGAGGACGAGGATGAGAAGGATGCTCTGGTCGAATACTTGTTTGAGCAATTGCGGGAGATGAAGACGAGAGTGAGTCATTTCTTCTTTGTTCAGCGTGGAGACTGACAGTTCTGTAGCTGTACGAGTCCGAGATGCGATCGGCTGCTATCGAGGTGGAAGTGAGAGAGGAAGTAGCGAGGGAGATGCAAGAGTCGATGCAGAGAATGCACGAAGGCTTTACCCAGCGATTCAACGAACATGTACGTCCCCCCCCTTCCTTTCTTATCGCTCCCGTATGATTGATGTTGCACTGTTCATCTAGGCTCTCGCCAGCGAGCTCAAGGCGGACCGCAAGATAGACATTGTGATGCGCTCCATGACCCCCGCCGTCTCGCGCACTTACCGAAACATCCCTGAACACTCTCCAGCCGATGTGACGATGGAAGAGGAGGATAGGAGCTTCGAGTCGGCCATTGACGAGTCTCTGGTAAGTACTCCTTACTTTCCTCGCTGCGTCTTGATGCGTTTCTCGGACATGGTCGCTGACTCATAGCTGTAGATCGCGTCAGGAGACGATTCCATGGTTACCTCAAATTCCGACCCTTTCCTCGCCAAAGCCCCATCTATCCTTATCCCTACCGTCACTATCTCGAGAGACTCGGTGCCGGCCCGTGCACGAGAAGTTGGCGCCACGGATAAGGAGAGGAATGATGACCTTGTGGGGAGCGAGGAAGAGTATGACGAGGAGGAAGGGTCGGAGGACGAAGACGGCGAAGAGTCGGGGGATGAAGGAGACGATGTCGATGAGGATGAGGAGAGCGAGGAAGAGGAAGAGGATGAGGAACTAGAGGCTGAGGAAGACGATTCGGACGGCTCGGCATTCACCATCTCGGCGAACGAAGCTTCCGACGCTGAAAGCGACCAAGAGCTTTCCCCCCCTCGACAAAGTTCGGCCTCTCCTCGAAAGAGCAAACAAACACCAGCGAAGAAGCGAGCTCCTTCATCCTACCCTCTTGTCGCCAGAGAATCTAGCAGTACCCCTCAAACTATGACTCCCGGACCGCTGGCAGAAAGAGTCAGTCAACTGGAGCTTTCGGACGACGACGACGACGAGGTTCCCGTGAAATCGACCAAGAAGAAGAGGTATGTCTTTCCCGTCCGGCTCTCTAGTCGTTTGAAGCTGATAGGTTCTGATAGGGCTTTGGGAAAGAAGAAGGTGGTAACAGAGGATGAGATGGAGAGGCACGATTTGCGGATCTCGGGGGCGGAGGTGAAGCGGATGATGAAGGCGTCAAAGTAATGACCGTTCTTTTTGTACCAATATGTCGACTTTACTCTTTCTACGTGATATGTCTAAGTATCTTTATCTTTTACAGCTATGCAATCCACTCATGTGAAGCTTTAAGCACTGAAAGAAGGTTAACAAGCATCGCGGCGCGAGTTGGGCTACAAGTTGATATAATTATGGCCGACACGGCTACTTCAAGTTGAGCGACCTCTCTCTCATAGTCAACCACTTATGCCGGGCGTTGTCTCCCGTCTGAGCCATATGTGCGTACGCGACATGATGCATGATGGTTCAATGACCTGCTTTTGAGATGAAAACCGTACAAATGCCATAGAAAACAAGGCACACCCGCCTCACCAGTCGTCGCCACACAGCACAGGACCCCCGGAAATCACTCAATGCCCAACATCTATAAGCTACAACTCGAGCAGACCTCTCTACCCTCTCCCGTGGCCGTGGCCGTTGGCCTATCACTAGACGCCTCTTTCTAGAAACCCATCTGGTTGAAGCCTGAGGAGTAGGCCATAGGCTTGACGTCGGGATGGGGGACGGCGTCGAATTGGTGGTAAGAGAGCGCGCCGTTGGCTTGCATGCGGATGTAAGCAGCCTGATTCACATATCAGCATCCCAAACAAACGAACAGGCGGGCGGAGGGGGGGGGGGCGGAGGGGGAAAGAACGTACCTTGTTACCCGTAGAATCACAATAATTGGGACAACTAAACACCGTGATACACAGTCCATCGTGCTCGATAGCATACCCGTCTGCGCGTACTTCGTGCGAGCGGATGACGGCGGTGACGTTGTTGAGCGCGCACCATCGTCGAGTGACGTCGGGGCCGAAACCGAGGCCGACACCGCGTTTTGAAGGTCCACGGCCGATTGGTTCTTGCGGGTCGGTCCAGAGCATCTAACCCTTCTTGTCAGTAAAGCTGTAAAGAAAAGAAACGAGAGGGCGGGAGTGGAGGGGGGTGGGGTGCTCACTTCGCAGATAACTCCTTCTTGTCCCGGCTGTCTCCCGAATCGCTCAAGCTGTGAAACTTCCTCCAAGGTGACGCCGTCTTTGCTGACGGGAGGACCACCGTGGCAGATGAAGAACCGTCTCTTGCCTTGGTTGAGGATGGCGGGCTTTGAGCCTTCGGATTTGGGGCTGGTGGGGGGGAGGGAGGCGGAGAGGAGGACGGCGAGGGGTACTGTGGGGATGGTCAGCTGCTGACTACTGGGGTGGTGAGAGAGAGAGGGAGGGGGGGACGTACGCATGGTAAAGACATCGGCAAAGAGCTTGAAAGTCATCTCACCAAGCTTGGCTTTGCATTCCCCTTCAAAGCCGTACACCTTGTTCATATCTACACTACCATCAGCACCCGCCTTCGCCTCGCCTCGCCTCGACTCGACTCGACTCGACTCGGGCAGGATCGCGAAACGCACCGTTCGTTTCGTGGTTGCCGCGGTTGATAAAGACGTAGTTGGGGTACAGCCACTTGTAGGCGAAAGCGGTGAGGGCGACCTCGACGGACCATGATCCCCTGTCGACGAGATCGCCGTTGAAGACGAGGTAGTGGTTCTCGCTCGGGGGGGATGTCATGGAGAGGAGGTTGCAGACGTCGAAGAACTGGCCGTGGGCTACACAATCGTCAGAGGCGGGCGAACGGGAGAGTGGCGAGTACACGGACTATCACCGATGATATCACAAGTCACTCCTTCCGGTATTTCAATCTCCACCAGACTCTTCTCCTTCTCCACCTGCTCCTTGCAGCCCAAGATGATCTCCCAAGCAACCCTCTTTGGGATCTTGCCGCCCGTCTTGAAGCTCGCGATCATGCCTTGGACGAATTCTTTTGTGGGGGTGTAGCGGGCGAGGGGGTCGGAGGGGAGAGTGGGGAGGGGCATGTCGGAGGCGGCGGAGGCGGGGTCGAGGGTACAAGCGCCTGATTCTATGAGGGCTAGACATCTCTGGGAGGCAGTCTCGGTATCGCCGACGGAGATGGCCTTTTCATGATTGTCAGTGAGATAGCAAAGTCTACGCAGGAGGCGGCGCACCTTTTCGAATTCGATCCTCCGTATCAGCTTGACGACGGTGTTGAGCTGTTCTCTGATGACCCTGTTGTTGGGCTCGATCGACAGAGCTTTCTTGAGATCGGGGACAGAGTCGGTGGGGCGGAGGATCGCGAGGTAGGAGAGACCGCGGCGGTAGTAGGCCTTGGCGTATGAGGGATTGATGGATACGGCCTTGGCTGATACACCATCAGGATAGGCCCCGGTTTGAATAGATGAAGACTCACTGGCATCGGAGATAGCAGCACCGTGCTCCTCCATCTTGGCCTTGCTCATCGCGCGATTGTTCCAAAACGTCGAATCTTTCGGGTTCAGCGCGATCGCCCGAGTGTACAGATCGATAGACTTGTTGAACTCTTTCGCTATCATAGATGTCAGACTCTTTCCATGTAGAATGGGCGTTGAGAGGGGAGGACGTACCAGCAAAAGCCTTGTTCGCTTGAGCTTTCAGTTCCAGGGCCTTCGTCTTGTCCTCCTCCGTGATGACCTTGTCAGCGTCGACTTCTTCCTCGAGTTCGCCATCTTCGCCCACTATTCCATGGTCAGCACGCAAACAAAAGACAGGAAACAAGAGGGGGGATTGAGGTACAGGATAAGCCGGCGAGTCGGGTAGCGCTGAGGACGGGGGAGGGGAAGGGGGTGTAGTCGTCTTCGGGGGCGGTGGGAGGGGTGGTGGAGGGGGAAGCGAGGGGGGATTCGAGGCCGGTGATGATGCTGGAGAGCTCGCTGCGGAGTGTTTCGTGGCTCGAGTCTGACATTTCGGTGGAGGTCGAGGTGAAGAGAGATGGCGATAGATGTTCCAGAAATTACTTTACATCACTGGCGCGGGATCAAATGCAACTCGTCGTCGTTCTCTTTCCAACTGAACTGTCCATCTCATCACCATGTCAGCACAAGATCCCCACGCCCCACCGCCAGAAGTCGAGTCCACCCTCTCCCGCCTCGCGCAATATCGCAACGTCCGCGGCGTCATGGTCCTCGCCCGCTCCCACTCCCACTCCCACATCGTCGCCGACACCCCCCACCCCCACCCCCACCCCTCTCGGCCAGGCTCAGGCGATGGTGGGATAGTCCAGACGACGGGTACGGTGTTTGAGGGGGAAGGAGGGGAGAAGTATGCGGGGGCTGTGGAGAGGATCGTGAGGAGTACGGGGGGGGCTGTTGCCGAGTGCGAGGAAGGCGTGAGTTCTGTTCTTGTCCCCCCCCCCCTTCCGGATGATGATGATGTGCTGACGCCTCGTTATGTAGGACGAACTCAGACTGATGAGGATCAGAACGAAGAGACATGAGCTTATCATTACTCCCGGTGAGTACTAGGCCGAATGGGCCACCGGGATAGGACACTGATGCTTGGGCAGATGAAAAGTATGTTCTTGTGGTTCTGCAGGACCCGGGGCAATGAGCGCCTGTCTCCTCGCACCTACTCTACTCTCTTCATGATACGACTTTCGACGACCTTGACGATCCGCATGCATGCCATCCATGATAGCATAGCAACATACGCATCCCACATGCTACGCTAGTCAACGCAAAACAGCCTCCTCCCCTTTCTTGTACAGACTTGCCCTCCATCGTCGACAGTGTCCGACACCTCTTCAGCCCACCATCCACGACGCCGAATCATTGCTCAAGTCCCTCTCAGACAGTCTCTACGCTCTGATGTTGGCGGTATAGCAATGCATGGCGAGTACAACTTTGAGAACAAGGTGCGAGACGGCAATGATGTGTTGTAGAAGGAGGGGAAGAAGACGATGGGGAGGGGTAGGCTCAGGGGGAAGATCGGATACTCGTAGCACCACCGCTCTATAGAGATAGTCAGCCATCATGCCCTGTTGCTCGCACATATACGACGATCCCCAACACTCCAGTCCGCCTCGAGGTCGCTGAGCCTACCATCCCCCTCCCCTATAGCCTCGTCGCCCGCCAAGCCCGTCCAATTGTGCAACCAAGGAGAGGAGCGGATAAAACTCACCATAACAGCATCCATCTCCAGCTCTCCCACTTCTTTCGTCCTCCATAGATACCCCGGCGCTTCCCAGAAATTCTCAAAGTCCACCGGCTTGCCCGAAGGCTTGACGCGCGTATCTTGTTTTGACGACGCAGGGGCGGATGATGGAGAGGAGGGGGAGGGGGAGGTGTTGAGTTGGGCGAGGAAGGAGGGGAAGGATTTGAGGATTTCGGGGGGGGCGCATGCGTGGGGGGATGGTTTGTGGGGAGCTGGCAAGAGTGTCAGTTCGGAGGAGGACGGTAGGCGAGAGGGAAAAGTGAGGGAGGGGAAGGAAGGAAGAAGGTACGGTGTTGCAGGTTTTTCCTTGGGCCTAGGAATTTGATCATGGGCTTGTAGTGCGAGGCGCGGAAGACTTGAGAGGGGCGCATGGTTGTTGAAGAGGGGGATATGCGGGAGTATGAGGAAGGATGTGGAAGTGAATGAATGGATGCAGCTGTTGCAGTGAATCGTCAGTATTCGGCGACCACCGAAGCGGACTTACGTCTCTTGATTGCGGCTCGTCACTAGTCAACAGATCATCAACCATGCCAGCATCACCCCCCCCCCCTTTCCACTTCAGGCTCAGCACCCCTCAGTCAGACATGAGATCCATCCCTTCCACCCAATCTCCAACGATGCCCCCTGATGTTCAGGACGATATCATCAATGGCGCCCCTCTCAGAGATGCCGACCTGGACTGCTACAATGTCTGGGTGTCACCCCGGTATTATCTGGAGCACTCCTCTTGTACGTTTGCGCTAGATGTCCACCGACATGATGGAGCTGATGTTGTGCAGGCAACCATTAGGATTCCGGTTTGGAACCTGAGGGCCCCTGCTCGTTCATGGTATTTGACATAGTACTGGTCCGGAAATATTCAATGTCATTCATTCACTGGGAATTTCGATTAGTTAATCACCGACAGAGTACGTCTTCTCTTTGTTTCTTCTGGGTGGGGTCTCTACTGACTTGATGGGATAGGCCCCCGCTGCTCAGCCCGTCGTCCCCGCCGCTCAGCCTGTCTCATCCGCCGCTCAACCCGCCGCCTCTACCTCTCAGCCCGTCACCCCCCACCTCTCAACCCGCCACCCCCGCCCCTCTCTCGCGCTCGCAATTGCTTGTCCTCCGCTGGCGGGGAATGATCGCGGTCATAATCACTGCCTGTCGTACCTGGGCAGACGGGCTGCATGGGTGGATGAGTGGTATTTTTGGGGGGTTTCTTTTTTGCACATACTTGCAGTATTAGATCCCCTTCGAATCATTCCAATGAGGAAGAGCAAGAATCTGTCTCAATTGAAGAAGAACAGAAGAAGGCAAGTATCTCATCATCCATTGCTCTTATATCTTTACTGACAATCACTCAGTCTGAAACACCAAGTCCTCCTATGTTTCCTTCCCCCTCCTTCTCCCTTGGCTTCACCACCACAACGACACTCTCGCCCACTCACTCCTCCCCCTCCACCAACTCAAAAGAAGTCTGTCCACTGGCCTTCCACCTCTCAGCTTGAAGATGTTTCCATCTTTGTGCCTATGCCTCGTCCTCCCTCTAGATCATCATCACTGGAGGTTCTCCCCCCCACTGACGAGGACAGAGAAGCAGGCCTGGGTTCCAGGCAAGTAAGTATCAATCTGTCCCTTCCATCACTTTTTGTTGACACATTTCCACCTTTACAGTCTTCTACTCCTTCCAAGCTCCCACCTCGAAGATGGGTTCCCCCCCACACGTGCTGCACCAAGCCCAAGTCCTGGCACCTTGAAAAAGAGGAGAGTGCGTGAGTTTTTGGAAGAGACAGAGAAGAATGCTGGGAGGAAGTGGAAAAAGGCCAAGAGACTTCCGAATGAGAGTAGGAGAGAGGTGAGTACATTTCTTTATGGCTTTGAGCTTGCCAGAACATGACCTGATATAAAAGCAGCATCTCAACCAATTCCCTCTACCGAAACATCGCTACTTCAACCCCAGATTCACTCCCCCCTCCAATTTGAAACCTCTCAACACCCTTCCTTCCCCCCACCTTCAGAACCCAGTGGACCAAAGGCAATCGATTGCAATGTCTGTATGATTCTTTCTACCGATGCCGCCGGCGACTGGTTCGACCGCCTCTCGGACACCGAGGACCCCGCCCTCCAGTCCTGGGACGCATTTCGATGACGATAAGAGGACGTACTATTACGGGTAAACTACCCATGGATACAGGTGGTGGAGTTGATGTGTCAGCGCTACGAAGAATGAAGATCATGTCAATGGCGATTTAGATTTGTGCCACACTCTTCTAGTTACCCAAGGATTGAGATATATTGGCTGTCTCCTCTCGTACGTTTTCGCTAGATGTCCACCAACATGATGGAGCTAATGTTGTGCAGGCCCCCATTGGCCGCCTGTTGGCGCCGGATGAACAATGTTGGTTGAAGGAGAAATTGCCCCCCCAACTTAACCCTCTACCCCCTCCCCTGCCCCAGTCGTCGCCGCTGCTGCCCCCGCCGCTACTGCCCCTGCCCTCTTCACTACCCCCGAGCCCATTGCTCACCTCTCCTTCGACGGCACCCCTGGTGATTGCACGACCTTCCTTCGTGTCATCAACCGCCACGTCGCTGCCCGTTTCCCGGCCGGCTCTCCCGCGGCGGCCCCTTGGGTGGCCCTCCACTTCACCGATGCCGCCGGCTTAGGGTTATCTCGTCCTCCGCAAGCCATCCATCAGATTGCTAGTTGCGCCATCTGGGAAGGCAGATGTTTCTCTTTATAATTGCCTATATCGAAGCTGGAAAATCCGATGTGAGGGAAGCAAATACCACGGTGGTCAAGAATGACTTTTTCCACTTGTTGGGCCTGGGCAACCACCAAGAACCACTCGGGCCTGGTCTGCACTTCCGACACCAGGTGGCGGCAGAGCACCTCGCCCAAGTCGCAGACACGAGCAATCGTCATGTTTGGCGTTGGAGGCGGCGGTACACCGAGGCTGGTTTGGTTGTCGAGCCTGGGGAGTCACTTAGTGTCGCACCGGAGGCGAGGTTGCTGGAGGACGACAGGGAAGCAGGGACGGTAGTTTACGACACAGTCAACACATTTTTAAGGACCTACGCAAACTCAATCCCGGCGTACTTCAAGGAAGATCCCCTGGATGATCTTGCCAGCTTCGCGGACCTTGGTCTCGCCCCTCTCATCGTTGAGGCCCTATCTTTCGAGCGACAGGAGAGGCGCTGCCAATTGAAAGCTGTTGTTCAACGCAGCGGGAGAATTTCTGTTGAGGAGATTCCAGCTTTCCTTCCGCATATTGAAATCTACCTGAAGGAAGCTGAACGCCCGCATTATTGGACCGCCTTCGATCTGGGTAAATGGTTTGACTTGGTGATGAGTGACAGGGACCTGTCCAGCGCCGGATGGGACAGCAGGGTCAAGATGACCAAAAAGGGGAATAAGATGCCCACCTATTTGGCGGGTGTACGTTTGGTTTGTGCATTCTTGAAGCACGTGTTCCCGGGGGCAACCCTTCCACCAGTTCCTTTCTCGCCCGACGTCGGCACCCCTGGTGATTGCACGACCTTCCTCCGTACCATCAACCGCCACGTCGCTGCCCGTTTCCCGGCCGGCTCTCCCGCGGCGGCCCCTTGATCATCATCACTGGATGTTCTCCCCCCCACTGACGAGGACAGAGAAGCAGGCCTGGGTTCCAGGCAAGTAAGTATCAATCTGTCCCTTCCATCACTTTTTGTTGACACATTTCCACCTTTACAGTCTTCTACTCCTTCAAAGCCTCCACCTCAAAGATGGGTTCCCCCCACACGTGCTGCACCAAGCCCAAGTCCTGGCACCTTGCAAAAGAGGAGAGTGCGTGAGTTTTTGGAAGAGACAGAGAAGAATGCTGGGAGGAAGTGGAAAAAGGCCAAGAGACTTCCGATTGAGAGTAGGAGAGAGGTGAGTACATTTCTTTATGGCTTGGAGCTGGCCAGAACATGACCTGATATAAAAGCAGCATCTCAACCAATTCCCTCTACCCAAACATCGCTACTTCGAACCCAAATTCACTCCCCCCTCCAATTTGAAACGCCTCAACACCCTTCCCCCCACCTTCAGAACCCAGTGGACCACAGGCAATCAATTGCAATGTCTGTATGATTCTTTCTACAGAGCATATCCTGGGGCTATTGTAGCGTGCTAGGCGCCTGCACGCCCCATGGACTATCTTTAGCTGTACTCGTCTCCGTCTTCGTCTCCGTCTTCGTCTCCGTCTTCGTTGGGGTGTTCCAATGCCCCTCCGGCCTCCCTTACCGGCTTGGCTGCCATGGCCCACTCCGCTCCCGGCTTTGTTCTCCTCAGCCATGTCGCCCTTCAAGCCTCTTCCTCCCCAAACCTCGCAAACCACTGGGTCTTTGATACTGGCGCTTCCCTGTCGATGACAGGCGATGTGAGTTGGTTCTCCACACCCCCGAAACCCCTTACTCGTCCGATTAATGTGACAGTCGCCGACGGGTCTACCCTTGTGGTCGCCGGGTCCGCTGACGTCTGCTTGCTTAACCATGAGGGGGCTGTGGTCCAGGTCCGGGATGTTTACTATGTCCCTAACTTGCAGCGTCACGGTACCCCTGGTGATTGCACGACCTTCCTCCGTACCATCAACCGCCACGTCGCTGCCCGTTTCCCGGCCGGCTCTCCCGCGGCGGCCCCTTGGGTGGCCCTCCACTTCACCGATGCCGCCGGCTTAGGGTTATCTCGTCCTCCGCAACCCATCCATCAGATTGCTATAACCTTTTTATCATGAACGCTTCCCGAGCGTCCTCACGATCAACCACTACACAGACGACGTACCTCCATCGAGACTTGATCCTTCGTACGTTCTTTGCTTTTGCCACGACCCCTCGCCGGTGTTTGTGACTTCCACCCCCATCTGCCGTTGCCCGACTGGCCTCGACCACTCCGCAGCCGGCCACAGCCCCCCGCTCGAGGGCGCAAAAGACACCTCGTACCGGCAAGGTAGCAAGTCTCAACCACTCTTTTTCGAACATTTATCAACCCCCAGACACCCCAGACACCCAGACACCACCGACACAACATGCCGCCTCCTACGCACGACGCTCAAGGTCGGCGCATTGTTGGCACCGACTATATTGGCAGGGCATTGATTCGAATCGAACCCCCGAAGTTTGCCGATCTGACAGACGTCCCAGACAGTGTCCCCAGCAGCCCTGTCCCCGACGAGACCGGGAAGCCCGTAAAGGGGGACCCCACCGACAAGAATTCTGCCACCCGTGATGTGCGACCCCTCGTATCGTCTAAACAAGACAGCCAAGCGGGACGGTATCCCAGCTTATGACGACATCGACCTTATTCGGTCCCTTGCAGTCTTGGTTGTCGGCTATGGGCTCCAGCCTGTAGACATCACGAACGAGCAGCTGGAGCTCGTTAGTGAGGGAAAGCGGGGAACTTCTTTCCCGTAGGGAGCTCTTCTTGAAGAGCACGCTCTTGGTTGTTTACGACGCCAACTCGAAGTCTTGCTTTCTCTTCTCAGTCTTTCCCTTGGTCCGCCCCTTGGTTCGGCTCGAGCTCCGCGCTCGGCCTATTGGAATGTCTATCGGCCAAGCCAAAAAGGCTCTCGAGGGTGGGTTGTCTTCTTCAATCGCAAAGAGAGCTTTATCAGGACACTAAGCTAATGAACGGTCTAGGTTTCAAAAGCCCCCTCCACTCCTCGACCTTCCCCATCGGCGAGCCACCCCTCTTCTCTTTGATATTGGTCAAACTACAAAGTCATCTTCAATGTGGCTTTTCCGACCGGAAAAAGGTCAGGTGAAAGGCACCACCATCTATCCTATCGCTATCCCACTCAGCCAGGATTTATGTCTTTCCGAGTAGAAGGGAAGCTCGAGTAGGGGTATGGCTTAAGCGAAACTGGAGTCTGATATGGAAGTAGACAATGGGAGTGATGGTGTCCCCCTTGCCAACGTGAGTCGTCCCATCGGTATCAGGTAGCGAGCCTGACCTGTACAGCTGTCCGCCGGCGTCAACTCATCAAGCGGTCTGAGTCTAGCTTCAGTGCCAGTCCACCCCAACTATTTTGATGTGGCGCCCACGGAACGATTGGTAGCATTCAACACATCCCCGCCGGCCCACCGGACTACCACAACCGCAAGGGATGGATATTGAGCCTGGCGAGTTGGTTTTCAACACGCTCATTGATGACTTTATGGACTTGCTCAATCACAAACTGACAGAGAAAGACCCAGAAGGCTCTATCATTGCAGTGAACACCCAGTTCATGCAGTTTATCATGGGTTCCAATGGTCGAGTCAAGGAGGGATATCTAGAGTGGGTGGAATTCGCTCCAAACATCACTGTATGTCCTTTTTGTTACCGTCTCCTCACTTTGTAAGCTAATCAAAGATGGTGTGCAGAATAATGATGCGGAATTCCTTGGGAAACACAGCAAGATACTTATCCCCATTCATCTCCCCAACCAACTCCACTTTGTTGCTGCTGTCATGGACTTTGAAAAGTTCAAGATCACATTCTATGACTCGGCTCTATCTGAAGATTTAACTGGCGAAGTGGTAGAAGAAATGGAAAGGATGCTAGCAGTGCGTAATCAAGATTTACAACAAAGCAACTCACTAAAGTTTTCATAGCATCTAGTGAAACTTTCCAAAGTTGTGTGTCCTGACAAGGCCAATACGTGGTCAATCAATATCCCCCGAGTGAGTCTTCTGATGTCCATCCATTCTTGACAAGCTTGCTAATGTGATACTTAGCACTTGGAAAGGCAAGGTAATGGATGTGACTGTGGGGTGTGGACAATGTGGCATCTGTTGACTGTGGCTTGTGGGCACGACCCCGGCAGGCGTAAATGGATGTTGAGGAAAGTGGATATTCCATTCATCAGACAGATGATTGTCATCATTTTTGGTGCTGATAACATGTGGTGGATGGGTTACTAGGGTGAAGAGAGTTACATAAAGATTTTGGAACTCATTGGTGCTATGTACTGGGCTCTACGTAAGACGATGTCGAAATGAGGGAAAAAGACTTAACGGCCCGAGGGTCGGAAAGGCGGTGCGATAAAATGTAATAATGTGTGTAGGTAGCACTCCGGATGAATCCATTCGATGGGTATGCTTCTCATCTACCGCCCAATGCCGGTTTGAGATCTATAGCTTGAGAATTGAAGGAGTGACGCTGTTTTGAAATATAGAGTGTTTTTGGTCGCGTTTTGCGTGTTGAAGGACACATGCGCGCGTCGCGTTTTTGGTTCCGTTGCGAAAGCCTCGCATAGAATGCGACACGATTACTGGAGCCATATGAGAGCTATGCATTGTACATATGGATAGCCATACATTAGGAGAGACCTCGGGTGCCACCAGAACCGCCCATGCATAGGTGGATAACGTTCAAATGCGGATTCAAATTCCCCGCCCAGCACCACCGACCCTCCACCCAGCGTCGCATCTCATTCTCTCAGCATTTCTCTTTACTCTGTATCACCCATCCATCACCAAAACACAACCCATCCACCCTCCCTCCTGCGCTTCCATCACCCCCACCCACCCCGTCGCACTCCTCCCCCAGCAGATTGCATGTCGGCTCTCAAATGACTCCTCCCCGGTCACCAATGCGCGCCCTCGCCACTCGACACCGCAGTAGTGCCCAGCCACCGGCTCTAGCCTGTACTTTATGAGAAATGGAGAGGATCAACGACGTTAAGGAATAGATCAGTCTTGGAAAAGATGATGGATGGAGTAGAGAGCGCGTCGGGCTTGTGGTAGAGGATTCAGGTGAGCGGCTCCCCGTCGCTGGCATGCTAGTGCTGACTTTGCCTTGGACTTTGCAGAGAAGCTTGAGTGGTGTACAGGCTCGCCGCACGTAGTGATAGCACGGGAGGAGATGTGGGAAGAGAGACATGGATTGACAAGATGGGTGGAGACGAGCTCGGCAAATATTCAATGGAGCGGCTGCCAACACCGTCAGTATCCTTTCTACATCTGGAGAGTCTAGCTGATATCTTTGTAGCTCTCTCCTCATTCATACCCTCCCACAGCCCCTGATATCATCAAGGTCCCCCGCCTTCGCCGCCTTGTGCCCACTCCGACCTCCCCACCGTCCAACCGTACCGCACCTCTTGTTGCTCCTTCGCTTCTTGGCCGTATCCTCTCGCCAATTTTCGGAAGGCTCCCAGGATGAAGAGGAGGTGGTGGTGGAGCATAGTTGGAAAAGACATGGCGGGAGGAGACGGCGCTGGGTGAAGACGTTGGAGAGTCAACATGGTCAGTCTTGTGTCCACCCGTCAAACAGTCCGGCTGACATGGTTGTAGCTTTCACTCGATCATCCCAATCTACCACTTCCTCATTATCATCTCTCAAACAAACGGACGACTACTGTCGGAGCGAAGGAGACTTAGGGTGAAGAGAGTTACATGAAGATTTTGGAACTCATTGGTGCTATGTACTGGACTCTACGTAAGACGATGTCGAAATGAGGGAAAAAGACAAGACGGCCCGACTCGCCATGTCAATAAAAAACCCTCTCGCCTCTAACTACTCCCTGCTGCCTCCCTTACATCCACAACGTCCTCGCCCTCGCCTTCACTAACTCGATCCCAACCCTGCTCTGCATCCCGTGCCACACCTCCTTCTACATTCCCTTCCTCCGGCTTCTCCATTCCACCGCCGTTTCCTCGCTCATCAAACCGCCTGCCGAAAGCACAAGGGGGCGGAACGCCCCCCCGTAAATCCTCGGCGCCTTCTCGACAACCTCCGCGTCCCTCTTCGACAGCCACGCCACGATCCTTCCCCGTACCCAATCGATCCAGTCCATCTCCCTCGGCCTCCCTCCCTGCACGGCGTACATGTGCTTGTCTTCTAGCCCGTACACCTTCAGATCATAGTTGACGTTCCTCAGCTCCCCTCCCCCTCCTCGCACCCTCAGATCATTCCTCCTTCTCCCTTCTTGAGTCGAGGGTTCGAGTGAGACGACGGCGCCGGCGACACGAGAGAGGTAGGTGTGGAGGACTCTGTTGATAGAGTCATGGCGTCGGATAGACCAGGTCTCACGCTGGCGGCATGCCTCGTTGTGGCCAAGGCCAGAGTCTTCGGCGCAGGCGGAGCAGGTGGGGGAGGAGGAAGGGGTGAGAAGGCGGTAGTGGAGACCCGCGGCGATCTGGTGGTTCGACAGGCGGAGAGGTTCGAAGTATGGGAGGTGATCTGAGGATCGTGTCGATGGATGGTTATGGCACGGACGTTTACATCTCGCTCAACAAACTGTCTTCGAGGTTTGTCATGTCTCCTTGCCCTTGTTTGACTCGTTTTCTCTTTCTCGCTTTCTTGGCTCGTCTCTTTCTCCTTCATCTCCTCTCCCTCTCGTCGTTGTCTCTCTTCGTCTCTCTTCGTCTCTCTTCGTCTCTCTTCGTCTCTCTTCGTCTCTCTTCGTCTCTCTTCGTCTCTCTTCGTCTCTCTCTTCTCTACCCTGCTCCTATCGCTCTATCGCGTACTAACGCCCCCTCAGTCGCGAACCCCTCCAATAATCCCCCTCCCTCTCTCCCCTCTCCCCTCTCTCCCTCGCAAATCACAAATGTCTATCACCGACATATCATATCATTTCATCTCATGTCGAGCCCCCGAGTGGCGCTGTGGCGCCGGAAAGGAAAGAGGAAAGTTGTAGATGTTCTTTTGCATTACTAGGACTCAGGAGCGTGCTTGATTCATTTTTCTTGAGCTGTTTTCATTACATGTATCCTCATATAACGTCATGATATACATGTCATACATCTGGCGGGCGACAAGATGGGGGGGTAGATGAACTACTAGTACAGTTCATCCTCCTCGTACATTCCACTTTTCTTACAGAGCGTTTCTACTCGTACAATTGACTACTCGTATACTCCACTACTCGTACAGTCCGTCACTACTCGTAAGCCCACTACTGCTACGCACCAGTCCCACCACACGCTTATCACAGCACCCTCCCTCCCCAGCCCACCAACCCCAACCTCAAATCATCCAACGCCTCCCCAACCCTGGCCACAACCCCCTCCAAAGTCCCCACCCTCCTCACGTCAACCTCAAGCACCATCTCCTTCCCCCCTCCCTTCCTCTTCAAACCCTCCACCACCTGCGCATTGATCCACACTGAGGCCCAATTCGGACTTAGGGAGATATTGACGAGTGCTTGGGGTAGTGGAAGAGTGCGTTTTGGGGATGGGGGAGAGGGGAGGATGGAGATGGGTGTTATAAGGTGAGGGGGGAGGGTCGATAAGAGGTCTTCGATCCTCGCAGCCGGCTATCATCTCGTCAGCCTTCACAAAGCCCAAGCATAAGCATGACAGAAGGCCTACCTGCAACATATGAAAAATCTCCCACTCCGCCCCACTCCCTTCCGAAAGCTCACTCTCCACCCTCCTCAACTCCTCCCCAACCCTCACCGCTATAAACATATCAAACACCGCCGTCTCCCTCCCCGTCTCTGCATACACACTTCCTCCTGCACTAGAGTCGAATGAGAGAGAGGGGTCCGATAAATGGGATGATTCGAATGGGAATGGGTCGGACGAGTAGCCGGGTTTGATGAGGTCGAGGAAGGGGGGGAGGTAATGTGTTCGGAGTATTGATGTCGCCACTGTTCATGGATCAGTCTCGGTCCCAGCTGCTAACTTTCGCCAGATTACCTAGCCAGAACACTCTACTAACACCTCTCGGGCCACGAAAGAGCGCCCAACGTCTCCTGACTCGTTCCTCCTCGGGATCTGACCAGAAACGGCTCGGGGTGGCTTGCTGGTCGAGGGTGAGTTGGAGGATGCGGTGTATGAGATGGACGGGGAGGGCGGTGAGGGATGGAGGGGCGGCAGTGGGGGGAGCGTGCACGTAGGGCGGGGCGGGGGTAGACATTGTCAAGATGCGGTGGGAAGTCGAAAGAGCAAACAGAGGGCAGGGGAGAAGCGCGGCGGGACCTTTCCTAGGCAGCCGTGGGAAAGAGGTGGCTGGGAAGTGGGCGGAAGTCACTGTCTTTCGTCTCACTTTTGCATTCTTTCCTCTGTCCATCTATTCACCCTTTCGGCTGTCCCTCTCCCCTCTTCGGCGCATCACACCACGCCCCCAAAGTCGTCGACAAAAGCCAGCAGATTCGCCCTCTCCTGGCCCTCTATATCCTCTGATCAGCTCCTTATGTACGACAAGAACCTTCTACTCTACCCCAATACAAATCGTTCTCGGGCCCATCCGCAACCGACCCCAAGGGCTCTCACAGCTCCAGGAGCACTCTCAAGATGGCTCCCAGAAGCATGTCAAGGAGGTGACGGCCAGCGACTTGTCTCTTGAAGTCGACTCGCCTCTGCTTGAACGCGATCCGGCAAAGTGCTTGCCACCGGGTGGCCAACCTCCCAACCGCCCCTGCTTAATTATTGCGCAGTATCTTTGAAAGCTTACGCAACATCGAGTCCCAATCTTCTTTTTGTGTCCTGGGCAGATCGGACAGGCTGGAACCTCGAGTCAGTGTCGTCGTCCTAAGGGAGGCGGGGGATGAGGAAGCGGAGGATCAGGAGGCGGAGATGGCGGGAAGATGGCGGGGAAGGGGAAGGGGAAAGGGGAGGTCGAGGTCGAGTGGGATGCCGATGTGTTGAGGATGCCGGAGGATTCGGAAACTGTGAGTAAGAGGCGACAGATGTGGCGATCGCCTTACTGACAAGGCCTTAGAAGCTGTTCGAGCTGTTTTACGAGCATCCTGATGTGATTTCAGAGGCGAGCTGCATGGTCACCAAACACAGGAAAGCGACGACGCTGGACAGAAACGACAATCACCTCTCATGGGGTACGTTCCTCTTCATCCACATCAAATCCCACTCGTTGACAAGACTCTAGATCTGGTGTATTACGGTCGCACCATACCCGGCTTCTCTTCCGACTGTGTAAGACAAAATCAAACGGCATCTTGAGCCCGATATCGACAGCCGAACCTCGCGCATACCGCAAAAAGCTCAAATCGATCAATGACGAGGGCAAGGCGGCGTGGGAGGAGCGAAAGAGACGGCGGCGGTTGCTTGGGCGCTTGCGATGGGGCCGGCGAATCGTTGAAGAGGTCGCTTGAGCCGTGATCCTTGAGACATAAGAGAGGGAGGATGGAGAAAGGGATGAGAGAGAGAGGGAGAACGTAAAGGGTGCCGCTGCCCTCCGAACTTTGTACACATGGCTATGGGGCGCCGAGAGAAGGTTAAGAGACTTGTCGAGTAAAACCCCGTGCTACCCCTCCTTATACACCCATAAACTGCCCTGTTTCATTTACTACTATATCATAGCTCTTCCGTATCATCATGACTCCAATGCATGCGCCTTTTTGTATACCGTCGTTGACTCAGCGTTGACTCGTTGAACGTTGCCGGCGCGGCGTTAGCCGGGGTGGAGTACGTAAGCTGTGCCTTGAGCACAACAACCACTGCGCGCCCGGATCACCATCCGCTGTTGTGTTTGCATCTCCATCTTCTCATCTTCTCATCTTCTCTGCCCCTCCCCCCACCCGCCACCCGCCACCCGTCAGCACGGCATTCAGCACCATGACCTCCTCAGCGGGACCGCCTCCTGCCGCTGCCCAGCCACCCCCCGCTCCGCCTTACGTCTACCCGCCCGCCGGTCACCAGACCTCCACTGAGCCCTTTGATCCTCCAACATTCGCACATCTACCAAGGGGTCTCATGTCCTTCGAGGACGTCATAGCGTATTATAGGAGGCCTGATTTCTCCGCTGGCCCTTGGGACGAACCTGAGATCCAACTAGTGCTGAACGACTTTTACGGGCGGCAATCGAGAATACGAGTTGATCTCAAAGAAAAGATAGCTGCTGCTATCGAGACACCTTGGTACGAACCTGTGATCCAACTAGTGCTGAACGACTTCTACGGGCGGTGTCTGGCGATGGACGGATACAAGACAGAAGCTGTCTCCTGCGCTCATGACGAAAACGACCTTCGGCTGAAACGAAAGAATTTCAGGTTTGTCTTCGAGAGGTTCGATCTCGCCTGCTTGCAGGTGCGAGACCCGTCGACGGACGAACTGTCGAACTTCTTTAGCAGCTCTATGCATCGGCAGATTGATGAGCGAAAAGGAGGAGCGTTCTTAGAAGCGGGGAAAACGTACAAGCTCTCTGCTGATGCTGGATTGAGACGACCAGGTGTGGTGTTCCTGGCCCATAATGTGAATGAGGTAAGCTATGATCATATCTTCAGCATGATCGTCGGGCTCATATTCAACTAGCGCGCCCAATTCCCATTCAACCGCCATCAACCGCTCGAGACCTCTCAGCTTGAGCTCACTGGATACCAGGCGCGCCACTTTCTAGAGAGTCTCCGCCTTACCGATCAGCCCGATCAGCAATACCACACGGCCATCGCCCCCATGGTTGGCGAACTCAAGGCTCTCGATAGAAAAGGGGGAAATGTCAACTTTATCCGTGGCTTTTTTCAGACAATTGGATACCTTTCCGGTAGCCATCATGCCTGTGGCACTCGGTTGGCTGTGTTCCACTATGGAGAGAAGTTTGCTCGGATTCTTTGTCTTGAAAAAGCAGGCGGATCGGGCGAGTTGACTCTGGTGATTCCTTGCTTGCCTTTCCAAGGTTGGAATGGCGAGGTACCGTACTCGCTCAATAGTTTTCAGGACTTCGAAGATTTTCTCAAGGACTCCGAGATAAGCCGGAACACTCTCACGAATACCCTTTACGGCGCATCTACCGAATTGGGCAAGGACACCATCGACAAAGATGGCGCAAAAGTCTTATACGACATGGTCAGTCTCGCCTTCAGCCTCATCAAGGATCAATCGCTTCGTCACCCCCTCCAGCGACTTCCTAGCCTCGCAGAGGATGTTCTGGGATCAACTGGTGTAGTCGAGACTGCACTCGACGAAGAAGTAGTTCTGAGCTTTGATGATACCGATGGACAAGTGGCTGAGCGAAGGCGCAGGTCTGCGAACCCGGAATTGGCATGTGAGTAATGACATTGTTGATCTGGACGGGGCTGATATGTACATAGCTTCCCTAGGAACGGACAACTCGACATCCTCGATGCCTTCACCTAGGCATATGCAGCAAGTCCCGCGGGACGTAGCCGTCAGCCCGAAAAGCACGACTTCCACTCTAGAATCCAAGTCGTCTTCCAGCAATTGTCAGTGGTGCTTTGCGAAACAGATCAACGATTACTGACCAGTCCCAAAGCCCATTCATCCCGCAATGTTGTCGAAGATACCTCCTTCGAGCTCGGTACCCCTCCTGACCGTATCTCGGCAATCGGCGAAAGAGCAAGGAAAGCCCCTGCAGTCGACTTGCACTCCAGAATGATCCACCCTGGATCCGACATCCATCACCCGAATGATTTTGAGGAGAGGCACATCCGCACTCTGCCGCATACGGAGGGAAAGAGTCCGCGCGAGGGAAAAAGTCGACAAGCGATGGAAACGGATGTTTTCCTATCGAATGGGGACAGTCAGCAAGAGGGACTCGAAGAGGATGAGGATGGTGCGGAAGCGGATGACGAGGTCATGGAAAGCTCCGACGAGCAAGGCAGCGACGAGGAGAATAGCGACGAGGAATGGCTTACAGAGGAAGACGAGGAGATGGAAGATTCTGAGTATGAGAGGGACGATGACTATTTGTCGGACTGGAGCGAGAGTGAGGGACGGGTCAAGAAGGACGATGAGAAAGAGGCTGAGCAAGCCAAGGAGTATCTGAGAAAGACCAAAGCGCAGTTTGCTCTTGTAAGCCCTGCATGGTTCATGGAATTGCTGGAGAAGTATAGGGAGGCGGCTGGCGTCGCCCACTGAGAGGGCTCGACATTTGTATATTCGATTTGGACACCATTGTTTATGATATATTGTTGCTTGTACATACATTAGATAGCTTTCTATCATATCACACCATTATGACTCTAATGCATAAGCCTTCTTCATGCCGCTGGATTGTTCTTTGTCCGGCTTGAGTACGTAAGCGACGAGATGGACAAACAAGCACCCTGACGCTCCTGAGACTCTGTTTGTGCACTCGTCAGGGAATGCAGTCCTTCAACCGCCCACTCACGCCGCCCTCTGCCGCCGACGGATCGCCATCGGATATCCTCAATGCCCTTCGCACTGCCCTCAAACCGATTGCGGATGCGGCGCCAGTATCCTCCATCGATCCGGACGGTATTCTTGCGATATGGCGCCGGTTCGTAGAGTCTCTTGTTGCCCCGTTTGACCGTGCGGCGGGGCCACTGCAGGATATGCTCAACCTTCTCTTGTCGGAGCTTGTTTGCCAGGTGATGGGGGCTTCGGGCAGTAGAGAGCTTGTCGGGAGAGCTGTACGGGGCGAAAGGTGGGAGGAGATTGTGCGGCTGTTGCATGATCCGAGACGTAAGTCACCCTCATGTCTGATGTATCACATCGCTTATTGATCAACAGGGGATGCACCACCACGACTACCACTGCCGCAACCGACGACACCAACACCGAAAAGACGCCTTCGCTCCTTGTCTTCATCGCTCCCTGGATTGGGCAGTCGCAAGTCGAGCAGGGATGTCAAGGCCCCTGCTCGTTCAGCCAAGGGATCGATCGAGCCTTCCCCTTCCATCCGGGACTCCCACCACCACCCCCTCCTCCACCCCCGGGCCTCTCCCAAAGCGGGCCATGTCCACCACCACCACCCCCTCCTCCATCGGCACTGTTGGCTACCTCCGCCTTATCAAAGCCTACCTCCAAGCCTCCCCTCACAAAGAGACTCCATTGGTCTCGACTCGGGGACGAGAAACTCCAAGGAACAGTCTGGGGCAAATTGGCAGACGGCCGTGACGGGAATGTGAAGGACATGCTGGAAAGGCGCGGGGTCTATTCAGATCTCAAAAAGACGTTTGCGGCTCATCCCCGGGCCAAGATCAAGGCTGGCATGAAACGGAGTAAGCATCTCGTCTACTTGTATCAAGGCATCAACACTGACGCTTTGCCTTTCCTTCTTTCCAGAGCGGTCCATCACCCCACCACCGTCCTTCTTGAGCTCCGACGTCGAAAAACGGGTGGAGCTGTTGATGAGAGGTCGCCTGGTCCCTCCGTCTCTCAAGATGGACGTGGGCGGTTTGGTGGAAGGCCTCTTGTCTTTTGACGAGGTCTTGTGTACGGAGGACTATTTGGTGGACCTGCTGGCCTTGTTGGACAAGGAGTGTCTGGCGGTGAGTGACGACATTTCGGACGGACTGGCAAAAAGGCTTACAAGTGAGATTACAGACTCAAGTCCCCATCACTTCGTCCATCGCCGAGCTGTGTCTCCAACTCGACCTTCCTCCCGTCGACTGCTTTGCCCGCTGCCTGGCTTCCATCCCGAACCTCTCTTCGATCGTCAACGGGATGTTGCTCCAAGTCACTTGGGAGGGCGAGGTGAGGCGTATCCAAGAGGTTCGTCTCGTGTCTTTTTAAAAGTGATTCATGTCATTAACCTGGACTTCTAGAACTTGACCACAATCCTGTTGGCTTGTGATGAGCTGGACAACTGTCCGCCGCTCTTGGAGGTGTTGGAGCTAGTCCTTGCGCTGGGGAATGCTCTCAACGAGCAGTGGTATGCTGGCAATGCTGGAGGTTTCGGTATGGACAGTCTGGCAAAGGTGCGTGAACCCGTTGGTGGCTTGAGGTTTTGAGGCTGGGTTGTTGTCGAGGCGATTCACGTGCTCGGAGCCGGCTGCTGTACTTCTTCTCGACCTCACGAAGAGTCTCGATCTCAACAATAGGCAAGGAGGGTCGTCGTCGGACAGAGAGGCGGTGGCGATTAGAGTACTTGCGAGGAAAATGGCAGTCTCCCCTTCGGCAGCGGCGCCCATCCCTCTTCCGCCCATATTCCGATCTGCTTCCCCCTCTTCCCAACCTCCCCCTCCCCCCGGCGCCTATCCTCCTCAAGGCCAGGCAAATTATCCCGGCCAAGCTTTCCATCCCAGCTCCATCCCCTCTTCGCGCATCGACCCGGCTCTTCAGTCTCAATCCGAATACGCCATCGCCCGCTCAGCCGATAGCGATACCCGCAACATGCCCCCTCCCCGCACCGCCTCCCATTTCTCTCCCACCCAATCGCTCTTCAGTATTCAGTCGCCTTCGAATGTGTCCTCGGCGCGATACGAACCGCCTCCTCGATGGGGTGCGAATGGAAGTGGTGGGCTGGAGACGGAGCTGGTTGGTGAGCAGCAGCAGCAAGCAGGATCTTACGGGGTGAATGGGGAGTATATGGAGTATGAGGGGAGCTTGGGGTATGATGGGCAAGGGACGCCGATGAGTCAGCCGGGGAATGAGTGGCAGGGGAGTGCGCTGGCGGAGGGTTCAGGGCGTGAAGGACAGGAGGGGCAGGACGCGGCGTTGCAAGCGCAGACACAGCATATTGCCGAGTTTATGGTGTCGGGGATGCCGCAGATGGTGCCGACGAATGCGCCAGCGTCGGGTTCGGAATGGGCTGCCAACTTTTCCTTTTTGAATGATGGGCTGTTTGGTCCGCTTTAGAATTGTCTGAATACGGTACAAGATTTGTTGTAATGTCGCTTTGTCATGCATTCTCGGATATACGGTACGAGTACTTGTCAAAAATTGAGGAGGAGCGTCGGCCACCCGATACTGACAAAGGGGAGAAGGTCGGCGTCCCGAAATGATGGGGATATTTCGGAACACCTTGCCTTGCTTCAGTGAGATATATCTGTTGTACATTCATACGCATCCTGTGGCTAAATCATACAGAGAGTCTGAGCAATCTGGCTCGGAGAATATCGTGCGACAAGTCCTGAGACACCTGAAAAGAACAATGGCCGACTCTACGTTCCTCGGCGCCCCGAGCCCTGCCCTCAACGCTCGTGCACCCGCAAGTTTTTTCCCTTTCTCTTTTCACTGGCCATGTTCTTTCACATCCTTCCATCTACACCCACTTACTATCACCAAGGGTGAAGAGAGATACATGAAGATTGCAGAGCTCACTGGTGCTATGTAAGACGATTATGTAATGAAGGAAAAAGACAGTCGCGCCACCGACAAGTCAATAGAAAATCTTCTCTCCTCTAACTACTCCGTTCTCCTCATATCCACAACGTCCTCGCTCGCGCCTTCACCAGCTCTACTCCTACCCTACTATGCAGTCCATGCCACACCGCGAAGAATGATGAAAGTGGAGATGGCCGCCTGTGACCGGCTGTTGAGGTGAATGATTTCTATCATCCCCTCATCTCACCATCCCTACACCACAAACATGCCCGCACCCCCCTCCCCCGACACCTCACACTGGGTACACTCCATACCATCTCTCCCAGCCCTCTTCACCCACCACTGTACGTCCCCCCCCCTCCCTTCACATCTCCATCGCTGACCCGACCCCAGCGAGCTCCCTCCTGCGTCCCTTCGCCCGCTTCTCCATCTCCCTCTTCCGCTCCACCCCCTCCCTCCCCAACCCAGCACCCCTCGAGCCCCTCTCCACCCTCGCTGCCGCCGCTGCCCACCCGCCGAAGTGGCCTGCTATCAAAGGTGTTATCGCCCTCCAGTCATTCGCCACCCAGTTCCGGGAAGCTGTCCTCGCGCGCAAGCTCAAGAAGGAGGAAGACTATGTCCAGCAACGGCTCTACCAGCTTGTCAGGGGGTATGCTGCTGCTGGGAATGTGCTCGCGAGGCTGCTCTGGGACGGGGAGGCTACGGGGGGGTCCGAGGATGTTGATGTCGCCGACTATGAGGCCGCTCTCAAGCAGTGTGTCGAAGGCTTCTTCATCGCTCGCTCCCTCCTTCGCCCCGCGCTATCATCGGCATACGACCCTCATATCTTCGGCGCCATATTTCCCTTCCCAGCACCTTATCGACACTCTTTCTTGACACCCATCTTGCAACACGCCCGACGGCTCACTGCGACCCTCCAAACTCATCCTACTCGGCCTATCGCTGGCAAAGCCAAATCCCCTTCTCCGCAGATCGATATCTCCGAAGTGTCTACCGCCGACGTTACCTATGTCGTTGCGCTGCTCGAGACTATCATCGCCGCCGTCGCCGCCATCCCTGAAATCGACGAGATCGTCTCGGAGGAGGTACCGGTAAAGATGACAAAGAAGAGGGAGAAGGAGCTGCAGCGAGAGAAGGAGAACAAGCCGTTGAGGGTCAAGCTAGAAGTCATGCTAGCCGGGTGCGACCTTGTGTTGAGTTTGGCCAACAAGCGTATCGGAGAGGTGAAGGCGAGAGCGGCGAGAAAGATTGGGAAGGATGAGGAGGAGGATGAAGAGGATGATGTGAAGCCGGTATTGGAGGGGGTAGAGGAAGAGGCGGCGGTGACGTGGGAGGGGATTGCGGAGAAGGGGCTTATCGACGGCCTGGATCTTGCGTTGGCGCTTGCGGAGGAGGGAAGGGTGAATGTACTCGCCAACGACGTGCAGGCTATCGACTGGTTTGGCCAAGATATCGACCTTACCCCTGAGAATGTCCCTCTCCCCCCGTCTCCCACTACCTCATCCCACTCTCAAGACCCAGATACCAAAGCCGAAATCGACCCTCCCTCTGACTCTTCCTCCGATTCTGAATTTGACGACGACGACGAGAACGACCCCTCGGACAACTCTTCCCACAAATGTCCTCTGCGCTCGCTCTTCACCCTGCACGATCGGTATGAAGAGCAGAGGCTGGCGGTTTGGTTGACGTTGTCGGTGGGGAGGAGGGGGAAGATGACGGCGTGGATGAGGGGCGAGGGGGGGAAGGTGGGGGAGAAGTGGGATGCGTTTGGGGTGAGGGTTATAAAGGAATTTGATGGGTGAGTTGGTTTTGTCTGTTGCTTGGTGGATCTTTCGACGTCTTTTCATCCCAACAAAAGTGTCCAATTGGATCGCTTGTCCTCTTCGACTCCGTTTCCGTGTCCTCTTTTGGCCCCCTTACCTTTCGTTTCTTCTTCCCTTTTGCTGCCTCCCCCCCCTCTCGCATATCTGCCCCTTTCTCCATTCCCCATATCAAAGTACCCCTACTGACTGTAATCCAAAAAGAGAAACCCTCATATCCCTCGGTCTCGCTCCAGACAAGCTCGACAAATGGACAGACCTCGCCGCTGATCAGAATACGAAGAAGGGGAGGAAGAAGGCTAGGAAGAGTGAACGGGGGGGTGTTTGAGAGGGAGAGAGTAGGGGATGGGTCGGTATCTTGGGATCATTGATGGGAGATGCGAAGAGGGGAAGTGGTGGGATGACGAGGGGTGGGTTTTGCCGAGTTTTTGGGGTATCCAGCTACATCTTTCTTACGACGTGTATGAGAGGCATGAATGTTTTTGATTTTTGTACGCTATCATCTGGGCAGATCAATTGACAGAATATGGCGGGGAGATGGAAAAGTGGACCGGCATAGAAATTGAAGACTAAAGAACGTCAATGGGATCAAATTGCAGACGGCGACGCCCTTCCCCCCCTTCACGCTTCACGCTTCTTCACGCTTCTTCACAACCGGCCTCCCTGCAGCGGCATGTTTGGCAACACAGGAATGTCTGTGATGGGAGAGCTTTATGGGGTCAGTCCTATTGGTTGAGTAGATGATCTCCAGCTCCAAACACTTGCTGACCCAAAGAACGCATATGCATATCCCGGCGCTAGATTACCTCCCTGCCCCTCAGTCTCGCTTTTGGATTTCGGGGGTGAAGAGAGATTACATGGAGATTGTAGAGCTTATTGGCGCTATGTAAGACGGGTAGGTAATGCAGGAAACGGACAGTGTCGTCACTGACAGGTTGATAAAAAAGTTTCCTGCTCGACTCTGACTACTTTGTTCTCCTCACTGTTGGAGTTGAAGTTCAGAATGTCATCCCAAAAAGAAAATCTCCGATGTCCCGTGGTCATTTCCACGGTTTTGGCCGCAAACGTCATTCTGATGTTTGGTTTAACTGACCGCGGGGAAGGGAGAGGGGGAGGTATTGGAGGGGGAGAGGAAGGGAGAGGATAGCATGCGAGGGTGGGTGCTAGACTTCCAGACAACGGTGTGTGGTCGTGTGTCATTCGAAAAGAACAACTAGCTGATGCTATCATAGCCATCAACCTCCCAACAGCTCACTCCCATCCCCCCTCCACCCCAAGTTCACCTTCGTCCCCTTATTCCTTCTCAGACCATCCCTCAACAACAACCTCTACCGAAGTCCCAAACCTCCTAGACGACCTCGAAGACGCCTCCGACATGGGCGACGGTTTTTATATGAAGAGTCAGGGACGTGGGCTTGGGGCGCGTCGTTTACGATGAAGGCGGTTTCGGTGGAGATGATGGAATAGGTTGTATGGGTTTGAGGCTCGGAAGTAGGGTAAGGGGGCGATTAGGGCGACTAGGGTGAGATGGTGATGGGGAGGAGAAGGACGTCAGGGGGGGTGGAGCGAAAGGGGAGTGAGGGTTGAGAGATGCAGGGGTGGAGTGTTATGTTGAGTGATATGAGGCTGAGGAAATGGTATTCTGTGTGAAGGTAAGCTTGGTATTTGTGATTTGCGGTCGAGCAAGCGAGCATGCTGATTGTTAATCATAGCCACCATTGCATACAGCCGACTTTGGGGACGCAAGATATGGACCGTCATGTTATAACGAACGCGATCTTCGAAAAGTAGTCCTTCTGCACCTTATGTTAATCTCTCGATCACTTTCGGGAATCAGGTTGCCGCCGGCACATCGACTGTACGAGATCTCAGATCGTCAGGTCAGGTTGTTGCAATGTAGAGTAGAGATATGATGACACGCCTTTCACATGGACTGGGGCTAAGTGTATATCTATGTGAACTGGTCTGCACTTTTTCTTTGTTGGGAATGAGTTTCATTCCAGATGTCCTTTCGCTACCCGTGACTCTATAAGCCTTATTGTTCTCACGGGTATATATGGCTTCTATCATCCTTTCATGGACGAGAATGATGTATATTCACAGACCCATTGCCCTAAAAGTGGACATAAGTAGAGAGCTTTTCGCAGTACGTCGTTCATTCTCCAATTTCGCACGACAAGACAAGACGACTTGACTGGTCAAATTCAATGTCGTCTCTTGCCATCCCTCATCGCCTCAAAACCTTCTTCAAAGGCTCTTCCTCAAAGACCTCGACGCCCGAGTCCAAAGACTGGAATGTGCTCGAGGCCTATGGCTGGGACGTGGTAGATTCGATAGCGGACTACGATCCGTTCGATACAGCCAGCAGATTAAAGAGTAGGAAAGATACTTTTGTCGAGAATGACGAGTGGAGAATATTGCTTGAAGACGCAACAGTGAATGCAGGAGCGACGACGGCACCGAATAGCGCTTCAATTGATGAGTTCAATAAGACGAAGCAACATGTGCTTTCCGACCCCAAGTTTGCATCGCGAGTGACAGACTTGCGAAACGTCATCGACATCCTGTCTCAGGGTGACAGTCCTTCTGTCGAGAACGGCTTTACTTATTGGGACGAGGAGTATAGGATGGACGGTTTGAGGAGCGGCTTCCAAGACGGGGGGCAGCAGCAAGGCGACAGGACGAAATGGACGATCAGAGCCACAAAAGATGAAAGGGGTAGGATCTTTGTCAGTGACTCGACGGATATAACGGAAAGGCTGGAAAGGTTTCGCAAAGGGAGTGTTCTTGTCAAGCCAAGCACGGAGCCGATAGAGGGAGTTCATGTACGGGATTATGGTGCTGACAAAAGCACTACGTCGTTTCAGGAAAGCGTTACGACAAGCCTAGATATACGGCCGCTCTTCGACCAGCAGGGTTCTGGACAGGTCGTTAAAGGACAGTCGAATTCAGGCGTGACAAGGTGGGATATCGAGGAAGGCTTCGACCATAAAGAATTGGGGTTTAAAGGTGAACACGCATTCGCCGTCGGGAAACCCATAAAGGCAAGCAAAGGGAAACGTTTGAGTCGCCAGTTTCTTGGAAAAGACCCGGAAGACGGCTACGTCGAAGCGTTGACAGCAGCGACTCAGCTGCTGGATGCCGCGCCGGAGAATGCAAAGGGGGATTGTAGTCGCTCCTCGTTCCTGATTGTTCATCGTTAGCCAGGTATCATTGGTGGTTGGGTAGAGACACGCCATGAGCCAGTGGGGGTTTGTACAGTATGCATGGTATGAGGTTGCTAGCAGGGCTAGCTGCTGAAAGATGGTTGAGGATGTCGGAGCGAAAGTGCCTGAGGGCACCGCGTCAACCCCCAGAACGCCCAGACGGAGTGCGAGACCCGCTGGATGCCCCGGGGCGCGCACACAACTCTATACTACTCTATCTACTGTAAGGGACGGTGGGCGGGAAAGTCGAAAGTCGATTGCTGGGTATCCTCTGAACTTCTGAGGAACTGTTGATTTGTCAAGCCAGAAAACCCAGAAGTAAGAAGACCAAGAGGCGTCGTTTCCTGTTGCGTTAGTATTCCCGAAACGCCGCAGGGGTGGCACCTCGCTCTCAGTCCGCGGAGCGATCTCGCACGTATCCATGACTCCCATCGCTCCTCGTTCCTGATTGTTCATCGTTAGCCAGGTATCATTGGTGGTTGGGTAGAGACACGCCATGAGCCAGTGGGGGTTTGTACAGTATGCATGGTATGAGGTTGCTAGCAGGGCTAGCTGCTGAAAGATGGTTGAGGATGTCGGAGCGAAAGTGCCTGAGGGCACCGCGTCAACCCCCAGAACGCCCAGACGGAGTGCGAGACCCGCTGGATGCCCACGAAGCAGGCGTAGCCCCATGGTGTGCCGTAGGCGTCGCCATGAGAGAGTGGGTCGAGTGTGCCGGGGGGGCTACGCGTGTGGGTTGAAAACCGCCGTTGGCGGGACGACGCCCGGCAGGGGGGCCAACGGAGAAGGGTTGGAGTGATATATGGAAGACACCAAAGTCTGGTTCTCAGCAGGGGAGTGTTGGATGTAGCGGCGGAACGAGTCGCCCTTCCAGCGACCGAGGCGCTGGGTGTTAGCCGGGGTACAGCCCTGTGCCGCCGCCCAAGTAGCCGCACCCCTGCGGAAAGAGTGGCCAGTGAAACGCTGCGTGAAACCGGCTCGGCGGAGCGCGCGGTTGAGGTATAAATCAACCACAAGATGGCGGGGGAAGGAATGGACGCCGCCGGCGAGGGAGAATAAGGGGGCGGTCGGTGGGGCTGGATACGCTGCTCGGAGCCCGCGGAGAGCACGTACGGGGCAGACGTCGGGGTCCACCCCCCGTGGGAGGGCGATGAGGACGCCCTGGTGGGTGGGGTCGGTTTTGGAGTAAGGAAGGAGGACGGACGCCACCTCGCCGTCCCGGAAGTGTAGGTGCGCGAGGTCAAAAGCGATGTCGAACAGCCCAGCGTCGTAGGTGAATTCCCCACTCCGGAGGAAGCCGGCAAAGGCTAGGGTGTAGGCGGCGATCAGGTTCAAGGCGTTGAAATGACCGCCGAAACCGGCAGGATCCGCCCGGATGGCGCCAACGGCGGCGCGGAGCAGGGGCAAGGTGATGGGGTTCGCTTGCTTGCCTGGGCGAGGCCCGGCGAGGTTGTCGATGCCCTTGAGCGTGCGCTCCAGGCTGAGGGAGGCGAGATGCTCCACAGAGAGACCGATGTCGATGTGCCAAGAGCGAAGGGCCGTGAGGCCGAGACGTGCTTTTCGACCGGAGAAACCCCGCTCGCGGGCCCCGTCCGCGAGCCAAGCTTCGACCCAGGGGAGCGGGGCAGGGACTGGCGGAGCACCGGGGTGCCACCGAGCGCAGTACCGGACATACTCGGCCTGCAGCTGGGCGTAGGAGCGACGGGTGCTGGGAGCAAGGCCGTACCAACGGAATTCTGCAACGGCGGGACTGGACAAGGTCTGTGCATACCATTGGGGAGGCGGGGCAGGCCGGCGGCCTGCAGCCTGCGGGGGAGCTATGGGAATGGGGACGGGGATCGGCTGGGAGAGGGGGACGGCGCCGAGGACGCGACCGCGGGCTGCCAAGTCGGCAGGGCGGCGTTGGAGATAGGGAGCAGGGCGAGTACCTCGGGGGTAACGATAGGCACCTGAAAATCGAACCGGGAAAGAGCGTCAGCCAGCGTGTTACACTCGGAAGGTATCCAGACAGGCAAAAGAAGAATATCAAATTTAAGAAGGATATGGAAAGTGGAACGGATGATGGCCTGGGTGGGGGGGTGTCGGCACGAGCCGTCCCGGAGGGCAAAGAACAACACACGGTTGTCGACATGGAGGGTTACCTCGCAACCCCGGAGGGAGGGAGCCCAGAGGCGGAGACTCTGCAACACCGCCAACGCCTCCAAGGTCATGATGTCAGGAGATCGGAGGTGGGAGGGGACACGGGCGTTCCACGCCGCGGACGGGTGGTTCTGGGGCCCGAGGTGCCCCCCGAGGCCGTGGGAGGTGGAGGCGTCCGTCCAAACCTCCGCAGTAGACCTGGGGGGGTGAAGGATAGGGGTGCCCGGCCAGTCGAGTAGAATGGTGTACCACCAGGATAGGTCGGCGAGCGCACCCGCCGAGAGCCGCCGGGGGGAAAGGGTGTCAAGATATCGCGTGCAGTGGTCGTGCAGGCGGCGAAGGAAACCCCTCCCCAACGGAACCACCGTGGTGACGAACTGCAGGACGCCGGTGATGGACTGAACCTCGCGCAGACCAGCTGTGCGCCGGGCGAGCAACCGTTTGATGTCAGTCCGCAAACGGACAAGCCGAGCGGGGGTGATGGACGCCCGATTCATGCCGGCATCCACCAAGACACCGAGGATCTCCAGGCAAGACCCGCTCGCAACCTTCCGCTCCTGGACCCGGAAGCCGAGGCGCGAGGCAGTGCTGCGGAACAGCTCGAGCGTCGCGTCCGGGGGCGTGGATTGGCAGCCGAAGAAGTCGTCAAGGTAGTGGGACAGGGTGATGCCCCGCTGCTCCAGTATCCAGTGGAACGCCGAGGCGTAAAGATCGAAGATGTACGGCGAGGAGCGGCAACCAAAAGGGAGGCGGGTGTCAAGGTAGACGCGTGCATTCCAGCAGAAACCGAGGAGACGCGCCACGGACTTGGCCACGACGCAGTGGCGGAAAGCGCTCGCAATATCCGCTTTCCACAGGAAGACGGGCGACCCCGTGAGGAGCAAGGCGCGGATGGACTCGAGTAGGGGGTCGAGGGTGGTGTAGGAGAACGACACAAGGGGCTTGGGAATGCCGCTGTTGACGGAGACCGCGGACTTCGACCTCGGGAAGGACAGGTGGTGTATGGTACGCCAACCCGAGCCGTCCTTGGGGACTGCGCCGATGGGGGAGAGCACGACGGGGTTGGGATCAACGGCAACCAACAGCGAGCCGTCTGCCACGCGCGCAGCCAGTTCCGCCTCGAGGTGGGTGACGGCCGCTGGCTCCATGGGGAGATTCCGAGGGGGGGGTGGCGGGTGCGAGAGTAAGGGGCCGTCGTACGCAATCAGGGTACCATGCCGGATAGCCCCAACGAGGTGCTCGGCCAGCAGCCGGTCGGGGTGGTGTCGGAGAAGCAACTCCCATTGGTCAGCGTGGAGGGGAGGGGAGGCCGCAGGGGACTCGGACGGGGAGAAGAGTGGGAAAGACAGAGTGGACGTGCTAGTGGGACGGCAGGGTCAGCACAGAAGAGATGCATGGTGGTGGTGGATGGATGAAAAACAAGTGCATGGAACAACCGACGGCAAGGAAGGAGGACGAAAAGAGGAGAGAATTGGGAGTGCAGGAAAAAACGAGGCGAAAGAAAGAAAACTTACCCCTTGCGGGGGGGAGCTTTGCAGTTCGGGTGCCTGCCGCCGCATGACCAGCAGTGGTGGTCCCTTCCGCACCGACCCTGGCAATGCCCGGTTTGCCAGCGAAGGCAGGCGTTACCAACCGAGGTGCCGAACCGGGTGGTATACAGCGCCACGGCGGAGCCGGCAGGTGGGTGGGTGGGGTTGGCGTGGGGGGCGGAGGTGGAGGACGGGCCCGCGGGGCCGTGCCGAGACTGGAAGGAGGCGTGGGGGAGGGGGCGGGAGGGAGCAGCAGCGAAGGAGGGGATCCCGACGATCTGCTGGAGCTCGCCACGGGCGTTGAAAGTGCCCCGGGCCCACTGCTCCGGGTGGGTCACAATAGACGGCCGGCCGTACCAGCAGGAGACGAGGTAGTGCATGAGGGAGCGCCAGGTGCTCACGTCGTGCTCGTTATGGCCCCCAGAGAAATTCGCCAGGTCCTCCAGGAACCCGAGGAAACCAGCCTGGACACGCGCCACCTGGACGAGGTCGGTGAGGGGGGCCGTCGAGAGCTGGAGGAGCCTCGTCCAGGCCAGGGTGAAAAGGCGGAACGACCGCACCGCCTTGACCAGCTGCGTGGTCTGCTTTGTTGGGTCCGAGCTAGACGGAGGGGCCAGCGACACCGTGCCGTCCGTCCCCCTCACCATGACAAGGGCCTGCGCCGCGGGATCTTGGGGGTGATCGACGCCGAGGGTGATCCCGGGTCGCAGAAGCAATCCCAGCTTCTCGATCCGGAACTCGCCCCGAAGGGCGGCATCGAAGGTCTCCTGGTGGAGGAAACGAAGGTCCAACCGTAAAAAAGCGATGAGAGGCGACTCACCGTGTGGGGGAGGGACAGCCGGTGGTGCGGGGTATTGAAGGGGGGCCGGAGGCCAGAGGTGGGGCGCGGGCGGGGCGACCGGAGGGTGGAGGGGCGCCGGAGGAGGCTGCTGGGCAGCCGCCCAGAAGTCGGGGATCGCGGGGGCGGCCCAGAAGTTGGGGGTCGCTGGCGGCTGCCCCGCGAAGAATGGCGCATGGGCGGGCCCACCGGGGGCAGCGTGGTGCGGTGGGTGGACCTGGGGCGTGCCGGGGTACAACCACTGGGGCGCCGGTAGCTGCGGGGCGTGCGGGGGCGGGCCCTGTGGGGCGGCCGGCATGGGGAGGGGTGCGACGGCGGGCGGTGCGGCGACTGGGGAGATGGCAGCCGGGACGGCGTAGGGGGCGGGTGCGATGGCGGGCGGTGCGACGACTGGGGAGACGGCAGCCGGGACGGCGTGGGGGGCGGGGACGGGAGCCCCGAGCAAGCCCTGGACCGGGTGGTCATCCACCGGGGCCTCGCCGGGTGGGACCAGGACGTGGATGTCGGCCGCGGGTGACCCCGCTTGCGCAGGTTGGGCCGGGTGGGCGTCGTCGATGGGATGGGGGCCAACGATGGGCGCCTGAGTGGGGTGGTCAGCACGACGGCGTCGTGGGAAAAATGTAGTTGAGTGGTGGTAGGCGCGGGGCGTCAAGGAAAGAAAGTGGTTTGGGACGCGGAGCATCGGGACGCGGAGCGTCAAGGAAAGAGAATGGTTTGGGACGCGGAGCATCGGGACGCGGAGCGTCAAGGAAAGAGAATGGTTTGGGATGCGGAGCATCGGGACGCGGAGCGTCAAGGAAAGAGAATGGTTTCGTGGAAAAAAAATGGTGTGGGAAGAAGGAAACCATGACAAACAGAGAGGGAAGCGTACCTGGGCTGCTTCGCCGGGGAGGACCAACGGGGGTACCATCTGTGCGCGGACGGTCCGCGGGATGCGGGACGGGTGCTGCAGCAGGAGGGCTACCAAGTCGCGCTTGATGCCCCCGGGGGGGAGCGCGATGGTGGGTTGGGCCTTGAGGAGTTTCTTGAGTGTCGGCACCGTGTACAGAGCAGTGACGGCATCGTGATGGGCGTTGAAGGCGGACATGTCGCACGGAGGGGTTGTTGAAACGTCGAAGAAAAAAGTCGAAAGTCGATTGCTGGGTATCCTCTGAACTTCTGAGGAACTGTTGATTTGTCAAGCCAGAAAACCCAGAAGTAAGAAGACCAAGAGGCGTCGTTTCCTGTTGCGTTAGTATTCCCGAAACGCCGCAGGGGTGGCACCTCGCTCTCAGTCCGCGGAGCGATCTCGCACGTATCCATGACTCCCAATTCTCATATTACACGCCTAGCGGGTATCAGGCGACTATCGGAAGGAGAAAGCTTTCCATGCCGAGTGGGGCGGAGTGGCTTGTCTCGCTTGGAAAAGGTGAGGAGGCTTCGCAGGACAGTGAAGTTGAGGAAGATTCGCAGGACAGTGATACTTCTTGATTGCGTGTATACCTCCTGTGTTTAGCAGGAGCGAGATGTGATGCAGTAAAGAAATTATGGTATTTCTGGCCAATAACTGACCTGCGCACGAGTCCGCCATCCATCGGTCTGCCACATACACGTACATCTACCAAGAGAGATCACTTCAACCTAGCCTGTACGATCACGCGACACCCCCGAAGCCTTGACAGCAGAGGCTCAGCTTGCGGACGCCGCACCAGATACTGCGGGAACGGAGTCTCTAATATCCTTCCACACGCCCCGTTGATATCATACGGCTTATCGGCAAGAGGCCAGGTGATATGGATGGAGCGAGTTGGTTGATTTCGCTTGGGATAACGGAGGATGAGCTGGAGGAGGAGGCGTGATCATCATTCAGGGGCCGGCTGTGGCAAGACAAAGCACCAACTTGTGATATATCTCGTGCCGATTAGTCCTGTTCAATGAATTATCGACATGAGCGATTGATCTGTACCGACATATGACGTTTAGCGGTTCCCTGTAGCCTCAAAAGCACAGGGTGAACGATGATGTTGTATGGCGATCTGAAGCAAGCAGCGACATATTTTCTTGTCATTTGCTACGCACCAGTATATCTCCCGTTCAATGGACCCCTGTTGTGCGATATGCAGGTACTATGTCGGACTGATCCTTTCGATATTACAAGATTCACAGTATGATGCAATCATCCATGGGTATTATGTTAAAGCTTTCATCATCCTTTCATGGAATCCGGCTGTCGTGGGAGATGGATGCTCGTGAGCATATATACGCACTACTCAGAGCATCTTTATCTTTTCAGCAGCTCCTTCTCAAGAACGAAAAGCTATCGAAATATGTCCGCCACTTCATCTCTCCTCCAAACCTTCTTTGACGATGTCAATCCCTTGCACGTCGAGACCTCGCCGCCCATTTCGAAAGATTGGAGGGTACTCGACGCTTTCGCCTGGTACGAGCGCGTTTCCGAAAACTATACTCCAAGTCGTTACAATAATCGAGCCACTAATGCCCAGTGGAGTTTGCTGCTTGAAGATGCAATGGGCGATGAAGGAGGGATGACTATACCGAATAATCAGTACATTGAAAGATTCAACAGGGCGCAACAAGACTTACTGTCAAACCCTCATTTTGCTTCTCAAGCCGGGGATATCCGAAGCGTCCTCGACGTTCTCTCTCAGGGAGACAAGCCGTCAAGGAAGAACTTTTTCACTTACTGGGATGGAGCGTATAGGGTATACGAGTACGGCGTCAGGAGCGGGTTTGAAGAAGGGCGAACCAGATGGACGATCAAGGCCGATAGAGACTCTGACGATGACGGGTCTATATACGCCAGTGATAGTTCTGACAATGACTCGGACGTACCCTGGTTACACCATACGTTGGACGCGATTCGGCGGGTAGATGTTTTCGGCGAAGGTGAGGAAGAGATACCGGGTGTTGCGGACCAAAACTTTGGGGCGGACGTTAATATCAGGCCTCCGAGGGAGAAGGGCGAGGCGAGCCGCGATATACGATCTCGCTTCGAGAAAGGTTCTGGGTAGGACATCACACGCTCTCCTTTGGGGTCAAAAGCGTGGGATATCGATGCGAATTACGACCGAAACTGCCTGGGTGCATCTAGTGAGTATACATGTGGCATGACAAAGAGTCACGAGCCATATGTTGCCCCATCGGGAGAAAATCTCTTGAATACGAAGGGTCCTGGAAAGCTTCCCGAGGACGGCTACACTGAAGCAACAGCAGCAGCGGCTCAGTTGTTGGAGGCTGGGCCGGAAAGTGCGATGGAAGATTACCTCTTCTCCTATTATACGCCTAGTGGACACCATGCGAGTATTGGGAAGAGAAAGAATCACTTGCGTGGGGCGGATTGGCTGGTTTCAGTTGGGAAATCGAAGGTCAGCGAGGAGCTCCCCTAGAGCGCCGCAGATTGATTCCTTCCTTCTTTTTTGATTAGAGTCTCTTGTCAATTCATTATTGTTCGATTCCTACCGTGGCTCCTAGCGTATTAGTGTGCTGTGGCAGCTGCATACTTACCTGGGCTAAGCAGACGAGCCGGATACCGAATCCTCGTCGTTGGATCAATCACAACATCACTCTCGCCCAGACTTTGTCAGCGCATCTTCGGGTTGAACGCGTGCTGCCTCGTCGATCACCGCCTGTTCCGTTCCGGCAGTCCACTTGCCCGCGCAGACATCCTTCGCTGCACCTCTTCTATCTCAATACAGGGTAGCGCATTGATAGCTTTCTGCTCTTCCGTCGGCCATCCACCCCCAACCAGCGTACTTCGGGTGAAAATTCCCCTCCACTCCTCCCCACCTCACTCGTACCTTTGTTTATACCGATCAAAAGAGGGTCCGACAACCTTTGTTTAACCTTTGTTTATTGCGATCAAAAGAGGGTTCGACAGCACTTCGGCTCTCTTCCGGCCCAACTGGTGCTTCAGCTATAAGCAAGCTCATCGTTCTCTTGCTTCGACGGTAACACATCTTCTCCTCGGGCGCCAAGTCAGCCAGTAGAAAGAGTTTCTGTATAAGTTTGTCAGGCGAACCTAATCGCGCTCGATAGATGCGTCCTTATCTACCTCCCGCCTCGTCAGCGCGCGAGAGAGAAACATCCAGCAGCGAAGATGTCATGCCGCCCGTCCTTGCTTCCATTGGTCAGTTTCCCTCAGCCCCAAGGTGACCGTTCTGACCTCGCTCTGCAGGTACCGTCCTCATCGACGCGTTCGACACTCTTCCTCGACCTGTCGTGGATGATGTCTCGCCAGAGTACTCCACCCCGACCTCTCCTGGAGTACCCCAACCTCCCATAAGTAGCATCCCTCCTCCTCTCTTCATACCCCCCTCCCATCTCCGTTTATCTACGTCGTTGTCCTCGCCGAGTGCGTCCGCACCGTCGGGTCCTTCTACCCCTCAGCTCTCCTTGGATGACATCCCCGTCCCCAACGCTGAGGAAGTGTACGAGATGCTGGGAGGCGGTGGCCTCTTTGCACTGGTGGGTGCCCGTATCTGGCTGCCGCCTAGTCAGTTACGTGCTCTTGCGAATCGCGCACCGCCTGAAGAGGATGATTGTCCGAAAGACGTCGAAGACAGACTCAACAAGCTTGGCGAGGAAATGTGGGTATGGAACCGTGGTCCGGGGGTCAAGATGACTCGGGCTCGTATACGGTACGAGGGCGATGTTAGATAGTGAGTATATTTTTTCCCATTCTTGGCACGTTGCTGGAAGCCAGTGTTGACGCTGTGCGCTAGCTTTCAACCGATAGTCAAGGCTCCTCATTGGTCATTGACCGAGATGAGTGAATCTCCACTCCGAGGCTCTGAATATCTTCACATATCTCCTCCTTACTCTCCCAAAGATGTTTTTGATCTGATCGAGGAGCAAAAGGCAAGCAAGGGACAGACCTGGGATCCCAAGATCGTTTTTGAGCCTACTCCGCCGTCGTGTCATGCTGGGCAGCGGGAATGGCTAGAGAAAATTTTGGCACACATCCACGTTCTTTCGTAAGCCCATACACCACTGCCGTCATGACTCTACTGACCACACAAACAGCCCCAACCACGAAGAGCTCTTCTCATTCTACGACATTCCCACCATGTCTGTCCAATCTCCGTCTCTCCGGCCGACGGTTGAGCGTCTTGTGACGTTCCTCATCCACGACATTGGCGTTGGCGCCGACGGTGAGGGTATAATCGTGATCCGATGTGGCTCCCTTGGTGCTTGTGTCGGTACAAAACAAGGCGGGCTCAAGTGGTGCCCGGCGTACTGGGATAGAGAGAACAGCAAGCGGGTCAAAGATGTTACAGGAGGTACCTTCATCTGTTGGATTGATCAAGTATCATATCTGACCCTTCTCAGCTGGCAACTCTTTCTTGGGAGGCTATGTTGCCGGCCTGCACCTTTCCGACAATCCATACGAGGGTGAGTCAACTACACTGTCTGTGAGGACACGCTGCTGATCATCACTATTAATAGCTGTACTTTACGCTACCGTCTCCTCCTCCTACGTCGTTGAGCAGTTTGGCCTTCCATCCCTCACGGGCGCCGATGCCAGCACAGGGGAAGAAGGGTGGAACTTTGACCAACCCAGCCGAAGACTTCGCCATCTGAAAAAACGTCTTCTCGCCATTTGCAACTGAGCCCTGATTCTCTCTTGCCCGTCGACTTCATACATATCGCATCTCTAGAATAGTGTCTTCATTAGTATGTTTCAAATATCAAAAAATCGCCGCGGGTGATTTTTCATCTCGGACGATATTTGCTTCCGTTGGGGGGAGTCTTTGGCTGGGGATTTTTTATCTCGAACGATTTATATTTGAAACCATTTTTGTGAGATGCGGGATCAAAATGATGTTTTTTGGGGTTAGCGGGGTTAGCGGGGTTAGCGGGGTTAGCGGGGTTAGCGGGTTAG